>OU426989.1:98746195-100002990 GCA_911387755.1 Chrysotoxum bicinctum
TTTTTAAAATTTTTACTCCCATTTTTATTTCTCAAAAACTGTTCCACATTTTGTTTTTAAAAAAATTCACAAAATTTCATTTAGTTAAGGCAAGGTTCCGTATTTTTTTTTTTTTTTTTTTATAATCTACCCGCGCTCAAGGGATTATGATTACCCTTTAAATGTTTCAACACAGCGCGGGCGTGAAGTTACGGAAGAGAAAGAAGGATAGGAAAGATGTGTGGCACGATGTTCTTAGACTGAAGGTTGTTGTCTCAGATATTTTGTCTCCAGGGATGGCGGCTGAACTAAACCGGAGAATGCCGTGTCTTATTTTTATGTCGCTTATAATTCACATTATTTTATTCGTGTTCATCCTTGTTGGGCATACTAGTTCAACTCAATTACATGTTGTTAGTGTTATGCCTGAACAACATGTAATGAGTAAACCAGCAACCCATTGATGACAATTTTTAGAAGGTTTTTAATGGAATTAAAACGACATAGACGACGGCAGGGATCGAACCTGTGATCATGAGGTTCATAGGCGAGCACAAATCCATCGCGCCACGGCCACCCCTATCACAGAGTCCCTCGTATCAAGTCCCCGAAAATTTTGTTACGCTACGAATACGAATAAATTTACATCATAAGGCCAGAACTAAATCAAAAAAGCATTGTCCTAATTTCGGAGTTTCAAAATAAATAAATTTTCGTTGTTCATCTTTTGATTTTATTTTAATTTTTTTGGTCGTTAAAATTAGATGCCATTGCCGTTGCAATTTTGTAATGAATGTAGAAAATACGCGAAGAAGACAAACATTAAAAATAAGATTCATTTAGGAAGGTGGATACCAATATTTATTTGTATTTAATTTATTTGCCCTTCAAAAAACAAAAAAAAAAGCAAATTCACATGACAACAATAATAAAACTTGTTTATCCTATTTTATTTGCTTCGATCAAAATAACTGTTCGTAGAAAAACCTGTTCAACTTCCTATTCATACGGGGCTAGTGATACCACTATTCACGAACTCCAAATTTCGTAGCAAGTTTTTTTTAGTACGACGCACGGGAGCAATGATACCTTTTTCAAAATTCGTACTACGAATCTAATACGACGGGGCCTGTGATAAGGCTGATTAATGGCACCCCTATTATGAAAAAAAAAATTCGTATTTTTCTCGAAAACGGCGCGCGCCTAGAATTTGGATACATTTTTTTCTTTCGATAAATTTTTACGATCTATAATTCAATACAAAAAAATTTGAAATCAAAATATTACTGACTGTAGAAATATTTTTTTTCTCATTATAGGCAAAACGGATTTTAATGAAATTTTGTTTGGAGAAGCTTCTAAAAATTTTGTTTGGATTAATAAAAAAAATCGATTTCTTTGGAAATTCGATATCTCAAAAAACGGACAGTATTTTTTTATATTAAATTTTTATTCGTACAGTAATAAAACTTTCCAAGCTCTTTTTTAAAAATGTTTTGAAAATTTTGTATATAAAAGCTTATTTTTTTATAACCACTATAACGATGTATAATTCTTGTTCTGTCATAACCTAATATTTCCTTGAGAAATCACATGGCATCCTGTTTTTATCTCCAACTAGTAAAAAAGTTGTTTAAGTCATTTAAAAAATGAGTTTAATGGTTGTGAACATTTTTTTCTTATAACAGTTCTCAGTTGGGGCCGGTTGGTCGGCTGTCATCAGGGTGTAGAGGAAAGGCCCCTTTTCGAACCTTGGGGGACTCCAGCTTTGATGTTCTTCATTCACGATTTACAATAATTGTCCAGCTGTATGCAGCAGTTTTTGCCATTCATCCTAGTAGATCTAGCTTATGGATAAAAGCTTGTATCCATGTACTGTAGAATGTTTTCTCAACATTCAGAAAACATACCAAGGGGACCGCTTTGGTGATATGGTGTTGCAAGATTTGATGAACGAATGAAGAGTCGAGTTTTGTTTTTACTGAAAGCCGAACTGCTTTCCTGGGATGAATGCGTTTTCCCTCCAAAACATCTCTAGCGTCCCGAGTATTGCTTTTTCCAATATTTTGCTGACTTTCATGGCGGGAGATTTATGTAACACTGTTTTTGGAAATCAAGTTGGTACTCCTGTTTTTTGAAATTTTCCACTTTATTTGCGGAAGTAGCTTTAGAGTTTAGATGCACTGTTTGTGGAAAAATTTTTAGACTAAGGTTTCATATTTCATCTGGTCCTTAATTTGGTAATTGGTACTGAATTTGTTTGCTTTGATTGGCTAATGTTCCCTGATATCTCCTTCGGACTAAATAGTTCTGAGTTTTCCATAGGATCACATTCTGGATGACTGTCGTCAAATCTCACTTTTTCCATCATCGGCTGGAGAGTTTGCTAAATTGATGACTCCACTACGTCCAGGAACAATGGATACGCGTAATAATACTATAACTTGCGAACGCTTTTACTTTGTGCGTTATGGGTGTTGTTTTTGAAGTTTTGTACGTGCTCGGGAAGGTCCTATTCCGCTTTTAATTATCCAGTGGGTCACAGACAGTCTGTTCCAGACCATTTATAGTTTCTTCCGTTTCGTTATCTAGAAGTCATGTTTAAAAGTGGAAAAATGAAGTTCTCTTCAATACCTTTGTAGTCTTTCAACATCCAATTTCTTGTAGTTGAAGTAGGTTGGTTGTGTGTGAGTTGGTTGAGGTTGATGGAGAGTTGAACTGATTCAGATATAAGAACCACTGAATATTGTTGCTTATACAAAACTAGACATTGGGCGCATTCACTAATCTAGTCACAACGTAGTCAACTCGTTCTGATTGGCTAAAGACAACTAAAAATTTAGTTGAAATTTCCCCTCGAACGTAGTGTAAAAATTTCTACTTCAAAGCTAGTTGACATTTCACAATCAGCTGTTCGTTGAAAATACGAATTTAATTTTTGGTGGAAGATATTTTCGATGTGAAATTATTAAACCAATTAATATTATATTTTATATTTGATGTTATTTAATTCAAACTGTAAAAAAAGTGTATTTAAGGTTCTCAAAACACAATTTTTCTTATTTTATATGCTTACATCTGTCATTAATATGACAGTTTGAATTGACTAACTTTGTAGTGCAATTTTGCATTCACAAAGCTAGTTGAATTTTTGACTACGTAGGGACTAGATTAGTGAATGCGACCATTGTTCTTGCTTTCTTGAATCGACATCGACCTCTTCCCATAGACCTTACTGGGAAAAGAAAATACCTTTTTTCGAATAAAGACTTTTGTTTTCATCTTTTAACGAACTAAGAAATTCCTGTGTGTTAACCATGTTCTTTATTCTCTTTTTAATTTTAATTTAAGTTTTGGACTATTGCGTGTCGGCTTTCCTTAACCCAATATTAAAATAAGCTACAATGTGCCATCAAGGTCAACATAACCCGTGTCATCGCTAAAATTCAGTCTAATGATCTGTACGCAAGAATAATCGAAAGTTGGATCTCTGGAATATGCGCCTCTTAACCGTTTTAAACCTTTTTTGCAGTTTATTTCACTTTCCTTTTTTTTTTTTTGTTGAAACCAGACATGAATTAAGTATGGAAATTAATTCCGATAAGCCAAGAGAACACACTTCACTAGCCAATGAGCAAAGCAAAACATGCAAGGATGGCGGATATGGTCGTGGATGTTTTAACATCAGTTTACATTTACAGAATCTGTATCTGTAGGGTGGAAGGGTTGACAACAGCCGTTGTTGCTATACCATTCAATGTTGTCATGTCATGTCAACGGCGATATTTTCTACCATATCAGTCGCACAAAAAAGTGTCTTTTTTCTAGAGACTCGCATTATCTACAAGATTTATATAAATAAATGAGACTACATTTCAATTGCATTTACTATATAAAAGTTATATGCAACAACCAATTAGATTATTTCCCTTTTTTGTAACATTTTTCCTAGGTCATATGAGGGGTTTCACCTGATTCAAGTCCATGTCGTTCTGCAAATTTGCTTATAACCCTGATGCTTAAATTAGAAAAATCCACCTTCATATTTTTACCAAAACCCGACTGTTTTAAAGGTTATTTTTGGTTTTCGCATATGAACTTAATGGGAATGTTTGCTCTACTAATAAAGCCATAAAACATGGAAAAAACTCAATTTTGTATTTGGCCCACCCTTTATAGTTAAATAAAATGCTTTAAATTGGCCAACATAATTTTAAGGTCAAGAAAACCTGAAAAAAATTGTTTTCTTTTGTTGACAAAAGCTTAACAGAAATTAGCCTAAAGTTAACTTAAAAGTAATTGTGTGTATTGAAGGGGTTTTTGTATGGTTACATACATGCAGTGTGCCTGCGAAGCTTCATATATTTATGAATTTTTGAATATTACAACAACAACTTGAATGAACTACCACCAAGGGGGTTCTTATTTGGCTGGAGTTATAGCTATTTCACGGTTGCCAAGCCGATCATCAGACTCCTTAATTAGTGGTGCTTAGCCTTTATACTATCAAGTTTAATCGAAAAACTTTTTGCCTTGACTGAGATTTGAACCCAGACCTAGCGTTTTTTTTTTTTTTTTTTTTTTTTTTAATTCATTTTTATTTTCATTCATCTTAAAACTATCTTAAAGCTAGACAAAAATTCATAAAAACTAGCCTAATTATCCAATAACTTAAAACTAACTTACTGGCCCTATGCGGGCGCTCTAAGCTAAACTTTATCTTAATTGTAATACCTTTCGGCCTAAAAACTATATTTTATATATTTACTTAAAACTAAAGTAGACTAAATAAAACTATCTAAAACTAAAGTAGACTAATTAAAACTATGTAAAATAAACTAAAACTACTTAAAACTAGAACAGCCACAGCAGCATTGTTTTTTTTTTTTTTTTTTTTTTTTTTTTTTTTTTTTTTTTTTTTTTTTTTACACAAATGTGTAGATTTTTTTTTTTTTTTTGGTGCCACCCCGACTGTCCCTACCTAAAAATTACACTTAAATCTATGTAAGTCGGCCAAGACATACAAGAAGTCCTCGTCAACTTTCCCTATCATTATTACACAACCACCAAAACTGGTTCTCCTGTCTCTCCCTGTCCCTCCGGTCCCGATCGGACACAGTCCTACTGAACCGAAGGCGCTCTGCTCCATCTTGTGCGAGGGAGTCTCGATTATAAAGGAGCCGCCTATCCACAGTCCTCCGGCTGACGTGGTAGATTAGCGGAATCGCCATTCTATCCTGGATCAGCCCTCGACTGTCTAAGTAGAGAAATGCATCGGGTGGGATAAAGCCGCTTATACGTACACTCTCATAAATCGTTGTTAGGGTAGTAAGCCCCAAAAATTAGGCTGTTGGTCGAGGACATCGCTCTTGCAATGTGACCCCAAATCAGCTTTATCAAAAAATTATCAATTCTGTTTATATTGGCTCCGTTGTATAGAACCTCGTTGGAATAATAATGTTTGTACTCCGACTCTGGTGTTCTGTGTAATCCAAGGCAACGTCTTAGACACTGCCTCTCAAACACCCGAATCTTTTCCATTTGAGATGGGGCAACGTTGAACCACACCGGACACCCATAGGCAATCATCGGCCGGATGAGGGCCATGTAGCAAATCACCTTCACCCTGCTGTCAAGCCGGCTGCTGTAAAACAACCGTTTCGTCAAGGCAAAGGCTCCCCTAGCCCTGTTCAGAGCAGCATTTATATGTCTGTCGAAATACAAATACTGATCCAACCAGATGCCAAGGTACTTTACTACACTTTTACTCGCCAATGGCTGTCTATGTGGCCCAACGATCACCAGCTTGCGCCAGTTCTTTCTAGTATCCCTAGGGGCTCTAGCCAGCGGAGTCCTGAACAGAATAGTTTCACATTTCTGAAAGTTGATTTTCAACTTCCAGTCATCACAATATCGCTGAATCTTGTCGAAGTCACGCTGCAAGAGAATTCTGATGTCCTCAACTTTTGGAGCTGTTCTGTACGTTATTAGATCATCGGCATACGCAATTGCCTGAGTTAGACTACCTATCAGATCGCTGGTGTAAATGCTGAATAGAATCGGCGAGTTCACCGCTCCCTGCTGAAGACCATTCTTAATATCGAAGATTGCGGTAGAAGTTATATTGCCACTTTTGACAACAAACGTTCTACCATTGAGCATGTCATAAAGTATATATAATAGTGGTTTACTTATGCCGAGCCTAGTCAATTTTAGATAGAGACCTTCTAACCATACGGTGTCGAAAGCCTTCTCCAAATCAACCAGGCAAGCACCAGTACATTGCCTTTTAGTTTTGTTCCATTGGATATCAGAAACGAGTTTAGACGCGGCGTGAATTGTATCATGTCGTGCCTTAAAACCGAACTGAGTATCCGGTATGATAGTGTTGTCCTCCACCCACTTGGACAGCGCTCTATTAATAACTTTTTCGAATACCTTACTGATACTCGGTAGAAGACTTATCGACCGGAGATTCGCCGGATTGGAGTTGTCCTTTCCCTTTTTTGGGAGAGGATGTACCACAGCTGTCTTCCATCGCACCGGATAATATGCATTATTCAATGCGTTGTTAAACAGTGTGGTATAAGGCTAGCCGCGCACTGGCAACTGTGATCGAAATCAAATAGTTTAATCACCAGTTGAAAGAGAACCGCGCACTGGCAACTCTTTACTCACGCTCACACTCTTTTCTCTCTTGCTCTTATAGAAAACAACTCAACTGTTGCGAAGGCAATCGTTTAGTTTGTGTCAAAACACAAACTTTTTAGTTGCTCGAATCGAGTTGCTCTAAGTGCGCGGTGTCCCATATAAGCCCATATGTTTCATTTTAGCAACTAAACAGTTACAAAACTTAAAATTGAATGTGCGCGCCTGGCCTAAATGTCCACTGCTTCCGAAGGTAAATGTCGTAGCACAACGTTGGATACACCATCGATTCCTGCTGACTTCTTTTTCTTTAATGAGTCGAAGATGAGATGGAGCTCCACCTTCGAAACTAATAGGGAACTGGGCCCGTTTCGCTCGGCGATGATGGCGTTTGCCAGATGATCATCATTGAACCCGGCAAAACCGTGGTTCTCCGATCGCCATTGCGTCATTTCGTTACGAAGGTAGAAATGGTGCAGCAGAGCTCTGTTTTCCAGGTCGTGATTCGGGCGAATGCTAGCATTCACCTTGTACACTTGCTGAAGAGCAGCCCCCACCGTCTCCACTCCATCCCGCGGATCTTCGACAATAAAGAGTTCGTCGTCCAAGACGGCGTCCTCCGGATCTATCCCTGCTGTCAGAAGTATGTCTCTGTTTTCTGTCGTCCTCTGAAGCTTAAGACACTGAAGATCGTTTTGATCATTCTTCCTAAAGATCTTGTTAATTTGTGGAAACATACTCGGGTCGCTAGAATTAACAGCCCGAATTCTGTTATTCCAAAATAAATTAATGGACAACCGATAGTTCTCCTTGATTAATTGATTGATGTTTTTAATTGACGACTTCAGTGTCCTAATCTCCAGATCGTGTGTGTTAGTAAACCGTCTGTATAGGCGTTTAAGTCTTGTCAATAGTCCGCTTTTTTGTCTGTGCAGGGCGTCAATGGTCGCGTTACGGTACATGTCGGTAGAGTCACGTTCTTTGTATTTGGGTATTGTTCTGTTCATTGTTCGTTTGATTGTAACGTCCATTTGTTCTAGGTATTCGTCGATCTCTGTGTTTGTCAAATTCCTGTTATTTGGTGGGGATATATTGTTCGTACGTAGTTCTCTTGCTAAGGCGTTGGTGAAGCGTGGCCATCGCATCTTACTATAATTGTAAGAATGAACAGGCACATATTCCCCCAACACCACAAGTTCGTTCGGAAGCTGTATTGCGGCTGCAAGTCCGCAGTGGTCACTGTCGTACTCGATCGTTCGTAAGCAGTTTCTTGATTGTTGACCCACAGAGTCTGTTATTGTCAGTCTTGTGTCTATTAGTAATAAATCCAGAAAAGCACCACTTCTTGGAAACGAAGGCCTTTCTGTAGCAAGAAGGTCGATCCCGTATTCAACGCTGCGCTGACTCATCCAATTGTATAGATGGTTACCTCTAGGATTTTGTATTTGATTTCCCCAACTCGTGTGTTTGGCATTCAAATCACCGGCCATGAGGTAATAAATCTCTTCCGAATCTAATCGTAAACATTCAAAAAGTTTTTCAAGCTCTGTTATAAAATCAATGGGTTGAGGAGATACCGGTGCATAAGCAGCGATCACATACATCCGTTTCCCCTGTTGGAGAGGGATGCAAATGATGCATGCCTCTAGCAATCGAAATCTACGCACATCACTATTATAAATAACTTTATGATCGATACCTTTTCGTATGAAGATTGCAACGCCACCTCCTTGAGTCGAGTTGGGCCGATCCCTTCTTACGATATTGTAATTGTTGTGAGTCAGTTTATGTTTCTGGTTCAACTTAGTCTCGCTGGCCATAAACACATCTGGACTTAGGTCTTTCAGTAATTGGGAAAGATTAGCTCTTCGTTCGGTCCTAATCAGTGAATTTACATTCACAGCAAGGATCTTAAAGGGCCTCTCTGGCAGCGCGCCCTTAACCTATAAGCGTTAAGCTCGGCAAAACAGAGTAGAGATGGTCTACCCTAGTTGCCTGCTCCCGTATCTGGTTTTGAAGTCCTGTTAACTGGCCTTGAATAGCCAATAACATGCCTCTTATTTCTGCCTGTGCATCAGGAGCCTTTGGCAGAAGGGCCTTTGGGGCTGCCTTTTGCACAGGTTGTACCGTGCTTCCCTTTCCTGCGGCCATTTGGGCGTAGGAAATCTGGGGATTGACGGGTGTTATTGTGGGGAGCCGCGTTTGCGGGCGTTTTTCTTCCACAACTGTTTGCTTCGCTTTTTTTTGCTTGATTTCCTGAAACTTAGGACAGCCCCGATAATTTGCAGGGTGCCCTTCGCCTCGGCAAAGTATACATTTAAGCTGGGTCCTATCTTCGACCCGTTCCTGTCCGAGCCTACACTCTCCTATTTTGTGGTTCTCACCGCACTTAACGCAGCGTGACTGCATTTCGCAGTTTGCTGCAGCGTGGCCAAACCTTTGACAGCGCATGCATTGTAGCATGTCGCCGCGTCTTTTTAATCTATCCCAAGTGACAACCTGGTAGTCAAGGACGGAGATTTTCCTCAGACTATCCAGTTTGCTGCTGGGCGAAAGCTGAACCAGGAAGAACGGCAATTTCCGTGTCTCCCGTCTTGCCTTAACCGTGGAAAATGGCTTTACTCCGATAAATTCGAGATCATCGCTCGCTTGTTGACGGAGCTCATTTAAGAGCGCCTGTGGTTCCGTGCAGGAATCTATGCCTTTCAGCAAAACCGTTTGGAGTTTATCCTGTTTTGGGGTGAAACTGAAGAATTCAGTTGTAGATGCTTTCAATAGATCTTTAATTATCTTATAGTCTTTAATAGTTGTGCACTGAATTGTGTGCCTGTCTACATTTAATCTTTTTATAGTAAAACTGTTGCCTATGGCCGACTTACATAGATTTATGGTTTCCTTTAGTTCAATCTTATATGTGTTGATCGGTGGCACCTTCTCTTTCTTATTTGGAAGCGGCTGTGACTGCTGCTGGTGTTCCTTCTGTGTCTGCTTCTGTTGAGACTGCTGCTGTTGAATCTGCTGCTGCTGAGGCTGCTGCTGCTGAGGCTGCTGCTGTTGAGGCTGCTGCTGTTGAGTCTGCTGCTTTTGTTTTTGCAATAATTGTTGCTGTTGTTGTTGCGATGGTTGTTGCTGTTGTTGTTGCTTTTGTTTCTTTGATGTTGTTTGCTGCTGTGGTTGTTGTTTGGTTTGGTTTTGTTGTTGTTTAGGCTGTTTAGGCCGTTGTTCTTTTGGCTGCTGTTGCTGTGTGAGCTCTATAGCTTTGGCCTGGTCTTGAGCTACTTTTTTTTGTTGTAGCGCCTTTTGTTGCTCTTGACGCATCATATCTCGCCTTGCCTCTTGTTTTGTTTTAAGAGCCTGTACCAGCGGCTCCAATTTTGATTTAAGAAGTGCAATTTCTTCCTCGAAAGCACTTATCTTCTTGGTCAGTATTTGCTCCTCTTCCTGGCACTCTTTTTCGTCTGACGACGACCCTGGTGATGTTAGGTCGACGAACAGGTTGCTGTCGCCTGTCGCATACATGCCCTCACCACCCTCAGACATGTATGTAATCTCTTCGTCTGATGTCGAAGAGTCCAATTGATTTTGTAATTTTGCTGCCTCTGACGCCCTGGCTGAGCGCGCCTTCTCCTTCACTCCAGCTGGCAGCTTGGCCGGAGTGGTGGTGGATCGGCGCTTTACTAGGTTCGGCGCACACTTTATCTTCTTCCTTCTCTTAGCTATTCCAGTGTCGGCTGAAGCTACCTGCTTCCTAATTGGTCGAAGGGCATCTTTCGATGTGCCTGCTGCTGTTGCCGTTGCCGGCTTGGATATTGTTGCTGGGACATCTTTCGATGTCCCCGCAATGTTTTTGTCACCCATACGACTTTCTTCCCACTCGATGAAGTCTACAACCTCCCGATTATGAAAAAAAGCTTCCAGAAGTTTTGTGCCCGACTGGGACTCGAACCGGCGATCCCTCACACTGCGGTCCGCCACTACTTTTTTTTTTTTTTTTTTTTTTTTTTTTTTTTTTTTTTTTTTTTTTTTTTTTTTTTTTTTTTTAATTCATTTTTATTTTCATTCATCTTAAGACTATCTTAAAGCTAGACAAAAATTCATAAAAACTAGCCTAATTATCCAATAACTTAAAACTAACTTACTGGTCCTATGCGGGCGCTCTAAGCTAAACTTTATCTTAATTGTAATACCTTTCGGCCTAAAAACTATTTTTTATTTAAACTATCTTTTTTTTTTTTTTTTTTTCTCGAGAAAATGTAAAAAAAAACTCGGATTCTTTAACTTTTTTTTTTAATTTTTTATATAAAACTTAAAACTAAAGTAGACTAAATAAAACTATCTAAAACTAAAGTAGACTAATTAAAACTATCTAAAACTACTTAAAATAAACTAAAACTACTTAAAACTAGAACAGCCACAGCAGCAATTTTTTTTTTTTTGTTTTTTTTTTTTTTTTTTTTTTTTTTTTTTTTTTTTGGTTACACAAATGTGTAGATTTTTTTTTTTTTTTTTTTTTTTTTTTTTTTTTTTTTTGGTGCCACCCCGACTGTCCCTACCTAAAAAGTACACTTAAATCTATGTAAGTCGGCCAAGACATACAAGAAGTCCTCGTCAACTTTCCCTATTATTATTACACAACCACCAAAACTGGTTCTCCTGTCTCTCCCTGTCCCTCCGGTCCCGATCGGACACAGTCCTACTGAACCGAAGGCGCTCTGCTCCATCTTGTGCGAGGGAGTCTCGATTATAAAGGAGCCGCCTATCCACAGTCCTCCGGCTGACGTGGTAGATTAGCGGAATCGCCATTCTATCCTGGATCAGCCCTCGACTGTCTAAGTAGAGAAATGCATCGGGTGGGATAAAGCCGCTTATACGTACACTCTCATAATAATCGCTGTTAGGGTAGTAAGCCCCAAAAATTAGGCTGTTGGTCGAGGACATCGCTCTTGCAATGTGACCCCGAATCAGCTTTATCAAAAAATTATCAATTCTGTTTATATTGGCTCCGTTGTATAGAACCTCGTTGGAATAATAATGTTTGTACTCCGACTCTGGTGTTCTGTGTAATCCAAGGCAACGTCTTAGACACTGCCTCTCAAACACCCGAATCTTTTCCATTTGAGATGGGGCAACGTTGAACCACACCGGACACCCATAGGCAATCATCGGCCGGATGAGGGCCATGTAGCAAATCACCTTCACCCTGCTGTCAAGCCGGCTGCTGTAAAACAACCGTTTCGTCAAGGCAAAGGCTCCCCTAGCCCTGTTCAGAGCAGCATTTATATGTCTGTCGAAATACAAATACTGATCCAACCAGATGCCAAGGTACTTTACTACACTTTTACTCGCCAGTGGCTGTCTATGTGGCCCTACGATCACCAGCTTGCGCCAGTTCTTTCTAGTATCCCTAGGGGCTCTAGCCAGCGGAGTCCTGAACAGAATAGTTTCACATTTCTGAAAGTTGATTTTCAACTTCCAGTCATCACAATATCGCTGAATCTTGTCGAAGTCACGCTGCAAGAGAATTCTGATGACCTCAACTTTTGGAGCTGTTCTGTACGCTATTAGATCATCGGCATACGCAATTGCCTGAGTTAGACTACCTATCAGATCGCTGGTGTAAATGCTGAATAGAATCGGCGAGTTCACCGCTCCCTGCTGAAGACCATTCTTAATATCGAAGATTGCGGTAGAAGTTACATTGCCACTTTTGACAACAAACGTTCTACCATTGAGCATGTCATAAAGTATATATAATAGTGGTTTACTTATGCCGAGTCTAGTCAATTTTAGATAGAGACCTTCTAACCATACGGTGTCGAAAGCCTTCTCCAAATCAACCAGGCAAGCACCAGTACATTGCCTTTTAGTTTTGTTCCATTGGATATCAGAAACGAGTTTAGACGCGGCATGAATTGTATCATGTCCTGCCTTAAAACCGAACTGAGTATCCGGTATGATATTGTTGTCCTCCGCCCACTTGGACAGCGCTCTATTAATAACTTTTTCGAATACCTTACTGATACTCGGTAGAAGACTTATCGACCGGAGATTCGCCGGATTGGAGTTGTCCTTTCCCTTTTTCGGGAGAGGATGTACCACAGCTGTCTTCCATCGCACCGGATAATATGCATTATTCAATGCGTTGTTAAACAGCGTGGTATAAATGTCCACTGCTTCCGAAGGTAAATGTCGTAGCACAACGTTGGATACACCATCGATTCCTGCTGACTTCTTTTTCTTTAATGAGTCGAAGATGAGCTGGAGCTCCACCTTCGAAACTAATAGGGAACTGGGCCCGTTTCGCTCGGCGATGATGGCGTTTGCCAGATGGTCATCATTGAACCCGGCAAAACCGTGGTTCAGGGTCCGCCACTACTTCCGTTGAGCTATTCTCTATATTGAAAATGCTCTGACTTTTCTTGTATATTAAAATTAAATCGCGATTTTATTTATTAACACTGTGAAAGCCGAAAACGTCTGCACACCTTCACAGTACAAGATCGACTGCCCAGACCTAGCGTCGTCAGAAGCCAATGCCCTACGCATCACGCTACCGAGACCACATGATCAGGTCCATCCCAATTTAGGTTTTATCGTTTATCAATTATCACTTGAGGACTAGCGTTTTTATTAGTCATTGAAGTTGTTGTTGTAATATTCAAAAATTCAGTAATTGTGTGTAGTGAACTTTCATATAAGCCCCAAGGAATTTATTTGTGTCTTGTAATGCGAGCTTCTCAAAATACCCACATTGTGTTGCATATGAATAATTTGTAAATAAGATTATATTAGTCGTTTTTTATTGGGAATTGTATAGGCAGCGCAGTAAAATTTTACACAGTAAACAACAACAAAGGAATAGTGCGTATAAACTAGGCAGTAATAAGAGTGCACATAATAGTGCTGATAAAGTTTTGGAGCATCTGGATTACAGTGACACTCAAATTGGTTGCAAAAGTTTTATTTTTCTTGAGGTTGACAGATTTTGATTATTCGAGAATGTGTTCGGTGATATTTGTTCATTTTGTGGTAAATTTTCACAAGAGCAAAATTATGTGGTTTGAAATATTAATTTACGATTAGACGGTAAACGTTAATAGTCAATGGTCAAAATTTTGCCTCTTAATGCGTGTGCATGTTCCCTATCTGTCACGTGAGAGTATGAAAATCATCAAAGGATGGCTGCGATGCCAAACGATTAAAAAGGACATGAAAATGATTTTTTTCTGACACCGAGCCCTTAATTTGACTTTGTGTACATACATGCCATTGAGATTTGATTTTATTAATAATTTTGCCACTTGTTTGACAACAAATTTTTCAGTGATGTTAATTCAGCATAAACCACATCAAAACGTATACTTTTCCAACGCATCCCTTAGCTTATTCAAAAGTGGATTGTTTATTCGTAGGTATATATTTCATTTTTGGTTTTTGTTTCCTTTTACTTTGTTCACTTAATGAGTCTGAAATATCTACTAAATTAAGATGATTTGTTAAAAGAGACTCAGAAATTATGTACATATAGCCCTTTTCTGTTTTGGATCTTTATTCATTTCAATTTGTATTATTTTTGTAAGAAATTACATATTTATTTTGCTTCTTTTCCAAATCAGCTGATTTTGACACGGGTGTAAAAGTGTATATGCAGTCAAAAAAGCATTTTATTCGGACTTCCATTGCTGCACTATGTATACATTACCAATAAAATACGCCTGTTTGTGTATTGTTTGTGTTAAATTTGTTTTAATTTTATGGACTGTAAATTTGATTTTTTGTTATTTTAGTTGATGTAATGGTTTTGTAATTAAATAAAAATCGGATGATTGAATGTTAAAAGTATGAATATAATTTAATAATTTAATGTAATAAATGTGTACAATATTTTTATTTTACCAAGTCCAAGGTGCTTATCGTTTGAAGTCCAAAAAGCAAAGAGGGAGAGTTTAAGTTTTTAACAATTCAAATGGACATACGAAAGAAAGCACAAAGATAAAGCAAAAATAAAAAATAGGCAGTTATATTGGATTTTACAGTAGGAGAGAGAGAGAAATTTTTAGAAATTAAATCAATTAAATTAAATAGGGTGTCATTGGACATAGTTTTACAAAAAAAAATATTTGTGTGATTTGATTCCAAAACATTCAGCCCCCCCTGGAAGACTCCGGTCTTTCAGAAAACGGTAATGGAGCAACCTTGACAATGGGCCGAACATAGTCACCACCAGTGTTGCCGAATCTCATGATTTATCATTATTCTCATGATTTTTCATCCCTTCTCATGAAATAATGAATTCACTGAAAATCTCATGATTTTTTAGTTTTTATTTAAAAAAAACAACTTAGTTACTCGCTTGGAGCAACTGTGGCATTTTTCAGCAACTTAAAGTTGCTGGCAACTATGTTGTCCAGTGGGTGCAACGCCTTAGTTCATTATAATCAGCACATGTAACTTCTTTATTATAATTTAAAAAAACCTATTCAACCTACATGTCATTTAAATGACAAACAAAAGAGAACGAAAAAATACATACATACATACAAATAAACCAAAAAAACAACGGTAAACATTTAAACAGTTATTTTTGTGTCTAGTCTTTCAATTTCGAGATTCATTTTTAAATTTTATTCTTTTAAAATCCTAATACGATAATATATAATTATAATTTTGTCGGCAATGGATAAATTTATAATAAAACACAAAATTGTCAGTGGAAGCTCAAAATCTGGGAACAATCATAGTGATTCTAGTGTCCAACAACACATTTCAATAGTTTCAACATCAAGTGCTGGCGCTGGTGTTGGAACAAGCGCTGCTGAGACTGCTGCTTTGGAGCAAACGCCAGCATCTCCAATTCCAGAGACTGTTGAAATCGAAATAGATGAGGAATGCGAATCAACGTCCAGAAAAAAAGGAAGGTTGAGGTATGACCAAATATATAATAAAAAGTGGGAAGCTCTTCCTTTTTGCAAAAAGTGGATTCGACCGAGTGAAAAAGGTTAGTTTTAGTGTAATTTTTATAATAAAGGAGAATGGGTATTTTATATAATTATGTATGTACTACCATATATATAGTCTAAAAGAATTTCCCTAGTACATCAGTTTTTCTATGGGCACAATTCTGTAAGCCATGGGGTTTAGGTAGTATGTACATATGGCAACGAAGATAACAATTCGAGCAAACATTAATTGCAATAGAATTCCACTTAAATTAAAATATTGTCCACTTTTGATGAACTTAGTAGACCCCAAAATAAAGGAAGTTTTATAAAAATAGACAAAAATAGTTGGTTTGCTATAATTCGTTTTCATTTATCGTATTAACTTTTTTTTTAAGATTATTAATTTTTAGTTGTACTTGTTTAACAGGACGTCATATCCGTTTTGTAGTACTTATGTTGGTTGTTGGGTCTTTTAAACAAGATATATTCATATTCCTAGCTAACAACCACAATGTAATTCTTAATGAAACAGCCAGGTCCCAAATATTTTTGCCTATTCTCCTTTATAAACATAAATTTCAACAATTTCTTTTTAGAGCGACGGTCCACAGCAATTTTTGGGTGTGATTGAAAAGCATAATTAGATAGGCCTTTAGTACTTATTTACAAATGTGAACGTCTAGCATGATAGTGCATATAAGTGCATTAAATATGGTATAATTTTTTTTTTACAAAGTCTTAATTATTGTGATAACAACTATGACATAACTTCAAAATGTAGAGCTTAGCGCCCTGTTTGCAAATATCGAAGTCCAAGAGGTTTTCCAGGAGGCCTTCTTCGTGGAAGACGTACCTTATTCTTATCGCGTCTTGAAGGCAGAAGGATGAATTCAAAACGTCTTGGACCTTTATATTTGCAATCAAGGAACTAAGCTCTACATTTTGAAGTTATGGCAAACAATTATTTAGACTTTGGAAAGAACTGCATACTTGATGCACAATTATGCACTATTGCTAGAGCATGCAAGACGTTCACATTTGTAAGTAACTATCTATTTATGCTAATTATTTTTTGTTCAACACCCCAATATTACTGTGGGCTCTTAGTCTATTTAATTTGAACAAAAAATGTATGTGTCAGAGATTGAAAATCAAAAATGTTGGCAAATAGTAGTAGCATGTATTGTATAAACAAACTTTTTTATATCTACAAAAATTACTGAGATTTATTTTTTGAAAATTATGTAATTGTTGAGTTTTTTTTCTCACACAAGAAAATATGTAATCGTTATAAGTAGTATGCATCGGGACAGTATTGTCATAAGCACTTATGAATGTATAATTCAATCTTTACTTAGTAGTAGTTGTTGGATTAAATTTTGAATTATATGGATTAATATTTCGTAAGTACGTCTCCTTTTTGCGACTCTCACAATGAACAAATTTTGGTTAATGAGGTGTCAAAAGAAATATGAAGAATATGCGATAATCATTAGGTATAAATTAATAAATTGTTGAAAAGCCTAACTTTTTTTAAAGTAAAATTTATGAAATACTTGGAAAATAATTTATCAAATGAAATAGTTTGTGCATTCAATTAATTTATTCAAATGGTAGGTATATGAATTTGACAGCGGGAAGTTTTTTGCTTACTTGAGCGAATTTATCGAAACAAAACATATTCTTTTGAAAAATGAGTTTCCCTGTATTTAATATTTTGTGTGATGAGAGTTGAAAGACATGATCTAAGCCAGGGATGCACCGTACGGAATATTTTATTTTTTCTCGTGGCCTAGCCAATTTGTTGGAAAACCACTTTAGTTTTCAAAGCATTCAAATGATACGAGTGTTTGCATACTAAAAATTAATTTTTGACCCGAAATTAAAAATTGTTCTGCTTTATAAAAGGCGATCGGTTAGTTATTGATACAGGTTTGCTAAACAAGAAAAACGATTTACAGAAAACTAACAAGCTAACAAGTGACTTAAGCTTTTGCAACCCTGAATTTGAGAATTTTCTTGCAAGAGTTCTTGTATGGGTATGGTTGTTAGATTTAATTTTTGTAGGATCTTTTTTATTCAAAGACATCTTTCTGATTTAATGGGTCAGAATTTACAATTTTAATTACAAACAAAGTAAAAAATTACAAAAATTTTCTAAAAATAATCTCATAATGAACTAAACGAAATCAAATAAAAAAATCAATAAACAAGTAATTTAAAGACCAAAAGTCAATAATTATTTTCGATCTCTAGTATAAATCTATTAAACCAAATTCAAATGTGTACACTGCCATGAAAATTTTCTTTTATTATGTAGGAAAAGGATTCACATTCTGCAAAATTTGCCACGCGGACTTAAAGATAAGTATGGGTGTAAAAAGCCTTAAACGTCACTCAGAATCAAGAAAACATATTCGAAATTCAAGAATAATCGTCACGAATGGAAGCATCTTGGACAATGACAAATTCAAAATATCTTTGAGAAGGAAGGTTGCTGAAGCTGAGATAAGACTTTGTGTCTTTCTCGCTGAACATAATCTAGCATTCAACCTAATGGAACATTTGCCATGTCTTATAAAATATATTTGCAGTGACTCTGAAGTCGCAAAAAGTATTCACTGCAGCCGCACTAAAGCCACTGCTATTATAAAGCACGTAACCGGGGCACAAAATTTTGAAAACCTTTGCTCATTAATGAGAACAAATAAGTTTTCTATTATTATTGACGAGTCTACAGACATAAGTTGTACAAAATATTTATGTGTAGTTGTAAGAATATCTAACGATTTTAAGATTCACGATTTTTTTTATAATTTGTTTACACTGGATAAAGCAGATGCTAAAACAATTTATGATATTTTAGTAACTAGTTTTAATGAAAACGATATTGATTATAAAAACAATTTAATAGGTTTTGGTGCTGATGGAGCTGCAGTGATGATGGGAGTGAACTCATCAGTTCGCACTTATTTACAAGCTGAAATCCCAAACTTATTTATAATGAAGTGTATTTGTCACTCCTTTCATCTCTGTGCTTCATATGCATGTTCCAATTTGCCCGCAAGTATTGAAGATTTATGTCGAGATGTTTATAATTATATTCAAAATAGTCCTAAGAGAATTGCCGCATTTAAAACCTTTCAAACTATTTTGGAGATAAAACCAAACAAAATTTTGCATTATTCACAGACGCGCTGGCTTTCGAGATTAGAAGTTGTAAATTGCATTCTCGTGCAATACGATGCTTTGAAGGCATACTTTACAGAAGCTACAAAAACTGACAACTTACTGTCAAGCAAAACTATTTTGAATATGCTTAATGACCCTGTTCATTATATGTATTTATGTTTTCTGAGTTTTGTGCTACCGTTCTTTACAAAATTAAACATATGTATGCAATCAGAAAAACCTAAAATTCAAGATATGTATAGTGAAGTGACGACAGCCTTAAGGTCACTGTTAAGTTGCTATGTAAAAAAAAGTTATATTGACAGCACAAATATTAAAAATATTGATTATGTCAACCCAAGAAATCAGCTTTCGTACGGTGAAATGTATTACGGTGTGAAAATAGCCCTATTTTTGCAAAAAGTTTCCGTTGACAAACAAATTGTCCAAAGCTTTCAATGCCGCTGTTTGTCATTCTTAGTTGAAGGTACTAAGCAAATATATTCAAGATTTAACTTTAACAACAGTGTCTTCAATGATATAGAAATTTTGTCCCCAACGAATGTTTTAAACAGAAATGTTTCGTCGATTTTCCCACTTATAAAACATTTTCAAAGTTGTTATCAGGAGATAGATAATGAGTGGAGAATGCTTGTCAATTCAAATATTAAAGCGAATGACAAAGTAAACGACATTGAAGAATTTTGGAAATATGTTGGTCAAATTAAAGTGGCCGATGATAGCTTGGCATATCCCCTCTTAAATAAATTTGTTTTTGAAATACTTTCACTGCCACATTCGTCAGCCAACACGGAAAGAATATTTTCAAAAGTAACTTTACTAAAAACAAAAACAAGAAACCGACTTGAAGTAGATTCAATTATTGTACTAATTCATTCCAATGACCTCGCGAAAAATCAAAGCTGTTTTGATTTCAAAGTCACAAAGCCATTGCTCGATAAGTACTTCTGTAAAATTTATAACCAATAATCAATTGATAATTGATAAAATTGAACTTCGTTATTTTATAACCCGATTAAAAAATGTTTTAGTCATTGATAACGATGCTTACCGTTGTGAACAGAAAGAAAATTGACTAATATTGTCAGATAACTGATAGTTTCTTAAATAAAATTGAGTTTAAAAGTACTAAATTTCAATTTTTATCAAATATATGGTTATGTCATTTATTTATTTATTGCCAGCTACAGTGGATGTCCTGCAAGGAAGAAGAAACTGGCCGAAAAAACGAAGACAGCAACACAGAAGCGTGAAAATCACCAAATTGCTGTAACATCAGCAAAAAATGCGATTGTGAATGGCTTATCATACGCCAGCGTTGCAGCCACATCTGGAGCAGCTTCAAAACCTTTGGGAGCCCTATTTAAGAAAGCAGGAAATAAGCCAGCTCCGCCAGCGCCAGCTACAACGCCATTTTCCAAACCAGTAGTCCAGAAGAGGACTGCACCATCCAACACATCAAGCCAAAAAGGACAATCACAGTCTTTCAACATATTTGATGATACCGAAAGACTGTTTGGAACAGATCTCCTTTCTCTTCTCCAAAAGGCAAAGGAGGTAGTTCCAAGCAACTACGGTAGTCTCAATGATAAAGAAAAGACAGTTATATTGGGTAAACTTATTTGTTCATTATGTATATAAGAAACTACCTAACTTTCATTACATATAACGTTAATTCTATTTATTCTACAGCCAGACGTATCTCACTAAACTTTTTTTTAAAATCAAAGAAACCCGATATTATCTTTTTACAGGAAACAAACATCACCGCAAGAAACGCCCTTAAACCGGAAGGCTACACATCCTATAGACAGGACAAGACATCTGAAGGCAGAGGAACTGCCATCCTCTTGAAATCGGACCTTAAAAGCGAGTACGTTAGGGTACCTGTACTGCGCTGCATGGAGACTACAGCCGTTGTGATCATTATGTCGGATAATGAGACGCTGCTTCTCGTCTCAGTATACAACAAGTGTAACGCAACAAGATGTGACATCATACATGACCTCAACGCCATCAACAATCTGGCTAGCCAATATACGTACTGTGTACTTGGAGGTGACTTCAATGCACGACACCCACTCTGGCTGGACACCAGGGAATCTACACAAGGAAAAGCAATTGTGGACTGGCTGCAAGACAACCCTGAGCTTCACTCATTGGTGGTTATATCACAACATAGGCCCACATTTCCAAGAACTCCGTCGTTGCTAGACTTCTTTTTAGTGACGTCCAATTTTACGAACATCCTTCCCGAGTTCCAAAACTTCACTTGTGTTGCACACGATAGTGACTCGGACCATCTGGCGGTTGAGATGAGAGTCAGATTGAATTACAGGATTACAACTGAACGTCGTATTCCCGAATTCCAAATCCAATACGAAAAACTGAACTGGATAAGATTCCGTTCAGAAGTTGAAGAACGCCTACCAGAAGTCTCCAGCGTCAACAATCTCAACAACAATGAGATCGATAACACCATTGCTCAAATTGAAACAGTTGTCAACAATGCTTTGGACAGGCAGAAAACACCCCGCACCAGCAGAGATAAATATGCAAACTTACCCCAACATATACAATTAATATATGCTCACCGGCAAAGACTCCGCAAAAGCCTCCAAAGAATATTCCACAGGACCTTTAACAGGGAAAGTGTCGAATACCGTCGGCTACACTCAGAACTTCAGTGCACTAACACAATGTTCAACCAGGCAATAAAACATCATCAGGAAAGGGATTTCAGGAAGAGACTCGAAGATATCAAACCTGGACCCGACACGTTTAAAAAGATCAATCTGATTGTTGGAAAAGCGAACTCAATTCCAGACACCATCCTTCACGGACAAGAAGTTTCAACAACTTCTGCAGAGAAAGCTGAAGCGTTTGCAAATCACTTTCATGATAGTTTCAAAGATTGCCCTCCCGTGCACCTTCCTGACTTTATCGAAGATGTAGAAACTCGCTTTCAAGAGATATCAGCAAACACCGAACCCGTGACCCTGTTCAATGAGGAAAACCCATCATCGGAGCCGACGCTGACAGATGTTTTCACTTCTCCTGAAGAAGTAGCTGACATTATCTTCACTGGAAACTCCAAAAAATCAGCAGGAAGCGACAAGATTTCTAATTACGTGCTTAAAAAGTTACCAAATCTTGCTGTTCTCCTGTTGACTATAATCTTCAATAACTGCCTGAACAACAGCTATTTCCCTGCAGCCTGGAAAACCGCAAAAGTGGTCCCTGTCCCGAAGAAGAACAACCGCGCAAATGTGGAAGGATATCGGCCAATTTCTTTGCTCAGCTGCTTGAGTAAGATACTGGAGGCATTGATATTGAAGAAACTCAACGTTTTCTGCAGAGAAAGAGATGTCATACCGGAGTTTCAGTATGGCTTTCGAAATAAACATTCTACCATACATCCATTACTGGGACTCCATACTGATGTTACAATTGGACTCAACAAAAAGGAAACCACTGTAGCGTGTTTGCTGGACATCGAAAAAGCTTTCGACAGCGTTTGGATAAAAGGATTACTATTCAAACTCTCGGAACTTGGACTTGCTAATTACCTGGTAAGAATAATCAAAAATTTCCTAACCCATAGACTTTTTTATGTACAGGTAGAAAAACATGTGTCATCAACCAAAGGAATTAACGCTGGAGTTCCTCAAGGATCAAAACTTGGACCACTGCTGTTCAACATTTACACTGCTGATCAACCAGCCAACATATCAGGTACAAAGACGAAGCTTTATGCAGACGACTCAATCACATACGCCACCGCTTTTTCACCAGAAATTGCTGCCAGGAGAGTGCAAGAGCACATTAAAAACCTATGGGAATACTATGTCAAATGGGGACTGAGGATAAACAGCGAAAAGACTGAACTCATCTGCTTCCGAACACCAGTGACTGTCATTCGAAGACGAGCGTTTGCAACACGCTGTGATGCAATCAAAATAAAGCTTCCAGACAACACTGAAGTGACAGTCAAATCATCAACGAAGTACTTAGGAATCAACTTTTCCAATAAATTCAAATTCAAAAGGCATGCAGACTTGATGTTGAAGAGAGCCAACTATTCTCTGCACTTGGTCCATCCGCTTCTCAGGAGGCGAAGTGGACTAAGTAAGAAAACCAAGCTGCTTGTGTACAAACAACTTATCCGACCCGTTCTGACCTACGCCTTTCCCATCTGGTTTACTATTTCACCTACAGCAATGAAAAAGATGAAGCTTTTTGAAAGAAAGATGCTCCGCATTTGCACTGGACTGTATCGTAACACACTGACGAAGAAATATATACCAACAAGGAATCTGTATAAAGAAGCAAAATTAATACCATTGGACAAGTATTTACTGCAGCTCTCCGGAAAAATCATCAGGAACCTGGAAGATCATCCCAACACAGAAGTGCAACAACTTCTCCAGCATGAACTGGAGCCTCGTGACAAGTATCTATACACCCGAGCCATCACTGACGATCAATTTGAAGACATCATCCATAACGACAACGCACCCTTTTACGAGAAGAACAACAATCAATACTACAGGGGATAAAACGCCCACTCATCAAAAATTATTATTTAGTTAATATTAAAAAAATCATGAATTAGATTAAGAAAACATTAATATGATATTGTAAGCAAATAGCATTATGTAAAGCCAAATGAAGAACGTTGGGCCCCTATTGTTGAGCCAACATGATTTAATTTAGTAATAAGTTAGTTTTAAGTCAAATTGTATATAAAACAAATTGAAAAATAAAATTCTTAATCTAATCTTGAGTTTAAAAGTACTAAATTTCAATTTTTATCAAATATATGGTTATGTCATTTATTTATTTATTTATTTATTTTTCTAAGATACTCGCATAATTAAATAATTTAAATGTTTAATAAAATGAAATGGAAACTCATATGTGTATTTTTTTCAAAAATGTTTGTGAATCATTGTTAAAGTGACTATTCTAATCCCAAGCAATCTCATGATTTTTTAGAAATCTCATGATAAAATATCATGAAAAATTATTATTTGAATCGGCAACACTGGTCACCACTATTGGTGCGGACAGTGACGACACGACATCTGTTGTCTTTGCCAGGATGGACATTTATGACTCGTCCAAGAATCCATTTCGAAGGTGATAGATTTGATTCCTTAAGCAACACCATGTCGTTTATTTGAAGATCTCGTCTAATTTTTTGCCATTTGGGGCGGTTTTGTAATGACGTCAAATATTCTTTATGCCACTGCTTCCAGAATCCTTGCAAGAGAGTCTGTAAGAGATACCAATTAGAACTTATCGAGATATTTGAAAAATTTAAATCAGGGATAGGAAGTGCAGAATAAGGTTCTCCGATCATGAAATGAGACGGAGTCAATGCAATTGGTTCAAAATCAGAGGTTTGCCACATGGGGCGTGAATTTAGTAGACATTCAATTTTGGCGAGAAGAGTGTGTTCGCCAATAACACGTTTGATGTGCTGCTTCACGGATTTGACACCCGCCTCCCATAACCCACCAAAGTGCGGTGCAGCGGGTGGTATGAATTTCCAGTCGATGGCATCCTTGGAAAGATGATCTGCAATTATGTTGTTTCGCTGTTGATTTATCAACATCTCATGCATCTCTCCTAGTAGCCGCTTTGAGCCATGAAAAGTTGTTGCGTTGTCGCTCCAGATCTCTATTGGTTTTCCTCGACGTGATACAAAACGATCTAGAGCCAAAAGAAAGGCACTAGATGTCAAGTCACTGACAAGCTCAATATGAATTCCCTTTGTAATAAAACAAACGAATAAGGCTATGTAACCCTTGACAAATTTAGGGTTTCTGCCGCGAGCTAAGCGTAGAGTAATTGGGCCAGCATAGTCACAGCCGACCTTACTAAACGGTCTTGCAAAACGAACCCTTTCGATTGGAAGATTTCCCATCATTTGTTCGGATGTGGATTTTCGCAGCTTAAAGCAATCAAGACATTTAGCAACGACGCTTCGGATAACATTTCGACAACCGAGAATGTAATATTTTTGCTTCAATAAGGACACCATTAACGATACACCGGCATGCAAATAATGTTTATGAGTATATTCGACAATAAGTTTAGTGATATGATGCGATTTACAGAGAATTATTGGGTGTTTTTCATTAAACGACAGTTCAGAGTTATGTAACCGACCACCAACTCGAAGGACTTTCATTTTATCAAGAAATGGAGCGAGTGATAAGAGCTTATTTCGCGAAGGCAATGATTTGTAATTTTTAAGAGTTTCGACTTCAAAGGAAAAAAGGCTGCTTTGAACAGATCTTATGAGGTTAATTTGAGCACTGTTTAGTTCTTGAGTTGACAGAGGTTGAAGGTTTCGTAACTCAGGAGTTAAACGACGATTTTCAAGGAAACGAAAAATGTAGGCAACGACACGTACGGATTTCATCCAGTTTGACGATTTTGAAATAATTTGTCTTAAAATATTGTTTTCATTTAAATTTGATACGAATACCTGGACTTTATTCGATTTTCTTTCTTCCAATTGCTCACTTGAAAAGTCTTCCAAATTATATCGGGATCCAGGCCATTTGCTGCGTTTCATTTGAAGCCATGTCGGACCGTTCCACCAGATGTCAGTCGAAGCCAGTTGAGATGGAGGAATTCCTCTTGAGGCGACATCAGCAGGATTATCTGCGGATCGAACATGGTTCCATAACGTCGCAGGTAAAGTTGAAATGATCTCAGATGTTCTGTTCCCAATGAAAACCGACCATTTTTTGGGCGGTGCGGACAGCCAATGTAATACAATGGACGAGTCTGTCCAGGCAAAAACTTGCATTTGAGTAATCTGTAATGAGAGTTTGATTTTATTTATTAAACGGGATAGCAAAAGAGCTCCACAGAGCTCAAGTCTAGGAAGTGATAGAACTTTGATTGGAGCAACTCTGCTCTTAGCAGCGACTAATGAGATGGAGATATTTCCATCTAGACTTTCACTTCGGCAGTAGACAACAACAGCGTAAGCATCCAACGAAGCATCGCAAAATGCATGAAACTCGTGATTCTGGTCGTTCCTCCACATAATTCTCCGAATGGTAATCGATTCTACCAAGTGAAGCTCATCTCGAATAATGTTCCAACGCTGAGAAAGTTCCTGTGGGATTTGATCATCCCATCCTACAGCCAATCTCCATAAATCCTGGAAGAAGATCTTAACCGCTATCACAACAACTGGAACAAGAAAACCGAGGGGATCAAAAATTCGAGATGCTTCAGATAGAATTCGACGCTTTGTACACGAAGTTGACTGGTCCAGTGTTACCTTATACGAGAAACAATCCTTGGATGGACACCATTGCAGCCCGAGAACTTTTACCGTCAAAGAGCCTTTGAAGTCGATGGGCGATAGCTCCCGTTGCTCTTCAGGCAAGGATAATAAAAGTGGCCAACAATTAGTTGTCCATTTGCGAAGATTAAACCCGGCGGACGATAACACCTCCACAATTTCTCTTTGAATCGCGATAAGATCATCGATCGTGTCAGCTCCTGTTACAAGGTCGTCGACGTAAAAATCATTGAGGATTATTGAAGAAGCTCTAGGATATGTTTCAGCCGAATCTAAAGCAAGTTGTTTTAAAGCGCGTTTGGCTAAAAATGAAGCAGCTGAAGTCCCATAAGTTACCGTTAAAAGTCTGTAATGTTTTATCGAAGATTCAGGGTTTTCTCTCCAAAGAATCCTCTGGAAATTTGTATGATTTGGTGAGATCCATATTTGTCTGTACATCTTTTCGATGTCCCCAGACATGGTATATGTGTGACGACGAGAACGTAAACATATTGTAAAGATGTCACGTTGGATTTCAGGGCCAACGAAAAGGGATTCGTTTAGGGAAATTGAATCAAGTGACGATTTTGCTGATCCGTCAAATACTACCCTAACCTTTGTCGTACTGCTATCAGCCTTGAAGACAGCGTGGTGAGGCAAATAAAAAGAATTAGGCGTATTGTTTATTTCTTCTAATGGTATTTCTTCCATATGACCCAAGGAAATATATTCATTTAAGAATCGAGAATACTGAGTTTGTAGCTCAGGATCACGAAGAAATCTTTTTTCCATTGAATAAAGCCGATTGAGTGCGATGTGAAAGGAATTTCCAAAACTTGGGATGAAATTTGATTTGAACGGTAAATCAACCATGTATCTACCATCCGTATGATGACAATGCGTTTGAATGAAATGCTGTTCAGCCTTTTGTTCTTCAATAGATAAAGGTGGTTCATAATTGACTTCTTCTAGACGCCAAAAATGCTCTAGGTCAAACCCCTGCGAATTGTCCAGTTGTGTGCAGAATGTTCGTACTCCGACAGAAGATTTAACGGGTGAAAGCTGATCATAGCTCCCGGCTATCACCCATCCGAAAATAGTTAAAATCGAGTTTGGAACACCCGGTTCTGGTTTTGTAGTTTCGAGAATAAGGTTGAAGATTTGATCCGCTCCGATGAGCATGTCGATTGGACCTGGTTCATTGAATTTTGGATCTGCTAGATCCAACGAAAGAAATTGATTAGTCTTCAATTTCAGTGAATGAGGTGGAAGCAATGATGTAAGTCTTGATATTACATGAAAGTCGATATCTATATTATTTGAATTGAAGCGAGAGAATAATTTCAAAGAAATCAGACCGTTTGTTGTGCCAGCTGAAGTCGATGCAACTCCTACAATAGGAATACGAGATTGTTTTTTAGGAAGACCCAAACGTTGGAGAGATTTCTCCGTAATAAACGAGATTTGGGATCCTGAGTCAAGTAGCACGCGTAAGTTTTGAAACGAACCGAGTTTGTCTTGAACTTTGACAACAGCGGTTGGAAGAATGGTCGATGAATGAGTATTGGATTCGAGCGAGTGATGCGAAATGATAGAAGAATTCGAATGGTTTTGTAACGATGAAGATGACGGGGATGATTTTTCATATTTATGTTGATTATTTGTATTAGAGGAAGGCGATAAGTTTTGTGGATCATGTACCAAAGAATGATGTCGAGCATTGCATGATCTGCACCGAAATTTTGAAATGCATTTGTTAGATGCATGCCCAACTGTAAGACAGTTGAAACATATTGAGTTCTCTTTGACAAATTCACGACGCGCGTTAATATCAAGAGCGATAAATGTCTTACAAAAAGGAAGTATATGATCCTCCTTGCACTTTGGGCAACCTTGTTTTGTTTCTACGAAATGCGAACGAATTTTATTTTCAACTTTATTAATTGTTTTTTGAGGACGAGTAAATGAACTACACGATTCGAGGCAACTGCATCGATCTTGCAGGAAGGTAAGGAATTCTTGGATTGTATACAATCATTCCGAGATTCTACTTTTTCTGACCACACCTGTTTTGTTTCACAGTCTAACTTTTGAAGAAGAATGTAGATCAACCAAGGATCTCTAGAATTCTTTTGTAATGCGTTTAATCCACGAATTACTTCATCAGCACCGTTAGAAAGTTTTCGTAGGATTTCAAGATTTGAGGTAGAACAGGATGGCAACGACATAAAACTTTTTACGAAAGAATGTACAATTAAATGTTTTTTATCGTAACGCAATTCAAGTTTGTCCCACGCTTCGAGATAATTTTCTTCGGTGCACGAAATGTGTTTCAAAAGATTTGCAGCTTCGCCACCCAAAAAAGATTTTAAATATTGAAATTTTTGCGCTGCGTTCAAGGAGACATTACAATCTATTGTTCCCGTGAACAAATCTTTGAATACCGGCCAGTCCTTATAGTCTCCAGTAAAAACAGGAATCACGAGTTTCGGTAAAACGATCGATGGGCGAGTGTTCGTTTGTTCTATTCTTTGTAAAAGAGTAGCGTTTTGTTTTGCAATTTCATAACTACTTTTTTCGGAGCGTTTGCGAATCGCACCGGAAAGGACCGCAAAAGCTTGTAAATATTTTGTTTCGTATTCCCCATATTCAGGCTCAGGATCTACGAAATCTTCTGCTTCGTAGAATTCGTATAAGTTGTCTTGTTGCAAGACGAATTCTGCCCAAGCCTCCTCAAGTCTCTTTTGTTGAATCTCGATCATATCAATGGGCGTGGAATCATCGATTGATTCCGAAAATGTCACAACCCTAGTGATTGTACCCTTTGCACGACCGCGTTTCTGTTTAACGACATTCATTTTAGCAAAATGTTTTTCAAATAAAAGAAAAGTTTATCAAATTCGACGATATTGTTTTTGTAGTATTATAATTTTATGATATATGTACAACCGAATTGAAATTGCTCTCAAAGTATGTCCAACACGTGTAGGTTTATTGAAAATTCAATACTTATATATTCAATTAAAATGCTTATCAAATTTTAACACTTATTGTAATAATTTTATCCGACATAACAATGTTAATT
Source organism: Chrysotoxum bicinctum (assembly GCA_911387755.1). NCBI lineage: Eukaryota > Metazoa > Arthropoda > Insecta > Diptera > Syrphidae > Chrysotoxum > Chrysotoxum bicinctum. The sequence continues at coordinate 98,775,354 of OU426989.1, forward strand.
TATGTTTAAATGTTTTAAGGCCTTGTGTAATTGTAGCAAGATTAAGTTCTTTGTATGTGTATTATCAATTTTTTATATCGAAAGTCATGCGATCAATAAATTTGATATAAAAAATGTTCATTCAATATTAGATGCTTTTCATGCAAAAAAAAAATCATGTGATCTAATAATGCATCACTCTGTACACGAGGAGCACTTTTTACCATTCATAATAACATAATGCACATAATTTAATCGAGCCACAATGTCTAGCAAACGATTAATTGATATCGATTCAATTTCTTGTCGCGCACTGATCACGAGATAAATCCGGCTCGAAGGACCAATTGTTTGTGTATTGTTTGTGTTTAATTTGTTTTAATTTTATGGACTGTAAATTTGATTTTTTGTTATTTTAGTTGATGTAATGGTTTTGTAATTAAATAAAAATCGGATGATTGAATGTTAAAAGTATGAATATAATTTAATAATTTAATGTAATAAATGTGTACAATATTTTTATTTTACCAAGTCCAAGGTGCTTATCGTTTGAAGTCCAAAAAGCAAAGAGGGAGAGTTTAAGTTTTTAACAATTCAAATGGACATACGAAAGAAAGCACAAAGATAAAGCAAAAATAAAAAATAGGCAGTTATATTGGATTTTACAGTAGGAGAGAGAGAGAAATTTTTAGAAATTAAATCAATTAAATTAAATAGGGTGTCATTGGACATAGTTTTACAAAAAAAAATATTTGTGTGATTTGATTCCAAAACAACGCCTATTATTTTCTTCTTCCAATTGAAATGTGAAACAAACCTTAATTATGGAACACAACGTCGTTCAAGTGGCTGCCTCGGCTGGCTTCGCAGTAGCGCAAATTTTCACTCCAATTTTCCAAGACCTATTTGATGATTTCTGGCTGTGGCTCACGGATTGATTGGATGATATTGGCGTAAAGTGCTTGAATCGTTTCCGGATTGTTGGCATTACATCGGTCCTTCAGGGTTCCCCGCTCCGAAGCGGCCAATTGACTGATAACACGATTTGGGAATTTGGTGTGCAAAAGATCGATTGTGGCATGGGCTATGTGGCATGGCGCACCATCCTGCATGAAGCAGAGGTCCTCCAAATCCATGAAATCCATGTAATCAATTTCAGTAAGCAAAAAGTCGGTTAACATGCCTCTGTTACGCCCACCGTTGACCGAAACGTTGTTCCCAGACTAATTTTTGAAGAAAAATGGTCCATGCCAACAATCCACAATCCAATCAGAAAAGATGAGTTTTCGCCCAAGATCGTTGTTTAATTCAAGCTGCTCTAAGACCCAAACTGCGAAGCGATAATGAGGCGGATGGTCGTGCGCCTTCAATTGCTGGTCAATTGGACCCTGTATGCGAATAATCTGAGATCATTGTGCAGAATTCCTCCTCAGGCTAGTGCGTGAGGCTAGTGTTGAGCTGTTGAGATCGATGGTGAGTTGATGTTTGTGAATTGAGTCTCACACTCTCGGCTACAACAGCCACATTCTCGTCTATCCGCACCGTAAGACGACGGGGACCTGGATGTTGTCCACTAGTATAACAGTCTTACGAACTTTGCCACATATAGTGTTATGACTCCTCCTGTACTTAAACACGTAAATGGTTCTATGGGACACATCTTCTTTGGAACTCGTACAGTTGGAAGAGTTCTCAAAGATCTTGAAATATATAGGTCCACTGGTTCAGATTGGATATCCTCTTTAGTTGTGAACCAATGTTCTTCTAAGCTGGTAAAAAACCATTCCCTAAGCTTTTCCATGTGTCATACTCTTTTTGGACATCTTTTCGAGTAGATCAAAAACGGAAATTGTCCAACCGGTCCCCAAAAAGACGAATCTTCCTCCCCTTTCAATTTCCGACCAATTGCACTAACGTTCCTTCTTTCCAAGAGCATGGAAACGCTGATCAACAATCAGTTTAGGAAATATCTCGAAGAAGGAAAGCTCTTTAAAGACCGATAGTACAGCTTTTGTAGCAATAGTGCCACTATTGAGATGATGGCATATCTATTATCTAATCAAAAAGTGGAACCAATCTTTAAATTATTATTTAAATCTTTAAAGGTAATTGCACTTGATATTTCTGAAGCATTAAATAGAGTTTGACTCAAAGCTCATTTATTGAAAATGCGTGCATTTGGTATCGATGAGTTTCTCCTTCGTTGGAATAGAAATTACCTTTCTGACCGTTCAATTCGAGTTGTCCTAGGTTTAATATTCATAAAATAAATGCTGGCGTGCTCAAAGGCTCCTTTTTATCTCTGTTTTGTCCTCCTTATTTTTATAAATGATTTCTTGTCTGAAACTTCTAATCCACTTTATTGTTTCGCTAAAGACTCCCCCCGACGGGTTTCACCTTGTCGTGGTGGGGGCTTACGTCTATTTTCTTGCTGCTCGTTCAGCTAAGAGATTTAGACAACTAAGAAAACCCAAGGGAGTAGTAGGGTCAAAACGGGTGTGTGTTGGTGAAATCTCCGGCTACTTACGTGGCTGGAAATTTTTAAGGTATTATCCAGGTTTTGAAGGGTCTACTAAGGATGTTTAGGGTGAAATTGGTAAGGTCCTTGGTTGCTCGTGTTCGGGCTCTGGGAGGATTGACTATTGGAAGTGTATTGCTACTGAACCACACATCGGACCATGGGAGCAAGCTTGTGGTGGCATACCTGTCCGAGTGCAGCTTGCGTAATTCCCACGAGCATATGTAATGGGTGGCGGGGAGCATAAGGCCATGGTTGTTGGATGGTGGTGCAAGTGGTTAATGCATGGATAATGGTCTTGACTTTCGGGGCTCGTCCACTTGTGGCTGGAGACTTTTTAGATGGATCTTGGTTGGTGGTGGGGAGGTAGGGCTGGTGAGGCCTTCGGTTGGGTGCCTAGCTGGAGATTTTTAAGATCTTATCGGGTTATGACAGTTTAAATTGGTAAAATCTCCGGCTACTTGTGTGGCTGGGGACTTTTAAGGTTTAATTGGGTTATAACGAGGAGTTAACTGGTGAGGTCTCCGGCTGCTTACGTGGCTGGAGACTTTTAAGGTTATTTAAGGTAACCCTTTAAGAAAACCTTTTATTCTTATTTGTAGTAGCAAATAATAGGGGGATCGTGCGTCGTCCTCGTTCTTTAGAACAAAGACTAGGAGTGTCTTTCCTAGCTTGCCGTAAGATGAGCAAAAGATAGGAGCGTCTTTCCTTGTTTGCCGTAAGGTGAGCAAAAGACTAGGATGCACATTGAGTTGTTGGTTTCTACCCCGGCCGACTTCTTGGTGTGTATCCTAAGAGTTGACAGGCCCAGGGTTTTGCAGGAGCCCATCTGGAAGTGACTGGTTCAGATCTGGAAATTCCGAAGCTTGAGACAAGAACTTTTACTAAGTCCGGGTTCGGATCGCCTACACTGAAAATAAAATCTAGGTATATATGATAAAAATCTAGGTTGATTTGACAAAAATTTTGTCAATATACGTCCAACAAAAAGTTTTATCAAATTGACAAAAATTATAGAATTTTGTTGCGGTAACAAAAAATATTTTGTTGTATCCACAAAATTATTTTGTTATGCTAACAGATAAATTTGTTGAAATAACAAAAATATTTTGTCAATATGACAAAATTTCGTAGAATTTACAAAATTAATTTGTCATATTAACAATTCTTTTGTTGTATTAACAATTTTTTGTTAGTGTTATTGTTTTTTTTATTATTATCTGATTAACAAAATTTTTTTGTTAAATTAACAAAATTGTTTTGTTAAATTAACAAAATTGTTTTGTTACATTAACAAAATATTTTGTTGAATTAACAAAAATTTCTTGTTATATTTTGTTAAATTAACAAAATATTTTGTCAATTTTACAAATTTATTTTGTTGAATCTACAAAAAACAAAATTAATTTTGTCAAAATAATTTTTTTTTTGGGATTTAAGTCCACAAAAATTGGCGTTTCGTCCCTACGATCTCACATGCAACTATCTGTGAGGGCGTATGGACAATGCGCAATTTTTGTTAAGTTCAGTTAATCTTACATCGATTTTTCAACAAAAGCCAAGTGTGAACTATATCATACACAAAAGAAATTTTTTGGTTTCCTTACAAAATAGTTTTATCTATCTGATAATATTATTTTATCAATATTACAAAATAATTCAACCCCAAAACAAAATATTTGTCATTTTAACAAAAATGTTTTCATGTTTTGTTAAATTGACAAAAAAAAATTAACAAAAACTTTGTGATATTGACAAACATTTACAAAACAGATTTTTTGTAGATACAACAAACATTTTGTTAACATCACAAAAAAGTTTGTCGATGTGACAAAAATCTCTGATTTATTTTGTTATATTAACAAAACTTGGTTTGTTAAACTGACAATATTATTTGTAGTGCATATTTTGTTAAACTGACAAAAAATCATGCTGGATTATAAAAATTTTGTGAAATCAACAAAATCATTCTTTCGTATTGACAAAAATTTTATCATAACGATAAAATTGTTTTGTTAAAGGTCAACAAAACGTTTTTGTCAATATTACCTAGGAATTTATTTTCAGTGTAGGAAGCTCCATGAAATGGCGAAGTTGCGAAGCTCCACCGGAAGCTATATTCTGGTACCATGGGAGATACTGCCCATTTGAGTCGGAGGTTGAGTTTTGCCCTCGGCTCGAACCCTATCTATGAGGTAATACCCCTAGTGGGAGCATCATGGTGGCTTGGTTTATTCCGAATGCGGAGACACATGGTTTTCAAGATTCTTTTCTTGAATTCAAGAGGTGTTAGATAGACCTCGCCTCCAAAGCAAGAGGTGTGCATATGCTGCAACATATCACAACTTTACGACCGAGATAGCTTGCTATGTCGGGGTTAATGGTCAGGGCCCAATCCGACTCCAATGGAGGTAGGCCATAATAGGCAGGTGTTCACGTAAAACCAAAATACGATCTTGTTTCGGTAAAGACAGCACCCTCAGCTTTTCACATTCGTTTCCAGACTTACAGCCCTGTTCTTCGACTATTTAGCTGAAACGCGGTGTATGCTAAGCTCATTAGATTCCAATCTTGACAGCATTATTCAATGGAGTATTAAAAACCGCGTGATGGAATCAAATGCTTCGAAAATACAAAAGGCTGTCTTCTGTCGTCCAAACGAATGTACATATCCCAGCCATGACCATATTCATGAATGGCAAGTGCATAAAAGAAACTGAAAAGCTGTCCATAGTCGGTATGTTTGTTATTGATTACCTATTATGTAATGATCAAAAATATTCGACGTAGCCAAAAAAGCAGCGAAATGCTTAGGTTTCCTTAAAAGATGCAAGACATTATTTTCCTCTTCTAATCTGGCTACGATCTAAGGTATACATCCGCATATAACTTGAGTACAGAGCTGTGAAATTTCAATTATGTACAAATACCACTAACAGTACCAGTACCGGGGCTGGTACTTGGACTTCGGTACTATGATACTGGTACTTGAAAATGCCAAGTGTGAGCATTTCGTCGCAAATACCAAGTAGATAGATAGATAGATAGATAGATAGATAATTTTATTCATTTCCTAAAAAAGTTTCTTTACATTTTGACTCCTTAATTGAATAAAGTAGGACTTGGCATCTATGCCGTCTGCCCGAGTGGCTTCTTTACTATTTGTTTTTACATAATATTTTTATATTATAAAAGATAATTGTTAATTTTTCGAAAAGTTACATAATTTATATCTTATTTCAAACATGAATTGGTTGATTAAATTGAACTTTCAGTTTAGTTAAAACAAAATTGATAATTGTTAATTATTCGAGTAGGTAGTTACATAGTTTATATCTTATTTCAAACATGAATTGATTGATTAAATTTAACTTTTAGTTTAGTTAAAACAAAATTGATTAATATAAAAAAAAAAAAAAAAATTGCTTTTAGTTTAGCAAAAACGGAATGTATTTTTTTTTTTTTCTATGCAACTTTTAGTTTAGTTAAAACGGAATTTTTTTGTATTTTTAATTAAAAAAAATCTTTTTAGTTAATGGAAAAACGTATAAAAAATTTAGGTTTAAAAAAGTTCTCTTATGATTCTGCTTCTGTAGGACATCGCTTCTGAAGTAAATTGATACAGCCGAACCCAGTCTTCTCCATTAAGAATAAGTTTTATGTCTTCTTCTTGCAGGTAGTTCTTCTCGAAGAAAACTCTCCTAAGTTCCATCAGCATTGGACATTTAGCAATAAAATGGTAAACGTTCTCTATTTCCCGCATATTGCATAGAGAGCAAATACCTTCCAAATCGTTCCTGTGCGGCATATAATTGAGTTTTAATAGTTCTCCCCTTGCTTTGAAAATACTGCTTATCATTTTAATTGGATAGTTTTCGCTGAAGTAATTTTTTACATATAAATTGTAATTTAGTTTGGCATATACTGTTCGTTCACTTGATGATCTTGCTTGTTCTTTGAATGCATATCGCTCGTTTTCATCGATGCTTTGAATTATTTCATAAAGAGACGTTTTCCAATGCACTGCATCTGCTTCAATTAGGTCTAGATTCCACCCACAATTAGCTGCATGATCAACCCAATCTTTATAAAATAGTGATTTTCGACGTACTGCATGCATTAACACCATCTTCGGCAATCTAGTATCATCCATCTTTATAACTCGCACCAAGTAATCAGCGTTTAACTTTAGAGTGGAAACGAAAAGCGTTGGAAGTCCTGTTTCTAAGTAATACATGTATTTTGGGGTATTTACCGGTAAAAGAAAAATTTTCCTTAAGAAAAAACGTAACACATTCTCCACTGTCTCAAATTTTTTAACACCCCAGGTTTGTGCTCCGTAGAAAAGAATGGCTTTAGCAGTTGCATCAAAAACTTGGACTTTAGCATTAGTTGAAACAAGCTTATTTTTGAATATTTTTTTCCAATTTGCACAAATTGCTGTTTTGGCTACGTTAGCTTTAGTTTCGAGATGTTTTTCCATATTTAAATTATATGTTATCGTCATTCCCAGGTAAGCGTACTCTTTCACTACTTCTAATTCGGTTTCGCCATATGTCCAGTGTTCCTCTCTAGAAGTTCTTCCTGCGCCGTTCTGGAATACCATAACTTTTGACTTCTCAGTATTTACTTCCAAGCACCATCTTTTGCAGTAGTCAAAAAGCCTGTTAATGTTTAATTGTAGAGAAGTTGGAGATTCTGCCAGAATTAAAATATCATCAGCATACATTATAACTTTTATTTTAATATTTCCATATTCAACACCACAGGGAAGGGATTCCACTATGTCATCTAGAAAAAGAGCAAATAGCAACGGACTCAGATTGCATCCTTGCCGAACTCCGCAATTCATTTTAATGTTTTGTGATGTTTCTGCACCATTGAATACGCGTCCTGTAGTCTGCTGATACAATTTTTCCAATGCTCTTCCGAATTTCGTTGACATACCAAGATTGTAGAGTTTGTAAAACAGTGCTCTTCTGTCCACTTTATCAAAGGCAGCTTTAAAATCAACGAAAAAAGCATACATTTTTTTATTTTGGCTTAACTTTGAGCGGGCTAGACATCCTAGCACAAAAATGTTATCCATTGTTGAATAGCCTTTTCGAAAACCGGATTGATATTCGCTTAGTTTGTTATTAATTTTAACCCACTTGTTAAGTCTATTATTAAGAAGCGATGTGTATATTTTCAAACTTGCGTTTAAAAACGAGATTCCTCTATAATTGTTTGGGTCACATGGGTCACCCTTCTTATAAATTGGCCAAATGAGAGCTTCTTCAAAACAATCCGGATGTACAGCAAAATTATAGATCACATTTAGTGCTTGCGTAAGTTTTTCTTTTAATAAAACAGACGAATGTTTGAAAAATTCAGTTGGTATACCGTTTGAACCAGCCATTTTACCATCTTTAAGTGTTTCTAGGATTACTTCCACTTCTGAAAATGTAATCTCTTCATCTAAAATGCTGTTCATGATAGTTGGTCTTGCATAACTCCATGATATCTCGTCATAATATGTGCTCAACAATGTATTGAAGTGCTCTTTTAATACTGAAATTTCTATTTGTGAAGATTTTGGAGATGATTGCTGTCCATTAATTTTTTTTGTTAATTTCCAAAATTCTGCGGAGTCTTTACATTGGCTTAATTGTGTTGCTAGGTTTTCCTCATATTTTTTTCTTTTTTCTTTACATAGTTGCTTATATTGTTTGGTTATTTTCACGTATTCTATGCGAGTTGCGTTTAAATTGTACCTTCTAAATGTGTTCAGCAAACCCAGTGATTTTTTCCTTAATTTTTCGCATGCGTAGTCATACCACTCCTCTTTTTTTTTTAATTTTGTAGTTTTCTGCATAACAGCTGCTGCATCCCTTATAATTGATTCTATTTCAATTAATGGTAAATAGGTAATTTTACAGGTGAGTATTTTCCTTTCCAATAAGTCATCTAAACTTCTTTTATAACTGTTTTCGCAACGAGCCATCCATTTTAATTTAGGTAAATCTGATGAGGTTTGTTTTTCAGGTTTGCCATGGATGCTGTCATTTCCAATTTTAACCATAATTGGAAGATGATCCGAATAGGCAATTTTTTCCACCTTAAATTCTTTTACAATGGAATGCCAGTCTCCACTGATAAGACAAAGATCAATCGTTGAGCATCCCTGTTTACCAATAAACGTTAATTCTCCATTTAAATCACCGTCAACGCTTCCATTTAAGATGCTTAACCCAAAATCGTTGCAGAAATCTAGTATTTTTTTGCCTTCTGTATTTATGACATGGTCTTTTGAATTTCGTTTTCTATTTCCCATCTTGAACGCTGATTCTTTATCTGCTGTTCTAGCATTAAGATCACCAATTACCATGACATCTTGAATTTTACTTTCACACAGCATATCATACAGTATCTCGTAATCGTTTTGCCACTTATTGCAGTTTAAGTAAACGGGGATTATGAAATAACTTTTCTCATATAATTTTAGCTCAATAATCATTACTTCATCATTTATTTTGACTGTAAAATTATTAATTATATTTTCATTGATAGCAGCCAACATCCCTCCGCTTGCTCTGCCCCTGGTTGCAGTCTTCTTTGCCGGGATCCAAAAGCATTTATGCATTGGGAAATATTTTTCATAATTAAAACAATTATCATTTACTACATGTGTTTCGGATAATAGAATTATTTCAGCTTTACACAATTCATTAAATAAATCAGAAAATATAAGTTTATTATTTAATCCACCAATATTATATGCAACGATACAGACATTAAAGGAACTATTTAAATTTGTTTTGTTAATACTATTGTTTTGTTTTTTAAATTTTTGAATAATTTTTCTATCTATGCCATCCCTGTGCTATTCTCTCGGAGTTGCATGTGAACCTGGCCCAATACCATCCACACGTTCCACAGTACCTTCTGTCAGAGTTCTGTCATTGTCATTTTCAAATCTGCCACCCCCTGCTGTCAACAGTGGTAAACAACTTTGAAAGAAATCTTTAGACAAATTCAACATCTCGGTTAATTTAACAAAACCACACTGTGCGCCGTATTTCAATCCTTTGGAATCATCCCATGTATATTCCAATCCATCGACAATCAACCTTTCGCCTTTCACCACTGCTTTCAAGTTTCGTCGGTCGCGTTTGATAAGCCTTCGGATGTTTAAGAGCTGTGCTCTTCGTTTTCTTATTATTGGTGGATAATCTCTCTGGATGGATATTTTATTGTTCCTAAGTTTATGTGTGTTGTTTAATACCGCGTAAAGATTATCTTTGTTTTTAAATTTTACAATAAAGTTTTTAAATTTTGGATTCCATGTTTTTATTTCCATAATTTCTTCTGGTGAGATATTGCTTACTCCATCTGACAGTTGGTTGCATGTTTCCACAACTTCTTGTTTTTGGTCAACTTGGTTCTTTGCCTCCACTTTGAATATCAAATTTTTATCGTGGTTAGTTTTTTGGATATTTATAATTTGTTGTTCCAGATATTCTACTTTTGACTGAAGATCGTGAACATGAGTTTTAAGAACCTCGTTTTCCTTCTTAAGCGAAAGTATGTCCATGCGAACCTCTTCAACGTCCGATTTCGTAGCAAGATGTTGCTGTTTCTCATCGAAAATACTTTTCAATTCATTAATAGACATCTGGGCAACCAGGTCGGCTGAGCCTTTTTTGTCCCTTTTCAGTAAAGAAGTCATTGTTTTTTCGGGAGAAGTTTCGCTTACGGTACGTTTTAACATGTAAACGGTTTTTTTATATTCGAATTTTTAATGACAGGAGATATATTTTCTTTGTCGCAGATGAAGTGAATTTATATTTTAAATAAAAGGATTATTTCAGAACTTGCCTGTGAAATTTTTTGGCCAATTCTTCTCGTAATGTTTATTTTTGTTGTATGTACTCTTATTTGTGAAATTAGTTCCTTATTTACTATAAAAAACAATTATTTAGACAGACCTTTGTTAAAACTTGACTATACACTTTATCACCAGAGTTGCCACTCAAATACCAAGTATCGGGGACTTAAATACTTGAGCAGTACTTCAAGTACTTCAACAGTACCTCAAGTATACTTGAGCAGTACTTCTTATATTTGAGCAGTATCTAAGGAACTCAGCAGTACTTAAAGTACTTGAAAAGTACCTCAAGTACTTAAACTAAGACAGGTCTTTCCGGATCAAATATATTAAATTCTTGAGTCGTACCTCGAAGATAGGCTATTTCGAGTTAAGCAAGGGAGGGAATATTCGGATTTTAAGGAAATCAATGCTGGTGTTCCCCAGGGAAGTGTTCTCGGTCCGATTCTATTCGTACTATACACTAGCGATATTCCTCAAGAAGAAGATACCATAATAGGTACGTTTGCAGACGATACGGCTATACTTGCAACATCCAAATCAGTTAAATCTGCAACCGAGAAGCTCCAACGAGCTCTAGATAAAATTTCGGTATGGACTAAGAAATGGCGAATTGTTCTTAATGAGTCCAAATCAACACATGTTAATTTTACTCACAAAAAAATTACCAATCTGCCCACCTACATTAATTCGGTGCAAATACCATATGCTAATGAAGCAAAGTACCTAGGAATGACACTAGACGCTAAGCTTAAATGGAAAACTCACGTTAAAAAGAAACGAGATCAACTTGAAAATAAATTACGTGAAATGAATTGGCTTATTGGAAGATATTCCAAACTCAGCATCTACAATAAATTGCTTATCTATAAGCAAGTGATAAAACCAGTATGGACGTACGGTATACAACTTTGGGGTTGTACTAAACCAAGCAATAGACAAATACTACAATCTTTTCAGAGCAAAGTTCTCAGAGAAATCGTTAATGCTCCGTGGTACATTAGAAACAGTGATTTACACAGAGACTTACGATTGCCAACTGTTGAAGATGAAATAGCAGTTTTCGCTGGAAAGCTACGAACTCACTTAAATAATCATAGCAATAGAATTATTCGACAAACAATTGATGAGACAAACCTTGTGCGCCGACTCCAAAGAACGAGACCGTTCGACCTAGCGCCATAAGGATTATCCGCTTTCAAATGTGGTAACCGCAGGTCCTCTCAGTGGGGAGCTTCCTGCCAAACGTGATTATAATATAATGAAATTAAAACTACTTGATAAGGTAACTTAGTTGTAGTCGCAAGAACAAAAGGGAGGTGTTTTTTAGTGAGTAAAAATCTCACACTACTATGAGTACCGGGCTCATAGTGTCTATGAAGATTCTTCACCTACCCACGAAAAAAAAAAAAAAAAAAAAAAAAAAAAAAAAAATACTTGGCCAGAAATTTCAAATAATTGATCAGTTCTTCGATTCAAAGTAATACATTTTAGACTCAATGGTCAGAAAGTACTGGCCAAATACTTGAAGTACTGCTCACGTACTTGAAATACTGCTCAAATTTACTTGAAGTACTACTCAAGTACTTGGAGTACTGCACAATTACTTAAGTACCTGATAAATACAGGTACTTGCCTTTTTAAGTACCAGTACCAATATTGATGTCCTGAAATACTTAAGTACTGCTTGAGTATAACTCTCATATCTGGGCTAGTATCCCAATCCTGTTGGGATGAATTCGAATTGATCCCGAAGACTCATCTTGAACACCGTCGTAACGTCTCCTGTTTTTCGTTGTTTCATCACTTTTTCTCTTTTGTATCTATTCACTTACTCCATTAAAACAGCAAGTTGCATTCCTCCCCTCAAACTATATACTCGTCTAGCTGGGAGTGCTCATCAGTTTGCCCTTAAGCAATTTATAAAAAAATTCCCGCGGTGTAATTATCAGCTATCACAGCAATTATGTGCGACCACCTCATGAACTTATTTTTTTATATATTCATTCCCATTCTAAAACTCCCACTCCATATTTTCCACATTGCGTCAATCCTTTCCTGGCCTTCAAAAACACTCTGCCAAAACCTATTAAAAGATACCTACAACACATATACATATTTATTGTGTGCCTAGTACCTTTCCTTCTATATGCATTTGGAGAACCGAACATAAGTCTCTTTTAAGCCCGAAAAACATTTCCATGATGATAATTGACTTGATTAACTATTCAGCAGATAAAACATAAAAGTATGCACAGAGACGTTATTCTTACTTCATGATTTTGTTTAAAAGGTCATTGGATAGGAAATTTCTGCTGCCTATTGTCAGTGAGGATATATTTTGTAAGCAGTGGGTGTTTTGGCCTTTTAACACCCCATCGCACTCAAGTATCCTGATGTGCTTCCTCAACTTACAGTCCCATTTTAACCCACTGACAGACAGAAAGTTGAATGAATATAATAAAAGGAGCTTTCCACAACGAACGACACACCAACAGCCAAAGCCAGGACATTATCGCCAGATACAGATAGTAAAAATAAAACTCCTCACGCTCCCCGCTCGATGGTGTTTTCAATGCGCCAACTCTGTAGATACAGAACGCGTTTGAAGTTTTCATTCAAAGAAGGATAATTCAGAGAGAGCTCCTGATTATAGGAAAAATGGCGCTGCAGCACTTGTACTTGTGAAAATCTTCCTTGTTCGTGAAAAAATATATTTTTACTTAATCAATAATTAAACTAGATAAAAATAATCTCCCTTTGAGTGTATATTAAGTTTGACTGAAAAAAATAAAAATATAAATTTGATTAAATTTCAATTGTTAAATACTAAAAAAAAACATGTATATATTGTATATGTTAAAGAATAGAAAGAAAGAAAAAGTGATTTTGTTCTTTTAGCTAGTTGAGCTACGTGTTGATTGGAATAATTTTTTTTGATTTATTTAAATTCCGAAAATTGTTTTAAACTTAATATCGTAAAAAAAGAAAAACCACTTAAGGATAACTCGTACATTTCAGATGCAATTGAAATTTTTACAAAAAAAAAATGATGGATCTGTGAAGTATACATGAAAAAAACTACCACTCATAAGCGACAATTGACTAACGACGACGCGACGACGGAAGAAGCACTCCATTAAGCTAAAGCAGAACCATTAAACACTATTAAAGGTAATAAATAAATGGATAACATTAATTATTATGGTAATGGAATACGCAGTTTAATTAAATTTCACCTATAAATCTTGTAATGTCCTTGGTCTGGTGTCTCTATATAAGTTTTACTGAAGTGACATGAGTCCCCTTCACGCCTGAATTGAGTGCGAGACCATTACTAGACCTGTTGATAAAGATTCGTTGCTCTTTCTATTTTTGAACTTGTAGAATTATTTACTTTTTTTTTATATATTTTACATTCGAACACTTATTGTTTTTCAGTGAGAATTTATGTGTTGAAATTAATAAAAAATCCTTTATATTGAGGTCGGGGTTTGGGTAGTATATAAGACTGCATGTACATGACGTTACATAACTGAATAATATGGGAATAAAGGACATCAAGGTTAAGTGTTTTAGGGAAAATAGCTTTGCCTTGGACAATTTTTGAATATCAAATTTTATCTTTTGGTTGTCCAATTAGGTTGATTGGAAGCCATGTAGAGCTTTTTTCTTATAAAGTTTTGAGGCTGATTTTTTATTAAGACAAGTTAAATGAATTTATTAAAATTAAAATTAAATTTAAAATAAATTGAAAATCGAAGGTTTTTGTTCTGGATAAAAATACAAATATTCGAAATTGATTTCAAGTTACACACCCAAGGACACAGAAGTGTTCTAGCATGCTTTCATTAAAGTTATTTTGAATGCATTTTTCTTTTAAAAATTAAATAAAAGTTGTTTTTTTTTTTACATAGTTACAATGTATTTTTGTAAATTAAGGTTGATAGATTAAAGTCGTATACACAAAAAGTCTCCTTTTTTAACCGGTTTGTAGGATGAATTTTTGGATAGAAATCATTTTAAAATAATTAGAAACTTTGCAAGAAAATTATGTTCCCTTAATGGATATCGGTTTTTCTCTCAGATTAAAGAGAAAATTCATACAAATTCAATAATATTGCTTCAAAACATAGAGATTTATTTAACATTGCTTGTTTATTATTAAATGTTGAAAACACATAAATTATGTTTTTTATTATGTCTTTTATCAATTTTCTACATTGACTCCATAAACCATCTATTACATACATACATGCACACCAGGGGCGAACGCAGGTAGGGGTTTTAGGGGTTAAACCCCCCCCCCCCCCCCCCCCCCGAAACAACCAAAAAATAAGAGTTCATTTTGTTAAAGAAAAAAGAGACAAAGTGCTATTTTCGTGCCATATTAATATCAATGTAAGTTCAATTGATTATATTAGAAGTCTTGTGTTTCCCTTTATCGGTTCTCTGCATTTTTCTTACGACTTATAGGTACTATAAGGCAAGTAATGCATTCGTAAAATAAATCGAAATCAAGATTTTTATCAAAGTTGACATTATGATGATAGCGAAGAAAAAGTGGGTCTCGAAATTCTGTCTGTCTGTCTCTTTGACTACGGCCTAAGAGCATGGGCCGATTTTCGTTAAATTTTCCTTTTTTTAAGACCCAAAAATAACGGTACGAATAATCTTTTGGAAGCCCTCTTGGAACCATTTTATTTTGTTTGTTTTTGATTTTCTCGAAAACAGTACAACCGATTTTAATCATTATGAAGCTCCTCCAAATTTTAAATATTGGGCGTTGTTCTTTTTTAGTTCAGAGTAGTACCTGAACTGTCAAACAAAATATTGTGTTTCTTTTTAAGCTCAGAGTGTATAACAGTTCAAAGATTGTGTTTCTTTTTTCGTTGAGAGCGTGTTCAGAGATTGTTCAGAGCGCACTCTATGAGCTCGGTATAAAATAGCTCAGTAGACAGAGTTAAATGCTGAAATCATTCTGACAGACAGAAAAAAACTCAAAAACTTGCGTGTGTTTATAAAATAATTTAGAGCTCTTAGAACACACTCGATTCGGAGAAAGTTCAGAGCATGTTTGACATGCTCATGCTCTGTTCAGTGCTCTATTCTGAAAACCCTTGCTCGATTTTTTAATCATGAATAAATAAAAGTTTCTTAATATAATCTTCAAGATCTGAGGGAAAAAAATGTTTTAACTAAAAATTAAGGTACCCACCATGCAAGTGTTAAAAAATCTTTTTCGAAAATCGTATTTTTCTAAAAAATGGCTCCGAGGATTTTGATAAATTTTAATTTTAATTTAATAAAAAAAAATTAAATTAAGACATTACCGAGTGTACCTACTATAAAACCAGTTTTTCGAATTTTGAATTTGTCATTATAGGCAGAACGGATTTCAATGAAATTTTGTATAGAGAAGCTTCTAGTTAAAATTGGCGTACCAAATTTTTTTCTTAAATACCTATGTTTTAAAAATCTTTTATAAAACATATTATGTGCTTAGCTCTAACTACTAAACTACTATTTATAAAATAATAACTTAAGGAGTTGCTTTAGTTATTTAAAAAATGAATTTTTTACTTATGAACATTTTTTCTCTAGAAATATTAATTTTTGAACTTTTTACATAAAAGCAAGTTCGTGCGACCCAGTCGTGCATTTTATTTTATGTGTCTTCGTATTTTAACGAAACTGTCCTATTATGAATTGATCATTAACAAATAGACACACTAAGCCAGCACCAATTGCGTTTTTGATGACTGACATTATGTGTTTAAGTATATAGGCGGTAACAGAGCAAGTTTGAGTTTTCGATGGCTCCAAGGTCGGAGTGTGTTGTATTGCAGCAAAAAAAAAAAACTAACTCATTTCGTTTGTTCGAAAGTTACAGTTACTGATGAGTAGCACATACCACCTTCTAGAAGCGTTGTGATTATAATTCTGTAGTATAGTAGTTAGCGTCGGTACCAGTTGAGTGTCCTTATGTTTTCGGATAACTGTTTTTCGTATGATCGCAAAAGTACAACAAGATATTATTTCACGTATTAATAAATTCCGGAAATACATAATTTACTTATGAAAATCTCATATATTTTTGAATCCCCCCCCCCCCCCCCCCCCGGAAATTTTTGTCTGCGTCCGCCCCTGATGCATACATATACATGTGTAAGGGTTGGAGTGTACTCTCTCCTAACGAATACCTCTCATAAGCGGACACCTCTTAAAACAAATCTTCTTTTGCTCTTTTGCAATCGCTAGAGTTCTTAAAGATCTTGTCGTACACAAATCCGCTGGTTTAGATCGTATATCCCCTTTAGTTCTGAATAAGTGTTCTTCGTTTCCATTTGTCATACTGTTTCCGAGTAGATGGCAAACAGTATTTGTCTAAAAAAAAAGGCGAATCTTCTTCCATTTCCAATTACCGACCAATTGTACTAACGTCCGTTCATTTCAAAGTCATGGAAACGTGGATCAGCAATCAGGTCAAGCAGCAATTGATGATCCACTAGTGATTTGATGGCATATCTCACTATAAAGTGGAACCAATCTTTATATCATTTTGGTGAAACAAAGGTTATTGCAAAGGTTATTTCTAAATCATTTGATAGAGTTTGACTCGAAGTTCTCTTAACGAAAATACGTGCATTTGGTATCGATGATTCTCTCCTTAGTTGGATTAGAAATTGGACGGTTTTAAGTCTGATATTCAAAAAAATAAATGCTGGTGTGCCCAAGGCTCCGTTTTGTCACCGATACTCTTTCTTGCTTTCATCAATGATAGTTTGGATATAACTTCTAATCCAGTTCATTGTTTCGCTGAAGACAGGACCCTCAGCTTTTGATATTTCTTTCTAGACTCATAACCGTGCTCTTTGGTTGTGGAAATGAAACAGCGTATGCTTAGCTCATAAGATTCCGATCTCGGAATGGAATTTAATGCTTCCAAAACACAAAGTTGTTTCAATCAAAGTGCATAAAAGAAACTGAGAAGCTTTCCATAGTTAATATATGTGTGTTATTGACCATCTCTTATGGAATGATCATATATTTGACGTAGCCAAAAATCCAGCGAAATGCTTAGGTTTTCTTAAAAGGTGCAAGAAATGTGCTTCCCGCTCAGATATGTTTTTGTTTTTATAATTCACATGCGCTTAAGGGTTGATTAAAACACCTTTTTAATGTTAAACACATAACGAGCGATGGGGAAATTAGTGGGGTGGTTGAGGGTTGGATAGACAAAGGAGGTGTCTATGAACATTGGTATTGACTATTTGCAAATTGAAATGGCAAAGGAAAACCGTGCTGGAAAAAGTATTTCATAATTGTGTTGTGCGATTAAAAAACGAATCTATATATTTGACGGTACGACCAAAATAAGGCTCGAGGGTGAACTGATGACCTTTCCTAGTGAAACGGGTATCACGGGTGAAATAACTGAGGGGAGGAATGCAATTGGCTACTTCGAGTGAACATCGCTTGTGGAGGAAGTTTTAAAACAAGGAAAAACATGAAACATTTCGACAGTGTTCAATAGACAACAACAATGAAAATGAAATAGCCAGTAGCATTCCCCTTTTCAAACAATTCCGCCTTAACACTAGCTATAAATGCACATCAGTTTACTCCTCGGACGTACCTACTCTCAAATGTAGAGGTTCCTTCTTTAACCGCACTATTAGAATGTGGAATACTTTGCCCTTCTCGGATTTTCCTCCTCATTGTGATGTACATTACATACAAGCTTTCAAAACCAATGTGTATCAACATCTCCTATTAAATCCTCACCACTTTTTTTAACACTCGCACTGTGTTATATCATATAATTATAAGGGTAGTCATATCATAACTCATAACCCCTTTCGTATGTCCAAATTATAACAAAAAAACCGGAAGCGTAAGTGAAAAAAAGTCTATGGGAAGTCTCCGGAATGGTTGTGTTGGACGTGATGCCGTCCTGTTGAAACTTCATATTGTGGGTATACATATTATACAAATCGGGTGAAAAGACATTGGTTATCATCGGCCGATAGCGCCCCTCGTTGACGGTAATGGCCACGGACTTTTTTCAAAGAAGTATGGACCAATGATGCCGCCGCCAGTCCAAAACACCAAACAGTGTTTCTCTGGATGCAATACAATTCGGTGAATCTCTTGTGGATTGTCACCTCCCAAATTTGACAATTTTGCTTTTTGACGAGATTATGGCAACCATAAAATGGATGAAGCACGCGAAAAGTTGACCGAAAAGAAGACGTGCTTTCATAAAACAATTTAAATATTAACTCATGTTGTTGAATGATATAACTGTCTAGACTATACATATGACCGCCAATTCGACAGATGTTGCTTCAACAATATGGTCGCAATCACCTGTCAAATTTTGGAAAACCTTATTGAGAAATCCTGTTCATATCGAAAATAGAAACTTTGTTGTTTCAATTTTAAGTTATAATAAGGTGTATGTTTACATATCATTTTATATTATGAGTCTTAAATGGTCAACGACGTACAAAACCATTCATGGCCCAATTTCATATGATCTAAATTCAATGCACCAAATATTATTTTTACTATCCTTGAAGCAAATTTGTCAATCCGTTTTGATTGTACCATGATGATGAGATTGACGACTGAGGCTAATGGCGGAAGAGGGAATGAAAAAAATGTTCCACTTTAACATAAAGAGGGGCTTATCTAGGTTTAGGTATCATTACATGAAAAATTAAAATGTACCCTAAAGTCATTTTTACTTGCGATTATAGGTTCTATGTCAAGTTATGCATTCATAAAAAAATAGATCTCGATCAGACTTGTCATAACCAGGGTTGTGAATTTTTTAATTAAAAAAACCATATAAGTCATAAGTCTGTAGATGATTTGCGAATTAAAAAAAATTAATTCATAAGTTAGTTAGTAGCGTTGCCAGACGTCCCGGATTACCCGGATTTCAGACATAAATTCATGTGTCCCGCCGGGACAGCTTTTTTCCCGGGTTGGGACTCAAACTCAAAAAATAATGCCTAATGTACCTTAATATCTTTCAGTGATAACGAACAATTTGTGATTTGTGAACTACATTGTGATTTAACCTTAAAAAATTAATTTTAAAATTTCAATCAAGCAAGTTAGGTTTAACGAAAAATTTATTTTTGTAAGCTGACATCTGTGACGTTAACAATCAAACAGAGGCTAAAAGAAATGAACATGAAACCGAGCAAAAGGGCGGAAAACTATAATTCCTAAAATATTTAAGATAATTCAATGCAGTAAATTTTGTAAAATTTGTAGAAGTCTTTTTTATTAGATTGACCAAAAAAAAAAATACTAAAGGGACCTTTTATTTTCGTCCTTTAGTTAAATGTTTTTTTTTAGGCAGTTTTGTTTGTCAAAAATATATTTTGCGCGTTTTGAAAATAAGTTTCTTAAACTTTGATTCTCAAATGCCTGTAAAATTAAAAAAGAAGAGAAAATTTAAGTAAGGAAAAGTTCTTTTTATTGGAATTAATTAAAACTTATTTAACAATGATAACAAAGAATACGATAGGTAAACTAAAGATCCTTTTATAAGGATCAACAATTTTAGCGCCCAAAATTATTTAGCTCCTTTTGAAAAACAATCCTATCTATTTGATTTCATTTAGAGAAAAATAGAGCTTTTTTGAAAATTACAAGCATTGTATGAAAAATAGCACCCATTTGATTGTTAAAAAATAACAAATAGCCTCGTTTTTATCCTTAACTCAACATTAAAATAGTAATAACTTCTAAACCAGCCCGTTTTGAAATACAATTTTTCCACCATTCTATAGCTCTCTTTGATACGCAAATTTTGGTATACCACACTCCATATTTTGAAAAAAGTGCCTTTAGCACCGTTTTGATTGTTAACGTCACATCTGTCACTAAAATTGACAAAAGAAAAATATTTGCAAATGAAAATGACAAAAAAGTCATTTAATTAGTAATTAATAAAAGAATTTATTTATTTTGATCTACATGCATTATATGATTTTTACTTGCGGCTTATAGGTAGATACTATAAGGCAAGTTATGCATTCGTAAAAAATCGAACTCGAGATTTTGATTAAAGTTGGCATTACGATGATAGCGAAGACGAAAAAGTGGGTCTGACAATTCTGTATGTCTGTCTGTTCGACTACAGACTAAACGGCTCCGCTGATTTTCGTTAAACTTGCGATATCTACCAAGTTTTACGAACATTTTTTCCCCCAATTGTTTTTTTCTTTTTTCTAAAGACCAAAAAATAACGGTACCTGCCATACGATTTTTTTTTTCAAAACTTTATACATAGATAAATATTTTTTTTCTCAAATTTCATTTAGTTAAAACTAGGTAATGATTAATGGTAATGGTACGACAGATTTTGATCATTTTTTTTTATATTAAAGCTCCCCAACAGCTTAAATATTATTGTGTATTCAAATTCTATAATCTATATTAGAATTCTATAATTTAATAAAAAAAAATTGAAATCAAGATACATATTACTGACTGTACTTACCACAGAACGATTTATTCGACTTTTGTATTTCTCATTATCGGAATAACGGATTTTAATAAATTTTTGTAAAGAGAAGCTTCTAAGAAGTTTTAAAAACATTGCATTTCAAAACTCTAAAAAAAAATATTTTTTTTTTAAATTTTGAAAAAAATCAATTTTCTTTTGAAAATTCGATACCTCAAAAACGGCTCAATATCTTTTTTTGTAAATTTAATTTTAATTCGAAAAAATCAAAAACTTTAAATTGACGTACCAATATTTTATCTTAAAAATGATTTGAAAATGTATATACAACATTATTTACATACTTTATATTTTTACGAAACTACTAAACCGAAGTATAATTTTGTTCTTGCATTGATCAATATTTGTTTGAATCACATGACATCCTGTGAAGCTTGTTTTAGGAGTTGTTTTAGTCATTTAAAAAATTATTTTTTCTCTAATAACATTCATTTTTAAAATTCTTAGTCTTTTATGTAACAGCAAGTTCGTGCGACCCAGTCATGCATTTTATTTATTTTGTCCCGGGCAATATGATGAAATCCCGGGATTTTTCATTATTTAAGCCACTTGTCCCGCCGAGGTGCAAGAAAAATCTGGCAACCCTATTAGTTAGTGACTTATGATTTAGAAAAAATTTAATTCTTAAGCTACTAAGTGACTTATGAATAAAAAAAAAAAATTAATTAACAAGCTACTTAGTGACTTATGATTTTAAAAAAAATTATTCACTCCCTATAAGTGACTTATGAATTAAAAAAAAAAATAATTCACCACCTATGCATAAGTGACTTATAAATTAAAACAAAATTAATTCACTACCTATAAGTGACTTATGAATTAAAAAAAATTTAAGTCATGAGCAAGTTAGTGACTTATGAATTAAAAAAAAATTAATTCATTACCTACTAAGTGACTTATGAATTAAAAAAAAAAAATTCATAAGCTAGTTGGTAAATTGGAAATGTTTAAGCTTGTTTTGACTACATAATTATTTAATTATTAACGAAAGTAGATTTCAAGCTTTTGTGTGTAATAAAATTATCATGCTAGCTTTTAAATTTTCCAATTAATATTTTTTTAATCAGAATTTATTCATTAGCTTATGAATTAATTTTTTTTTAAATTCATAAGACACTAGGTAACTTTTGAATTAATTTTTTTTTAATTCTTAAGTCACTTACTTGCTCATGACTTAAATTTTTTAAATTCATAAGTCACTTGGTAGGTTCTGAATTATTTTTTTAAATTCATAAGTCACTTAGTTTCTCATGACTTAAATTTTTTAAATTCATAAGTCACTTAGTAGATTCTGAATTAATTTGTTTTTAATTCATAAGTCACTAAGAAGCTTATGATTTAAATTTTTTCAATTCACAAGTCACCAACTGACTTATGAATTAAATTTTTTTAATTCATAAGTCAGTAACTAGCTGCTGAATTACATTTTTCTTAATTCATACATAAGTCACCAACTAGCTTGTGAATTAAAGCCAAGCTTAGGCTAAAAAGTGACTTAAGCTTTTGCAACCCTGGTCATAACGATGATAAGGAAGACGAAAAAAGTGGGTCTCGCAATTCTGGCTGTCTGTCTGTATGTTCCAATTCATCCCAAAAGGTTCTGCCGATTATTCTTAAACTTGGTAGATAGCATTTTTTTAAAGACCAAAAATAACTGTAAATTTTATAAAATATTTTTTTTTTAAAACATTTAAACATTTTTTCTCAAAAACGGGTCCATATATTTTAAAAATGTGAATGAATGAAGATATCATTTTTAATTTTTCCCCCACACGTTTTTTTCTTTTTTTTTAAGACCAAAAACTGTCCCACAGAATTTTTTATGCTAAAGCTCCTCTAAAGTTTGAATATTATTACATATTCAATTTTTCAATTTCTTATTTTTTGGATTTAAAAAAAAAAATCAAAATTTTTTTTGGAAACTCAAAACCCCATTCTCGATTTTAGTCAAACTTGATAAATAAAAGTTTCTTAATATAATTTATTAGACTTGAGAAAAAAAATTTGTTTTACCTATAAATAACGGTACCCTCCATACAAATGTTAAGAAATGGTTTTCGAAAATTGTATTTTTCTCGAAAACGGTTCCGAGAATTTTGATAATTTTTTTTTCTTTCGTTTATTTTTTACGATCTATAATTTAATAGAAAACATTTTGAAATTAATATATTACTGACTGTACCTACCACAGAACCATTTTTTTCGAATTTTGAATTTCTCATAATTGGCATAACGGATTTTAATAAAATTTCTTATAGAGAAGCTTCTAGGAAGTTTAAAAAACTGAAAAAAAAAATCAATTTTTTTTTGGAAAATTCAATGTCTCATAAACGACTCAATATTTGTTTGGAAATTTATTTTTTATTCGTTTGATAATAAACTTTGAGTTGGCGTAACAAAATTTTTTCTGAAAAATGTTTTAAAAAGTTTGTACAAGTATTAATTTTAATTTTTGTTCTTGCATAAACCAATATTTGCTTGAATCACATAGCTTCCTATTTTTACCTCTAACTACTAAACAAGTTGTTTTAGTCATTTAAAAAGTGAATTTTATGGTTATGAACATTTTGCCCTAGTAACATACATTAATTTTTACATAAGAGCAAGTTTGTGCGATTTCGTCGTGCATTTTTTTTCAGTTTAGAAAACCTTCACTTTCCTTATAATTGGCTTAACCAACCGAAATAAACTGAATTTCATTAACAGACGGCAATTATTAATAATTAATTTCATGGTTTTTAACGTTCTTCTTTAACACATTTTTTTAAATTCTAAGCGTCTTGCACATCAGGTCAAGTAACTGCGACCCAGTCGGACGTTTTATTGTTAGTATTTTACCTCAACTACGAGTAAATGTATCCTTTAATCTTTAAAGCAAGTACAAATATTGGTGCAATAAATATTTGTGGGCTTGAGAACGTTTTTGAACGCCATTGGTATCTCGCATAATTGAATATTCCATTAATCTACATTCATACATTATGTACATATGTATGTACACACAAACATACATTTAGTCGTACGTATGAGAAAGATCGAAAGTCCCAATATTTTATTTTAAATTTCTATTCCGTGATAAATCATTTGTGTGTAACTTTGGATGTTCGATTTCTCCTCAATGATTGGCGTGCGATATCAATTACTAAAAAAATTGATTAAAATGAAAGCTAGAATAAAAGAATACGATTTTTTATTTCACATAAATAATGACAAGTTGGGATAGCAGTCCTTAAATCGATTTCTTGTGTTCGGTTTCATTAGATAATAATACCTTATAACTGAATTATCATTATATCTCTTTCTAGTTGGCGTAGGATTTCAGGTTAAGAAAGTTGTAATTGAACTTTGAAATCGTAAATATTATTTGTTATACATATATGTAAATTTAGTGAAATAATAATTTTTCATAACGCATTGCTTGCAAGTTTACACTTTATACATTTTCGTAACTATAATTTTCTTGGAACCAAAATATGCCTGTTTCTAAGGAAAAATTTACTGCGCAAAAGTCTTCCCCGCTGTTAATTCTAGACGTTTATCCTTTTGCTAGGAAAAAAAGTGTGAGACAAATTTCGTTCTTGAGTTTTAGTACATACATAAGTCAAAAACCAGATTTTTTATATTATCCTTTAGTGTTTAGTGTATAAGGTCACTATCTTGTTTTAAAGGTATTTTTTCGGACGAAACTTGTGTATTTTTGAGAAAAAGGTGTAACAAATTTAATAACCTAAAAATTATTTTCAGTAACTTTTTTCAACGGTGCCATTATGAATTTCAAAATTACATTGTAGGTATTTTGTTAAAAAAAATGGAGTTTGATTTTTTATATGTTTTTGTGTTGCCAAAATTCAACAACAAAACTAAGAGTGGGTGGGCTATCTAGTTGTTTCTTTTTAAATCATAGGTTATTTTGACACTGACAGTTGTTTCCCGCTCGAAATCTTGACAGAAAGTCAGTATTGTATCTCAGCGGAACAAAATGAGTGCTGTGTAGGCCAAACAGTGTTTTTTTTTTTAAAGAAGTTTTGGCCGACATGACGCACCCACCGCCCCTGCTGTACGCAAGTTTGTGCAAAAACTTCATGAGACTAGTATCCTAGTGGACAACACTCATTGTTCCCGTCGTCGTACGGTGCGCACAGACGAGAATATGGCTGCTGTAGCCGAGAGCGTGAGACTCAACTCACGAACATCAACTTGTCATCGATTCCAACAGCTCAACATTTCATGCACTAGCCTGTGGAGAATTCTGAACAAAGATCTCGGAATATTCGCTTGGAGTGAAAGAATGCGCTACTGTGAAGCCAACCGAGGCAGCCACTTGAACAACGTTGTGTTCCATAATTAATGGGAATGATTGCTCTAACTAACTTGGAACAAAATTAATTTTGTTAATTTTATTGCCTTTTTAAAAAGAAACTTGTTTTTGGCCCACCTTTTATAATTTAGGTCAGCGATTGGAGTGAACATAAACAGAATAGTTTAGATGGCGATTAATACAATTATTGTTGCAATCAAAGTGAGCATAAAATCCGTTTAAATTGTTGGAAACTTGAGAATATACATACGGGGATTAATTCAATTGTAGAGAGCGAAATATGAAATGTGACACTGATTTTGAAGTTAAAAAAAGAGTGCGAATATTTCACTTCTAATTACTGCGCTGTTATTTTGGTCGCTTCGTGAAACATTTCTGAAATGTTCTGTATTTCCCATTCCGAATATGAAACTATCTCTGTTTCTCAAGCATTTACATGGAGAGTGAGTGTTCAGTGTCAAAGATTAAAATGTCGCGAAAAGTGTGGAGCAAAGAGGTTGTTACTCAGTTAGTAAAGATCTATTAAACGAACAAAATTTTGTGGGAACCGATGTATGAAAAGTTCAGAAGTAAAAAAGCCGATGTCGATGATGAAATACGAAGCTATCAATCCTACTTCTTTCCAGTTCATTTTCAACGACAAAACTACATATATGTATAAATTAAATAGGAAACAAAAAAATTTCAGAAATATTTCTCGAAGTGTCAACATCGAAAAAAACATTTCAAAAACATTTCTTAAACAAACGGGGAACGTTTTTTAAACAATGTTTCCCTAAATGTTTCGTTAGTGTTGACACATCTTTAAGAGTTCATTGTTAGTTTCTAGCACAATTCCATTAGCAATGAATCCAGAGCAAGTTTTAAAGCACACGAGTGCACTCGTGAACCACCATCGCAGCTACATTTTCATAGTATGCGATTGTTTGATTATACCTACATAAATTTTATCAGACAAAATTAAACTCATTAATAATAATTTTCAATTCTAAAGCCTTTGGGCTTTGAACCAATGTAATTCTTCGTTATACTAAAAAAATATACACAAAAAAATACTTTAACCAAAAACAAATTTTAGTTACATACATAAATTGGACAAAGATATAGTAAGAAAACATGGAAAAAGTTAGTGTTTATAAAAAATAATTACAGGTTTTGCGTGAACGATTAAAGTTATTAAGAATAAATACTTCTGGAAAGGGGTTTGTTCGTAGATTATGGTCTAAGTATAATTTCGTCATTTATGTCTCATCTGCGAGAGATAACACTGAGCCTCCACTTGAAATAAGTGACTGAAGAAATGTGTCGTGTAGCCAATATTTCTTGTGGAGTCCCCTTATGTCTCGATTTTTGTTATTATTAGACATAATTTTTTCTATTTATTTCTTGTCTTCGTAGAAGAAATAAATGCAGATATAAATTTTGACGTTTCATGACTTGTGACTTCACTAGACACAAATTTCTCACAAGACGTCGAGTCTTGACACCAATTCCCACATTTTCACGTAACATTCCTTCATTTCATTGACAAACTCATGTTATGTTTTCACTTCGTATATAAATTAAGCCAAGATGTAATTTGACGCTTATTTTTCTACCATTTACTGTCTGTTGAAGTACATACAATGTTGTTTGGTTGTTTGCAGGCCAAAATTAACATTAAAAGAATTAAACATTGATGATAGTAAGTATTTTGATCAATATTTTTAAATTAATTAGGGCATTCAGAGACCTTCCATGCTAGTGGGACTACTCAATTATGTCAAATGTTCTTCAAGGTCGTGCAAATCTCTTTTGCTCAAAAATGGATTGACCCAAAACCTGTTCTTCCTTTTGTATTCTTCCCGTTTTGCCTCTTCCAGCTTTTCCAATACGTTTATCGCTAAAATCAAACGACGTGATTTACTTGGTGAGATCATGGCGAAGAATGAATAATCACGACATAATTTGCCCACGGTGTTAAAGAAATATAAACTTCAGATATAGTGTCTGACATAATGTCAGAAATAAATATTGCTAATGGAGGTGCGGTAACCTTACCCTCAAATCGTTCATGCTGAATGTCAATCGTAGCATTAGCTGTGTGGAACGTAGTGCCGGCCGTCCTGCTGGAACCACATGTCGCTTAGGTCCATATAGTTCAATTTGGGCTATAGGAAATTGGTTGTCATTATTCTATAGTGCTTGCCATTGACAGTGACCGCGTCACCAACTTAGTTTTGGAAAAAGAACGAACCAATGACGCGACCGCCGGCCCACGATCCCTACCTAACGGTAACCTTGTGAGAATAAATTGTCTCTTGTTGAAACTCTTGTGAAGTAGAGTGGTAGCATATATGGCAATTTTACTCGTTAACACAGCCAAAAACGTGCCTTGTCACTAAAGATGATTTTTCGGCTAGAGTTAGCAAATAAACGACGTTGTCTATGGTCATAATTCGCCAAGTTGAAGTTTAAGAAAGGCATAGTTCTTGTTCACGTGAGGAATCGACAGTTTCGGGTTTTGCTGTACACTTTCACGGGCCGCGGAGATATTTTCAGTCGATCTTTTGTGTTCTTTTGAAGTATGTATAAGAATGTTGACTGATTAATTACCGAAACACGTCTCAAATTTGGCCACAAAACGTTGAAGAGTCGACCGTTAAGGGCCACCACGTCTACCGTTAAATGGGTGTAACTTGCCATGTACCTTGGCATCAGTAACTCCATAATAAATAACAGATTTGACAAAATCTATCCGCGCCTATTGAAAAACCTTTACATTATTCTTCTTCTTTAAATCAAATCGATTTCAAATAAAACTAATTGATTTTTTTGGCGGAAACGAAAATATAAATAGTTTCTATTAAAAACAGGTTAATTTTCGCTGCAAAGATGAAAATACATTACTTAAAAAATAAAATTTAATTTTAAATAAATAAAAAAAAACAGAAGTTTTCGTTTAAAAAGAACCAAAAGAGGATTGAATTTTCTGTAAAATGAAAAAAATAGGCCAATATTTTTTGGTGCCAAATGCAAAATAAAAGATCATATGCAAAAAAGAACGAAAAAAGATTAAGCTATTTTGCCCATTAGAAACGCACATGATGAAAAACCCACAACTATTCAATGAACACAGCCATCGAGATACATAGAATCATCAATCATACCAACTTGTTAGAGCAAAACCGTAAAAATTGCATTCGAATATTCGAATTAACTGCAAAAAGCCATCTGGTGTGGTATTCTATATTTAGCTTTTATCGGCAGTTCTCCTACTCCCGATGTTGTAGTATTCGTTATTCGTGTAAAATCCTACTATGCTACGAATAATTTTCCCGAAAAAATAGCAAGACTAATGCCGCAGTAAATACTTAACTGTTGGCTGGATTCGGTTTGAGAGTGGGTTAAGTTGTATATCTGTAACTATTTGAATCGGAATTGAAATTTTACATTTGTTTCTGTTATTGTTATTGGATTAAATTGTGTGACCTGTAATTTTTAATGTCGTCGATATTGTAAATACTTGATTTGACGTTTATATTGGATTTATGATCAGTTGTGAGGTGACCCTGGTTGACTTGATAATGTTTGTTCTAATTTAATATGGAGGAACACTATGTTATGAATTATTAAAAAAACTTAATCACAATCTTAATTGGCGAATAACTTATTTCTCACAGTAGGTGATTTAAAATGAGCACCCATGGAAACTATTTTTGCGCATAAAAATATGACCCATTGTTGTTAGTGTAGGCCGTTTTGTCCAGTTCTTCTTTGTAGAAAACATTTTAACCTTATCGCAAAATAGTTCAGTGCTGAGAATTATTGACATTAATTAAAAAAAAAACGTTCTTGTGAAAATATGGTTTTTACAAATCATTTAAGAAACTATGGGTATAACCGATTGAACCGATTGAGTTTCTGTAATGGTTTGAGGTGCCCGTAAGACTCGGCTTCATTGCCACCCTGTTTGTGAAGGAGAAAGTTGCGAAAACATGTTTAAAATTGTCTGTCGATTTGGATGAAGAAGAACTAAAAGCTAAAGAAGATGTCGAACATAAAATCATCCAAGTTCATAATCCGTGTTACACATCCCTGTTTCAATCATATATGTCAAACCGAATTGTCATGCCAGACTGTACCAGCCTTATTTACTAACTCGTTTTAGCGACGAAGTAAAGTTACACTACGTTTTCACCAAGAGTAAATCCGCTAGAGATTTAAAATAAATCTTGAAGTGTTTTCACCAAAGAAACTGAGATTTATTTGACGTTTTCACTCTGTCTTGTCATTCAATTGTCAATTTGGACAAGCGAAAAAAAAATTGCATTGGGTAGTAAACAGGAAAAAAACAGATATTTCTATTTTGTGTTGATTGTCAATGAAGAAAGTGGGTGTTCATAGGTGCGTTCTACAAAATAAGGTTTGTTTTTTTTTACAAATCTTCTGATTGCGAGAAGATTTCAAGGAGATTTATTTTAAATCTTCATTTGAGGTGATTTATATTTGTATGGTAAATCTACGAGATGTAAAGGAGATTTATGGTAAATCCACTTAAATCCCGGATTTACCTTCGGTGAAAACGTAGTATTACTTCGACTTTACAACGACTCTAATCTTGAAAAGCTTATATTATAAACAAATTACACGAGGAATAGAGGCGGAATAAGCTAAAACTGGTTCATATGACGTTTAAAGCTGTTTTAGTATCTAAATGCCATTTTGACGTGACATCGAGTGAAATTTACAAAAAACAAGAGTGTATACATTTTTTTTCGTTTGTTACTAAGACAAAATGGATAGATAATTTGCATTAATAAATTATTTACATTTTTTTAAACGCTCTAACAGTTGTACTGTATTGGGGACACAACGGGTTGGTAAATTTATTTATAGCTAAAACGGCTAAGAAAATATTTTATAAATAAGGATTTGTTTGACGTGGCGTAAGCCCAAAGTAAGTGCTTAGGCTCGGTTTAACTAATCCGAGGTTGAACCGAGTATTAGTGAAATTTAATAAATAATTTGTCATTTTACAATATGGATCGTTTAATAATCACTTCGAATTTTTTTTTACAAAAATAGGAAGTAAATACCCCTCAACCTAATGGTTAGTGCGATATACTGTCATGTAGAGGGTTTTGGGTTCGATTCTCAGCCACTACAAAAATGTTTTACAGGTGTGTACTGCCTTTTGCTAGGAAGTGACAAATCTTCCAAGAGTCTCTCATGAAGAATGCTGCTCATTAGCCAGAACAAAAAAATAAATAAAATAAATAAAACTCCCCCATTTCTGCCCACACGCACACAGGAATGATTTAGAGTTGTAAGTCACTAAGTTTAGGCTCTTTTCTATTTAATTTTACTGCACAAATAGAGATTCTATAGCCAAGTTGAAGTCAAGTGATTTTTTTAAAAATAAATTCATAAAAGTAGATAGGTGTTTTGGTAAGGAATTCATGATATATTCACCTACTTATTTGAGATACATTTGTACATCTTCAGCATACATACATATGTAACGAGCAGTTGTCAATGACAGAGGGAATATAATTGATGTAAAGCGAAAAAAGTAGTGGACAAAGAATTGATCCTTGTGGAACTCTACAAGGAGCAGGGAGAAAATTTGATAAATTTCAACATATTTCAACAGTTTGAATTCTATCAGTTAAATAGGAAGATATAAGTTTTACATAACCAGAAGTTATTAAGCTGGCGAAGTTTATCTGCAAGTTTTCCGTGTACAACTGTTTTGATTGTCTTTGAGAAATCTAGGAGAACTAAATTTTGTACTTTACCTTCATCCAGTGTTTGACTTTAACACTGCTAACCCCTGAAAAAGTATTCGCTGATAAGTTAACTCGAGTCTCAGGGTAAGAAGGATTAGGCATTACAGGAGTTGCCGTCAATGTTCTCAAAATAATTGTGTTTGGCACTACTAAGCTCAATACTACGCAAGGTTATCCTCAGCTTTTGACTTTAAGTCTTTAATGAACAACTCGAAAAAAAAATATTTCTTGCCAACATTTATTTTTTTGCCAAAATGTCCATGCTCATAATAGTACACAAAATCTTGTTTTATCAAAATCGTTAGAGCCGTTTTCGAAATAAATATTTCCTAACGGCGGTATGTCAGGTACCGTTAGCTTCTCTAGACAATCACAGAGTACCAAGTAGCAATTTTGAAAAATATCGCTCCAACGGTTTATGCTGTACATTGAGGGCGGGCGGGATTGTACGGCGGGTTTGAGTAGTATGGCATGTCCAGGGCTTCACTGAACTCTCTATTGTTTTCCTCCCAATTGCACAGACAGGCCTTTGCGCCTGGGTGCTGTGGAGGTCAACTTTAGTTGATGTTCTTTGGGGCCTGCTCAGCTGAATTACCAGCGAGTCGGAATAGTACCTTACCTTTAGCTTGTTTTTCCACGTTCCTGTCGACCTCCTCGTGGTGCTCGTGGATAGGTTACGAGAGTAACTGAACCGACTAGATGGGAACAAAAACGGGACGGTATCCATTAAAAGTAGGAATCCGCTAAGGAATGTGTTACAACTCACCTGAGGAGTACGCATATCTGGACGTGATTTCTACTTCGATCAGGTCTGGAAAAACGTATATCTAATAAGACTGGTAGGTCTTGGGGCTTTTGTAGGAAGTACCTATCTACAAGTGTGACCCATGAGGTTGCGAAGCTTACCAGATGCTATATTCTGGTGCCACGGGAGATAGTTGCCCAAGGAAAGTGAGCAGTATGTCTTCGGACTCTCTTATTCTATCTCCGATAGAGAAGTGCAGTCGTCGCATACAAAGCGAGCAATCCATGAAGTTTGTGAACAATAGCGTATCGTCTTCGGGCTCTCCTATTCTGTCTTCGGATGGTGAGGTGCAGCTGTCGCGTGCGTGTTTGCTCTCTTCAGGCTATCTATGAGGTAGGCCCCCCTAGTGGGAGTATCGTGGTGGCTGTGGTTTATTCCATAGCGGAGACGTATGGTTTCCAGGCGTGCCTGGATTCAAGAGGTGTAGATAGACCTCGACTCTAAGCAAGAGGTGTTCATGCCTACAACATGTTCAGCTTTGCTACTAAGATGGCTTCGGCTATCTTGGGGTTAATGGTCAGGACTAAATCTGACTCCGATGGTGGTAGGCCACCCGTGGGGTAAAGGCTTAATAGCTAGGGATCCACGTTAAACTCAGACAAGTTCTGTACATTGAGGTTCATACTGACATAGAGAAAGAAGGATCGTTATGTCAAGTTTGATCAAAATCTCAAGTTCGATTTTATTTACGAATACATAACTTGCCATGTATGTAAATAGCATCTAAAAGTCTCAGGTAAAAATTGGATGAAATTCCAAATGGGCTTTGTAGGGGAAAGTAGTTATTTTGCATCTCGCTTTAACTCACAAAGAAATTCTCGGGGAACACTTTTTCGAGCTGTAACATAACCACTTACCTAGATTGTATAAAACGATAAGGGTAGATTTTGAAAACAATTAAGATCTTTCTAGGATTCCAATTAAGAACTAGGAAATCTTCAAAAATGTCTGTTATTTTTTTTTAATTCCACTTCAATGTTGTTGCCTAATTATTGTAATTACATCAATATAACTTTAAAAACAAAAAATGCACATGTCACATATGTATGTAACGGGTGATTTTTTTGAGGTTAGGATTTTCATGCATTAGTATTTGACAGATCACGCGGGATTTCAGACATGGTGTCAAAGAGAAAGATGCTCAGTATGCTTTGACATTTCATCATGAATAGACTTACTAACGAGCAACGCTTGCAAATCATTGAATTTTATTACCAAAATCAGTGTTCGGTTCGAAATGTGTTTCGCGCTTTACGTCCGATTTATGGTCTACATAATCGACCAAGTGAGCAAACAATTAATGCGATTGTGACCAAGTTTCGCACTCAGTTTACTTTATTGGACATTAAACCAACCACACGAATGCGTACAGTGCGTACAGAAGAGAATATTGCGTCTGTTTCTGAGAGTGTTGCTGAAGACCGTGAAATGTCGATTCGTCGCCGTTCGCAGCAATTGGGTTTGTGTTATTCGACCACATGGAAGATTTTACGCAAAGATCTTGGTGTAAAACCGTATAAAATACAGCTCGTGCAAGAACTGAAGCCGAACGATCTGCCACAACGTCGAATTTTCAGTGAATGGGCCCTAGAAAAGTTGGCAGAAAATCCGCTTTTTTATCGACAAATTTTGTTCAGCGATGAGGCTCATTTCTGGTTGAATGGCTACGTAAATAAGCAAAATTGCCGCATTTGGAGTGAAGAGCAACCAGAAGCCGTTCAAGAACTGCCCATGCATCCCGAAAAATGCACTGTTTGGTGTGGTTTGTACGCTGGTGGAATCATTGGACCGTATTTTTTCAAAGATGCTGTTGGACGCAACGTTACGGTGAATGGCGATCGCTATCGTTCAATGCTAACAAACTTTTTGTTGCCAAAAATGGAAGAACTGAACTTGGTTGACATGTGGTTTCAACAAGATGGCGCTACATGCCACACAGCTCGCGATTCTATGGCCATTTTGAGGGAAAACTTCGGAGAACAATTCATCTCAAGGAATGGACCGGTAAGTTGGCCACCAAGATCATGCGATTTGACGCCTTTAGACTATTTTTTGTGGGGCTACGTCAAGTCTAAAGTCTACACAAATAAGCCAGCAACTATTCCAGCTTTGGAAGACAACATTTCCGAAGAAATTCGGGCTATTCCGGCCGAAATGCTCGAAAAAGTTACCCAAAATTGGACTTTCCGAATGGACCACCTAAGACGCAGCCGCGGTTAACATTTAAATGAAATTATCTTCAAAAAGTAAATGTCATGGACCAATCTAACGTTTCAAATAAAGAATCGATGAGATTTTGCAAATTTTATGGTTTTTTTTTTTTAAAAAAGTTCTCAAGCTCTTAAAAAATCACCCGTTATAACAAACTCTTGGACATTTTTATTTTTAGATGAAGTTTCCATTTCCATTGCCAGCTGGAGTTTCATCTGGAGTTGCGTTATTTTCGAAATTAGTCCGCACGAAAGATCTCAGAAACGTTCCAAATGATAGTGCTCGCAATACAAAACCAAAACTAACAGTAAGGCCTTTGAATATTATTTAATGCAAGCCTATTTTCAAAATTGTTTATATCGACTTTAAGAAATGCTTAACGACTTTGGATCTGACATCATTGGGCGTGGGATCTTGTTGTGGAACTGGAATGTACCTTGTAGCAGGAATGGTAGCAAAAAATATTGCTGGACCAGGTGTTGTATTAAGTTTCATCATAGCGGCAGTTGCAAGTATATTTTCAGGTAAGAAAAACAAAAAGAGAAATTTGAAAACAAAAATATTCGCATTTAAAAAAATTATTTTTGATCACCTACTATTATCCAGGTGCTTGTTATGCTGAGTTCGGAGTTCGAGTGCCAAATACTTCAGGATCTGCATATATGTATTCCTATGTTGCTGTTGGAGAGTTTGTTGCGTTTGTAATTGGTTGGAATATGATACTTGAGTATTTAATTGGTAATTAATAAGCTTGGAAAATGAATAACTCGTAGTTTTTGGTTACCTAACTGAAGTCTTATTTAGGTACGAGTGCCTGCGCATGTGCTTTGAGTTCGAGCTTTGATTCGTTATCGGGTGGCCTAATAGGTCAAACTGTGGCAGATTATGTTGGGACTATTTTCGGTAAGTTTTGAGCTACACAAATATGTTTTTTTTTATAGAAATTTGTGTGTGTTTTTTTGTAAAGGTAAACCACCGGATTTTATTGCATTTTGTATCACCATATTAATGACATGCGTGCTTGCAACGGGTGCAAGTAAATCGGTTTTGTTCAACAATTCGCTCAATATTCTTAATTTGGCTTGCTGGGTGTTTATTATAACAGCAGGTCTTTTCTATGTCGATACAAATACTTGGACTGAGCATCAAGGATTTTTACCATTTGGTTGGAGTGGGGTAAGATTTAATTTTTGTTTGTCTTTTAAGGAACTCATTGTAATTTTTATTTAATATTTTTAAGGTTTTTTCGGGAGCTGCAACTTGTTTTTATGCATTTATAGGATTTGATATTATTGCTACAACTGGAGAAGAAGCGCACAGTCCACAGAAAAGC
The DNA here is from genome assembly GCA_911387755.1 of Chrysotoxum bicinctum. NCBI lineage: Eukaryota > Metazoa > Arthropoda > Insecta > Diptera > Syrphidae > Chrysotoxum > Chrysotoxum bicinctum. The sequence continues at coordinate 98,810,708 of OU426989.1, forward strand.
ATTCCAAAAGCAATAGTTGTCTCATTGTTAATTGTTTTATTCGCATATGTCACAAGTAGCCTGATATTAACTTTAGTTGGTAAGTACAGTTGTAAAATTATTTAATGTATGATATATACTTATTGAATTGACAAAGACATTTTGGGTATTATAGAGGTGTGAAAAAGACAATTTTCTGCATATTAAGGGTGTCCAATACTTGGTTTCCGTTAAGAGAATATACTCTACCTACTGCTGTTCGAAATATCTTATACTTAGCCACATGCTTTTCGATACAACTTTTCCACACAGAACACAAATCTAGCTTCCGCTATTTTAAATTGAAGATGCCTATTTAAGTTAAGGTTAATAGTAATTAAGACTCCCAGGTACTTATACACGTTAACTACATATGTATATGTACAAATGTACATATATCTGCCGGCTATTCTTCAAAACGTCCATTTTGCATTTCTAGAGTAACTGTCACCTCTGCTTCTCATTATCAACACGAACACTTTCGACTTTGAAAGGTTGACCTATAAATTCGAGTTTTTGTTGAAGATTTCAAATCTGTTTATCATAAGCTGGACCCCGTGTATTATTTTTGATAAAAAGATTCTATCGTCAGTAAATATTAGCACTACATTGTTTTTTCCACACATAAAAATTTAACTTTTAACACAATTGATGATGTCATTTTTGTACAAAATTAAAAATAGGTTTCTAAGAACAAACTTATCTGAAAGGGATTCACCATTCCGATCTCGTGTAGCATTTTCTTTGTAAATAACCCTGATGATAATCATAACTTTCATTTTAATTTAATATTCATGGCCTCGCCATGCATCTGGTTAAATACAAACTTTAATTTCATGAGGTTTAAATTCATCGTCATACATGCTTAGTAACTCGACTTCTTACGAATTTGATGAGCATATGTATATGATTACAAATTTAACTCTTTTCGCAATGAGAAACCATATCCCGAATAGGGAAAAACCTATCAAACCGAAAGAAAACTCTTGCTTTGATTCAAGCTGTAAAGAGGCTACCAGGTTAGAGAAGTAGGTTTCCGTACTTTTAAAGCCAACCCTACTGAGGAAAACAGGAATAAGTACAAGCAAGCTAGAAAGACCTGTAGCGTTCATATCCTAAGAACTAAATTTTTATATGACCAAAAATTATGACAAAAATTACTGTTATGTCCCAGAGGTAGTAAAAATGTTTGGTCATTTGTATACTCGTAAAACGTGCGAAACACCACGAAATCCTCAGTTCCAACGCTCGTCTTCAATGACACTCCTTATGTCAACTCGTAAGAAAAAGCGAATTCGCTTGCGGCATAGCTTGCTACCAGATAGTCAAATGACTCCTCCTGTACTTGAGAGCGTAGGCGATTTTATGAGACGAATCTTCTCTCGCACTCGTGCAGTTGTTAGAGTACTAAAAGATTTTGACATTCACAAATTCGCTGGCCCGGATAGTATCCCTGCTATTGTTCTGAAGAGGTGTTCTTCAACGCTGGTAAAACTACTGCGTAAGCTTTTCCATCTGTTTTTCTCTATAGGTCTCTTTTTCGAGTGGATGGAAACCAGCATTTTTCAAACCTGTCTCTAAAAATGTAGAATCCTCCTCCCTCTCTAACTATCGTCTAATTGCACTGACGTCCCTTCTTTCTAAGGTGATGGAAACCCTGATCAATTTTCAGCTTAAGAAATATCTTAAGGAACCAGGCCCGGATTAATAGGGGGGCTAGGGGGGACTGAAGCCCCGGGCCCCGCGGAAACGAGGGCCCCATCCCATTCAGAAATTTAAACCGTAAAACCACGATATTCAAACTGTACAATCTAATAAACCCCAAAAATAAAACCAAAATTAGCTGACCCCACAAAATCCAAACTCGAAAGCTATATACCCCAAAAACGTTAACCCATATAGCCCAACTCGCAATTAAAACCATAAACTTTAAACCCACATAGCTCAACTCGCTATAGTCTCCAAAAAGTCAAACCCACATAGCCCAAGTCGCTATTAACCGAAAACTGTAAATCAAAAAATATTAAATCTATGCAGCCTAATTCAGCAAAGGGTTGCCAGATTGAAAAACAAATACTAGTGTGGTGAAATTTAGAATTGTTAATTTCCACGAGTCCGTTTTGATATTAACAAGCGAAATATGGCGATACAAATTTTGCCGCAGAAGTATTGAATCGTATTTTTCGACACAACGTACGTAAAGTTGAATTTTTCGAAACGCTCCCGTGTGCAAAATTCAACTTTACGCATATCTATTATTTATAATTTATACTTACTCATTCAATCTAATAAATCCTAATTCCTACATAATTTGTTACTTTTAATTTTTAGAGTTTTGAATAATCAAAAAGAAGAAAATTATTTTATTTAAAAATAACGGTACACTCCATACAAATGTTAAAAAATGGTTTTCGAAGATCGTATTTTTCTCGAAAACGGTTCCGAGAATTTTGCTTAAATTTTTAGTCTTTCGATTAATTTTTAAGATCTACAATTTAATAAAAAATAAAATGCACGACTGGGTCGCACGAACTTGCTCCTATGTAAAAGACTAAGAATTTCAAAAATGAATGTTATTAGAGAAACTGTTCATAAGCAAAAAATTCATTTTTTAAATGACTAAAAAATAAAATGCACGACTGGATCGCACGAACTTGCTCTTATGTAAAAGTACTTTGGAATTTAAGATACATTTTATAAATATAAAACATGGATTTAATGAGATAATAATGTTCAAATGCATAAAATTGCCGTCTGGTTTCCGGAAAAGTATGAATTTATGCAAATAAACCTTAAAAAATCGTTTTATTATTAAATAAATTTTTTATATAAGAAATTTCTCTAAAATTTTTCAAGAAAAAAATGTGGGATGCGAATTTTAAGTATCTAATAATATTGGTTTTAGGAAATAATTTCAAAAAATAATCATTCATAGGTTTTGATTTAAAAATTTTTTTTTTTTTTTTTAAAACCCAATAAATATTTTTTCGAATATTTTTATATACAATATTATTTTTAACTTAAGGGGACTCCTGCTAAAAATTTTGGGTTGAAATCCTTAGAGCCGTTAATGAGAAAGTCGAAAATCAAAAAAACGGGTCTATGGCAGGTACCCCTAATAACATTTTGCCCCAAAATTTTTTTTGACCAAAATGTAGTCCATGTCCATAATATCACACCTAATTTTTTTTATCAAAATCGTTAGAGCCGTTTTCGAGATAAATAAGATTTTGCATTACGGGTGTATGGGGGGTACCCTTAGTTTTGGAGCTAAAAAAAAATTTCAATTTCTCCTCTAGGGAATCACCGAAGACCCTTAACTACCGAGATTGAAAGAAATAAGTCCAAGGGTATAGGCTGTAGTGAGAGGTACAGACATACAGACACACTGAAACATGTTTTTTGTGTACTAAATTTTCTTTAAAATTTTTATAAAAAAAATTGATATGCAAATTGTTAGTATTTAATAAAATACATTTTAAAACGTAATTTAAAAATTTAATCTTGTATCGGTTTTCAAGATATTGAATTTTCAAAAAAAAAATTGTATTATTTTTTTAAAAATCCAAAAACTATTTTTACGAAAAAATTTTTAGTTTATATTTTTTCAAATGCAAAGCAGCTCCTGCATAAAAATTTTGGTTGAAATCGTTAGAGCCGTTGGTGAGAAATTCGAAAATCAAAAAAACTGTTCTATGACAGGTACCCCTAATAACATTTCCCCCCAAATTTTTTTTTCACCAAAATATAGTCTATGTCCATAATATCACACCTAATTTTTTTTTATCAAAATCGTTAGAGCCGTTTTCGAGATAAATAAGATTTTGCATTACGGGTGTATGGGGGGTACCCTTAGTTTTGGAGCTAAAAAAAAATTTCAATTTTTCCTCTAGGGAATCACCGAAGACCCTCAACTACCGAGTTTGAAGAAAATACGTCCGGTAGTTTAGGCTGTAGTTCGAGGTACAGACATACAGACATACAGACAGACAGACGGAATTGTCAGACCCACTTTTTTCGTCTTCGCTATCATCGTAATGTCAACTTTGATCAAAATCTCGAGTTCGATTTTTTTTACGAATGCATAACTTGCCTTATAGTACCTATAAGTCGCAAGTAAAAATGAAAACAAGATATTACTGACTGTACCTACCATAGAACGATTTTTTAAAATTTTGAATTTCTCATTATCAGCATCATAACAGATTTTAATGAAATTTTTTAGAGAGAAGCTTCTAAATAGTTTAAAAAACATTGCATTTCAAAACTTTAAGAAAAATATATTTTTTTGAATTTTGAAAAAAAAATCTATTTTTTTTTTTTTTGGAAAATTCAATATCTCGAAAACGGCTCAATATCTTTTTTTTGTAAACTTAATTTTTATTCGAACAATAATAAAACCTTTAAATTGGCGTACCAAAATTTTTTCTTAAAAATGTTTTTTTTTTTACATAAAAGCTTATTTTTTTAAGAAGACTTTTACCAAGACTTATAATTTTTGTTCTTTAACAAACATATATTTGCTTGAATCACATGGCATTCTACTTTTACCTCCAATTACTAAAGAAGTTGTTTTAGTCATTTAAAAAATTAATTTTATGCTTGTGAACAGTTTTTCTCTAATAACAATTATTTTTGAAATTCTTAGACTTACATAGGAGCAAGTTCGTGCGACCCAGTCGTGCATTTTATTTATTTGCGATTGCGAAATGAACACATTTAATTTTTCAAAAACGTTAAAAAGAAGAGCCCCTGATAAATAATTAGCCCCGGGTATCAAAAATTCTTAATCTTATCGGGGGTCAACTCCTCGACGTATCGTCTCTGAGAGCGTGCACTCCTAGCACCCCGGGTTATTGGGGGTTGGCTCGCTTGGGGTTTAGGACGCTCTGGGTTATGAGGGGTTGGCTTGCTTGGGTTTTATATCTTTTTAGGGGGCCTCAAATTTGAAATAGCCCCGGGCCCCCATTTTCTTTAATCTGGGCCTGTAAGGAACGAAAGCTTCTTTAAGACCGGCAGTATGGCTTTCGTAGCAATAGGTCTACTAGTGATCTCATGGTTTATCTCACCGAATAGTGGAACTAATCTTTACATCGTTTTTGAGAAAGTAAAATTATTGCACTTGATATTTCAAGAGCACTTGATATAGTTTGGCATCTAGCTCTCTTATTGAAATTGTGTGCGTTTAGTATCGATGAATCTCTTCTTCGGTGGATTAGCAATTACTTTTCAGACCGTTCACTTCAAGTAGTATTGGACGGTTTCAAATCTGATATCCACAAAATAAATGCTGGTGTTCCTCAGGGCTCCGTTTTTTCTCCGACACTTTTAATTATATTCGTAAATGATCTTTTGTCCGAAACTTCTAATCCACTAAATTGTTTCGCTGGCGATAGCATCCTCAGCTTTTCATATTCGTTTTTAGATTCACATACTTGTCATTTGGAAGTAGAACTTGAGCGGCAGCGTGTGTTTTTTGTTAGGCTCATTAAATTCTGATCTTGGCAGCATTGTAGAATGGAGAATCAAAAACCGTGCAAAATTTAATGAGAAAACTCAATGGTATTTACTGTCGCTGAAGCTTAACCTTTGTATATACACTCTATAGTATTCCTATGCAACACGATTTTGTAGTATTACATGCGGATTTAGATGTCGCAAAATCGCTTATTTTAGATTTGAACCTGACCAAAATAAACAAGGAAATTTTTTTGGGAAATTTTGTTTTTAATCCCCTTATGCATTCTTGCAAACAGTCTACCAATGTGTGGATGGCTGCGGCGTGCGCGACGTAAGGGGATGATCTTGGTGGTTGGTTTTCTTTGCTTATTTCACAAATATTTTGTTTCGTTTTCTTTCGCTTATGGATGCAGGTGTAAGAATGAATGCGAGCATAATATGTATAGTAGGTTTGTACGGATTTGATTATCTATAAGTGTGTATTGTGAGTTTTACGTATTTTGCCTTGCAATTTTGGGTAGAATGTTTTCTTTGGATTTTTGGGTTGAATTTACAAATCGCTAAATGTAGGACAAATGCAAGGATATGGAAAAGGTATCTTTTCGGATATTTTGTCCTTGCTTTTTTGGTGATCTTGACATGATTTTGATTGTCGCAGAGAATTTTATTATTTAGGTAGGTACCTGCCTATATGCTAGTTTTTCACTGTTTTGGTGGATTAAAAACAAAGATAAATGTTTTTCTTAGCTTTCTTGGTGTCAAGTCAAAAAAAGTAGACAAGTTTTAAGGACAAATCGAAGCATCTTTAATTCTTTATAATCTTATAATTATGTATGTATGTATGTTGTTAAGCAGGTATTTAAATATTATAGGTACCTTTTTAATAAGTAGATAGGTACGTAGCTATGTTTAAAAGAAAGAATGGCGCAAAATTTTAAACAGCTTAGTAGGTATGTATTAAGGTATTAGTGGGTTATAATATCTACTATTTAACAATTTGCTAACTTAAAAGTAGTTTCATTAATGGCAGTTCGTGAAAAAAAGTAGGTAATTAAAAAAAAAGTAATTAAACAAACCTTTTAACCACTAAATGTCAAAGAGTCTTATGAAGTTAACACTATACTAACAGAATAAAAAAGGTAATACGATGATTTTAACTGTAATAAAAGGGTAGATTATATTCGAACAAAATTTGCAACATCAACGTTTTTAACTTTGTTTCATACTAAAACAGCCTTAGCATCGTATTAATTCAAATAATTGATTCAAATCTCGTCAAAATATTATCAGCATCACTTAATTAGACAATGCTACAAATAAAACTAAAATGCATAAACTTTTTAATCTAGGTTTTAGGTTCTGATTGAGTACAAAAAATAATAGATAAATAAATACCTAGGTAATTACTGAGTGACCGTGCACTAAACGACTTTTAACTCATTAATTTTTTGACCGATTTAGGGTAGTTTTAAGGTTTTGAAGGTAAGTGACTTAAATTTCTTTCTAATGATGTAGGTATTTTTGTATACCTATTTCTTTGTTCGCAATACAAAGATTTTCGCATGTGTAAATTTTATTAAAATTTAGAGTAATTTTTCCAGTTTTTCAAAGTTTTAATGTGAACTTATATGTACATACATACATGTATCCATGTACTATATGTAGAGATGCATATGTACTTATGTGTATGTATTTGTTGGTTTTGCTCTTAAAACTGGCCAGAAAAAGCTATTTGTTTATATTGGAAAAAACGAAATCGAAATAACAAAAAGGTTTTTTGAGGCGAATCAATTTCAATAAAGGATATGGTCTGTGGACTTAAAAAAAAAACTACAACAAAATTACTAAATCTGTACCTATTTTTTTATCGGGTGAGTGGAATGTGAGGTACCTATGTCTATATATCTATATACATATATTTTGAGATATCCGCATATCTTTTAATATAAAAAATTGTACTGTACATATGTATGAACAAAATTTAAGCAGAAATTTTAATAATTTTTAATCAAATTGAATGGAAAATATGATAGAAAAATTATTTTTGTTTTGTTTTTGAAACTCATACTCATACTTTCAAAAAAATCAGTTCAATAAGTAGATGATGATAGTAGAAGATAAATACTTTCGTTCCTTTAATTTCTTGTTGATTTTTCTGGGCTGAAAAATATGTAAAGAAAATATCTTGTAGTGCAAACAAATTTCTGAAAAGACATCCCGAAATGTGTATATGGGCTTATCCCTGTAAATTTTAACTTCTTGAGTTTGAAAAAAAACAAAAAAAAAATTAAGGCACGCATGTAAATTTGAGTTTTTCTTCAATTATAGACCACGAATAAATAAAAAACTTCAAAATAACTCATATGTATTGTTTGTTAAAGAGTATAAGGGTATAACGTATGGAAAAATGAATTTAAAATAATTTATTTTAAGCACCGAGTTAATTGATTTGGTTTTTATTTTTAATCTTCACAGCTTCTGTTTTCAAACTTATTTGTTTAACACTTTTTCCATTTTTTTTATAATTTCTACGGTTTAAATTACGCTCATTGTAAGGGTAAAATCAAACAATGCTTTGGTGTGCTAGTAAAAAATGTGCCTTTTTTGAAACAGTTACGTTTTTTACGTTCGTTTTGTTAACTTCATAAAATTTGTACATAATGAAGCACGCGTTGAAGCCAAAGTTTTTTTTACTCTAGATAGCTTAAATAATGATGCAGACCATAAAAAAATGCCCCATGATCAATGTTAAAAAAATAGACACGAAAATTTGTGACAATTAAAGATTTACGAAAAATCACGCATGGCAGTTTTTTCTAAAATTTATATCATATAGGATTATTTATAAGGAAGGCACGCACTCAAAATGAATGATTTCAATTAATGTTGACCTTCATTTATCTGAAAAAACAAAAATTTTACTAAGTAATCTTATGTTAAACATTATTTTTGCAATAATACAAAACGTTAATTATCCACGCACGCAGCCAGAAGTCTCAATATTCGATGATTTTTTCGATTTCAAACACTTTCGCACTATCTCGATGGTTCATTTTATAAATTGAATAGTTAAAACTCAATGATATATATAATATTATAAGTTCCAAAACCTGAATATTTAATAATAATGTCTATATATTTCGACGCATGGCAAAAGTTAAAATTTGCACGGATAAGCCCATATAATCGCAGCGGATAAAGATAATGTCACTTGCTGCGTTATTAAGTTTTGTAATTTTCATTTAATAATATTCATAAATAACTTAAACTAATTAATCACATCATTTAATTTAATTTTTAAATTTTAACAATTTGGTTTTATGATAGTTGATAATAATTAAAAGGTAAGACCACGACCACAAGCTAGAACCGCCATCAATCAAATGAACTTCAGAGCTATAGAAATAGGATAAGTAGGATAAGTATGTATACTTATGTATTTTATGTCAGTTGTACGAGTAAGTACCTATGTAGTTGTGAATTTATATACAGCGGTCACTACACACTGTTGCAATTTCGAAAGATCCATATTATGAATGATATAATGAGAAATCGAGATACGTATGCCATTTTGGAAAATGACTCTAACAACAAACCATAAGTTTGTAACAATAGTTATTGTAAAGATTTATTCAGTCCAAAAATTATAAACGAATTTGAAAACAAAAGTATTAGGACAACATACACTTCCAACAATCCCAAAATGTTTATCTCACTGAAGAACTGAAGATTCATAAAGAAAATTGGCCTTTAAGACCAATCTGCTCTTCCACAAATGTCCATTGCTATCAACTTTCAAAATAGGTATATTGTGAAGATAATTAATAAAATTTCTGAAAACTCAAAATATAACTTAAAAATGACAAAACATTTTACTGAAACAGGTCACAAATAATTTTGGAAGAAAATGATGTAGGTACCTACTTGATTTTTATTTGGTTTTATTGTTCAATCTCAAAACGGATTGGAACCCTTTACCCAATAAAAAAACCATATCTGGGTTTCCAAATTCAAAATCATTTATTTCTCCTATAACAACACTATTTTGAAAAACTGCAATTTAGAAATATATATACCAGGTCTATTTTACTATGATAAGCTGTTTTTTTTTCTGCGAGGGCTTCGTCATTCTCCAATAAGCTCGTTGTTGAAAGATCAAGTGTCAAGTTCATTTCAGTGAAAAAGTTCAATTTTTTTATAATTTTTTTAATATAAACAGGTTAGTTCGACAGATAGTGATTGTTCCGATGACGAACCCAAATCAAATCTACCGAAGACAGAAAAAAAAGATCAAAGAAAAATCTAGGCCTGAAATACCTACCACTAAGAATTAGTTAAAATAAATTGTAATTATAATTTTCATGTATTCAAACGGCAGTTTATCAGCAAATAGTTACAACTCCAGTTTGAAGTGGCCTAAAACAATACAATCCCTCAAAATCTCATAATTGGAGATACAAAAATTATGTCTTGACTGGGGTATCTGCATTAAGTTATGATTTGGACATATTTGCAAGTGATCAAAGTAACACTCGTCCTGAGGGCGCTCCTGATTTGAGTGTTGGTGGAAATGGGGTTGCTCATCTCACAGCAACTGTACTCAGACATGTCAACCATAAAATCTTCTCTGACAATTGGTCCAACAGTCCGAGACTCCAGGTACATATTACCTTAAATGGTCTTTAGAGCATAATAAACAATGTATGGGCTGTTAGCTTGCAATTGAAAATGGACTTGGTGCATTTTAACCCATTTATGACTATTTATATGTAAACCCAAATAAAGCTTGAAAAATGTTAATTTAATTTTCATTTTTATCTCTTTCATAATTCTTGCAGTACTTTAGAACTTTTACTTTTTGTATTGTTGATATAATAATTATTTATGGCTTGAAAATTTCTAAACTCCGAAAATCGCCTTCAACCACAGTTAAAAAAATGGAAACACAAAAATGGTCACAGACGATAGTGACCAAGAAACGAAGAATGGGCACTTCGCCTATATTGCGTTTGCCACTCCTCTGAGCGTGAGGTGATGGAGCTAAATGCTTTCTCTAAAATTGGTAAAATTCTCTTGAGAAGAGGAACAGTCCCTTGAACTTAATCAGCAATACTGACTAAACAAATGGACATAAACAAAAAACACTGACTTGTCGAACTCATCTACTAGATTTGCAAGGAGCCACATGCTGCTACGGGCCTGGTGGTGGTATTCTACCTCAGGTGGCGGTAAAGAAAAGGACCACGCCCTTAGAATCTCTCCTTAACCAGTTGATTATTAGGTGCCATGAAATAAAGTGCTATGTAATAAAGTCCAAAACAAAATTTCGGACTTTATTGCACTTTGAAGAGTGCAAAAACTCCACATTTTTTGAAGTTTTTACTATAAAACAAAAATTGTTTTATACAAAAAAAAAAACAAAATCTATTATTTTGTAATAACAAATTGTTTTGAAAAAGAGTAACACTAAACTAACAATAAAAAATAAACTAGGAACAAAAACAAAAAAAGAATTTCAGTCAATTTTCTTAAATATTAAATATACGTACCATAATTATTATTAATCTTTTCCACTATCTGCTACAGGTTCGATTAATTCAGTTGGCTTCAATTTCTTAAAGAAAGTTGATTAATACATTGTTGCAAATTAATTTTGCCTTCCAGTTGCTTTTCTAAGCAAACTTCACTAAATCTTACTTTAAGCATCTAGACTGTTTTGGTACATATACATCTGAATGGCGCCTTTCATCTTTTGAGATTTTGCACACTCTTAGAATGTCCAAAAATTTGAAAAAGTTTCCTTTTTTTGGAAGTTTTGAGCACAAATAGCTAATGATAGATAGGTACCCTTCAATCGAGCTGGTCGTTCTGAAGTTTTCATTATTCAATAAAAAAGTTTCTATTCCAATTTTTAAGATAAAATTTTGTATTTTTATTTCTTGTGTTATTCTCTTTGGGCTTTATTTCATTTCAGTTTTGTACTTTATTGCACTCTTGGAAGTGCAATAAAGTCCAAAATTAACATAAAGATATAAAACTAAAATCGAGTCAAAAATATGTATGTAAATAAATTATTTTTAATTCTTCAATCAAATGAAGTCAATTTAAATTTATCATTCTTAATTTCAATTCTTCGTTGAAAGTGCAAAACAAGGTATAACTTCCCTACCTTGTAAAAGTCATCAGAAAAAATAATCATTTAATATTTGGTTGGTATAAGAAAAAACCTTCTTCGGGACGTTTGAAAATAACCAAAACAAGTGATTATAAAAAGAGCAAACACAGAACAAATACAGTTCTAGACCAAAGTGATATATAGGTAGGTACCTAACATATTTCGACATAACAACATTGAAATCATAATACACACATTATATAGACAATTTATTCACAACAAACAATATATCAAAGTACCTAGTTCCAAATTTCTCAAATCGTTATTTAAAAATTAAAAAAATTGACAATTTTAAAAATAGTAGGTACCTACCTATATAGGTATACCTAACTACCTACGGCTACGATGCTTCAAGAAAATCGCCCGAGCCGCTTAGGCTGTAGTCGAACAGACACAGAATTACAAGACCCACTTTTTTCGTCTTTGCTATCATCGTAATATCAACTTTGATCAAAATCCTAGTTCGATTTTTTACGAATGTGTAACTTACTTTATAGTATGTACCCATAAGTTGCAAGTAAAAGTCGTAATTAAAATATCGACTTCGATTTTGTTTACAAATGCATAAAATGCCATATTGTACCTACCTACCTACATATGTCACACGTACAATACAAATGTAAGTACATTCAGAGGCCAACAAGTCTACCATTTCATCACAAAAATTACAAAAATACCTATATGTACATACCTATATTCTTCACCCTTAAATGAAAACAGAGAAATCCTTCAAACAAAACTCTTATTTGAAACCTTGCTTGATATATTCTTCTGACCTACAAAAATTCTCAGATAACTAAAAAAAATCTTTACCAATGATCGAGAACGCGATGAATGAAAAAAAAATAGATAACCCCATCCTCCAAGTAAATACCTACATACGCACGCGTACAAAGCAAAAAAAAAAAACAATAGTATACCTACCTAATAAAATACTGAAAGCTAAAATAAGATTTTCTTCACAACTGAAAAAAATCATCAAACACCAGCTACCAGAACAAAACAACAAAAACATACACATAATAAAAGGTAGGTCAAGAACCTCAACAAAAAAATCTTCATAACCAAATTTACAAAAACAAAACTAAAGCAATCTCTCATCCCTCACGTCTCACTTCTTACCAGACACCACGTATTGAATATCTATACACAAAGGTATAGAAAGATAAACAAAAATCATCCACACAAGAAAAAGTCCTTTTTTGATCCCCTTTATTTTATAACCGCCATTTATTTAAAATTTTGAATAGTTTTGCACTCTGAAATAATCTGAAATAGTAAATGTGCCGACGATAGATGTCCTCTTAAAATAAGGTTTCATGAGAATACTATAGAGTGTATATACAAAGGCTTAACCCTCCCTAAGTGCCACTTTCTATGGGTGGCACTTGCATCAAGGAGACTGAACAGCTTTCAGTTCTCGATATTTGCATCACACCAGTGGCGTAGCGTGGGTGGGGCAGAGGGAGCTGCCCGCCCCGAGCGGAAGGCCGGGGTGGAAAAATGTCGCCGATGAAGCGGGTAGAGTAGAGATCATAATGTTTCATGACAGAAAGTTTGACAAGTTAACAAACAACAATGACGTAAATTTGAAATTTTCCACCCTGCCTGTGATTCGTCGTTGACGCTTGTAATAGTTATCTGATAAAAAACGCAATAAAAAAAGAGGAACGATCAAAAAGATCGCGTATCAAATTAAAAGTAATTATCGATGCATTTCTGCGTGTAGGCGTATAGCTCTTGTCGGATACGGGGTGGGTTTTAATTACTTTCATATGGTTTTGATACTGTGTGATAACCAATTTACACAATTAATATTGAATGCATCGGATTTATTTGAGACTTAAAATTGGACTTAATAATTTTTTATTGCAACCCTTCATCAACCCACGAAGGTCACCCTTGGATGATCTTGATGGAACTCACCCCTTTCTTCACCCTTCCCAACCTTTGCCGACAAAAAAAAAACTGTGGCCCACTTATATTTACCTTTTTTTTTATAGCCTCTATCTCAGTTTTCCATGTCACCGCTTTTTTTTACTTCTTCATTTTATAAATATTATATAAATAAAAAAAATATATTTTTAGTTTTCATTGCATTATACTTTGAAGCTTTATTTATTAAAAAAAATCAAAAATTTCTTCCTTTTTTTTTTTTTTTTTTTTTAAACATTTATCTATTATCTAACTTAATATTAACATTAAAAAAAAAGAATTATGATCATAGTAGAGGCCTCTAATTTAAATTACTATCAATCTTTTTGTTTTATTACTATTTTTAGTTTTTATATATAAATGCTTATTGCTACTTATACTAGCTTACATGTTTAATTTTTCTTGGTTTCATAATTACTCCTTTTCGTTTAGCAATTCCAATATGTTTCCGTTTCTTTAGATTTTCAAAATTTCCTTAGTTTCACTGGCAGGTATTTATTTGGCATTTGTTTGTCTTTTTTTCTTTTATTTTTTTTTTATATAGCAGGGTAAGTAATTTTATTTTTTTTTATATATTATTTCACTGGCAGGTAGATAGTTATTTCTTTTCCTTAGTTAAAACATAGCAGGGTAAGTAAATTTTTTTTTTTTTATTTATTTTTTTTATTCATTGTTTCACGGTATAGCAGGGTAAGTAAATTTTTTTTTTTATTAGTTAACAAATAGTAGGGTAGGTATTTTTTTTTTATTTCTTTTTTTTTATTCTTTGTTTCACGGTACAGCAGGGTAAGTAAATTTTTTTTTTTTTATTATTTAACAAATAGTATGGTAGGTAATTTTAAATTTTTTTATATTTATTGTTTCACTGTCAGGTATTTAGTTATTTTTTTTTCTTTCTTTTCATTAGTTAATATAGCAGGGTAAGTAGTTTTAAAATTTTTATTTCTTTTCTTATTCATTGTTTCACTGTATAGCAGGGTAAGTAAATTTAAAATTTTTATTTCTTTTCTTATTCATTGTTTCACTGTATAGCAGGGTAAGTAAATTTAAAATTTTTATTTCTTTTCTTATTCATTGTTTCACTGTATAGCAGGGTAAGTAAATTTAAAATTTTTATTTCTTTTCTTATTCATTGGTTCACTGTATAGCAGGGTAAGTAAATTTAAAATTTTTATTTCTTTTATTTATTCATCGTTTCACTGTATAGCAGGGTAAGTATTTTTTTTTTATATTTTTATTTCTTACATTTAGCTTTACATTTCATTTTCTTAGCAATTAATTTAAATTTGCTGACTTTAACGTTTAACGAAATAAATTGTTTGCAGTTCAATTGCCAAGCAAAACAACTATACTAACAAAAATCACAAAACGTTGTTGAATCGCGACACGCGACACGAGTCTAAGGGACTTGTGCCCTTTTTGAATGCCTGTCAACGACTGACTTTATTTTTCAAAAAAAATTCCATTCCCATCTTCCATGCGCAACTTAACCAAGATCACGCCATCACCACCTGACATAGATTACAGTTGGTTACTCACCATTGTAACCAATCACAAATTAGAATCGCGCGTCTATTTCAATCTTCAATCACCCCATTCCCATACCATATAGTCGAATACGAAAAGGGGACAATGAAAGACACACAAAATAACTTGCAGTAAATTCTTTGCAAGAGCAACAAAATACATGGTGGTGTGTGGCGAGGGGAGATTGAGGCCAAAGCCACAACAAGGAGACAAAGATAGTAAGCTAGCAAGAAAAAAAAAATATATACCCCTGAACATTTGTAGGGTATGCAACCATTAATTGGCACATTATATCTATTTTTTTTTAAGATGCAAATTTAATGATTACAAAACAGATTTTTCTTCTGTACATCAGTAGGATGAAAAATCTGAAGTTGGAATTAACGGAGTTAATTACGCTCGAATATCTTTAGCATTATAAATGCCAATTGTTTTACCCTTAAGATCTTCACGAACATAACTACAAGTACCTATCTTTTTCTGAATTCTCGCCTTTAAAAACAGCGGTGCCAATTTCGAGTTAAATCCTTGTTGCCAATTGCTTTGAGCAAAATTTCTTCTATAAACCTCCTGCCCTGCCCTGAACGATACTGGTCTTGAGCGTGTGTTATATTGCCTGGAATTGGCGTCATAAGCTTTTTTCATCAATTCTTTAGCCTTCACTCGCGTTTGAGCTAATAAATCTTCTCTTTCTACTGGAGTATCCGGTGGTTCTACTAGTTCGAGCTGACGGAGAAGCTTGTACGTGGACGCATGTGTGACCATGTTTTGTCCGAAAAGCATAAAATAGGGCGAAAAACCAATAGAAACATGCTTCGAACTTCTCAACGACATATTTATGTGACATAAATTCACATCCCACTCACTTTGGTCATTGTCGATAAATGACCTTATCGCTGCAATTACCGACCGATTAACGCGCTCTGAGGCATTAGCTTGTGGGCTGTAAACGGCAGTAAACAGATGGTTAATACCGTAACCAGAAAGAAAGGACTTGAATTCATTAGATTTAAATTGGCTTCCGTTATCCGAAATTATTACTTCCGGAACGCCAAAAACTGCAAAGATATCGTTTTGCATATATGCTACAATCGGCTTGGTGGTGAACTTTTTTAACGGCAACAAAAAATGGAATTTCGAAAAATGATCGAGAATGATCAACAATCCAATATGACCACTTTTTGAACGCGGGAATGGCCCTATTAAATCAACATAAAGGCGTTGAAATGGACGCTCTGAAGTACTTTGTAAGCCCATTGGAGCTCTCAACGGTTGGTTGGGATGTTTTGTCATTTTGCAAACTTCACAAGCCTGAATATAAGTTCGAATTTGAGCCACCATTTTTGGCCAAAAAAAATTTTGTTTAATTCTGTCGATGGTCTTACCCATACCACCATGAGCCGAAGTAGCTGAATCATGAGCTTGTCGAATGACATCGTTTGTCAAACCTTTGGGTATCCAAAGTTTCCATGTCAGCTGTTCTTGTAATTCGTTTCCAGTATGGAATTCAACTCGTTTATAGAGGTATTTATCTATAATTTTAAGATCTGGTAGGCGACTTTGGTTTTCAGTGACATGTTTCTTAATGTCATTATATTCGGGAGAATCAAATTCCATTGAATCCAAATCTACTAGGGGTTCGACGATCTCGATCTCTGAAACTTCCTCTTCGTGGATACGCGAAAGCGCGTCTGCAACTTTATTTTCAGACCCTTTTCGATGTTGGATTTTAAAATTGAAACCTTGCAGCTTCAATGACCAACGACCTAATCTACCATTAAGGTCTTTTTGATCCATGAGCCATTTTAGCGCAGAATGGTCGGTTATTACGGTGAATTCTAACCCTTCGATATACGGTCTAAATTGTTTGATACTTAGCACGGCGGCGAGGCATTCCAGCTCTGAAACACTGTAATTTCTTTGGTTTTTGTTCAACTTTTTTGACCAATATGCCAAAGGAACTTCTGATCCGTCAGGACCTAATTGAGCTAAAACACTTCCCACACCAAATTGACTCGCATCACAGTTGATAATAAATGGTTTACTATAATCCGGCGTTCGCAGAACGGGTGCAGTAGTAAGTTTGGTTTTGATATTTTCAAAAGCTACTTGAGCTTCTGGTGTCCACACGAAAGTTTTCGATTTCTTTAGAAGGTCCGTTATTGGTGAGCACAAACTGGCAAAATTATCGATAAATTTTCGATACCAGCCGGCCATTCCCAAGAATCTACGAATTTGACGGACTGATTTTGGCACTGGATACTCAACAATTGACTGTACTTTTGATGGATCGGTTTTTATTTCGCCTTTACCAATGACATGCCCCAGATATTTCACTTCACGAAGACAAAATTTACTTTTACCGATATTAATAGTAAGACCTGCTTTGCGTAGATGGTGAGCAACAAGCATGAGCAACTGTACGTGACTTTCGAAGTCATCCGAAAGTATCAATAAATCGTCAATATATACCTTTACTCTATTACGTAGCTCGGGTGGAATAACCTTTTCCATCAGTCGTACCATTGCCTGTGCTGCGTTCGTGAGACCAAAAGGTACTACAACAAAATGCATCAGGGGACGACCAGGTACCGTGAACGCAGTTTTCAAACGAGAGGCTGGGTCGAGTGGAATTTGCCAAAAGGCATCTTTAAGGTCTAAACATGAAATAAACGAAGCTGGTGGTAATCTACTGAAGGTTGCTTCTATCTGTTGGATGGGATGTGCGTCCTTGACGGTTACGGAGTTTAACTTCCTCGAATCTAGACAAGCTCTCACTTTTCCGGGCTTACGAATCAGAATCATTGGAGAACTCCATGGACTATTTGATTCTTCAATCACGCCTAAAGCTAACATCCTATCAATTTCATCATATAGAAGTTTTTCGATAGCTGGTGATACTGCGTAGTACCGCTGTTTGATAGGCTTGGCGTTGCCCGTGTCTATTGTATGTTCTATCAAAGAGGTTCGTCCAAGACCCTCTTTTTCGTATGACGGAAAAAGGAGTTTTACAGCCTCTAACTGTTTTTGCTGTGAGGTTGTTAAGGAAATATAATCAGGCGAAAACGATTCATCTTCCGACGGGAAAATTTCAGATATGATTTTTGGAAATATATCTGGAGCTAAATCAAAAGTGCGCCAAAAATCGACTCCTAAATATAAAGTTTGGCTGAGAGTTGGTACGATAAATAAAGTCATGGGTTTTGAAACACCACGAAATGAAATATCTACTGAAATTGTGCCTTTCACTGATTGTTGAAATCCGTCAGCCATTTTAACATTCGAGTTAAAACGATTAATTTTTGGATTTCCTTTAAGAATCTTGTCCGCTAGTTCTCCTCCCAAACAACTAATGGTTGCACCAGAATCTAACAAACCCTCAACTTTCTCATCTAAAAGGGAGACAATAGCGTAGGGTCGAACATCTTTTGATCGAAAACTTATAGTACTTAGGGAAGCTACCAAGCATTTGCGATTTCTCCGAACAACCTTCCAAAACTGGCGAAGACGTCTAGTGGATCGTTTTGTTTTACTAATAGGAGGAGTCCCAGATTGGTTTTCGGATAATACAATTCTACGTCGAGCCTCTTCATACTCGCGAAAACGAACATGATACGGCTTTAAAAGTTTTAAATAGCATTGCTTATTTTTTGTTAGGTTAACCGATTCGGACTGTGAATTATCGTTCGATAGAGGTTTTAAAATTCGGATCTTATCTTCATTGAGTTTCTTAGGTCCAACAAAAACTGAATCTGAGATAGTTTTATCGGATGACTTAAAACTGTCGGCACTGAATGGATTAGTAGAAGAAGTTGATATTAATTTTTTTTGATCGCAGCCAAGGGTGAAGGGTGAGAATTGGCGATTCGATTCGCACCCTGCCTCTGGTTTAAATTCCGCTGGCAGGTAGGACATTGTGGTTTATAAACATTTGGTACACCACACCCATAACAAAAAACTTTACGTACGCTACTCGTGCAGTTATCCCAGCGATGACCTTCTTCATCGCAATTCCAGCATGTAATACGAAACATCGCACAATTGACCTGAATGTTTTGATCAAAATCATCAGATAACGAATGTCTTTGCGGATTCAACTCCCCAATTGGCAAGATTGTGGGTTCCAAAGCGGAAACTTGGTGTCTACTTTCAGTAGTGCTACTTGTTGGATTTCGAAAAGGAGTTCTGATTGAAGTGCGGTAAGATTGAGTGTTTTGGAATATTTCTTGATTGAAACGTTCTCGTCTTTCACACACCTTTCGTAACTCTGCTACAGTATGAATAGGAATGTGTAAAAGTTCAAGACGCCATTCTTGACGTAGATTTCTTGTTAAGATTTCTACTAATTCAGGTTCTGCCAATGGCGTTCGAAGACTGTCAGTGAGCTTAAGAACCGAATCATAAAATTCGTCAAACTTTTCTTTTTCTTTCTGTTTCCTACACCGAATTAACTCTCGTATATCAAAGTCCGTCCTCATATCCTTAAAGTCACCACGCAGAGCATTAACAAGGATATCCCAAGTGAAAAACCGATTATGCTTATGGAACCTCCAGAACCACTCCTTACCTTTTCCTTCAAATAGAATTTGAGCATTCCTACAAAGTAACTCGTAATCACCGTTAAGGTTTTCGAGTGTTAGCATCTGAATTCTATAAATGAAATCTTCTACAGGCATGCTAGAATTTAAACCCTCGAATTTAACTCGCCAACTTGAAATTATGTTAGCAATTTTTACTGCAGTCGAAATACCCAACACATCGATTCGTGCAGGATTTTGTTGTTGATTCTGGGATGGTATTGTGCGATCTCGAAATACGTTCTCTTGTGGCCATGAAATATAATCAGGATTGGGGGTGTTCAACGGGTTGGTTGGAGGACCACGACTTGCTGTCCTGACATTAATATTTGCTAACGCGGATGTCACATTACTCTCTATCACTTGAGATAGCCGGGCAACCATTTCGTCTTGACGTGCATCGATTGACAACGTGATCATTCGTTGAACCTGCTCCAGGGATTGCACCCCGATACCAGCTTCATGGTTTGGTGCTGAATCGGACCTTTGATGCCCTAAACTGATGCCCCGGTCCCTGCGGTTTTCATCTGAATCATATCTAATTTGTGGTGTATTGTCTGTTCGTTGCGGGTGATTTTGCCTATTTTGGCGGCGGCGACCTCTGTTATATTGACTAGAATTATCTCCTAACTGATTATATGGATGGTCAGGGATACCATGAGTTTGCGATCTAGTGTTTGGTCGACTGGACTTAGGGATTGCCCCTTGAGCAACTAACTCGACTGCACCCGTTGGAGACGTGGACAACCTAGGAGGTGGTTGTGTATATGTGGGTGGAATTATTCGTGAAGAATGAGATATATCGCCTCGACAAGAAGGGCATGTAGATGCTGTAGTCAGCCATTGCGTTAGGCAGTGGTTATGAAAGTGGTGATCACAAACGGTGACAACATTTTCGGTTGAATTAAAAATAACAGTTTGACAAATTGAACAGACGTTCTGACTCGCATCCCCTAGACTCGGCTGACGCAGATTTATGTCACTATGACGAAGTGGCATTTTGTTTTGAATTATATGTACAATATCTCAAACAAATTTAAACTAATCAAGTTAATTACAAATTTTTCTTCTTCTTCTCTTTTTTTTTTTTGAAATCAATATTTTCATTCTATACAAGATTATTTCTTATACAAACTATTATTATATTTTAATCAGTTTTTTTGTTATAATTGGTTGTAATAGTAAATGTTTGTATTAATATAAATTTGTTCCATGGAAAACTGAAGAATTGGGCTAAAAAAAAAATATATTGACTTAGGTTGACATCTCATCGGCTGACAAAAGGATTGCTTTTTTTTTTTGTTTAAAAATAAATGCTTGATATTTATGAACTGGTTGATTTATTGAACAAATTCATCGGTCAAATTTCCGAATTGGTCCAGAAACTTGCAATTCCAGAAGATTGTCCAACAAAGTTAGAATAAATGTACAATATTTGAATCTCATAATGTGGTTTTGCCAAAGGACTACCTTCTAGGCAAAAATTTCCAACTATGAGTACAAAATGTAATTTTCTTTCTTTAAACGAAATACGAAACTATTGTAATTACTGACTATTGAAATTGCATGGAGCAAGAATAAGGGAACTTAATACTTGTTTGTTATCAAAACCGACATTTCCATAGATCATTAACTTTTCACATAAAATTTTCTTATCTATTCTTTCTAATTCGGAAACCGATCTTGACCTTGGGATTTTTTTTTCTTATTCGCCCCACGTTGGGCGCCAAATTATGTAATAGTTATCTGATAAAAAACGCAATAAAAAAAGAGGAACGATCAAAAAGATCGCGTATCAAATTAAAAGTAATTATCGATGCATTTCTGCGTGTAGGCGTATAGCTCTTGTCGGATACGGGGTGGGTTTTAATTACTTTCATATGGTTTTGATACTGTGTGATAACCAATTTACACAATTAATATTGAATGCATCGGATTTATTTGAGACTTAAAATTGGACTTAATAATTTTTTATTGCAACCCTTCATCAACCCACGAAGGTCACCCTTGGATGATCTTGATGGAACTCACCCCTTTCTTCACCCTTCCCAACCTTTGCCGACAAAAAAAAAACTGTGGCCCACTTATATTTACCTTTTTTTTTATAGCCTCTATCTCAGTTTTCCATGTCACCGCTTTTTTTTACTTCTTCATTTTATAAATATTATATAAATAAAAAAAATATATTTTTAGTTTTCATTGCATTATACTTTGAAGCTTTATTTATTAAAAAAAATCAAAAATTTCTTCCTTTTTTTTTTTTTTTTTTTTTAAACATTTATCTATTATCTAACTTAATATTAACATTAAAAAAAAAGAATTATGATCATAGTAGAGGCCTCTAATTTAAATTACTATCAATCTTTTTGTTTTATTACTATTTTTAGTTTTTATATATAAATGCTTATTGCTACTTATACTAGCTTACATGTTTAATTTTTCTTGGTTTCATAATTACTCCTTTTCGTTTAGCAATTCCAATATGTTTCCGTTTCTTTAGATTTTCAAAATTTCCTTAGTTTCACTGGCAGGTATTTATTTGGCATTTGTTTGTCTTTTTTTCTTTTATTTTTTTTTTATATAGCAGGGTAAGTAATTTTATTTTTTTTTATATATTATTTCACTGGCAGGTAGATAGTTATTTCTTTTCCTTAGTTAAAACATAGCAGGGTAAGTAAATTTTTTTTTTTTTATTTATTTTTTTTATTCATTGTTTCACGGTATAGCAGGGTAAGTAAATTTTTTTTTTTATTAGTTAACAAATAGTAGGGTAGGTATTTTTTTTTTATTTCTTTTTTTTTATTCTTTGTTTCACGGTACAGCAGGGTAAGTAAATTTTTTTTTTTTTATTATTTAACAAATAGTATGGTAGGTAATTTTAAATTTTTTTATATTTATTGTTTCACTGTCAGGTATTTAGTTATTTTTTTTTCTTTCTTTTCATTAGTTAATATAGCAGGGTAAGTAGTTTTAAAATTTTTATTTCTTTTCTTATTCATTGTTTCACTGTATAGCAGGGTAAGTAAATTTAAAATTTTTATTTCTTTTCTTATTCATTGTTTCACTGTATAGCAGGGTAAGTAAATTTAAAATTTTTATTTCTTTTCTTATTCATTGTTTCACTGTATAGCAGGGTAAGTAAATTTAAAATTTTTATTTCTTTTCTTATTCATTGGTTCACTGTATAGCAGGGTAAGTAAATTTAAAATTTTTATTTCTTTTATTTATTCATTGTTTCACTGTATAGCAGGGTAAGTATTTTTTTTTTATATTTTTATTTCTTACATTTAGCTTTACATTTCATTTTCTTAGCAATTAATTTAAATTTGCTGACTTTAACGTTTAACGAAATAAATTGTTTGCAGTTCAATTGCCAAGCAAAACAACTATACTAACAAAAATCACAAAACGTTGTTGAATCGCGACACGCGACACGAGTCTAAGGGACTTGTGCCCTTTTTGAATGCCTGTCAACGACTGACTTTATTTTTCAAAAAAAATTCCATTCCCATCTTCCATGCGCAACTTAACCAAGATCACGCCATCACCACCTGACATAGATTACAGTTGGTTACTCACCATTGTAACCAATCACAAATTAGAATCGCGCGTCTATTTCAATCTTCAATCACCCCATTCCCATACCATATAGTCGAATACGAAAAGGGGACAATGAAAGACACACAAAATAACTTGCAGTAAATTCTTTGCAAGAGCAACAAAATACATGGTGGTGTGTGGCGAGGGGAGATTGAGGCCAAAGCCACAACAAGGAGACAAAGATAGTAAGCTAGCAAGAAAAAAAAAATATATACCCCTGAACATTTGTAGGGTATGCAACCATTAATTGGCACATTATATCTATTTTTTTTTAAGATGCAAATTTAATGATTACACGCTCTCGGCTGATTTCCGTGAATTCGTAAACGGTGAGTAAGGCCGTAAAGGTGCATTCCATTATTGTTGCGCGACTCGTGAAACTAAAACGGAACGTTTCAAAACTCTCGCGAAACTGAAAAGAAGCGTTTCGAAACATATGAGTGCAAAACCGCGCGACAATAACGGAATGCACCCTAAGATTCGACGGAAACGTTATTCTAGTCTCAGCCAGCTCAATATTATTGCTCCCTCCCGCATCACAGAAAGTCATTTCGATTGTGTTGTTTATCGTTTAAATACTGTTGAATCTTCTACGTAGAACTAAACCTTTGAACTAGTTTTTGAAAATGAAAAGAGTCAAAGTAAGCGGTGCAGAATACCCCAAGAAAAATGCTAAGAAGGAAGCAGATGCGCAGAAGTTTCAAGGTGCATTACTGAAATATTTCAGTTCTAGAAACTTAATTTTAATTAAGTATTGAATGGGGGCGGCAATATGGGTCTCCCGCTCAGATGGCACGCTACGCCACTGCATCACAGACCATTTTTTGTGGAGTGATCACATATTCGACATCGACAAAAACGCTGCTAAGTGCTTAGGTTTTCTCGGACAATGCAAGAAGTTTTTTTTATGCCTTTTGATCTGGCTGTTATATATAAAGCCTTTATTCTTTCGAAAATCGGGTACAATTCTCATATCTGGGCAGGTGCTTCAAAAATCGACTTAACTCTCTTGGACAGAATTCAAAAGAGAGCTCTTAATATGATAGGCGACCGCTGCCTAGCTGAAACATTTGTAACTCTCGCGCACCGCCGTAATGTTTCATGTCTATCATTATTTTACCGCTTTTTTCATAAACAGTGCTCTAGTAAAATAGCCAGTTGCATTCCTCCCCTCAAAAATTTCAACCGTAATACCCGTACTTCTAGTTCTAGGTATGCTCATCAGTTTACCCTTGGGCCCAAATTTTGACGTACAAACAAGCACTAACACAAATTTTGTAATGCAACCTAGCTCTTCAAACATTGTATTTTAATTTTAATTTAATTTAATTTTAATTTAAATGTCTTCAAGAGAGTATCAACCTTAATATTTCGCATGAACTTTTTCCCAAAATTTGACAGGCTGAAAAGTTTATTATAAGGTAATGTAAAATTTAACAAAAATTTTTTTGCATTAATCAGTCGTGCATTATATTTGCAACAATGTCGTAGAGACCATATGAGCTCGTGTTTTAAATATACAATTAAAGTCTGACCTGAATTTAATTTTATATCTGGGTATTATACGCAGGTATGTGTATGTATCTTCTCCAACAAATTGTTAAATTAATGCAAATATTAAATGAGTTAATAAAGTTAAGATAAATACAATTTTTGTATGAATTTCGTGTATATAAACTCATGAGTGGGTTTGAAATTATATCATTCATTAAAGTGAAATACTGTTGAAGCATTATCTTACACAACAATTTTCCGAACATGAAGAACAACCTGGTATACTTGTTTGTTTTGGTGATTTTAATAGCAGGAGTTATCGCCAAAAAGCCTTGCCAAGATAAATGTTGGTTAAACGATCGAAGATACCGTGACGAAAGATGTCCTTTGAGACTAAAATACTCC
This sequence comes from Chrysotoxum bicinctum, assembly GCA_911387755.1. Taxonomy (NCBI): domain Eukaryota; kingdom Metazoa; phylum Arthropoda; class Insecta; order Diptera; family Syrphidae; genus Chrysotoxum; species Chrysotoxum bicinctum. The sequence continues at coordinate 98,835,899 of OU426989.1, forward strand.
TATGATTTGGCAAATTTAGGACGGTGTTATTGTTGTACATAATCCGATTTTTTTTTTTGTTGGTGATATTTTTTGTATTGCACCGAGTTCCCATAATAAATAAAAAAGAAAATTATTGAGTAAAAGAAACATTTTTTTTTAATTTAGCTATTTTTAAAAGTTTTATCAAATTGCTTAACTTTGCCAAAAAAAAAACAATAACATTTTGCACTTAGTCGTACGAGTACATTTTAGAATCTTAAGAAATCAGTTGGCTTTCTCATAATTGAAAACTTTTTTTTTTAAGAATAATACATATACATTTACATATGTACATACAAACGTGTAATTGATGTTGTGTTCCAACCCCAGTATTGCGTGATATTCTAGTGGAAAAGTTAAAAAAAATATATAATAATTTGTTTCTTCAAAATGCCATAGGTGAATGTTCTCACAGTAGAATCATTTAAACATGGCTCGTTAAAGGAATAAAACCGACTCAACTAAGTGCAGTCACTTAAATTCGAGACTTTGGTCTCCTCAACAATTAAGCTTAGATAAAACTTAAATATTTAAGTAGACTCTAAAAAATTAACCATACCAATTATCAATTTAATAGTCAGCTTTACCCTAAACGTCACCTTAAATTTTAAAGTGAAGGAACTTAGCGGTTAAGTGTAAACGCCACTTTTATACTGTCATTGTGACATCTAAAAGCAAAAAAAAAAGAAAAAAACCAATTCTCCTTTTCAGTCTGTTACTACGTTTATATGAGGTATTGAAGCGAGCTTGAAGCTCGCTTCGAACCTTTGTAAACGGGTATTGAGTTGAAATGAGCTTCGTTCGACTCGATCCCACTCACTCAGCGGTGTCGAGTCGAAATATGAGACGAAAAACCTGGGTCGAGGAGTTGGCTTAACAAAATGTTTCAGAATCGCTCGACACCATTTCAACTCAACTCCAAATCGAGCTCTCAACTCAAATGACGAAAAACCTGGGTCAAAAATCTGACCCTAATCCAACTCGATCTTTCCATACTGCATATAAACGTAGTATGTATCTATGATAAAAACCTGTTTTGAATTTTGTGCGGGTTTAATATAGAAATAGGTAAGTTAAATACATAATTATAAATTTCAATTTCGGAAAAAATTACTGCGTAAATTAAAACATTTAGGTATATGTATATCATTAAATCAAAATAGAATGTAATCAAAATAAATTTTTGTTTTTTTTAAAATACGAGTAACACAATTATCATGCCTTTTTGGCAGCGAATGTAGTGGATTTTGTAAAAGAGTGCTAATTAGTTAAATGCATGTTTAACTCGGTTATTTGTAAACGCGCAAATTAACTCGTCATTTAAGTTTAACCTGGTGTTTACATGAACGCGTGTTTAGCAACTTACTATTGGTAAGGCCCTTTCTCCAACTTGTTCATAATTTTAAAAACATTAAAGAATTCTTCTAACTAATGTAGATTTGGTAACTTAACGGAAACAAATTTATGTTGAACAACCCTAAATTTGACAGATAAAGAACTAAAACACAACAACAACTAATCACTCTATCGGAAGATGTTATAATTTTTGCAAATGGCGTGCGTCGGCGTCGTACTTCAATCATATGTGACATTTGCGAACTTTACCGCAAAAGTGTCGAACAATTTTGTCGATTTCTTTGACCAATAATCGGTTGGTGGTGTTAGCGCAGCGTGAATTTCGATGTCGATTTCCGAATAGTGCCGCTCGAACAGACAGAAAACACTGCCAACGTGGCTACCACCGGACTGATTGTTCGGCCGAGAATATCGCGGCTGTTGAGAACGAAAAAACATCAACCAGATGACGACGGGCCAGGCAATTGGACGGAACTTACAACGAATTTACTTACATGTGTTCCCATACAAAGTGCAAACAGTACATCAGTTAATGCCTGCTGACCGTCCGTCGCATATGAATTACTGTCAAGCCATCCTCAATCTCAAGAACGAAGAGTACGAATTTGTGTCGAAAATCATCATGAGCGACGAGGTGCATTTCCACAACATCCTTCCTTCCTGGAACTGGAATGAAATTAGTATTGTCAATCTGTATAAGGTATACTTTTAAAAGATAAAGCAGCTATTTGTTGCTGTTAAAGTTAAACGACAGCTTTAACGTTGAAGTATACTTTATGTTATTAAAAATTAACAAATAATCGGTTCTCGTTTTTTTATTTTAAATTATACGTGCACGCAAAGAGTTATGAATACCCTCACAATGTTTAACACAGTCTGCACATTGCAAAGAGTGGGAAACATTGAGCCGGTAAGTGGGTTTTTGGGGCACCTGCCCAGATATGGGAATTGTACTTGAGTCTCGGACGAATAAAGGCTTTATACATATATAACAGCCAGATCAGAAGGGATAAAAAACTTCTTGCATAGCCCGAGAAAATCTAAACACTTAGCAGCGTTTTTGTCGACGTCAAATATGTGATCACTCCACAAAAGATGGTCTGTTATGCAAATATCTACATAGAACTGAAAGCTGTCCAGTCTCCTTGGTGCAAGTGCCACCCATAGAAAGTGGTATTAAGGGAGGGTTGCGCTTCAGCAAAAGTAAACAGCATTGAGTTTTTGAAGCATTAAATTCTACTCGGTTTTTGATTCCCCATTTGACAATGCTGTCAAGATCTGGGTCGAAGGACAAGGATGTGAATCTAAAAACGAATATGTAAAACTGGGGGTACGTACTGTCGTCAGCGAAACAATTAAGTGGATCAGAAGTTTTAGACAAAAGATCATTTATGAAGTGTTACAATTTTAATTCGCGATATTTAACTTTGATTAAAAAAAAAATAATCAAACGAAATGACGAGCAGAAATACGCCGACGCGACCGAAACCGAACAACAACTATGTAATTAAAAGAGACTAAAGATAAGAGACCGATGACGAACTGTCAAACTGCAAACAGACGAATTCAGCGAAAAAAAAAATTGCAACTGGTAGCAACAATATATGCTACCACCACGGCTATGCTCAGCAAGGGGGTGGGTTCGCGAATTATTTTTATGACGATGATTTATTAATGCAATAAAAAAATGAATTGATTTATTTTCAATGAACGCAGAGGCGTAGCTGAAAAATAAAAAGGGCGCCAGTGATTTTTGTTTTACAAGGAAATCACAAACCTTTGAAGCGGAACCGACGGTGAAAGATATTTTTAAATAAAAGATTTAAGTTTATGATTCCGAATGGGAATTTTAAAGTTTTATTCAATTGCTTGGGAAACCTTGCAATCAAGTAGGGCTAAAACCCAAGATCTTTTAAACAATTAGAACACAGTTAAAAATGAAATTAACAAGATGGACCGTTAACACTCGGTCCCGAAAGCACAAAAACGGTGTTAAGAAACGGGTCGCGCGTTCCGCAATATCGGAATTGTTCGATAGCAAAAACCAAACGGGATATAAAAGAAAAACCAATTTTTAAAACGAATTTATACTCAAAGAAAATTTTTAAATTACACCTTTAGTACCACTATACTTATCTTCGTTACCACCAAATTCTTTTCTATTTGTTCAGCTTCAACTCTTCTACAGTAAATTCTTTCCACTCAAGTTTTCCTGCGTTTCTTCAACTTAATCCTTCTTCAATTTCTCTTTCTTCTTATTTTAAAATAAAACTCCACGTTCCTTTTTCCTTTATTTCAAAATAAAATTCCTTTTGTTTTCGTTTTAAAATTAATTTCCTTTTTCTTTTTGTTCTCAAAAAAATTGCTTGTTAATTTTGTTCTTAAACGTCTATCTTGATTTAATCTTCGTAAAGAAGTGTCCTTCCAGGCTTTCACCTTGCCTGGAAGACCTCTTCTCTTTTTAAAACCCAGTGCTTTCCGCCAATCAGTGACGTGGGCTTCGATCGCGTCATTTATCAGCAACACTCAGCACATTGGCGAGAGTGCGCCAACGCAGTTGAAACCCATCAGCCTTCTCGTACTCGCACTTTACACCCAGCTTTATGCACAGTCATCAGCATTGAATTCGCCGACCTCCGGTATGACTTTCCAGTGGCGGGCAATTCAATGGGTGCATTCAGCCACCTAACATCCCCATACAAGTTTTTAAACAAAATTTTTTTGAAAACCAAAAGAAAAGGAACTTAATTTTTCTAACATAAAACTCGTAAAGAAACACTGGAAAACCTGTGCAAAGAAAGTTGCTATAATTTATAAACTACATTTAGAGGAAGTTGGTGGTAATTTTCTACATCGCGAATTTACTTGATTCGTTGGGTTTTTGCGCAGATTTGGGGAATTAAAAGGACTAGCCGTTAACGTTCCATCTTTTACATACATCATACATGAAAATATGTTTTAGGTTGGGCACGCAGCCATTCTCACCAGGAGTAACTTCAACAATTGGGAACAAAACTTCGCCAATGTTACTTTTCGTGCATATTTAACACAGACCGCCCGTCTGTTTCTGTGACCAGCTGTCACCAGCAATAGCGATTTGAACAGACCACCCGTCTGTTGTCCATTAAGTTTCAAAATTGAACACACTGGTATTTTGTTTCTTCAAGTTACTGAGCGAGTGAACCAATGGCTGATGGACCATGGCTGCCCTTCTCTCTCTCAGTAAGTTGAAAGAAACACCTGTTTTAAGAAGGTTATTAAAAGAAAGGAATAAGGAAAGGGGACCGAAAGAATGATTCTTGTTACGGAAAATTTTACCGTAACAAAAGATAAGGAAGAGTGTCGGAGACAAAGCGGATCCCTGTGGCACACCTGCGTTTATTTGGTGGATATCGGATTTGAAACCGTCCAATACGACTTGTAACGAACGGTCTTAAAGGTAATTTCAAATCCAACGAAGAAAAGATTCAACGATACTAAACGCACGCATTTTCGATAAGAGAGCTTGATGCCAAACTCTATCAAATGCCTTTAAAATATCAAGTGCAATAATCTAACTTTCTCCAAAACGATATAAAGATTTGTTTCACCGTTCGGTGAGATAAACCATGAGATCACTAGTGGACCCATTGTTATGAAAACTATACTTCTTAAGATGAAAATTGATTAGCGTTTCCATGGCCTTGGAAAGAAGGGACGTAAGTGCAATGGACGATAGTTAGTGGGGGAGGACAGGCTGGCCAAATGCTGTATTCCGTGCATTCCGAAAGAGACCTGTAGAATGGGATATATGGAAAAGCTTACGCAGTAATTTTTCCAGCGTTGAAGAACACTTTTCAGAACAGTGCAATAGGAGGCATACAAACAGGGCCATCGGATTTGTGAATGTCGAATATCTTTTAGTACTCTAGCAACTGCACGAGTGCAAAAGAATATTCGTCCCAAAAAATCGTTTACGATCTCAAGTACAGGGGGATTCATGTCACTCTCTGGTAGCGACGAATTAACAGCAAACTGTGCTGCAAGCAGATTGGCTTTATCTATCGAGCTTAAAAGAGGAGTGTCATTGAAGACGGGAATTGAAACTGAGGATTTCGTAGTGTTTCGTACATTTTTTACAAATGACGAAAAATTTTTACCACCTGTTTTTGCCATAATTTTTGGTCATGTAAGAATTAAGTTCGTCGGATATGAACGTTATAGTTAGCTTATTTGTACTTATTCCGGTTTTTCTCAGTAGGGTTGGCTTTAAAACTATGGAAACTTATTGATAGCCTCTTTACAACTTGAATCAAACCAGGAATTTTCTTTCGGATTGATAGATTTTATCTTATAAGGAATAAAATTTCTCATACCGTAAAGAATCAGATTTGAGACCATATCTGCACTGGAGTCTACGTCACTGTCACTATCGAGGAAGCATAGTGACTAGTTAAATTTCCCGAAGAAATCTTTGAGACCGTCCCAGTTGGCTTTCTCGGACAGCCAAATGGTTTTCAAGTTTTTTTTTTCTTTAACTTAGGTTTGTCGACACGAGAAATTTGTAGATATGACACAATGGTCTGATGTGTCTAGAGTCGATAATACGCTTATAGTGTATTTATCTAGAGTCTTGGTGGATTGACCTGGAACGTCCGGAATCCAAGTTGGCTTATCAACAAGGTGAGTCCGGTTGTTTAACTCAGCAAAAATCTCCACATTCCCTCCTTCGGGTGTTATCTGTGTACATTGAAATCGCCCATCATAACGATCTCGCTGTGCGGAAAAAGGGAAACAATTCTCTGGAGAGAGTCGCACAGATCATCGAATTCATTAGAAGTCGAATTATTATTCCCTTTTTTTTTTTTTTTTGAAAATTCAATATCTTAAAAACGAGTGTTGTTTTAACTTATTTCCTTAAATTACTTAATACTTAAAATTTACATACCAAATTATTTTTTTGAAAATTTTTTAAGAAATTTCGGATATCGAATTTATTAATAAAACAATTTTTTATTTAATTTCTTTGCCCAACAGGGTCTCTAAGTCAAAGTCTACAAAATTTTTTATATCTATTTATCAAAGAATTGATAAATGCTGATGCATTAAACTTTAGTTAACTACTCGTAATAATCATATTCAATTTAATAACAAACGATCATTTCAGTACCTTATGATCAAATAAATACTGGAGCGGCGCTAGTACAAATGTGGTCGTATGTTGATGCTCCGAAATGTCGAGCCATTGTTGCAGTCGGAGCCACTGGTGGTCTGTTGGTAGCAATGTTTGGCTCAATGTTTCCCATGCCAAGAGTAATCTATGCCATGGCATCAGATGGTCTTATATTCAAGTAGGGTTACTTTAAATGACATTTGAATTATTATAACAAAAGAAGTATTTTATTTTATTAATAAAGGCAATTATCACAACTGTGGGAACGAACAAATGTACCAGGACTTGCAACACTTGGAAGTGGGATTGCGGCAGCCTTGGTAGCCTTAACCATTCGCCTAGAGATTTTGGTCGAAATGATGTCGATTGGAACTCTCTTGGCATACACGCTTGTTTCAACGTGTGTGCTTGTCCTAAGATATCAACCTTATAGTACATCTTTGGTGGAATTACTTCCTGCTCAACTGAGAACTCCAATGCCACCAAGTACACCGGATCCAACTGCGGACAAATCTTCAAATAATTTAACCATCAAACGCATTACTCGAGGATCTCCAGACTCAGATGATTCGTTTATCGATGACAGTCCCGATGGCTACATGGGAAGGGATGATCAATTTTTGGTATCCGACAGATCAGAAAACAAATTTTATGGCAGTGTTCATGGTGCTCCGACGGGACCCACTGGTAACGCAACGGCATTTGACACAATCGGTGTTGGCTTGTTGGGAAGAAAGCTACAGGAATTCTCATATATGTGCCCAGGACTATTTCCCTGGGTTAATCCAGGGCCAGCCACTTCAGAGAGCGGTCAGTTTTCTTTTTTATACATTTAAGTAAAATGAAATAACATTTAAGAACCTTCGTTTCTTCTAGGAATGTTTGTTACAAAGCTTGTTGGTGTGATGTTTATATTCATATTTTTCTTGGACTTATTTGCTGCGATAGGATGGTCTGGAAGACTTGCCGGATTCAGTTTCTCGATATTAATTATAGGTATTTTTGTGATATTACTAACCATATCCAGGCAACCACAAAATAGGTATGTATAGTTGTTTTTTTGTTTGATTATTATATTGGAACTAATGCATTGCTTTAATTTTATAGGTATGCCCTTGCATTCCTAACACCGGGACTTCCTTACATTCCAGCTATTGCAATAACAGTGAACATATACTTAATATTCAAATTGAGTATATTAACATTAGTTAGATTTACTATTTGGATGTCGATAGGGTTGGTTGTATATTTCTACTACGGTATCACACATAGTACATTAGAAAATGCATCCGAAGAAATTGAATTACGAGTTGATGAAGCTCACGTAAGTATCTACCTACTTTGAATGGAACTATTTTAACAGCTAAAAAATCCAACTCCTTAGGAGAATGTCATTTTTTTTACCAGAAAAATCGATTTTTTGCACCCATTTACAAAAATACTTTTATTCTAATAATTTCGGAATATATATGGTATTGAAAATGCCAGTTCTTTACGTTATTGAATTACTCGTACATGTAAAAAAAAATAAATTTAGTGGTGCAACAGCTTGAAGAGAATCAGGACCTAGTGACTTACAATTTTCAACTATTCCTGTGTGCGTGTTGCCGGAAATGGAGGGGACCTACAATTTTCTGCCGATTCCAAACGGCTAATGAGCAGCACTTTTCATGACAATGGAGGAAGTCGATAGTTATCTTTCCACGGAAGAAATTTGATATGGGGACTAAGCAGTAGAAATGCGTTTAAAGATTTTCGAGTCATCCGCATATTTTGATAAGCCAAAGTCGTTAATAGCTAAGATGCATAGCAGTGGTCCAAGATGGCTGCCTTGTGATACTCCTGAAGGGGCATTAAAAGGAAGGGAAAGTGATGATCTAATACGGACAACATATTTTCTATCAGTAAAATATGAATTCAATAAAAAAGGTTATATCATGTGATATTTTGTCGAAGGCTTTGCTAAAGTCAGTAGCAATCGCATCGACTTCATCCTTATCGACCATTGTGCATAGAGCATCGGAAACAAATTCTACTAGGTTCCTTGTTGATCTACCTGATATAAGACCATGGCCCTATTCCACAAAAAACTTATCAACTTTTCGCTTTGCACTTATCAAATTACATTTTTTTGCAAAGTGATAAGTTTTTCTGTTCCACAATATTCTTTGCAAATCTCACATTTCACTAAGCAAATTTTTGCAAAGACTTTGCACTCTATGCAAAGTCTTTGCTCTCTCCTGCAAAGTATGTTTGCAAAGTGTTCCACAAAGCATTTAATCATCTTTGCATTTCTCATCACTTTTCACTTTGCGTTTCGAGTTTGTTTTGTTTTGTTAATTGCCAATCATCGTACACCAGTGGGAGAATAACCGTAGTTTGAACAAAATTCGGAAAATCGCAAAATTCGACTGATGTTGATTGCTTAAAATAATTATAACTTCTCTTCTGATTGTCCGATCTTCAAGGTTGAGATCTGTAAGAAAACACTAAATAACACGCTTTATTTGTGTATAAAATTAATTGAGAAAGGGTGTACCCTTTTAAGCGAAAAGGGGAGGTAAATCGGTTTTCAATTCAATTTTCAATATTAAAAATGTCAAAGTTGATGAAAATTTTCAGAATTTCGAAAAATAGTATTCTACAAAGTTAATGCCCCTATTCTCATCTACAAAAAAGTCACTGATTTTATAGAGGTAAATCCAACAGAAGCAGCGGCAGAGGTGTTTTAATTGTTTTTTTTTTTACCAAAAAAAAAAATAATTTGATAATAAATCTTGGAAAATCGTCGATTTGGCTATCTAAGAAAGCTTATAACTTCTAACGGATCTAACGGATTTTCATTGTTGAGGAAAATAACTAAAGGGGAAATATTATTTTACATTTTTGTGTGAAAAAATTGCAAAATTACAAAAATAACCATACTAAATGTCAAGTTTATTGTAAAATCAATTTTATTTTTTACATTTTAAATTGAAAATTTGATTAAAAAAAATTACAACCCATTTATTGCTTGAATTCCCCTCTTAAATAATACCAAGGAATGCTTTAGGCTGAACTCAACAGTAGAGGCCCTAAAATTATTTTTGTTGTTTTTTTTTTACGATTTTAATAAAAATCGGCCATCGACATGACATCATAAATTATTGTTTTTCTTCCAAAATCCAAAATAGATCTTTATAATTGGTAAAAAAATGGTTGTCTAAAGTTAAGGTCTAAAGCTACGGGACGCAATACAGTTGACGTCACTGGGCCACCGCACTGTGTTTTAAAATAAAATAAAATGTCTATTATAACGTCGACAACTCTTATGGACTGCTCCGCAAACTGTTGATTTTGCAACACAATACACAATGCATAGCCTTGGTACTGGCTAATATATGAAGATCTGTCACCTACGACACTTCACTTATCTTTTGTACCTAGTCTTAAGTTAGTCTTATTAATCACGCCCATTAATAAGACTAACTGTTTTTGAAACATCGATGTTTTTGTCTAAAACCATCGATGTTTGCCATCGATGTTTTGAATCCGAAAACATCGTTGTTTCGATGTTATTTGGAACGATGTTTTTTGTCACACAGAATTTTTAAAATTGCCTGCTTTTGCACGCACGCGGAGTGGAGTTTGTGTTGCTTGACTTAATGGCTTGTTATTACAGGACAGCCAAAAACTTGTTAGTTATGATAGTTGACAGTGACGTCCGACAATTTCATTAAGAAATCGGGAAAGAAACGAACAAAGAACCAATTTCTATTCTAATTCTAATTGAAAGTTGCTACCAAATATTTGCCCATTGTGGCTACGTCAGTTCCATAACGACTTTTTTCTAAAGCTGGAGCAACTACTCGTATTGCCTATTACCCAACAACGAAACCGTTTAATAGGAAAAAGGTTTTCCAAGTTGTTATTTTCAAATTCTGCTTGAATAAATAAAGTAATACATACATATTTCCTTATTTCTAAATGACTGCTTATATCTTTTCTTTTGGGTAGAACTTGGGCACTTTATAGGTACTTTTTAGACGAATCTAACAAATTAAAGAAAAGAGAAATGAGAAGTCCTTAACTTTACTTTTTTGAAATCTCAAAAACATCGATGTTTTTGACATCAATGTTTTTTTTTGGAAACATCGATACATCGATGCATCGAACCATTGATGTTTTTTGTTTACGATGTTTGCATCCCTAATTTGCTCTAATTTTTCTCCAATTTTATTTAAAAGGAAATCAACTTGAATTTGATTTAAACGAAAGCACTCTTTAAAATTAAAGTTTTGTAGTCCCGAAAAATTAATTTGGTCTCTATGATTTCTTATTATAACCGCGTCTTCACTATCGTGGAACAAAAACTCACGTCTTAAGATTTTAAAAGCTTCAATAGTTATAACAAACGAAACAGCATAATTATTGGCAAAGTCTTTGCAAATTACACTTTTCAATATTAAGTTTCGCTTTGCACATGAGAACGTACGTGGAACAGAAATTGCAAAGAGTAAATTTGCAAATTACACTTTTCAATTTCAACTTATCACTTATCAAATTTTATAGTTCTGAGGAACGTAAAGTTTTGCAAACTGTCGAAAAATTTGATAAGTGCAAAGTGAAAAGTTGATAAGTTGTTTTGTGGAATAGAGGCCATGTTGTACTGGGGAAAGAATTGATTTGCAGTGGAAAGAGAGAGTTTGGTATATAATGCTTTCAAATATTTTTGGAATGCATGATAGTTTAGCTATAGAGCGATAATTTGACACATTAGTTTTTGGTCCCTTTTTGTGGATAGGAAAGAAACTATCCATGATTGGGGCACAGTGCCTTGCAAAATGGATAGTGAAAATAGGTCAGTGAACGGATGAATAAAGGCATTTATGCTTTTTTTAGTATGATTGCCGGTACTCCACCTGGTTCTGTGGAGAAGTCATCTTTAAGCTTTTCAATTTTGTCTTTTACCGTAGCTGGTAGAATATTCGGAGCTGTAGATGTGGTTTGAGAAGAATTCTTTGAGTAGCGGAAATATTGGGTATATGGTTCAATGTGGCATTCAGTAAACGATTATTTGAAAAAGTTTGCAAAGAAATTGGTTATGTCTGTCGGATCAGACGAAGAATTCCCATTAAATATTAGAGAGGATAGGTAGCATGGGATTTTCTTTAAATATTAATGAATTCAGAGAAACATTTAGGATTCGATTTGATCGAGGATTGCATACGAGTAATGTAATCTTTGTACAGACGATCGCAAACGAAAGAAAATTTTGTTTAAGGATTTGAGAAAGAAGAAGATTTAGATTTCAAGTTTTTCTGATACAACTTATTTCTTCGGTAACGAAGAGATCGAAGTTTTTTGATATACCAAGGTGGATAAGAGGAAAAATTTGTACATGACATAAAAGGAACAGAATCCGCGAAACCGCTGAAAATTTCAATGTAAAAAGTAATTACTGCACCATCGATTGAAATATAAGCAAAATTAAACCTGAATTTGCTGAGAAGCATGTTTATTTCTCCAAAATTAGTCTTACGAAAGTTAAAATATATTTAGGAACAGTGGCAGCATGACATTTTTCATAAGACAAATAATGATTAGGAGTAGAAAGAACGTGATCACTTTCGATCACAATAGAGTTATCGGGGTCGGATGTGAAGATAATGTCAAGTTATCTGTCACTTTAAAAAGTCTAGAGCCCGAAATACAATCTAACAGTAACATTCCTTTTTCCAAATATAATGTATACCAACTTTCATTTGCAGGATAATCACTCTGATGAAAAAGCTGTCTGGGATCAGCAGCACTGCGAACAAAACTACAGTTCACCTGACGTTATATGGAACTATGGAAACACTGAACTTAACACAACATCATCATGGAATAGTACATCCCAAAGAAATACAAACAGCAATGCCCTTCGGGTGAAAAAACCACCTCCTCCTAAGCCCCCAGCACCGCCAGCAAAAACTAAGTCTTCTGACCAAACTAAGAAAAACCAAACCACAAAACCATCAGCTGACAAGCCAGGCTTCAGTATGTTTGTGGATGAAACGCAATTTCCCTCGTGGGACGATTGAAATAGTTTCGCATCTGATCGTTCCTCTAATAATAATTGCATTGTTATGTGTAAAATTTTAAAGTTATTTATATATACAATTCTATCGTTTCCATCAAGTGTACATTTTAACATTATATAATATTAATATTTATGACTCATTCTTATAATAAACATTTAATAAATTCAGTTTACAAATTTATGATATATACAGAAAATATACATACATATATATATTATATATACATACATTAACATTTTAAATATTTGCCCTTCCGTTTTTATAAATGTAAATACTTCTATGCGGGAGTTATTCTATAAGAATCAACAAATTATTGTTAAAATTGTAAACTAAAATAAAACTACTTACAGAAAAGATTAAACACAAAAAATATCTCCAGATTTATTCAAGGGATTCAAAAATCCAAGCCATATCTTAAACTCAAGAGTTGATTATCTTTTTTTTTTTTTTGATGAGATAAATTTACAATGCGTTTTTGACTCCGTTTTACGTAAATACCACACAAATTAATTTAAGTTTCCATTTTATTTATGAGGTAGATAGAAAATATAAAACAAAAATTATATTAAAAAATAAATATATTTTAACGAAAAAAATAATTTAAGTAAAATAAAGAAAATCTTAAGCAATTTCAGCGCATGCACATCGCAGAATACGACTAAGAGAGTTAAGCAAGAGAAGCGCGGCATGCGCGAACTAAAAATTTATTTATTTATATAATAAAAATAAATTATATGTAAATGTAAATGAAATAACTAATGAAAGCCCACTGAATTGCGTCTTACAATTTCAGCCCTATTATACACTTTTACAAATTATTCAATTCTTTTTCTTTTTTGTTAACATTTTGCATTTTATAAATAAAGTCTATTTCAAAATATGTTTAATAAAATTGATTATTGAAAAAATAAAAATATTTAAAGTTGTGTTTATTTTTTATTTATGTAAAAATAAGTCCCTGTTTTTTTCGCACGTCCTATGGTTGCATAATTGAGCAAATTTTTAAAACATTTTGTTACCATTATTCGTATGAACCTGTGAATTGAATTCATATGGCAAATTGTGGAAATTCTTACGGAGTCATCCAGTTTGGATTGAATTCAAAAATATGAAAGGATCTAGCAGGTTTTGATGTCTCTTCTTATGTGTTTGCTTTTGCACAATCATCCGGAAATTGAATTACTCACTCAGTCGGACCACCACAGTCATCCGACACCATCTATACACTGTGCCATGCTAGGCGGCTTGTTGACTGGTACTGGGGTTGCTAATCCGATTGAGTAAATATCCGAGCCCTCGTACTGTAAGCCTCTGTCAATGCCCTCAGTCCTCTAGCTCGGGATCTAAGGACTCAAACGAAGGACACGGTATATAAGTAACCGAACTTCGTCCTAGAGCCTATTCGTTGCTTTGAGAAAAGAGATCCAGTTTTTGATCTTCATTTCCGAAAGTTTGTCAATGTCATCAAAAAATACCCTTGTTAATGATTGTGCTCTAAATTTGGCAACAGCAGAGCATTTGCAGAGGACTGTTTCCTTTTCCCGCTGGTCCCCACAGCTATGATCGTGAGTGCCTAGCATCGCTGCATGTTCTCCTATTGGCCAGTGTCCGCTACAGGTAGAATAGAATGAGTTTTAAAGGCCGATCTTTGCCTGGCCAGCTCATCCGCTCGTTCATGCCCATCAATGCCACAATGACTCGGAGAGTTAATATTAAGGCTAGCGAGTTCATCTCGGCATAACTAAACCAATTTTGAGGATGATGTACTAGAATTATTGGCTTTAACATTCCGGTTCTGGTTCAGATCTTGGTTGAGTCCCTTGGATGCTTCCCTGATAGTCAGTGATTTATCTTGGAAAACACTAGCAAAGTCAGGTTGCCTAAAAGATCTAGATATATCCAAAGTTTCAGAGAAGATTCCTGAACCTACACCTCATCATCCTCATCATCTCAGCCTTTCTTGATAGGAACATAAGCTTAAAATCTTTACTGATCTTATTTTAGGGGTGTAGTAGTCAGCGGGAGTCGAAACGATCTCTATTGGAATCAACTACGTAATATTTCTGTGGCCATTAGGTTTGGCTATCCAAGAATTCGATCCTTTAGTCTTAATGCCCTGGAAGATTCTAGATACTTAATGTGTATTTCAAGTGGTAAGAAGGGCAGAAAACAGCTGGTCTTAGAGCCGCTGTGGTGCCAACGGTAGCAGTTCTTTATACCTTTATACCTTTATCAGTTTATCGATGTTATATGCTTTGGTAAGTGGTGGGCCATCATACAATCGAACCATACGTGAGGATCGGTCGTACCAGGGCCTTCTTAACCTTTTCTTCAATATTCAGTTTCATGTTCAAATTAGGGTCCAGAATAACACCTAGATATTTTGCAATGGAAGGGTTCAAAAGTGTTTGGCCCTTTTGGAAGTAAATAGCATCAGTTCAATTTTGTTTGATTAACACTAAGTCCAAAACTTATGTCCCAGTTACTAACTTTCTTTAAATCCAGTTCTATTAGCATAGGGGTGAACTTTCCTGACACTAGCAGTACCAAGTCATCTGTAACAGCCCTTACGCTACATCTTTCCAACTTCACGAGAATTCATGAATAGAAGCCAAAGAAGAATGGAAGCAACTCCGCCCTGGCGTGTTCCTCTGCTAATGTACTTATCCAAGTTTATATTACCTAACGTACCTAGCATCCTTCTGTCACTGAGCATGACACCACAATCGAAGAGTGATTCCAGAACTGATTTGGTAAGGACGGTGTTGAAAGTCCCTTCCACATCTAAGAAGGAAGCGAGAGTATATTCCTTAAATTTAATAGTTTTCTCGATTGTACGCACTACCTCCTGAAGGGCAATTTCTGCGAATTTACTTAGAGTATGCTGGTTGAGAGTTTTCAAGAGGACATCCGTTAAGAATGTCTCTTATACGGATTGCGAGAATACGCTCCAAAGTTGTAAGCACAAAAGAAGTCAGACTAATTAGCTGAAAATCTTTCGTGGATTCATGGACAGTCTACCTACTTTCGTGATAAAAACTACTCTTTATTGTCTCCAGGACTTGGGTACATAGTTCAAAAAGAGGCATTTTTTAAAAATTATTTCCAGCCATAAAACTGCCATCACATCTTCTATTTTTTGCAGCATAATTGGCAGTATGCCATTCAAACCATGGATGCTTATATGGAGAGAAAGTATTTTAATACGAGCCTTAGTTTTATGTGGCTTAAAAATACTGTAAGGTCAGTATCCACGCTTGTTTCTTTTATTGAGCCCGATTTTGCTGCGAACTCTACTTTGCTACTAAGTTCTATGACTGATACTGCTCTGTGCATTTTGGTATTGATGAATCTCTTCTTCAAGGGATTATAAATTATTTTTGTTGTGCCATCACAGTGCTCTGTTTTGACTTCGGCTCTCCTTTTCATATTCATTAATGGCCTTCTGTCTAAATCTTATAATTCATTAAATTGTTTTCCTGAAGTCGGTGTCTTCAGTTATTCATATTCGTTTTTATATTCACGTCTTTGCACTTAGGATGTGGAAGTGGAAAGCTCAAAACGTTCTGGTCTCGACAGAATTGTTGTCTTCTGTAGTTAAAGTACAACTTTGGACGTACTGTTAATTTAGAGATTCTTCTTTAGCGTTACTTCACGAATGTGGAATATTTTACCCGGCTGAATATTTCCCTCTCATTGTGATATTCACATATTCAAAGCCAATATACACCGATACTTGCTTTGTAATCCTATTCAATAATCCTATTCCCGCGATATTTCTCAAAAAATGCCCTTGAACACTCTCTCTTACCCTTTCAAAAATCTTCGGCTTATCAAGGAGTATTCCCTTAGTTATGGAAGACCTCTTTCATAATCCCAACATATAAAAATGGCCAAAAGTGTAAAGTTACAAACTATCGTCCAATTACCAAGCTTTCACATATTCCCAGAATCTTTGAAAGCATTTTGTATAATATTTTAAGTTTTCGTTGTAAGTCTCTCATTTCCCCTAGACAACACGGCTTTGTCAAGGATAGGTCCACAACGACTAACTTTGTTGAATTCGTATTCTTTAGCCTCTCAACCTTAGAAAGCGGAAATGAAGTAAACATTTTCTCAACTGATTTCAGTAAAACCTTTGACAAAATCTCACATAAGCTTATTCTATTCAAACTGTCCACCCTTGGGCTTGAACCTATCTTCTTAAAATGGGTTTCTTCTTACCTGAAAACCTGTTACTACAAAGTTCGATTCAGATCTTCCTTCTTTAATGGTTTCTTAGCTGCCTCCGTTCTCCCACAAGGCAGCCAATTAACACCTCTCCTCTTTATTCTTACTATTAACCATATTGAGATGGTCATTAAACATTCCCATATTTCACTCTACGCCGACGATACAAAGTTTTTCAAGACCATTTCTTCCACACACGATACCACTCTTCTACAACTTGATCTCAACAGTTTCTCTGTCTGGTGCCTAAAAATTGCTTAGAGCTAAATATTTCCAAATGTCATTCTTTTTTTACGGAAACGCATTCAATCTACTGCCCGTCGATACTTTCTACCGCTGAGTCAATTCGAGACGTTGTTGGTGTTTTATGTGATAGAGAGCAAGACAGCTCAACTTTCTTACAAATATTGACGGAATTATACTCAAAGAAAACTCTACACCAGCCTTTGTGAAACGTTGATCTAAAGAATTCTCTTATAATTCCACATAGTACCATTCGACTTAGGCAATGCAAACCAACATACCGCCCACCCGACCTGGACGAAGTGAAGATAGCTATATCGAATCTCAAGTCCAACAGCATCTATAGGAAAGAACTATATAGATCAATGTCTAGTTTTGGCATCCCTGACAAACTTATCCGTGGGAAAAGATCTCACCGATGCATTTGATGTCAAAAAAGGTTTTAAGCAAGGCTCTGTCGTGCGACTTCTTCAACGTCGTTCTTGAAAGAATAATGCAAAACTCACGCGTCAACACAAGAGGCACAATCTTTCAAAAGTCCGTCCAATTATCCGTATACGCGCATTGTCATTTTTGGAAGAACAAGGCGTGACGTCAGTGGTGCATTTTTGAGCATTGAGACGGAAGCGAAGAAGATGGGTTTAGCAGTAAATGAGGGCAAGACCAAGTATATGCTGTCATCAAGAAAGGACTCGCAATAAGGACTTTGTATGCCTTGGCGTCGCTATTAATTCAGACAATAACACCCGAGAATAACTCTTGCAAATCAATGCTTCTTCGGACTAAGAAGGAAATTGTGTAGCGATGTCCATTATGCAGAGACATGGACTTTGTCGAAAGTGAATTGGAATGCTTTAGGATGTTTTGAGATGAAAATTATCCGTGTGATCTTTAGTCCCGTCTGCATAGACAGGGAGTGGAGGAGAAGATATAACCATGAACTGAACGGGCTGTACATCGAAGCTGAACTTGTCAAACGAATCAAACTCCAACGACTGAGATAGTTAGGTCATGCAGAGCGAATGGACCCCAATGCTCCGGCCCAGGAAGTCTATGTATCCAAGCCGGAGGGACAGCGCAGTAGAGGAAGACCATGACTCAGGTGGAGCACACAAGTGGAAGAGCACCTCAACTAACTTGACGTGTGAAAATGAAAGGCAGTTAGCTAGGGACCGAGCTAGCCGGAGAAGCTTATTAGTTGAGGCCCTGGTCACCCCGAACTGTATCGTTTTGAATGTCTAAACATCGCAATGGGAAGAATTATACATTTGTGTGGCTTAATATAGAATATCTGAATAATAAAGTATGTACTTCCGATGTTAGGTTCAAGGATAAAATTGAAGCGCTAATATTACGTTAAGTTGTTTTAGGGGAGAAGTGGGCATTTCACTAGAGTATTGTCTAATGAATTTACTGTATTAAGACCTTGATAATTTTATAAAATAGGAATGGCTTGGTGTAGGCTTAAAAATGACGAAAATTTACTTGATTTCATTAGGGTTTGATTGATAGGTCTTCTTGGTGAATGGAAACAATACAAGATTGGTTCTAATGATCATCCTCATTAAGGCGGGACACGTAGCAAGTGGGAGATATTAATGTGAAGGGGAAGTCAGTGGATATTTTTATTGGGCTTTTGGAAGAAGAACGTGCTGATTTAGGAGTGTTGGATGGAATAAAATTAAAATAATTTACTTTAAATCAACGGTGTAAGGAATGATAGCTTTATGAAGCTATAAGCCTTGCCATTATAGGAAAAAAAAAATTGAACAACCAACCGAAAAGGTGAAAAGAAAAACTCTGTTGGGAAGTATTGAATAAGTTTATAGAGACTGGAAAGATTGAGATATTGTTGGAGGTGAGTCATATGCCATGGAAATAATTCAGAAAAATTATCCACTTTACTCTAATTTTGGGGATTGTAACAAACTTTTGTTTAAAGACATTTTTGCCGTTTATCTGACCATTCTAAAAAATGCATATCACTTTAACATAAGACAACTTTAGGGGTCCATTTTTATTCAGATCATTAAGATCTGAGTCTTTAAAAGTAAAACTGAGGTTCATTCTCAACTGATATACCAAATCCACATGATGGATCGACTAAACAACGACCTTAATAAGGACCACCATAAAATAAAATAAATGAGTACAGCACTATATTTACATACAAAAAAAATAACTTAATTTTATTGACTTTGAGTTTGGTTTTGGTAAAAATATTATTGTTTTTTTTTTTTTTCTATTCGATTTGAATTTTTTGAAATTCATCTTATTATGGCACAATAATTCTATAAATATAGGAAGGTAAAGGTATAATCGTAAATATATATTCTTTATATTAAAATCAGTCACTCAAATCTATTTCTAGTGCCAGCTAAGCACTCAATAGCGATTACTGTGCGTTCTAAAAGATTCAAAAGTCTTTTCTCCCGTTCTTCCATACGTTTGAACATTTCTTCGTCACGGCGTTCTCTGCGTTTTAAGTACTCAATAAGTTCATAATTGGTGCTGTCACCATCTGTAGAAGTTGATGTCTTGCGCTTACTTTTTGAAGATCTGCTTGAACTCTCTGATATATTATCGGTATCAACAATGACATCTGGGTGTAATAATGTTGGGTCTATATTGTGGGGATAAAAATTATGACTCCTGTAAGATAAAGAAAAAAAAATAACATTAAAATATAAAAATATATTTACTTTTGATAAGCTTATGATATAAATTTAAGTATTACATAATGTACATAAGGTTGGCTGATAAGTCTTGGCTCTGACATATGTACAAATGGCAGCAACATAGTAATGTATAACTTTAAAAGTATTTTGATTAAGACACCTTTACTTATGCAAATGAAAAATGTAGAAAAACGTGTGGATGAAAAATTCGTCTACTTAATAGGCTTAACATTTTCTCAGATGAATATAGAAATAGACAAAATACCAAAAGGATATTTGTTTTCATATATAAAGGTCAAAGGTTGTTGGAATTAAATAATTATGGTCCGAGCACTAAGCAACGTTTCGATAAAATTAATAAAGCCATCCTAAAGGACTGTAAACATATTGAAAGAAAGCTTCAAAAGATATGAATAAGGAACTCTCCGCAAGATGGGTGCCGCAATGCTAGCTAACGCCTGAGTAAAATTTGACCCAGAAAATTGTTCCCAGTACAAATATTATCCTTTTTAATGATTATTTGGAAAATAAAACCAAAAAAAAATAAAAATAAAATAAAAAATCAATAAAAAATGAATAAAAAATACGCATACGCCCCAGTGACCTACGATGATTTACATACAGCCTTGGCCAAAATTATTGAGCACCCATTATATTTCTCACTTTACATGCAACTGTTTAATTTAAATAAATTCAAACACTTTGTATAGTATGACATTGCTTTTTATTAAACAAATATCAATATTTAGTTGGACCGTCCTTTGCCTTTATCACGGGAGCAATTCTTTTAGGCAAAGAGCGTACAAGCTTATTGTATTGTTCTGCACTTAATGCCCTTCATTCATCACGCAGGTGGCGTTTTAGGTCGTCTTTGTTTCTGATTGTGTTCTGCCTGATCTTGTGCTTTAATAAGCCCACAAATGTTCTATGCGGTTTAAATCTGGGGACTGGGTAGGTCAATCATGAACCTCGACGCAATTTTCCCCTAACCAGGTCTTTGTGCATGCAGCTTTGTGCAAGGTGCGTTATCTTGCTGGAAATTTACTCCATTCATGTTTGTAACGCCAAACAGTAAGAAAAATGAGGGCAGGAGTGCAGTTTCCAGTACGTTTATGTACTTCGTAGAGTCCATGCGATGATGACACGCAAACATTTCCCCTGCCCCTAAAGACCTCATACACCCCCAGACCATAACGCTCTCGCCACCATGTTTTATTGTCGGTACCAAACACTCCAGACTAAATTCTTCACCGGCTCGACGACGAACAAAGGTTGCACCACAGCGGTACCAAAAATCTTAAAGCGTACCATAAATGAAGAAGTTTTGAAAGTTAGTTATTTTCATTACGAGTTATAATATACTAAATTATTTACTACATATTGTTGCAACATCGTATGATCTAACTTACATCGAAATTCGATTAGTCTGACCACACAATGTTTGACCAATATTCTTCAGTAAAAGTTTGGCATTTTCGAGACCATACAAGCGGCACCTTTTTGTTCTTTTCAAATAACCATGGTTTTTCCTGGCCTTATAGCCTTTCATAGCAGCTTCTTGTCCTATTCTCATGCTATCCGGTCTCTGTGAACCGCTTAAAAAAGTACTGGACAGATCGACGCGAATGTTCCAGAGTTTTGGAAATTTTTACCTGAGATTTCACTTGATCATGTATCTGCTGTACTTGCGCACGTTTAACTAAACTTAGTTCGCTTTTTTTGGGCATTTTCCAATAATTCTAACCAATACTTAAAATGAAACCTACAAAAAACACTTGAGATTTCACAAGAAGAGGCAAATAAGAAAACTGATCAATACCTAAGAACATGTGGAAATGACTAATCTTGAGATAACGTATGATGCATTTTATATAACAACGAAGATAACGTTTTTTTTAGTTTATCTGAGACTAAAAAATTATTTCACCACCAACTGTATTTAATTTAATTTGTAAAAAGCATGTACGCACGAAATTGATAGGGTGCTCAATAATTTTGGCCAAGACTGTATTTATATTATTTAACTTATTAATCATACTTATTAAAAAAGTTGTTTGTTATAAGTTCTAGTATTATTAGATATTATGGTTTATTGTTTATTGTTGTTCTGTTTGCTAAGTCATCATTGATAGCTAGCCGAGTAGCGGAAAATAGATTTTGGATTTGATTCTAGAATCATATTTAATATGCATATAACATTTAATGTAACTGTTTATTTTTACTTGCAACATTGTAGGTATTTTATGGTATGTATGAATTCGTAACAAAAATCGAAGTCGAGATTTTGATCAGATTTTGACATTACGATAATAAGGAAGATACAAAAAAAGTGGGTCGCAATTCTGTCTGTCTGTCTGTTCATCTACAACCTAAATGGCTTGGCCGATTTCCTTTAAACTTAGAAGATAGCATTTTGCCCCCTTTTATTTACTAAGACCAAAAATAGCGGTACCTGACGTACGAATTTTTTTTTTGAAATTTCATAAAATATTTTTTTTTCTCGAAATCTGTTCAAAACTTTCATTTTTTTAAAGCTAGGTAATCCTTGAAAAAAAATCCGAAAAATGGGTATTAATGGAACCCTCCTACAACCATTTTTTTATATTTGATTTTCTCAAAAACGGTACAACCAATTTTGATTATTTTGTTTATGCTAAAGTTCCCTAAGAGTTTGTAAAATATTGTGCATTCGAATTTTCAAAAATTTTGTTTTTTTTTTTTGCATTAAAAAAAAAATTTCAAAACTCAATATTACGATAATCTCATGCTCGATTTTCTTAAAACTTGACAGTTAAAAGTTCTTCAATACAATCTATAAGATGTAAAAAAAATTAATTGCATCTAAGAATAATCAACAATACAATTTTAAAATATGGTTTGCGAAAATTGTATTTTTCTTGAAAACGGCACTTGGATTTTTGAAAAAAAAAAGTCTTTTCAATTGATTTTTGCGGTACGAAACGTAAATTTTGTTAAAATAATGTTTTAACAGGGATGTTATTTGATACATTACATTTGTCCACCTTTATTCAAAAAGAGATATTATCTGATAAATAATACTACAGCTATTCGCTCGGAGGATTGATAGGGGCATTCATATTCTGAAATTTGTTCGACGGCATTACGAATATTTGGTGGATGAAAAAAATTAGCATTCACATTCATCAAACATGCTGTTTTCATTCGTTTCGTCTTACGTCTGTCTGTTTGACAGTTTGGCTTAAGGGTAAAGAAACGTAGCTTTATTCCACTTTACTTCTTCCCCTCATACCAAATATATATAAAAGAAAAAGACGAAAGACTAAACGACTGAAAGAAAGAATCGTGTAATCAAAGTCTTCATGTGTTTTTCCAGCTATAGACGGTGTTTGCACTGAACTAAATCTTCCAACTTTTTTTGACGTTTCTGTAATTTATCTCACTTCCAGAGATTTATAAACCAATTAACATCATTCCCATCTTGTAATGCAATTGTAAAATTAAATATAAGCGGGAAAAACTAAACTTGTAATCCATTGGCATCGTAGTCATCATCCAGTTTATGGTTTGACAGATGAAGAACAATCTATATTTTGATGTACATACATATGTACATACATACATATGTATATAGAATAATTAATTCGAAATTTGGCATTATGTGGGTTGGCAGATAAGAGAAAAATTAAATTTCGACTTATCGAAAATATTTCGTTGCAAATGTCAACCGATTGCTCTGAAAATGCATTTTCCAGATCAGAAAATAAAAAAAAAACATTTTTCGGATTTTTTAATTATCAACTCTGAAAATTCATTTTTCCGGAGCATAAAATAAAATGTAATCGTCCATTACTAACGCAAAGGGGATTTCATTAAGACATTGATTGAACATAATATATAATTAAATTTGAAACCAGTTGTTCCTTTTTTCGTCTTTTTGACATATTGGTTTGACATATCAGAGGTGAAGAAAGGTTGAGGAAATGAAGATATAGGCGAACTATTTTTGAGGCGCCTCAAAGTTTTCAATGTTAACACGATGTAGTAAGTACGCAATATTCCCAATGTAAACAAGGTCTTAAATGCACTCTTCCGTAAGGTGTCTTACTGCACGGAACGTGTATCCGTAACGGGCTACACGGAAAATATAGGTTATACCCACGATCATTTAATTGATCTTTAGGTGTATTCCTCAATTCCAGAGGCGTTAAGCGTACATATAGAGCATCAACTTGACTTTTGTTTTCAATAGCATCCACAAAAAATTACGAGAAATATGTCAGATATATTAGGCATCAATAATTTTTTCCTTACCAGGCTCATCACGATATACATATGTATGTATGTACATATAGCTTTGTCCCGATCGGCTTACCATACTGCCAAAACTTGCTTATGTTAGCATCGATCTAATTACCAAAGTATATAGCCAACGAGTGATGCGGGGTTGAGGACCCCATATACTTTTAATAGCTTTTTCACAAAAGTCCAACAAGGTTCGTTTTGAGTCTTTTCGTATATAGGATTACTAGCATAAACTTTTATTTAATACAAATCCCAAATATTTTATTCGTCCGAGCACTTTATCTTTGTTAGAATTAGGGCTTCACGGAAAATTTCATATAATAGAAAAGAACAGGATTTGTTTTTTGAGGTGTAACTCCCAGACCACAACCGATCTACCCAGCTTTTCAAGATGTAAGGATGATTTTCTGAAGCACCAAGATAGAACAGTATCAATCTCATCTGCATAGGCAATCAATCTCTTCTTCAAGGCATCTCAAAAGCTCATTGGCTGCCAAGTTTTCAAGGAATGGGAGATAAAACACCACCTTGTGGCAGATCTCTCTGACAGATCTATTGTCATATCTGTTTTCAGAATCATTTAATCATTTCTCAAAATGAACCATCTTTCTTTAGAGCTGACAGTACAGATGCGTTTGCAGATGTGTCGATATAAACGCGCTACCATAGTACACTCTTTAATACGGAGCAATTAATTGATGGTTCAAACTAGTGTCTGTAGAGATCTGTCCACTGATTTGCCTTTAGGATAAACACGTTGAGCTGCTAACAAGAACTTCATATCAATTCCCATTAGTAACTGGATATTAGTCAATAGTTAAAAAGTGTTCACAAGGACTTATGATAGTCCGAAACATTCCAGGTTTACATCGAAGCATTTACTAGATTTGAATTGTGGACTAAGAGTATATGGGAAAGATTCCTTCCTGCCGAAAGCCATACCAACCTTAATTAAATGCAAACGTTAAATACAAAACTACGCGCTAACCTACCCATTATAGTCACATTGCACAAGAGTTATGTCATCTGGGTTAAAATCATTGTCTGATATCGGTTCATGTCTGAAAAAACTTAATAATTAAAAATATTAATATAAACAATTAGAACAACTTCAATCTTACTTTACTGCTGTAGAATCAGAACTTGGGGTTTTTTTGTCATGTTGCGAGTCCTGAATAGTTGTATGACCATTACGGTTATAGTCTGTTCTGAAGTTTTTCTCTCTTTCACCGTCTTCATATTCGTTTAGTTGAGTTTCTACAAAACTATTTACCATATATCGTTCCATCTTTCCATTTGTATGATCATCTACACAATTTTGTTGAGCAGCAGCTTCTTTGACAAGGAGTAAGTTTAATGCGGCTGCCCTTCGTCGATGATAATATGATAGTTCTTCCTTGGCTCCTATTTGCAAACGCTTCCCATTTGAACCCCATGTTTCGCCTCTTTGGTCTTCGATTTCTTTAAATAAGTACATGTATGGCCAGTTTCGTCTTACATGCTTTTCAGGATTCTTTTTCAATTGTGTGTAAATTTTTTTGAGATTCTCGTATCTGTTGCAACATTGTTTTGCTGAACGCTTACGAGTGCTAAATCGATTCAATATTTCAGCAACCATTTCCCACACACTTGCATGATTCTTTCTATTTGACTGAAAGGCACTTTGAATTCGTTCCGATTTGACTATGTTTAAGAGTGCTATTGACTCTGGTACATTGAAATAACTCTCGGGAGTTCTTGGTGCTCTTTGATGATGACTAGTTGTTGGAGTTTTGGTCTCCTAAAATTAAAAAGCTCATATTTAAAAAAAAAATATATATGATTTTATAATTTAAAACTCAAAGTTTACTTGTACATTTGCAGCCAAAGATTTTTCTTAAACGTTAATGGGTTCATGTTCCACGATGAATAAATGAAAATTAAATTAAGAATGCTTGATAACAACGCAGACGTTAGCAGTAGAGAGAGGAGTGGAGACGCACTCTTCCAGCTCAAAAATATTTAAGAATGATCCGATCAAAACATGGCACGAAGGTGTTTTAAAAAAGCGAAATAGCTTTAGAACAACAAGGCCCCAGGATCTGATAGCCTACCAACAGAGCTCTCAAAATACGGAGATGATGTTTTGGTACGAAATCATCAACAATGACTGCAATATGAGCTCCATCTACACATGATACGAGTACCATTCATCGGATTCAGGAGATCTCTTGTTCCCGGGAAATATGATCTAGCAGTAAATGTGTAGGACAGGAAATAGTTCCTACGCACTATTTTAAATATAGACAAGGTTCTGACAAGAATATAAGCTATCATGTGATTACTTTAATCTTTTTTTTGAATAGATAATACTTAGAACAGGCAAGTTCACAAAGGACCGATTCCCATGTCCTATAAAAGATTGAAAACCATGCAGAGCTCGTTAGTTTTGAAGTAAAAGGTGACAATATCAAGTACAAGACGTTACAGTGGAACGAAAACATGAAAAAGTGTTCATCGGGCTGTAACTTTTGATATAATGGATGGATTTTGAAACGGTTTTCACTATTTTGTACTTGAAAAATTAAAGTTTCATACTGTATTTCAAAACCTCTGAAAAAATGAGCAATTTTCCAAGAAAAAATTTAACATAATCCCTGAAACTTTTTAAATTTTAGCTTTAGGCAAATAAAATCATTTTTACGGAGGAAGAACAATTAATATTTACTGCTCTTAATTCATATTACAAGTTTGATGTGCATTTTTGCGCTTTTTTTTAAATATGTATTTCGAGACATCGTTCACATTTTAATTTTAATGTTATTTATATTGAATATTGTTCTAGTTAATATATGTTTATACAAAATTTCTTTTGCCTTTTCATGGTATTTTATTAAAAAATCTATTACTTTTGAAGCATTAAGCCTAACTTCACCTTTCAGCTTCATTTTTTCGGCTAAAAGAAGCGTAGTGCTGCATGTACTTTGATGTAAAGTTCGGTTTTACGTCTGTTTTTGTCGCTCACTGAAATTATCAAACTGTTCATTAGTGTTTTTAGCGGTTGATGGGGGTGGTTTTATAAAGGTTAATTTGTTAAATTCAGTTTTAAGCCACGTTTTAAATCGTTTTTTCGCATTTTATTGTTACTGCATTCTACAAATCCATTTTCAGCTACAAAAAAAAACTTGCGAAAAAATTCAAACAAGTCCAATTTTTTTCCCGAGATTTTACTTTCACTGCTCGGATAACAATATTTATAGTCAGTTAAGTCACGCTCGTTAGCCTTTAAAACGTTGACAAAATCTTCGTAAGTAAACACAACCATTTTAACTTAGTAGAAGGCTTCAAAATTATTTGTGTACTAGACGATCGCTTTGTTAAAAAAAAAACTAAACAAAAATGGCATTCATTATTATAAAATCACATGATTACATTTTTTTTATTAAGAGAGAAAAAATAACCCTTAGCATGAGAGCCATACTTTGTTTTTTTTTTTTATAATTGGCGCGCACTCAAGGGGTTATTACTACCCTTAAAATGATTAACACAGTACGAGCGTTAGGAAAACAAGAAAGGGTTTAAAAGGAGATACCGATGCACATTAGTTTTAAATTCTTGAATATTACAATGGGAAGGAAAAATAAAGCTGGGTAGAGCATTCCACATTCGTGTAGTCCAGCTAAGGAAAGAATCTCTGTATTTCTTAGTACGTCGGAAATTGGGCTCAAGGGTAAACTGATGAGCATTCCTAAAAGCACGCGTATTACGGTTAAATTATTTAAGGGGAGGAATGCAACTGGCTATTTCGC
Organism: Chrysotoxum bicinctum; assembly: GCA_911387755.1. NCBI lineage: Eukaryota > Metazoa > Arthropoda > Insecta > Diptera > Syrphidae > Chrysotoxum > Chrysotoxum bicinctum. Next base: position 98,863,716 of record OU426989.1, read on the forward strand.
TGGAACACTGTTTATAAAAATAACGGTAAAATAATGAAAGTCAAGAAACATTGCAACGGTGCTCGAGAGATTCAAATGTTTCTTTGTTTTGCCATTAAGTCTATAACAAATAATGATAACCTAAAAAAAACACCTTAAACCAGAGCAAATAAGATTTAATTGATAAAAGGAGAATCCCCAACCCCCTCCCTCTTTCTTTCTTGTCAATGTATGCACTGTTTCATAGTTTTAGATTTCTTAATGTAAGTTATTATTATTTATAATGCAAAGATGCCCCTACCCCCTTCTCCAGTTAACAAACTTATTTTATTTAAAAGTTCTTAGCTCTAAGGGAGATTTTTAAAAACCCTCTAGGAAGCGGGGTCGGATGCGGTCGGATCCAATTTTTTGAAAATATGATTCCAAATAAGTGCACAATTCATCTAAGACTACCCAAAAACCGAGCATTTTTTTAAAATCATCTTCAAACCTGAAATTAAATTTTTTTAAAAATACTCAAAAAAACAGTTTTTTTTTAAGGCTAAAACAATTTTGTTTCAAGGATTTTTTTAATTTTTAAGCTTAAATGAAACAATTGCATGCCTACAAAATTTATTTCGAAAAGAAAACATAAAAAGGGACCGAGAAAAACAAATTACAAAAATGCGTTAAAATTCAATTTTTTTTGGTTTTAAAAATACTGCATCTTTGAATCCCTATTATTTGAAAATTAAAGAGTGTACATAAAAAAACTGTTTTTTATGTAAAAGAGGCGACAATTTTCTATGCATATCAAACAAAAAATATTTCGAATAATGAAAATAAAAAATCACTCAATGTCCGGAATTTTGTACTAGACGTTCCACTGTGCGTCGTCGAGAAACAAACATTGATGCACCGGCTTAGACAAAACGTCACTATTGATCAGCGTTGCCGATGTGGCACGATCGTGCCATTTTGACACGGAAATTTTCTCGTGGCACGGTGGCACGAAAAGTTTCAATATGGCACGTTTTTTTTTCATTATTTTACCTAAATGCGTTTAAGATAATTGACCCAACCTTTTTAAGAAATAATCCAAATATACAAAGTATTCTGCCACACTTCAATATATTGGTATCAGAATTTCCTCATCTATTAGAGTGCGAGAAAGATGTTCTTTTTGGCGAAATAAGAAAAATGTTTGAGATTGGATTCAAAAACGTTCTAGGTTCATTAATAATTCAAAATTTATGTTGATTCTTCTTAGTTTGCCTCGCGAAATTGCATCAGCAGGGCGACTGTTTTCAAGGCTAAATAATATTCAAACAAACAACGACAACAGACTGTCATACAAAACAATTAATGCTATAATGTCATATAATGAAATTATTAAGCCTAATAATTGTCAAAATTTCAAACCTCCAGCTAATTTATTTATTTAGCTTATTATAACAAAGCTTTATTACGTCTTTATATTTTTAAATAATAATAATAATAGTGATGTGATATAGGTAGTTACATAATACATACTCATTACTCATTACTTATTATGAACTTGCCAAAAACTCCTGTTTCTGGAAAATACCTATACACGAATAGAGGAATTGATTTTTTGTTTGTTATTTGCTTGTAATAGTATTTAATTAAAATTTATTTTTAAAGAATAACTTGAGTTTTTTTCATATGTCACGAAAATGTCACAAATGGCACGTTTTTTCAAAGAGTGTGGCACGAAATTTTTTTTTTTGGCGGCAACGCTGCTATTGATATCAAAAACTTTGGAATAATTGAGGAGTTTTTTTTTTTTTTTTTAGCTGATTCTAAGCAGTTTTTAAAGAAATATTCTTCAGAAAATGTTAAAGAATTATCAAGTTCCTGAGTATACGATTTCAAAAAATTACTTTTAATGCAAAGTGGAAAGCTTTTCTGACGTTGTGCAAACTTGTTCAAACTTTTGGCGCTTAAGTCTGGGGCTTTGAAATTTTTAAAGAGGTAACTACAAACGTAGATATAAACTGTATTTACGTTTTTGATGTGTCAAAATAAACAGTACTCTGTACTTCATCCAACAAAAATATGCAGCACACGTCTAATGGAAGAGCTTTTTCAAAATCAGTAGCATGCTATATTTTTGCACCATACTAAATTAAAAGAACTCCTCCATAAAAAAGTGTTTGTGCGCCCGTAAATTTTCGATTTCATCTGACGCAGACCCGAAGTTCTATTGACCGCAGATCTGAGTGTGCAGTGCATTGAATTGCTGTGGCCTATGGATGTTGGTGATATTCAATTTCAACCCCCATTAAATATTTATGTGCAATCAGAGTTACCCTTGTTCATTTGGTAACTTGTTCAGTTTTTTTTCCTTGGGTTTTTATTGAGGTGCTTTTGATTTTAGAGCTTTAAAAAAAGGGTCCATTTAAAATCAACACTACGACAACCCTGTGTGAGCTTTAATGAGGGACAGATTTATGAAATCCACTGTAGCCAGAATGCGAGGCAAACGTCCTATCTTGCCCACACTGCATATTTTTTGAAATTTTTTGAATGAAGTTTGAAAGCAGCGCAAGAATTTTAAAAATGTTGGATTAGTGAAGGCGTCTGATAATTTTGAAAAAGACAAAATTACATGGATTTTCAAAAGCCAATTCTGAACGAATTTATCTCAAGAACAGGTCGGCACCATTATTTTTGGTTTACATTTTTTTCGAATATGAGATTCAAATGGAAAAACCCCAGAATCAAAAACTGTTATGAAATATTTAAATGTTTATTTGGACAAACACTTGTGTACTACAATAAGGACATTAATACTCAGAGCATCATTTATGTCTCTAGAAAGTATTTCCAACTATAGCTACTTAAGATCCGATGTGAAAATTATTTGTTACCAAGCATTCGTTTGATTTACGCGATTCCGGTTTGTTGGAACATTAACCCACCACCAATTAGACCCATTATCCAGACTATTCTTGTTTTAACAGAATAGGAATTGGCTGTTAGAGGTGATGACGATAGTGGTGTTCTGTCTGCCTTAAATCGGCTTACTTAAAAGATGTATTATAAATAGGTCTCCTGCGGTTCAGAATTGAATTTTGGAGGACAATTTAAAAACAATTTAAACAATCTAATCCAAATTAAATTTTGCGCTGATATTGTTAAAAAAGAAACATCTAAGCGGTTTATAAGATCAAGTTATGTCCGCATTATCGTTGACGAAATAATGGATATTTCTGACATAAAGCGACTTTCAATATGCCTCAAGAATAGATCGACTATCTAACAGATCTAAAAAGTTGTACGCTGCTGGAAGTTTTGTTGGTTTTTTTTACTGGTGATGATCAAACTTCTGAAAACCTGACAAAACTCATACTGCAGCGATGTGAGGAAGTACATATATCTTAATATGAACGAATACTCCTATGTTGCCCCAGGCTATGATGAAGTTGCAAATATGGCAGGCCACTTAAGTATCCAAAAAAGTGATTTTCTTATAAGACTCGTTGAATACGGAAAACTTTTTATTTAGTGAGCATTTTGTAAGAACTAAATTTTCTTAAGAATATAAGAGAAATTGCCGAAGATTTTTTTCAAAGCAGCTTTTCAACCCGCAACCGCAACTTATCCAGGATTTATTTAAAATTGAAATAAGATCTTCGAGGATTTTATCGAAATGAAAAACATGTTTCAATCCGGAAACATCACTCAGTGATGGCTATTTTAGAGAGCCTTCACCACTTAATCCTAGCATAGATTCGTTAATTCTAAATTCTATGTTGTCAGCTATGAAATCTGAGTATATTCTTTGGTGCAAAAATGTATCTTCGAGTGATTCTTCTACCGAAGTTTTAAACTTGCTTGATAAAAATCACTGTCCCCAAGCATTACGAGCAATGCGAGACTAAGGCCCGTTTGCTTATACGAAACAATAATATTTAAGTTTAACTTAAAAGCTTTATGTGATACTATTTTCTCTTATAATCTTTCAAAATTTTGTAGTGTCTCTCACAAACATTATATCAAAATAAGTCCTTCGGAATTCAAGGGATTGGATCCCTAGTAATAAGCATCTCGAATTATAAAAAGGCATAGCGATGTTCCAACATAAACACAATATTAAATAATTATGAGACACTTATTTTTAATGCGATTTATTGTAAAGCCATTGATGTTACAACATTAGTTGTACATTTAGCTGACCATCTTCTAATAGATAATAGGTCTTTCTTGATTTTTTGAACGCAATCATCAATCAATCCAAGTAAACTGTTCTTCAATAATTGCAATCATCAGCAAAGAGGAGTTCGCTACAGTAAAGTATTATTTTCGGGACTTTATTGACATTCTTATATGAAAAATGAGTGGCCAAGTATTGATCCTTGGGAAACTCTGCAAGAAAATGGTAAAAATTCAGATTTCCAATAGAAACAATCTGATGTCTTACAGAGAAACAAAAAAATAAGCTTCACAGCTGAAGGAAAGTTGTACATTTTTAGTAGTTTCTGACACAATGAGCCGTATGCATAAACGGTAGCAAATGCTTTTACTAGTAATTTTGTATAGTATTTACTACTTTCCATATGCATAAAAGACAAAGTAAATGCTGGGAAGGTAGTATTTACTAGAAGAAAAGTATTTACTAGTTTTGGATGAATTTTTATAGTAAATACTTATATTGATATGCATAAAAAACTAGTACGAACTTTTCTTTCTAGTATTTACTGCAAATTTTTCAAGTTTCTAAATACCAACTTAAACATTTACTAGTAAAAACTTTCTCATGTTAAATGCCAACATCAACAGTCGCAACTTTACTTTCAAAGCAATCGGTTTGCAGAGCATTTATTACGAGTATAAATATGGCAGCTTTTTTCAATGTTAGATCTGAAAAAGTTTATAAAGAGCGAAGGACGCCCGGGAATAATAATTTTAAAATGCTCTACCGTTTTGAAAAAGATAACGTTGAGTGGCTAAGCGAATATTTTATGGGTAAGATTTTTTATTTGCAATTAATTGAAGCTAATCAATTTATTTATTTAGCCCATTTCCACCTCGGAGGCTACGTCAACAAGCAAAACTGTCGCATCTGGGGCTCGGAAAACCCAAGAGTTATTGTTGAAAAGCCTCTCCATCCTCAACGCGTGACTGTTTGGTGCCCAGCGTCGATTCAAGACCTCAAAGATGAAATTCGTGAGGCTATCGAGGACATAGGGCAGCCACTTTGCGATTTGGTTATGGAAAATTTCATGAAAAGGATATGGTCCTGTAAGCGTGGTCTTGGCGGCCATTTGGCTGATGTTGTGTTCCATTATTAACGGCATACCTTCCTCTTTATAATGAAATAAACATCCGATCATTTATCTCCAAAAATGCCATTTTTCTTTGAATATCAAAATAACACCTCTTATTGGAAAACCCTATATAATACTACATACTATTACTTTCAGATGAAGTAGTAGTATTTACTGGGATGAATCCAGTATTTACTACTAGTTTATAATAGCTAGTAGAAACTTAGGTTTATGCATACCGATTGTAGTAAATACTATTAGTTTCAGCTGCAACTAGTAGTACTAGTATTTACTATAACCTTTTACTGCTAGTAATTACTTTCGTTTTATGCATATGCCTCAATGGGTGATATGCATAAAAGATAGTAAATGCTTTTACTTGAGAATTTCTAAGTAATTACTTTTTTTGATATGCATAAAAATGCAGTAAATGCTGAAAATAAAGTATTTACTTGAGGCCACAGTACTTACTTTTTTCGGATGAACTTTTTCAGTAAATACTTTATTCCGTATGCATAAAAAGTAGCAAGTACTTTTTTTCTGTAGGAATTACTTCTTTTTTTCAAAGTCAAAGGATAGCAACATGAAAATTTAAAAGTACATACTTTTTTTGATTTAAACACATAACTATGTAGCTTCGAAACCATAAAATATTACAGTCTTAACTCTATTCTCAAAGGATTCACGTCGCTGATATAAATTAAAATTAAGTTACTGTTGACTGTACTGAAATGGCGGAATTTGTACGTGTAGTTCACAAAAAGTCTATAAAAGTCGAAGATCGGGTTCAGAATCAAATTGTAAACAACTCTATCGTTTTGAGGGGGAAAACGTAGATTGGTTGAGTGAATACTTCATTGGTAAGTCATTGCAAAATCGTAATTTGTAGTTTTAAAACTTGACACACCCTTACTATTTGAAGCCTTTTGTTAGTTCGCGGAAATGGTGTAAAACTTTCTATTTTCTTATACGCCTGTTAACTTAAAAATATAATTTATAATTTTACAAGAAGCAAACACTTATGAAAACTGTTATATATGTATGTATATTGCGATACTATACCAATAGGCTTCCGTTAGTTAAAGGAGTTAGTGGTTTTTAGTTACTGGCGAAGTTTTAAAACTTGCCCTTAGTCGCCAAGTTTATTTAGAGTCTTATGTTGAACAAATGGTTCTTATATATGTATAATACTTTTTAAGGAGCTCAAACTGAAACAAGAGGAGGGGCAATCACTCATCAAGAAAAGATGCGAATTTTTTTACGATACGTTGGAGATCCTGGATTTCAAGTTGGCGTTGGTGAAGATATAGGCGTTCATCAGAGTACTGTATCCAGAACAGTTAATTTTGTTGCAAAATTAATAAAAGACAAAGCTTCTCATTGGATAAAATTTCCATCGAGCTATGAAGAACAGCTGGGAGCAAAAAATGATTGGCTAGGCAAATACAGGTTCCCATTATGCATAGGAGCCTTGGCAGTATTTATTAGTATTTACTATCAATTTCCAATGAATTCTAGTATTTACTTGGATGAATTTATTATATACTGAAAGTATTTGCCAGTTAGTAAGTACTAAACTTTATGCATATGGAATGAAGTAAATACTTTAAATTTAACCATTTGCTTTAAGTTATAGTATTTACTATTATCTTTTACTTGTAGTAAATACTTCCGTTTTATGCATATCACCCAATGGGTGATATGCATAAAAGATAGTAAATGCTTTTACTTGAGAATTTCTAAGTAATTACTTTTTTTGATATGCATAAAAATGCAGTAAATGCTGAAAATAAAGTATTTACTTGAGGCCACAGTACTTACTTTTTTCGGATGAACTTTTTCAGTAAATACTTTATTCCGTATGCATAAAAAGTAGCAAGTACTTTTTTTCTGTAGGAATTACTTCTTTTTTTCAAAGTCAAAGGATAGCAACATGAAAATTTAAAAGTACATACTTTTTTTGATTTAAACACATAACTATGTAGCTTCGAAACCATAAAATATTACAGTCTTAACTCTATTCTCAAAGGATTCACGTCGCTGATATAAATTAAAATTAAGTTACTGTTGACTGTACTGAAATGGCGGAATTTGTACGTGTAGTTCACAAAAAGTCTATAAAAGTCGAAGATCGGGTTCAGAATCAAATTTTTATCAACTCTATCGTTTTGAGAGGGAAAACGTAGATTGGTTGAGTGAATACTTCATTGGTAAGTCATTGCAAAATCGTAATTTGTAGTTTTAAAACTTGACACACCCTTACTATTTGGAGCCTTTTGTTAGTTCGCGGAAATGGTGTAAAACTTTCTATTTTCTTATACGCCTGTTAACTTAATAATATAAAATACAATTTATAATTTTACAAGAAGCAAACACTTATGAAAACTGTTATATATGTATATTGCGATACTATACCAATAAGCTTCCGTTAGTTAAAGGAGTTAGTGGTTTTTAGTTACTGGCGAAGTTTTAAAACTTGCCCTTAGTCGCCAAGTTTATATAGAGTCTTATGTTGAACAAATGATTCATATACATACATATATAAAACTTTTTAAGGAGCTCAAACTGAAACAAGAGGAGGGGCAATCACTCATCAAGAAAAGATGCGAATTTTTTTACGATACGTTGGAGATCCTGGATTTCAAGTTGGCGTTGGTGAAGATATATGCGTTCATCAGAGTACTGTATCCAAAACAGTTAATTTTGTTGCAAAATTAATAAAAGACAAAGCTTCTCATTGGATAAAATTTCTATCGAGCTAATATAAAGAACATCTCTGGGAGCAAAAAATGATTGGCTAAGCAAATACAGGTTCCCATTATGCATAGGAGCCTTTGTAATAAATACTACTACTAGTATTTACTATCAATTTCCGATGAATTCTAGTATTTACTTGGATGAATTTAGTATATACTGAAAGTATTTGCCAGTTAGTAAGTACTAAACTTTATGCATATGGAATGAAGTAAATACTTTAAATTTAACCATTTGCTTTAAGTTATAGTATTTACTATTATCTTTTACTTGTAATAAATACTTCCGTTTTATGCATATCACCCAATATGTTGTGATCGATAGTGTCGAAAGCCTGAGAACAATCTTAGAGAACTGCAAATGTAAGTCGAATCTATTGTCATCAAACGCGTTGCTTGCTTGCTCAGGTTAGGAGGGGTGTGCACAGCACAAGGCTGTTGCGTACACGGGGGCCTATTGGTCCATTGTGATCTTGCTTGCTCAATAACTTCAATTAGTATCATTTTGCTGTTAGGACTATTAATGAAGAAAGAACGTTATTTGTTGTTGCATCAATGTAATGGAATATTTTGATCGGACGAAATTCAGTGTTTGAACTATTTTTTGGAATCGTTATAATTTTGGAATCTTTAATTAATCTTAATCGATATATGTATAGTGGTAACATACATTTTAAAAACGTTGGATGTAATCTATCAATACTAATAGCATTATATTTCAAAGAAATGAAACTTTCGTCTATTGTACATCTTTACAGCCTAAGCCAGAAAAACCGAAGAAAGGTCCAAGTCCAAAGAACATTGCAGACAATTCTACAACAGAAAGATTTTGAGATGAACTGGTGGATTGTGAAATCGATGAAATAAAAGTATTATTGATACCTTACAATCATTTATCATTAAAGTAGAATTAATTGGTTTGTTGACGATTTCCTGAAGGGTTTTCCACAATTTGCATCCATTCAAAGAGAGGTCTAGATGACCCTTATACCAACCGACCTTAGCAGCACGAACAAGTCGAACGTGAAATCACAATATTCTTGAAAGTCATCTGGTTTCCTTTACCGCCTCTACAATATTAAAGACGAGTTTCTTTGGTTGAGTAAATCATGTATTCAACTACAGAATTAAAAGCAATCAACGTGTTTTAAAGATATATGTTTACATGGAACGTAGAAGTTAAGTAAACCCTAAAAATTACTTCGTAGGAACTTGATTTAAAGTATACTTTGTATATGAAGTTCAAGAGTATTTGGGTTTATATTTTTGAAATCCTAAAATTAAAATGTTCTGACAGGCCTTCTGAGGAAAATTTACAGGAAATATGGATAAGGTTATTCTTAGAGGAGAACATCAAGTCGATCAAGAAGGATCTTTTTGCCGGAATCACTGACCAAAAATACATCAAGAAGTGCTCTTAAGTTCTGAGAAATAAATTAGAGGCTATGATGGCTCATAAAAGCCTAAGCTTAGTGTTTTACAACTCTCAACGATTTTTGTGTGCGTGCTTGGAGAAATATTGGAGACCTACAATTTTCTACCAATTCCAAACGGATAATGAAAAAACTGTTTTACTGAGAATTGAACCCAATACCCTGTGCACAGGCCCGGATTAATAGGGGGGCTAGGGGGGGCTGAAGCCCCGGGCCCCGCGGAATCGAGGGCCCCTCCCATTAAGAAATTTAAACCGTAAAACCGCGATATTCAAACTGTACAATCTAATAAACCCCAAAAATAAAAACCAAAATTAGCTGACCCTACAAAATCCAAACTCGAAAGCTATATACCCCAAAAACGTTAAACCCATATAGCCCAACTCACAATTAATACCATAAAATTTAAACCCACATAGATCAACTCGCTAGTATCTCCAAAAAGTCGAAACCACTGAGCCCAAGTCGCTATTAACCCAAAACTGTAAACTCAAAAAATATTAAATCCATGCAGCCTAAATCAGCAAAGTGTTGCCAGATTGAAAAACAAATTGAATTCAATACCTCGTATCTTTTTTTGCGAAGTGTGGAAATATGCTGGACTAATAATTATCTCCAGTACCTTATTTATTCTTGATTAAGAGAGATGTGCGACTTTAAGAGTACATTTCGATACTAGTGTGGTAAAATTTAGAATTGTTAATTTCCACGAGTCCGTTTTGAGTTTAACAAGCGTAAAATGGCGATACAAATTTTGCCGCAGAAGTATTGAATCGTATTTTTCGACACAACGTACGTAAAGTTGAATTTTCCGAAACGCTCCCGTGTGCAAAATTCAACTTTACGCGTATCTATTATTTATAATGTATACTTAATCATTCAATCTAATAAATCCTAATTAGTACAAAATTTGTTACTTTTAATTTTTAGAGTTTTGAATAATCTAAAAGAAGGGGTTTGAGTTCATGGTTTTTGCATTAATTACGAATTGGGTTATGTGGGTTTAACGCTTTTAGGTTTACGATTTTTTATTTGCGATTGCGAAATGAACACATTTAATTTTTCAAAAACGTTAAAAAGAGGAGCCCCTGATAAATAATTAGCCCCGGGTATAAAAAATTCTTAATCTTATCGGGGGTTGGAGCACTTGGGGGGTTGAGAGCGTAGACTCCTAGCGCACCGGGGTTGGCTCGCTTGGGGTTTAGGACGCTCTGGGTTATGGGGGGTTGGCTTGCTTGGGTTTTATATCTCTTTAGGGGGCCTCAAATTTTAAATGGCCCCGGGCCCCCATTTTCCTTAATCCGGGCCTGCCTGTGCATGACAGTTCATCCATAATTCCAAGATTTACAAGAACAACAAATTGTGAGAAAAACGGATGGAAATAATTGGGTTTACTGGTTGAAAATTGAAGGTGTTCATGTTCGTGTTAAGTAAGAGTATGGTCGGTAAGAATATTGCTGTTAAAGTCTCCACACTTGTGAAACGAAAGCAGTTTTCTTCTAGTGCAGTTTTAAGTGGAGACACGTCAATGTGCAATGTAACTGATAAGGCTATAATATTTGTTTTATCAATAATATTTTTGATTATTAGACCAAATTTAATAGAATTTTACATTACATTACATTACATATTATACTATTCCGTAGATAAACCTACGAAGTAGAGACACTGGCAACTGAGCACATCGGCTAAGACAATACAACAGAGAGAGACAAACAGAGAGAAAGAACAACGGAAGAAAATTTCAACAGCACACGGTTGGTATTTGAACGGTTCCCTATCCAAGTACTAACCTCGCACAATGATGCTTGATTTTGCTGATCGATGGGAAGCGATGCTTTCATCAAAGCTAAGGCCGTTGACAAATTAGAATTGTATTAGGATGGGATGGATTGGGATTAGTTTTTTATTGAATTATCGTAGTTTAGATTACATAAATCTATGTCCAATTTCCAACCCACAAAAAAATTAAGAAGTAAAATAAATTTGACAATACCTTTCAAATTTAAAATGGTGTTATATTTTTGCCTACGAAGTGAAGGTGAAACAGAAAGTTGAACTTTTGACCAACAAACCAAAAAAGTCAATGGAGTGGTGAATGCGTTCAACTCGATATGGGAACAGGTTAGTTCGATTCGTTTAACTATTGGTCGTATAAAGATTTATCATGATTAATTTATAATCTACTTAATTAACCATATAATTTTGTATGGTAAATTTTCTAGATTTGTGGAAGATTAATGGTAAATCTAAGTAAATCTCAGTTAAATGGTTGATGGGAATGAAGTAACAAATTGTTTTTGTGCTTGTTATTTCGATAAAAAATATAATCTATAAAATACTTAGGAGGACACACAAGTTTAATTAATTTTTTTAATGTTTTCCCTTATGCATAATAATGTTTTCAAGGGTAAACTGGATGAGCATTCCTAGAAGTACGGGTATTACGGTTGAATTTTTTGAGGGAAGGAATGCAACTGGCTATGAGCACTGCTAATGAAAATTACCCCTCACACACGCCACATCGATCAACCTAATCGACAAAGTACTTCGCATTTACAACGCCAATACGCCGACGTAGAAGTACATGCCAAAATCAGCTGTTATGTGGTAGAGTTGTGAAATTTTAAATGAAAAGTGAAAATGACCGAAAAATATTTGAATTTTAATGCTCCAGAACCACTTTTTTGTGTTGATCAGAGCTTTATTGAATAGTTGCTTAAGGAGATTGAATTTTATTCTTGCTTTTTCAGGCGATTTGTAAATTTTAACAGCCAAAACCGAATAACATCATAAAAAACTGTGTCGACGAACTAGTTCGAACCTTTTTACAAGCCATGTCGGTATACTACTTCGATTCCCAGAGTTCGCACTGCTATGTCGACACATATTCATTTCACACGACCCAAAAACCTTATCGACAATATGTTTCGATGAAGTAGTTCGTGGTGTGTGTAAGGGGTAAATAGCCGTAAAATAAAGATAGACATGAAACATTGCGGCGGTGCTCGAGAGATACAAATTTTTCAGTTAGACAACGGTCACCTATCATTTTCAGGGCTCTCTTTTAAATTCTGTCTCAATAATTGGGTTTTGGAGCGACTGCCCAGATATGGGAATCGCACTTTAGCGACAACTGGTTTAGCGACAGTAAACAGCATTGAGTTTTCGAAACATAAAATTCTACACGCTTTTTGAGTCCCCATTGGACAAAGCAGTCAAGATCATAATTTATTGAGCTTATCATACACTGTAGTTGGAAGACCACATTCGAAGGACAAGGATATGAATCTAAAAACGAATATGAAAAGCTGAAGGTACGTAATGTCGCCAGTGAAACAATTTAGCGGATTAGAAGTTTCAGAAAAGAGATACCAAATTCACGCATTTTCTATGAGAGAACTTAATGCCAAACTTTATCAAATGCCTTTGAAAAATCAAGTGCAATAATCTTACTTTTTCCAAAATGATGTAAAGAACTGTTCGGTGAGATAAACATGAGATCACCAGTGGACCTATTGCTACGAAAGCCATATTGCCGGTCTTAAAGAAGCTTTCGTTCATAAAGATATTTTTTAAGCTGAAAACTGATCAGCGTTTCCATGACGTTGGAAAGAAGGACGTAAGTGCAATTGGACGATAGTGGCTACACCCCCTCCTATCCGTCCAATTTTTTCTTTAGCTCCTTTCAATTCTTAAGATGAATTGACCTAGGAGTATTGTTGCTGTCTGGCTTACACCTAAAGCTTCGTACTTTGAACCTTCAAATATATCCCGGAATTTATTTTATTTCCTAAACAAATTCTGTGCATTTATCTGTCAAATTTGAAATCCATCATTTCGAGACGTAAAAATATCTACCATAACTCGAGATAAGATAACGGTAGTACTGTTAACAAAAATATACTGCTTCAAAAGACCTAAATCATCTAAAAAAAAACACCACCTAATGATCATACCTGCGGAGCTCATTAACTCTTTTGATTGCTTCAAACGATTGCATTGATTATTTTGAAGTAGAAACATTTCTCTTTTAAAATTAACTCAAATGAATGCATTCTTTTTAAATCAGCTACTAATAATCGCAAAAGTTAATGTATAAAGTTCAGATGACTTAACTTCGTTTTTTTTTTTTGTTTCTATTAGTATACCTTAATAAATTAATCGATTTTATTCATTGTTATATGCTCGTATGTAAAACTATCTCTGTCAACAATATTCAACAACCATGTGCGGTGCGTCTATCCACAGTTAAAATGTAAAACAAATCTATTCATATCAAAAAGTTCAACCCTGGGTGTCAAGTTAATATACGCGGATAATACGTTAGAGTTGTTGGCAACGACCAGAAACCCTATTTAAAGAAACTTTAAATTATACCGTTGGTTCGCGAGTATGTATTTCAAAAGTAACAAAGAATATTAGCTTGATCTTAATCGTAAGTTCATGTAAAATAAGTCAGTAAAAAAAAAGAAGAAATATGTATGTATGTACATATGTGAAGATATTTAAAAATAAAATATGTGTATGTAAATTCCTTACCATTGAATAAATAATTTTCTTCGACTGTAATCGAACTGAATAAGCACCACCACCGTATAGCCGTAGTTGTAGTCGTAGTCGTAGCAGTCTGCCACTAACCAAATTTAAGTCTATTAATATTTTTAAGTTAACCTTTAACCTGAACTGCAGAATACGAGTAAAATATCATTGAAAAACTATTTCTGCAAATTCAATTTGTACATAAATATTCAACTGCTTGCTAAGCTAAGCAAATATAATACAAGTATCTTATTCCTATAATGGCCAGCCAGATAGATATTTTCGGATACTGATGATGATGATGATAGATGTGCAACTGTAACACTATTTTCTTTTTTCACTTTTATATCATCGGAGACGAAAAATATTTTTTTTTTAAACTACAGAATTTCAAAAAAAGAACGCAAAATGTGAAGATTCTCAAAAGTATTCAAGAAGATTTCAAAAAAAAAAAAAAAGTAAAAAGTAGAGTAGCTGCGCTACCAACTAAGTACTCGGACGAATGCCAGTTATACACTACTCAAACACAATTTTATTTTTGAAGACGCTCTGTACGACGAGACGAAAGTGGCAACGGCAGCGGCAGCAAACAGAAGCAACCAGTGCCAGCGGTGGCGATGTCGATGTCGGCCCGCTTGGTTACGATCGTTAGCTCATATCTATCCCCATACCATCAAAGTATCCCAAAAATAACCCCCTACAATATTCCAATTCAATAGTTCGGACTGTTTATAAATATACCCTACGACGAGAGTTTTTCCAGAGCGAAGTCTGTCGTTTTTGTTTAAAATTGAGCGCACCATGCGAGTGTACCGCGAACGGGACTACTCGTACAAATGTTGAACAATCGTTGTTGATCGTAGCTCGTAGCAGTATTATTACTTTACGGTGCACTTGTAATCGACGTTGTTCTCTGCTCCACCATGGGCGACACGGACGAAGAGTAGAACAATATTCCTTCTCGTATATTGTATGGTGCAAACTTGCGGTGACCATATTTTAAAAATGCACTTTTTACGTTACAAGCTCAGAAATTAGTTAAAGATTTTTGTGTTTCTTTAAAAGAAAACTTCATTGATTCAAAATAAATCAAGGGAAAGTAATTTTTTTTTGTTAAAAGTACATACATACATATGTATGTATGCATATTTAGATACAAAAATGTATCTCCGTCAAGTAAGCAGACCAACATTCGCCAATCGAAAATTGATAACTTGCCATACATTTGTTTTTACAATTTGATAAAAATGTTTATATGTCATCAAATTTTAACTGTTATTTTTTTAATTTGCTAATTTAAGATCATTAAGTTAACAAATCCCAGTTTGAGCGATCAATCCGCTTCGTAAACTTAATAAGCACATGCAAATGTCAAATTATTGTTGTGTTTTCCTTATTTTAGGTTTGAATGGTTTGAAAATATGAAAGAAGTTACTTTTTTGAATACAAAATCAAAATATGCGAACGGTTGTGAACTTAAATGTCATATAGATGCACAGATTGCATCATATGTAAGATGACTGTCATTCTATGAAAAGTAAAAAAGTGATCCGAATTGCACTTTGATAACTTTATGAACAAAGCAAAATTGTCGCAATACCGATCTTACTACAGCAAATTGAAGTACTTTTTAAACAACAGTACTTGAAAAAAACTCGTTTAAAATTCATACCTCACTGTCCTGAACTGTCATTGTTGTGCGGTCTACGCAATCTTAAAGTGCGAGAAGACGTGTTCCACTTACTTGGAATATGCTAGATTTTAAGGGAGTTCCGTTGGTATTACTTTGTAGTAAAAGTTCTGGAACTAAGTAAAATATTCAATATTTTAAATGAAGAAAGAGGTTAACCCCTGTTAAACGATTTGTAGTAAAAGTTCTGGAACTAAGTAAAATATTCAATATTTTAAATGAAGAAAGAGGTTAACCCCTGTTAAACGATTATTTTGTAAATGCTTTCCGTTACAGAACATGCATTATGCTAGAAAATTTTAGAATATTATCTATAAAGTACGAAAAATCCGTTATTTTTCGAAAATATTGTACATTAGTTTTTCTTAAAAAGTTGATTGGTACACAAATTTTTGTGGATTTATAAATTCATACTGTTTGAAATTTGACAAGTAACAGTTTTTGAATACTATCAACAAGATTTAAAAAAACAATTTGCTTTTATCTAATAACCCTATCATAAAAACTTTAAAAAATGGTTTTCGAAACTCTTTTTTATTTAACATAAAGTTAAGACCACCGTAGAACCATTTTTCGATTTTTGACTTTATTACCATTATTCCCATAACAGATTGAAATGAATATTTTTATACATAAGTTTCTTAAACTTAAAAAAAAATATATTTTTTTTAAGTCGATAGCTCAAAAACGAGTCAATCATTTTATTCGAAATAAAATGTTATTTTTTTTTCTATTTTTGGCCTTTTCATTATGGGTAAAATAGTTTGAAATGAAATTCTGTATACAGAAGCTTCGAAGAGGGTTTAAAAAACATGCATATCAAAACTTAACAAAAAAAAATATAATAATTGTCTTAAAAACGGGTTAATCACTTTATTCGAAATTAAATTTTTATTTTTTTTGAGTGATTAGTCTTCACACTGAATCAATGTTGCTGCCAATTTTCTGAATTTTATTAATGGTAGATTCGCATGATGAAATTGAATGTGATGTCACACAATTAAAAATAATTGCTCATTGTGAATTGGATCTTCGAAAATGAAAATGGATGTCTTATATTTAAGCTTTCGCCACTTTTTGAGTGAATTCAATTGATCTTCTTTCTGTTCGAAATTTTATTTATATTGAATATTTAATTAAATTTGGATTGCGAAATGTTAATAATTTTACAAACTTTGGGTCATGTCATATTGTTCGCTATATTTAAAAATACAAAATTAAAATTTAAAATTTTTTAGTGAGAATGGGTTGGTTTTTGAGGTTATATTTAAGGTAGTAATTTTGGGCTACAAAAGTTCTGTAGTATTAAGGTCCTGAACGTCCTGGTTAAAAGATTAATATGTTGCTTTAAATTGACGATTTATTAAAGATGACACGTGTTTTTTAAATCACTAGAGGCGATTGGATATATGATTTTGTTTAAAATTTTAAATCAATAAATTTCCCATTTTTAATTACGAATTCAAATTTAATGGAGATTTAATTATTTGAAGCTAAGGGCGAATTCTACCGACCATTTATAAAGTTAAATCAAGTTACAAAGTAAAAGATCGGTAATTATAAGGCCCTGTTACTAACTCAAATATATTGTGTGTTATAGATCTACAAGGTTTATATTTAAGAGTAATTGCTTATACCTTAGGGATATTTTGGAGAAACTTATAACCATCAATAAAAATTAAAGTAAATAAAATTTCAAAATTGGGTGGCCAAGTTAAATTCAATGGCATTCGATGTGAAAATCAGTTTCACATTTCATATTTTCTAAACTCTCATCATTTCATCAATAAAATTTCACTTTATATTCAAAATTCTTGCTAATCTTAACACATTGTATTCACTTTTAGTTTAATTGTTGTTGTCGAAAAATTTTAAACGATTTAGAAAAATGTTAAAGCCAACTTACTAAGTTACTAAGTTAAGAAAATTTAAATTATTTTAGCATCTTACTATCTCTTAACATTTTACTAAAGTTTAAATCACGAAATGGCTACTTTAACTTTAAGTAACTTGCTAAATTCATATGACACCTGTCATTTTCCTCTAAGAAAAATTCTTGGCAAATTTTGTTTTTAAGAGTTAAATTGTATTTTTTTTATGATTCGTGAGCCTTTTGTTTTTCTAAGTAAATAAAATATTATACAATTTTTTGAAAGACGAAGATTTTGATATGTTTGAAGACTCAGCTCTGTGCAGAAAAGTGCGATGTTTTAAGTCCCGAGCATATCCCTTGAAGAGCTAGACTAGTGAGAATTTTATTACAGTTATAGGCTTGACAACACAACAGTTTGGTTCTAGGTTGAAAACATTCATGAGGCTGAAGTCGGTAACTTAACTTCCTAATGGAGCACAAAGAATATACCTATCTAGGTACAGTAATTAATCTTACAGAAGTATTACAGTTCACAGTAGAGAAAATAGTAAAAACCATTTCGAAAAAATGATGTCACAAATAAACAAATAACAAAATAAATTGTAGGTTGTCACATTGACTTTTGAGTCTCTGACATTTCAAATTATTAGGTCCGTTCCTAAATTTAGTTTTGTTTGCTTTGTTTTTTTTTATTTATTACGAACTGTCATTGGAAAAAGGTCACGTAAACAAATAACAATTTTTATAACTATCATTGCTTAGACGTGTACAGATACGCCGTTTTTAATAAAAGGGAATTAGTATTTTACTAGTTAGTAAGACCTTTCTTTGTATATAAAACTTATAGACGAAAGATTGTGGCGACATTTTAAGTATAGGGACAGTACTTGCTAGATTTGTCTCTGCTAAATTTAATAATAAAATATTCTCTTTTTTACTTGTTTTGTATCTTATATCTTATTCTACTCTCCACTGTAAAATATATCGCTAATTTCAGCGCCACCACCAGGCTAGAGTTCGCAATACAAAATCACGCTCCATGATAATATTATAGGTTATACGAGTATATACAAAGGTAAAACGGAAAAAAAGGATACAAATTTTCGAAGAGCTAGTAAATTACTAAATGTTTATCAAATTGCTAACTAGTAAAATGCTTTGTCCTTAACACCAAAGCTGCTCCATTGTTTTTAACTAATAAAGAAATATATTTTTGATCGAAATCTTACGAGTCGTTTTGGAGAAAAAAATGTTTAAGGAAGAATTTCCAAAAATCTTTACCTGCACATATGTTTATTTAAACAGCTAGAAGATGAAATATAAATATGTAAATATGTACGTACCAACGGACAGAGGATTATGTCAAACCGTCTTTTGATCTTCTTTATTAAATTTGATAAAACATTTGCCTTTGTCCATAGAAGCAACAATTTAAGAATCTTAATTATTTGTAAGGTATCATATGGCGCTAAATTAATGGCATATGGTCACCATACTTACATACTACTATTTTTGTTTCTTTTTTTGTTGTTATTATTTTTTTTTTAGTTCCACTAAACATATGCAAAGGCTCACTACCAAGATTATAACTGAGACTTCAACCCTGTTTTTTCTACTATTATCATCATTATCATTTTGATGTAAACTGGGTTATCTGTCATGAACGGATAGAAATTCTTTTTCAATGATGTCTAAGACTGGTTACCCTATAGGCTTTATTTTTTTTCGGGTATTTTTAGAATCGTCACTCCACTGGATCTCCCTAAAAAAAAAAAAAACTAATGAAGATCACTACGATTTTAAAACCATATGGTGAGTCAATGAGGAATCATCTTCATTCTCATAGACAAAAATTCAGTTGTGAATAATATTTACGCCGCTCGCCGTGTTCGAAAAGATTTGTAAAGCGTATGCGCATTAGATTTCATCCTATATGAAGGTTTATAGAGGGATGAAGTTATAAATGGCAGTAAAAATGCACATTGTGGGATCAACAGAGGTTACTCATGTTTATTCTAGATCAGCATGCTGAGCTAGCGCATCTCGAAATCAAATACAAAAACCTCATTCGATTTCAATTGCACAACAACTGTTTAGGTTATAGTCGTCTGTAAGATACATTTCGTTAGTAAGTGTTTTTTTTTTTTGTTGTTTTCTTCTGGTATTATATCGGCTGAAAATAGATGTTTATTTTTAACATGGTTCATCTAAGTTGAGATATTCGTTAACTCGTAGCTCGTCGTCGTTAGAGAAGAGAATACCCCTAAGTTGGAAGCCAAAATAATTGTAAGAAATTTTGGTTCGGTGCTTTTGGTTGTACGAGTATGTTTGTATTGAGTTTAAATATTTTTAACTTTTGTACGAGTATGTGATTATAATACATTCCATACAGAAAAATTAGTAATTTGAATCATTCGATCTATGATAGATAATTTAATATGTTTAGAAAGAGTTATAGGGGTATGATATGGTGATCACCTGTAATGCAATTGAATACAAAGGAACGTTTAACATGCATTTATGTGTATCTTTTCCTTATACAAAAACCTCCAACTGTTTTTGGCAATCAATGTCAAGAAATTGCAAATATAGCGTTTGGTCGACGACGCACGGCGCAGTGGTTCTCTCTATTCCTATGAGAGAAAAACCATTTTCAAAAATTCTAATCATTTTAATCTAACGCAGTGTCGCTATTTTGATGCAGTTAGTTTTTTCTATTTAGAATCAATGTATTTGGATTTTAAATCGATATTTGAATCGAAAATTGAATGGATAGAGATCCCTTTGCAAGTTTACATTTTTTTTAATATAGGATTGAATAATTGAGGTTTTGTAGAGGTTCAAGAGCGTTTTCATCAGGATGTGTCATATTAATAGATTTTTTTAGTGTGAATAAAGGTAAGAGTCGAGATATCTACCTACCGACTTTATCTGTCTTATGATGTGGCAAACCATATTATCCATTGTGCTCCCCAGAGTAAGGGTAATGTAGGAATGGGAAGGGTAAGAAGAAGGATTTAGTGGAAGTCTTAGATATGGGGTGCCTCCCTGAACCATCTTTGATTTCTAAATATAATTAAGGATGGTTTTTAGTGGCAAAAATGAGACTTCGAATAAGTATTCTCTTAGTTCTGACTAGGCTGGGGCATTCATGTGGGCTCGCATTGAGTTGTGACCCGCAAGGATTCCAACCAAGAGAGAAAATTGATGTCTTTTTTCTTTTTCTTGATATATCTAGCCAAAGATTCCCTGACCATGTGTCATTTATTGTCATAAGGACACTTTAGTGAATTCTATACCTTTCCTGCTCCAGTGGTATGAGTATCCACGGTACAGTTTGGCTCGATCCAAGTGATGAACCGTTTTTGGCCTGTTCGTCAGCCATTTTATTTCCATAAATGTTACCGTGTTCCTGCACCCATCAAAGTTGTGACTGAATTTGATTCGCCGAGCAATCTTAATTCACTACGGCAACGAGCAACCAATTTTGACTTCGTGACAATTGACGAAATGGCTCTGATTGCCGCCTGGACATCTATTAAGATATCAATGTTCTTGTTAGTCATTTCACAATGTGGAAAGATATTTTTGGCCTCGTAAACTGCAAGCACTTCCGCTTGGAAAACACTGCAAAAGTTTGGGAGCTTAAGAGATCTATTTATGAGTGGGTTGTCTGAGAAGATACCTGACCCTACTCCAGCTTCCATTTTGGAACCGTCTGTAAAGAGCGATACATGATTTGAGCTTAGGACCCGGTTTTCTATCTCCCCTTAGAATATTTGTTAGTGTGACTATTTACAGTGAAATATACTCTGTTTGAATGTCAATGTCAGTGAAGTTTACGATATTTCTGTGACCACAATGGCCCCTTTTCCAATTTTTAAGCTATTTAAGTCGTAGAGCATTGTTGGCTGCCAATTCCTTCGTGAATAGATCGAGTGGGAAAAGTGAGAGAAAAGTTTCTAGGGCTGTCATTGGCTTGGTTCTTATGGTACTTGTTTTGTTGATACATGACACCCTCTGAATTTCTGTCATGGTCTTAAGATTTCTTCCCTTATGCAAGGTTGGCCATCAAACGAAATAGAGTTTACGTCAAGATAGGCCCTATAATGGCTGTGTCCCCATCTCTTGCCAAAAATTCTACTGCAGATGTAGAAGGCTACTGCAGCATTTTTTCCTTTTCTATGATGTTCCTTTTCCAGTTTATTTTCGATCGATAACGAAACCAAGATATTTGGCTGTGCCGGTTATATGGTGGGGAGATTTAATTTTGGAAAGTTATGTTTTCTCGCACACTAACCAGAACCAGTTCTGTTTTAAGAGGGTTCATATTGAGTCCGCAGCTATTGCCTTGCTTATCAAGGGCTGTTTGTATGGAGAGAAGTTAAAGTAGTCTTTATACCCAAAGCTGGTATATGCTCCCAAGTTACGCTCAATGATCTTAGACCAATCAGCTTATCCTCATTTCTTCTTAAATCTATGCTACGATTGACTGATATTCATCTGCGTAGTGTTATAGAACCAAACCTTTTTCTACAGCACAACACGCTTACTGTAAGGGAAAATCGGTAGAAACTGCACTACATACCTTAGTATGCACCATCGAACACTCCCTTAATCACAAAAAATACACTCTAGTTGCATTCCTAGATGTAGAAGGCGCCTTCAACAATGTCGACAGCGCTGTAATAGTGAAGGCACTGCAGAATCTCAACGTAGGTAGCTCAGTAGCTCTCTTTTCTTGTAAGAAAACTGTGGGGAACAAGTGGGGCTTGTCTCCACAAATCACTCACTGGCTATATACTGCGGTCATTAGACCGATACTCACTTACGGGGTGACTGTAAAGCGATAAATCGCGATAAACTAAGCAAAGTACAACGTTCAGCGAGTATATGCATCAGCGGAGTCTCTCCTTCCGCCTACCAAACCATTGTATCGTATTCCAAGCGGAAATTCTGTAGATAAAGGAAGTATTGTCTTGGCTTAAGGAAAACGTGATATCTAGCACGGATATCCGCATCTTCTCAGATAGTCAGGCTGCTTTGAAATCCCTCGCATCAGTCTCTGTAAACTCCATTACAGCCCAAGACTGTCGATCGTCTCTGATGGAGATGGCCAAACAGTTTAACATTCACCTATTCTGGGTGCCGGGTCACAGGGACATTCCGGGGAATTGCAAAGCCGACGAACTCTCCAGAATTCGAACGGAAATGCCTGTCTTACCCGAAAAGGCAAATATAGGTATGCCCATAGCTACAAGTAAACTTATGCTGAAACGAATTGCTCTGGAACAATGAAACACAAGATGGCTTAATACTACCACTTGTATGGCGACCAAACAAATCTGGCCTAAACTGGATTTGAAACGGTCAAAATGTCTATTGTCCCTCCGTAGATCTCAGATCAGCTCCGTAATAGGTGTAATAACTGGACACCGTCTCATAGGTAGACACGCCGCACGACTCGGTGTACTATCAAACGATTTTTGCAGGAGTTGCTTGGACGAGGAGGAAGAGGATACAATCCCATACCTTCTTTGTACATGCTCTGCTCTCTCTTATAGACGCAAACTTCATCTAGGAGAATATTTCTATAAAGCCCCTTTTAGACGATCAGTTGTTCCTTCAGTTATCAGTTCAGTTGTCAGTTCAGTTAAAAAAAGCAGTGTATTTAGACGAAAAGACGATCAGTTGTTCCTTCAGTTATCAGTTCAGTTGTCAGTTCAGCTAAAAAAGGCGGTGTTCAGTTGAGCTTGTATTCTGCTTCTGAATCAGTTTAACTGAAAGCTTAACTGATAGCTCAACTGAAACTGAAATGATCGTCTAAAAGGCGCTTAATGAACCAAGCGATCTTATAAACACAGACATTTAAAGTCTCCTTCGCTTCATCAGAAGCTCCAAATGGTTTTAACTAGTAGGAAACCTTTTTGTTCCCTATTAGATCGTGGTATCACAATGGACCTCTAATGGTCTAAGTGTGTCAGACGCTTTAATGACAACCACTTTAACCTAAACCTAAACCTATCACAGTCAGCGCTATCGGTCGATGATAACAAATTTCTTTTGGCCCCATTTGGATGATATGTACACCAACGGTATGTGGTTTCAATGGACATTTTGCATGAGCGATTTCCGAACCTGGTTATCTCACGTGGAGGCGATGTGGATTAATTACCGATATCGTGTCATTTGACCTCGTAAGACAATTTCTTGTGAGGTTTTCTTAAGTTAAAGGTCTGGTCTGTGCCAAAAAACCACACAACACCACTGCTTTGATAGCCAATATTGCCAATGCCATTGTTAAAATCCACATTTATTTATGCGCCAGAGTTATGGAAAATTTGACATTTTTGATGCGCGCCACCTATCAAAGCCGTTGCAGACATTTGAATGACGGTATATTCCATATATGATAACTCAAAGTTTTTTATTCAAATTTTAAAATAGGCAATGCTAAATGGAGAATGTTTGAATTTGGCCGAATTTATGAGTAACGTAACCCAGATATTTAAAATGACATGCTTCTTATATGGTTTTAAGGATACTTTCTAGTCGAAAAATTTATATTAACTAATCCAGTGTCGCCTAGCTGCTTGAAAAAAGCTGATGGGTAATGGACCAACTCCTACAAAGAATAGCTCAACCTTCTTTTATTTATCCCTTTCCCTGTAGCTCAGAAAACATTAATAACACTGATCACGTCGTATACAATGTGATGTTAACTAATCCAGAAGGTTTAATTACAAGGAACTGTAATGCGCAATCAACAGCTTCAAATCATATTATGTTAATCAGCAGGCCCAGCCGAACTCCAAAAGACTAAAGATATTTTCCTGCCTATTCTATATATGCCCTTTAATACCTGTTTAGGACTCAACCAGTCCCAAATGGGGCAAATGTCCCCTTCTTAAATATTTTGAATAACTGATTGATACCCATTTAAGAACAAGCAGTGACACTAGACTTCTGCTGTCTACTGTAAGGCAAAGTCGATAGAAGCAACTCTTCATACACTGGTACGAACCTTCCCTCCAACATAAAGAGTATACTTTGGTTTCTGAACTGGTTCGCTTGGAAAATTGATAAATCAAATGCTGAGTAGCAGAATTATTAATTCTAAGCTGAGCGGATTTTCTCCAAGAAGATCTGCCAGTAAAGTTACGCCGTAAGTTGATTTTCTATCTCCCCTTCTTTGAAACTTGTTAGCAAATGAGCTATTAGGATCCCTGGAAGCGGAGAGTTACAGAGCGATTACCTATCCGGGTGACTTAGCTGTTACCATATCAGGGAAGCACCCCAACACTCTTAAAGACCTCCTAGCATTAAACAAGCTAACCTAGGGGGTGTTTTTTACACTTGTAGTTTTGTGGTACAGAACATGGAGAAATTGTCAATGTCGCAATTGTTTAACTTCCATTGCACAATTGCTAAGATGCATGTTTACTTGCAGCTTTTTAAATTTTATTGCCGAAAAACTGAAGAAACTTTGGAAGCTTCAAGAACTTCAAGAGAAACATATTTAAAACTAGAATTTTTGATAATAATACGGTTTTCACATGCCCTGTGCAGGGACGGGTTAGAATATTCCTGCAGCGCCTCCCCGCTTGTCGTAAAAGGCGACTAAAGGAGTAAATACATCTAGGCCACAAACAGCAAGGTGAACCTAGCGACACGTAACACCTATAAACTTTCCCAAAAGTGTGCATGCCAGTCCCTGGGTTGGCACGACTGGAGATCACCGGTGCCGTAAAAGAGAGATCAAATACAAAACCGGAGCATGCACACGTCGATACTTACAACCAGGATTTTGTGAATTAAAGCATTATGGAAGTACTCGTTCAAAATGACACTACCCCGCCAGGCACTACCATTGTTACACATGGTACTGATCCTGGACCGAGCAGCAATGCTCGGGTCAGAGCTAGACGGATTCCGGGGGCTAGCAAAGTAATGCCGCAGATTATACAAAATCTGAGAGTTGCCAATTTGCAACGTTGGCAGTATGACAGGTCGAAGCTTCGAGCTGGAAGAGATGATGAAAAGAAGGCGAGTGGACATCTTATGTGTTCAAGAAACAAAATGGCGAAACACGGGAAACAGGGCCCGTTTCTTGGATACGAGGACAAAAAACTATAAGATGTTCTACTATGGAACGGAAAAGGGTAAAAACGGAATCGGAATCATCCTTGCAAAACATCTATTAGGCAGCGTATTGACCATTTCGAAATCCAGCGACCGTTTGATGTCCCTTAAATTGGTGATTAAAGGAAAGTTGTGGAATATTGTCACTGCATATGCTCCCCAAATTGGATGTGAGCAGGTGCAAAAAGATGCATTTTGGCTAGACTTTCACAATCTACTTAAGGACATCCCAAAGGAAGAGTTTTTGTTCGTGGGCGGAGATTTGAACGGACATGTCGGGAAGACAAACGAAGACTATGAAGATTGCCATGGAGGCCTCGGATACGGCACCAGGAACCATCCTGGTGAAGACATCCTGAGCATGTGCAAAACATACGGTCTTATCGTACTAAATACCATGTTCGTCAAACAAAGCCGACACCTGGTCACTTACAGCAGTGGTGGAAATGAAACCCAGATTGATTACCATTTGGTATCTAGTTTCATGAAACCCCGGGTAAAAGATACTAGGAGAAGCGATCGCCCACCAACACCGTCTCCTACTGACAGAATTTTTTATGGAGACAGTGAACGACAACAAACATACAAAAACTTTTGGGAAGATCAAATGGTATAATCTGGATAAGGAAAAAGGCGAAGCTTTTATTTCGAATATGCAAAATGTTCTGTATAACAACACCGATATAGTTCGAAATGAAGAGAGTACACCACAAAGTATGTGGGATCTCCTACAGAGAACTTGCAAAGAAAAAGCCAAAACACTGTTAGGGGTTTCAAAAGGACACAACCAACAAGGCAAAGAAACATGGTGGTGGAATGATGAAGCTAAATCAGTTATAAGTAAAAAGAAAATGGCTTTCAAGGCTTGGTCGAAGTGCCCCTCTAATGATACAGAGCAAAAGTCATGCCTCGAAGTGGAATATAGAAACTGCAAGAAAGAAGCGAAGAAGAAGTGCGCCCAAATTCAAGCAAAGAATACAGAAAACCTGTATCGGGAGCTGGATGAAATTTCTACCCCGACAGCTGGTGCTATTCAAGAGCTACGGCAAAACACGAATAAGGGCGCAACTATCTTCAAAATAGCCGCTCAAAGAAGAAGAAATGCCCAGGAGATTTGTTCGCCAAAGTTCATTAACAATGCTCAAGGCCAACTACTTGTGGAAGACAACGAAATTCTTCACAGGTGGCGACAGTATTGCGACGGACTACTAAACGAACAATTTCCAAGGCTATACTTTCCAATAGCTTCACCTAACTTAAGCGAAGTATCCGACGTCACAGTCGAAGAAGTTAGTGAGGCGGTAAAATACTCCAAAAAGGGAAAAGCTGTTGGCCCAGACGAAATACCCTCAGAGTTTTGGAAAAAGATGGGAGACATCGGGTTTAGATGGCTCATGATTCTTGTCTCCAAACTTATACGAGGTGATCGCATGCCTAATCAATGGAGGGAAAGTTACCTTCTTCCAATTTATAAAGGAAAGGGTGATACTCGAAGCTGTGATAATTACCGTTCGATTAAGGTGATGTCACACACCATGAAGATCGTTGAGCGAGTCTTGGGTAGCCGACTGCGAAAAATAATTAGGCTATCTGATGACCAGTGCGGGTTTGTCGGTGGTAAGTCAACCACGGATGCAATCCAGAGTATAAGAATAATTATGGAAATGCATCGGGATTCTTTGGAGGATTTACATGTCGTATTGGTTGATTTTGAAAAAGCATTCGATCGGCAACCACGAGATCTAATATGGGTGGCCCTCAGGCAACGAGGAGTTCCAGAAACCTATGTGCGGATAATTATGGACATGTATGATGGAGCAGTTACTAAAGTAAGATGCGCAGCTGGAGTCACCGAAGAATTCGAAATCACAGTAGGTGTACACCAGGGAAGTGTCTTGAGTCCCCTGCTCTTTATTACAGTTCTTGATTACCTGCTTGAAGGCAAAGTGACGGATCCAAAAGTACATCAGTTATTCTTTGCTGACGATGGAGCCATCATAAGTGAAGACCCGATATCCCTACAACGAGCACTTGACGTATGGGTGGATGTTCTAGAAGGAAGTGGGTACCGCATAAGCGCGAAAAAGACAGAATACCTATGCTGCCCATTTTCTGATCCACACAGGCCTATTCCAGACATTTATTTGAATGGAGTAGTGCTTCCCAAGTGTGAAAAGTTTAAATATCTGGGGTCTATGATAAATAACGAAGCTACTTGTGATGACGATATCAATCATCGCGTAAGCGTAGGGTGGATGAAGTGGCGGGAAAATTCTGCTATCTTCTGTGACCGAAAAATGCCCCCTAAGCTGAAAGGAAAGCTCTACACTTCAGTTGTGCGTCCAGCACTCACATACGGTTCACAATGTTGGACAATGTACAAAAAGTATGAGAGTAAGCTAACGGCAGCTGAGATGAAGATGCTTCGTATGACAGCAGGAGTTACAAAGCTTGATCGAATTAGAAGTACGAAGATCCGAGGAAGCCTTCATGTTAAGAATACCATTTCCCAAAAAATTGTACACGACCGACTCAGTTGGTATTGACATGTTCAAAGGAGAGATCCTGAGAACCCCGTCAAAAAGGCAATATCATACAACGTTCCAATTCGGAATAAAAAGAAAGGTAGGCCTAAACACTCCTGGTACAAACAAATGCAAAAACACCAGCATTCAGTTGGCCTCAGAAATGTAACAATACAAAACCGGGAGGCTTGCCGCCGATTTCTGAGGTCAACCCGGCGAACCCCACAGGTGGATCACTAGTGTGAAGCAGATACGTGGGAGAGTTATGATCCCCTCGACATCGAGATCATAACAGCGCCGAAACAAAGGAAGAAGAAGAATACGGTTTTCACATAGGTACCACTCCAGACATCAAGTATCCTATCTCACTCTTTCTTAATGTTATAAAAGAGGGACAGGGAAGACGAATCTCTATTTATTTTTTTATTTTGTTTAGTGTTTTTGATGTTTGCTTTTTTGACATCCATTTGGTCTGTCTGGAACTTTTATTTATATTCCAAGTTAGATAATCAACAATTTGGTCGTACGATAGCTCGAAGAGAATAAGGACCATGACTAAGTAACTTAGAACCATTCTCTCTCAACCATTCCTGTGTGCGCCAGGAATGAAGGGGACCAACAATTTTTGCCGATTCCGAACGGATAATGAGCAGCACTTTTCATGAAAAAAGAAACTCTTGGAGGATTTGTCAATTTCTCGCAAGAGACACTACACCTCTGAAAAACTTTTTTCGCAGCGGCTGAGAATCGAACCCAAAACTTTCTGCATGACACCCACTAACCATTATACTAAGGGGTACCACATTCCAAGTTAGATAGAGGTTATTATTTTTATTTTCTCTAGGTTTTGGTCGTTCAAGTAAAATAATATTAAATAGATTTTGATTGCAATGCTTATTTATAGTTTTTATCTACATATAATTAATTATTATTTTACATCTTTTGGAATATCAACGCTTAAATCTGCAATTATATATGCAGTAGAAGCAAATAAAGCAACACAACGGTCCAAACTGTCAGGATCCTCAACCAGCATCGTATCACCATCTGTATGATGGAACCTGAAAAGAAAATTTTTTATTTCACTTACATAAATCAAATAAAAAAATTGTAAAATTCTAATAAATATAAACATTTTTGTTAATAAGAGATCAACAAGTTTGGTGTTCCCTAGTTAACTAAAGGGTTTTTTAATTAGCGGACTTGTTGTTTTATTGACATCTTCTGTCAAATCTGTTACCATGGCAAGTTACATGATTCAACTGAACGTCCAAATTACAAAACTTTATTATCAAAATAAGTGATCTTAAGGTGAACATAACTCAGGACGAGGCGCTCAAATTCAGCCGGAACTATGCGGAAGAGTTTTTGAAAATTGGACTACTCAAAACCTTGCTATCGTAATAACCCGAGGTGGGAATTTGAATGATATCATATTTCATACATGGGCTTTTTATAAAAAATGAATTTTTGTAATACCTCTCACACAGCTTGTTTTTGTGCAACATCTACCTGCCGTTATTGAAACACCCTTTGTATATTATTGACGCAATTCTTGTTTCGGTTGATATACTCGTATACTTACCAAAAATATCGTTCGTTTTTGTTTAACAATGATGCTCCTGGAAATCCACGATCAAGCCATACTGAAATGTCAGGTCCTCCATCTGCCGGTGTGGCAAATTGTGTTGCGTTAAGAGGGGTCATCAAGCTAACAAAAAAAAATTTTTTTTAAATATTAGTTCATAGAAGCTATGTAATGTTTGAACAATCATACTTTAACACTTCTCTAAATATACATTCGGCATCCTTATTGCCTGTGAAGTCTAATCCAACCGGATCAAATGTACCAGTATCCGATTCAATAAAAAAGTTAAATTCCTCAAGTTCATGTTCCTTATGTGCTCTAGCATATTCCTTAGCTCCATAATAACCATACTCTTCAGCTGTCCACAATACAGATCGAATTGTACGCTTTGGCCTGAGACCCATATCCTTTAAGAATTTAACTGCTTTCCATGAAATAAATGCTCCGCCCCCATCGTCCATTGCTCCAACACCAACATCCCAACTATCCAAGTGGCCAGATAATATAACAACAGACCTTGAAACAAAAACAAATAATCAAAAATTAAACAATATCGATAGTGAATTGAGCAAGAATATTCATTTACTTGTTGGGGGAAGTTCTTCCTTGTAACTCGGATACGGTATTTCTAGAAATGACAGGTTCTAGATTAAAGTCCTGCATTTCTAGGCGAATTTGAACTTTTTCTCCTGCAAATATAAATTCGTGCACGATGGTGGATCAATGAATGTCGATATTACAATTTATTTTTATTTTTCAAAAATTATTTAATTTTATTTGGACAGTTTTAGATCAGATCAGATCAGAGTTTTTGCAGCCAAATATGCAATTGAGCACTTGTTCTTACATTTTAGGAAAAAGGCTGGTGCGGTCCAACCCCATTTCACACAGTCAAAAAATTCTTCAAGTCACGTTTAAACTTGGTGGGTTATTTGAGAACTAAATTGTTGGTTAATGTTGAAAGTAGCTTTACTTTTCTCCCTCTTGGAATATTTTAAAAATACGAGTATTTTTATCGCAAAATGACAATACACGTTTCATTTGAAAAAAAAACCCGAACGAAACTTTCGGAGAAAATTGCTTAAATTGAAAGATAAAAAACTAAAATCAAAAATAACAAAAGAAGTTGTGGCAGTACACGGACACTTAAAAAATCTAACTCATGTTATGCTTAAAGATCAGTTTATAAAATTCACCTTCGACTTTTTCGTTAAGGCTTTAATCACACTTAAATGCCAATACTGGTACAGCCTTTAAACGAGCTTACTCTATATCCCCGAACAGTCGCACAAATGTTTACATAGTTTTGGAGAAAGTAAGATTGTTGCACTTCGTATATTGATGAATCTCTTCTTCGTTGTATTAGAAATTACCTTTCGAACCACTCTGTACAAGTTTTATTGAATGGTTTCAAGTTTGTTATTCATAAAATAAATTCTGGTATGCCCCAAGGTTCCGCTTTGTCTCTGATTCTCTTTCTCACATTCATCAATAATCCTTTGTCCGAAACTACTAACACATTAAATTGTTTTGCTGTCGACAGTACTCTCAGCTTCTCATATTCGATTTCAGATTCATTTCCTTCTCTTTCGGATTTGGATTAAGAACGGTGCTGTATGATAAGCTCATTAAATTTTGATCTCGATAGCATTGTCAAATGGGGAAATAACTACAGCGTAGAATGTAATGCTTCAAAAACTGTCTTCTGTCGTCAAGCTTTTGTACTGTTGAGTTCCGATGTTTTTTCTTTAGCAGCACTTCACGAATGTGGATTGTTTTTCCTTGCTCAATATTTCCCTACGATATTTATACATTCAAAACCAGTGTTTTAACATTTATGTTTTTTGTTGTAATTTCACAAGAGGATGCCACGCCCCCTGAATGCAAAATTTAAAATTTTCGATTTTTTTCTTTGTATGTACTTGAAGCCCTACTACTCTACCAATTTCCATCGCTACACAACAATCAAAAGTCCTCCATATAATTTATATGAATTTTTAAGAAAGTGGTGGGGAGGGGAGAGAAATTCCAAACTTTGATTTTTGCCTTTGTAAATATATACCACAAGACTTACCGTTGTGCCTATCGTGCCTGGGCGAAACAAGCATTTGGACTAAAGTTCGCAAAAAATCACAATTGATTGAACCAATAGAGTCTACAAAAACAAAAACTATAACAAAAAATTTACACATTTTTATATTTCTCGTTTTGCCTTCATACAAAATTGTATTGTTTAAAAGTGCTGGGGTGTGCTCCATAAGTACGGTGTTAGTTACGGTTTTAGCGATTATTGAAGTCCTGTATCTCAGAAACTACTTAACTTAAGTGTTGGCATAGTGTTTAGTGCGTTGGACTGTCATGCGGAAGGGCTCGAGTTCGATTCTCAGCCGCTGCAAAAAAGTTTTTCAGGGGTGTACTGCCTCTTGCGAGGAATTGACAAATCCTCGGAATTGGCAGAAAATTGTAGGTCCCCTCCGTTCCTGGTAACACGCACACAGGAATGGTTGAGAGTTGTAAGTCAATATGTCCTGGTTCACTTTGAGCTGTTGCACCACCAAATTTAAATATAATTTAGCCTCATCCAGAAGCCTTACATATACGTGCATTGAAGCACACACTCTTTATACCTGGCTTTAGGACATAATTGTCAAATTCCGCCTATATGGAATACTATATTTGTATCAATAAAACTGTGGGTTTTTTTTTAAATTATTTTCGGCTAAGCAGACATATTTGTTGAAGGAAATCATTAAACAAAATTATTCGCAAAATAAAT
This sequence comes from Chrysotoxum bicinctum, assembly GCA_911387755.1. Classification (NCBI taxonomy): domain Eukaryota; kingdom Metazoa; phylum Arthropoda; class Insecta; order Diptera; family Syrphidae; genus Chrysotoxum; species Chrysotoxum bicinctum. The sequence goes on from OU426989.1 coordinate 98,896,290, forward strand.
CGCTTGGTGGAAAACCATGATGTGTTAATTAATTTAAATTTTAAAATTTAATGTGTTAATTAAATTTAAAATTTAATTTGTAAAGCGATAATTACGGCTTTGGAATATTTGTGTAGTGTAATGATAAGGACTCTAAAACTTCATCGAAGGCGAAATGCATTTTAACTTTTAAGACCTATTTTGGCTAGTGACTTTATCGTAAGTTGGTGTTGTTTGAATGAAATTGAATATGTATTGCTACTTTGTAAAATAGTACACTCTCCTTAATGCGACCTAGTCTCTGCATTGGAGCATGTACAATTAATAACAAACACATTTCAAGGAATTCGACATAATATCATCAGAGAATTCAAAGTAATTTTTGAGACTGCACAGAACTTACTTAGTCTTATAGAATAAAAAAATTCCACGAATTTTTTCAAGGCAGCAGCATGTAAAAAGCCTTAACATTAACAAATCTTGAAATCTTTTTTCGGATAATTATAATTGTCAAAGATAGTCTAACATCCTTAGCCAATTTGCATACACCTTAAGTTCGCTCTATCGGTCTGGCTGCTGCCAACTCAACGAACCCGTTTTTTATGTATCTTTGAACGAAAAAAAACGAAAAGGTGCATCGTTAATTTTATTTGCGCTTGAGTTTTCAAAAAGAGGAGAACTAAAGCTAAGTGTACACGATTGGTAGATCTTACAATATTGTCAGATCTGTCAGTGAAAAACATGCTTACAATGTCTTATTACAACCGTGTAGTCTTACAATTAATTGTCAGAAAATTCGTCTGACAATTAATTGTTAGATCATTGTCTGACAAATACTTGTAAGAAATCTGACAATCATGTGTACGCTAGCTGACAATCGTGTAATCTTCCAATTAATTGTCAGAAAATGTATCTGAGACGGTAAATTGTAAGGTATTTGATAATCGTGTACACACACAATTTATTGTCAGGCCTGCCAATTTTTATCATTATCTGACGTTTCTGACAATGAAGAAATTGTAAGATCAATACATAGAGAAATGAAAATTATTTTTGTTTAAGTGGAGTGATTGAATTAAATTCAATTAAAAAGTTCAAGTGGAGTTGAGTTCACTTGAACTTTTTAATTGAAATTGTAAGATGTTCGTTTTTCAGCATCATACAATTTTTTCATTGCCATACAATTTGCAGCCAAGGTTCAATTGTCACAGTTTCCATAACCAACAAAAACTGACAATTAATTGTGTGTGTACACGGTTGGTACCAATCTCTTGCAATTAATTGGTAGGTATTAAGCCGGCTATCTGAAAATGAATTGTCAGCCAACTTCTGACAATTAATTGTAAGAGATTTTTAGATTTTGTACCAACAGTGTACACACACAACTTATTTGTCAGCTCATTGGTAGATAATTGTCAGACATTGTAAGTAATGTAACAAAGTCTTTAAAGGTTGCAGTCTAATACACTAAATAATTACTGGGCAATACTGATAGTATTTTAAGTTGTTGTTTATAGTATATCAAAAAAACCTAGTTTACTTTTTTTGTACTTTCATATATAAAAATTAATTTGATTTCAATAAATCTTTGCAAGCTTAGAATTATTTAATCATTTCTTTAAATCATAACAGTAAGATCTTACAATATTGTAAGATCTACCAATCGTGTACACTTAGCTTAACGGGTACGGGACAACGGCAGCAAGACAACTTTTTCAGCCGCACTGTAAGGAACTGGCTTGATGAACATTTTAGTGACCATTGGATTGGAAGAGGAGGTCCAATAGAATGGCCGCCTAGATCGCCTAGATCAAGCCAGTTCCTTACAGTGCGGCTGTAGTGTGCTGGAGCTCCATCTTATTGGTAGATTAAATTGTCTGCTATGGCCAAGGGAACGTTGTCATTCAAATCGGGCAGAAGGTCTCGTAGAAACTACGAAATGGGGATCATATCGAAAATTTTTTGTAATAAGCTTTAGTTAAAAAATAGTTAAAAATTTAAATAAACAATAATTACGTATTTTATCTAAATATGCATGTTTCTTATTTTAATTGATTTCAAGATTCAGGAACATTTTTGTTCTTATTTCGCAATTGCATTTTTCTGTCACTAGTTAGGGCGTGTAACGTTGCATTATTTAAAAAACATTCGCAGGTCAATATTAATCCAATGCTCTCACGCAGGTGTTTTCAATGAAAAAATGTGTGAAATATGGTTAATCCAGTACTTTGTCACATTATTGTATGCTTATAAGACGATAATTAAAAAAATAGTAAAAATAAAGTTAATCCTTTCAATCGTAAATTATTCACCTAAGAATCCAAAAACGTAAAAACTAAAATAAAAGGCTTTTCTTAGAACAAAAGTAGTTTTTGTTATTTTTGATTTTCCCAAAAACTACAAAACATTTTGACATCCGGTTTTTTGTGTTTGATCAAAAATTAATATGAGCATTGAATATTGAATAAAAAAATAATACTTAACTACGTAAAATTTTGAAAAAAATTTGTTTAAAAAAAACTTTTCATTTTTTTTTTTCAAAATTTTGATTTTGAAAATTAATTTTTCAAAAACTATTCACTCGAACAACTTTATTTAAAAACAAAATTAAAGAATGTATTTCTGGCTTTTCAAAATGCTATAGCATTACTCTGTAGGTATCACCGTTATTTTTTAATAATTTTTTTTCTGTTTTAAGTGATTTTTTTCTTAAATTGCCCCTCCCGCATAAACGGGGGGAAATAGACCCCCCCTCCCATACGATTTTTTTCTTGTCTAAGTCCAACCTACACGTCCTAGCTTTTTGTCACACCTTATGCCAATCACCCTGTATACACAGGATTCAAAGCGTGCAAAAACAGTTCTTGGGGAATTCAACAAAGTTATGTTTCCTAACATCTACAGCTTCTTATAATTTTGGCGACACTACATGCACACCGGAAAGAACATTTTCGAAAATGAAACGTCTAAAACTTACTTAAGAAATTTTACCGGTGAAAAAAGACCTACAAGATTGGCGTTAATGTCAATTCATCGACAAATTGAGATTAACACTAAGAAAGTTATAGTTAAGAAGGCCAGAAGATTAAATTCAATTTTGTAAATATAATCTCTACCTACATGTTATTTGATACTTTTTGGGTATCATCTCAAGTTGTCAGTGTTCGTGAGAGAGTTTACCCAAAATGTATGAGCTTCCAAAATCGTATAACAATGGAAAGGAAATGCATCCAATAATAATGCTTAACTTATGAATTGGCTAAGTGAATTGCGAGTGAAGTAAAAATGTTACCAAAATTAGAAAGTTGTTCAGTTAAAAATTTATTTGAATTCGTTGAAACAATTATAGACTTAATGCTTCAAGAAAATAAACTAATGATAAGCTATGATGAAACATTTATATATTGAATATTGAATACAAAAATAATACTTAATTACGTAAAATTTTGAAAAAAAATTGTTTAAAAACAAAATTTTTATTTTTTTTTTCAAAATTTGGATTTTGAAAATTAATTTTTCAAAAACTATTCACTCGAACAACTTTATTTAAAAACAAAATTAAAGAATGTATTTCTGGCTTTTTAAAATGCTATAGCGTTACTCTGTAGGTATCACCGTTATTTTTTAATAATTTTTTCTGTTTTAAGTGATTTTTTTCTTAAATTGCCCCTCCCGCCTAAACGGGGGAAAATAGACCCCCCCTCCCATACGATTTTTTTCTTGTCTAAGTCCAACCTACACGCCCTAGCTTTTTGTCACACCTTATGCAAATCACCCTGTATATGTGAAAAATAAAATTGAATTGAGCCTGTTTCACAAACCAATAAGCACCATGAGAACTATTACTAGCGATTTTTTTTTTGCATCTGCAATTGCATTTTATGTGTTGAATAGGGGACATGAAAATATAAACATTGACAACTTAACTCTTCTTAAACAATGATAGATGACAGAAGATAAGATGTGTATGAATCTTTTTTCATACAAAAAGACCCTTATGCACTAAACTTAGACAACGGCAATATAGAATCTTGCCTGATCAATATTTTAACCACAACACAAAATCTTGACTTTTGACCATAGCTAACAACACAAAGATATGGTCCAGCAGAGAAGAGAACAGTTTTTAATTTTTCATGCCGTTACGATAGTTGTTTATTTTTTTGTTCAATGTGAAATGACTCAAGTGAAGTTAATAAGATGTTTTTTAAATAATCAAATTTGAATTCTATACTTTTATTATCAAGATATAAGAATGGAAAGTATGAAATATCAACTACTTTTCTGGAAATAACAAATATTTTGACTTAGAAGGATTTAAACAGAGCTCATTCACACGAGACCAACGTGAAGCTCTGTCATGATCTTCATCCATGTCGTGTGCAGCATTTTCCAAGAGACCCAAGGAAAAACTTCTCCCGCACCTGCATATCATCAGCATACATATTTACCGAGGGCCCTAGTATACATACATTTGGCTAGGTTACTTATATACAAAGAAAATAATAATGATCCAAGTATCGACTCTTGTGGCACAGCTAAACTAAGCAAATAAGAAGCTACCAATTTTGTTGACGACACAGTGAATTTAAATTGATTTCGTTAAGAGAAGAGAACTTGGTATATGCAAAAAACACTTAAAAATATCAATCCCCATAAATAATTGTACTATAGCCTTCTTTCCTGCTGTTTGTGTTTGAAGCCTTTAGTTATCATCCTAGCTTTAAATCTGTATGCCCCACTGATTTATTTTAAATATTAAGAAATTGCTTTTTGGGCATTTTTATTTTAACATATGTACATTGTATGTGTTAAATTTTAAGTAGCTGAGAACTAAAATAAATATCTCGATCTATGTAACTTAAAATCAAAAAGCTAACAAGAAGAAACGATCAAAAATATATTCCGATAGAATTTGATCATTAAAATAAAACCTATTCTATTTAGGGACGTTCACATTCTCAAATATGTTTGGCAAATATGGTTTCATTGATTGAATATTGTCAAAAATCAGTTATGTTTATAATTTTAACCATGGCGGACGTTTTGATTGTAGATCTCTTAATCTTAGGAGATGAAGAACTAGAAGAATAAAAAAGGCAACAAAATAAAATTAAACGAATTTGCACTAAGGAATGGCTAAAAAAGCACCCAAAATTATATTCTTTAATTTGTTGGACGAAAACTGGTTCGAATTGAATTAATATACTTTTTCAAAGAGTTCACGTTCGGATTTGGCTCTATTTCTTTAAATTTTTCCACATGAAGTGGATATGCTTTGTGTTTTTTTGGTCTGTTTTTATATTCTTTGCTTTTAATCTGCCATTTATGTCACTGGTACAATTTTTTATATTTCGAAAATGTCTCTCCAAAAATCGCAATTTCCGCTTACAGCCATTTTTTTTTGCCTTTCCTTTTGATGCGCCACGGGTTGGAAATTTTCTTAAAATGAAATTTTCACCTGGTCTGACAAGAATGCGTTCATATTGACAAATATGTTTGTCCAGCCAGCAAAATATTTCGATATTCATCAAGCACTTTTGACAATCCGTTTGATGGAGCGTTCAAAATCGAGTCAATCAATCCGTGTTTGTCAAACACATTTGAGAATGTGAACCCCCCTTTTCAGCAGCCAAAATCCAAAATATCGAACTGTAATATATTTTGGCATAATAATTTTGTTCAAATGAATTTTAAAACATATATTGTAACATTGTGCTAGCTACACACGAGGCAACCGTTGCAGCAAACCAGTCATGTTGAAGCAACCGTTGCTTCGTGTGTAGCTATGTTGCCAATTGATTTTGTGTTGCTGCAACCGTTGCCAGAAATATCAAAAAGTTTTGATATTTTCGGTCGGTTGCTCCAACAGTACTGTGGTTTCGGCAGCAGTTGCCATGTGTGTAGTGAACAAACAGAACACGTTGCTGCAACAATTGCCTCGTGTGTAGCTAGCATTAAAAAAAATAAACTGCCTTTACACAATTAAGTTGAGCAATGAGCAGATTTTCTTTCGAAATAGTCAGTAAAATTGTTAAGCAGACAAAAAATCAAGAAAATTTGTTATACAGTGAACATTGGAAAACGTGAACCCCCCAAAACGTGAACTATCCCAAAACGTGAACACTGTAATTTTTACATTGACTGCTCTAAAACGTGAACAAATCGAAAAGCTCTAAAATGTGAACAGAAATTTTTTTCAATATTTCTACATAAAAATGCACTGAATAATTTTTTTAAAACTTCGGGGGGCCCCATAATATTGACAATGCGTAGTATGAAATATTTAAAAAGGCTTTCGAATGGTGTTCAGATGAAGACTTTGACCAAAGCGACATAAACGCCTAAGAGAAATTGTAGTTGTTAAAATGTTGGCAATAATAGAACAGACAAAAATTACAAATTTTGTTTGTTAAATAAAAACTTTTATTTGTAAAACGTTCTAATTTAAAAATGAAATCTAATAAATTTTGTTAATAACCCATACCAGTATGTGTAAATATGTAAAAATATTCATAAATCTATACTACTGCAAGCAAAAAGAAGATAAAATGAAAGAAAATATGTCTTATTTTAAGAGCAGTAGTGGGACAATACGGTAGAAATACTATTTTAATCATAAAATGTTACATTCCAAAACATGAACAAACTCAAAAACATGAACACCCTCGGTTTTAATTAGTTCACGTTTTCCAATGTTCACTGTATAATCCTTACCTTCATTATATAATCGCAAAATCATTTCAGCATCTTCAACTGTTATACTGGCTGTAGGTATTTTCTTTACTCCTTGACCATAAGTTTGTGAACCAGTGTGCGGAGATGCAATTGAGAATGGTGTTGCTGAACGTATAAGAGTAGCAATAGCACCTTTTTTTGAAGCTTCTGTTGCGCCGGATCCCCTATAGCTAACTGTTTTTCCATATCCTTGCCAAATCGGTGCAAACACAACTATCTTTCCCTTGACCTTTTTGAAAAAAAATATTACTTAGAAATGTCAATTCTACGTACATAAAAATAAATATAAACCTCTGAATCGGGTAATTTTCGCAGCTCTTCAAAAGTTCGGACGGCAACAACGTCTCCTATAATTCCACCTCGGGGTGTTCCTACAGTTGTACCGAGGCCTAAAATTTCTATTTTGGCCTTTCTTGGTTGAACAAGACTTGCACTTTCATATCCTCTATAAAAATGAACATATATGTAAACATGTTTTTAATAAATGCACAGGTGTACAAAATTAAAAATTTTTTTTTTTTGCCAAAACCAAACTATTGTTTTGCGAAGGTTTTGGATGTCAAAAACTACGTTTTTTTCTATGTGTTCTTTTCGATAATTACAAAAGCCATAATAACTTGTTGCGGCATTTTAAAGTAAAAGTACTCCTCTTTGAAACTCAATCAGCCCTAGCGAGATATCCGTTCGGAGCGGAAATTTCTCCGATTTTGTACGATTCGGAGAATTTTTGCTTCGAGGTATTCTTTTCTTTCGAACAGCTGTTCGGAATTTTTCTCCGGCATTATTTTAACGCACTTGGCGAGCTGCGTTGAAGTGCGATCAAGTGCTTTATTTGTGAAATTTCTGACAGCTTAATGCAATTGTTTTTCCGATTTCGCCCGATACAAATTCTTCGCGGAACAAATTGCGACAACGCATTTTTGTGTATTACTATTCTTTCCTATCACCTGGAAAGCAATTTGAACCTCGGACGAAGTATTCGTTGTGGGCAATTTTCCGCTCCGAACGGATACCTCGCTAGGGCCGAATATGTATTTTTAATTTCGTTCATTTAAGTCCCATTTAGACAATAATTTCCGTTTCAGTTCAGCTTTCAGCTAAAATGATGTCTTAACGTAAAAATTGAAGCTTTAAACTGGTGTTTAAATACGTTTCAGTTGCAGTAGGAAATGTAAGGCTTTGGTAAGTATTCCCAATTGCTGGAAATCTAAGGGTTGCACTTCGTCACTAGTTGCAATAACTCTCAATATACATACGCTTTCACTCATATGTAAATGGTTTGACCAATCACCATGTTCGTACTACCCCTTAGCATAATAGTTGTACTGTCATTCCGAAAATCTTGGGTTCGTCTGTCAATCGCTTCAAAAAAGTTTTTTTCAGGGTTCAAACCTCAATTCGCTCCTGAAGTTACGTGTGATACAGTTTTTTGGTGATTTATTAAGCGCTACTGCAATAAGGCTTTCATCGTCCATTACGCAATTTATGTATTCTATATTTCGACTGTTCACGAGTAAAATAAAGGGTCAACTAAATATGGAACTAATGTCAAAATCGACTATTAGACATCATTTCCACTAAAATCTTAACTAATAGTTCAACTGAAACTAAAACTGAAACTGAAAAGATCATTTAAATGGGGCTTTGTTTTCGAAAAATCATTGTTTGTTTATTAGTGTTAGAGATTTCCTGAATAATACACTGCACAGGGTAACACTGATTTTGGTGACGAAAAGAACCAAGCTGTGCAGTCAAGCGAAGCTAAATAAAAAAATCTTAAAAACCAATTAACGGGACTCAAATACCCGAATCTAGTAAAGCTTTTTAAGTACATACATAATATATATACCGATAATTCAGTAAGTATACCAACATTCTATATTTTCAAAATAAAAAGTATTTTTTTAATCAATATTCGAGTAACCGCCTCATGATCTAAAAAAGCAAAAAATAAAAATATAACTTTTAAGGCTTTCGCGAAGTTAAGTACACTGTGACTTTTTTCGGTTTTGGGGTTAATCGAGAATCACCGGTGACCAATGTAATGTATAGCTTAATGCTCGTGTGAGAACAGTATTAATCTATCACGGCTAATCCCAAAACTTTAAAATGCCATGTTCTATAAATTATTGTTTTCAGTTAAAATCAATATGGAAAGAGTTAAGCCGAAAATGTGTTTTAATAAACTTTGTTTTTTTCTTATGATAGAAACAAGATATAAAAATGTGAAAACCAGTTTATAATAATCTGTCAATTTGGATCGACTTAAAAATAATCACAACAGATAAGGTGTAGTAAACCATAAATATCTTTGCAATTACATACAATACCTTTATAATTCAAACAGATTATCTATTGAACTTAAGTCTTTTTCTTGACTACTGATTTGATTACCTAATCCAATGAGGCACCTTTACTTCTTCCGTGTGGACATTTTCGAGTCCCTCATTTTTAAGAAGCGCTTCCATGTAGTCTATTGATTTTTCCAAAGCATCTGAGCCTGCCATTCTTGAGCCAAATTTGTCAGTAAACGTTTGAAGACTAAGGTACACAATAAAAGTTAAAACATTTTATTCCCGAAGGCAAAATAAAAATTAAAAACTTAAAAATAACCTCTTGTGAACTTCTCCTTTAAACTTTCCATTAAGAATATGATCGGTTATTTTCAAAACTACATTTTTATATCCACGTATTTCGTTAATTAAATTTTCTGATAAATTACATTCGTCTTCGAGTTTTTCCTCGACTTTTTCAATTAATACATTACATGATGAAAAATGGAGCACTAATGCCGATATTATAAGCACAAAACGAAGCATGCTTCCATGCATGATGATGCTTCTAAACTAAAATCACCCAATCCAATGAAAAGTATATTCTATCAACAATTGAACGCAATTTTGGCATAGATTGCTGATATCGCAAAAGACACAACGTCCGTCGTCGTATGCATGACAGTCAATTAAATATTTTTATTTTCTCTTTTTTACTTGGTCAAGTATTGGTTTTATGAATAAAAATATACAGCAGCAGAATAGAGTAGGTTTTTATTGGGGTTTATGTGCACATACATTATTTAATTCTCGAAGTTGTTCAAACAACGACGAAAATGCCTCTAACGATTTTGATAAAAAAAAATTACTAAAAACTTTTGTTAATAGTATCTATAATTTTTATTTATTATAAACTAAATTTAATTTTTTAGAAACGAATTAGTAAATTTTGTTAAAGTTAGATTTTAAAATAAATAAGGCAAACCGAATTTGATTTTTTTAATTAATAAAGAAATTTTATACACTGGAAGTCCAGTCCAGAAAGATAATTTAACCACAACCCTTTATTATATTAACTTTTGAAAGTTATTTTAAATGGAAAAAAGTTCCTTATTCCTTTCTACTTGAAGGTTTTCTATTGCTTGAAGTGCTTAATACTTTGAAGCAATTTTGGCTCTTTTCCTCATCAATGTATATATGTATTAGCTCAACATTTATCATATGTACCAAAGTGTTCTAGAGAGACCTCTAGAGAAATTTTATTATTTAATGATTACTGACTAAAATTTAATGGGTTCACTGCTCAAGTTTTTAAAACCTTTCGAATTGGGCATACAAAAAAATTTCCAAGTAAGCCCATTAAATTTTAATCAGTAATCATTAAATAATAAAATTTCTCTATTACATTGTAGCTGTTTCAATATTATTCTACTTTAAATATTCGGTATTAAACCTTCATGAAGTAAGAACTTGGCGTACCTTTAGATCTCAGTGCTTTTCACGGCTGACTTGTTACACAAAGGTTTTTGTATAGAAGAACTTGGCTCTTTTTTTAACATTTATGTTTTTGGTCTGATCTCACGTCGTTTTTGCAAAGATTTTAATATTTTGCCATTTCAAAATCTCCAAAAATACGGTATATTTTCTGCGCTTTTTCTTGCGCTTCAATTGTTTCTTCTTGTCCTGACAAGATATCTAACACTATCACAGTTAAGAGTTATGTAAACTCATAATTTTCTTTTTTCATTCATGTTAACATAACATAGAGTACCAAATCGAGCACTCTAGTTATAAGAAAAGTCATGAATTTTCAAGATGCATGTATTTGTATAGTTTCAAAATGACAATAAAAAGACACTTCGAATGAAAAATCTTAGATTTTCTATTTTTTCGCTTTGAATGCACATTAAGCTATACCGCTCTACCAAATTTCATCATTCTTCAGCAATCGGAAGTGCTCCATATAAATTAAACATGTTCTCAGAAAGTGGGCGGATATCACGCCCCCTGAATGGAAAACCTCAATTTTTATTTTTGGTCCTTTATATGCGATTTGAGCCCTATCGTTCTACCAAATTTCATTGTTCTACTGCAATCGGAAGTGTGCCATATAATTTACATCTGTTCTGAGGAAGTGGGCGGATACCACGCCCCTGAATGGAAAACCTCGAATTTTATATTTTTTTCTTCGTTTGCAATTTAAGCCCTACCACTTTACCAAATTTCATCGTTTTACAGCAGTCGCAAGTGCTCCATTCAACCAACAGCAATACGGAGAAAGTGGGCGGATACCACGCCCTCTGAATGGAAAACTTCAATTTTTATTTTTGGTCCTTTATATGCAATTTGAGCCCTACCGTTCTACCAAATTTCATTGTTCTACTGCAATCGGAAGTGTGCCATATAATTTACATTAGTTCAGAGGAAGTGGGCGGATGCCACGCCCCCTGAAAGGAAAACCTCAAATTTTATTTTCCTCTGCTTGCATGACAAGACCTACCGTTGTGCAAAATTACAAGATTCTACGATGTCGGGAAGTGCTCCATAATTTTGATGATCTGTCAGTCTCTTACGGTTTTTGTGATTTTATCTCAGGAACCACTTACGCTAGAAAATTGAAATTTGGGGAGGCGCCTGTGCCTGACTAGCTTAGCAAATATTCGGAGTATTAAGTTTCTGACTTCATTTATACTGAAGATAGGGAGCGGTGAAAAATCGCCTGAGTTTGTTCCTGTAAAAAGGGTGTAGTGCCAGAACTTGGCTGGGCACTACCGTGCCCTTTGATTTGCATCAAAAAATGACGATCGTTTGACAAGCAAATTGACTTTGGTTTCACGTTTTCGAAAACGACCTCATATTCAGCGACTAGGCCTATTTCTGCATTAATGGGTTCCTCAATAAGCAAGATTTTCGAAATTTAGGCGATCACAAAATACACGAGATCAACCAAATTGCAATGCATCCAGAGAAAGTCACTGTTTGGTGTGGATTTTGGATTGGCGGCATCATTGTCAATACTTCTTTGAAAACGACGGAGGCTGGTTGAAAACAACTTGCCGTTTGCAAAAGAGGTATTACAACCCTACTTTTTCATCTTTCCAAGCTCGCAAAATTGCTAAGAATGTAATTGATGATACTGTATTTAACAACAGTTTTAATTCAGAGAATTCTTTTTCGAGTTACAGGTACGAGTAGTTTGATTAAAATCTTTTTAGTAGGAAACAAAACCTACTCTATAAAGCTTGCAAAAATGTTAACGGAAAACAATTTCCATTTTCATGTCAAAATTGTCTCTTGGAAAATTGTACACACGTTTTTATTTTCTATAGTTTCTATTTTCCTTTGGAAAATTACTGTCGATAAGATTTTTCGAAAACAGACGAACTTTCGTCTACGATTGGGCTTATTTCTTGCGTAAAGAATGTTCTTTTTTAGAAGCGGTGAACTTTAAATTGGCAACATTGTTTTCTGTGTTAGCGGATCTGAAAGTTATCGGTTGTTTTGAGGTTAGTTTAGTGTTGCATTTAACCAGGAACAGACAATTGTTCACAGGGGCGTATTTACCCTAGGGCTAAAAGGGCTACAGCCCGGGGCGGCAAGGCTGCTAGGGGCGGCGCAAGCTGCCTCTAGCAATTGGCCAATTTATAATATTTTTTTTGAAGCGATTGAACTTTCAAAATATTCAAGCAGAAGGACGCAAGCCGCCCCAAGAAATTGGCCAATTATTAATAATTTTTTGAAGCGATTGAACTTTCAAAACATACAAGCAAAAGGGCGCAAGCCACCCCTAGAAATTGCCCAATTTATAATATTTTTTTGAAGCGATTGAACTTTCAAAACATACAAGCCAAAGAAGGCAAGCCACCCCTAACAATTATCTAAATTACAATATTTTTGAAGGATAAACAAAAAATACAAAGATTTAAAAAAAATCAATTTTTTGAGTTTTTCAAACATGAACATTTTTTCAGTGCCGTGAGTGTCCGGCTGTGAGAGAGTTCACTTCAAGATGTCACTCACTTTTTTCACCATTTACTATTCTCATTTTATATAAAATAATTTTTAAAATGAAAATTCATAATAAAAATATTTACAGACATGTACCTATTCTTTGGAATAAATTCCAATGAAACGAAAACATTATCAAAAAAAAAAAACTTGTTGCTACGTAGCTCTAACAAAATGGGCTAGAAAAACTTTGGCTACGGAGTCGTCGTAGCTGTCAAATCCTTGGCAACCCGTGGTCTTTCTTTTCGTGGGAAGATTGATAAATGTGGATCTGTACATAACTGGAAATTCATGATGATCTTAGAAGATATATCGGAATTTGATACATTTTTTTCAAAACCTATACAAAGTTTTGGCAATCAATGAAAAGGAAACACATCATATTTGTCTTTTGCCACCTATGAAAAGATTATAAAAATAATGTCAGCTAGAGTCACAAAACCGATTATGGAACAGCTTCAAAGATCTAAATACGACGATAGTCCCAGAAGTACCCGACCTGACGTATAGATGGCGGTTGTTGTTTGAAAAGAATGACTGTGGTAGAAAGTAACAATTTTATAAAGCTTAACTTTGAAGTTCGACGGCGCTACGTTGTTCAGTATTTGTTTGGCAGCCATCAATAGTGAACGCTCTCAGTGAATTTGTAAACATGGAAAAAATTGGTCATCGTTATGTGATACAATACTTTTATTTGAAAGGCCTCAGTCCAACCAATATCAAAGCGGAGCTAGATTCTACTCTGGGGGAGTCTGCTCCTTCGTTTACCACAGTAAAATATTGGGTAGCAGAGTTTAAACGAGGTCGTACGAGCTGCCAACAGGAACATCGCAGTGGTCGAACAAATGTGGTGACCGCGCCAGAAATGGTGAAGAAAATCCACAAAATGGTATTGGGTGACCCTCGACTGAAAATGGGCGAGCTAGCAGACATGGTAGGCATTTCAAAATGTGCTGTACATCGCATATTGACTGAAAATTTAGACATGAGAAAGCTGTGCGCAAGATGGGTGCCGCGATTACTCACAATGGAACAAAAACAGCGTGGTGAGGATGTTTCAATCGAGTGTTTGGCGAAGTTTCACAGCAATAAAGCAGAGTTTTTGCGTCGATTCATAACCATGGATGAAACATGGGTCCATCACTTCACACCTGAGATGAAGGAACAATAAAAACAATGGACTGAAAGGGGAAAATCGGCTCCAAAGAAGGCGAAGACAGAAAAGGTCATGGCGTCAGTGTTTTGGGATGCGCGTGCCATAATTTTCATTGATTATTTTCAGAAAAGAAAAACAATCAACGGCGAGTATTATGCGAACTTATTGCAGCGTTTGAGTGACGAAATCAAGAAAAAACGGCCGCATTTGGCGAAAAAGAAAGTTTTGTTTCATCAAGACAATGCACCAGTCCAGTGCACAAATCCGTTATGGCGATGCCCAAAATCAATGAGTTAAAGTTCGAATTGCTTCCTCACGCACCTTATTCGCTAGATTTAGCCCCGTCGGATTATTTTCGACGGCTCTCACTATAAACAGGGTATCGAAACTATTGAACATTGCTGGGAAAAGTGTAGAGACTATGTAGAGAAATAAAGATATTTTCCCCAAATTGTTTGTGTTTTCTTTGTTAGCTCGTATACTTCTGGGCCTACCCTCGTACTTCTCGTTGAGCGCTGATTCGACTCCTGACATAAGCAATATAGACCAGCTTTCATTAATTTTAAGGTATGTTCAAGAGAACGCAGAACCCGTTGAATGATTTCTCTGCTTTCTGCCAAATACAGGTCATAAAGCAGAAGACATGTTACAAGCAAGTCATTAAACATTGACATAGAAAATTGCAGAGGTCAATCTTATGATAATGCAAGTAACTTGTCAGGACAATATAACGGCTTACAAACAAAAATTAAAGAAAAATATAAGCACTTTCTTTAAATTTGATCGGATCATTCGACTTATTACAAAACATATATGTATGTTTTTTCCGGCATCAACAGATCGAGCAAAGCTTCTTAATTCATTTTTTAGTAGTTCTGAAAATGTCACATTAAAAAATTTGTCACTTACCCGTTGGTTAGCCCGAGACAATGCCTGTACGAGCTTAAACAGAGATTGGGACAAAATAATATCGGATTTCAATGCAATTAAAAATGATGCCCACCAGAAAGCTTTACTGAAAACTGAAGCTAGCGGTTTATTGTCCCAATTGAAGTCCCTTGAGACAGCAATATTGTCTCAATTTTGGGGTTCTATACTCAAGCAATTCAATATTAGGCGTGTTTTGTTGAGCTTCTTAATGTAAACATTAAGAAACATTTTGCACATGTAAATACAAGAACTACAATTAAACAGCACATTCGCTCTTCAGTAATTGTAATTGTATAGTGATTAGATTATGTTGTCAAATGGTCTAGTTCATGAACACACTTTTTTTTTATATATATTTTTTTGACCAACAGACCAAGCAGGTTGTGCAACATTTAGAATCAAAATGTCTTAATGTAACTGGAAGGCTAGATCGTTTTCTTGAACAGTTCTTAATGTGAACATTAGAGCGCTCAACAAAACACACCTATTTTATCAAAAAAACTCAAGGTGTTGATTCAGACGTTGAAACTGTGTCCAGGCTCTAGAGGCACTCATATCGTTTGTGAGAGAAAAACGAGAATGCTTTGATGTTTTTGAAGAGATGGGAAAAAGCAAAACCTCTGAAAATTACAAAATGGACCAAAAAAGAATCGTCAAGAGGAAAAAACGAGATGAAGATTTTCAAGAAGAGTGAGTGTCTTATTTAAACATTTTCTGGAGCAAAAAAAACACTGAAAATATGAGTTCAAGGCAGCTTTACCTTCATATAAGAGAAAAAGAATTGAATTAAAACCTATTTAAGGTCTCACATTAACGAAGAATGATTTAATAGTTTAGCTTTATTAAATATAGAAGCTGAATGAATGAATTGTTAGTGAATTTTGTAATCAATATAAACACAGAAAAAAATTTTAAAACATCAAATATTATGCATTTGGTTTTTTTTTTTTATTATTATTTTTTATTACTTTATTTTTATTGTTCTAAAAGGCGGCAAAATTTGTCAGCCCGGGGCGCCAAATTATTAAATACGCCTCTGATTGTTCAAATTTATTGTTCATGGTTCAATTCGAGAAATTTATAGTGCTCATAATCAATGGATCATTTTCGCAATACGCTACACTAAACGATGATACGCATCCCGTTAGACGTGTCGTATAGTGCGCATAGAACAAGCGATTGCTGATGTTCAGCGTAGTGTTGACGATGATCTAAAAATAACTTCTAATCCAATGTATTTTTTTACTGCCCACAGTACTCTCAGCTCATCATATTTTTTTTCAGATTCAAGTCGATGCTTTTTTATGTGGATCTAGAAGGGCAGCATATGATAAGCTCAATAAGTTCTGATCTTAATAGCATTGTTAAGTTTCTTTGTTCATCCCTTCTGATCTGGCTGAAGTCCATAAAGCTTGAATATAATTCTCATACTCGAATATGCGGGCAAGCACTCCAATACAGGGTTGCAAAAGCTTAAGTCGCTTTTTAGCTTAAGCTTGGCTTTAATTCACAAGCTAGTGGGTGACTTATGAATTAAAAAAAATTTAATTTATAAGCTAATGGATGAAATCTGATTAAAAAATTATTAATTGGAAAATTTATAAGCTAGCATGATAATTTTATAACACACAAAAGCTTTAAATCTGCTTTCGTTAATAATTAAATAATTATGTAGCCAAAACAAGCTTAAACATTTCCAATCTACCAACTAGCTTATGAATTAAATTTTTTTTAATTCATAAGTCACTTAGTAGCTTGTAAATTAATTTTTTTTTAATTCATAAGTCACTAACTTGCTCATGACTTAATTTTTTTTTTTAATTCATAAGTCACTTAGTAGGTAGTGAATTATTTTTTTTTTAATTCTTAAGTCTAACTTGATCATGACTTGAATTTTTTTAATTCATAAGTCACTTAGTAGTTATGAATTCATTTTTTTTCAATTCTTAAGTCACTTAGTAGCTTATGAATTGAATTTTTTTTAAATCATAAGTCACTAACTAACTTATGAATTAATTTTTTTTAATTCACAAATCATCTACAGACTTATGACTTATGGATTTTTTAATTCAAAAACTCGCAACCCTGCTCCAATAACTTACTTAAATCTTTTGGATATATACCAAAAATGAGCTTTAAAAATGATAATTAAGCCGTGGAATGCTTTAGCTGATTCAATAGTTACTCTCAATATGATATTCGGACATTTATGACCAAAGTGCATCGATATCTTCTTTTAAATTCTCTACAACTTTCCTAAACGCTCGCATTGTACTCAAACATTTTAAGGGTAGTAACTATCCCTTAGGTATGTATGTGCAAAATAAAAAACAATTCGTCATCAAGCTCAGCAATTAAACTTGTGTCATATACGCACCAGTCGTGGCGGCCGCATGTCCGAAATCATATTCAAACATCAATGACAAAAAATAACTTACTTTCAAATAACAAAGAGCAAGTAAGCACGACCGATTAAATAATGGGTTCTTCGAAATCACTTGAACTACTGAACACTGAACCTGATAAGAGACATTAAATGGATTGTATATGGATTTTCCTTACTGACTAACATTTACGCCGCGCCGCCGTGTTCTCGAAAAACAAAGATAAATTACATTTTAAGTAAGAAGGAGCATAATCTAATAACCAATTTTACAATAAACGTCCTAAGAAAATATAACATTCTAACTGAAATAATCTTAATAAAAATATTGTGGGCTTAAAATGAACATGTGAATTTATTACTAAAAATCAATTGATTTACAAAAGAAGTCAATCGTAATCTTGATGGCAGGCAAGTTTTATAGCATGTTCAACTAAAAAGTTGATAAAATAAATCTTGATTTTGCACACGACTAAAAAATATCGTATGAGAGAAAGATCCATCACCCTCCTAAGACAGAAGGGGCAAGTTCTTAATGCCAGACGTTCTTTTCGAAATCAATACGTCTCTGATCATTACCTTTTTGTGCAGATACTCCCAAGCTGCCAATATTGAAGAATGGTAAAGATATTCTCTTAAAATTTTCCAAATTACACAAATGGACGGAAACGAAAATTGAAATAAATTGCATTTCGTGTAACTTTATGTGAATGACATATTTACATCACGTAACACGATGTTTGTCTTTCAGTCTTTTAATCTCATGCTGCCATTATTCTGAGCTGCGAATTTCTGTGCACAAGAATTTCTTCGACAGGAAATCACAGATAGGTCAACTTTGTACGTTCTGTTCCTCACTTTTGTGAAAAAAAAAAAATGTTGTTGCGTAAAAGAACAACTTACTAAAATTTAAAAAATGCATAGAAAACTCGAAATACAGGAACGGACCAAATGTATAGCAAAATAAAATGCACGACTTAATCGCACGTACTTGCTCTTATGTAGAAGTACTTGGAATTTAAAAATTATGTATAAATAAATATGAAACATGGTTTTAATAAGATACAAATGTTCATGCATACAATTGCCGTCTGATTTTTTGAGAAGTATGAATTTATTTTAAAAAAATCAATATCAGATTTAAAAAAAATCAATATCAGACGGAATTGCGGGACCCATTTTTTTCGTCTTCGCTATTATCGAAATATCAACTTTGATCAAAATCTCGAGTTAGATTTTTTTTTTCAAAGGCAGAACATACCCTACAGTACCTTTATCGCAAGTAAAAAATGAGTATATGAATGTGTGAGTGCTTCTGCTTTCGATTCGGATTTCAAATTCAGAAGCAAATTTCTCTTCTTTTCAGAATCAGAATAGTCATGCATTGTCATTTTTTCCCAAGTGAACACCTTTAAAAGAGTTCAGAAGGCTTCCGAATTGCCAAATAAAAACGACATTGAACGACACTACGAGTAGTTAGAAAATGTTTAAAATTAAGAAATAGTTGAATGAATGTTGAGAGCGGGTTTGCACTGCGACCTTAAGATCTATTATGCCCCCATCCAGAGCTATATGAGTTGCTAACCCTATAGCTCTTCCTCCAATTTTATCCCTTTGATGAGTTTGATTATTTGGAGTATCTTTAGAGAGGCTAAATTCCTCTCTTCTACCTTGTAGTTGTAGCGTCCCAGATACTTGTTTAAGAGTTAGAAAAATATTTAAAAGTTAGTTTTAAATAGTATCATTATCATACTTCTACTTGTACCTTAACAGTAGGATTCTCGGTAACAAAAATAAAATACACGACTAAGTCGCACGAACTTGCTCTTATTGAATATTATAAACTAATTTCAAAAATGAATGATATTAAAAAATATTAATCATTACCATTAGATTCATTTTTAAACTCTTTCAGTAGTAAGAGATATAAACAGAATGCCATTATGATTTCGTAAGCAAATATGCAATGTTTTTCAAACTTTTTAGAAATTTATCCATAAAAAAATTACTTAAAATCCGTTATGCCGATAATGAAAAGTTCAAAAATCAAAATAATAGTTCTATGGTAGGTATAGTCAGTAATATATAAATTTCTAATTTGTTTTACTGAATTATAGATCGTAAAAATTAATCGAAAAAACAAAATTTTATTTTATCAAAATTCTAAGGGCCGTTTTCAAGAAAAATACAATTTCCGAAGACCATTTTTCAACATTTGTATGGTGGGTACCGTTATTTTAAGAAAAAATACAATATTTTTTCTCACATCTTGTAGATTTTATTAAGAAACTTTTGACTGTCAAGTTTAAAGAAAACCGAACCTGAGGTTTTCGAAATATTGTCTATTGAAAAAAATAATTTTAAAAACCCAAAAACAAATTTTTAGAAAATGTTAATACACAAAACTATCTATCCTTTTGGGGAGCTTTGGCATATACAAAATTATCAAAATCGGTTACCATTAATAACTATTTTAGGAATTTTTTTAAAGCATTATAGCTTCAACTAAGTGAAATTTTGTGAATTTTTTTTTAAATATGTTGAACAGTTTTTGAGAAAAAAAAATATTTTATAAGATTTCAAAAAAAAATCGTATGGCAGGTACCGTTATTTTTTGTCTCAAAAAAAATTACCAAGTTTAAAGAAAATCCGCAGAGCCGTTTAGGCTGTAGTCGAACAGACAGAATTTCGAAACACACTTTTTTCCTATACCTATGTATATGTCGCAAGTAAAAATATTCAGGTTAATGAACAAAGCAGAATATCAATATAAACGAGTTAATAAAATGCGCCAACAGGTAAACTGATTATTGCAATATGTTGCTTGTATTAAAATGTGGACCAAGGAAACTCAAATCACAATAAATTATTAATAAACGAATGCGTTCGTTCGCTCAAAGAAAAATAACATTAATGAACTTTTTTTTTACATAAACTAAAGAAATAATTTCATTGACTTAACTTCATTAAAGTATGAAAGACTCACTATTCATTGAACCGATGAACTCCAGAATCGGTTGATAAATAAATCGTTCAATAAATAAAACTTTCTTTGTTTA
Source organism: Chrysotoxum bicinctum (assembly GCA_911387755.1). NCBI lineage: Eukaryota > Metazoa > Arthropoda > Insecta > Diptera > Syrphidae > Chrysotoxum > Chrysotoxum bicinctum. The sequence continues at coordinate 98,916,816 of OU426989.1, forward strand.
TTAGTTAAGTAGGCTTTTTTGGTCTGTTTGTAATTTAAAGCAAATAAAACAAGTTTATTTCATCATTCTTTGTGTTTACGAAAGGATTCGGTTTGATGGTATTTTTCGCTAGTTATTTAGAACTAATTAAGGGTGTGTCGAAATTGCACAACTAAAAACAACCTATGGAAGCAAATCATTTATTACACCAATTTTTTTAAAACGGTTAAGTATTTCTAAATATCTATGTATCTCTAAATTATCATATATGTATGTATGTACCTATGTGGGTATTTCATGAAAATAAAACAAACATGATGCCCGTGTCAACAATATTGATTTACTATGTCTCTTTATATTGTTTATTGTTTAGAAGAGACTGCTAAAAGCGATGTTTAATTTTGTTGATATGCAGAAAGACATAATGATAAAATCGTTTGTTATGAAAATCAATAGGTAGATGTAAATCATCATCAAATGTTTATAGATAAGTAAATAAAGTTTATTATGATATATTATCCATCGTTTTGTTTATCTAATAATAATTATGAGTAAACAAAATCGTGTCTAAACAGTCCACTCCATGGTGCCAAGACAGCTCATCCCGCATGATTCGTACCAAGGCTAAATTCGTACCACAGGTAGAATCGGCTAAGGTCATTGGTGTTTATGAAAATCAAATTTTCTCTCTGTGTAAGGTGATCACCACAAATTATTGAAAATTTGGTAGGATTTTAAGAGACAAGAACTAACAGTTTTCATGTCTGGAAACTGTTGTGTTTTGTATTGAAATAAATTTCTAAACGCTAATTTTCTATAAATATAAAAGATGTGTGTTAAGGATATAAGCATATACATACATAATGTACATAATGTGTTTATTTGCTTTAGGTAAATTTAAAATATTTAATTCATTTTTGAGGTTTATTTCCAAAGTCCCAAAAAAAGGTAATACACCAGATTTTGAAGGCATTGAAATTCTTGAAACGGAGAGACATTTTTGCAAGCGGTACACTTTGGACGCGCACCATATAATTAACAACAAAAAAAATACGAACCAATAACAAGACACTCAAGACATTTCAGCTGTCTACCTATGTACTTTTCTCTAGTGTCTGAAAACAATCCCTGACTCATCTTCTTTTGAAGTGTTGAAAATAAAATAAAATCAAAACTCACCCATATTTTGAAACTCGTATTTATGACTCGTATTCGACTACAGTCGTAAAAACAGTCATATGCGATGTTTTGCGTTTCCCAAATTAGTACAAGTGAAGTCGGATGTTCGACTCCTGGAATAACAACATACGACTATTGTCGAATACGAGTTTCAGAATATGGGTGATATTTTCTAATTTTCATTTAAAACATATTCTTAGCATTAGAATACAAATAGTTTTGTTTGTTTTGACAGTTTATTAAAGTACCTACGTTTTTAAATATATGTACATACATACATACCATTGAAATGTAAATTTAAAGTAAACAAACTTTAACTGAATGTAAGTCTACTTATGAACTCTGATGTGATGTTCAAACGTTTTAATTGTTCATCAAAATGGCAACAACCTTCGAAACGTCGTAAATAAAATTTAATTGTTTCATTTCTTATCATCACAACCAAAAAAGCCGAATAAGAACATATTTTTTATAATGAAAAAAAAGTTCTCGAACATTTGAATGAATTCAACAATATCGGTCACAACCCTTCATTAAACATTTTGCATATATTCTGCTAGTCGCCGATCGGATGTTTATTTTTTTTAAATAAACTTTTTGAAGATTAGAAAAAACAATGTTAAGCAAAAAACGGGAATGTAGGGAAAGAAGATGAAAGCTAACTCTGAAGGCTGGAATCTTTTGGAAACAATGAGGGGATTTTTTTTGAAATTTGATATTATTTAAATTAAAAATGATCAATGTATTTCACACTCCTAGTGTTGTTGTAATTGTACTAACTCAAACAATCATGAAATTCCTTACCAATTTCATTCGAAGACGAGCGTTTGCAACACGCTGTGATGCAATCAAAATAAAGTTTCCAGTGACAACACTGAAGTGACAGTCAAATCTTCAACGAAGTACTTGGGAATCAACTTTTCCAACAAATTCAAATTCAAAAGGTATGCAGACTTGATGTTGAAGAGAGCCAACTATTCTTTGCACTTGGTCCATCCGCTTCTCAGGAGGCGAAATGGACTAAGTAAGAAAACCAAGCTGCTTGTGTACAAACAACTTATCCGACCCGTTCTGACCTACGCCTTTCCCATCTGGTTTACTATTTCACCTACAACAATGAAAAAGATGAAGCTTTTTGAAAGATGCTTCGCATTTGCACTGGACTGTACCGTAACCCACTGACGAAGAAATATATACCAACAAAGAATCTGTATAAAGAAGCAAAGTTAATACCATTGGACAAGTATTTACTGCAGCTTTTCGGAAAAATCATCAGGAACCTGGAAGATCATCCCAACACAGAAGTGCAACAACTTCTCCAGCATGAACTAGAGCCTAGTGACAAGTATCTATACACCCGAGCCATCACTGACGATCAATTTGAAGAAATCATCCGTAACGACAACGCACCCTTTTACGAGAACAACAATCAATACTACAGGGGATAAAACGCCTACTCATCAAAAATTATTATTTAGTTAATATTTAAAAAATCATGAATTAGATTAAAAAACATTAATATGATATTGTAAGCAAATAGCATTATGTAAAGCCAAATGAAGAACTTTGGGCCCCTATTGTTGAGCCAACATGATTTAATTTAGTAATAAGTTAGTTTTAAGTTAAATTGTATATGAAATTCCTTACCCACAAGAAACTAAAAAAAAAAACTTCCTCCTTTTGTTCAAAAATTCCTCAAAAAAATGTTTTAACGAATTTATTAACGATCAGTACGTTTTAGTTTTGGAACAAAGCTTAAGCACGAACCATTGGTTTAAGACCTTCTTAAACCAATGGTCTATTTGCAGGACGAGTTTTCCTGGTACAGACGAGCAAGGTTCAAAACTAGGCCCTAGGATGACATCCGACCAACCTTCTCCAATTGGATGCACGAACCTTCTGTGTGCTGTTGACACGCTCACCTAAGCCACATCAATATCACTTTTCGCTGTCCGAAAAGTAGACATCAAAAGAATCTTTCTATTCTACCGGATCAACATTTCTAAATAGGCAATCGCACCGCACCCACTTGCAGAAAACTAGTCCTGAGACTCCCTGGCCGTATTCACCATAGCAGCAAAATAAAATGTAAAGTACCTGGGATTCCACTTCAACGAGTTGCTAAGGTTTAACCTGCGCTCAAGAAATGTGCTGAAAAAAGCCAGGTGGGCCTTCAGCCGTTTGAACCCATTGCTAAAAAGAAGATCAGGGCCCGTATTACGTAAGAGTAAAATGACCACTAAATTAATTGATTGTCATTTTAACAATTGCTCTCTCTATATTTGTTTATTGATATGATAGAGACAGCTATAGTCAAAATGACAATCAAAAAATTGATAATCAGCTATCACCTTAGCCGATTTCACCCCAGGTCTAAGCCAATCGACAAAGATATTAATCTATAAGCAGCTTCTTCGACCAGTCATCACCTTTTCCTTCCCAGTCTGGTTTTAAATTTTGAAGACAGCTACAAAGAAACTAATGCGGGACATCATCGACCGCCCGAATCAGCTTATGACAAGGATTACACTGAATATCGGCATCCTGAGTCGAGGTCCCTCAGTGTGATGGAAACTCTGGATGGCAACATAATCATGGACAACGTGGAAGTTGTCTCATTCTGACATTGGATTAGCCTACCGCGGCAAAACGCCATCCCTGCCAACGACCCTGAAGGCGCTAAAATCAACCGACTTTTTTTTTTTGACATGTAAATTTTATACACATATATATATATTTATATATATATATACATATATATGTATATATTAGTTGAAAGCCAAATTGTAAATAATATGTATAATAAAACAATCAACAAAAAATTGAATTGAAGTTGTCCTGATACGAGTTTACCCGTGGTAAGAATCTCGCAGGATGAGCTGTCTTAGTACCAGCTGTCTTGGGACGAGCTACACCCAAACGATAATAAAAATAAATATGAAAATATTGATATTTTCTACTTTAAGCAAGCAAATCTCAATTTTTCATTGTATCTTATTAGTTGTAAATAAAATTTGTATTATATTAGGTGATGTTCAATATAATAAAACATGAACTCCAGCACTTGAGAATCTAGTGTTTTTACAACCGATAAGATCGCGCTTTACAAAGAAAAAAAATAAAAAAAAGCATTGCAATACATGTTATTTAAACAATATTTGTATGTATTTAAAATAAAATAGAAATACTTGTTCCAAATTTATTTCATCTACCACGAATCGATTTTTGTTTTCCTATGCCTTTAAATTGTTTCTTTGATTTGATGATCTTTCTATTAATAATATTTTTCAGTTTATCCTTTACTTCGTCGTAGTTTTCAATCTTTTCTGACATCTTATTGGATCGGAAAAATGATTTGCCTTCTACAGAAAGAGAAAAACAAAAAAATACTTAGAAAACAGATTATATACTATGCACTCAATAATTAAATCACCTTTTAGTCTGACATCATTTTTTGGAATGAAAAACGATTCAACGAACAATTTTGGCTTACTGATTTCTTTTGCTTTTTTGTTTTTCATTATTTGATCTTCTTCGGTAGCTTTTTGAGGTTTATTTTCTTGTTCCTCTTCTGATTCGGAAGAAGAATCGTAAGAAAAAGGATTCAGTTCATCAGATTTGTCAGTTTTGCTTATGAGAATTTTCTCTTTCGATTGTAGTTCTTCATTAAGTTCCTTTTCATCTGTGTCCCTGCCAAACATGCTGAGTAAGCTAAAACCATCCCCTCTTGTTTTCAGAGAGTTCGATAAATTTTCACTGACCATGTAGAAAACTTCTTTTGATACCTTTTTCTCTTTGGCTAGGGGAATAATATTTTCTTCATCTTGGTCCATTGGTTCAACAGCCTTACGTTTGATCAAAAAATGATCCTGATTTTCCTTTGACGGGTCATAACGTAACATATTCAATTTGTTCTTTACATTGCCTTTGGCCTGAGAAGTATTGGGGAATTTACTTCCCACAACTTGCTCCAATATGCCATATTGCCAATCTCTTTCACTGTTTTCATTTTTTGTTTCTTCAGATTCATCGACTTTATCAACGAACTTGCTGTCAATTTTAAAACGTGGATCCAAGCTCATTTTTGATTGCAATTTCATAAGGGCAGCACCATGTGAACCTTCATATTCTGCCTTCATGGCAAAGTCGTTGGCAAATGAACCCTCCTCCTGATCTGAATCATCTTGAAACAGTTGTTTTGCATTGGATGATATGTTTGTATCTTCTTTATCGTTTTCAAAAAAGATTTGTTTATTTTTTGAAGAATCCTAAGAAGCAAGAAAGGGTTGTACCGCTTAATTCGCAAAACAAAAAACATTTTTTTTTTTAATTTTCATTTCTTACCACAGATGCTAGAGACTTTTGAATCAATGACTTTTGGAGTTGATATTGGTTCTTTTTCTTGTTAACTGATTCTTTACGCTTTTTGTCGTCATCGAATGACTTATCGCTTAGCAATTTAACATCTTTTTGTTTGCCTATCACAGTAATAGGAGTTGCATTGGTTCCTTCAATGACAATCTGTATGAATAAAACAAATATAATAAATAATTTTCTTCATATCTTAGAAACGTATCAGAAAATGTAGTGATGCTAACACGGTTTTTAATAATCTGTATACAAATTTTTGGCTGTAAAGATGAATTTTACAAAAAATAGTCTGAGTTTCAAAAGGCATCAGATATGTTTTTTATAACATAGAAAAGTCAAAGAAGTAAATGTTTACAAAGTATTGAATTTCTAAGTGCAGCGCTAATTGTTCTGTATGCGTATTAAACAGAACTAATTCGAGCGTACCATGTCCTAGAAAACCTTCTTACAACTCTCAGACATTGTGTATGTTTTCAGCACGAACAGGGGGACCTACAATTCTTTGTCGGCTAAGGGTACAAAGAGAAAAGAGCAAAAAGCTCGAAAGGGGAGCAAAGATGAAGCCTAGCCAGAATGAGGAGAAGTAAACAATCAAGAGTTCATTCTTTTACATTTAAATATGTTTTTTTGGGGAATAAAAATGGATCCTAATAATTTGAATTTGTACTTTCTGAAAACCTTTGCGTTTATTTTATTTAGCTTAATACAAACAAGAGCTTAAAAATCTAACCTTAACTCTATGATGTTTTTTTTGTTATTAGGTGTGTTTTATTCATTGCTGCATAGCCAGCGCAGCATTCAAGTGCGAATAAAACGATCAAACTCACTCCATATGTCAATTTCAATTTATATTTCAATGTTGGCCATTATTATAGAAAATATCAAAATCTGATGTCAAAACATGTATGTTATACGAGTACATAAATGTTGAGTTCTTCATAAACCTTTTAGTTCATATGGCAGAGTTTTGTTGGAGGTATAACACAATAAGTTCTTTCGGCTGCATTGTATTTTATTAAAAAGCTTCTAAAAAGTCAATGCTTTATTTAAAAAAAATTGAGTTTAAAATCTTGAAAAAGTATCGAAATTGTTGCATCTTGAGGCTTAAAACCAGACATTATCTTATTTCTTGCATATATTGCATATGGTTTTATATAAATATTTAATGCATGGCTTTTGTTCCCTGATTTTTAATTACTAAATCTTCATGGTAAAGTTATTTAAATCGAAGATAAATTAACTATGCCTACATATTTGTATAAAAATTGTTCTTTTTCACTTTGAATATGCTAGTATTGCTAGTCAAGTTTCGTAACCATATCAGAACTCTCATTCCCAAAGAATTGAAGTTGCGCTACGCAGATTTCTCCGATTTGCCCTTTGTGGTCTTCATTGGTCTGATAATAGGCGTTTTTCTTTTTTAGTTCAGAGTAGAGCCTGAGTTGTCAAAAAACAAATTGTGTTTCTTTTTTAGTTCAGAGCGTTCAGAGCTTCGTAAATGTGTTTCTTTTTTCGTTCTGAGCGTGTTCAGAGTGCGCTCTATAAGCTCAGAATAAAATAACTGAGCAGACAGAGTACAATGCTTAACACAGGCATTTGACAGATGGAAATTAAAAAAAAAAAATGTCGACAGCTAAGTGTTCAGGTGTGTTTCAAAAAATATTTAGAGCGCTCAGAGCACGCTTGGTTCAGAGGATGTTCGGAACATGCTCGGACTCTGTTCAGAGCTCTATACTGAACTAAAAAAGAAAAACGCCCAATCTCATCTTACTCCCTTATGAAGATCAATTAAAATTGATCAATCTGTAATCCCTACAAAAACGTCGTGAATTTACTGACATTCTCTTTTTGCACCAGGTCCTCGCTGGTATTTCCGCCTTTCTTATCACAGCACAAGTTACGGCCTTTTTGAACCAATCACAAGAATGTTGCGCTTAGGCAATAACTCACAGGACATCTTTGACTTCCATATCAGTTCTTTCTCACTCCGAAACACTCTTTACAACTCGTCCTTATTCTGAGCCCCTCGTTTTTGTGTTCATTTATTTTTAAGATTAATGTTTGTTTTTTTATATAAAAAATAACTGGTGGGCGGGCCTATTATGTGCCCTAATCTATAATCAAATAATAGGTGTGTTTTATACACTGCTGCATAGCTAGCGCAGCAAAATTTCCCTCGACAGACAACAACAATTTGATTGCTGGCGAAAAAGAAGTAAAAAAATGGCAGTTGTGCTGGTGATAGGACTTTAATTATTGAGATGAAAATGGCGCTATGCATTAAATTTTAGAATTAAACATATGTACATGTATGTATATATGTACAAACAACCTTAATGAACAATCTTCATGATTTTTTTTTTAATTTTAAGACTTCTAGATTCATGTGTTACGACAAAGGACTAACAAAAGTTGGGGCGGAATTAAAATTAATTACTTATTCGAGACGGTTGGACGTTCCTACACAACTTCATACTTCCGTATTCAGGTTTATAGAAATAAGAGATGCCACGAATAAAGATTTTATCGACTGCCGAAAATCCGGCAGCGTAATGTTTGCCAAAAGATGTATATGTGGCAGCTTAAGACCTGTCTCAATCCTGTACATGCGTGCTGACTGTTTGAAAGTAAAAAGTAAATTAACACTAAAAAAACTAAGGTTCACGGCGGTTTCTAGAAGTGTTTTTTTGGAAATCGATACACACAATACCTATTCAAAATGAAAATGTGGAAAATATTGCCACTCTAAACGAAATTTATTTTTATTTCAAAACTGTTCGCCATGATCACGCAGACTCTTACTAGTTATGGTCAGCAAACGCAAAGATATATCAAAGTTTGAAAACATTCAATAAGATCTATCTATTTATCGTCTCCTGGCATAAATGTGTATAGTGGGAGGCTGTTATTAGAAGCTGGAATTATTTATGAGTAGAAGCCTAATCGTTTGCTACCAACAAAAATATTGAAAAGGTTGTGAATAAAGTTATATGAATTTTTTGTTCATGATTTCATATTTGGCGAAATATTAAATAAGTGACCGAATAGGGTGAATACCGAAGAGAGCTTAATTTCCGTGGCATCGTTAATAGAAGCAAGATAGTTAGCCTGTAAACGTTAGATTTAGCTTCAGGATTCATCTAAAGACCTGACACAAATAAAGATGGGGATTCCAATTTGTTTTTTAATTATGAATAATTTTTAAATTACCTTTCCATTTCGTATAGAATTAGCAGCCTTTTTCTTTGTAATCAGAATGGGTTCTTCATCTTCATATAGCTTTTCGTTTGCGTCTTCAATCTCCCCAACATCTTCAGTGTCGAAAAACTTTTTGGATTTATTAGGTGCTTCATTATATGGTACACTGACTTCATAGCTGCTGCTGCTGGTTTTGGGGGTGGTTTTCGTACTTTCTTCTCGTTCTCGTTTGAGACGTTCCAGAAAACTCTCTTTGGCCACAGATACTCTAACATATTGTCCATTTATTTGTTTTGAGTTAAGTTTTCTTAAGCCTTTCAAGAATAAATGATAATTACAACTTCATATAATCTACAAATTTGAGCACTTACAAAAATCTACATCGCCATCGTAAAGATTTAACGTTATAAATACTAGAAGTTTTACGCTACTGGGGTCAACTAAACTTTCTTTTTCTTTAAATTCAATGCTCGTTACATCTCCAAAATCTTTAAATACTTTTTTGATATCATTTTCGCTTGTACCAACGGGTAAATTTCCAATAAAAAATCTTTGAGATTGCATCGGAAATACTTTATTTACTAGTTCTATCTTCTATGGTGCACGTGCAAAGTGAAATTCAAAACGTCATAACAATCGGCAGTGTTCAGGTAAAAATCCGAATACGTTTCCGAATTAGGTTTGTTTGCTATAAGTCCCCTATTACACGATGTCTCACGAGACGAGGCTCACGTAAGTGCAAAAAAGAAAGCAGATATGAGGAAATGAGATGCAAAAAAATATTCCCGGTGAGTACCGGGCTGATTTTTGGTAGTCTCATTTTGACGTTTCTTTTTCTCAAATTCGTTTTATGTTGTGTTGTGCATTAAAAAATACGAACAACAGTCGAATTTGAGACATGAGTCTCATGAGACATGAGTCAACGTGTAATAGCTTTTGCCTCACAGGATACAAATTTAAAAGGAAAGTAAAAAATGAGACATGTCTCATGAGGCAACGTGTAATAGGGGACTAAGGAATTGTAGAAAAAAAACGAAATCGGGACTAAGCGCTTTACATGTAAATACAACAACTACTTAAGTCTATACGGACTTAGCTAAGTCCAAATAATTTTCAAGACTTAACCTACGACCTGATAAAAACGGTGATCCAAAATAATATTATCTGTATGTTTTCAAAAATTTGTTCAGAGAAGTCAAAAGTGACGTTTTTGGATGCTGGTTGATGCTAGTCGTCAATACCGCTGACAAATACCATAGCGTACACAGTGCTTCCAACCGTTTTGAAAGAAGTTCCTAAGTCCCGATATCGTCTTTTTTCTACAATTCTATTAGGCTAGGCGCGCACTGGCAACTGTGATGGAAATCAAATAGTCTAATCACCAATTGAAAGAGAACCGCACACTAGCAACTCTTTACTCACGCTCACACTCTTTTCTCTCTTGCTCTTATAGACAACAGCTTAACTGTTGTGAAGGCAATCGTTTAGTTTGTGTCAAAACACAAACTTTTTAGTTTCGAGAATCGAGTTGCTCTATTGCATTATGCCCGATTTCACGAAGGACTTTTAAACATTTAACAGGCTTCTAAACCTTAAAATGAGATGTTTTGGTTTCACCAAGCGCTTTTAAATTAAACAAGCTTTTAAACACCCTTATAAACTAAATGCCCATTTTTGGCTCATTAAATTTTAAAAGTGTCATTGAAATGTCATCAGATGTAGATAACAACAATTGGTTATAGGTATAGCAGCTGAAATTATCGTTCTGTAAGGATTTAGTGTTCAATTTTTGAAGATACAAAATAAATAAATTAATACTAAATATTTAAATGATTTGTTTCTTTATTTCGAAAAAAATATTGATCGTCTTCATCCAATAATAAAGTGCAACACAAAGTAATTCGCTGAGCAAGAATATTCCTGGTTCACAGAAATACATTATATGACTTCAAAATGTGGTTCCGACTTTCCAACGCATCTGTGGATGAGTTTGTTGAATATGTTTGGTCTTCATTTGGAACCAAAACAAACCCAACAATGCAATAAAAAATAAATTAAAAGGTTATTACTTAACGATTTTATGCCACAGAATGTCAGTATCAGAATCTTTCCAAATATTTTGTGTGCATTTCTTTTTTTTTCATTTCTTGGCATCTATTTGAACACATAACGCTTTCTCATTTCTTCTCATACATTTCGCTTGTTAGAAAGAAAAAAGCAATTTATTTTTCCCAGGGATGTGAAGAGAACTCAATTTTAACAAAAATTTCCCCAAAATGTCCCTTTTATAGATTGGTGAAACTAAAAATTTTTAAGAGCCTGATAAAATTTAAGAGGATTTTTGATAAAAGTGCTTTTAGTGTTTGTTTATGAAATCGGCCATAAGTGCGTGGTGTCCCATATAAGCCCATATGTTTCATTTTAGCAACCAAACAGTTGCGAAACTAAAAATTGAATGTGCGCGCCTAGCCTTATGGACTTGCAAAAAACACGGCTATTGAACGTGTTTATTTTGCAAGTACGAAAGGAATTGTTTAGAATTAAATTTAGTTAATTCTGTGCTTCCACCGAAGGTTTATCTTAGGTCAGGCGCACACATTCAATTTTTAGTTTCACACCTGTTTAATTGCTAAAATGAAACATATGGGCTTATAAGGCTAGGCACGCACATTCAATTTTTGTTTCGTGACTGCTTGGTTTGAGCAACTAAAACCTTTTTATTTTGACACAAACTAAACGATTGCCTAAGGCCAGGCGCGCACATTCAATTTTTAGTTTCGCAACTGCTTGGTTCGAGCAACTAAAAAGTTTGAGTTTTGATACAAACTAAACGATTGCCTAAAATGAGTTCTCTATTTTGTGTAACATATAATTTGCACCTGCGCGGACATTCAACCAAATAGTTCATCTGTTTTCTATAAGCAACCAAACATTTGTGCAACTAAAAATTGAATGTGCGCGCCTAGCCTAAGGTGACTTTTGTAAGACAACCCGTTCCAGAGATACACTACAAATTGTATGGGAGACAAAATTTTTCCCGATCTGCGTACTAGGCTTTGATAGCTATCGGAAACCACGAAACAGATTTATCTTTTTCCACCATAATAATTTACTTTTCATTCTGAACTCACTCATTTCTAAGTGCTACCAATATACAAATTACTAAATTGATACTACAGGTATCACTGCTTCGTTAAAATTAATTGTCCAATACGAACGAAGTGACGAATTAGTTTTTTTTCACGAACTATATTTTTCTACTTCGTGAAAGTTATATTTTCTGCTGTGTTAGAATTAAAATTGTGAAATATCTTTAAAAATATTGCAAACGCGATGGCAGAAGGAGGTGATAAACAAAAAATCGTAGTGACTGTAAAAACACCAAAGGACAAGCAAAACATCGAAGTTGATGAGGATGCCGAAATTAAAGATGTAAGTTCTCGGTGTTTCTGCGTGTTCTTGTCTATCTCTATCGTACACAGCAGACTCAAAGACCAATTGAAAAAAATTTTCTTCTCTCAGACTTATGAAATTGTTGTGGAAAAATGATTAATCATTTGCCTTTTCAGTTCAAAATCTTGGTTGGCCAAAAATTTGAAGCCGATCCTGATCAACTAGTCCTGATTTTCGCTGGAAAAATCATGAAAGACACCGACACTCTCAAGACGCACAACATCAAAGATGGTTTAAGTGTGCATTTAGTGGTGAAGACTCCGACGAGACAGCAAGGTGCGCCTGAGCCTCGCCCACAGGCAGATGTGCGCCAGACACCATTCGGTTTGAATCAATTAGGAGGACTTGCCGGATTAAACGCTTTGGGTGCTGGCTCCAACACTTTCATGGACTTGCAGGCTCGCATGCAGAGTGAATTATTGAACAACTCTGACTTGTTGAGCACTATGCTGGACAACCCTATGGTCCAACAAATGATGAACAACCCAGAAACAATGCGTACACTTCTATCATCAAATCCCCAGATGCAGGATTTAATGCAAAGGAATCCGGAAATTTCACATATGTTGAACAATCCGGAGTTGCTGCGCCAGACTATGGAATTGGCACGCAACCCGTCAATGTTGCAGGAGCTCATGAGGTCGCACGACCGGGCAATGTCTAATTTGGAGAGTGTCCCTGGGGGTTATAATGCCTTGCAGAGAATTTATCGAGACATTCAAGAGCCCATGCTGAATGCAGCTAGTGAATCGTTTAGTAGGAATCCATTCTCAGGTCTTGTAGAAAACTCTTTAGGTAAGCATGTTTGTATATTTAGAACAAATTTTATTCCATTAATCATGAAACCTAAAAGCAAATATCAGGAATCTTGTTTATATTATTGAAGTGAAATAGTCAGTGGGAGTAGAAATGACTTATTATTTTCATATCATGAGCGTATATAGAGGATTTGAATTATGAATTACACTGATAACGTGGTTTATAGTTAAGAAAAAAATCAAAGGTCCGAGGTGACTTCCTTGAGGAACACCCGAGATAGCATGAATGGGATCGAAGATTGAAGGCCTAAACATTACTTTAGATTGATGTGTCATGGGATGAAAATGTTGGAAAACCGAGAGCTTTAATTTTAGGGTAAATAATTTCATGACATATTTTATCAAAAGCTTATTCAATCGTTTATACGAACGAACAATATACACTGCTAGTACGTAGATATGAGGGTATTCACATCAATCGCAACGATTAGTGTTGTGGTTGGCACTGTACTCCAAAAATTTGTATTTTTTGTTATCCCATGTAGGATTTGGATAAAAATGTACAAAAAAAAACGAAATCGTAATAAGAAAACAATTAAAAGAGTATCCGCGGGGGAATTTTTGAAGAGTTGACTCTGCCATGTTGAAAGTTACCCTTTTGTGGTTCGAAGTAATTTATCGACGAATCCCTTATTCTTTGGATTAGAAATTTTCTTTCGAACCGTTCAATACATGTTGTATTGGACGGATTCAAGTTAGAAACCCATAACATAAATGCTGGTGTGGGGAACTGCAACGACAAAATATGATAAGCTCATTAAATTACGACCTAAACAACAGAATAGTTGTTACAATTTTTAAATGAGGACTTGGAGAGCATAAACCGTTGGCTTCAAATGAATAAAATAAAATGAATGTGAAAAAGACGTATGAAACTTAAAGTAAATGAACCCATAAATGTATGTATGGATGGGGAAGTTATTGAGTGTGTTGATAGTTTTAAATATCTCGGAGTTGTTTTGGACTCGAAGTTAAATTTCAAAGAGCATGGGAGATATGTGTGCGGGAAAATTGCTAAAAAAGTTGGTTTTATAAAAAGAATTAGAAGAGACTTAACATTTGAAAGTACTTTGCTTCTATATAATACTATTGTCTTACCCCATTTTAATTATTATTCAACTGTTTTATATGTTTGTCAACAAGAAATAGTAAATCGGCTTCAATTATTGCAAAATAAAGCAATGCGAATGATATTGAGAGTGAATGTCTACACCCCAATAAGAGTGATGTTGGAAGTTTTAAATTGGATGAGTGTTAAACAGAGACTTAAATATAGCGCTATGTTATTAATATATAGAATGAAAAACAATATGGTTCCTGAATACTTAAAAGTTAATATCATCAACGTTGGAGAATTACAACCTTATAATTTACGCAACAGTGAACATTTGAGGCACAAAAGGTGTAACACAAGTAGCACCCAGGACTCGGTTATGTAATGGGAATACATTCTTTTAATAGACTTCCAAGTGAATTGAAGAATGAGCTAAGTATAAATGTTTTTAAAAATAAACTTATTTTGTATATAAAAATAGTGATTAATAATACATAGATGTTTTATTGTAAAGGTTTGTCTGACCTTATATATTGAGTCTTTTAGAATCTAGAGCACACATCAGAGCCTAATCTCCTTGGCGTAAGCTGAGATGGTTCCAGAAACTCTGTTATTATTACTATTATTATTATCAACAGCATTGTACAATGAGGAATAAGAAACCGCGTCGAATTTAATGTTTCGAAAACACAATGTAAAGTAACTGGATTTTGAATATAAAATAACGGGAAGGAAATTATTTCATAAAAAGTCAAATATAAATCAAATGGTAAACAACGTGTACTCAAGTCAGAACAATTTAAATAGCACACATATTTTCCGTTGCAAATTTAATATATTTTCAACGCATAAAGTTTTTAGTTAAATTGCTTCAATTTTAATTGCTGAAATGTAGTATGAGAAGTGGAAAAAATTAACAGCAGAGACCTTTAGGCTACCGGTTCTTGATTTTAATAAAGAAGGGCACAGAAACCGAAATAGAGCGGAAATTAAGAATAAGGCTCATTTGCTGATACAGAACATAAATACTTATGTTCCACATAAACTCTTATGTGACAGTTTACGTAGAGGAAAAAGTACAACATAAGCGCTTAGGTTGAACATAAATATTTAAGTTTCGTTCCAGCAAATGGCCCTAAGAGTGTTATAAATGCTCTTCTCCATTGCCAAGAAGAAGGAATTTCTTTAAAAAAAAATTCGTAAGAGGGCGATTCCATTATAGCGGGTGCAACATTTAGACTCATTTGAAGTACATTTAATAATAAAATAAGCAAAATATTTAATGACATTATTACTTGAAGGGATACATTTTCACCTATTTATATTTAATCCATTTAGAATTCTAAAATTTAATAAATAATTTGGCAGAAGAATGGTTTCAAAGTGCGATCGCGGGTGCAACAGAATCGGCCCGACTTTTCTAGATCATAGTACAAAAAACACAAATTCTGTTAATTGTGAAACATTTATCATGCTATTCTTACATATATTGAACGACGTTGATTCAATTAACTAAATAAATAAAAATAAAGATAGAAAACAAAAGTAAGCAATGAAATATTAACTTTTAAATCAATCGCGGGTGCAACATCAAATTATCGCGGGTGCAACGCGTCTAACTTAAATTAGTAAACTGATTTAAAAAACTGGAAAAATATAAAATAAGGCACATATGTAAGAAGTCAGTACCTTTCTCTATTAATTATAATTTTATTTTTTTCAAATACTTCAATATTTTTTCGAAAATACATATATGTATGTTAGAAGTACTCCATCTTCATTGATATGGTTAAGGATAACCTCACATAACGATATTGTGATATTGCAGCCTACCTGGTGCAAGAAGGTACAAACCTGCGGAAATAACTTTTGGAAATACTGCTGCTGTAAAAACAGAACGATATTTTAGAGCATGGATCTACTGGTAATATAGGGGGCTCAAAAGACCCTGTTGGAGATTTAGAATTTAATGCTTCGATTTTGACTCAATAAAAACATCGAAAACTTAACTTCACGAATGCTCATGGTCATTGTACTCTTCTCGATTCTTAACTTCCGACTTAATCGATTTCACATCTTTTATACCCGGCACTTGTCTGCTAATATTATCCCTTTTATAGGAATCACCTGTCATCCTTCAGTTTTATAGGCATTGCTTTGCTGGAATCAGTTTTTTTTTAAATACATTTTTTACTACTTTAACTATGTTAGTGGGACTCCTTGGGCGATTACGTTTCACTTGTGCGACTTTTTCAGTCTACAGGGACTGATGTAATGAGTGCCTGCCTTTTTTGTGTTGCCTGCGTTTTTCCGTTTTGTCTGATTCTGGTCAGAATTTTAAAATTTGTATCTGCCTTAATTTTTTCTTTCAACACATACCTCCTTATTAAATAAAGAGTCCTTTTTCTGCATGAAGCTCAGCATATTTGTTAATTTTTTGTCAATTTTCTATAAAGCAGTCTCTTTTTCTTGTTTCACTTCCATTTAACCATATATTTTTATAAAAAAAAGAACAAAATATTATATTACATAGTTAAACAAAAACGTGAACAGCAGAAATTATTATTCAAAACATATTTTATCAATAAAATACAATAAATCACGTTATAATGTTAGTAGTCAATAAGTTGCACCCGCGATCTTAATATTGGGATCGCGGGTGCAACCAATTTAAATCAACGTTTTTTGTCGTTCAACGTACAATATATTCCTAATACCGACTGATTTAATTTTAGTTTTGTTTTATTCTTACTTTTAGAAAGTTTCAAAACGCTAGCACTTTATTTCTGCCAAAAAAGTAAACTTTTATATCTTTTATATCGCGGGTGCAACAAACTTACAATGGCTTTTTGCAATCAATAATGCTAAAAATATAATAACAAATTCGTATATGTTTTTATGCAAACGATTAAATGGCATGTTGTTTCATACGTCTATTGAGTAAACATAACTTAAAACTGTCGGAAATAGCTATTTTGAGCGTATGTTACCAGTTGTAATAATTGCAGTTCGTACCGACTCTTCGTATGATAATGTTGCCAAGCGCAAACAAAAATGTTCTCTATAACTTAGGTCTCAGTTTTTGTTTTTATTATTAAACTAGCTTAAATACACCCGCTTCGCCGGGTGTTATACAATAACTACAACATACAAAAAAAATTTATTTGTATTGTGTTCAATTTGTAATACATTTTATTCTAGTGCTTTTTTATATACTATATTTTTCGTTTTTCCATCTGTTAAAGTTATTAAGGCAGATGACTTGCCTGCACGTGAAGATGCAACATATAGTTGCCCATGCGCAAATACTGGAACCTCTAAGTTAATACCGCATATTCCCAAAGATTGGCATTATGCCTTATTAATCTTAATGGCAAAAGCAAGTCGTATAGGAAACTGCAGACGTTTGAAATCGAATGATAAATAAGTTGGAATCATTGGAATTCTCGGAATTAAGACAACTTCACCTTTGTATTTCCCTTTTAAAATTGTTGCTTGGATCACATTGTTCAACCACCTTTTTACTGCAAGTCTTGTACTCGTATCATTGCAAAGCCGACATTGATTAATATTGCGTAGCATTATTATCGGCGCGCCAATTTTTAATGGTAGATAATGTGGTGGCAAACCAGGCAAATCAAGAGAATCTAAAAATTCAGTGGGATAATTCACAACATCATCTTGATTCATAACTGTGTCGATGGACTTGTATGCAAAAAGTTGAGTTGGTATTTTATTCAGAATGTCTGCATTGATATCATTTACGTCTAAATTTTTGCCCTTTCACTCAACCAATTATGATTATTGAGTTGTTGTGCTATATTTGGAAATACACTATTAATCAATTCTTGTTTTGATTGAGTCATTCGACAGAAATTGGTTGGTAGTGTTACTAAGCCAGTTGAATTATCAACATGTAATTTTCCATCTCCAATATCCAATAACTGTTTAGAAAATTCGGCTGCTGTTTGATCATTCTCTAATTCAACGCGAATATTTTTAGTTAGGGTTAGTTTTTTTACATGCCTCCACAAATACGATGATTTCAAACACGCTTTCAATTCATCAGCAGCTGTAGATCGAGGGATAACAGACAATGTTTCGCAAAAACCACCTGCTAACAATATCAAGGCACCACCAAAAATCCGTTGATTTCCACGAAAATCTTGCAACGTTCTATCTAACGCTTCCAAAGACTTTTTGTGAGCCATCGTACATTCATCCCAAACGATTATACTACATTTCTGCAAAACTTTTGCCATGCCTGAATTCTTAAAAATTTTACATGTAGGTGTTTCAGTAGCATGCATGTTCAATGGCAATTTAAGTGCAGAATGTGCAGTTCGACCGCCTTCCAATAAAGTTGCTGCAATTCCAGAAGAAGCGAGTGCCAATGCCAATCCAATTTGGGATACTGATCGTATGGACGCTAGAAGTAATGAAATCAAAAATGTTTTTCCAGTTCCACCAGGTGCATCTAAAAAAAACATTGCAACTCTTTCATTACGAACAGCATGCAAGATTGTATCATATACACGCTTCTGTTCAATATTTAATTTTGGAACATTTGACCGCACAAATGCATCCAATTCAACACAATCATAACATAATTCACGCCGCATTTCCATGTTGAATAAATCTTGCGCCGAACGATTAGGTGCTATCATTCCCAACTGAGATAAAGCTTTATTTGCAATAATTGATATACAAATATCTTCAATCAAAATAAGAGCTTCGTTGTTTATTTCCGGATAATTTAGCAAATTTAGATTTGAATTAATGGTACGTAATCTACGTAAAATATCATCTGACAATTCATCTTGATGGTTGTGCCATAATTCAAGCGAATTTCAAGGTAAAAAAGGTTGAAATTATTATTGCGAGAGCCAATGATCGATTTGATGATGGATCCTTTAAAAGAGAAGCACTGACATTTGAATATGGTTCATTTGACAAATCTGCAAATGAAATACATTGAATTCAAAGAATAATGTAATCGATCGAATTATTTAAGCCAAACATTAATTGTACCTATCGAAATAGAACTTTTGTCTTTGATTTTGTTAAATGACGAAACAGAAGCATTCTTCTCTTTCTCATTTTTTTTTTAAGTCATATTTTCCAGACATAAGTTAATCAGATATCAAACTTAAATCCAAATTATCTTCATCCCAATCTATACATTGAGAAACTTCCGTCAAATTTTTTAAATCACTGGCATATAAAATATATATATATATCAAGCACAGCGGTGACACTTTTTTTATTTGCGAAGATGTTTTGATTGATGTCCTAGAAGCAGTTTCAAGGCCAACAATTTTAAAAATTTCACTTATGGGCATTTCTTCACGATCATCATCAACTTTCTTAAATTGACCTTTAGATGCAGATGGTTTATCAGTTGAAGGCAGTACACTACCGGCCATCCTTTGATTCAATATTTTTTTTTTCAAAGCATCCCTCTCTTTAGCTAACTTTACAACAATTTCTTTAATATGGTCTTTCATCCTTTTTCCGATTGTTTCAAGTATTTTTCTTGTTCTATATTATGCTTCTCGAACTGTTCCTTTTTGTCCTTTATTTATTTTTTAAGCTGTTATTTTTTGCACTGCTATTGCTTGATAACTCCATCTGATTCTTCCTTATAATAACTTTTTTTGCCTTCCATTCTTCGCTATACTAAATCAAATACATATTAAAATATTGGATATATCTACACAACTTAAAAAATAAATGCAATAACCTACTCAAGAAAAAATCACAATCCACGATTTTTAAAAATAATTTAGAAAACCATTTTACTTACCTTAAACAAATCTAATTACATAAGCTGAAAATTGAAACTTAAAAAAACACTTGCTGTTAGAACGTTGCACCAATTAAAAAGAAAGTTTTTTCCGAGCTTCACTCTCACGAAAGAAAAACAAATTACAAACAGGCGTATGCCTTAAAAAAAATTATAATTAAATAATTTTTTCCACACTCAAAGTGCCGAAAAATCAATTCGAAAGTCTTATATATATTTAAGTTATTTTATAGTGTGGGTTGTGTTGGTGTATTTTGATAGAGTTTCGCTCATTTTAGATAGTTGTACGAAATCGAAAGGTATTTAGATTACGTCTGCTAATAACTTCGTTTATAATTATCTAATCTTCACGATTGAGGTATTATTTTAAATGTTAAATTTAGCTCGGATTACAAAACTTCGGCTGGACCAATTTTCAAAAAGTTTGTTTCTAAACCATCTCCAAATAGTCCCCTTTCATTTAAAAAAAAATTATAAAAATCCATCCAGCCGTATTCTAGTTATAAGGTCACACACAAAAGTTAAACTCGTTTTTATATATATAGATATAGTATTTCTACTTTGAATATTTATCAAAAAAAGTAAAAAATATTGTAATTCAAAAATTGGTGTCAAAAATCGTCTACAGCGGAATCACCCAAGAGTAGTAGTGTCTACGTAGAAAAGAGTTGTTTGGACGATTTGACACAAAAAACCAGACGTCTCTAAGCGTAATCTGTCACGTCGGCATCAGTTTGCAAGGAGGCATATTTCAAAAGTTAAAAGTTGGTGGAAAAATATGTATAAATGTACATTATGTAGAGTAGCGGCTGCATTCTACATATCTTTGGCTACACGCACAAACCGCTAAAGTCCGAAAATTCAATTTTCAAGAAAAGTCTGGAAAAAACTGACGCATTTAGAAAACAAAAACGTTACAGATTCTGATAGAAGACTTCAATCGTATCTGTTTAAACTATTTTTCCTTTTTTAAATTTATTTATTTTTAATTTTGTTAC
Source organism: Chrysotoxum bicinctum (assembly GCA_911387755.1). Taxonomy (NCBI): domain Eukaryota; kingdom Metazoa; phylum Arthropoda; class Insecta; order Diptera; family Syrphidae; genus Chrysotoxum; species Chrysotoxum bicinctum. The sequence continues at coordinate 98,937,672 of OU426989.1, forward strand.
AGAAAACAGCCTTTAAGTTGTTTTTACAAAATTAATTATGCAACTTGTTGCTTGCCTATGTCACTTAAGCTCTTATTGCAAACTGGAATTTTTTGTCCATGTCTTAAATAAGATAAGCTGTTTTTGATTGTGATTTTTATCATTTTTATCAACTCCAGCGGTATTTTTATTTGATTTAATTAAAAAATATTTTAAAACGGAATTCACAGTAACAAAAAAGGAAAAACTCGTATCAAGTAAAAAACAGCCAATTAAAGTAAATAAATAATCAATTGAAAACACTTATAAATATGAAAAAGTATTGAACTCTTTGTTTTCCTCTGCATCTATTAAGTCAGGATGTATCAGGGTTTCATTTCCGTGTCTAAGTTGTTATAAAATTCATGAAACAAAGGAAATAATAAAGGGAAATAAGCTTTGAAGAGCAACTTTTTTTTTCCACTTACTAAATTTTTAGGTGAGTTGGGAATTTCACACAATTTTAATGAGTTAATACCATGTTTTACAACAGTAAGTGTTAAAAAATGCTAATTTTTATCCATAGTTGTTTTGTATTGAATTTTGCCAACTTTATTTATGTTATTCCATACAAACTTGTTAGAATTTTCATCCCGGCTGCTCCACAAAAGTTTTGTTTCTGAAACAGAACCAAAGTTAAATAAATCATTGCTTTTCATTTCAATTACTCTAAACGGGTTTTTTAAACCCATGTGTTCGGACAAAATTAAACCAATTGCAAGGATGATGAATCTATTAGAATAATTGAAAAGCAAAACAAAACTTTTATTTGCAGAAATAATCTTTACTGTTTCTTCTTTAAATTTAAAATAACGAATGAGTAAAGAAAAATGAAATTCATATATGATTCTAATTTAAAAGGGAATTCCCCGTTTAAGAGCTATAATAAAAAATTCAAAATTAAAGAGTTTACCAACAACCAAATAAAAATAATTATCTTTTGTATAAAGTTGTGAACTAAATAGAATTAAGGTTCAAACTCAATAGAATCCGTACCTTTGTTCGTTTTTTCATAATTCCTGATCTAGTCACACTCAATATGAGTGTTACATGACTATAAAAACTTTTGATATATAATCTCAAAAATGTTAAAAAACATAGTGCTCACAAATAAATTCTTATTTTGACCGCCATATGAATCACTATATAAAATCAAATGTCTTATTTGTTTGTCGGCGCCTAGATCTGCCGTTTGACTGTAAAAACTTACTGAATTTCGGAGGTATGGTGTCGGCAAATACTTTTGAAGATCAAAAACTTTGATTCCAGGATTTCCTTCGACAAGTATTTTGTTTTCCCTTTTGGAGTAGTATGCCAAGTCCGTCATGGTATTGTGTTGTTCTAAATGTCTTTGAAGTCTTGCAAGTTCCTTGGCTTCTTCACGTTTTGCTACTTCTATTTTCGATTTGAGAGTGTCACACCTATTACAAGTGTCAATACTGAGTTTCTTAAATTTTATGTGCATACCTTTGAAAGCAATTCAAAATAATTAAATATTTCATACATATATATGTACATATGTACATATATAGTACATGTGTATTATTACCAAAATAAAATTATGTAAATATGTACATATATACCTTTAAATATTTGTGAAAATTTGGATTTTTTTTTCAAAGAATAGCTTGTACATAGTAGCCAATGTCAGATCCGCATGAAAATATATACAAGACGCGTGTCATGTCTTGAGACATCCTGCAGCAGCAGGTGGCATGAGCTTTGAAAGGAATATTCGGTTGCTATAGTAAACTTTCGGTTTCATTGAAGCAATGTTTAAAACACTTTTGACAGACACGAATCTTTTCTGTCTCGTAATTAAAGAAGTACTTTATATGAAGGCGTCGCGTCGGTTGCGAGGTCAAATCTGGCTTTTTTTCAATGTCTGTGATTTCTTATCTTCTATTTCTATTAAAGCTCCCATAAAAAGAATTCTTTGGTTGAACGTCCCCAATTCCCAATATGATCTGAAGATTTCCTTCTGTTTTTGAAAACTAATTTTGTCGACAGATATTAAGATGCTCATATTTTCTTGCCACTCGTTTTTCGAGTGTATGATTCACCTCCGTTTCTTTTTTTTTTTGCAATCACTTCCGATTTGTTTTCAACTATTATATGTGGAAGAGAATCGATTAAACGTCTGAAATCATGTTCAGATTCTATGCTAATGTTTCCACCAAACTGTTCAAATAATATATCCAGATTTTCATAATCGACTTCATTTGCGGATTAATTTTTTTTCGTTGATTACGGGTTCAGAAAACTTGATGAAATCAATTGGCCAAAAATCATAATTTATAATTATTTTTTGACGTTTGATAACGTGTCGTTTTTACATGTCACTGACAACTGCATAGACATTTTTTCTACCCTCAGCGTCGGAAAAGAAGTTTTACTTCAAAAAAAACTATTAATGTTTACAAATGCGTGAAAGTTTGATTCATCTCACTACATCTGACGTTAGACCAACCCTCTTCGGTAAAATATTGGTATGTTTTTGATCATTCTATCAAAACTTTTCGTTTTTTTTTTTCTGAGAACCATTTGTCTTTTACTTGCCTTGCAACCTTTAAGCCTACCTTCTAAAAGTCGTCTAATGGTTAATTTGAAGATTTTTTTCCTCCGTTACGTCAGCAGCCAGTTGAATTGACATTCTCTTACGATTTTTTAAGAAAGTTCGTATTAAAAACGGATCTTGGTGTGTTCCCGTCTTCCGAAACCGATTTGAAGTATTTTGTATGGCACAGCATAAACAATTCAATTTGTTCGCTATTTCATTTTGATTTTTGCCTGGATCAAATAAAAGTTGAATATCAATGCGTTTTGAGAAATTGATCCCACTTTTTAATTGGCATTTTCGATAAGCTTTAAAATCGGTAGTAAAAAAAATTAACTTCTTTACACTTGGAACTGCAATCAATCACTGATTACGAATTGTAAAATCAAAATTTTCATACATAACGGGATATAATGGAGAAGCCCAACAAATTATTAATTTTTCCAAACTAATTAGTAACTTTCAAAACCAGTACAAAAAAAGAGAAAACAAGTGTTAAATACAGCGAAAAATTAAGGGTGCCTAATACTTTTGGCGAAGCCTGTATAAGATAAAACGTATGTACACTTATCCTGTTACATATTATGATCTGAAAGTACTGATCTTCCTTTAATTTGTCAATATTTGTATTTTTCTAGGAGAAATTTATTTACGATTGCTAATATAATAGATACAAGAAAACATTGGGATATATCAGTACATGGGAAATAAAACCTTTTCTCTTACAATTGAACCAATAATTCTGAAAACAAACACATACTTGTAATTGTATGAAATTCTCTACCTGTGGCTTTATGTATACTGCAATATGAACAACGAAAATGACAAGTAAAATACCATTTTCATATTAATTGCACTCACTTACATAAGAGATGTCCTTAAGGATCTGACATTTCCTCCCAACAGACAGTACCACTAGAAAACATTTTTTTAGGTACCATAGACCTGGATTCAAAAAGCAAAGCTTTAAACGAATCGGCAAACCAGCAAACGAATTTACAATTCTATGTCTTATTCCAATTGCAGGAGAAAATCCTCAACAAGGTACAGAAAATCGAGAGCCGTTACCAAATCCGTGGGGAGCAGCAAACAACCAAAGCGGTGGACAAACAGGTGGAGGGGAAAATTCTGGTCTACCAACAGCAGGACTTCTTAATACCCCGGCTATGCAAAGTTTAATGCAACAAATGAGCGATAGCCCTCAGATGATGCAGAGTCTGCTCAATGCCCCATACACTCGTAACATGATGGAAGCTATGTCTGCTGATCCTGATATGGCAGCACGCATTATAAACACAAGCCCAATGCTTGCTAATAATCCGCAATTACAGGAACAAATGCGAACTATGATGCCACAATTCCTACAACAAATGCAGAACCCAGATGTTATGTCAATGATGTCTAATCCTCAAGCACTTAATGCAATACTACAGATTCAACAAGGAATGGAACAACTGCGTGCTGCAGCACCAGGTGTAGTCGGTTCAATGGGTATTCCGCCACCACCACCAGGCTCGAATACTCCAAATACTACGACAGCTAACTCGCCGACAACACAACAAACCGGCGGAACTAACACTACAGCTCCAGCTGCTAGTCCCCAGTTATTTAATGAATTTATGTCAAGAATGTTGAATGGGATGTCAAGCGGTGCTAATACAAACCAGCCGCCAGAAGAAAGGTACTCTTCTCAACTAGAACAGCTAACAGCTATGGGATTTGTTAACAGAGAAGCTAATTTACAAGGTAAGCATTCTACAATGTTATCGATGAAAATTTAAAAAAAATTGCTTTGGACTTTTTCGTGGAAATTTGTATTTCATATTTCATTAGTTTTTATAAACGTCAGGCGTATTTTAAAAACTATCAGAGTCCTTAAAACACATGTATTGGTTCAAATTTTAAAAGCGTTTATAGAACTTGTTAATGAAATCAGCCACAACAATTCAGTTGAAATTTCCACACAATTTAATTTGTTATAGTAATATATATTTTTTTTTTATTGCAGCACTCATCGCAACGTTCGGTGATATAAATGCAGCAATTGAACGGCTTCTTGCGCTAAATCAATTATCCTTAAGTTAACGTCATTAATTGTAAGCTGTTTGAAGTTTATAACTTTATATTTTAATTTGACTTAACAATATGTTGCATTGGTCATATTTTTTACAAATAATATTAAAGTATTTTTGTTGCATCTACTTCTACATACTTAAATAAAAAAAATACCGCTATACGAATGGTTATATCAGAATCACAATATTTTTTGTTTCTAAATTTCAGGCTGGCGATAGCAACAATCAAAATTAAAATCAAACAAAAAAATAATTCGTTGCACAACTAGCAAGCCATGAAGTACATTTTCAAAGGGTTTAATTTTATGAACTTATTTTGGTTATAATAATATATTTTATGGTATAAAATTAAATGAGAACAAAGCAGAAATTGTCTGTGCTAAAAGTAATTGCACTGTGTTATATTTTGAAATAAGCATCAGTATGTTTGCAATTATGATGCAGTTATTTTTCTTCAATACAAATATCCACTAACTTTTATTATTTTTGCTTTGATCTTCATTTAAATGGAAGAATTATGGAAAATCTTTTTCTCTGTGTAATATATATATGAAACTAATATTATATGTCATTCCAGGAACAAAAAATTGTAAAAAAAACACGATTTTATTGTTAACACGCATGAGCGAAATTGATTATTAAATATATTTCGTTTATTTGCAATTAAAATAAAGACATATAAAGTAAAAAAATATATTTCTTTTATTTATGGCTTATAAGTTTTTGTGCATTCCAAGACCTTGTTACAGCAGTCCAATTTTAAGGGATTGAAAACCAAATTATTTTTTTCTTGTGTGATTTCCACCGGTCCTTATACAAGGTTTGTTATTACAATTCACTCAAGCAATAAAAATATGAGAGCGGAAGGGAGATACTTAAGGATTTTGAAGTTTTGAAGAAAGGGTTTACTAAACCTTCACTGAGTTGTCGATACGATTTCTGTATTTGGAATTTTCGTCTTTACAAAAGGATATATATACGTACGTACCAAATGTCGATAAGCAAGAAGGGATCTTTTACCAACGCAAATACCTAGCAAATCAGGAGAGACATTGAAATACATGTCTTGGGGCTACGTTTGGTACCACATGTATATCGAAACACTTTATTTCATATTCATGATTTTACTAATACGTAGACAAAAACGTAAAAAAAAAACGAACCAAAATAGTTGTGGATCGAAATAATACATACATTGCTTTGGTATGTACATAAAAATATAAAATTACCGATTCCTCAGGAGTTAAAAATGTTTTAGATTTCAACAGTATGAATATCATTAGGATAAGTTTTAAGACATTTATTAGAAAGTTTCTTCTCAAAGTGATGAATTTCTGTTTTAAACATGTCACGTCGGTTTTCGATATTTTCATCAAAGTAACATAACATTACGAAGAATGCAGTGGGCCCTGCAGAAGCGGTTTTCTTCAAACTTGGTTACTTCGGTTATTCTCTAAAGGAGAAACTGAGGTATTGGCTTTGTTTCAATTTCTCCTATAGGGAATCGCCGAATACCCTTAAATAACAAGTTTGAAGAAAATTAGTTCAGCCGTTTAGGCTGTAGGTCGACAGACAGACAGACGAAATTTTAAGCCCATTGACTCGTAATTTGTTGCTATTTTCGAAGAAAAAAAATAGAGGATAAGTTTGTAATACATAATATACAGTTACTCACAAAATTTCTTTCCTGACTTAAATGTTAAATCAAAAAAAAGAACCAAAAAAAATAACGGTTTCTTTTAAAACTTGTAAGTAACAATTAAAATAAAAAAAATCTATTCCTTGGATGTAAAAAAAAAGAAAAATGCATTTTAAGTGTAGTTTTTTCACAAAATTATTGGGTCAAAATACTTAAATATTATTTGGACACTATAATTTAGATATTATTTTAATGTTCAGTACTTTGTTAGATTTCCCTTCTGTTGAATAACTCTTTTAAGTCTTCTTTGCATAGATTCAATCAATTTTTGTGTTGTTGAAAAACTAATTTTACTCCATTCGAAAAGGTAAAACCACATCTATTGACAATAAAAACCAAATCAAGAGAAAGAGTTTATAAGGAGCTACCAAAAGACGGATTTGTCGTTATGGAATCGTGTTTTGTCTCTGACGAAAGTAAATTTAAGAAAAACAGAGAACAAAACACGTTTCCTGAACGACAAATCCGTCTTTTGGTAGCTCCTTATAAACTCTTTCTCTTGATTCGGTTTTTCTTGTTGATAAAAGGTTTTATTCTTGCCACTGTTCCATGAAAATTACTTTTTCGCAGCACTGTTTTTACGGTTTCAGGGTTAACATCTTATCGCAGGTATTTTCTTACCTCCGCATAAAATGGCCCCTTGCTAGAAATTGTAGAATCGAACAGAATTAGAAGGTTTTGGTAACACAATTCTTTAGTTTATCTGGCATCACTGACATAAACGAAATATTAGCAGCTTCAAGCTATTGCTTGAAATTTTACAGGTCAAACTATCTCTAGCCATCTACAAAAGTAGAACCAATAAAATGTTGTAAAAAGTTTGTTGAAAAAAAAATATAGAAAACATTCGATTTTAAAGAAAACAGTAAATGCATGTATGTAAGTATTAAGTATTTCTTATTAATTTACTGAAATTAGGTGGCCTATAACTATTTCAGTGTGTTCGGAATTAAAACTTAAATAAAAGAACCCTAAATGGGCAAAATGGCCTACTAAGCACTCGCCTAAAATGGCATAGTGTGCCATTTTATACTTCCTCTTACATTTTCATTTTCTTTATAGTGAAAATGGTTGAAAAATATAAACGATGTACAGAGAGGCAGTCCTGGACTGATAATGCATTAACAAAAGCCCTAAATGCCGTCCAAAAAAAAAGTACTTGCAATAATTGAGTATTATTATAATTTCTACTTTTCCTTATTTTGTTTTAAATGAATTGTTGTTTTTATTTTTTTGTTGAGTATTGTTTATGTTTGTCTTACTTTGAACTATGATTTGTTTAAAATAAAGTTCAAATTAAATTGAAAATGGTTTTTAGTTTACTTACCTAGTTGGTTTACTTGCAAAGGTAAAATGGTATACCAGTATGCCATTTTACCCGGACAATTTCGATCATTGGAATTTGAAGAGTTTTTGAAAATTAAATACTTTAAATACTTTTTGAAACTTTTTAAACTCGTAAGGCAAACAAATGTAAGCGTTATTGATTTAGCTTTGAAAAGAATATAACATTTAAGTTTAAATGTCGCATTTTTGCGAGATAGGACACATTTTTCTTAGGGGGGCATTTTAAGCCACCTTCCCCTATATCTACATTGTTCTTCCATTTTGACCTTACTAATAATAACGCATAAAATTCAAATCGAATAAACATCTGACATATGTAACGGAATTTTAAGAACTTAAAAGTGTTATATTTGTCTCGTTAAAAACAAAAAAAAATGACACCACAGGGTGTCCGATTTCTTTGTTGATATTAAATTTACAATTGTTTTCTTTTAAATTAAATTTCGATGACAATTTGTTAATAAAAATTTAATTTGTGTTAAATATCCACAGGCGAATCTATAAACAAATCTTAAAGGTTACTTAACTTTAAAATACCTCTAAATAGCTCTTAAGTATGAAATCGGTATCTATAATCAATTTTCACATTTAAGTAACGTTACTTAAAGGCCTCTTAACTTAAACGCCATCAACCGCGTTTAAGGATCACTTAGAGGCATTTTAAAATGTATTTTGACATATCAATTGTCATCTTTGAAATTTTGAAGTTTCAAATTGTGAGTTTGTATTGTTTGTTGTGATATTTTAGAATTAGAAAATGCAAATAATTAAGAAACCGAAAGTTTGTATTGATTAAAGAACGTGTACGCGCAAAGAAGTTTCGTCAACGCTTTCCGCTTAGCCTTTGAAGTGTTTGTATCGACACTAACTTTATTCCTCGTTGTTGGAAGAGAATCTGTGCATAAAATAATTTGTTTTGTAGTGTTGTGTATTATTGCAAATTCTAAAATAAAAAAGTTTTCTTGTCGGAAGCATTCCAATTTTCAGATCTTTTTCTTTTGTTTGTGGCGGCGGGTGTGGGTTTGTGTTCCATGGCCATTTTTTTTCTATTTCACAAATAAAAAAATGTGTTCCAAATATTTACTGATTGAAAGTGGCACAAAACAGCTGTGTTGTATAAAATGAAGCAGAATTTGTTTTTTTTTTGTACTAGATTTTCACATTCTTTTACGTTACGTGACATAACCATTGTTTAGTTAAGTACCAACGAAAAATCGATTATAGATACGAATTGAAGTTTCGTCATTTAAAGGCAAATTAAATATTTAAGTATGCTTAACTAAATAACCTCTAAGATGCAGTTTAAGAAAATCTTATAGATACGGCTGCCAGAGTTTATAATTAAAACTATGTATAAATGCAGAAATACGTTTTTTTCAAACCATCAATTTTATTTTGTGATTTAAAGAGAAAAGACTTATATGTCCGATTTCTTTTTTGATGCACTGTAGGTGCTACCGATGCTCGATCGAATCAATAAAACTCGATTGTTACTACGTTTATATGCAGTATCGAAAGATCGAGTTGGATTAGGGTCGGATTTTCGACCCAGGTTTTTCGTCATTTGAGTTGAGAGCTCGATTTGGAGTTGAGTTGAAATGGTGTTGAGCGATTCTGAAACATTTTGTTAAGCCAACTCCTTGACCCAGGTTTTTCGTCTCATATTTCGACTCGACACCGCTGAGCGAGTGGGATCGAGTCGAACGAAGCTCATTTCAACTCAATACCCGTTTACAAAGGGTCGAAGCGAGCTTCAAGGTCGCTTCAATACCTCATATAAACGTAGTATGTATCAAGTTAATCAAGTTACGTGCTGGCACCCCTGAATCATAGAATTGTAAGTGTTGCTGTTGTTTTTTTTATAGATTTAGTTGTATTTTAGTAAAGGTAAACTGATGGGCATTCCTTGAAGCGCGAGTATAACGGTTAAATTATTTAAGGGGAGGAATGCAGCTGGCTATTTCACTATGACACTATTTATAAAAATAGCGGTAAAATAATGAAAGACAACATTGCTATAATCCTTGTATCTCATTTCAATCGATAAAATGAATCATCTAAAATTTAAGATGCCATCAGGTGCGTTTTTATAGAATCAAACTTTGACCGACTCTCGCAATAAGAGCCTTTCACATTACGATGATAGAGAACATGAAAAGGTGTATTGCGGAATATATGTATACCTTGACCAACAACGAAAACGGCTCCAACGAATTAAATACAAATATTCCCTGCACTATTGAGGTGTGGTCTACATTTTGGTGGAATAAATAATTTCAATACAAAATTTTGCATACAAACATTTTCGAAAAAAACGACGACCATAGTGGGCCGGAGCACCATCTTGTTGAAAATATGATGAAGCTGGTTGAGCAAGTGGAACATCCTCCAATAGGTCTGGTAGATTATTTTGTAAAAACACCACATAGTAGAACTAATTCAAGGTGGTAGTTTGAAGGACCCGATTAGTTTATTTCCAATTACACCTGCCCACATATTGACACTTATGTCGATTTCCTTTTACACTAGGGATTTTAGGGATTGCGATCCCTTGTCAAATTTTGTCTTTTTAGTGTGCGTATTTCGTATACATGTAAATCCCTCTCCAAATACGGATTCGAAAGATTTGATCTCTGTCAAAAAAAAATCGATTTTTTTGGTGTGTAAAAGGAAATCGACATTAATCTCTGTGCTGAAATGATCTTCGCCGTCTTGAATGTAAGCCTTTTTTTAAATCGTCAAAAAGTGATGTCAAAGTTGAAAATCAAACTTTTTCTTAGAATATGACCAAGAATCAGGCCCCAAAGTATGGCACACGAATTACCGGACATCCTATATAAAATACCTTTAATGTGTATTCCAAACTTTTTTTACAAAAATATTAAGGAAATTATGGGCCTTGTGAATAAAAAAAAAGTTAAAGCTTTTTTTGGAGGAAGCTAAAGCCAACTAGTCATAGCTTTTACTAGCAGCTAAAGCTAGACAGTTCTAGCTTAAGCTTTATTTTATGTGAATAAAAAAATGATAACGCTAAATAGCTTATGCTAGAAAATTCTAGCTTAAGCTTCGTAATTTAAGCTGTTCGTTTTTTTATTCACAGGTTTCGACTAGGTAGCTTTAGCTAAAACTGGTACATGTATGACCGAAAGGAAAGTTTTTTTGCCTCAATTTGTTATCTGTTCTACAGGGCAAGTATTGGTTTCGGCTAAAAAATGTTTTTAACATTTCGTATGTCAGTTTCTGGGTCTATTGGTTCACAGTCCTATTTTTTGAGATTTCCCTTATGTTTAATTAACAACTCGCACAAGTTAATACTGAAAATAAGACCTAGTCAAAGCTTTCTAGACAGGTCGAAAAAATCTTGAAATTTTTGTAGCTTTAACTATAATATTCTAGATTAAGCTATTTTTATTCACACAAATTGAAGCTTAAGCTAGGAAAACAAGCTAAAGCTAAATGAATTTAGCTTTGGCTATTTTAAAATAGCTATTACTAGAAAACATCTTTAACTAGCTAGCTTAAGCTTATTTTTATTCACTAAAAATCAAGCTTTTACTTAAAAATCCAAGTTTTAGCTTTAGCTTTTTTTTTATTCACAAGGCCCTATGTATTTAAAAAAATAATTCTTATTACAATTGCTATAAAGTTTTTTTTTTTTAACTTTTATTTCATAAATTAATATTGATTCCAGGAATCGAGCTACAATCCACTTTTCGAGCTCAAACTATTTATGGAGAAACAATAAATTGAATACTTTTGAAAAATGTTCTCTTATTACATCCATAACGTTATGTATACAAGCTTTAAAACTCAATAATTAAGTCCAAGTATCCAATTCTGTCGTATCGTACATTTGTTTGACAGAGAGGAATTTAACATATTTGACAACGCGGCATTGTATTTAATAGAGACAAAAATTCTATTGCAGCGGTAGGATTTCTTTCAAAGTTCTAGTCTGAGTTTTTTAAAACTTAGTGATTCACCCACTCAAATGCCTGGAAAAAGTTATCAATCGACTGTATAGCGGACAGTTCTTCAAATCTTGAAACTCGTTCAGGCATGCATCTAAAACTACTACTCTTCTTAAAAAAAAAAATTGTTTAATCTTTCCAACAAGCAAAATTCGCATCTGGCGCTGAAAAAATCGAAACATTAGTGAGGCGGCAGACATTTTACAAATCATATTATGGTAGTTCACAAAGACGATAACAACCAATAGCTTAACTCCACAGCCACACATATGTATATAAGACCTGGGTCGGACACGCTTTTTGAGGTTGCTTTGGTTAAAAAATGCACTTAGATTAAATTTTTATCGGTATATCTATCCCTTACGATTAGTTGTATATGACCATTTTGAATAAATTCATATATTTATAAGGCTAAGGCGCTGGTATATTTTGGTGGCCATGTTGTTTTTGAGACACCTGTGAAAGTTACACTGAACAACACCTCCAGTATTAGTGTTCATTAGTGTAAACGTTGCGCCCATTTTATGGTAGACTTTCGACTCTCCAACGTTTGGTGGCCAAATTTGAGACGACCGATCCGGTAATCTATCAGTCAACATTCGTAGGTCAAAGGACGATACCAACACACATCAGGTTCACCAGGTGACAGTGCATTCTCAAAAAGTTACTTGAGGGTGAGGCAATCACTGCCAACGGCGAACGTTACAGAACGGTGATCATCGATTTCTTATGTTACATATTACATGTGGTTGCAGCAGAACGGCGCTATGTGTTCCACAACGGACAGCACGATTATGAACTATCTGCATGAACTATTTTGGAGTAAGGTTATCTATACAAGATTAATTTTTAAATCATAGGTTATTTTGACACTGACAACTTTTTCCCGCTCGAAATCTTGGCAGAAAGTCAGAATCATACCTCCGCGGAACGAAATGAGTCGCTTTACGCTTTAACGACTTTGGGAAATAGATATTGAAAAATTACTCCCAAAGTCCGGTTTTTGAAAAGAAGTTTTGGCCGAAATGAAGCACCCAAAGCATCTGCTACTCGTAATTTGTAAGACTGGTATGCTAGTAGACAACACTCATGGTCTCCATCGTCAGTCGTACGGTGCGCACAGACGAGAATGTGACTGCTATAGTCGAGAGACTACAATTTATAATTTATAATTTATAATTTATAATTTATAATTTATAATTTATAATTTATAATTTATAATTTATAATTTATAATTTATAATTTATAATTTATAATTTATAATTTATAATTTATAATTTATAATTTATAATTTATAATTTATAATTTATAATTTATAATTTATAATTTATAATTTATAATTTATAATTTATAATTTATAATTTATAATTTATAATTTATAATTTATAATTTATAAGTTATAATTTATAATTTATAATTAATAATTAATAATTTATAATTTATAATTTATAATTTATAATTTATAATTTATAATTTATAATTTATAATTTATAATTTATAATTTATAATTTATAATTTATAATTTATAATTTATAACTTATAATTTATAATTTATAATTTATAATTTATAACTTATAATTTATAATTTATAATTTATAATTTATAATTTATAATTTATAATTTATAATTTATAATTTATAATTTATAATTTATAATTTATAATTTATAATTTATAATTTATAATTTATAATTTGTAATTTATAATTTATAATTTATAATTTATAATTTATAATTTATAATTTATAATTTATAATTTATAATTTATAATTTAAAATTTATAATTTATAATTTATAATTTATAATTTTTAATTTATAATTTATAATTTATGAACTATAATTTTTAATTCATAATTTACCTAAATAAGATGATTGTTAAGAATTATTTTTAAATTATTCAAACCAAATACCTTCAAGCTGCGAAAAGTAAAACTATCAAGTGAAGCCACATTCCACATTGTATGAATACAGGATTTTCTTGTTTGCGGCTTTCGCCACCCGTTCTTTTTTGTATCTTGAGCCAACTTAGTGGATTCCAATTTCATTCCCAGTTCAGTCTTCAACGATGTCTTTGGTCTCGCGGTGGTAGATTTTGTCGGCTCCGCGTCTCATTCCTCGCTCGAATAGAAACATAAATAAAAAGAAAAAGATACTTCATCATCTTTACACGGAGAACATTCTAAAGAATGAAGAAACAAGTTACCATCAACATTATTACTTATTATTTTTTGTAAACTTAAAACTAGCTTATATTGATTCATACTTGAAATCTGAATTAAGTGTGAAATTAACAGAAATCGTTGAAAACGAAAGGCCAATCGAATGAAATCAATGCCCGTCCGCATTTACATACAAATTTATGTACCTATCGTCTTTCAAGAATTATTAATTTTCTGAAATAAAATTTAATAATATACATAAGTTGAAGTGTGCAAATAAAATAATTCCCACGGATTGCTGCGGGGGAATGTGTGCTAAGAAGATAGTAAATGAGTGGTAAACTTAAAGCGCTTCGAGAATTATTTATCTGTGGAGAGATTCGAAGGTTAATGAGAAAGAAGTTTTTGGATCAATTGCACGGTAAGTGAAATGCAGCAACCGCGATTCTATTCCATAACCCCGTCGATAGTGGTATGCTGTTTACGGTGTATAGGTACCCAAAAGTTTAGGAATGCTCATCAATCGAGATGCTTTTGACTTTAAAGCATAACCAGTTCTTGAAAAAAATCTCTCAGTTTAACGATTGGGTATCGGTAGAGGGAGACTCTTGAGTCGATTTTTGGTTCGTATTTAAAAATTCTTCCTGATTTGTGATCACCTGGAATGGTGAATGTCAATTATTATAAACCCACCATGACTAATCCTTTCCACAATACGTTGGTATTTCAAAGATTCTTTTTTTTTTTTGTTCAAAATGCATAATAAAAAATGTACCTTTCTTATAAAAAGGGCAGTTAGGTGGCAGCATAAGTGGCACTTCTTGAATTTCCGAAACAGGTGTGTGAAGGAAACGGCTCGCGCTATAGAAAAGAAAAGACAGGTGCTGTGTATACGAATGCAATTAGAATAAAGAATTCAGAGGGGTGAACCCCTCAGACAAGATACAAGAATGTAACGGAAATTGAGGAAATGAGAGTGAATCAAACGACAAACAACATACGACGAAACAGGTTATGCTATTCCCGCGTTTCATAGAATGAATATTATGTTGAAATGTTGTTCGGAGAACTACCGCTTTGGCGGAGTGTCAGTATGCAAATTTTAAACTAAAAATACAAACACAGAAGTTATGAAATTCAAATGGAACCGTTTTGAGTTTTGTTGAATTAGAAAGAAGCTTGTTTATGAAAATTAAATGCTAGATGCTTTTTGGTTGGTATATTTTAGTCTAGTTTTTTTATTCTTAATTTAATATACATACATTAGTAGGCAGGTAATATGCCAGTGTTTTATGACAAAATGACAAGATACGACTGAACCTGAAGTCTATATTTAATTATACCCTTATACTTGAAGTCCCAAGAAAAAAATCATTATCATTGAATTAAGAATCACACGTTTCCTTAAAAGTAGATTTTATTCGTATTCAAAATTTGTTTTTTAATGTTTTTTCAGTAATTAATTCATATCTGAAGTAAGAAATGACTAATCTGCTTTTAAAAGAAATTAAGCATTTTTAGGATTCCAATGAGTACCATTTTAGGTTAAGTCAATTTGTCGAGTGCTTAAGTGCCCTGGCTGGAAATATTTATAATTTTTGGAACAATATGGAGAAGGAAAAATAGAAATCATGGAAGTGACTGGAGTCCGGGAAAAAAATTAAGTATTTAGAAGAAAAACTGTGGATAAATACTTTTTCCGATACGTTATCGTATAGGTGACTACACCCCTGTTCTGATTTTCGTCCCGAATTGAATTCGTTACCGAAATTGATTTTCGAACGGATTTAAAAACGACGTTCTTAATTTCGTACAAATTTGCCTTGTAGTGGTACCAACATTAAGACAGGTTTTCTGTTACACATGTGTCTTCCTCTTCACAAAAGAAAAAAAAATAGTTTTTAAAGGTATATTTTTAAAAATACTTACATTAATTTTTAGATTTACGAATTCAAATTCTCCAGACAAAATCGAAACGAAATGAAAACGAAAGTATTACTTTCGTAAACGAAAATCAGAACAGGGGTGTGTATATGACTATTTGTCAAAAATATTCAAAAATTAAATCCTAGCCATAGTGCTTATGAACAACACCAAAAAGCGTGGCAAGCGTCAGGTCTAGTGTATCCCTGACCCAGTTGCATTGTCAAGTTCTTCACTGTGATGATATGAAGCACGGATACATTAGGTATGTAGTTCGAAATAGTCGATGGCCACAGATCAGGAAAGATCGTCGTCAACTTGACTGGCAGACTAAATAAATGTAGAGTTACATAATCTAACCACGTTTTGATATCCCATTCAATGCCATTGAAAAATAGGGGCAAACAAACAATCGCTTCAGTTCAGTTATGTAGTGCTTATCAGACCAAAAACATAAATGTTAAGAAAAGAGCCAAGTTCTTCTATACAAAAACCTTTCTGTAACAAGTCAGCCGTGAAAAGTACTGAGATCTAAAAGAATAATATTGAAACAGCTACAATGTAATAGAGAAATTTTATTATTTAATGATTATTTACTAAAATTTGATGGGTTCACTGGTCAAGTTTTTAAAACCTTTCGAATTGGGCATAAAGTAAGCCCTTCAAATTTTAGTCAGGGGGCTTATTTTGTAAAACGATAATCGTAAGTAATACCGCGTACTCTATAAATTGCGATTATGAGAAACGAGAATTGTTGTAGAAAAAACGAAACTCGTATTTTATTTGCGATTACCAGTAACGAGACTCGTAAATAAAAACGAAACTCGTTTAAAATTAACGAGTGACATTAGGGGTATTCATGTAAGCGCGGAAAACCCTCGTAAACCTCGTAAACCAGATAATTTTATCTCCGCAGAAACGAGCTGTCAAAATTTGTATGGGAAAAAGTTTCTGCAAATCGCATAAAATTATCTCACAAATTTGCTGCGGAAAGTGCAGAAATAAACCTCGTAAACTAAAGAAGTATGGATTCTGACTTTTAATTTGACATTTCACAAAATATTTTCCACATTTACGCAAGTATTTCTTAGGGGGTGTTCATGAAAACATGCTGCGGAAAGTTATATTTTTCTACAAAGCGGAAAATTATCTCGTTACATGAATACCCTTATTTACTTTCGTTTTGGGTTTGTTGTCATTTGTTAGTAATTTTGTGTCTTTAAAAAATAAAATTATTTTTCATTTTTGTTTTGCAACATTCCTTTGATTGCATTTTCGTTTCTCATAATCGCTTTACACCGTGACTATCGTTTCCCTAGATTTCGTTTAGTCTGCCTTTCGTTTCGTATTTCATAATAAGGGACCAGTAATCATTAAATAATAAAATTGATTTTAATATTTTGCCATGCCAAAATCTCGAAAGATACGGAAAGATAGAAGGGTGCACTCTGCCTACTAAAATAAATTTAGTTTATAGCTTCCTATTTCTTTTTGTATATTTGGTTGTTTTGATTTGCGCTTCAATTGTTTATTCTTGTTCTGGCAAGATACCTAACACTAACATACCTACCTTATAAATACTAGTACCTACATCCGCTTAAAGTCATAAAAAATCAATAATTGTTGAGGATGCGATGATGTTTTTGTTGCAATTTTAACTCTGTTTTTTAAATGAAGGAAGCCCACCAATTAATAGCCTAATTAATGGTTTGATTATAGTTCACATCACAGTTGAGAGTTTTTTTTTTATGTAAACTCATAATTTTTTCAGGTATGCAAACGTTTTCTTTTTTCACTCATGTTAACATAACATAGAGTACCAAATCGAGCACTCTACTTCTAAGAAAAGTCGTGAATTTTCAAGATGCATGTATAATTTCAAAATGACAATAAAAAGACACTTCGAATGAAAAATCTTAGATTTTCTATTTTTTTTCGCTTTGAATGTACATTAAGCTATACCGCTCTACGAAATTTCATAATTCTACAGCAATCGGAAGTGTGCCATATACTTCACATCAGTTCTGAGGAAGTGGGAGGATACCACGCCCCTGAATGGAAAACCTCAAATTTTATATTTTTTTCTTCGTATGCAATTTAAGCCCTACCACCGTTTTACCAAATTTCATCATTTTACAGCAGTCGCAAGTGCTTCATTCAACCAACACCAGTTTGGAGAAAGTGGGCGGATATCACGTTCCCTGAATGGAAAACCTCAAATTTTCGATTTTTTCCTCTGCTTGCATGACAAGACCTACCGTTGTGCAAAATTACAAGATTCTACGATGACGGGAAGTGCTCCATAATTTTGATGATCTGTCAGTGAGTCAGTCAGTTACGGTTTTTGTGATTTTTGAGGCCTTATATCTCAGGAACCACATATCCTAGAAAATTGAAATTTAGTGAGGCACCTGTGCCTGATTAGCTTAGCAAATATTCGGAATTTTAAGTTTCTGACTTCATTGGTACTGAAAATAGGGAGGGGTCAAAAATCGGCTGAGTTTGTTCCTGTAAAAAGGGTGTAGTGTCAGAACTTGGCTGGGCACTACCGTGCCCTTTGATCACACCTGGTGGTATTATTGATCACAAAGAGGCCAGGCGAAAACACTTGGAAGGAAAGATCCTTAGATTCTTCTTTTAAGTTAACTTAATCAAAAAATATAATTTTTTACAAGAACCGTTAATTTGGTATCTTGTAACAAAATTGAATATGTTCACGTATACGAGCGAACATTTTTCTTAGTTTTTGGAACTCTTACCATAAATGGGGTTTTGCAATAAGCGCGGTAGATTTTAGCAGGCTGTTGAGGCCATGTTTTCTTAGTGTCATATGCCAAATCTGTTCTTTATTATTCAGTTACTGATGCCACGTGGTAGACGTGATGGCCCTTCACAGTAGACTCTTTAACTTTCGATGGCCAAATGAGACGATCGGTTTGGTAATCAATCAGCCAACATTCGTACGCCAAAGGAACGCAAGATCTTGAACTTGGCGAATTTTGCGTCGAGACTTGGGCCTACATCGGTACAAGATCCAAATGACCCAGAAGCTTAACGTTTATGGCCATAGATAATGCCGTTTGTCCGTTAACTGGGCTTGGGAACGTTTGGAATATGACCCCAATTTTAGGCGAAAAATTATCTTTAGTGACGAGGTACATTTTTGGATCAATGACTGTGTTAACAAGGAAAATTGGTTCTACAGATGACAATGCATCCTCAAAAAGTCACCGTTTCATGTGGATTTCTTGCAGGCGACATCATTGGTCCCTACTTTTTAGAAATCGACGTTCGTGAGGCGATAACCGTCAATGGCGAGCGCTACAGAGCGATGATAGGTAACCAATTTATTATGGCCCAAATTCAACCATATGGATAAACCAGCCGGATCTATGAGGAAGAGTCAGATATACAAACATACATACAGAAATACGGAATTGCCGGACCCACTTTTTTTGTAGTCTCTATCATGTAAAACTTGCCCTATCTACATATCAATACCTTCCCGCAAGAATGTATTTAGCTACATTTTTAAAATTGTTCAGGAAACGAAAAAAACGTCTCATTTAGTTATTTTTGTGTGTATTTTATTGGACGAACAGATTTGTTTCCCGTAAGAATGTATTAAGCGACATTTTTATATTTGTTTCGTCCAATAAAATACACAAAAAATAACTAAATGAGACGTTTTTTTCGTTTCCTGAACAATTTTAAAAATGTCGCTTAATACATTCTTGCGGAAAGGTATCGATATGTATATATCGCAAGTAAAATTGGTATTTGAAAATCTTATTTTTCTCGAAAACGCCTCCTAGAATTTTGAGAATTTTTGTTTTCTGTTTCGCTTAGTTTTTACGATCTTTGTTTAATTTATTAAAAAAAAAATTGAAATAAAGACATCACTGAAAGTGCCTATAGACCCATTTTATGATATTCTCATAACATTAACGGATTAAAATGAAGCATTAACGGATTTAAATGAAATTTTGTATACATAAGCTTATAAAAAATTAGAGAAAAATTGCATATTTTAAAAAGATGAACCTGTAATGTATTTCGAACTGTCTGATGTTCATTCTCATTCTCAGCAATACGATTAGTACTGATAGTGCCCCTTCCTTAGGGAATTATGTCAGATGAAAGAAAAATGAAAAAATTGTTGTATTGGCTTTGGAAAAATGGTATATTTTTAATCTTTGGCTACATTAAGGAGATATTAAAAATAAAAAGACATGTCGATTAATAAGTTAGAAACGCATGAATGAAATTTTTTTTATTAAAAATTGAAACACGTATTTCAATACTTGTTTTTTTTTAGATGTAATGCTGTGAAATAAATAGAAAACGTGCAACATGAATCTTACTCTGGCAATAAATCAACGATCTTCAATAAAAATGACTTTACAGTTAATATTAAGAGAAAGAAGCAAATCCCGAAAAGCAAATAAATAAATAAACAAACAAATGTTGAAACATATGCCTCCCATACAACCACCAGGGCAAGCTCGTCCACATGCCAGAGGCCTACATCCGAGACCACCGCAGCCGTTAAATATATCGACCTTATCTACATCGACATTACCACCGAAGAACATTGCAAATGGAGGTCCAAGATTGACAAATTTACTGAATATAGCTCCAACTACACCAACAAGTATTAGCAATAATCTTAACTTACTTGCAACCAACGGTTGTAATAATCCCTACAGCATTTGCAATAACTTCACTTTGGGATATCATCCAAAACAAGGTCCAGGAGTGCGTGAAGCCCTAACCAGTTTGGGCCTACTTTGTTTAGGTAATACGATTTTTATATGAATTTAAATAAATTTTAATTTTTTAATGATTATATTTTTAGTGTCGTTATTATTAGCACTATTGTCACTCATTTTCTTATTGAAAATTTCACCCGGGGGAAGGGAGCTCCCACCACAACCTCCAGGCCCATCTACTTCTGAAGACTATATTATAGTTTATGATGTTACTCTTGCTTTGTGTGCATTGTCATTGTCCTTAAATTTATGCTGCTTACTCGTATGTGCCATTCAATTTCTTTTTGCAGTAAAGTTGATAAGAGGTTCTACCTCAAATGGAAGGTAAATAGTATTTTCAGTAGCTTTTAATAACATTATGTGATTTTAAGAAATTAATATATTTATTTAAATCGTTTTAGGTTTTGTTACAGAAGTAACAAATATTTACAAAAATCCAGTGTTAGCAGAGTTTGTGCTGTTGGTGGGTTTTTCATATCCATACCAATATTTTTAACAGGTGAGATTGTTAACGGTTTTTTAAATAATACTCGTATGTACCTAAAAGTTAGGAAATTCTAGAAAAACACTTCAAAAATATATAAATCAAAGGAAGATTTGCATTAAAGTATGGCGTTATAGCTATTTTCTTTAAGTACATATAGACCGAGAGCCCACAGCAATTTTTAGGTGTGATTGATAACAAAAAATAATTAGCATAATTAGTTAGGCCTTTAGTAGTTATTTACAAATGTGAACGTCTTGCATACTCTAGTGAGCGCAATAGTGCATTATAGTGCATCAAGTATGCAGTTCTAATAGGTATTCAGCTTTGGTAAATTAATGAAAGAGAAACAGATTTTTCTACATTCTCACATAAAAAAAAATTATGAACAGGAAACAAAAATTGAAAGGCATTTACAAATCTTTTTCCTAAATTATTATTTGAAAATTTCACGTTACAGTCCCAAAAACTTTTGGTTTTCTAATACTTACGTATATATACATAGATACAACAGTAAAACAAGTTGCAAGTCCTTTACTAATATATGGCTGGGTCTCATATTATAAAGGGCTTCATATGCATAGTCACTGAAAGCAAATTTGAAAAAAGCTAGGTATTTTTTGAGATGTCGGCTGAGTTCGTAATTGCAAAACTGCCGCAGTCCTGCAAAACTTGCGTTCATAATTGTAAACAAACAGCATCATCTCTGCATGAGCACGGCAACATTTGTGTTCATAAAAGTAAACTTAGTCGTTTTTATTTGGCAATCCGGAATCTCTCTCCGATCCGGAATCCCAACTGAACACTTTTGTTTGCTTCTGATGATTCTGAAGTTTTGTTTGATTGTATATGTGAAACATCAAATGCGTACAATAATCAAAATCAAGAAAAATGTTTGTTGAAAGCAGGGTTGGCCGAATTATCACTTTTTATAAATAACTACATTTGTTACGTCTGCTACTTAGTTTATGTAGTTAATGTAGTTAAATGTAGTTAAATGTAGTTAATTGTAGTTAATGTAACAAATTGTAGCATTGCTGTCAATTAACTGTCAGTTGTGCATTTGAAATTTGAATTTTTAAATTAAACGTTCAGTTATTCCTACAATTCTTCATCCTTATGGTAAATGAAACTTTTTTTTTACAAACCTTCATTAGATCATAAAAGTGCAAAATTGTTTTTTTTTTTTTCCTTTATTATATTGATTTTTTATGAATTAACTACATACATATATAGCAGACGTAACAAATTGTAGTAAATTAGGCATGTAGTTTCTTCAATAAACTACGCGTAGTTAAATACTACGATTATATGCAGTATCGAAAGATCGATTAGGGTCGGATTTTCGAACCACATTTCTACTCGACACCGCTGAGCGATTGGGATCGAGTCGAACGAAGCTCATTTCAACTCAATACAGGTATATAAAGGTTCGAAGCGAGCTTCAAGCTAGCTTTAACACCTCATATAAACGTAGTAAATCATGTAGAAAATGTAGTGTAGTTAATTCGGCCAACCCTGGTTCGCACAATTTGGATACCAAAAATCACAGCTGTTGAGGTTGACGTTTAAGTATATGAATGTGTGAGTGCTTCTGGTTTTGCTTCTGATTTCAAATCCAGAAGCAAATTTCTCTTCTTTTCAGAATCAGAACTGTCATTTTTTTCCAATTGAACACTTTCAGAAGAGTCCGGAAGGCTTCCGGATTGCCAAATAAAAACGACATTACAGTCAACATGCGGTCAATTTGGCATGTGTTTTTTTTATGTTGCTGAATTTGCAGGGAAATGGCAGAGGATCTAATTTGAGTAATTTTTTTTTGAAATTAATTTATAATCGTATAAATATTGATTTGTAAATCTTTGATAAGAAATTAATAACTATCCATTCACAGGATTGAATACGAGGCCAAAGTCTGGGTCCGATGCTGATATCGAACTATTTTGGCAATTATGAACTCATTTTTAACAAAGTATGATGACTGCACACATGCTGTTGTAATTGTGTTCATAAATGTATTCGAAGCATGTTTTAGGCAGGGCAGGGGCAACAAACATTGCAATTACGAACTCAGCCGTCTTCAATGTCAAACTTAAAACTTTTACCCTTCAGTTGATAGTGCAAAAAGTACCTTTATAATATTAGGTCGGTTCGCGTACTCTCCAAAAGAATATAGTCAAATTGCGTTCACGTATACATACATATAATTTTTTTTTAGTTTTTCACAGAAGAGATCGCTCACGAGATTCCTTTTTTAATGAATTTTATGTCGTTTTTATTTGGCAACCCGAAAGCCTTCTGAACTCTTCCGAAAGTTTTAATTTGGGAAAAAAATGACAGTTCTGATTCTGAATAGAAGAGAAATTTGCTTCTGGATTTGAAATCAAAATCGAAACCAGAAGCACTCACACATTCATATACTTAAACGTCAAGCTCAACAGCTGTGATTTTTTGTATCCTAATTGTGCGAAGTGTATATCTATCAACAAACAATTAGGCCTATTCGGCGAGATCTTTTATTCTTTTATTCTGTTATTCTGCTATGAATTTCCATACAAATGTTTGAGCTGTCAACAAATCTTTTATGAATTTTAATTTTGGTATTCAGCACGCTAAAATCTGTTATAAAATCTGCTAAGAAAACTTTTATGAACTGTCAAACGTTCGAACATAGAAAAAATCTTTTACGAATAGCATTTTTGGTATTCAGCATGCCAAAATCTGTTATGAAATCTGTTAAAAATCATAAAAGAATAAAAGACAAACTTCTGTGACTTTTATCATAAAAGATTTCAATACATACACAAATACGAGTATATCAATGAAAAATTGATATATCATCGTCGTCCATTCTGCAATACAATATTTTGCAAATATGGCTGATCTGGAATGAATTAAATAAGAATTAAATTACATTTTTGTTAAGAATGGACGTTTCATAGAACGACGACGATATATTTTATATTTCGTCAACGAAATCTTTTTAAAATGAGACAAATTAATGAAAAAAAATATATTTACACACATACGAGTATTATATAAACATATGTATATGTAAGTAGAGTAGAGGACCAGCGTTGCCGATGTGGCACGATCGTGCCATTTTGACACGGAAATTTTCTCGTGGCACGGTGGCACGAAAAGTTTCAATATGGCACGTTTTTTTTTCATTATTTTACCTAAATGCGTTTAAGATAATTGACCCAACCTTTTTAAGAAATAATCCAAATATACAAAGTATTCTGCCACACTTCAATATATTGGTATCAGAATTTCCTCATCTATTAGAGTGCGAGAAAGATGTTCTTTTTGGCGAAATAAGAAAAATGTTTGAGATTGGATTCAAAAACGTTCTAGGTTCATTAATAATTCAAAATTTATGTTGATTCTTCTTAGTTTGCCTCGCGAAATTGCATCAGCAGGGCGACTGTTTTCAAGGCTAAATAATATTCAAACAAACAACGACAACAGACTGTCATACAAAACAATTAATGCTATAATGTCATATAATGAAATTATTAAGCCTAATAATTGTCAAAATTTCAAACCTCCAGCTAATTTATTTATTTAGCTTATTATAACAAAGCTTTATTACGTCTTTATATTTTTAAATAATAATAATAATAGTGATGTGATATAGGTAGTTACATAATACATACTCATTACTCATTACTTATTATGAACTTGCCAAAAACTCCTGTTTCTGGAAAATACCTATACACGAATAGAGGAATTGATTTTTTGTTTGTTATTTGCTTGTAATAGTATTTAATTAAAATTTATTTTTAAAGAATAACTTGAGTTTTTTTCATATGTCACGAAAATGTCACAAATGGCACGTTTTTTCAAAGAGTGTGGCACGAATTTTTTTTTTTTGGCGGCAACGCTGTAGAGGACACCAATAATGTGTAAGAGAAGAGATTACTTTTTTGTTCGTCATCCATTTTAATTTTGTCAGATGAATTATTTTATTTAATCACAGCTGATTTTGATAGCAGATTTAGTTCAGTTTCATAACAGATTTCGTTTTCGAAGTTGCATAACAGACTTTTATAAAAGTTCGAGCCCCTGAATACCAATTATAAAAGATCTTTTAAGATGGAAATCTTTTATGATTCATAACAGAAAATCTATAGCAGAATAACAGATGTGGCAGAATAGGCCTAATTATCCTTGATTTTCATTATTGTCCACATTTGATGTTTCACATATACAATCACAAAGAACTTCAGAATCAAATAAAATGCACGACTGGATCGCACGAACTTGCTCTTATGTAAAAGTACTTTGGAATTTAAGATACATTTTATAAATATAAAACATGGATTTAATGAGATAATAATGTTCAAATGCATAAAATTGCCGTCTGGTTTCCGGAAAAGTATGAATTTATGCAAATAAACCTTAAAAATCGTTTTATTATTAAATACATTTTTTATATAAGAAATTTCTCTAAAATTTTTCAAGAAAAAAATGTGGGATGCGAATTTTAATTATTAAATAATATTGGTTTTAGGAAATAATTTCAAAAAATAATCGTTCATAGGTTTTGAAGATATTGATTTAAAATTTTTTTTTAAAAAAAAAAAAAAACCAATAAATATTTTTTCGAATATTTTTATATACAATATTATTTTAAACTTAAGGGGACTCCTGCTAAAAATTTTGGGTTAAGATCCTTAGAGCCGTTAATGAGAAAGTCGAAAATCAAAAAAACGGGTCTATGGCAGGTACCCCTAATAACATTTTGACCCAAAATTTTTTTTGACCAAAATGTAGTCCATGTCCATAATATCACACTTAATTTTTTTTATCAAAATCGTTAGAGCCGTTTTCGAGATAAATAAGATTTTGCATTACGGGTGTATGGGGGGTACCCTTAGTTTTGGAGCTAAAAAAAAAATTTCAATTTTTCCTCTAGGGAATCACCGAAGACCCTTAACTACCGAGATTGAAAGAAATAGGTCCAAGGGTTTAGGCTGTAGTGAGAGGTACAGACATACAGACACACTGAAACATGTTTTTTATGTACTAAATTTTCCTTAATATGTTTTATAAAAAAAATTGATATGCAAATTGTTAGTATTTAATAAAATACATTTTAAAACGTAATTTAAAAATTTAGTCTTGTATCGGTTTTCAAGATATTGAATTTTCAAAAAAAAAATTGTATTATTTTTTTAAAAATCCAAAAACTATTTTTTCGAAAAAAATTTTAGTTAATGTTTTTTAAAATGCAAAGCAGCTCCTGCATAAAAATTTTGGTTAAAATCGTTAGAGCCGTTGGCGAGAAATTCGAAAATCAAAAAAACCCTTCTATGACAGGTACCCCTAATAACATTTCCCCCCAAATTTTTTTCTGACCAAAGTATAGTCCATATTCATTATATCACCCTTAATTTTTTTTATCAAAATCGTTAGAGCCGTTTTCGAGATAAATAAGATTTTGCATTACTGGTGTATGGGGGGTACCCTTAGTTTTGGAGCTAAAAAAAAAATTTCAATTTCTCCTCTAGAGAATCACCGAAAACCCTTAACTACCGAGTTTGAAAGAAATAGGTCCAAGGGTTTAGGCTGTAGTGAGAGGTACAGACATACAGACACACTGAAACATGTTTTTTGTGTACTAAATTTTCCTTAAAATTTTTATAAAAAAAATTGATATGCAAATTGTTAGTATTTAATAAAATACATTTTAAAACGTAATTTAAAAATTTAATCGTGTATCGGTTTTCAAGATATTGAATTTTCAAAAAAAAAATTGTATTATTTTTTTAAAAATCCAAAAAGTATTTTTTCGAAAAAATTTTTAGTTTATATTTTTTAAAATGCAAAGCAGCTCCTGCACAAAAATTTTTGTTAAAATCGTTAGAGCCGTTGGTGAGAAATTCGAAAATCAAAAAAACCGTTCTATGACAGGTACCCCTAATAACATTTCCCCCCAAATTTTTTTTTCACCAAAATATAGTCTATGTCCATAATATCACACCTAATTTTTTTTATCGAAATCGTTAGAGCCGTTTTCGAGATAAATAAGATTTTGCATTACGGGTGTATGGGGGGTACCCTTAGTTTTGGAGCTAAAAAAAAAATTTCAATTTTTCCTCTAGGGAATCACCGAAGACCCTTAACTACCGAGATTGAAAGAAATAGGTCCAAGGGTTTAGGCTGTAGTGAGAGGTACAGACAT
The DNA here is from genome assembly GCA_911387755.1 of Chrysotoxum bicinctum. Taxonomy (NCBI): domain Eukaryota; kingdom Metazoa; phylum Arthropoda; class Insecta; order Diptera; family Syrphidae; genus Chrysotoxum; species Chrysotoxum bicinctum. Next base: position 98,964,864 of record OU426989.1, read on the forward strand.
ACAGACACACTGAAACATGTTTTTTATGTACTAAATTTTCCTTAATATGTTTTATAAAAAAAATTGATATGCAAATTGTTAGTATTTAATAAAATACATTTTAAAACGTAATTTAAAAATTTAGTCTTGTATCGGTTTTCAAGATATTGAATTTTCAAAAAAAAAATTGTATTATTTTTTTAAAAATCCAAAAACTATTTTTTCGAAAAAAATTTTAGTTAATGTTTTTTAAAATGCAAAGCAGCTCCTGCATAAAAATTTTGGTTAAAATCGTTAGAGCCGTTGGTGAGAAATTCGAAAATCAAAAAAACCGTTCTATGACAGGTACCCCTAATAACATTTCCCCCCAAATTTTTTTTTCACCAAAATATAGTCTATGTCCATAATATCACACCTAATTTTTTTTATCGAAATCGTTAGAGCCGTTTTCGAGATAAATAAGATTTTGCATTACGGGTGTATGGGGGGTACCCTTAGTTTTGGAGCTAAAAAAAAAATTTCAATTTTTCCTCTAGGGAATCACCGAAGACCTTTAACTACCGAGTTTGAAGAAAATACGTCCGGTAGTTTAGGCTGTAGTTCGAGGTACAGACATACAGACATACAGACATACAGACATACAGACAGACAGACGGAATTGTCAGACCCACTTTTTTCGTCTTCGCTATCATCGTAATGTCAACTTTGATCAAAATCTCGAGTTCGATTTTTTTTCCAAATGCAGAACTTGCCCTATAGTACCTATATCGCAAGTAAAAAAGTGTTCAGTTGGGATTCCGGATCGGAGAAAGATTACGGATCGCCAAATAAAAACCACATTAGTCTTAAGAAATTCTTCGGAAAGTAAAAATTCTTCGGACAGTAAAAATTCTGAAAATTAAAACGAAACGCCATTATCAGTTTTATTTATGTCGATTTCCTTTACTCTCTAGGGATTTCGATCCCTTGTCAAATTTTTTGTTTTGGTGTGCGTATTTCGTATACATGTAAATCCTTCTTCAAAAACGGCTTCGAGGGATTTGATCTCTGTCAAAAAAAAATCGATTTTTTTGGTGTAAAGGAACGTGAAATCTGTCGAGAGATAAAAATCTTCACACAGAAATTGATTTCTCATGTGTAAAGGAAATCGACATTAAATTATCAATCTTATTTCGATTTCCTTTACACATAAGAAATCAATTTCTGTGTGAAGATTTTAATCCCTCGAAAGATTTTGCGTTCCTTCAAAGCAAACAAATCGATTTTTCTTTGACAGGGATCGAAATCTTCAAATCCATATTTGAAGAGGGACTTATGTTCATATATATGAAACACGCACACCAAAAGAAAAAAAAATGATCTGGGTTCGAAATCCCTAGTGTGTAAAGGAAATCGACATTACTCAATCAATCAATTTCCCTTATTTCAAATCACTTCAGTTGATGTTTTTTCTTATATTTTTTGAGGTTAAAAAAACCGGTAGATTGTTTCTTCAAAGCGCTCATGTACTACTTCTCATGGAGAGAATAACATTACCCACTGCTAAAATTTTGACAGGCTGCGAACTTTAGCCTAGAAAGTACCCGAATACAGCTATTTTTGTAAACTACATATATTCGGTTAATATTTTGACACAGGGGAACTTGATTTGATATTTATGGATATTTTTACTTGCGACTTATAGGCAAGTTTCATAACTCGTAAAAAAAATCGAACTCGAGATTTTGATCAAAGTTGACATTACGATGATAGCGAAGACTAAAAGAGTGGGTCTCGCAAATCTGTCTGTCTGTTCGACTACAGCCTAAACGGTTCGGCCGATTTTTTTAAAACTTATTAGATATCATTTTTATTTTTGTTCCCCAAACATTTTTTTCTTTTTTTTTAAGTCCAAAAATAACAAAAGCCGTTCGACAGATTTAAAAAAAAATTTAATTTAGTTAAAGCTAGGTAGTAGTTGAAAAAAATGTTGCGAAAAATGGTTATTGAGGGTACCCCCCATGAAACCATTTTTTTCGTTTTTGATTTTCTTAAAAACGGTACAACCGATTTTTTTTTGCTAAAGCTCTCCAAAAACTTAAATAGAATTATGTATTCAAATTTTCAAAAAAAAATTGTTTGGGTTTTTAAAAAAAAACTTCAAAATTTTTTTTTCAAAACTCAATATTTCGAAAACCCCATGATAGATTTTTCTTAAACTTGATAAATGAAAGTTTCTTAATATAATCTACAAAATGTGAGAAAAAAATTTTATTTTACCTAAACATAAAGGTACCCACCAAACGAATGTAAAAAGAATTTAAAAAATGGTTTTCAAAAATCTTATTTTTCTCGAAAACGACGCCTAGAATATTGATAAAGTTTGTTTTCTTTCAATTAATTTGTATGATCTTTAATTTAATAAAAAAAAATTTGAAATTAAGATATTACAGCTTGTACCGACCATAGAATCATTTTTTCGAATTTTGAATTTCTCACTATTGACATAACGGGTCTTATTGAAATTTTTTATAGAGATGCTTCTAAAAAGTTTCAAAAACATTGCATTTCAAAAGTTTAAGAAAAATATTTTTTTGAATTTTGAAAAAAAAATCTATTTTTTTTTTTTCGAAAATTCAATATTTCAAAATTCAATGTTTCAAAAACATTGCATTTCAAAAGTTTAAATATTTTTTTGAATTTTGAAAAAAAAACTATTTTTTTTTTGAGAATTCAATATTTCAAAAACGGCACAATATTTTTTTTGTAAATTTAATTCTTATTCGAACAAAAAATGTTTTAAAATTTTTTTATATAAGATCTTATTTTTTTAAGAATCCAATACAACGGCTTATAATTTTTGTTCTTGTATAAATTCATATTTGCATAGCATTCTGTTTCTATTTCTTAATACTAAAAGAGTTTAAAAAATAAAATTTATCCTTTTGAACAGTTTTCTCTAGTAACATTCATTTTTAAATTCCTAGTCTGTTACATAGGAGCAAGTTCGTGCGACCCAGTCGTGCATTTTATTTTCTAGTCAAATCCAATAGACAATAAAGAAGGAAATTTTGGAAGACTCCATTTTGATCACATAACTCGTTTGGCCTGCGGATGAAAACACGGACGTGTTAACTTCCACACTCTGAGAAGAGAAAAATAAAAATACACTAAACTAGGTCCTCTGTTGGCTGGTTCAGAGACATATACGATATGATTCCTTAGTGCAATTGTATAATTACATGTTCAAATGCAGTACGTATGCTACCGAAGCTACAGAAGTCCGACTTATTAACTTTTCGATTGGCAATGCAATGCGTGTAAGACTTTCGGAAAGATTTCTGCAGAGAATGGTTATGAATTTAATTCCAGAATCGAAACCAGAATTAGCCACACTTTCGCACAAAATTTTATCAAAGTTGTGAAACGTCATTATAGGTAAACACAATTTCAAGTAATTACAAATTTATTGAAAAGAAAGCTAAAAGTTGAAATAAATAAGTTAAAAAAGGTAAAATGTTTGCGAGTGCCTTTCTATCATCTTCACAAACACAACTATACGAAGACTTCCTAATCGAAATTAGTTACGAGTAGTTTGTTTGTTTTATTGGCATCTCCGATCAAAGAGTTCTTCTGAATTTCCAATCGATAAGGCCAATAGAGTCATCAAAGAGATCAAGTCATTTTAAGTTCGGAAAGTTCGTTAAGGACGTCAAGAAATGCTTCTCAAAGTGATTTGGATCTCGTTCTGACCAGAGCGGGACATTTACATTTGAAATGAATGATTGTTTCCTTTTTCAGTAAATGCCCATATCTACAACGGCAAGTATTGTGAGGAATGTCCAGCTTTGACTCATGTTCTCCTATTGGCCAATAACCAGTATAATATGTTATAACGACCCTCACTATTTCTCGCCTATTTCTGAATAAGCGATTAATTCTTATCTTCGGGCCTAATGGTTTACAACTCTCAAGCATTTCTGGTGTGTATCGTCGGAATGGAAGGGATCTACTATTTTCTGCGAAGTCGAATTGGCTAAGATGAGAAACATTTTTAAGTGGCAAGAAATGCCCTTGAAGAATTTGACGATATATTCGAATCAATAGCTTTAACAGTTAGTTACCTGACTTACTTTTTGAAGTATGGGGTTTGTTTTAGTATTAAGCACGCTTTCCTGTTTGCTAATAAGTAAGATTTGTTGTTGGCATTTCTGAAATGGAATATGTACTTCGGAAACTAGAATTGATGGATCTATTTTGAGCTCGGATTTTAATTTAGCGCATCATACATTTTTAATAAAATTATTAAATTTTTCTAATTGTAATTTTCGGGTTTGCGAAAATTCAAAAAAGTATACAAAACTCTCGCTCGTTCTTCTCTAAAACTAGTCATATACGAGTATTTGATTTAACGGTAGCATCTTGTCATTGTCTTTGGATTAAAATATTTCCAGACACCAAAGCCCCATGGGTTTCAGTTTCTTTTTCACAAAATAATAACCAGTTATAGCCTATGTACATATACATATGTTTATTTATACGTAATGTATGTATGTTTATACGAGTAGATACATTAAAATGCTAAATATGAAATTTCACTAAAGTTTTGAATTAATTGATTGAATAATATGCATTTTTTTTCAGGTATAATTCTCTATACTTTCACCCAGTTTCATTCCACACCAGCTATAATTACAAGTATCCTAATCGGAATCGGTATTGTCTTCTGTGGAGGAGCAATGGTGCACAATGTCTTCGTCTGGCAAAAGGAGAAAACGATATGTGTTCGAAATCATTCGATGAATATGTCAGCGCTTAGCGCTATCACACCCCCAGTGCAATTTTTAAATCATTCCAATTCAAATCATTTGAATCTCAATTCGACAAGCCATTCTAATGCACAAGTTCATCCCACATCTGTCACACCACTATCACCCAATCATTCGCACGGCAGTTTCAACCATTCTTGTGCCGCAGGATATTCCATGCGTCCGTCAACGGCCACACCGCCTACCCCAAAAGTTCTTTCGAATGGATGTGTTCCTATAGGAGGCCGCGAGGCTAGTGGATCTGTCAGTCCGGGCTTACCACAGACTTTAGACATGAGCAATGTAACCAGTACGTCACAACACGAGCTGTCAACTTTAGTGTAAAAATACTATATGACTTTTTACTATGTATTTTGTTTGGACTATTTATCTTGCCTTAGATCATAGTTAAACTATTTTTAAATTTCTTATCTCTTATACTATGTACCTGATGTGTTGTCAATATAGTTTTATACATAAGGGTATTCTTCAAAAGCTGCATTTTTTTCCATTTTTGTAATTAAAACTTGCCTTACATACGTTTTCGGTTTTCTTTTTTATTATATGTAGGTTATGTAAATAGTTAAGTAAATTAAGATTTTAAAATTTTAAGATATTTACTGATGTATTAAATATGTAAGCTTTTACTATTAAATTAAAAATATTTGCCAATAAATTTAAGAAATTAGAGTACGACAGACTCAATTATTATACTATGGCTTTGTGTATCTGCTATATATTATGTAATATATCTTTTGATAGAAATAAATCAAAATGCCGGAGTATTCTTAATAAGTGGTTTATACAATCAATCTATATGTCGATAATCAAGTACTTTTGTATGTACAATTAAATTAATTAACATATGGAGTCAAGCCGTATCACGAATTCCATCGTAATCGGAAAATTCTTATACGAATCCCGAAAAAAAAACTATCACAAAATACATCGTAGTGGAAAATCTCATACAGATTGTCATTTTATTACGAACGGATTTGGTGATAGCTTTTTTCGGGATTCGTAAAAATTTCCGATTACGATGGAATTCGTGATAGGGCTTATTAATAGTCCTTACTGGAACATGTTCTCGGAACAGATTTATAATCATTGGTTCAGAAAGATCGACTGTTAAATAAACATTAATTCCACAGAAATGACACACCATCTTGGATCAATTCATTTAAATTTATATTTGTCTTTAAAAATGTCAATTGGTCTCTCACTGGGATGTGACTAAAACATACATACAGTGCCGGTAAAAAAAATAGCACCACCGGTACAAGTTTCATTTTAACTTTTTTAAATTAGTAAATGGACACATATTTCCAGCCTCTACTGTATTTTGTTATTGCTTGAAGTGTTAACTCTCTGTATTGTGTATCTCTGGCACTTAAATGGTAACGGTTCTTTTTTTACGAGGCCATATTCGGGAAAAACCTTTGAGTATATACTCGTATAATGTTTTTTTGTTTGTTAATTTGTATGCTATTCTTTTGTTCTAATTTAGTATCTTCCCGCAAGGCAATCAATCCTGCCAAAAACTTTTTTTTGGTTGCCGCTGTCAAAAAACTTTGTCTTACACACATTTGAGCAGCGCCCCCTATGATAGTCACGCATTTGGAATAGAAACGAGCCCTCCATATTATATATACTCAAAGGGAAAAACCCTTTTTTATTGCGGTAAAAATAATAGCACTGATCGCAGTTTTCGCTTGAAAAAAACATTTTTTGGTGTCATATTTCAAGGTAAAGTAACCAGATGTTAAGATTTGTTAATTTTGAATAAATTTCTCCATTTTAAACAAAAAAAAATTACAGTTTTTCGAAGACAATGGGCCGTGGAAAACATTGTACAAACGAAAAACGTGAAATTATTAAAAAAATTATTTCAGAAGGTAAAACTTACGGAGAAGTTCGACGTTTTGTTGGCTGTTCCAACAAAATGATTCGAAATTCAATAATATACGCACCCAAAACCGAAACTCGTGGGCGAAAACCAGTTTTGTCGAAAACTCTTGTCAGACGCCTAGTCCGAGAAAGCCAAAAAAATCCATTCAAGCCTGCAACTGAGCTAAAAAAAGACCTGAATATTACAGCTTGCGTTGAAACCATTCGCCACAGATTGAGAGAACATAATTTAACAGCGTGTAGTCCAGAAAAGTCCCTCTTTTAACTGCAAAATATGCAAAAAAAGCGTTTAATGTTTGCAAGACAGCATTTGAACAGGCCAGCAGCGAAATGGCGCAACGTTTTATGGACGGATGAGAGCAAAATCGTGTTGTTTGGCGGTAAAGGATCTCGCTCCTACGTAAGAAGACCTCCAAAAGCGGAATATAAACCCAAATACACAAATAAAGTGGTTAAGCACGGAGGTTCAAGCATAATGGTGTGGGCTTGTTTTTCCTACTATGGAGTTGGACCCATATACTGGATTAAACCCATCATGGATCAACACGTCTACGTGAATATTTTGGAAAATGTTATGCTCCCGTATGCAGATGAAGAAATTCCGCTTTTGTGGGTCTTCCAACAAGATAATGACCCCAAGCACACCAGTAAAAAGACAAAAAAAAAATGGTTTGGAGATCATTCAATTAATGTAATGGAGTGGCCAGCGCAATCGCCTGACCTAAATCCCATCGAAAATCTGTGGGCCGACGTAAAGAAAGCAGTCTCAGATATTAAACCGACCAGCAACGAAGCACTCTGGGCTGCAGTTAAGGCGTCCTGGGAGAATATTCCGGTTGAAAGGTGTCAAAATTTAGCTAATTCAATGACGAGACGTTGTGAAGCAGTAATAGCCAACAAAGGCTATGCAACGAAATATTAATTTTGTTGGACTACCTCTAAGGAATAAAATCATAGAAAAAGATTTTGGATTTTTACGATGATTTAGTTTTAAGTTGTACGATGAAGCAATGGTGCTATTATTTTTACCGCTTATTTGTTTGATTTGTTGGAGAAAATATAAGTTTTTTTCAAAAAGTTGATGAATAAAAATAAAAATTCTTTTTGAAATGTGTTGTTTTAACTTAATATAAACTTTTTGCATATTCAAAATTTCCCTCGATATATTGGCATACATTTTATTTTGCAACGAAATTTTTTTCTCGTAATGGTGCTATTTTTTTTACCGCAGCTGTATGTCATACTCATAAGGTCATAACATAAGTAATCCAAATGAGATCTGATTTATGATGGAATTGCAATCAAGCTTATTTGGTCAAACAGTAGGACTATCGAGGCCACTAGTCATTAACACATCGAATAAACTGCGCGTCTACAGTCTGAGCGCAAATATGTTGGAAAAGATTTATTCACAACTTGAAGTCCACTCATTCCAAAATCATGGAAAAAAAAACAAATAGAATCAGGATTATCAGCGGATATATCCTTGTTGAAATCATCAAAAATAAGTATATCAGTGTAATTACAACTATATCCCACGAAGTTATTAAAAAGGAATCCAAAGGTGATAAACACATGTTTTTTTTTTAAATTTTGCGCGCACGAAATGGATTATGGCTAACCTTAAATTGTTTGAGCAGAGTTCGAGTGTTTTAGGAAACTTGGATAGGATTTAGAAGGATATACCCATGCACATTGGTTTTGAATGTCTGAATATCAGAATTTGAGGAAAATATAGAGTCGGGTAAAGAATTCCTCATTAGTGCGGGTAAAGAAAGAATCTCTGAATTAAACAGCATGTCTAAAGTTGGGGCCAAGGGTAAACTGATAGGTATTCGATGAAGCGCGAGTAGGTATTACAGTTAAATTGTTTTAGGGAGGAATGCACCTGGCTATTTTACTAGAACACTGTATATACAAATAACGGTAAAATAATGAGACAAGAGATTCAAATGTATCTGTTATACTTCTAACATCTATCATTCTTCTTCTATCCAAGAGACTCAAGTGAGTTGTTGGAGCACCTGCACAAATATGAGAATTGTGCTCGAGCTTTGGACGAATATAGGCCTTATTAGATTGCAGCCAGATCAGAAGGGGTGAACAAATTTCTTACAAACGTCGAAGGAAACCTAAACACGTAACAGCGTTTTTCGCGACGTCGAATATGTTGTCATTCCACACAAGGTGGTCTGTGATATACATACCGAGAACTGAGAGCAGTTCAGTTTCCTCAATGCAAGTGCTACTCATGGATAACGGCATGGGGGTGGGTTGCGTCTTAACGACAAGACTAGCGTTAAGTTTTTGAAGCTTTACATTCTACTATCCGGTCCAGTGGATTTGTGTATATCGAGATCCTTCATTACACTTGCAACTCAACAAGTGCGAAGGCAACATAAAAACAGAACTACGAGGAATAGTGGTTGTTTTTTTAAAGAAGAGCCTAAGCCTAAGCTGGCTAAGCTATAAAAACGCTTAAGAACACCAAGGAAGCAGGAACTGATGGTTCAAGAGAAAGGGTCCTCAAATATGGAATTGATGCTTTGGGGGAATACATGCACACAATCCATACTGCCAACCTACAAACAATGCGGCCCTTTATCCTGGAAGAACTATCGAGGGACAACCCTGTGTGAGCATCGTCACTTATCCTGCAACAGCAAGGTACATAGAATGGACGGAGAATTGCCCTAGGAAGCATCTGCTACTTCGGTTACACGAAACAATTGGGTTTAAAACAGCTCAAGTGTAAGACGAAGTACACGCCTTACAAAACCCATATACTGTAAGTCCTGCTTTATGACGAACGCTCGTGTTAGACAATAATTAGAAATAGAAAACTGATATTGGGGGTCTTTCGAAAGAAAAGTTATGCGACGATCTTGTGTGCTATGAGGGCGAAAAAAAAAACAATCGCCAACTCTATAAGCGATCGCGGGGCTCAACAAATTGTTTATTAAATAATATTTAGTTTGTTTACATAAATATTAATTTTTTCAAAGTTATTTGGTTTTTAAATAAAACAAATCTATCAAAACTGTTTTAATCTAATATATATCCTGACATTCTCTTTCCAGTTTCGAAATCTTTTTCAATTCTTTAAGCAGCAATTTACTGATTTCAATATTGAATTCATAATTTTGTTGAATATAGTTTAATTTCTTTTTTTCTGAATTATCAAATCTATTTCTAAGGTAATAGAGTCCCGATTTAGTTGTGTTATTTTCCATTGGAGAGTTTGTTGCTAAATTGTATACTTGTGAAATCTCTTCTAGTGTTTCTCTTCTTTCAAGGATACTTGCAACAATGTCCCACATTTCTTGATGCTTGCTCTTTATTCTGTGTTGATTTACATTGGTATCATAATCTACTGATGAGCTACACAAATAGACAAATATTTAAAGTATTCTACAGATTATTATGTTGTAATTTCACTCACCTTACATTTAAATTAAACATTAGATTGAAAACAACCAAAGAAAGAACAAAAACAGAATGATTCAACATTTTAATAAGAAAACCGATCGTTTACACCTTAACCACCAAAGTTAATAGAACTGTTAATCACAAAGAAAAACGAAATCAGATTCGACTTAAAAACCATTTGTTACATTTTGTGCTTACCAAGCTAAAAATTCAATGTTAATTCAATGCTACGTCGCATTAAATTTATACAAGACTGCAATTATTTAATTAATTATAATCACATTTTTTTTGGGTTAAGTGTTCATTCATAGTTTCAGTTTACGTGTGAATGATATACCTATTATGTAATGAATATTTGCGAGATAGTTAACTGAGGTGTTAAACATTATACATACATGGATTATTAGCGCTAGCTATCGGACTTAAGGCTAGCGACAAATGCTTTGTCAATGGTAAACAAATAATAAAATTTAATACAATTTGATTTATAGTATTTATACACATTGTTAAATAAGTCTATGGATATTTAGTTCTTTTAAAATAGATATAATAGATTAATATTTCTTGAAGATGGCAACCTCAATAGGTTCAACATGAATCCATTAACTCAGCGGGATGATATTATTCTTTTTGTTGCAGTGCAATCCGAGATTAGATGTGGAACCGTTACTACCTAGTCATTGCAAACATGACATCTTGGATTCTTTATTCTCAAGAAGATGCGAGTGTGTTATATTTTAGTGTCCTTATCGTATTCGAGAGAAACAATTTACAATGTACTCGAACAGTTGGTAGGATAGATCATAGATGGCTTGATCAACTCCCTGGCTAATGGTGGAGTAGTAATAGCAATTTTGGCGACTTTACCGGCGAGTTCGTTGCCTTTGAACCCGGCGCGCCCCCAGATCAAAAAGAGTTTGACTTTGTTTTTTTTTAGATAAATCGTATCCCTTATATTTCGTACGACTGGAGAGCCATTGTTGATATTTTTTATTGCATTGATGGCGTAAAGGCTGTCGGTACACACTATAGTTTTATTATTGGTATCAAAATTTAAGGGGGGTAAGAATAGCTGCTGCTTCAGCAGAAAAAGAAAACAGATACAAATTCTGGAATAAGGCTTTTGTAAAAAAAACTTTTCAGTATCGTCGATGTTGATTCTTAGTCGTCAGTGGATACAATAATTTTGCCATTTTTTGCTTTTGTATTCTGAGGGCACCTCTAAAAAATGTGTTTTCCAGACATCATTTTTAGTTCAGGTCTTAGGCAGGGGATTGTGGCCGGTTCTTTAACAGGGTTAAAGGTGACTGTTATACCTTTTTTTGCTAGCGCGTGAAATTGAAATTTTTAAGGAGCTATTTATATTTGTTTTTTTGCGCTGAATTTGCTGATACACTTGGATAATTTTTGACCAACTTTCTATTTGATAAGTTTTTCCAAACAGACACCAGCTGTCCTATAAAAATTCTTTTTTAAGTCGATTGATAAGATAGAGACGAGATTTTTTGTGGAAAGGTTGTAACTTTTAAATTTATTCTTTCTTACGAACCATTGAAGTCTTGTATCAATGATTATCTCCAGGACTTTACCCATACAGGGGAGTAAGGATATTGCGCCAAAGCTGTTAGATTCAAGAGGTTATACGGTATTATTAAAAACTGTGGTTATATCTACTTTAATCTGAATTGAAAAAAATGTACTTACCAACGATAGGCAGTGGGGCATGTAATAGGGTTGTTTGAAATGCCTTAACAAAAAATAACACAATTTTATTTTTGAGTATTTTTTTTCTACAAATTTGGTTGACACAGTCAAAATATCAATACTAGTATAGTTTGGTATAATGATTTTTACTTGCGATATAGGTACTATAGGGCAAGTTCTGCATTTGGAAAAAAAATCGAACTCGAGATTTTGATCAAAGTTGACATTACGATGATAGCGAAGGCGAAAAAAGTGGGTCCGACAATTCCGTCTGTCTGTCTGTATGTCTGTATGTCTGTACCTCGAACTACAGCCTAAACTACCGGAGGTATTTTCTTTAAACTCGGTAGTTAAGGGTCTTCGGTGATTCCCTAGAGGAAAAATTGAAATTTTTTTTTTAGCTCCAAAACTAAGGGTACCCCCCATACACCCGTAATGCAAAATCTTATTTATCTCGAAAACGGCTCTAACGATTTTGATAAAAAAAATTAGGTGTGATATAATGGACATGGACTATATTTTGGTCAAAAAAAAATTGGAGGGAAAGGGTATTAGGGGTACCTGTCACAGAACGGTTTTTTTGATTTTCAAATTTCTCACCAACGGCTCTAACGATTTTAACCAAAATTTTTATGCAGGAGCTGCTTTGCATTTGAAAAGATATAAACTAAAATTTTTTTCGAAAAAATAGTTTTTGGATTTTTAAAAAAATAATACAATTTTTTTTTTGAAAATTCAATAAATTGAAAACCCATACACGATTAAATTTTTAAATTACGTTTTAAAATGTATTTTATTAAATACTAATAATTTGCATATCAATTTTTTTTATAAAAAATTTAAGTAAAATTTAGTACACAAAAAACATAATTTCGGTGTGTCTGTATGTCTGTACCTCTCACTACAGCCTAAACCCTTGGACCTATTTCTTTCAATCTCGGTAGTTAAGAGTCTTCGGTGATTCCCTAGAGGAAAAATTGAAATTTTTTTTTTAGCTCCAAAACTAAGGGTACCCCCCATACACCCGTAATGCAAAATCTTATTTATCTCGAAAACGGCTCTAACGATTTTGATAAAAAAAATTAGGTGTGATATTATGAACATGGACTATATTTTGGTCAAAAAAAAATTGGGGGGGAAATGTTATTAGGGGTACCTGTCATAGAACGGTTTTTTTGATTTTCGAATTTCTCACCAACGGCTCTAACGATTTTAACCAAAATTTTTGTGCAGGAGCTGCTTTGCATTTGAAAAAATATAAACTAAAAATTTTTTCGAAAAAATAGTTTTTGGATTTTTAAAAAAATAATACAATTTTTTTTTGAAAATTCAATATCTTGAAAACCCATACACGATTAAATTTTTAAATTACGTTTTAAAATGTATTTTATTAAATACTAATAATTTGCATATCAATTTTTTTTATAAAAATTTTAAGTAAAATTTAGTACACAAAAAACATGTTTCGGTGTGTCTGTATGTCTGTACCTCTCACTACAGCCTAAACCACTGGACCTATTTCTTTCAATATCGGTAGTTAAGAGTCTTCGGTGATTCCCTAGAGGAAAAATTGAAATTTTTTTTTTAGCTCCAAAACTAAGGGTACCCCCCATACACCCGTAATGCAAAATCTTATTTATCTCGAAAACGGCTCTAACGATTTTGATAAAAAAAATTAAGTGTGATATTATGGACATGGACTACATTTTGGTCAAAAAAAATTTTGGGGCAAAATGTTATTAGGGGTACCTGTCATAGACCCGTTTTTTTAATTTTCGACTTTCTCATTAACGGCTCTAAGGATTTTATCCCAAAATTTTTAGCAGGAGTCCCCTTAAGTTTAAAATAATATTGTATATAAAAATATTCGAAAAAATATTTATTGGGTTTAAAAAAAAAAAAAAAAATTTAAATCAATATCTTCAAAACCTATGAACGATTATTTTTTGAAAAAATTATTTCCTAAAACCAATATTATTAAATACTTAAAATCCGCATCCCACATTTTTTTCTTGAAAAATTTTAGAGAAATTTCTTATATAAAAAATTTATTTAATAATAAAACGATTTTTTAAGGTTTATTTGCATAAATTCATACTTTTCCGGAAACCAGACGGCAATTTTATGCAGTTAAACATTATTATCTCATTAAATCCATGTTTTATATTTATAAAATGTATCTTAAATTCCAAAGTACTTTTACATAAGAGCAAGTTCGTGCGATCTAGTCGTGCATTTTATTTATTTTGGTGAAAAACCCGTCAAACAAAACTCTATGCCAAAAGCATGAATCGGAAAATGTTCGGTTTGTGGGTTTTCTAAGTTGATTCGATAACCCTTACTGTGAATGTGAGGACATAAAGAAAAGCACGAAATTTACATAAGGTGAATCAAGAGCCTATTCTAATCTTGCAGAACTAGAAATAGATTATAGTGAATATTCAACCTTGACTTTCCAAAATTTATTTAGCAAATTATATGTTTAAAAAAAAAAACAGTTTATAATTTGTGTCTCTAAGGCAAAACCTGATTCCAATTTGTTTACGAAATGGTTTTCAATATTTACGGGGCTTAATGTTAATCGTATATCTAATATATGAATATACTCGTATGGCGAATAGGACAAACAATTAACCCAAATTATCAATTCTTCTCGGGAACAAGAGGAAAAAATCGATTTTGGATTTTAATTTTGACATCGGGTTTAGCATTAGTGCCACACATGTCCAACGGTTTGCTTGCTTTTCAACAATCTTTTATTCTCTAAGTAAAATTAAGTGTAACATATTAAATGCTTATTTGTATTTACACTTATTTCTTGTGACGCGTTGGTCTTTTGCCAGTTTCGCTGTTGTTAACACTGCCTTCGGAGCCTGAAAAAGAATTTGTTCCGTAGTAATATATGTTTTGTATATTATTTTTGACAAAATTTTGTAAAACTTACCCGAGGGAATCTCTTCGGGTATTACTTTAAGTGTGGCTATTGGGGAAATTTGGTCTTTTACCCTCTTTCTTTTTCTTCTGCCACTTTCTGTTGAACTAGCAATACTAACCATATCGTCTGCGATGTTTTCCTGAAATAACCATTGAGATAAATATATAATTATTCATTCATAATTAGAAATTGATTCAAATTTAATTTACCCTTAAAGCCAAGCTTCTTGTAACTCTACGACTAGTAGTTGAATTTGAAATGTGGCTTATTCGAGAAGAATTCGATTCATTATCACTTCCTTTTACATCAGGTGGGGAATCTTTGTCTATGATATTGGAGTTCCGTCCCTTTTTGATAACTGGTGACATTATTATAGGTTGTTTAGATAAAGCAAGATTTCTTTCCATAGCAGCCAATTGTGTCCTTGTAAGACGTCGGGTTAGTGCATAATCTTCACTTTGTAAAGTCTCCTCTTCAGCTTGAGGGCTTTCCGAGTCGTTTTTATCTTTTCTTCTTTGAATTGTTTGCTTAGTTGTAGTTGGACTAGTATCATTGGAAGGTGATTCTTTTTTAGAAACTGATAACCTCCGTGGAGTTTTGATAGGAGTGTTGATCACATCAGTAGTCATAATCTTGGCTCCGATTGCTCGGGGAGTTCCCACACCTTTTGGTGTGCTTACAAGGTCTTTATCAACAGACATACTACTCCGTCTCCTAGTTTTGGGAGTTTGAGGCTGATCAATAGAAGTTAAACTTGAAATAGATGACAGCCGGGAACGTTTTACGTTCGAAACCGATGTACTTTCAACATCACCACCATCTATTGAATCCGAACGTATTTTGGAACGAGTTCGACTTGAAGGAGAATCAGGAGTCGAAATCTCGTCTAAAGTTTCTAGAAGTAAGGATCTCCTTCTAGTTACAATTTGATTGCCAGTTGAAGGAGGCAATGATCCACCTCTGGAGAGTCTTCGAGTACTTGGAGATTCTTCAACTTTGGCTTCGCTAGTTAGATTTTTCGAAAACGATGTTGATCTTCTATTTCGAAGTTTCGGTGTGAGTTCTACATCTGCGCCCGAAAGCTTTTGTTTTTCTTCATCTACAGAATCTGCGTTCGAAATTGTAGTTTCAATGTTTATATTTTGTTCAATTTCTGTTACATTTTTTAAAGGAGGCACGGATCCACTTCTTGAATTTCTTCGAGAGCGAGGGGATGCTTCAACAAGCTTTTCGCTAGACAGATTTTTTGAAAATGATTTTGAACGAAGTTTTGAAGTAGGTTTCAATTCTTCGCTAACTATTTCCTTGTTTTCTTCTCGGGCATCTTTATTTAATATTGCTTTGTCAGCAGTTACAATTGATTCAGCTTCAACTATCTGTGTTTCTGCAATTAAATCACTAGCCATTGCAGTTTCAACAATTTCGCTTTGAATATTTTGCGCTTGGTCATCTTTTATGTATTCATTCTTTTCAATTGGAACACAAATTTTCTTACTATTGTCTGCTTCTTGATCACATCTTGGTCGAATTTCTCCAGTTTCAATGGTATTACTTTTTTTGTTTGTATCAATAGATGGTGCTTGCTGTTGTTTCTCATTTTCAGAGTCTTGCGGAATAAATTGATCTTGATCTGATGCTTTTACTTGTGTTTGTTCGGTGGGAACTACAGTATAATCAATGTCCATATTTTCTTCATCGTTCTGGATATTGGATTGTACGTGTTGTGTATTTTCATTTTCATTCTGGTGTCTTTCCTTTTCTGGTTGGTTTTCTAGATTCTGAGCTAAGGGCTCTGCAAGTTGTACTTCAATTTCTTTATCTGTTTCAATTGACATATTTTTCTGATTCCCGAGTATTGTTTCTTCTGTTGCATCATTTTGATTGACGTTCAGGGCTCCTTCTATCGGACATTCATGCGTTTCTGTTTGTTTTTCTACATTCTGAGCTGAAGGCTGTTCAAGTTGAACTTCATTTTCTTCATTAGTTTCGATTGACTTATTTTTCGGATCCCCAAATATGATTTCTGTTGTTGCATCATTTACTTTGATGCTCATGTGTTCTTCTAAGGGACGCTGATGATTTTTCTCTTCGGTTGCTGCATTTATCTTTTCTTCTTCATTTATGCTCTCAGAAGTAACACAGAGTTTTAATTCTGGTTGGCTTGTTTCCTTGCTATCATAGGCTTTTGGTTCTTCTGAAAAACATAATTGAATAATTGAATTATGTTGTAAATGACCTTTTTTATTATGTTAATATAAGTTAGTAAGTTATTCATTTATTGACTTATTTGATACATAGGTTAATATTTTGATGGCATTGTCGTCAGCTCATAATAAAATTATATGTTTGTAGGATTTAAGTTATTTCAAATATGTATCCACGACATCTGATCTTGCGGTTCAAGGCTTTACAGAGGCATAGAAAATTAGGCTATTAGTACTATCGCGTTGTCACGGCAAAGTAGAAACAAATTAAAGTACATTGAACTCTCGTTAACTTGAAGATACGATAACTTGAACATTCTAATAACTTGAACAAATATTTTTTCCCTTTACGCATTCTATACCTTGAACGGGCTATTTTTAAGACTCAATAACTTGAGTTTTTCCCCTAAGTACTCTATAAGTTGAACAAGTAAAATTTATGCGAACTCTGTAACTTAAACAAAGTTTAATATTAAATTTCTTAAATTTTTGAATTTATGCAAGGTACCTGGGATGTTGGTACAGAATGCAAACGGTTCTTGTAAAGGGGAATCCCAGGAAATTTCTTTAGTATTTCCGTATAAGGTTTTATTCTTCATAATCGGTGAATTTCTGAATTTCATTTGAACACGTACGTAGGTATTTAGAAATCGAAAAACGTTTCAATTAAAATTATTTATTAATAAAATCATTATTTATGTTTTAAAATCATTAAAATGAATCATTATTAAATAAAAACAACATTTTTTTAACTTAATCCAGTAACTTGCACAATCCTATAGCTTGAACACTCCTGGTTTCGTCAGTGTTCAAGTTAACGAGCGTCCACTGTACTAAAAAAGTAATTTCTTCTTTTTTACAGGAGTATTAAAAAATAAGACAACTTAAAAAAAATCAAAACTGCCGTTATATGATTTTACGCTTTAAAACACAGAGGCGCAAAATTTTAAACAGCCTATTATTAAGGTATTAGTATGATACTTCTCAACAATTTGCTAACTTTTAAGTAGATACTAACTCATCTTAATTTTAAACATTTTCTAAATACAGTACATAACGCTTAAAAGAAACTCAAAAATTGCACAAGATTTGTTTCTTATAACCGAGTGTTTCTTATATTCATAGAACGGATATGAGAAACAAGTTTCTTATACGGATATAAGAAACAAGTTTCTTATACAAATATACCCAGCAGCGTTACCACTTCCGGAAAAAAAAGTCGAAGTAGATTTGGAGAAAAAAGTGAAGTAAATTGAGAAAAATCGAAGTAGATTTTAAAATTACTCTATCTGTACTTGGTTTTTGAAAAATTAGAACTCAAGATTTTTATCAATTGATATTACAACACGAAAAAGTAGAGATTCCGTCTGTCTGCAGGTGTGTACCTCAACCTGCAGCCTAAATGAGAAATTTAAATGTTTTTTTTTTGCTCGTTTCCTACCATTATGAAATATCATATTTATTTCGAAGACGGCTCTAATGGTTTTTATAAAAAAAATCATGTTCAGATTCAGTCCGCATTTTTGTAAAAAAACGGTACCTGTCATTTCTGAGTCTACCGATTTCGATCAAAATTTTCATATATGTATGAGTTTCTGTGATTTTAAAATAATATTGTATACAAAACATTTTTATCCTTAAATATATATTATTAAATATTTATAATTGTCAGTACATTTCTTTTAATTTTAAAGAAATTTGTATAGCTATAAAGAATTTATATGAACGTTTTTATAATACGAATTCTATATACTACTGAAATAAATCAGCCAAGCAGAAGACTTAGCACTATTAATGGACTTGTTGAATTATTGATTCAAATTAGCTTTTTTGCCCTTTAGTCCACAAAAATTGGCGTTTCGTCCCGGCGATCTCACATGGACTCATCAGTTGACGAAACGCCAATTTTTGTGGACTAAAGGCCAAAAAGACTAATTTGTATAAAGAATTTATTTATTAACACTGAACACTGAACTAAAATTCTCTTCAAATGTCGAATTGAAATGACATTTGCATACCTAGGTTGCTTTGAATTTTTCTCAAAGGTCTGTTCAAGTTTTTTGAGTTTCGTGATTTTTTTGAAAGTTTCTTAAATCCAATCAACTTTACATTGAAAAAAGAAAGTTCGTGGTTGAAGAAATGTTTCTTTTATCAGTGTTTTTCTTATAAGCGTGTTTCTTATAAACACACAATTCAACATTAAAATATATGGGAAAGTACACGGTGCTTTTGTTCAAGTTTCTTGTAAGCGAGGTTTTCTTATAAGCGTGTTTCTTATAAGCGATAAATACTGTAGTATCGTACTAAAGCAATTTTCTTAATAAATTGCTTATGAACACACATAAAACAATGACAGTTCGTGCAAAAAAACTAAGTAAAAAGATCTTTTGTGGCGTTTGTGAATAGCACGATACTAAACAAATGAAATAGGTATTCGATGATTTTAACTTTAATAAAAGGGTAGATAAAGTATGATGCTGTATTCGATTAAAATGTGCAAAATCGTTGTTTCAACCAGATTTTTTACAATAACTTAGCTTAGAAATTTAAATTAACCGTTAGAGTTGTTTTTGAGAAGATATTTAGAAATCGTTGTATGGCATCTACCTGCATCAAGATGAGCTAAAACTAAATTGGAAATTTTAAATGTAAAATTTAAAATTAAATTGAAATTTGATCAAAGTAAATCCGGTAAGGCTCTATATCGATAAATACCTGGATGTACAGCATTGAAAAAACCGCTTTGTTGAATTTAAATATATGTAAGCACATCATCGTATTAAAACTCAAATATTTGTTTACACAAAAACAATACAAAAATAGAAGCAACGACACCCCTAACTAGCCTGAGGCCTATTGTGAAATAGGAAAATATGTGATTAAAAATAACAAAACAGAAGTAAAGTGCAAAACATCAAACATAAAGACAAAAATCCGAAAACTGTGTCAGGCCCAAATACTTCTTCGGAGCTACAACCAAGAACGCTTTACATCCTGCATCAGTTAGTGTTTCTTAACTAACATCTTAATATTCTTGGCTTGGTGACTAGTACCACATGCAGATTCTGCAATACTCATGAGTATACACTGTGATAAACTCATCCAAAAGACAAAGACATTTGGGACATCACCAGATAGATGAGACTGAACTACAATCTTTGAGAGTACTCCATATACTTACAAGTAAGTTTCTCAAATAAACAAATCTGTGGGAAGAGCTGTAAAATGAGCTATCTCATTTAGCTCTAGACGGGGCCACAATAGATCTAAAGACTGCAGTGCACTTTAGACCTTCAATTATTCCATATATATAATCCAAAACTGAGTTTCAGGCTCTTACTCGTACATACATATAAAATAGAACTATGTTCAAGATGCCGCTTAGAAATTTAAAAAATTTATGTATTTTAACATGAATATTATTAGACACATTTTCAAAACCATGAAATTCATTTTTTTGTAATTGGTAAAATTGCTCCCTACCAGTGGCGTGACGTGAATAATTTCAAATGGTAAGTCGAAGCTTAGACCAATTACCTGCAAACGATAATTAATTCTAATATTGATATGTATCCAAAATTAAAAACATGTATTGCAGTTCTGATTTCCAAAACAAACAAGCTAAGCAATTCAAGCCAATTTTGTATACTTCAAATAATTAATTTATAAATTATATATACATAATCTTAAAGTATAATAAAAGTGGCTCCGAAAGAAACCGTTTTTGGCAAATGCAATACATTAAGGAAAATTTAAGGTAATATTATGATAAAAAAAAAATAAGGAAATTCAAAATGAGATAAATAAGCAAATAAGCAAATAAGGGAGGCACTTCTTCAACGACTTAGAGGAGCTCTCTGACATTCCAAGCAAAATCATATTAAAATTCGTTAATGATACCAAATGGCTTGAGAATTCCTGATCTATGAAAACCGCCTTCAACTACAATACGACAGTGTAGTACGAACGTAAATGACAACGACGCACGTGTTTCTTGTGAGAGCGGCACCAACGGCGAATGGGCACCTCGCCTATACACCTGCGGTTGCCACTACTACGTTAAGCATGAGCATCAGTGGGTCGATGGGGCTACATCTACCTAAGATTGGTAAAATCCTCTTTGGTTTGGAAGCAACCTCTTCGACTTAACTAACGAACAAACAAACGAACATACGAGTATATACCAAAACTGACTTTTCAAACTCATCTACCAGGCGTTGCAAGGAGCCACATGCTCCTACGGGTCTGGTGGGGGAAATGATTTCTCAAGTGAAGGTAAAGGAAAGGAATACCCTCGACAAGTACATTTCAGGCTAAAGCTTGCTGTAACCCAACCATACCCTTAACGGGCTTGATCGACATAGGATTATCATAGGTTTCAATAAAAGGAGTCACAAACCCTAGGGTATCACAATGGATCTACATTGATCTAAGTGTGACAGTAACAAGATCAACTGTCAGCCCACTTACCTAACCTAACCTAACCTAAGCAAATAAATCAATTAAATTTTTCAAATAATTCAATATACTAATGATATACAAAATATCAATTAAAAAGAAATAATTACATATGTATACAAAAGTTTACAAATACTCGTAGATGATTTATGCATGTATGGCAAAAGTTAGCTTTTCGCTATTCTACGATTTTTTTTATAAAATCTGCTAAAACTCTTTCATAGAAGTCAGGTCTATTCAAAAAAACAAAAAAAAATAATAAGTGCTAAATCAGAAAGCCTGTCTTCTCCCTGTTTGAATGAATAAATGACCTACTCAATTAATCCAAGAAAGTGCAGCGATAGAAAAATCTCACACAATTCAGCAAATAAGTCGGTGAAAAGCGTGTTATTTCTTTGCATAAGTCAGCGGGCGTTGAACGGAGTCGACCCAAACTCAAAAAAAATCATAAGTAGAACAGAGAAAGAAAACTAACATTGTTCTATCCAGCGAGAGATCTTATAACCCGAAATATTTCGGGTTGCTTCAGGTTTGGCTTGTGAGCAGAGTGTGGAAATTACTCATGATAATGACATGTGTAAGATTGAGAAATGAGAATAAAGTTCAATTGAGTTGGTGGAGTCTGCAGCTTGTGGAGATTAATGAATAGATATATACTTAGTTTTATGTTGCTCGTTATTAAGGAAACATTGTTGTGCAGCAAGGTCGTTTGTTATTTAGTAAACACTGTTGTTAAGCAGAAAATTTAAAAGGTTTCACAACCGTCGGTGCTTTTCCACGTACATAGATGCAAGGGACAATATATTGGCAGTCTGTTTTTTTTATAATTTTTTGAAAACCTTTGAAAAAGTCACAAAAAGGAATTAAAAAACGGTTCTACGACAAAGACTGAATAACAATTTTCGAGGAAATTGTTAGCAAAATATAGACCTTAGTTTAGTACATACAACAAATCTAATCAGTAACGGCTTTCCAATAGTTGTAAGCTATCTATATTATTTTTTATCCTAACACCGACAAAATTTCATAGCAGATTTAAAAAAACAATTGGTGAGAATGTTAAAAAAACTATATGGACAAGTATTTGCAAATATTGTGTTTAAAAAAATATTTTAAACTTTCTACAATCTTCTGTATAAATTAATCCAATCGGTTCCACAAAAGTCGAAATAAAGAACAAATTGTTTGCTTTGCTCACCTTTAAAAACTTGGTCTGTATCAGTAGTTTCACATTTGTTCGATGTGGTAGGACTTTGAGAATTTGATGATTCGGCATAATCTTTAAATCTTTTTCTCTCTTGTAATAATATATCAGAATGTGACGAATTTTCACTGATCACAACGCTAGCTAATGAACAACTCGTACTTGTGGAAGTAACTGAAATAGGTAAATTACATATAGAAATAAATATTTAAATTAATTTAAATGCAAAAGTATAGCTTACCATCACGAATTTTATTTGAAAACGAATTGCTAAGGTCTTCTGAGCAATCACTTTCTATTATTTCTATACTTTCTTCTTCGCCCTCTTCTTCATTGCTATCATTCTCGCCATCATCATCCATATCATCATAATTTTCTTCATCTTCATCATCTATCGAAATATGTCTTTGTATCACTTCATTCGATTTAGATTCAGGACTTTGGGAACCTTGGGTTCTAGAAACTGCCCGTGAACTACTACTACGTGATGAAAGTAAAATAATAGATGAACCACTATCTTCATCGTCAATTTCCTCATTTTCTGATGCTTTTTCGTCAAAATAAAAATCATTTAGTTCTGAATTTGTTGATTCGTCTTGTTGGTCCTCAATGTTATTAAAAGTATCCGCACTACTGGAATTCTCACTAGACGTTTGTTGGTCGAGAGGATTCTCTTCGAAACCCATAGTATCATACAGTGTCATCCCAACGGTAGTGTCCAACATTTTTTCGTTTTCAATCACCGTCAGAGTTGCACTGGATACCCCAGTTAGATTTTGTGATGCTTCCATAGTTGGCAAATCGGTCAGTTCACCAAGAACAGTAGTTTGTTCCGAAAAGGTTACTTTCAAGGGGGATTTTTCGGAGTCTAATTTCGATTCTGTTTCAGTAACTTTTACCGGTTGTGGGCTTTCTTTATTAAACTTTGATTCGGTTGTACAAACTTTAGAAGAAGATGTATGAGGTTTGAAATCGATAATTGTATCTGTTTTAAAAATTGATTTTGTTTGTTGCGGAACCGTTTTTGTTATTTTATCTACTTCACTTGGTGCTGTTGAAGATTTAGAATCTGAAAAATTTCCCAGAGAACTGTGTATTGAAGCGCGACCTCTTAGTTGCCTCCTCTTACATTGCTTTGAATCATTTGATTGGCTGTCAGAACTTTCAGAAAGTGCTCTTTTTGGCGTCTTCACTTTGAAGGTGGGATAAGAATCCAAATTGGAGAAACATTCAAATTGACTAATATTAGATATCTGAACTTGCTCCTCTGACTTATCGGCTGTAGAATCCATCAAAAACGATTTTGATTCCGTTCCACTGGTTGGAACATTAGCAAAACCAAATGATGTTGTTGTATTTTCAGTTTTCGAACTAAGACTCCTTATTTGTCGTTCTTCACTACTTTTAGCATCAAAGTCTACGTTTTGCTTTGACTCACCGACTTTAAATATATCTGCGGATTTAGGGGAAACGACATTCGAGATTGATTTTGATATCGAATAAGTGCTTTCAAAAATACTGGTAGTTTTAAATAAAGATTCGTGTTTAGATTGGTCATTCTTCACTTTGTCTAAAATGTCTTGAAGCTCATTTTTACTTATTGGAGTGCAAGAACTGTAGTTTATTGTGGACTTCAGTGATCTTCTTGCTGCTGGTCCAGATCTACTGTCTTCCATTGAACTCAAATAGTTCGATTGATGTTGTTGATTACTCTTGGCTTCATAGTCTTCATTTGGCTTTGGTTCATTTACTTGTAAGACATTGGAAAATTTAGGAGAACCCTCTTTCGATGGTGATTTTGATATTAAAGAATTGCTTTCAAAAATACTCGTCGTTTTTAACAACGATTCTTGTTTAGGCTGCTCATTTTTAACTTTGTCTAAAATGCCTTGGAGCTCATTTTTACTCATTGGAATTAGAGAACTGTTGCTTATTGTGGATCTCAGTGATTTCCTTGATGATGGTCCAACATATGCACGTGATGATTGTTGCGTTTTATCTAGAGACTGTTCAATATCATCTTTACATTCCATCGATACATCCTGTTCATTAATCTGCTCTAATGATTCATCCACTGGTAAAATAAAACGAATGCTTTTCTCCTCCTCAGAATCTTTTCTTTTCTCTGGTTCTTCAGATGCTGCTCTTATGCGATCTGTTTCGTCTATCGATGTTTTTGGATGATTGACTTTGAGAATTCCAGGCAACGAAGTACCTAATTTCTGAGGGATTTGAATACTTGCGTCATCTGCTGGAGTGTTTTTAACATAAGGAGTTTCCAAAAATAATGAACTTTCCCGTGATGGTGTTTTCTGTGTGATCTTTATTAAATTACTCACGTCTTGATTATATGTTGTAGAATTTTTGAAATGTGTTAGCAAATTTTCAGACGTCGATAATTCGAAGTCATATCGATCGTACATTTTCCGACGCTTCTTAGGATTTTCGCGGATTTTACTATTTTTATCTGAATCAACCGGACTGTTGTCTAAGCGACGTTTTTGAGCAGGTTTAAAAGGTTCCGGATATGAAATTGTCTCTCTTGGATTATACTCAGAAAATGATAATGAAATTTGAGGGCTTCTTAGAAAGGGTGCATTTGTAGGTTGCTGTAAAGCATTTCCTTCAACTTTCTGTTGATCCCAGTAGTGACTAGCAAAATGAGTACCCAATGCAGAACTGTGATATATACCACCAAGAAGATCAGATGCATTCTGTTTGATAAGTTGACAACTCAGTGGATATGGTGAGTTTTGTTCAGTTTCTTTGTTTTTGATTCGTTTTTTTATCTTCAAGTATACATCCGATATGTTCTTTGTGACCGGGGTCATGGTAGTGTGATAAGCAGATAAAACTAAAGTTGGAGTATCCAGATCCACCACTGTTTGATTATTTCTTCCCTTTGATAGCTCATCTACCGCACGCTGAACGTCTCTTCCTTTCGAAAGCTCATTCTGATAGGAAACAGCTTCAATGTATTTGTATTTTTGAAGCAGATAGACAAAGCTTAGATCTTCAGCATTTGGGTTTTTACTGCTTTTTAGAAGCGTCTGTACCAGTTTTCCTTCGGTCTCGGTTAGGGCTAGATCACGTATAACTCCGAATTTTTTCATTAGCAAACAACGACTAAAGAAAAGCTTGAGAAGCTCTTCATCTTTCTCAGATCGAGCGAAATGAAATGCTTCTGATATTAGGTCATTTGCTAAATACGTATTTAATTGAAGGAGCGGCGATATAGGCAATGATTTGGCTTCTAGCACTCTTAGAGCAAGGTTTGATTCAATCTGATTCAAAAGAGACGCAATAAATAATTCTATTTGCCACTGGGGACAAACGTGGTCCTTGTTGAAGGGTGAAATGAATTCATCTACTGCTGCCTAAAAATTAAATTAATTTTAAATTTCTGTAAAATTTTTAATAAAAAAAGTAGATTTTTTAAATACCAAAACAATTTAAATAAATCCTTAAAAATAATCAACATTTTTGAGGGAACAGAATCTTAAAACAATTAAAGCGACAACAGCACCATAAATCAGTAACTTTTGTATGTCGAATGCCAACATTCATAGCCGTAATTCTTAATTCAAAGCAATCGGTCTTAATTTTAAGTGAAGTCGGTTTTTTTATAAGAAGCAGGAAAAAGGAAAAATTGATTGTTAAAACTAATATTTTATCCATAGGAAATTTATTGGAGCAATCAAATTAAACATTAAAGTACTCAAACTGAGTAAAGAGGAGGAGCAACTTCACCTATAAGTAAATACTAAGGTATGCATTCGTCAATTTCAAAGGAATATTTTATGGCAATTTTCATGTTTCAAAGTCCTTACATTTCAACTCACCTGAAAATGACAGTGATCAAGATTCCAAAAGGCCTGAATTTGCTTAATTAATGACGCTGATAGCTTAAACACACTGGGAAATTTAATAAAATTCTGAACGACTGGTTCATATCGTTTGTCTTCGATAGCCATATTTAGATCGAGAAAAAAGTACAAGAACAATGCGCACTTATTCTCAAACGAAACGTCTGGTATGAGCATAATCCTAAGCATTGCCTGCACTGATATTGGTGGATACAATCCATCACCACCATTTTCCTGCCAGCTATCTCTCAAGGTGTTGCCTTTAAATGAATGCTCTAAAAATGAATCAATAAATAGTAAATAGCAGCTTCGTGCCTTTCGCGATGAATATCGCATAAATTCTATTCTTCGTTTCTCGTAGAAACCATGCAGAGATTCATACGGGTACGGCACAAAATTCAATTCCAATTCACGATGCCTCGGCAAAGAAGAAGCTTCAGGAAGCAATCCAATATTGAGCAACCACAAAAGAATTTCTTGGTAATCGGATGCCATGCGGATCGAATTGCCCTGTGATTCAAGAGTGCTCAAAACTAAAATTAAATCTTTGTCAAACCGAATAATTTTAAGGTTTTTTTTTTTTAATTACCATCCGATGGGATATTTTCACCATATTTTGAAATTATATCACTTGAAAGATCGGCTAATGTTCGAAGTTGTTTAGAGATGTAGCAAAGTTCTTGTTTCTCCCGCTGATCTATTGTATAACCAGAGTGGTCGAACAACACTTTACACAATTTGTTACAGCGTTCTTTAATACTCGATGCTCTCGCCCATAGCCAGTCAGTCAAAGTTGACAATGATAAGCCTTCACTTAGAGAGGTTCCTTGATGACTGCCATCTGACCAATTTTTCGCGCATTCCTTCAGCAAGCCATTACAATTATTTTCAAGTGCAACTGACAATAAAGTTTCTCTTTTTGCTTTCTGTTGAAATGAAAAATGTAAATGCCTACTTTAAGAACATTCACTATTTGTATTACCAATGAGAATGTAGCTTTGTAATTCAGACCGCAAAACTGTGGTAGCAAACGTGCATTTAAAACCTCCATGAAGATTGGATTTGGATCTAACAATCCCAGGGATCCCTGAGATCTCAGCACATTAACAATTCTATTTTGAACACCTGGCCAATTTAAATGAAGACAGCTTTGTTCTCCAAGTCCGATGGAATCTATGAACCAAATTAAAATGCATTAAAATTATATTTAGTTATTATAAAGAAGATAGACCACATTCTTACCAAAACTTAGTGATATAGGATAGAAATGTTCTTCGGGTCTTTGAATAGAATTAAAGAGCGAAATTGTGTTGGGATCGAAATACATATCCAAGCAGGAGTAACCCGGAAGTACAAATGATGCCAAATAACTAGGATCCTCTCTCCAATCACCAACGTATGGCATTTCTTCTTTGTACCATTGATTTATGTCGAACAGTAGTACTTCCGTTTGAATTTCTTGTTCTTGTTTCCAGACTAAGGCACACAGAGATATTGTTTCTTCATTTCCATGCGATGGAGCTTTTGAAATTGCTTGGCATGCAGTTGGAACACTTTTGGGGCAATTTAACGGTAACTGTAACCTCACACTTGATACTTGAAAATTCTTTAAAATAAATTCATATAAATAAATAAATATTCAATCGTCTAATTAAGAGACAAAAACATGACATACTTCAAAGTAACAAAATCCATCATCGGTCACAACTCTCTTTTCATACATTAAAGAATGCATAACAGCCATAGAATTTTGATAGTTTTCATGAAATGCCCAGATATAGACGCAAGGACGTGGATCATCTGGTGGTTCCATTGAGCTCATTTTAACTAGTGGCGATGATCGTTCTTGCGGAGGAGCCACATAAAATACCTGCATATCTGTTAGATCATAAAGCACAAGACGTCCATCTGCCAAGCCAACGGCTAAGCCCAATACGAGATCGATTGGTAATAAAGATTGTATGAAGTCTGCATTCTCAAGTACTGAAAGATAAGTTTTTGTTTTTTAATAAACATACATATTTCGAATTCAACCAAGAGTACTCCAAATTTATTGTCGCTCTCTTTCACCTGGACAAAATTCAATTAGCTTTTCATTGAATAACTTGTTTCATAGTTTTATGTAAAAGAACTTTTTAATTAAATAAAAATCCGTTCTTATTGGGAACTCAATCGAATAACATAAAAAATTTGTTTAAACTCAAAGTCTCTTTCAGGATTCTATATATTGCTTGGATTTTTTCGGGGCGTTTTTCTTTACAGTGTTTGCACACTTAACATAAATAAATGTACAGATTGGGCCATCTAGGGGTTTCTTTTTAAATCATAGGTTATTTTGGAACTGACAGCTGTTTCCGCTCGAAATCTTGACAGAAAGTCAGTATGATAACTCCGCGAAAGGAAATGAGTCGCTTTACGCCTAAACAACGTTGGGAAATATTGAAAAATTATTTCCAAAATGAGTGCCGTATAGCCCAAGCAGTGCGGTTTTTGCCTGCTGCAAGTTTGTGCAAACAGTTCGTAAGAGTGGCCAACACTCATGGTCCCTGTCGTCGTACGGTGCGCACAGACGAGAATGCTTCACGTAATCGCTTCGCAGTTTGGGCCTTAGAGGAGCTTGAATTGGACAAGCGAAAAATCATCTTTTCTGATGAGGCGCATTTTCAACTCGACGGCTACGTTAACTAACAAAATTGTCGTATTTGGGGCTCGGAAAACCCGCACGTTATTTTCCAGAAGCCAATGCATCTACAGAGAGTGACAGTTTGTTGCGGATTGTGAAGTGGTGGCATTCTTGTACCATTTTTCTTCGAAAATGAGGCTGGGAACAACGTTTCGGTCAACGGTGGGCGTTACAGATTCATGTTAAACGACTTTTTTTTTTACTGAAATTAAAGATATGGATTTGGACCTCTGGTTGATGCGCCATGCCACAATCGATCTTTTGCGCACAAATTCATTGGCCGCTTCGGAGTTGTGATTTGACTCCTTTTGCCTTTTTTTTTTGTGGGGAACTGTGAAGGACCAAGGTTATGCCAACAATTCGGAAACGATTTAAGCACTTAAGGCCATCATCCAAGCAATCCGTGAACTACAGCCCGAAACCATCAACAAGGTCTTGGAAAAATCGAGTGACGGAATGCGCTACTGCGAAGTCAGCCGAACGACGTCGTGTTCCATAATTAATGGAAATTTCTTACTAATAAAGCCATAATATATAGAAAAAATATTGTTCATTTTAATGCATTTTAAAAAGAAACTTGTATTTGGCCCACCCTTTATTCGTGTTTTCATATTAGTTCCAAATGAAGGAAAATAATTCTATAATTTTTTTTCATATCCGGACATAAACAAAAATCGTATAAGAGGGAATCTTATCCCTTCATCTAGGTGGTAGATGCAATGTTCTAAAAAATTACTTAAAATGTAAGGAACCAAACAAACAATAATAACCCATTGCTTTTTTAAACCCATGAATCATATTTGTCTAAGCAAACCCCTTTTATCAACTGGTCGCTTTCATAAGAATTTCTAAAACGCGCCTTCACAAGACTAGAGTACGACTTCATTTCTCAAATACAACTAAGCCATGATTTTGCATTAGAAGACATTGTATTTTTAAACATCTTAATAAAAAAATTAACGTTATAATATGCCAAATTGTATACCTTCTAGTTGTATGCCAAAATGAACACCCTCTTGTTGACAGTGTTGAAAATGCCGATGTAGGTGCAACAAACTCATGCTATAATCGACAATGTGACATGGTACAACCGAAATGCCTTCATCTTCTCTCGGAGAAAGAACTTTTGGGTTACGTAAATTCAGGTCCACCAGCAACACACTTCCTCCATCAGTTCCCACGGCCAAACAGCCATTCATATTTTGTAAAATAGTATGCTGTGAAACTTCATGACTTATAAACCTACAACACGTTATTTTGTGTTTTAAATCAATGCAACAGATTACTGTTGATTCTTCTACGGAATACAAGACGACAAGGCCGCCGGGGCTGTCGGCATATTGGATACCAACCGCAATTAGTGTATCCTTCAAGTATGGCATTTGGATTTCCGACACGCATGTTATAATGCAAACACCAAACCTATTAAGAAAGTACAATTGATATATTTATATGTTGGACCTGTATAATCGGAAAGTCGTTCTATACCCATTGCTTGCATCAAAATCATACTTCGATATAGACTGACCGCTACGCAGTGAAGTGATGAATAAGCGAGAGCCTTTGGTAAGCCATCCCCATTGTCCAGATTTTATTATTCCACCGAAGATGTCACCTTGTATTTATATATATGCAAATTGGAAATTGAAAATTGTTTTTTTTTTTTGGCAAAGATCATATTTACCGAAATTCTCTTCGGAACCTGGAGTTGATTGCACGAGACCTTCAGCAAATCGAACTTCTTTCTTTGTAATCAAATGAGGTTCAAATAGATCCATAATTTGTTTCTCTTTTATCTACACAATAACATAAACTTTTAATAATTTTTATAAATAATTTAATATTAATAATGTTCTATTATTTTATGCGAAAAATAATTCAAACGCGCGAATATCACTTTCGGTATTCGGTCTATGACCAAAAATAAAGGGAACGTCATTTAAGAAGATACGTTTGATTTGTATGCTATGCTGACAAAAGTTTTGTTCAATGAATAAAAGTACAGAGTAGAACAGAACAGAACAGAGCAGAATAGAGCAGGACAGAGCAGAACAGAACAGTTTTCATGAGAAATGTCAGACAAGTTAGAACCGTCAGCCGTCTGTTCTATCTTTCTCTAATGTCATTTTCCATTGGTCGTCCAGAAGCGTTTGGAAGCGTCCAGAAGTCTTCTCAAACCATTCCATTGGGAAAAAAATACTCTTCTGAGAAGAGAATTTCCCAACTAACAATTTTGCTTCCTATTTCTGAAATTAAGAATCATTCGTTGCTATAGTGCTCATATAACCATTCTTGCTGGAAGTCAAATAGCTATAGGAGTAAACTTTGATATAATTCATCACCTAGACATTCTCTGGAGCACTTTCTATCACCTCTATAGGCGTAAAGACTCAATTTTCCTTTAATTATACTATAGAGATACTATAAGACCACAGGACAGTTTATGCTCCTATAGTAATCCCAACAAACTGCTATAAAAGTCTTTATTTATTATTCGTTATCTTTATAGAATCATTATTGGACAGTTTAAGTCAAGACTCTATAATCATGATCAATTTTTCTGTTGGACTCTTATAGTGCAATATAGTTCTGTAACGAACTGCAACTCAACTGTTTTTTTTTGTGTTACAACGACTCCTCATATTAGCCACTACTCCCCTACCTTTCAAATTTAATGTACATGTATGAGAGCCTGTATCGCTACCGTTCCCGATCGGCGATATTTTCCCGTATAAACTGATTGGTAGCTGTGGATATGGCTAAAAGAAAGCGGTTGCAAAATCAAAAGAAGTTTTTCCTTGGAAGTCCAAAGACCTATATTCAATTTGTAGTTAGTAATTTTTTTTGTATTAAAATTTACTTTAATATTACAAAAGTATGTAAAAATTATTAAAATTAAATAAGTGAATTTTAATAAATCAATTCTATTTTAATCAGAGTTAGAAAGTGAACGATAACATTAACGAGAATTCAAATACTTGAAACACAAACGCCTTACGAATAAAAAAAAAAATAAAACAGGAGAAAAGGTAGATACCCAATATTAATATGCAACCAAATTTAAACTTAATGCATATAGTCGGTGTGTTGCTGGAGTCACCAAAGTGCAAGTTAGATTAAACTAACACAAAGTTGTGGTTTTCGAACATAATTATTAATGAAAGCATTTAACTTATTTATATTTTAATTTAAATAATTTCAAGAAGTATACGATGTTCTCATTTAAAAGAATGAAAAATGATCATTTTATTATTTAAATTGTTACTTGGTGACTATTCCCAGTGTGCCGACGGTGTTTCAGTGAGTGCAAATTAGTGATTTACTTTCTTTTTTTTTATTTGGTTGTGTAGCGCTACATCACTTGAAATAATGGAAAATGCACTTACGACTACAAATTGAATTTTGAACCAAGAAAATTTCGTATAACTATTGGTCCAGTAGGCTAGGTGTTTCACCCGTAGGCGTGGGGTTCCGAGTTCGAATCCAGGCAGCGGACGACCTACATACTTTTTTTTATTAATTCTTTTAATTGATTTTTTTTTATGTTTTAACGTCATTTTTGTTTTTTTTTTTTTATAACGTAATTTACAAAATTTAAAAGCGCATATCGTGGGCGCGAAGTCAATTTTTAACTAGCCACAGGTAGCATAGTTATGTGTACATATTTAAACATATTATATGTATATGCAATGCTACTTGTTTGCACTAATGATTTGTTCACTTTTGTAAGGGAAAAATTTATTGAAAGCATTATATATTTTTAAAGCAGTGTAAAAGTGATAATATCAACAGATAAGTTCATCTCATCAACCTGGATGCTGTGGCCACAACATTTGCAGCTCGATGTTTAAACACCGAAAATAAGGGTGAGTCATTGTTCTGAACACTTTTATATTCAATTGCATTTAAATATATAGTCTTTCAAAGGGGTGGGGAATATTGTGAAAATTTAGTAGTTTTGAGTGAAGTGCACTCAAATGATAATTCGTGCATATACATGCATATTTATCTATGCGCGGTGTGCTTACCTGTGGGAAATAGAAATAATTTACTTTCGTACTTACGTATGTGCTTAAGTACATATTTTATTACTAATTAAACCCAAACAAAATTTGAGAATTTGAAAGACATAGTCTTGTGTAACTTGTTTAAATAATTCCTTTTTTTTATTAACTTATACATAATTATAATTTGTTTGGTTAAAATTCATTTGATTTTGTATAACAGAATGAAACAAAATTCTAATAATTATAATGTTTGAAAAGAAAATTTGATAAAAATGGGTTTTTAATTTAAAGGATTAAGGATGAGGATTGATGGAAATGGTAAGAATGGGATGAGGATGTGAAAGATGGCGAGGAAAGGGGTAGCTTAGGCGAGATAGGTTACCATGGCAGGGTGGGTAAAGAAAATCTTCTCGTAACGTCACAACATCGAGACGTTGAGCCTGGCATGATTTTTGTCTGCGCGGTTTTGATAGGGGTCAAGAACTTACTCCCTCCGACGAGCGTGAGGCCGGTCAAGCATGCCAGCACAGACCCCGACGGCATCCAAGAAACCCGCAACAAATGGCGCCCAACGTGAAGGCCTTGCTATCCTACGATAGCAAGTTTTTAGATATTTTTTTCGAGCCAATTCATTTTTTTTTAATTTCAGTTTTTTTTTTCATTTGTAGTTTAAATTTCATAGTTCATTTTTTTTGTATTGCTTTTCATTTTTCACTTTTCATTTCATTTTAATTTTTCTAGCTTCAGTTTCAGTAGTATATTTTTTTTAATTGCTTTTAATTTTCATTTTAAATTTTGATTCATTTTAGTTTGTTTATTTAGTTTAGTTTGCTTTTCAGTGAGGAAATGATCTTTCGTCGTAAGTCCCAGTATCCGAGGTGTGTGACCTTGGTACTGCGTTGCGATGACGGAGGATGATTTTCGAATCTGATAAGTAATGGTGGTTAGCATTCTGAGTCTTTATGCTGGTGGTATATATTTATGCTGGCATAGATGTTCAGTTTGCAAAATCACCATAAATATGTATGTAGAAGTAGATATATATGTATGTAAATAAAGACGGAAGAGACAAAAGGATTCATATTGAGTCTTCATGAGTACCTTTCGTCGATAAAAGATAATGTCTGTAGAGTCGTTTTGTGATTATGTTGTGATTTGCAAATCGCCATACAGAGCAATTTTAGTAGAGTTAGTTTCAGGTATTTAATTTATTTTTTTTCTTCGGCTCGCAGCGCTTCGCCATCTTTCGTTTTCTTTTTTTCATTCTTTCCAGATTAGTTGATCCTCATCCAAATCCGCATTTATATAAAAAAAAAAAAAAAGTTTTCTTGAAAATTTAAAATTTTATTTTCAACTTTGTTGTTCTTTTACAGTGGGTTTTTTTTATTGATTTTGTTTATTTATATGGTGTTCTTACAAATTTTAGTTTCTTGTTTATTGATCTTACATAGATCGAGTTTTTGAGTTTTTCATTTTTTTTATGATATTATAGTTTTATTAGAGTTCGACGTGTTTTTTTTTCAGTTTAAAATTCTTTCATTTTAATTTTTATTTTGTTTTAATTTTTAAAATTTTCATTTTTGTTCTATTTCATTTTTTTATTGTAGTAGGAGTTAGTTATAGGATTTAGTTTTCGAAAAGGGTCTTTTAGTTTTGTTTTTCTGTTTATTCCTGGTTCGAATTTCTTTCAATAGAGAAATTAGCGTCAGTTACTGAAACATTCGAACAGATTATTTGTGTTTTAGTTGTTGTGATTTTTCTCGTTAGATTTTTCGTTTTGGGTTATGAACCAGAATTCAAATAATTCTCAGAATACTAGCCAACCTCCAAGACTTTTGAGCGAAGGAATTTCGTTAGAGGATTTTGAAAGGTTTCATCGATCTGTTATTTTGGATCACTATTATAATTTAGTAGCGGAACTTTCTCCTGAAATGTCGACCGAGGGCGATCAATCACTTCACGATGAAGTAAGTCAGGCTAGAGCCAGGGCTTTGGAGCCTGCGGGTGGCAGCAATCTTCTTGGCCAAAATAATCGATCAGTCCATGACTTAACGGAAAATCCGGGATCCCCTGCTGGGATTGGTAGAGCATCGGCTATCGATGTTTTGGCTGACAGAATTGATCAATCTTTGGTGACGAATCAGGTTCGATTCTTTGACCAGATGGATTATTTCATGAGAGGTATTATGGGAAAGCTGGAGGGTATTGGTGACCTCCGCTCGGAACGGCATCTTTCAGACTTGGGCCATCCTAGTAATCCCCAGTGTTCGAATGTAGCGAGTAATAGTATGCCAAACATGTTTCCGCCTCACGTACCGAGTACGTCACAAAGTGTTCCTTCTGTGGGGTTACAACCACAAAATGCTTCAAGGGAACAGAATGTTTGCCGTCTCGAAAGGTGGAACATTTCATATGACGGTACGAATAGTGTCTCCGATTTCCTTTTCAAGGTTGATAGGTTGCAAGCGTCATCGGGTTACAGTGATAATCAAATCAGTGCAAATTTTCATTTATTGCTGATTGGAAAAGCGAACGATTGGTTTTGGCGATTTTTGCACAAAAATCAAGACGCAAATTTGCAACTTATCAAAAGTAGCTTAAAAAGAGAATTCGGACGCAAAGAAAATGACGTTGAGATATACATGCGCTTGCTCACTCGAAAACAGGGATTTAAGGAGACTTTTGATGATTTTTATGGAGCTGTCGTACGTCTGAATGATCAGTTAAATGAACCATTTGATTCGACAAAGCTCATACAAATCATCAAAAGTAATGCCAAGGATAGATTGGGTGAAGTGTTGCTGGCAGCGGAAATTACCAGCTTAGAGCATCTCCGTAACAAGGCTAGAGAAGCCGAAACCTTTTTAGCAAGGAGAACAGTTCCCCATAAGACTGTAAATGAGGTTCGTGTGGAAGAAGTAATCGAAATAGATTTATCACAGGAAGAGGTTGCTGCATTTAGCAAAGGCAACAATAGACAGCCAACTTCATCGTTGGTTTGCTGGAACTGTGATAAGCTTGGTCATTCCTTCTATCAGTGTCCATCGCATGAAAGAAAGCTGTTCTGTTTTCTCTGTGGCGAAAAAGGCGTGAGTACCCCAGAATGTCAAAAACACCAGGGAAACCGCCAAGGGACCGACAGATCTATCGGGGAGAATCGGTTCCAAAAGAGCCAACCCGATCAGAGAAGACAGCAATAGGAGATAAAACTGAAAAAGGAAGTGATTCGGGGTCGGTTGGGTTGGTTGTAGAAAAATCAGGTGATAGGTCGGAGGAAGTTGAGGGTAGTAGGGCTCCTAAATCTGATGGTCCTTTCAAGGTTCTTCAACGAGAAGTTCCAATTTCGGAGAGTCATCCTGTCAAAGTTTTTCAATTGAAATCCCTTCACGAGAGGAAACTCAATTATTACAGGAAGCGCTCTGAGATTTTTGGTAAACCGATTGTAAGTGGCCAAATTCAAAAATGCAGAGATAGATACAAGAAGCGAAAGGAATTTCAGAGACACATGGCTGAGACAATTTTGACTTCCAATACAGATGGTAGATTGTATGCACAAGTTAAGCTGAAAGACGAGCTAGTTTCAGGCCTGTTGGACAGTGGTGCATCTATCTCTGTGTTGGGAGATTCCTGTTTTGAATTCATAGAACGGAATGGAATTCAAATGCTACCATACAAGAATGTTGTTAGGACAGCTGATGGTAAATCACACGATATCGTTGGATACTGTGAAGTCCAGACAACACTTGATGGCATAACGAAGACCATTACATTCTATGTAATTCCTAACCTGACGCAGAAGGTTTATCTCGGTATGAATTTCTGGAACGAATTTAATCTAACTCCACAAGTATCCCAAATAGACAGCAACATCATGTTTGAGGAGAGTCGCGCAGTTGCTGAGGAAGCGGTTTTTATCGATCTGACGTCGATTCAGCGAATCAAGTTGGATTCGGTAAAGCGGCTTTTTCCTAACTTTGCTGAGCTAGGTCTTGGTAGAACGCATGTCGAAATCCACACAATCGAGACAGGTGATGCCATACCAATAAAATCTCGGCATTATCCGCTTTCGCCGGTGAAGCAAGAGGAGGTTTACAAGGAACTCGATCGTATGTTAGGACTTGGGGTTATTGAGGAGAGCAATTCGCCTTGGTGTTCGCCTATAGTGATGGTAAAGAAACCAGGAAAAGTACGCCTGTGCTTGGATAGTCGTAAATTAAACAGTAAAACGGTTAATGATGCATATCCGCTGTCACATATTGAAGGTATCATCAGTAGATTAGAGGACACTCATTTCATAACGGGTCTAGATCTTAAAGATGCATTTTGGCAGATACCGTTAGATGAAGAGTCAAAACAAAAAACGGCTTTCGCTGTACCTGGACGGCCGCTGTATCACTTTAATGTGATGCCGTTTGGGTTATGTAACGCCGCACAGAGAATGTGTCGTCTAATGGACAAAGTAATACCTGCTCGTCTTAGACAACATGTTTTCGTTTATTTAGATGATCTTTTGATATGTACAGCGGATTTTGAAACTCATATAAAAGTATTGACGGACGTAGCAACCTGTCTTCGTAGAGCGAATTTGACCATCAACCTTAATAAGTCCAAGTTCTGCATGCGTGAAATAAAGTTTCTTGGTTACATTGTCGGTCAGGGAACGCTAAAAACTAATCCTGAAAAGGTTGAGGCGATGGTAAACTTTCCTCTTCCTAAATCGGCGAGACAAGTGAGGAGATTTATTGGTATGACGGGTTGGTATAGGCGTTTTATTAGGAACTATGCTGATCTTGCAGCTCCACTAACCGATTGCCTTAAAAAGCAAAAGGGGTTCGAATTAACATCTGCAGCCAAGGAAGCGTTTGAAAAACTGAAAGAAGCTCTTACCTCTTCTCCTGTATTGACTCAGCCAGACTTCAAAAAGGAATTCACAATTCAATGTGATGCGTCGTCTGAGGGAGTCGGTGGAGTTCTTTTCCAGTTGGATGCAGATGGTAATGAGAAACCCATAGCTTTTATGTCAAAAAAGTTAAATAAGGCACAGAAGAACTATACGGTGACAGAGCTTGAGTGTCTAGCAGCTGTGCTTAGCATTAGGAAGTTTCGTGCGTACGTCGAGGGCTTGCCTTTTCGTGTCATTACTGACCATTCAAGTCTTAAATGGCTAATGTCATTAAAAGATTTGAGTGGGCGTCTCGCAAGATGGAGTTTGGAGCTTCAAGGTTTCCATTTCAAGATAGAGCATCGTAAGGGTTCTTTGAATATTGTTCCGGATGCGCTTTCGAGAGGGGATATGGAAGAGATTTCGGTCAACGCGATAGGAGAGGAAGTAGATATCGATTCGCCAGAGTTCGACTCTGCTGAGTATAGTTCGCAAAGAGAAGAAATTATCAAGAATCAAGCGGCACTCCCGGACCTAGTTGTATCCGACAAGTACATATACAAAAGAGTTAGGTTTAGGAGTGAAGAGCTTGAAGGTGAAGATTCTTTGTGGCGCTTATGGATACCAAGTACTTTGACAAACGAAGTGATTGAGATGGCCCACGGGACCAGACTTAGTTGCCATAGTGGTTTTTCTAAAACTTATACCCGAGTGAGGGAAAAGTACTATTGGCCTAAGATGGCCACGCAGGTGAAGTCATACGTGAGTCAGTGCGAGGTATGCAAAACCACAAAGGCATCAAATAGAACTC
The DNA here is from genome assembly GCA_911387755.1 of Chrysotoxum bicinctum. Classification (NCBI taxonomy): domain Eukaryota; kingdom Metazoa; phylum Arthropoda; class Insecta; order Diptera; family Syrphidae; genus Chrysotoxum; species Chrysotoxum bicinctum. The sequence continues at coordinate 99,003,721 of OU426989.1, forward strand.
TTCGTCCTCCGATTACGAAGCAGACCGTCTCTGAGCGACCGATGCAGCGTTTGTATGTGGATTTGTTAGGACCTTATCCACGTACAAAACGCGGTAATACTTTTATTTTCATCGCTGTTGATCACTTCTCCAAATATACTTTTCTCAAAGCGTTACCGAAAGCAACTTCCGCAAACATTATTCGATTCTTAGAACCAGAAGTCTTCCATGCTTTTGGAACTCCTGAATTTGTGCACTCTGATAATGGAAAACAGTTCATTTCGTCTGAATTTTGTAAGTTTTTGGAGCGCTATGGCGTGCAACATGTTCGAACTGCATTTTATTCTCCGCAGGCAAATATTTCAGAGAGAGTGAACCGAAGCATCTTAAATAAGCTGAGAGTATTTGTACGAGATGAACAAGATACGTGGGATTCATACCTCTCAAGCATAGCTTGCGCCTTGCGGTCTGATAACCATGACTCTCTCGGATGTCAGCCGTATTTTGCGATGTTCGGCCAAAATATGATTAACCATGGATCAGCTTACAAAATTCTTAGAAATTTAAGAGCCCTTCATGATCCCGAACAAGTTGTTGTGCCACGCGAAGCAAAAATTGCACTTGCACGTCAGAAGTTGTCCGAAAACTTACAAAACGCACATGAGCGGTCGAAGGCAACTTACAACACGAGGTCAAGGCCAGTTTCGTTTAGGGTTGGCCAAGAAATCTTTTATCGGAACTTTGCACAGAGCAATTTTGTTCAAGGTCAAAATTCGAAATTGCTTCCAAAATTCCTCAAGGCTCGTGTTCGCCGTACTGTAGGAAACTGCATGTACGAGCTTGAAACTTTGACTGGGAAAACGATAGGAGTTTACCATGCCAAGGACATTCGGCAGTGAAGATTTTTTTTTTGAAGGATTGTATCTCAATTTGCAAAGGGTATTTGAATGTTAAATTAGAAAATTCAATTCTAACAGACTTTTGCCCGGCTATAATGTGGGTGCGGCTCCCACGTTGGGTAGCTTGACGATAAGGAAGAAATGTGTGGGTTCTGTTTGCAATTTTGTTTACATAATGTAGACATACATTAATAAGCAAAAAGCAAAGCCCTATGTAACGAACTGCAACTCAACTGTTTTTTTTTGTGTTACAACGACTCCTCATATTAGCCACTACTCCCCTACCTTTCAAATTTAATGTACATGTATGAGAGCCTGTATCGCTACCGTTCCCGATCGGCGATATTTTCCCGTATAAACTGATTGGTAGCTGTGGATATGGCTAAAAGAAAGCGGTTGCAAAATCAAAAGAAGTTTTTCCTTGGAAGTCCAAAGACCTATATTCAATTTGTAGTTAGTAATTTTTTTTGTATTAAAATTTACTTTAATATTACAAAAGTATGTAAAAATTATTAAAATTAAATAAGTGAATTTTAATAAATCAATTCTATTTTAATCAGAGTTAGAAAGTGAACGATAACATTAACGAGAATTCAAATACTTGAAACACAAACGCCTTACGAATAAAAAAAAAAATAAAACAGGAGAAAAGGTAGATACCCAATATTAATATGCAACCAAATTTAAACTTAATGCATATAGTCGGTGTGTTGCTGGAGTCACCAAAGTGCAAGTTAGATTAAACTAACACAAAGTTGTGGTTTTCGAACATAATTATTAATGAAAGCATTTAACTTATTTATATTTTAATTTAAATAATTTCAAGAAGTATACGATGTTCTCATTTAAAAGAATGAAAAATGATCATTTTATTATTTAAATTGTTACTTGGTGACTATTCCCAGTGTGCCGACGGTGTTTCAGTGAGTGCAAATTAGTGATTTACTTTCTTTTTTTTTATTTGGTTGTGTAGCGCTACATCACTTGAAATAATGGAAAATGCACTTACGACTACAAATTGAATTTTGAACCAAGAAAATTTCGTATAACTATTGGTCCAGTAGGCTAGGTGTTTCACCCGTAGGCGTGGGGTTCCGAGTTCGAATCCAGGCAGCGGACGACCTACATACTTTTTTTTATTAATTCTTTTAATTGATTTTTTTTTATGTTTTAACGTCATTTTTGTTTTTTTTTTTTTATAACGTAATTTACAAAATTTAAAAGCGCATATCGTGGGCGCGAAGTCAATTTTTAACTAGCCACAGGTAGCATAGTTATGTGTACATATTTAAACATATTATATGTATATGCAATGCTACTTGTTTGCACTAATGATTTGTTCACTTTTGTAAGGGAAAAATTTATTGAAAGCATTATATATTTTTAAAGCAGTGTAAAAGTGATAATATCAACAGATAAGTTCATCTCATCAACCTGGATGCTGTGGCCACAACATTTGCAGCTCGATGTTTAAACACCGAAAATAAGGGTGAGTCATTGTTCTGAACACTTTTATATTCAATTGCATTTAAATATATAGTCTTTCAAAGGGGTGGGGAATATTGTGAAAATTTAGTAGTTTTGAGTGAAGTGCACTCAAATGATAATTCGTGCATATACATGCATATTTATCTATGCGCGGTGTGCTTACCTGTGGGAAATAGAAATAATTTACTTTCGTACTTACGTATGTGCTTAAGTACATATTTTATTACTAATTAAACCCAAACAAAATTTGAGAATTTGAAAGACATAGTCTTGTGTAACTTGTTTAAATAATTCCTTTTTTTTATTAACTTATACATAATTATAATTTGTTTGGTTAAAATTCATTTGATTTTGTATAACAGAATGAAACAAAATTCTAATAATTATAATGTTTGAAAAGAAAATTTGATAAAAATGGGTTTTTAATTTAAAGGATTAAGGATGAGGATTGATGGAAATGGTAAGAATGGGATGAGGATGTGAAAGATGGCGAGGAAAGGGGTAGCTTAGGCGAGATAGGTTACCATGGCAGGGTGGGTAAAGAAAATCTTCTCGTAACGTCACAACATCGAGACGTTGAGCCTGGCATGATTTTTGTCTGCGCGGTTTTGATAGGGGTCAAGAACTTACTCCCTCCGACGAGCGTGAGGCCGGTCAAGCATGCCAGCACAGACCCCGACGGCATCCAAGAAACCCGCAACAGTTCCTATAGTACTATTATAAGACTGTGCAATAGGCATAGTACACCACGTGCTTTTGTACATATAAGGATGAATTAATTACAACAACAAAATGCGGAAACCCCACACTGAGTAAATCCTTACAAATGCAAAGTAGGATTGGGTCGAACAAACTTGCCTAAATGTAAAGAATGGCAATTTCAAAAAATTAAAGTTTATGGTCGAAACTGTTTTTTAAAACATTTTTTAGAAAAGCATTTTATTACTGGATGGATACAAAATTGAATCTGAAAAAAAGATATCAAATTTTCAAAAAAGTTTTATTTTTTTAAAACCAAGAAAATATTTTAATCTTTTTCTTGGATAGAAGTTTTTTTTTAACCTTTTATCAAGCCTCTCTAAACAAATATTATTAAAATTCGGCAAGCCGATAGTGAGAAATTTAAAATTACAAAAAATAGTTGAATGCGGTAGGCACAGCCAGTAATATCTAATAATTTCAAAATTTTTATTGAATTATAGATCGTTAAAATTAATCGAAAGGAACAAAAATTATCAAAATTCTAGGTGAAGTTTTCGATAAAAATACAATTTGGAAAACCATTTCTTTACATTTTGAAAAAAAAATTTTTGTCTTGTAGATTGTATTATAAAATTTTAAATTTTAAGCTTTCCAAAAATTAAGCATCGTCTTACTTTTACGAATAGATAACTTGCCATATGTCTATATCGCAAGTGAAAAGTCAATAGTACAATTTATTTAAAAAAATATTTAAGTTTCATTCAAATTTCATATAAAATTTGAATCATGTTGCTTCTTAAGAAAAGAACTATTTTTTACGAATTATTTTAGTGACAGTGATTTGTATTGTCGATTGATTGACGAGACTTTTTTACTGCAATTGCAGTACACGACACATTTTTAACAGCTAGATTTTCGATGAAGAAGCTGAGAATAATCAATTTATCAATAAATTAATACTGGAACATATGCTAGGTATACCAGAACTCTAGCTTTTTTCACAGCTTATGCGAATTACGAAGCGATAAATATCGCTTCCTTCTAATATTTAAGTGTTAAAAGCACCTATAAAGGAAGCCTATGTGACTTTATAGGATTAAATTCATGATAAAAGTGATCCCAATTCAACGCTAGGTTTTACATATTCTAGTTTGGCCGTGCGGTTAGCGAGCAAGAGATTTGGTGCGAGAGGACCCGAGTTCGATTCCCATATTCTGCCTACACATGTAAGTAATTTTTAAATTAATTTTAAAAATAAAAGTAAAAATGAAATCATAAAAAATAATCAACTCTAAGATCTTTACAGAAATCACGCGGAAAAAGCCGAAAAATATGCAAGAAAAGCATCAAAATAAAAATGAAATCAAATAAGCACACAAATAAATATTTTTTTTTTATTTTCCACATACTCCTATAAGTATTTTATTTTTGTGACAGTAAATCTTCTTTTCATTTCCACTATCGATGCAATTGCTGCAATAAAGCATATATTACCTCTATAACATAATGATAAGTATGTTCTTCGGAGTAACACAATTTACTCCATAAAGGTGGAATAGGAGTTAAAAAAAGTCGCCCTTTTAACTCTTTGGAGTTTTATACAACCCTTAAATGTGTGCAAGAAATAGTAATAAGAAGCTTCTCTAGATGAATATAGAAGTAAAATTGTTAGTTGGGTTCGCTTCTCGATTTCAAGTCAGAATCCACTCAAGAAGCACTAATTTTCATACCCAAATGTCAAAAGCAACTATCGCATATTTTCACCAACACGATACTATTAACTAATACAAAGGCAACATTTCAAAGTTGAGTAGAAGAAGTTAGCACCGTTCCATTGGATTTCAGAATGAGTGGATCCTTGAGTGAAACCAATGGAAAAGGACATAACTAAAAAGCGAGGGCAAGAAATCTTGTTGTAAACTGTTCCAAACTGTTCCAGACAGACTCATTGAACAGCAAACCAGAACAGTTTAGAACAGAAAATTTCTCATTAGGGGTATTCATGTAAGCGCGGAAAACCCTCGTAAACCTCGTAAACCAGATAATTTTATTTCCGCAGAAACGAGCTGTCAAAATTTGTATGGGAAAAAGTTTCTGCAAATCGCATAAAATTATCTCACAAATTTGCTGCGGAAAGTGCAGAAATAAACCTCGTAAACTAAAGATATATGGATTCTGACTTTTAATTTGACATTTCACAGAATATTTCCCACATTTACGCAAGTATTTCTTAGGGGGTGTTCATGAAAACATGTTGCGGAAAGTTATATCTTTCTACAAAGCGGAAAATTATCTCGTTACATGAATACCCTTATTGAATAGCAAAAAGTTGTACTTTTCTGTTCCAAAGACTGCTTTTAAACGAAGCAATAGCCGTGTTTTTTTTTTGTAAAAATCCATATAGATTTGTAAAAAAACGACATCGGTATTTAAGAGCTTTTTTTCCAAATACTGGAAGCACTGTGTACGGTATGACATTTGTCAGCTGTATTGACGACTAGCATCAACAGCATCCAAAAACGTCACTTTTGACGTCTCTGAGCAAATTATCGATAACATATAGATAATACTATTTTAGCATCACCATTTTTATCGGGTCTTAGATTAACTCTCGAAAATTATCTGGTCTTAGCTAACTCTGTATAGATTTAAGTAGTTGTTGCATTTGCATGTAAAGCGCTTAGTCCCGATGTCGTTTTTTTTTACAATTCTATATGGACTTGCAAAAAAAACACGCCTACTATAGCTTACACTACCTTACCATAAAAAGCCATCTACTCGCCAGTGTAATAACTAATTTTTGGATCTTTGAAATAGATCCCGATAGAAAACAGGATCCCAAATTGTTTTTGTAATACATGTTAAAACTTAATCCAGATCCGGATCCAGATAGATTTGTGAATAATAAAACGCACCTATTAGGTGCGTTTTATTATCCACAAATCTATCTGGATCCGGATCTTGATCTTCCCTTGAAAATAAAACGATACGGATCCTAGTGACAGCAGTGTTATAAGTCCGTCTCTTTTTATCCTTTGGTTTGTAAATTTTCAATTATTTCTTGTCTTTTTTCTTTACACTATAGCTTACACTACCTTATCATAAAAGCCATCTACTCGCCAGTGTAATAACTAATTTTTGGATCTTCGAAATAGATCCCGATAGAAAACAGGATCCCAAATTGTTTTTGTAATACATGTTAAAACTTAATCCAGATCCGGATCCAGATAGATTTGTGAATAATAAAACGCACCTATTATAAAAAATACAAATAGCTCATCTAAGGCTAGCCGCGCACTATCAATTTTTAGTTGCGGAACTGTTTGGTTACTTATAGAAATTAGATGAACTATTTGGTTGAATATCTGCGCAGCTGCAGATAATTATATGTTCAATAAAATAGCGAACTCATTTTAGGCAATCGTTTAGTTTGTGTCGAAACACAAACTTTTTAGTTGCTCGAACCAAGCAGTTTCGCAACTAAAAATTGCAAGTGCGCGCTTAGCCTAAGTGAACACTGAACGCGATCAATATTTCATATGAGCACGCCTAGCGAAAGTCCTTGCTGAACGCACTAATATTTATCGAACATTTTTTTCGTTAAATCTTACGTCAGTTGCAACATCTAGGCAAAAAATTATTGCTTTCTTTCTCTGGCACACGCAGTTCCATTGATCACGGAAAAATTTGCCTTTGGTGTAAAATTTCGAATTTCTTAAAAAAAAGAAAGAAATTTCCCTTACACGTGAAACATCTTTAAACGTGATTAAATCGTTTCATCAATTCGCTGCCAACAAAAAGGTTTGTGTTAATATTGATTAAGTACTGTATTCGTTTGAAAAAAAATATTTTCTGTTCCATAAAAGGAAGAAAAATAGTTGCACAAAGGAAAAAAAAATTTAACAATGACAAAAATCAATATGTTGTAACGTGGTAATTTGTATTATTAATTGTTCTCAAATTAAGACAAACCTAAAAAAGTTTGCATTATATTCAATTGTAATAAGAGTTCTATGTGCAGTCATAAATAAAGTTAAATAGAAATCAAAGAGAGTCTATGGATATGGATCAATCGCAAATTTTATTTGCCAATCAACTGTTGTCGAGCACATGTGCCTTTGTAGAGAACGGATAAGTGTTTCTTTCTCTTGTTAGTTGTATTATTTGCCAGACAGACAGTGACTTGCGTTGGGGATTTTCCTCTTGAGCAATTTTTCAGCAAAACCAAGCGAAGCGAATTTCATTCGATTGATCAGTTCAGAAATGATCATACTCAAACTGCTGTTGTGAATTACTCAGGTAGTGAATCATTATTTAGTATTTACTAATCAAGTTCAATGTATTTAAATTGTTTATTGATAAATTAATTGTAGACCTTGAAAGATTAGGGTTGTAAAAATTCGTTCTTAAGTAAAAATATAGTTCTGGTTTTTTTATAACTAAAATACCAACATTCCTATACTGCGTGGATTCATTTTAACTTAATCAGTTTCATAACTAAAAACTCGTTTTTTTTGGAAATTGTTATAATTAACATTAAACAATAAAAACAAACAAGTGTAGTTTGGCCCGTTCAAATCGGCAATAGAAATAAGTGTATAATGTACAAAATGTATATTAATGTAAAACAAAACAAAAAATTGTAATAAAGTTTACTAATACAACTTTATAGGTATAAATAAAACAAGGCTTAAGTATTGCAATTTAAAGAAATTTTTTGAAAAAAAGTCGCTTGTACTCTTACATTTATACCAACAAAATAAAAGTGTATACCAAATGGGACATCACGGGTTAGTAATAAAATTATTAATTATTATAAGAAGAAATGAAGCAGATTCCTAGATAAAAAAGTTTATTTTAAATTTGCATTCCCTTTAATTTTGGTGTATTTAATAATTCTGCACTTAGATGCAGCTTCCTATTTCTTCTCAGTTTAAAAGGCCTTTTACTTTGAAGATTCCAATCTGTAGAGCTCGGGTACAATTTATAGACTTTATCGCAGCTATTGAAAATTATATAAAAGATTACAGCTGCGGTCAAAATATTATTATTATTATGATTTATTAACAAAATAGGTAATTAAAGTAGTGAGTACAATGATTATCATTAACATTAATTAAAGAGCAGAAGTTGCAAGTTCAGACTTAGCTAGTAACAATTGTGATACAAAAAAGATATTACTGATTTGTATTACATGGTTTAAATGTACATAATGTATATGTATATTATAAAGAAAGATTGGATAATTTTAGGAAATAAAATTAAAAAAAATTAAAGTAGTAATACTATAAAGAAACAAAATAATTTAAAATATATATGTATACAACGAATATAAAATTTATAGTGTACATTTGTATTTAGCATTGCGACTTTTAGTTTAGTCAAAACGAAATATAAAAAAATACTTCAACAGTCTTATTATTCTTTATTAGAAGTTCAAAAGATATTATATGTATGTACACAAGAAAGTTTAAGTTGAATTGAAAAAAGTAGAAAAAGAAAGAAGGACTGCATATTTAAAATATTTATTTTTGGTAACGGCTTTTAATTTGGCTAAAACAAAAAAAAACTATTATAATTATATCTCAAAACATATTCAAATATTCATTTCGAAAGTTACTTGCTTGTGAAACATAGCGTATAAGAGGCTTCCAACCAAGGTCTCCATTAAGAACCCTGACACATTACGCTAGCGAAAGAAAACTAGAACAAAAGTAAAGTCTTCGGATTTCCTGCAGAACTGGCCAAAGCGCTAAGAAATGTAAAACAATTTCGTTCTGATTAAGGTTGCAAAGGGAGCACACAGGGTTTAAATCTGTTCTATGAGGCCTAAAATTCAGATCCAGCATTTCGGTTCTAATCTTGAAAATTAAACTAATTTCGTATACGGTAAGCTCTTCTCTAAAATAGTTGTTTTCTCCTAGTTTGCGATTAAGCTGTCTGTATGTACTCCTTAATGCTGATTCTGTCCCTTGCAAAACACACTGTTGGTACATTGTATCATCTATTACATATATATGTACATTCGTAAAATGAATTTTTTAAATCTTCCATTGTCCACTGTCAATGATATTGCAAAACTATGTCATACCAGTTTTTGATCGGACTGTAACCGCATCTAAAACAAATCATAATATCCGTTTCTGCAGGTTTCAATCTGATCGCTTTAATACCTTAACAATATAATCCGCATTTGCCTTTAGATTTTTCAGGAATATTTGGGGTTAACCTGACTCCAGGTGAATAGCGTAATTAGGGGTGTTTGAAGGTAATCTAAAAAATCGTTCAAAGAAATACCTTTGCAGGTTTTCTATTTCTTCTAACTATTCGTACCCGTTTACTTCATTCCCATTAAAATAACAGATTTGTTTTAAAAAAAGCGTTTATGGTGGAACTGGGGTGTAAACATTGTCCTAAGGCCAATATATGTTATATGTCGATGAATGCATTGTATTTTGTGCAAATTGGAGGTTTTTATTTACGGAGAAGATTAATGTTTGGACTAATCAAAGTTACACAATTTGTCTTGGCGATTTGCTCGATCTGGGTTAATGGAATGGAATCCACCTCCACGATTCTTGTATAGCTTCCCAAAAGTAATTTTTATTGGTTGTCTTACAACTAGCAACATATATTTTTACATTGCACCAAAGGTTCTCAATTGCGCTGAGGCATGGAGGCTGTGCGGGCCATTCCATCACAATTAAATTTTTTGTCCGTAACCTCAGCTTCGCAATTTTACTAGTATGTTTTGGTTTTTTAACTTACAGCTGCGGTAAAAAAAATAGCACCATTACGAGAAAAGAATTTCGTTACAAAATAAAATGTATGCCAATATATCGAGGGAAATTTTGAATATGCAAAAAGTTTATATTAAGTTAAAACAACACATTTCAAATAGAATTTTTATTTTTATTTATCAACTTTTTGAAAAAAACTTATAATTTCTCCAACAAATCAAACAAATAAGCGGTAAAAATAATAGCACCATTGTTTCATCGTACAACTTAAAACTAAATCATCGTAAAAATCCAAAATCTTTTTCTATGATTTTATTCCTTAGAGGTAGTCCAAGAAAATTAATATTTCGTTGCATAGCCTTTGTTGGCTATTACTGCTTCACAACGTCTCGTCATTGAATTAGCTAAATTTTGACACCTTTCAACCGGAATATTCTCCCAGAACGCCTTAACTGCAGCCCAGAGTGCTTCGTTGCTGGTCGGTTTAATATCTGAGACTGCTCTCTTTACGTCGGCCCACAGATTTTCGATGGGATTTAGGTCAGACGATTGCGCTTGCCACTCCATTACATTAATTGAATGATCTCCAAACCATTTTTTTTTGTCTTTTTACTGGTGTGCTTGGGGTCATTATCTTGTTGGAAGACCCACAAAAGCGGAATTTCTTCATCTGCATATGGGAGCATAACATTTTCCAAAATATTCACGTAGACGTGTTGATCCATGATGGGTTTAATCCAGTATATGGGTCCAACTCCATAATAGGAAAAACAAGCCCACCCATTATGCTTGAACCTCCGTGCTTAACCACTTTATTTGTGTATTTGGGTTTATATTCCGCTTTTGGAGGTCTTCTTACGTAGGAGCGCTATCCTTTACCGCCAAACAACACGATTTTGCTCTCATCCGTCCATAAAACGTTGCGCCATTTCGCTGCTGGCCTGTTCAAATGCTGTCTTGCATTAAACGCTTTTTTGCATGTTTTGCAGTTAAAAGAGGGACTTTTCTGGGACTACACGCTGTTAAATTATATTCTCACAATCTGTGGCGAACGGTTTCAGGTGAATGGTTTCAGGTCTTTTTTGAGCTCAGTTGCAGGCTTGAAAGGATTTTTTTGGCTTTCTCGGACTAGGCGTCTGACAAGAGTTTTCGACAAAACTGGTTTTCGCCCACGAGTTTCGGTTTTGGGTGCGTATATTATTGAATTTCGAATCATTTTGTTGGAACAGCCAACAAAACGTCGAACTTCTCCGTAAGTTTTACCTTCTGAAATAATTTTTTTAATAATTTCACGTTTTTCGTTTCTGCAATGTTTTCCACGGCCCATTGTCTTTGAAAAACTGTAATTTTTTTTGTTTAAAATGAAGAAATTTATTCAAAATTAACAAATCTTAACATTTGGTTACTTTACCTTGAAATACGACACCAAAAAATGTTTTTTCTAGCGAAAACTGCAATCAGTGCTATTATTTTTACCGCAATAAAAAGGTTTTTCCCCAATATGGCCTCCTTAAAAAATAACCGTTACCATTTAAGTGCCAGAGATACACAATACAGAGAGTTAACACTTCAAGCAATAAAAAAAATACAGTAGAGGCTGAAAATATGTGTCCATTTACTAATTTAAAAAAGTTAAAATGAAACTTGTACCGGTGTGGCTATTTTTTTTACCGGCACTGTACCTAAAGACCCATTTTCATGGCATTTCATACTCAGCAAAAATGGCAACATTATCTTTTGCATGATATTAACATAAACATACTGATCCATGATACCTTCAATTCGATGTATGGGACCAACACCATAAAATGAAAAACATACCCAAACCCTAATGTTGGATCCTTCCTGGTTAATGTGCGAACATTTTCATATCAGTTTTCTGTTAGTAATCACCCTATTTAAAAATAATTATTTATTAAATATTTATTTCACTTCGAGCTATATTTTGTATTTTGTAATTTCTTTTGATAAAATATCCATTCCTAATAACTCACACACGAACTTCGGACTGCTGCGCCAACAAATTTATTTATTTATTAAATACTATAAAGACAAAAACATTGCGGCAAAACCTACGACAGTTTTACTTGTATTTAAGTTTTCTTTGTGTTTTGAAGAATTCTCCAAGAATTTCTTCATCAGAAAGTTGTATGTAAGTATGTATGCTTAAAGAAGCAAGGCCATTCAGGCGTTCATGTCCTACAGGATTTCTCCTTAAGGTAGAAAATGATCTTTCCGTAGTTGCAGTTGTTAGGGGTAATACTACCAAAACTCGTAAGATTGAATGTTCTATCATTGATTACCTGTATGTTTAGAGTTTCAAAATAAAATTGTTTCAGGATAAAATTTGCTTTAGTGCAATCCAGTATAGCACCATGCAATTTCTAGAGATCTGCGCACTTTTTTTAATGAAGTTCTTGCTTAGTGAATAACAGACCAAAACTATTAAAAATTAATTTTTGTTTCTCGAAAGTATTTTGAAGATGAGATGCAGAGTATGTATCGGGACATGGAATGTAAAACGAAATCTTGCAATAGGCTTCAACAAAATAGGCTTCGGCAAACAGCAAAGAAAACTTTTCTTTTATCTATTGGTTAAATTTATAAAAGCCTAATGTTTCCTAAAGTTTTAGTTGGACCGGCGCTGGTAATTGGTGACCCTGTTACATTCTGACGGGGTCCGTTGCCCATTTTATAATATATAAAACTCATCTATCCAGAGAATACTTCACCACTTTGATGCAGCCCAGTCAGTGGCGCCAACACCAAAAATAAAGTGACCAATTTTGGAATGCCTCACAACCAGTTTCATCAACTTCGCCGGTAACTTCTAGCCGCAAGCTTCTGCCTTGGAAAATACCTAACGTAAGGACATTCCAAGGTTGGACCGAGTATTAGTGAAATCTAATAAATATAGCTGATAATGTTTAAACAGAAACTAACCTTTTGCAAAAAATTTCTATTCTAGAACTTAATAACGTTCCAAAGTATGAAAAGCTGGTTTTAAACATTTTTCAACAGTGTTTCTTAGCCCTTCCAAGATTCGTTTACGCACCATGGACTCTGAAATGTTCATCCTACATTTGCTTATGTCTTGCCTGAGTTCATAGCTTGTTTTTCTGGAGTCTCCTGTCTTCTTTTACATTTATTATTTTGTTAACAGCTCCAAAACTCAATCAGAAAAGTCTCCCTGTATCATTAGCGCGTGTTCACACAGCCCCACAATCTTTTCCCTCTTCCTTGTGATATCCATTAAATAATCTTGCTACAATTGTCAAAGTTCTATCATAAGTTATACCTTTGTGGCTATAACTATTAAGAGTTTGAGGTTTCATGATTTTCATCAAAACAACCATTAGATTCAAAAACGTTGTTGCTTCTATCAAAAAACTGTTTTCCTTGCACTAAAAATTTAGACTCCATTTTTTTTTTTTTTTTTTTTTGAATAATAATTGTTTTACCTTTGAACGCATTTTCGAGAGAGAACGCATTTTTAGGTATCGTTAACAATGAAGAACCCTTTTTTGTTTACACATTTCGCATATAAACTTTCGAATTTGGTTTTCTGCTATGGAACTCAAATATTTTATTGTACATCACTCGGCTATGAATATTATTTATTTTTTTTTTTTTTTTTTTTAATTTTTCATAGTGATCATTAATAATGTCTTCGGCTAAGAAACGCGATGCCCAACGCAAAAAGGATGCTCGCAACAAGAAAATTGCACAAACTTCGTCTTCGAATAAAGGAATACCAAAGGCAAATGGAACGAACGGAACCGTCGAACTCACTGAAGAGGAGATGTTGTGCGCAAAACTTGAAGAGGAGGCAAGAATTAGTGCGGAGGCAAGATCATGTACTGGCTCATTGGCTGTCCATCCTAGGTCAAGGGATGTGAAAATCGCTAATTTTTCCATTACCTTCTTCGGTTCGGAGCTTCTGCAAGACACTATGTTGGAGTTGAATTGTGGACGTCGGTACGGTCTAATTGGTTTAAACGGATGCGGAAAGTCATCTCTTTTGGCTGTGCTTGGCAATCGTGAAGTTCCAATTCCTGAACACATTGATATATTTCATTTAACTCGTGAAATTCCAGCTAGCTCAAAGAGTGCCCTTCAATGCGTCATGGAAGTTGATGAAGAAAGAATTAAATTAGAAAAATTGGCCGAAGAGCTGGCCTCAAGCGAGGAGGATGACGCACAAGAGCAACTCATCGATATTTATGAGCGATTAGATGACATGGCAGCTGATTGTGCTGAGGCTAAAGCAGGTCGTATTCTTCACGGTTTGGGTTTCACAAATGAAATGCAAAACAAACAGGCCAAAGACTTTTCCGGAGGATGGCGTATGCGAATCGCTTTGGCAAGAGCGTTGTTTGTGAAACCACATTTACTTTTGCTGGATGAGCCTACAAACCATTTGGATTTAGAAGCGTGTGTGTGGCTTGAGCAGGAACTCAAGGAGTACAAACGTATTTTGGTATTGATATCACATTCACAAGATTTCCTCAATGGAGTCTGTACAAACATCATTCATTTGACAAAGAAACGTCTAAAGTATTATACCGGTAATTATGAGGCTTTCGTTAGGACAAGGATGGAACTGTTGGAGAACCAAATGAAACAATACAATTGGGAACAAGATCAAATCTCTCACATGAAAAACTACATTGCACGGTTTGGTCACGGTTCGGCAAAATTAGCACGTCAAGCACAATCCAAGGAAAAGACTTTGGCTAAGATGGTCGCACAAGGTTTAACCGAGAAAGTTACTGACGATAAAATTTTAAATTTCTACTTCCCTTCTTGCGGTACAGTACCACCGCCGGTTATTATGGTTCAGGTAAGGATAACATAATTTCTTTTATCAAAATTAGATTATAAAAAAATCGCTAATATTGGAAGGAGTACAACTAATTTCCAAATATCTTTTTGTATAGAACGTCTGTTTTCGATATAGTGATACAACCCCATGGATCTATAAAAACCTTGAATTTGGTATCGATTTAGACACAAGATTGGCCCTAGTCGGTCCTAATGGTGCTGGTAAGAGTACACTATTGAAGCTTTTATACGGTGATTTAGTGCCCACATCGGGAATGATTCGCAAGAATTCCCATCTTCGCATTGCCCGTTACCACCAGCATTTGCACGAGCTATTAGATTTGGATCTTAGTCCTTTAGAATACATGATGAAAGCCTTCCCCGCCGTTAAGGAGAAAGAAGAAATGCGAAAGATTATCGGCCGTTATGGCCTGACTGGTCGCCAGCAAGTTTGCCCAATTCGACAGTTATCGGATGGCCAGCGGTGCAGAGTAGTGTTTGCTTGGTTGGCGTGGCAAGTACCCCATTTGTTATTGCTTGATGAACCTACCAATCATTTGGATATGGAGACCATCGATGCGTTAGCTGACGCTATTAATGACTTTGATGGTGGAATGGTGCTAGTTAGTCACGATTTCCGTCTTATCAACCAGGTAGGCTTATAAAACCTTAATATTGCAACTATTTTGTTATTTATATTTTTTTACTCACAGGTTGCTGAAGAAATTTGGGTGTGCGAAAAGGAAACAGTCACCAAATGGAACGGAGGTATTCTGGATTATAAGGATCATTTAAAAAATAATATCACAAAAGATAAAGAAGTCGCATCGAAGAAGAAGTAATTCGTTTAAGTTAATATCCAAAACTATATATTTTTACAAAGCATCGGCTAATGGGAAATTGCTGATTGTGATTCTTAATTCAAATTACCTTACCACACACTTACCGATTAAACAAACCGATATTAGCAATAAAACGAACCTTCATCTCAAACAAATAATTGCTTGATCTGTTGTAACTAATGAAATAACAGGAAATGATCTTATTTATTATTGTGAAGTTGAATACAATAAATTTACCTATAGACAATTTACAATTTTGTTTTATTTTTGTTGATAGTTTTATTGTATTGTTCAGATATGTATTTTTTTTGTCAAATTAAACTTATTCAATAATTTTTTTGTAGGCGTTTTTGGTAAATTTTTTATTTAATGCAAGGAATGTGGTTCATTGTACTTTGACTTAAAGATCTATTGTGTCCCCATCCAGAGCTAGATGAGTTGCCAAACCTACATCTCTTCCTCCAAGTTTTATCCTTTTAGGAAAATTGATTATTTGGAGTACCTTCAGAGAGGATAGGCCACTTTCTTTTACAGGTACATAGGTGCTTCACATCTGCCTAGTGTGTGGTCCGGCGTTTCCTCACGAGTATTGCAGAATAAGCATATAGAACTGTTTTCTACGCCAAGAATACTGAATTGCCTTCTTAGTTTACAATGGCCCGTGAGGATAACCATTATTAGGTGCGTTTGTTTCAGCCTTATCGAGGTATCCGTTCGGAAGAAGTTCCGAAACGATAGTCCGTTCCGATCGGATCTTAGATTTCGTTCGAGGTATCCACTTCCGAACAAACAAAAATGAAGCATACAATCGCATTCATTCTATTCCATTTTTCTTAAAATAATCCGCAACTAACGCACAACTGTCTGCTATATGTACTTAATCGCAATGCTTTGATGAGAATCACGTTTTTTCGGAACATTTTCCGATATTTCAATCGGACAGGGTACCTCGGTAGAAAATTCTCCGATTTCGAACAAATCGGAAAATAATTTTCTCCGAACGAATACCTCGATAGGGCTGATTATCTACGGATCTATGTGGATCCGGATCTGGATTATTATTTAACATGTACATATTACAAAAAGAATTTGGGATCCTGTTCTCTATCTGGATCTATTTTAAAGATCCAGAAATTAGTTCTTTTTCTGGCGAGTAGATGGCTTTTTATGGTAAACTACAGTGTAAAGAAAAAAGACAAAACACATTTGAAAATCAACAATCATAAGCAAGAGGGAGATGAGCATACAACACAACTGTCACTATGATCCGTATCGTTTTATTTTCGAGGGTAAATCTATACGGATCTTTGGTGATAATAAAACGCGGCTTGGTTACAAATTTTAACGCATCCAACGTTTTGAAACGATCGACTTTTATTGAATCGCGTGTTAACCGACACGCAATAAAGGCCTAAATCTCGTATTCATTCTCTTTTCCTTCTCTATACTCCTAAATTGTCAAAATTGTGTATGTGTCGGCTGTCAAGAATATGTTGTAAGAGACCTGTCAATTCTTTTTCTTCTGTCTCCTCTGTGCTTTCTGCATCATTCTGGGTTTTCCAACCAAAAGGTTTATAGTAGAGCCTATGATTATGTATGTATGTGTATTTGTGAGATATGAATATTATAAATATACACATATGTACATATATTTCAGCGGAAAATGTTTTTCAGGATTTGATCTGAGACTGAACAAGAATTCATTTTTTTGGTGGAATTGAAAATGACATAGATATCAGCTTGGATTAATTTCCACATGGGAGCAAATTGACAAATGAAGACATAAACTTGAAATTAGAGATCGTAATTATGTGAATGAGGTTTTCAAAAATAGATAGTTCCTATGTTAAAGAATTTTTAAAGTTAATTAAAAATCTGTCCGGTTGGTGTCACGCAAAAAAAAACTAATCTTCAACTGCATTAACCTGGCAACACTCAAAGATAAAAGCTTTCTGGATATTATTTTCCAAGCTCACCCTTTGCTTGCAGTAATCTGTCAAAATTTATCTCAAAGAAAATTCCATTTATTTATTTACATTTTTTATTTTTTGTTTAGTCCACCTCCTTTTGTATGTTTACTTAAATTTTAAAACTTTAATGGACTTAAACGGAGTAGATTCACTTGTTGCAGCAGCATTTGGAGCATTGGGTGTGATATTTGTTGGAGCTTTTGTTGGTCTGGTTGTAATTTGTCGGAAGCAGCATCAAAGGAAAAGATGGAGTCGATTGGACAACAGGTTGTTAAGGGTTTTTCAATCCGTTTCGTTTACTTACAAAAAAAAACTTTTCTAGGCCAGTTAAAAAGAATAAAAACGAACATGAGTTGGCGATGGCCCTTGGAGACATTGGTCTAAATAATGCACTAGAGCAGATTATTAGTGACCAACAGTGGGTAGATGATGCGTCTGGCTTGATACCTCATTGTTTAGTGATTCTTCGAACATGTCATGGATTAACTGAAAGATTAGCTACTCTCGCCATGGGTCCCAGTGTTAAACGTTTCAGTAACCGACTTACAGATGCTGCTAAACGGATTCCATCACGGGTTGATGATGTGGGTATGTAA
Organism: Chrysotoxum bicinctum; assembly: GCA_911387755.1. NCBI lineage: Eukaryota > Metazoa > Arthropoda > Insecta > Diptera > Syrphidae > Chrysotoxum > Chrysotoxum bicinctum. The sequence continues at coordinate 99,021,761 of OU426989.1, forward strand.
AGTATGATATTTCCGAACAATTAACGTGGACACTAAGATGATCCTTATAAATTTCATTATTAAATTTCCATCGATCGATTATTCCAAATAAACTAAATATTAATATTAAATCTTAAAGGCAAGATGATTTGAAGTAAACGGTGTTTCAATAAGGGCAGGTAGTTGTTGAAATGTAATAAAACGAGCTGTGTGTGAGGTATTTATTTGAAAGACCCATTTATGTTATTATGTATGAAATATGACTTCATTCAAATGTCCGGCTCGACTTCTGACGGTGGTACGGATCCGAGAGATCTTATTTTTAATCACTGTTCCGCGTAGATCGGACTGAATTGGAGCGATGGCCTGAGTTTTCTTCACCTTAAGGGCATCGGTCATTTGTAGTTTATTCGCATAGACCTGCGACTTCAGGAAACCCCACAAGAAAAAGTCTAGTGGGGTCGAATTGCATGCCCTTGGTGGCCAATTCACGTCACTTCTGCGAAAGATAACCTTACCCACAAATCGTTCATGTCAATCTTGCTGGAACCACATATCTTCTAAGTCCATATTCGGTCCAAAAATCCACACCAAACGCTAACTTTGTGGTGATCGTCGTGTGGGTTGGTGGCATCTTAAATATGGCAATTTTGCTTGTTAACACATTCATTCTTGTTTAAGCCATTTAAAGAATATTTTTCTGCCAAAATTGAGGTTGTCTTCCGAAAGATCCGAAACTCAGTCAGCGAACAAACGGCGTTGTCTATAGTCATAAACATCGAGCTCTTGGGTCAGTTGGATCTAGTACGTATGTGGGTCCAAGTCCCGAACAAGTTGAAGTCTGCGAAATATTCTGTTCCCTTGACGTACGAATGTTGGCTGCTTGATTACCAAACCGATCGTCTCAAATTTGAGCCTTTAAATGTGTTAAGGTCGTTTTGGCTACCTGATTTTGCGAGTGTCTTACAAGAGTAAGAGAATCATGCAAAATACGCAAAGTATATACAAATCAGAACCGGAATTCGTGGTCCAGCTAAAATAATACCCGGAAAAGATACCTAATATGCAGATTCAAGCAAGGTAAATTTAGGATAGTTGTAACATGCACTGTACATTAGACCATAAGGGAACTAGGAGTCATTAATTTCTCCCGTAAATCAAAAATAACATACGGTTGTTGTGGGGGTTTTATTAATTATCATGATAGACAAATAATACGATTGTTTTCTTAAACGTAGGTGTAACAAAGATTTGATTTTTTTTTATAATTCACACGCCCTCAAGGGTGTGTTCAAAGAACTTAATATGTTAAACTCAGCGCGAGCGATGGGAGAAATTAGGGGGGAGAAAGGGAGGTGTCGGATAATATTTTTCTTGAATATTTGCAAATTGAAATGACAAGGGAAAACCGTGCCGGGTAAGCTATTCCAAAGTCGTGTTTTGCGACTAAAAACCGAATCTATATTTGACGGTACGTCCAAAATAAGTATCACGGGTAAACAAGTTGATGGGGAAATGTAATAGGCTACTTCAAGTGACCATTGCTTGTGAAAGAAGCGATAACAATTAAATACATGAAATATTCCGACGGTTTTCAAGAGATAGGAATGAATCCGTGATACTTCTGTTTTCTATCAGCTTTAATGCTCTGTTCTGAATTATATCCAATACAAAATGAAGAGAAGTTTGTGCTGCACCTGCCCAAAGATGTGAGTTATACCCGAGTCTCGGACGTATAAACGCTGATAGCCAGATCAGATGGGGTGAAAAATTTCTTACATCGATATAGAAATCCTAAGCATTTAGCAGCATTTTTGGCGGTTTCGAGAATGTGGTCATTTCAACAAAGATCGTGCTTGACACACATACCGAGTACAGAGAGCTTTTCAGTTTCTTCGATGCAAGTACTATTTAAGGACAATGGCAAAGAGTATATATTGTTTTAACGACAATAGACAGCATTGAGTTTTCGAAGCATTAAACTCCACACGATTTCTCCCTATTTAATAATGTTAAAAAGATCGTAGTTTAATAAGCTAATCATACGATACCGTTTCAATTTCACTTCCCAAGGAGATGGACGTGATTTTTAGAACGAGTATGAGAAGCCGAGAGTAGACTCGTCGACAAAACAATGAAGTGCATTAGACGTTTCAGACAAGAGATCATTTATAAAAATGAGGAAGAGAGTCGGAGACAAAACGGAGCCCTGGGGAACACCAGCATTTATTTTGGGAAGATCAGACTTGAAACCGTCCAGTACAACATGTATTGAACGATCTAGACAGTAATTTCTAATCATTTTACTTTCTACAAAACAATGTAAAGATATGTTTCGATAATAATCAGTAAGATATGCCATCAGATCATCGGTGGCAGCGGAAGCCATGTTGCCAATCATTCAGAAGCTTTCAATCTTCGAGATATTTCTTGAGATGATAATTGATCAGCCATGGTATTGGAATGAAGGGGCGTAAAAGCAATTGGTCGGTATAAGGGGGTGAAGATGGGATGGGTGGGTCGCCGTCTTTAGAAACAGGCTGGACAAATGATGTTTTCCATCTTCTATTGAAGATTCTAGAGCATTTGGTGTGATGGAAAAGCTTAAATCCTTTATGCCGATAATGAAAAAAGTCCAAAAACGAAAAAATGGTCCTATGGTAGCTTCTGTCGGTAATATCTTAATTTCATTTTTTTTTATTGAATAAAAGATTGTAAAATTTATTTTTAACAAAAAGTCAATTTTCTATCGAGTAAAATACGATTTTCCAAAACTATTTCTTAACATTTATTTTCAACATAGTAATATAGTTAAACATACCAAGAACTATGGTGAAATTAAGGAGAGTGAGAAAGTGTCGAATGCCGAAAAAAGTATTCCACAATCGTGTTGTGTGACTAAAAAACGATTTTCTATATTTGACTGTACGTCTAAAATCAGGCTCGAGGGTGAACTGATGAACATTCTTAGGCAAATATTTTCTAACTTGATCTAAGTAGAAAACACATTTTGGATGTTTTATTGTTGAATCCATTAAAGAATGAAATATCTTGTTTTAATTATGTTCAATTTTCTCAGTCTAAAATAGATTTTCAACTCTCTGTACTTGACAGTACGTCCGACGCCAAATTATTTAAAAAGTTGATTTCGGCGTTGCATTGATAAACAAAGTTTTTCGTCTTCATTATTAACCCTGTTTTCTTTCGATTTGAAGCACAAATGCCACACTAATCGTTAAAACATAACTCAAATTCCCTGTGCAAACTAAATTGACAACTAAACAAATATTTTTTGTTAAAAATGTTTTTTTTAATTATTTTTCATGAAGATTTTATTTCTTGCTAGCTTATTGTCATTTAATAAAAAATCTTAAATGATTTGGGTTCCAATTTTGTCCTGTCCCACTGCGTATTTTAATAGGGAAAGTCTGTTTATTACTTGTTGATGGCTGGCCAACGGACATATTTTTTCGTTCGCTTACAATATATTTACTTTATTATATTCTTTAACTTTTTCTGATCCATATAACAGGAATCTTATGTCGTTTTCCTTTACACCTAAAAAATCAATTTCTGTGTGAAGATTTTGATTCCTCTACAGATTTTGCGTTCCTTCGCACCAAAAAAAAAAAACGATTTTTTTTTACAGAGATCAAAATCTTCGAATCCTTATTTATTTCATGTACATATATGGGCAAATCTCAGAAACTTTTGACTTTCGTGTAACTTTGAAATTAAGTTACTTCATAGTCATATTTTTTTACTCTATCTCTGATAATTTTTTCGAAAATATAGTATTACAGTATAAAAAAAGTTATTTTCCACATTAAGAATTTTTGTTTTACCTATAGAACGAATAAAAGGCAAAAAGTATAAGAAAAATACAAAATTTTATATGTTACTATTAAAATATTTAAAAAGTTTAATGTTCTTACGATTGAAGCATCTGATTTTAGTTTGTTAAACTCAAATGGGGTTCATAAGAGACTTTGAAAATCTAAATTTTTTATGAAAAAATTATGTGCTTTGCTTAGATTTATGACAGTGTTTGTCAGAAGTTTCGGTACTACAATTCCGAAAAAATCATTAAAATCTGGTACGTCTCTTATCATTTACACAGCATGCTTTGCACCGATTTCTAAATTACATATTCATTTCCTATAGACAAAAATGAATAAATTAAGCTTTGGTAGAGGTGTGTGCTAAAATCGCAACCTGGTTAAAATTAGCTTATACTGAATTAAAAGAATGCGAAACTTTTTTTTTTCAAGACATTTTCAGCTAGCACTCTAATAAAAAGCAATATTTCCCGTTCTTAACTATTGTTCCTTCTTCTAAATCATACTAAGAAGTGTACGTTTTGTCACTGACGCTACATATTTTATGGATCTTTAAAATTTAGTAGTTAATTACAAAGAAAAATCATTGATATATTTTATACATTACTTTTTAAGCAGAGAAAAATTTTATTGATAAAAATTTTGAGTAAAATTACGTGTTATTTTTAATTAAAAGCTTCACTATAAAATGTACATATTTAGAAAAGTGAACAAACTTTTACTTAAATATAAATCATTAGTTAAATTTTTATCATTTGTTATAAAAAATTAAAAATTTCTATATTAATTTAAAATTTCGCGCTCACATATTTTCTATAGTTCAAATATTAACGAATGCAAGCTAGGGCAGTGAGAAAAGTGAAAAAAAATTATCCTTATCAATAACAGTCTTATAAACATAGGTATAAACAACTTACGTCGAACGTTATTGTGGTATCAGTTGTCTTTGTGACTCGGCCACGTAAAGTCGTTTCGTGTTACTGTTTCGATAGTTCAACGTCGCACTATGGGACCAAATGATGAAATCCATCTCAAAAATGGTTTTTGGTGAATTTCGTAATTTGAAAAATCTAATGATGGGATTATATACTAGAAATAGGGTTCTTCCTAACACAGTAAATTTTTTGTATCTTACTTTTGTTCTAGGTACCTAAAATTACCGTTACAAATGACATTTCGATATTATTATTTTTCAGAATTATTGGAAGTGAGAGTTTGAAGTCAATAATTTCGTATTTTTCTGGACAGAATGTATAAGTAATATACCTTTTTGAAAAGTCCAAGCCCTCTTCTTTACAAAACAGTTATATTTTTTTTAATTAAGTTCACCAGTAAATTAATAAAAAAAATGAGTAAGGTGCAGTATATTTTTCATTTTCTTGTTTTCAATTGAAGTTTTCTCTGTTAGCTCCGGCTGCCTCCGTTTAGTTAATGGCTGTTTAGTATTCTAAAAATATTCTAAATATGGAAGAAAAAATAAAAACTTTCGAATTATCATGCATTTTTGTTTAAGAAGAAAAAACGTATGATGAGGAAGAAAAATAAGTTTTTAGAATAAAAATTCGTATTCTTATAACTTTATTGTTAAGTGATGAAAAAAAATAAAATTTGGCAAAAATGTGGTACTTTTATTGATGCACATAAATGTATATTCCAAAAAGTTTTAGACCATTATTTTATTACTTTTGGGTCAAAATTTAAAAAAAAATGTTTATTTTTTGTCAAAAGTTAAAAAATATAACTGTTAAAACATGTGCAACACATTTTCATTACCATCATATAAGTGACTATGTTTCCACAAAATTTATAAGTTTTTATCATTTATTTCCAATATTATTAAAATACTAAATTTTATTTTTAGAATAAAATATTTTTTGTTTTCCAATTTTAAACTTCCTTACTCATATTTATATTAAAAAAAACATAATTAAATAAAAATAAATGCCAAGCATTTTAGGGTGAGAGGGGGTGTGTGGTTTATGGTTGCATATAATACAAATGTAGGTACATAGTTATAAATAACACAAGCATTGTTTGACGAGGCTTAAGAACTTTTAGACATTAATTAATATACCTAGTAATAAGGTGTACTTTTGAATTCCTTTTTTTTGTCTTAAGGGCGAAAAATTTTCATATATCAAAAAGGAGCGTGGCAGTACACGGATTTTACTAAAAATAAATAACAGTTTTCATAAACTCACTTTTTCATATAAAACTTAATTTAAAAAATGCCTGCTCTTAATGAACTTTAAGCTGAAAATAAAAAAAGAGGAGTGAAAGTAGGCGGGCAGAAAAAATATACATGCGATGTCTTAAGTTTAAAAAACCTCAAAAACAAATTTTCGGCTTCCTGTTCACTAAAAATAAGAAAATAACAAAAATCTGAAAAACATGGGCGTGGTAGTGGGCGGATTTTACAAAAAACTACTTTCAAATGTTTTCACCGGTAAAAGAAGAAAACAAATTTTCCAAATTGTTGCAATAATTCTTGCTCCAACAAATTTTTCCCATATAAATGAAACAAAATCTACAAATTTGTTATTTTATTTTATTAAAAAAAAAATAAAATAATTTATTTCTATCTGAAACGTTTTTATATTTTAAATTCTTAGTTATACAAGTATAAGTGTGCAAAATTTCAAAAAAAAATATTGAGAAACGAAAAAGTTATGGATTTTTGAGATGGTTTGCACCATTTGGTCCCAGTGCGTCGCCGGAAAATGAGTGAGAATTTTTTAAGCATTCGTTAATAAAAGAGGAACACCATCAATTATATTTTCTGATGTAACAATGATGCTTTAAACTTAATTTTAAAGGTGTGCTTAGTTATTTTCTCTTTACGCGTTTTCAAAAGTCTAAAGTCAAAAGTTTCTGAGATTTGCCCATATGAAATACGCACACCAAAAGAAAAAAAAAATTGATCCGGCATGGAAATCCCTAGTGTGTAAAGAAAATCGACATTAATTAATTAATTTTTTAAAGTAGTGCTTTCAGAATTTTTTTTAACAATTAAAACTACATTATCAAATTCTGCAAAAAAAAATTCTATGCGGTCGACAGAGTTTTCAGTATTTTTGCCAAAGCAAGATTCTATCTTATTAACTCAATAATTCATTCTTTAATTTACATTACTTTTATAGTACAAGCAATGTATCCACCTCTTGATGCGCGTCTACTCGAAGCTAGAGTAGCAGCTTTAGTTTTGGCAGTGGGTCAATTAGCACTTTTAACACAATCAGCAGTTGGATCCCACGTTGAATGGATTGACGAGAGTCTAGAAGAAATGGATAAACATTTATTAGTAAGTTTAAACAAAAAAAAACATAAAAAAATTAAAAATCATCTCTTTTTTAATTTTAATTCTAGCTTTTGAGAAACGTGTCTCAAGAAAAAGAAAATTCCAATAGACCTGAAATGAGTGCATTTGTATAACAGTTTCATATTCCCTGGTTTTTTAAAACACAAAAGTTAGCGAACACAGACAATACAAAAAATATTATCTCCCTAATAAATATAAGCGAATATAGTTTTAATTAACAATTTATATAAAAATAAAATATTTTTATTGAAAATTATCCTGGTGGATAAAAAAATATTAATAATTAACTTTGGATTTAAAACTATTCAAACCATTAAAAAAATGGAATTTCAGGGGTTACGCACTTTTTAGCTTATATTTTCTTTTAACAAAGTCCCAAGTTTTATATCAAATGAAGAAGAGATTGATAGAAAATTGCTTTTTTACGATGCGAAATTGCTCACTTGGTTTACGAATCAAAATTTTGTGAACATTCTGGGAAAACGTTAGTTTTGGTGACACAAATGCTAAATATACCCCCTTATTACGGCTGGCGAGTCGAACAAATAAACATGTGAGTGTGAGAAATTAGTATTACGGTTGGCGAATCGAGAACATTTGATTCGACTTAAATGTCATATATTTGATATTTTTAATAAACAATCAAATTTTGTACTCCAATTGTAAAGTTCGCCAACCGTAGTATGTCGAATGTGTAGCTCGCTAATAAAAAAAAATCTCACCTCGAACGTTCGATTCGCAAACCGTAATAAGGGGGATAATGGTATGTATATTTACTAAAAATAACAGCTTTATATTTTATTATTAATGATCTAAACGACAAATACCTAGTTTCAAGAAAATGACGTTTGAAGTTTGAATTCGAATACCAGAAAAACCTTCAATAAATAAGCCATTAATCAAATTTTATAAAATAGTAGCTATTGGGTTCTACTTACACACTAATTTTTGTTTCGATCGATTCATTGTTTTTTTTTTAAATCACAAATTGAAAAAAAAATGCATATGTGGCATAGCTTATTTCTCAAATAATGCTAATTTGTATGGTATGAGGCATTTTTTGAGATTGTGTTTTTTAGATGCGTATAGAGCATATTTTCATACAAAAGTTAAAAAAACGCATTTTTTTAAACTACTGTCATTTTATTTTCCTTATTGTTTTTTGAGTTAAACTTCATTTTTCATAGATAAAATAAGCTAAAGTAACTTTTAAAATAAAAAAAGTTTTCGAAAATGTGTGTACCTACTACTTTATCTACTGAAATCATTTTTAATGTTTGAAAATTTGACTTGCAGTTTGTTTTTGTATATATCATGCATATGAATCAGTATTCAGGGGGGTCATTCCGTAACTCGATTATCGACAGACGATATCGTTTGAACGATAGCGTTGCTTTTTTTTGTTTCACGTAAGTCTTGCATTAATTTTAAATTTTGTAGGTTACTGTAGTTGAGTGATTGAGTTTCCACTGTAAATTAACATTTTGTATTGTTTTCCATTGAATTGACAGATTGACTACAGTTTGAGAGTTTCTGAAATGCACACAAATCTCTAAACTGTGATCGATAGACGAGACGATAGTAGTCGAGTTACGTGAAGCAAATCATGGACGATATCATCGACGATTATCGTTTTGACGATTATCGTTTAGAAAATTACGGAATGACCCCCCAGAAAGAATTGTATGTATAGATTATTTCAAAACTAAACCATGGGCTTAAAAAAAGGGGTATTTGAGTTCAATTGTACATAGGTATAGGTCATTTAAAACATTTTAGGTATTTGAAAAAAGTTCATTCACAAAATTATGACCTTCTAATATAAAGGCTGTGGCAGACCAATACTGACCATTTTTTCACAAAAGTGCGTTTCGATCACTTAAAACACTGATATCTTTAGCAATAGTAGAGATAGGAGAGATTTAATTACACCAATAGAAAGATCTGCATTTTCATGTTTGCAAATGTCAAAGAGTCATATGAAGCAGCACGATACTAAGATAATAAAGTAGGTATTCGATGATTTTAACTTTAATAAAAGGGTAGAGAAAGTATGATGCTATATTCGATTAAAATTTGCAAATTCGTTGTTTTAACCTAGTAGCATACTAAAACAGCTTTAGCATCTTACTAATTCAATTAAAATTTTGCGCCTTTTTTTATTCTGAAGTTTGTTGTGATTGTATATTTGAAATATCAAATGTTGAGAATAATGGGTTTGTTCGTTGAGCCCTGAAGTCACCAGGAGTCTTAAAAAAATACAAACATATATGTTGGGGAAGTAATAAAAAAACGGTAGCTACGAAGCAGAAAACCATACGCAGAGAATTACAAGAACCACTTTTCGTCTTTGACAGGAAAGCGATTTTTAATCTTTGTTTCTCTTTTGGTTTCCTTTCGATTACATGGATGCTTTTAAACATTGCGATTTTTTATCAAAGTTAACTTTTGTTCTATTGAAAAGGAGTCATCTCTCCTCTTTATTTACTCTACTTAGTAAATCGAAGTTCGCCAAATAGAAATAAAACATACCTACCTGAGAAATAAAGAAAACCACAAAGAAGAAAGAACGATAACTATGCAATTAGGCCTATTGGGCGAGATCTTTTATTCTTCTGTTCTGTTATAAATTTCCATACAAAAGTTTGAGCTGTCAACAAATCTTTTATGAATTATAATTTTGATATTCGGCATGCTAAAATCTGTTATAAAATCTGCTAATAAAACTGTAATGAACTGTAAAACGTTCTAACATAGAAAAAAATCTTTTGCGAATAGCATTTTTGGTATTCAGCATGCCAAAATCTGTTATGAAATCTGTTAAAAATCATAAATCAATAAAAGACAAACTTCTGTGACTTTTAACATAAAAGATTTCAAAAAGTACACAGGTGTATCAAGCAAAAATGAATATTTATCTTTTATTTCGTCAACGAAATGTTCTTAATGCCGGATATACACTGTTCAAATGCATGACAAGCATATGCAAGTGTATTGGTAATTTGGGGTTGAGTTGCATATACACATTTCAAGCATGAGTCTTCAATCTTTTATTTTTACATCGACACGGTGTGGTGAGAGGACGTTGCGCTTTGTGAGTTTTTTTCGGCCAAATCGTGATTTTACGAATTTCTTTGGAATTTTTTTAAAATTTAATCCGAGTAATTTGTTTTATTTTGTCTGTCCATTTCATCATACAATTTTTGTTTACTGTTTTAATATTTAAATCTGTGCTTATGTTGCGCTGTGTTCACATCTCTTCAACGTACTATACGCAAATGAACTAATAAATGCATGATCAATCATCAATCTTGCATAATACACTACTTCAATGCAGGACGATAGATTGAAAGAAAATCAAAAGATTTTGATTTTGCTTCAATCCAACATCCAATCTATACGTGTGACTTTTTTACTAATACACTTGCACATGCTTGTCATGATGTCATGCATTTGAACAGTGTATATCCGGAATAAAAGAAGACAACTGAAAGAAAATATATTAAAACTCATATCATATTATAAACATATAAGTAGAGTATTCCCAGAAACACATGAGGTAAAATCGTGTTCCATGGTACGGATTCCAATAGTGTGTAAGCTGTAAGGCTAGCCGCGCACTAGCAACTTTTAGTTGCGAAACTGGTTGGTTACTTATAGAAAACAGATGAACTGTTTGGTTGAATGTCCGTGAATTTGCAGATAATTATATGTTCAATCAAATGGCGAACTTATTTTAGGCAATCGTTTAGTTTGTGTCAAAACACAAACTTTTTAGTTGCTCGAACCAAGCAGTTTCGCAACTAAAAGTTGCTAGTGCGCGGCTAGCCTAAGAGTTTACTCTTTCGTTCGCCATCCATTTTAATTATGTCAGATGAAATATTTTACATAATCGCAGCTGATTATGATAACAGATTTAGTTCAGTTTCATAACAGATCTTGTTGCGAAATGTAATCCCACCAACAAATTTCGATGCTGGATTCACTCATCCGAAGGCATTTTGAACGCGCCTTTTGACAGCTGACCGATACCAACGAAAAATACACAGATACGCAGATACATATAAAGATAGATACAGTTTTGGTTTTTTAACATTTTGTATCTTGAAGAAAAACGGAATAAGAAGAAGCTTAATTTTTTAGAATGTTAATTTTTCCAAATAAATTAAAGAAACTACTTTTTGAGAATGTCATTTATCTTTCTTTTTTTATATTCATTTATCTTTGTAATTCATTTGTTTCTTAATAATAAATAATTAAAAGAAAAAGAAAATAAAATTCTCAAAAAGTAGTTTCTTTAATTTATTTGGAATAAATTAACAGATCTCGTTTTCGGAGTAACAGACTTTTATAAAAGTTCGAGCCTCTGAATACCAATCATAAAAGATCTTGTAAGGTGGAAATCTTTTATGAATCATAACAGAATATATATAGCAGAATAACAGATGTGGCAGAATAGGCCTAAATGCGATTTGTAAAATATTTCTTCTGAACTCGAAAGTTTGACAGTTCATAACAGATTTCTCAACAGATTTTAGCATGCCAAATTCCAGAATTATAATTTATAAAAGATTTCTTGACAGCGCAAACTTTTGTATGGAAATTCATAACAGAATAACAGATTAGAAGAAAAAGATCAAGCCGAATAGGCCTAATTGATAGAAAATTCTGCTAGCCCATTTATGGAACCATACCATTTTGCTCACGTAACGTAAAACACTTAAGAGCTGAACACTTCCATTTACTTCCGTCAAAAAAAGACTGGCATCACTGAACTTCTTCCTGTGTATTATATTATTCCATCTCGCTCTGTTGCACAACAAAATAATTTTCTTTCTGTACTTGAGTAGTACTTCCATTGGGGGCGGTGGCGGTAATTGCAGTGTCGAAACACCTTGGCTAGAATTTTTCATTTTCATTTACAAAAATTTATAAAAATCCTCAATTAACTTGTTAAATGTGAAAAACTAAAACTTTTCAACAACTAAATCAAAAATAACGAAACTATACATACTAATTTGGAAGTAAAAACTATCCACCCACGTATTAAAAAGCTAAGTAGATCATGTAAAAAAAAGAAGAAAAGATAGACGACCACGACTTCTCTGCTCCATCGTCATTGTTCTTCGATTTCAGTGCCTGTCGTTCGTTTTCGTCCCCGTTTTGATGAGACCCTTGTGTGGATGTGCGTGCACTTAAAATGGCTGAGTGTCTGCAACCAAAAATGTGCAGTTCGACAATAATTAAATAGTGAAACACAAAAATTATTGTTTGTGAAATTTTTTTTATTTTACAAGGAATAAGAACATTATTCGTCATAGAGCTATAGTAATTTATAAAAACAATCTATTGTTTACTTCGTGTTAAGTGAGCTGCCAATTCTTTTGACAAAAAAAATATTAACTTCTGATGGTTCCTTGATTTTCGTGTCTTGAGAAGAGAGACATGCTCATACATTTTTTGGTGCAGCCCTATCAAAAGAAGAATCAGTGAAAAGAAAACGCATTCGCATTTCTTTTGTCGACTAGAGGAGCACCTACTATGGATTGCAGCTTTACGGACTATGATTCGATTGCTAATTACCTCAACGAATCCGTAAGTACCTACAAACTTATGTCCACATATGCATATTATTTTTTTTTTGTTTAAATCTTTATTAAAAATTTACAAAAACAAAATGCCAAGGAATGAATACCTAAGAAGCCAATGCTTCATAGAAATGGTTCAGCAGATGTTTTTGCATCCTCTTTGTTGCGTTCGTGCTCCGTCTTTAGAGTTTCCATACTTTGTTGTATGATCGTTTTTTTTTTTCTTTCGATTTGTATGTCTTTTTCTTCAATCCAAGCGCTATTAATAGGATTACAAAGTTGAAGTTGATATTTTCTAGAAAGTGTGCATGCAGTCAGGAAATGCATTCGGATTCGGGTGTCGATGTTTAACAACAACACTTAAGTAGAAGCTCTGGCTATACTTATGTATGAACGTATGCCGAAATGGTGTAATGTAACACTCGCTACTCGAGACTTTGGTTGGACCACAATTGGGTTTTTATTTTCTTTCTTTGAGGTTTTTTTTTGTTTTCTTTTTATCGTTTAATATTTTTCTCATTGGTTTACCAGGGCAGAGGAAAGTAGGTATGCACATTTTGTAGGTATGTACATGTGCAAAATTGTTTCATTTCTTACACTGGAAATAAATACTCATCCAGCATACAGCTCCGGATGCAGTCGCAGATTATAAATAAAACGAAGAAGACACAATTCATTCACATTATAAATATTAATAAAATGTTGTCGTTAATATTCTTGGGAGCACGTATTTTTGTCAGCTTCTTGTAGATAAACGGAAGAGGAAGAATAACACACAACAACAACATTAACACAGGAAGTATATTTCGAAACATTTATTCACTTTGTGGAAGTAAATTGTGTCAGGGTTGCCAGAAGAAGTATACATAAATTTAAGATAAATTTTAATCTCAACTAATGTATTAAAATTTTAATTGCATTTAAATATATGTATAGTCATTGAAAACAAAGCATGCCGCAAAAAAAAAAAAAAAACCACAAGGTCATCCACTATATAAAACAAAGATTTATTTCTGATATGATAAAAAAAAAACGTTTGTTTGTTTAAAAACCGTTTTCTTTCTAGGTATTAGTAGATAGTTAATTCTAATTGCTCATTTTCTTTTTAAAAGTTCCTCGATTATATTCGCATAGGAATCGAAGAAGAGGACACATCAATCAAAAAAATTATGAGCCTAACTTCTAACTGTCTCTTATCAAAACCGCAAAACTGGACGATATGAATGAATTAGCTTTTACCTTAAGTCGAAAATTCTTTGTTACATTTTGGGTTCTTTATTTTTTAAATTTTAAGTAAATTTTGAAGAACAATAAAATGCCAATTCAAGAGTGTTTTGCCTTAGCTCTTCATAGGGAATAATAATCTCGGTCTTGTGATACCATAATTAGACTCGATTACTTTTCGATACTTGTACGTTTGATAGAATAAGCTTTTGCGGTAGCAAAAATTATCAAAAATAGTACCCCAAAAGGTAGTAAACATTGTGGACATTTGTTAAAAAAAATATATATAATACAGCCTTGGCCAAAATTATTGAGCACCCATTATATTTCTCACTTTACGTGCAACTGTTTAATTTAAATAAATTTAAACACTTTGTATAGTATAACGTTGCTTTTTATTAAACAAATATCAATATTTAGTTGGACCGCCCTTTGCCTTTATCACGGGAGCAATTCTTTTTGGCAAAGAGCGTACAAGCTTATTGCATTGTTCTGCACTTAATGCCTTTCATTCATCACGCAGGTGGCGTTTTAGGTCATCTTTGTTTCTGATTGTGTTCTGCTTGATCTTGTGCTTTAATAAGCCCACAAATGTTCTATGGGGTTTAAATCTGGGGACTGGGTAGGCCAATCAAGAACCTCGACGCAATTTTCCCCTAATCAGGTCTTTGTACATGCAGCTTTGTGGCAAGGTACGTTATCTTGATGGAACTTTACTCCATTCATGTTTGTAACGCCAAACAGTAAGAAAAATGAGGGCAGGAGTGCAGTTTCCAGTACGTTTATGTACTTCGTAGAGTCCATGCGATTGTGACACACAAACATTTCGTCTACCCCTGAGAAACTCATAGACCCCCAGACCATAACGCTCTCGCCGCCATGTTTTACTGTACCAAACACTCCAGACAAAGGTTGCACCAGCGGTACCAAAAATCTTAAAGCGTACTATAATTGAAGAAGTTTTGAAAGTTTGGTATTTTCATTACGAGTTATAATATACTAAATTATTTACTACATATTGTTGCAACATCGTATGATCTAACTTACCTTGAAATTCGATTAGTCTGAGCACACAATATTTGACCAATATTCTTCAGTAAAAGTTTGTCATTTTCGAGCCCATACAAGCCGTACCTTTTTGTTCTTTTCATACCAGCTTCTTGCAGTCTTCTACGAGTAGTTCCAACAAAAATTGGCTTCTTAAATTCTGCTGAAAATTCGACAGCAAGCTCTTAGGAAGTTTTTTTGCGATTTTTAATTGGAGCTTCGTACCAATTTTCGGTCCTCGCGGTTTGTTGTGATTCGCATGCGCCCAGTTCTTGTCTTATTCTCATGCTATTCGGTCTCTGTGAATCACTTAAAAGAGTACTGGACAGATCGACGCGAATATTCCAGAGTGCTGGAAATTTCTACCTGAGATTTCACTTGATCATATACCTGTACCTGCGCACGTTTAACTAAACTTAGTTTGCTTTTTTTGGGCATTTTCCAATAATACTAACCAATACTTAAAATGAAACCTACAAAAAACACTTGAGATTTCACAAGAAGAGGCAAATAAGCAAACTGATCAATACATAAGAACATGTGGAAATTACTAATCTTGAGATAACGGATGATGCATTTTCAATAACAACGTAGATAACGGGTTTTTTAGTTTATCTGAGACTATTTAATTTAATTTGTAAAAAGCATGTACGCACGAAATTTTTAGGGTCCAATAATTTTGGCCAAGACTGTATACCTATATATATATACCTATAGTATATTGCGTTTCCGTTTCATGATTAAGAAATCGAATTTATTTGCAACGTAATTTGGTTTCCGATTCTCGGCTGCCAGAGAGTAGGTATAAACAAATCCGCTGGACTGGATAGTGTACCTAAATAATGCTTAAAATAAAGTTATTGATATTGCACATATTCATATTGATCTCTATAGCGGTTGTCGAATCTTGATTTGTAATCTAAAACGAGCGATCAACAAATTAAAAAATCGTTATTGTGAGTGTTGATTGCGGTGGGCAAGAACTGTCGATTTTTCGATTGCTTGTTATGGACGGCATTTTTGTGGTTGCAGTGTCTCTGTCTTATCTATGATGAAAAGTTATTTGTGAACAAAATGCAAGTTTCTTTATACAAACATTTTTTGGTGATAAAATAAGAAATTTTATAATAACTAATGCCAAACAAATAATTACAGTAAAAACTATAAATAAATTAGAGTTCTAACTAACAACTTTTAAGCCATGCCTGAGGCTTAGCAAGTAAATTGTGTCAGGGTTGCCAGAAGAAGTATACATAAATTTAAGATAAATTTTAATCTCAACTAATGTATTAAAATTTTAATTGCATTTAAATATATGTATAGTCATTGAAAACAAAGCATGCCGCAAAAAAAAAAAAAAAACCACAAGGTCATCCACTATATAAAACAAAGATTTATTTCTGATATGATAAAAAAAAAACGTTTGTTTGTTTAAAAACCGTTTTCTTTCTAGGTATTAGTAGATAGTTAATTCTAATTGCTCATTTTCTTTTTAAAAGTTCCTCGATTATATTCGCATAGGAATCGAAGAAGAGGACACATCAATCAAAAAAATTATGAGCCTAACTTCTAACTGTCTCTTATCAAAACCGCAAAACTGGACGATATGAATGAATTAGCTTTTACCTTAAGTCGAAAATTCTTTGTTACATTTTGGGTTCTTTATTTTTTAAATTTTAAGTAAATTTTGAAGAACAATAAAATGCCAATTCAAGAGTGTTTTGCCTTAGCTCTTCATAGGGAATAATAATCTCGGTCTTGTGATACCATAATTAGACTCGATTACTTTTCGATACTTGTACGTTTGATAGAATAAGCTTTTGCGGTAGCAAAAATTATCAAAAATAGTACCCCAAAAGGTAGTAAACATTGTGGACATTTGTTAAAAAAAATATATATAATACAGCCTTGGCCAAAATTATTGAGCACCCATTATATTTCTCACTTTACGTGCAACTGTTTAATTTAAATAAATTTAAACACTTTGTATAGTATAACGTTGCTTTTTATTAAACAAATATCAATATTTAGTTGGACCGCCCTTTGCCTTTATCACGGGAGCAATTCTTTTTGGCAAAGAGCGTACAAGCTTATTGCATTGTTCTGCACTTAATGCCTTTCATTCATCACGCAGGTGGCGTTTTAGGTCATCTTTGTTTCTGATTGTGTTCTGCTTGATCTTGTGCTTTAATAAGCCCACAAATGTTCTATGGGGTTTAAATCTGGGGACTGGGTAGGCCAATCAAGAACCTCGACGCAATTTTCCCCTAATCAGGTCTTTGTACATGCAGCTTTGTGGCAAGGTACGTTATCTTGATGGAACTTTACTCCATTCATGTTTGTAACGCCAAACAGTAAGAAAAATGAGGGCAGGAGTGCAGTTTCCAGTACGTTTATGTACTTCGTAGAGTCCATGCGATTGTGACACACAAACATTTCGTCTACCCCTGAGAAACTCATAGACCCCCAGACCATAACGCTCTCGCCGCCATGTTTTACTGTACCAAACACTCCAGACAAAGGTTGCACCAGCGGTACCAAAAATCTTAAAGCGTACTATAATTGAAGAAGTTTTGAAAGTTTGGTATTTTCATTACGAGTTATAATATACTAAATTATTTACTACATATTGTTGCAACATCGTATGATCTAACTTACCTTGAAATTCGATTAGTCTGAGCACACAATATTTGACCAATATTCTTCAGTAAAAGTTTGTCATTTTCGAGCCCATACAAGCCGTACCTTTTTGTTCTTTTCATACCAGCTTCTTGCAGTCTTCTACGAGTAGTTCCAACAAAAATTGGCTTCTTAAATTCTGCTGAAAATTCGACAGCAAGCTCTTAGGAAGTTTTTTTGCGATTTTTAATTGGAGCTTCGTACCAATTTTCGGTCCTCGCGGTTTGTTGTGATTCGCATGCGCCCAGTTCTTGTCTTATTCTCATGCTATTCGGTCTCTGTGAATCACTTAAAAGAGTACTGGACAGATCGACGCGAATATTCCAGAGTGCTGGAAATTTCTACCTGAGATTTCACTTGATCATATACCTGTACCTGCGCACGTTTAACTAAACTTAGTTCGCTTTTTTTGGGCATTTTCCAATAATACTAACCAATACTTAAAATGAAACCTACAAAAAACACTTGAGATTTCACAAGAAGAGGCAAATAAGCAAACTGATCAATACATAAGAACATGTGGAAATTACTAATCTTGAGATAACGGATGATGCATTTTCAATAACAACGTAGATAACGGGTTTTTTAGTTTATCTGAGACTATTTAATTTAATTTGTAAAAAGCATGTACGCACGAAATTTTTAGGGTCCAATAATTTTGGCCAAGACTGTATACCTATATATATATACCTATAGTATATTGCGTTTCCGTTTCATGATTAAGAAATCGAATTTATTTGCAACGTAATTTGGTTTCCGATTCTCGGCTGCCAGAGAGTAGGTATAAACAAATCCGCTGGACTGGATAGTGTACCTAAATAATGCTTAAAATAAAGTTATTGATATTGCACATATTCATATTGATCTCTATAGCGGTTGTCGAATCTTGATTTGTAATCTAAAACGAGCGATCAACAAATTAAAAAATCGTTATTGTGAGTGTTGATTGCGGTGGGCAAGAACTGTCGATTTTTCGATTGCTTGTTATGGACGGCATTTTTGTGGTTGCAGTGTCTCTGTCTTATCTATGATGAAAAGTTATTTGTGAACAAAATGCAAGTTTCTTTATACAAACATTTTTTGGTGATAAAATAAGAAATTTTATAATAACTAATGCCAAACAAATAATTACAGTAAAAACTATAAATAAATTAGAGTTCTAACTAACAACTTTTAAGCCATGCCTGAGGCTTAGCAAGAATTTAGGGGAGCAATGAGTTTCTGCCGAGTACGGAAGGCTAAGATGAGAAGCACTGAGAATTGAACCCGGACCTTCTGCATGATAAAGCAACGCAATAAACATTATGCCAGGCTGTTAAGTTAGGTAAGAGGGTTCAATGAATTTATTGGGATTTCCAAAATGGAGTTAAGGTAGTTGTGACGAAGAAGGGGGATTGGATTGAAGGGAGTTTAGGTGAACCATTCTGAGCTTTGTAATGAATTTTTGGATGTTCTTTAGTGGCAGGACCGAGATGGCGTCCAATTCGCCGAAAAAATATTCTCCGAAGGCTGCTTTTATGGTTCTAGATGAGCTGGGGAATTTTCAAAGGAAGCGAAATGAGCTCTCTTCCTCTTTACATAGGTTAGGTTAGGTTAAGGTGGCTGCTGACCGGAAAAGGCCAACATACTTAGACCAATATTTGGTCCGTTGCGAAACCACAGAATTTCAAAAATCACCCTTACTCGCTAAACCATTTTGAGCTAACAATGAAGCGTTTGAGACAGTGAATGTTGTAATTATTTAGATCACTAGGATCGTTATAGTAGTAGTCTCCCAAGTGGAGTCTACGTCTTTGTGCTAGGACAGGACAAGAACATAGAAGAGGAACTGACTCCTCTTCTTCTTCATCCATGCAGCTTCTGCAAAAATCATTTGCAGGAACTCCAAGACAGAAAGCATGTCTTCCTATTAGGCAGTGTCCAGTAAGGACACCTTTAACGGAGCTAATATGCAATCTACCAATAGAAATTAGTTGTTTTGAGCGTTTAGCATCAAACAATGGCCAAATTAGTTTAGTAGACCGGCAAGTTGGGGTGCTGGTCCATCTATGGTTAGCTTGCTTTATAGTATCATGCTTTAGCATAAGTTTACAAGTAGCTAGGGGTATACCGATGTTAGATTTGCTATCCAACAAAGGTAAGATTGTTCCGTTTTTTGCAAGTTCGCCAGCTTTACAATTTCCTGGAATGTCCTTATGCCCCGGCACCCATGTAAGGAGAATGTTAAACTGTTTTGACATCTCCACTAGAGATGATCGACAATTTTGGGCTGTTTGTGAGTTAATGGAAACAGAGTCCAGTGACTAAGGCAGCTTGACTGTCTTAGAAGATACGTACATATATCAGTAGGAGATATAACGTTTTCTTTAACCAAGAGAGGACTTCTTTTATTGCTAGAAGCTCTGCCTGGAACACGCTACAGTGATTGGGAAGACGAAAAGATAATAGACAAAGATTTAATCATTCGGAGTATACGCCTCCACCGACCCTGTCAACGGTTTTAGATCCATTTGTGTAGAAATGAATCCTCTTCACATAAGTGCCTTAAGAATCTAATTAAGATCGATAGTTGAGTCCTGCTTATATTAAGTAAAAAAAATAACAACTCAAAGAGAATCAGAACGTAGTGACTAACAAGTTTCAACCATTAACGGTTGCGTGTTATCAGAAATGGAGGGAACCTGCAAATTTCTGCAGATTCCAACGGCTAATGAGCAGCACTTTTTATGACAAGACATAGGCCCTTATTTCGAGTGTCGTTTATTAATCGGTCGACGACTTTTGTCGAAAATCGATCATCGAAAAATTAAGATATCTGAAATTATTCTTGTATAAGATACCATAAGCTGTGTTTTTATGCCCTCTAAAAAACAGTTTTTGCAGTGCCTGAAAATCTAGCCCAAGACCCTCTGCATGACTGCACAATGCAATAACCATTATACCAAGGGGTACTACGAGTAGATTTTCTTGAAAATATTCGGCCATAGATTTCTTGAAATCGGACAACTGTCGTTTATTTACCATCTGACGCAGCCTCAAGGAAATTCTGATGAATTCTACTTTTCTCCTGCACCAGTGGCATAAGTACTCAGGTATCAGTATGGCTCGGGTTTTTGGCGAATCGATCTGCCATTTCGTTCTCATATATATCATATGTCCTGGGACCCATCTGAGTGTAACTTTGTTCGTTCATTCCGACAACGATCTATTATATTTGACTTTATAGTGATTGAGGAATCAGCTTTAATTGCGGCCTGTATGTCTATTGAGATATTGGTAATACTATTTAATAATTTCCGTGAAGTAAGACGGTTTGCCGCAACCAAGCTGCAAGCGCTTCCACTTGAAATACACTGCAAGCTTTATTAATCTGTTAAGAGTTGGATTATTCGTGTAGATTCCTGAACCTAACCCCTCGTTTGCCTTGGAACCGTCTATAAAGACTGAAACATGATTAGCGTTCATGATCCGGTTGTCATTCCAGAGCTCCCTAGTTGGGATATGCAAAAACGAGAACCTTCGTGCGGGTTGGGTTTTTATCTTAACAAAAAAAAAATTAGTCTACTTAAATAAAACTGAGAAGTTATTGAACATGACAAAGCACGGCTAACTAAAATAAATAAGGTAGCAAAAGTGTCGTTGGGCATACAGATTTTTGAATATGAAATGAAAAATGAGTATTCCACTAATCGCTAGAATACTGTAATATTTTTACTAGGTTTGTTAAATAAAACTTATTACTCGTTTTAGTATTTCTTCTTTATTGACACTTCAAAATCAAAACAATAAATCTCAATTTATAATCAACTCAAATACTTTTATTCAAATTTAAATCACACTTGTTAAATAACACTTTCCACAATCCAATAAGCAAACTTTTGCACACTTCCATTATCAAAAATGAACTGTCCCGTGTTCACCGTGAACACTCCCTTATATGTATACTCAAATTGGTTGTTCTAGAAACTAAATCGCGAAGGTTCTAGTCTTAAAATGTTCTAGATGGTTGGAATAAGGGGAAATACATATGACATTGGAAGAGAGCTTTTTGTTCCTTCCATAAAGTAGATATGCAATTTTCCAACAGATGGCGCTGTAGGAGTATAAAGCTCTGTGCATAACAATACAATAATTCGTAAAACCCCTATTCTTAACTAGCTGCTTGAAATTCCAGAATTATATACAATCAGTTAAATTTTAACCTGTGTAATAGATAAGTGATTTATTATGCTTCCATGTTAAATGTTAATTGCTTCTAGCTTTGGTAGCAATATAATGTAGGTACCCGCTAGGTCTATTAGAGCTAGAATTTTCTTATTTTAAAGAACTCATAAGACAAACTATGGTAGTAACGAAACTTTATCAAGGTCTTTCTTGGAGTGCTGATATCTGTTTTGGATAAACAAATTAATTCGTGGTGTTTCATGACCTAAAACAACTTTTTTACATTTGAATATCTCGAAAATAATATCCAGCCGACCAATTTTGAAACTAAATTCAAATTAAATTTTGAAAATAACTTGACTCTAATTTGCTTGATTCTAAAATTGAATTCAAATGCAATTTTACAATTGCCTGATTGGAATTATAACTCCCTCTTACGCTTATAAACTATAATGTAGGTTAGGTTAGGTTTTTGGGCTGATAATTGATGTCGTTATCGTCACACTTATATCAATGTAGATCCATTGTGCTACCCGTGAGTGTAATCACTCTTTTTTGAGAAAAACCTATGTATTCTATTAATCAGTCTAGCCATTTTGAGGCATTGACGAAGTTCAATATGAGAAGTATTATGTAAGTCAGAAGAACTCTCGATATTGTTTACCACTATCAGTTTAAGTTGCTCATATAAAATACTGGGAAAATATGAATTGATACCTTCCCAATTTGTAGAAAAAATCTATTTTTCAGTTCAAGATGCCCGCACCTATGTATGTATGTATGTACGTATAAAAGTATAAGAAAAATTCAGATAAACAATTTATAATCATACCTTTCAATTGACTTGTAGTGTAAAATGAACACTTTTAAATACCTACAATATATATTGAAAAAAAACCAAATCAATTAAAAACCAAAGCAAGACAACACTAAAAAAGCTCTATCAATTTACTATCTAGCAAACCGTTGGAGGAAATTTAAACAAATCTTGAAAGAGAATGACATTTGACCGAAAGACATTTAACAGAAAAAAGAACTACAGAATCAATCTAAACACATTAATCGAACAACAACAACAACATCGCTTTATCGCAGTCTAGATTGGAATATGTTCGCACGTATGTGCATACACCCAATCGCAGAACAGAATCAAGTAATTTCAGAAACGTTTGTATAGTTCTTTGTCCGTGTAGTGTAAGTGTTAATTTAACTGTTTCTATCATTGTCATTGGCATCTAATGAATCGCATTCCTCTATTCATTCAATAAAAATGTGTCTATATTGAATCGCTTTTGAAAACATGCGCTCATTCTAATCACCGACAATTTATTTTGTTTATTTGCAATAATTTTTATGTCATCCCACACTTCCAATTTCATATTATGAGGTAGGCAAATGGGTGTTTGATAAATTGGCTTGCGCACATTATCATCGTCACAAACAGTTTATCGTTCAAAGACCTCATGAGGAACGTAGTTGTTGGCAACGTAATACATACAATTTTATAGCTCCATAGGAAGTAGAAGTGCTTAAACACATTTAATGTTATTTACATACAAATTCATATGTTTGTATTGATTGATAAGACTGTTTGATTTATTAACTGATGTGATTCTCGGTGTTTTCTTTTAGGTTCTAGACCTACCCGAACCGTTATCTGTATTGTCTTCGCTAAAGAACAAAGAGGGTGAAATAAACTCAACAACAAACACAGCAACAGCAGCAACAACATCACCAGCTGGGGTTGTTAAACTAAGACGAAAAGGGGATAAAATTGTTGATCGTAGCAGCGCTTATAGATTTTCGATGGCTAATCTCGAAGAATCACACGAATCGGAATTGGATGCCATTTTGGGAGAATTGAGTCTCTTGGAGCAAGCTGGAAGCATTTGTGGCAGCAACGATAGTCGACTTGGTCGCACACATAGCCGATCAAATTCAACAATTTCAGGTGCTACAAATTCATCGATCTCATACTCGTCAGAGAGCAACAACAGTTCAGATGGTTTAAGTGGCCGAGAGACCCGTACCGAAAGTCCAGACAATGATTCGGCATTCAGTGATACGGTTTCGTTGTTGTCGAGTGAATCCTCGGCTTCGAGCAACATTAGTTCAGCACTCAATCATCACAAGCAAATTCTTTTGGCCGAAAATGATCAAGAGGTGCAGTTGCGTGACAAAAGTAAAGCGGCCAAAATCCAACTAGCACTTCATAAACTAGAACATGCATCAATAAGGCGACTATTTGTAAAAGCCTTCACAGCTGATGGAGCATCGAAATCACTGTTGGTTGATGAGCGAATGACATGCGGTCATGTGACTCGACTATTGGCAGACAAGAATCATGTAAAAATGCAGGCACACTGGGCTCTAGTAGAGAATTTGAGTGATCTTCAAATGGGTGAGTGCCAATAGAAAAATATATTATTAATTCTTTTCTTATCTTTTGTGGAAATGTATATCTACAGTGAGAGTCAACTTTAAGCAGTTGTTTAAAAGTGATTATTCAACACAAATATTTGATAATATTTGTTGACGAAGATGTCTGTTCAGCTGAAATTTTGAACATTCAACAGAGCAGAGACTGATTGATGATTAAATTGTTTAAAATGAAAACGAAAGCTGTATAATTATATGAATGATATTGACTTAATTAAATAAGTTTTTATTAATTTAATTGGTTTTCTGTCTGGCTATTTGTTCAGTGAGTTTGTTTAAAATCTAGCTCACTGGGAGGTTTAAAATTGATTGGAATAATTTTACCGAAGTTACCTTCCTCGAACTTGTCCGGCTCCCCATCCGTAAAGTTTACGCTATGGAATACGCGATGGATTAGTCGCTTCGAACTTGGGGCTAGGATAAAAAAGACCATCTTGGCTGAAGCATTGTGGTTCTTCCGCTCGATGTGGTGAGCAGATGGTAATAGGCGATGTATTTTAACTTTCTAGTCTTCAACCATATCTTGGTACAACTTATAGAGTTCGCGGCTGTAGCTTCTTCTCTATTCCTCTATTCCCTCCTCGCACACAAGACCAAATATCTTTGAAGAATTTTTTCTTTTGGAGAAGCTCAGTATATAGTTTGCCTTTCTGCTTATCGCCCTACACTCGGCGGCAGTATAAGGGTTTTGTTTACTTTTTCACTAAGGTGTTATTCATGGAGTTAATATTTACTTCAAAGTTAATGAACTCCTTACCTACTTCGCTCTTAATAGTAACGTTTTTTTTGCTGTCATTTACTTTAAGACTAACAAGTTTCTGATCTTCAGCTGCCCCAAGGACTGCATTACAGAACGTTGTGAACGCCCGATCGCCATCATCGTCCGCTACGCCATCAAATTCAGGACGAGATTGAAGAAGTCACATGAGATGCGCTCGGTATTTGAAGAGCCTGTTTAGCCATCAGATTCTACGACCTTGTACTAAAGCTACTAGTATAAGCCTACTAGTATAAGCCTATTAGTATTCCATGTATTTCATTGACTACGTTATCTTCGATGGCTCTTTGAAAAGTACTTGCTAGCCTTCTTTTTTAACTATACCACCATATTTGGACCACTGATAGGCGTCTTTAGTAGGTGAATACAGACTAGAGAGTCGAGTCTCTCGATCACTGATGCTCTCTGTAGAATCTTCAGGTATGCAGGTAGAATTTTTTCTTCTGAGCGGTTCCTAGTTTCTCTTCAATCGACAGTCGAGCTGTGAATATAGCCGAAAAACAGAAAATGTCCAGAGTCGACGTATATGTTTTACGTCAATTAGCTTATGGTCGATTTTGTTGGTAATTCGACCTTCTGAACAATGTCAGGTTGCTTTCGGGATGTTAAGTCTGCTTCTTATGTACATATCTTCGTTTAACGACTTTAGCATTGAAAGCCTCGCGCACCACTTTGTAGTAGTAGTAGTAGTTTGCAATCTTTAATCGCAGTTTAATAAATGTGGCAAATTTTCATTCAATTCTATCTAACTTGCAGGTCGTTATGCTTTGACGTTTCGGGTCTTGTTACCATTTCAAGGCAATCATTATCCAAACTCCATATCACAACTCCAAATCCGTCTGAAAGGGCCATTGCCATTGGATAATATAATGCCAGTAACTAATTCCGGGGATATGAAAGCTGCCTTTGTAGAACAACGGCTTCATCCGTCACCATATCTTTTTAAGCAAGCTCCCTAGTAGACTAAGAGCCCACAGCAATTTTTGGGTGTGATTGATAACAAAACATAATTTGCATAATTAGATAGGCCTTTTATAGTTACTTACAAATGTGAAAGTCTTGCATACTCTAGTAGGAGCAATAGTGCATAATAGTGCATTAAGTATGCAGTTCTTTCCAAGTCCAAGTAATTGTGATAACAATTTTGCCAAAATGTAAAGTTAAGCCCCTGATTGAAAATATGGAGGTCCAAGACGTTTTACAGACAGCCTTCTGCCTGTCAGACGCGATAAGAATAGACTACTTCTTGCACTTAGAAGGCCACCTTCAAAACGTCTTGGACCTCGATATTTGCAATCAGGGCATTTTTTTCATTTTGAAGTTATGGCAAATTTTGTATCACAATTTTTTAGAATTTGGAAAGAACTACATACTTGATGCACTATAATGCACTATTGCGCCCACTAGAGTATGCAAGACGTTCACATTTATAAATAACTATAAAAGGCCTATCTATCAATCACACCCAAAAATTGCTGTGGGCTCTCGGTCTATAGTACTGAAAATCCCTACTGACCTCAGCTCTTAATTTGTCAGATTAGCTCACGGGAGTTGAAAACTCAGTAGTTTGGCTTAACTAGAACTGGAGGAACCTCCGTTGGTTTTATCTAGAGAATATTGGATTTTTCTCAATATATATACATAATACAATATGTACATATAATATATGTATTCATGTATGTCTATCAATATTATCGATAGATATTTTTTCCAAGTCGTACTTTTAGCTTTAGTTCCTCGATATGCTATTCCATATACACGTTACATTAGATATTTTAAATGAACTCACTGTTTCTATTGTCCACTAAATTATGTTAAGTCTTATCCAAAACTTGTTTATGATTATTATATCAATTAGTATTATGAAAGAAAGAAAAATTAATGAAACGACTGGGTTAAATGTCAATGTAGTTTTTACCCCCGTTGCAAAATGAACCTTTTTCGAAATTATTGTTTTCTGATGTTCTAAAACTACAACTGTTTTCTTTTTTCTCCTCATTTTCAGAGCGTCTATTTGAAGATCACGAACTATTGGTTGACAACTTAATGACTTGGAATTCGGATTCAAAGAACAAAGTAATGTTCCTGCAAAGACCTGATAAAATTGCCCTATTCAATATGCCAGAGAAGTTTTTACCCGGAACTCAAATGGCTCCCGGCAGTGAGCATGATGAACAAACGCGAACTATGTTGTTGGAAGAATTTTTTGAATCCAGCGGGCAACACATCCAACTGGATGGTTTGTTGTACATGAAAAGCGACTCAAAGAAAGGATGGAAACGTTATCATTTTGTGCTACGCACGTCGGGAATTTATTATTTTCCGAAAGAGAAAACTAAATCACCACGCGATTTGATGTGTCTAACACTACTTACAGGTTACAATGTTTACAGAGGTCTCGGTTGGAAAAAGAAGTTCAAATCGCCCACAGAATATGCATTCGGTCTAAAATCCTCCATTGACTCCTCACCCGGTAAGACATGCCGATCATTGAAAATGTTGTGTGCCGAAGATTCGGAAACAATGGAAAAATGGGTAACTGCTATTCGCATTGCTAAATATGGCAAACAATTATGGGAAAATCACAAAACTCTTTTAGAAGAAATTAATAGAACTGACTTGAATAATTTCTCCTCAAGCAACAGAAGCGATTCCATAATAAGTATAGCATCGACAGTTCCTTCACAGTCGGGTAGCAATATCAGTGTTCCTTCTTCAATCTCTAGTGGGCGATTATCACGGGCTTCAAGTTCCAGTTCCAGTGGGTGTCTGTCAGACGATAACAATGGCTTTGATTCCGAATTCACCACAGGCACCATCAAGCGAAAACCTTCGATGAAGCCAAATCTCCCTCTCACTACTATGACTCGTCAACTGAAAGAAGTTGGTGAGATAACTATTTGTGAATCAATTTGTTCCACATCTCCAGAAAATAGTGGAACCTTAACGCGTCACCATGTTCGACGACGCAGCGAAGAAAGTAGTGGCAGCGGAACTCTTAAAAGAAGACAACACAATTCGAAGCGTTGCTCGATTGAGAGTATAAACTCATCAAATAACTCCACTCCGACACCAACACCTAGCGTTCCCAGTACTCCAATATCCGTGAATGATATGAACTTTGTTCCTAGTATGAATACATCTGATCCGATGTCAGATAAAATCGCAGAATCCACTTTAACACTGCCTCCACCTCCACCACTGGACGCTTTAGACCTTCGCATGACGTCTTCAACGTTGTCGCTTGACTCACTGCCACCACCACCTCCTCCAAACGAACTAACGACTGATTTCTATGGCTCGCAGGTGTCTTTGGTGAATCTACCACCACCACCTCCACCACAAGAACTCAAACCTGAGTACATGTCGAATAAAAAACAACACCAGGGAGAAAATACATATTCAATTCTAAAGGCAAACGATGTGAATAACATGTATCCGTCGCCAGTTATAGGTACTGGCTCGTATGTGAAATCAGTTAAGGCGGCTATTAAAGCACCTCCTTATAAATCGCCTCCAGCTTATACTGGAGGTCAACCTCCAACAATTAAGCAAAGTACGAACACAATGCCGAAAACAGTGTCATTTGCCGATTCTCCTGTTTTACTAAGGCGGAAGGTTTGTTTCGTTGAACCCCCACAAGTTGTACAATTTCCACCAGTTCGACCAAGCCAAGTAACACGGGAGGTGGGAGTTCCATTGCCTCCGCCAAGAGCTGAAGCTACACGACTATCGATGAATGCGGCCACTGCATCTCCAAAGCGTTTAGTTGACTCGACTGCAAACCCGCCTAGGGACTTCTTAAAAGATTTGCAACGGGTCATGCGCAAGAAATGGCAGGTGGCTCAAAAATGTAAACTCGAGCCTTCAACCACGCCTCATGAGGTACTTGGTTTTCGAGATTTCCCCGAAGAATTTGGTGGCGGCAACTCGCATTACTACCGTGAAACCGCAAATGTTAGCAACTGGGTACAAGAACACTACGGTTCAGGAGCGGACTATGCGCTCTATGAAAACGTTAACAACGATAGTCACAACATACCAGAACAGTTCCCAATATCTTCCCCATCCATACTCACCCCTATCAAAAAGAGACCCCCTCCGCCCCCGCCAAAACGCAGCGAATCAACCCATTTGACTCATCGAATATAAAAGATGCATTTTTAATGTTTTGTATAAAACATGCATTTAGGTTTTTTTTTAATTAAATGAACAACAACTGTGGAGCGCACAAATATAATTTGCGACTAACAATAAACTATTAACCCCGCGACAAGATACAAAAAACTGGAGCAGCTCTACTCGATCTTTCCTATTAAAATCAATAATACAAATAATTTAATCGATTACTCACGCTCTATCTGAAGCTCAATAGATACAATTTTTTTAAAATAATTTTCTTTAACACATATTCTATCCAAGGTACAGCGGGGAATGTGCAAATACAAATTGTTTTATTTTACATTGTTTACACTTTAAATCGAAAGTTGGTGGTTACGTGTACTTTTATCAAAAGAATACATTTAGCGTCAAAGAATATAATAATAATAATAATAATAAATTTATTATCATTTTTTAAATTTAAAATAAATTAAAAAATATAGTAATTTAATTGAAGTGCCATAGGCGACTTTTGATCAAACGAAGAGAAAAGAAAACTTAATAAATAGATTCATATTTTTTTATATTAATACAATTCATATTGCATTTGTACTAACAAAAAAAAGTTGGCTTGCTCTAATATCATCCCAATGCGGCGAAAAAGTGCTGCATTGCAAAAAAAAAAAACTTAATACATAATAGATTTTATATTAAAATACAAACATACATGAATGTGCATGTATCGTTTTCAAAATAGTTTTTTTTATATAAATATCATATGTGACAAAGTTAAGTTAAGCTTTTTATACGGAATTTTTTATTATTTTATTTACGAACAAAACAATAGGGAAAATGAAACATACTGAAAGAAAACAACTAAAAAAAAAGAAGAAAATAAACAGCCAAAAAGAAATCCAATGTAAATTTCATTGAAATATCAGAAAAAGAAAAATGTATTAAAATTTAAATATTAAGTCTATTATATACGGGGCGGATCGACCGTAAGATGACGGTCGCTAATGAATAAACAAAAATTAAAATTAGCTAATATACTTACTATTATTTATATTAAACAGAAAAATAAGAAAAGCAGAATTCATTCACTACATAAAAATGAAAAACAGTTGAATGTATATTCGTATATTATATTAAATTAAAATAAAATCATTTTATTATATTATTGGTAAACTAGTGTTTTATGTTGTTTAAAATGTTTTTTTTCGTTCATCCACGATGAAAAGGAAATTGGTATTTAATCAAAAAACAACATCAACAAACTTTTTTCCTAGTTTGGAAGGAGCCTAAAAATTGTAGCAGCCATATTCACTTTAATTCAAAAATTACAAGTGCTAATGGACAAGAAAAAAAACTTAAAACTATTAAAATAAAAAAAAAAATGCTTTGCTACAGCTGCCAAAAATTGGAAAAATTGAGTATTTGCATACAACATTCTAATCCACATGTAAACCCTTTTTTCGATGTCTCTCGTTTTCTCTGTAATGTCGTTTTTCAAACGGCATTCCAAAATTTCTTCGACGCGACTGTTTTGTAACAAATTTTCAAACGATTAAAAAGTAACAAACATTTTTTCAAAATCAAAGGAAACTAAAGTTTACATACAAAATTATTGCTCGATGCTCAATAAAAGAACAAATGCCGAAAAATCGTTTTCGTTGCCTTCTCAGAGGACGACAGCTACATTACTCTTTATTTTCCTCTGTAGTTTCCTTTGAAAATTTTTTTTTCGGCTTTGAAGACGATTTTCTGAGGCAACTTAAAAGTGGATCAGAACTCAAAAGCAACCTATTGAGTATATCGAGGTTGCAGTCTCTCCTAGAGAACTTCCTTACATAGTTTAGCCGGTAGAGTCTCTTTTTCAAAGTTTGTAATATATTTGGTAAAAATCACAACTTTTTAAGATTGAAAAAGAAAAAGTGAAGATACAAACCTAAAATTTTATTTCTAGCTTCTGCCGCTTCTTCAGATAGCTACCCAATTGGAAGCATAGCGTTTTCAATTATGACAGGTGCATGAATTAATATTTTATGGAATGTAGAAGCCATTGGATACCATGAGTACAACTCCACATAAAGTTTTGCAGTATCCATTGCAAACGACTCAAACTTCAATACATTAATTTTGTATCCACTTGAAGTACTTTCCAAAAATTATTTTAAAACGGAATATCAGATTAAAATCAATTCCCCTTATTTCAGAGGCAACTTCAGGGTTTTCAAAAAATCTTCTGCTCGTATTGCCGTCATTGGTGTTTCCAAAACCAGCTCGTGGGAAATCAACAATAAGACCAAGGCTATCTCTAAATTCTCTTTGAATTTGAATTTTTGCATACATTTTTGTCATCCTCTGATCTTATTTGCCATTTTTTTAAAGGCAGTTTGAAGGAAACATGTAAAAGGCTCTCAAAAAATCGAATACGAGCATGTAGAATTGAAAGTCCAAACTCAAGAGCCTAAATTATTAAAATCTTTTGAAGTTGATGTAGTTTCAGTTATGACATTACATAAAAGTAAGGTATGTTTTACCTAAATGGTATGGTCCATTAAATCCTGAAGATTGACCTCCACCAAGGTTTCAGTCACAGTAAATGACTTCAACTAAATAACAATCCTTGTTTGCTTTTTGAAGCAAACTGTAACACGGAAAAAAATTTTTTCTTGTTGCTGTTATTTTCTGGATAGATTTGCTTCCGCAAACATGGAAAGTGCTTCAAGTATGGGAAGTTTTTCGTTTTTTGCCTTGAGAGAATCGCTATAAGCTTTGTTATATTTCATCGTTCTTTGGGGAGTTTTCAAGATTTCCGTCAAAATCTTTGATGCCGTAGTCTTTCCCGATTCTCTCAATTTCATTTGAGCTGCATAAGCCAATTCCTTAGTTTGAGCAGTTTCTCCGTTGTTTCCGTTTTTCTTCGTTTACCCCTGTCACATAATTCTTCGAAAGATTTGTCGGGTCGCCCATGTTTGGCACAAGAGATGGGAATTGTGAATGTCCCTTCTAGCCACGATTTATTGATTTCTAAGAATGTAACTTTTGCTTAAAATCGTATAAAAGTTTAGAAACTTTAGGCTTATAATTTTTAAGTAGTTCTTGTGAAAAAGAACCAGAAAGTAAAAAGCTCTTAATGTAGTTAACTTATTTATTTATATTCCCGCTATAATTTTCTTCCATAATATTGAATAGATTTTTGGTCATTATTCTTAAACCTGATGATGCTAATAGAAAAAAATTGTTTGTTTTAAGGTTTTTAACGCCTATTTTTGACTTATTGCACAAAAGCTAAACACTCACGGTGTATTTCGACAGTAACTAAAAAACTGCTTTTCAAATCAAACAAAAACAATTTACTTACTTAAAACAATTCAATAACATGAAACAACTTAAAAAAAACGTATGGCGTATGAGTGTTTTTTCTAATAGTGAAAATTTCATTCACAAATTATTTTGTAAATCTTATAAGATCGCACGCAAATTTTTGGAATTAGATTAAAAGAATAGTCAAGGTTAAGTTACCATAAACCTACAGTGATCCACAAAAGTCTGCGTACAAGGAAGATATTTTTAAAAAATTGCAGTTATTCACAAATGTAAAGTGAACTATTTTTTCATTAAAAGAAATTTACCACGTTTTTATTTTCAACAAAAAAATAAAAAAAAAAATATTCGTATCACAAAGAATTAATAAAAACAAAATAAACCTCTGAAATTCTTCCACAAAAGTCTGCGTACAGGTGAATATTTCTTGCATTACACACTGTTTAAGTATGGGTAAATTTGTTTTTGCATAATATGATTGTTTGTTTATTTTTAATCGTTCTAAACGCGTATTGCAAATAATTGTCTTTGTTTTTTTTTTTAAAGAAAAATAGGGCAAAAAAAGAGTTAAGTTTGAGTGAGCAGCAGTTGATTATTATTAATCCTTACGTTAAACAAAGAAAGTCGTATGGTGAAATATTAAAAATAACCTCAAGAGCTCTGTCAACGATACAGAGAACGGTAGATCGCTTTAGAAACGCAGGACAGATTAAATCGGATACAAGATCCGGCCGACCTTCGAAGCTCTCCGAAAGGTATAAGCGTGTGATCAAGCGAATGGTGGAGCAAGATCACTTTATAACGGCTAAGACGATAAGCACACGACTCGAAATACATATATAACAACAATACAGTGCATCCAGATACGGTAAGAAGATCTATTGTTCAAGAGGGGTTTAAGTCACGCACACCCAGGAAAAAACCATTGGTCAGTAAAATAAACAGAAAGAAACGGCTAGCATGTATGTTTACATTTACAAGCCTCCGGACTTCTGGTGTAAGGTTATATTCTCCGACGAATCAAAATACAACATTTTTGGTTCTGACGGTCGTTTGAGGGTGTGGCGACGACCAAACGCTGCTCTTAATCCCAGATGCACAATTTAGACTGTCAAGCACGGTGGTGGAGGTGTTAAGCTAAGTGTACACGATTGGTAGATCTTGCAATATTGTCAGATCTGTCAGTAAAAAACATGCTAACAATGTCTAACAACCGTGTAGTCTTAAAATCAATCGTCAGAAAATTTGTCTGACAATTAATTGTTAGATCATTGTAAGAATTCTGACAATCATGTGTACGTTAGCTGACAATCGTGTAATCTTCCAATTAATTGTCAGAAAATGTATCTGACAGTTAATTGTAAGAGGGTAAATTGTAAGGTATTTGATAATCGTGTACACACACAATTTATTGTCAGGCCTGCCAAATTTTATCGTTGTCTGACGTTTCTGACAATGAAGAAATTGTAAGATGTACTTACGTTTTTTAGCATCATACAAGTTTTTCATTGTCAGACAATTTGCAGCCAAGGTTCAAATGAAGCAGATTCCATAACCTACAAAAACTGACAATTAGTGGTGTGTGTACATGGTTGGTAGAAAATCTGGTCCTTATTCGGAATTCCCCTCCACCAAAATGCACTTTTTTTTTCATGAATCGATAAAAAAAAGTGTGCTGTTGATAAAAATCATCAAATTATGGAGGAGAAACACTTTTTTATGGTAAAAAAGTGAAGTATAAAAAAATGAATATAGGCCATAGGGTAAATTCAAAGTTTCTTCAAATCCAGATTCTGTAAATGCAGAAGAAACCTTGCATCATACACATAACCTCGCACCTACCCCAAATCCTATAGTGTGCCCAAGCAGGGGGGTTGCAGGGGGGCAGCAAGTCCCCCCATACATACCTCACTGTTTATACGCCGTAATGCGTAAACAAGCAAAAAAAGCAAATATCCCACAAAAAAGAAGTAGTTTTAGTTATAGTACTGTGGGTGGTCCGCTTATACTTCACTTTTTTACCATAAAAAAGTGTTTCTCCTCCATAATTTGATGTTTTTTATCAACAGCAAACACTTTTTTATCGATCCGTAAAAAAAAACTTCATTTTGGTGGGGGGGAATTCCGAATAAGGTCCGAAAATCTAACAATCTCTTACAATTAATTGGTAGGTATTTGGCCAGCTATCTGAAAATATATTGTCAGCCAACTTCTGACAATAATTTGTAAGAGATTGGTAGATTTTCTACCAACCGTGTACAAACACAACTTGATTGTCAGCTCATTGGTAGATAATTGTCAGACATTGTCAGGTCTTACAATATTGTAAGATCTACCAATCGTGTACACTTAGCTTTATGGTTTGGGGCTGTATGGCGTCTTCAGAAGTCGGTAAGCTGGAAGTAATAGAAGGAACTATGGATCAATATATATACTTCGATATCCTCAAAAGAAATTTATAAACAAGTGCTGAAATTCTGAGTATATCCAATGACTATTACTTCCAGCAAGATAATGACCCCAAATATACCGCCCATAATACGCGCGTGTGGCTGGCATATAACACTACCCACGGTTCGTAGAACCGCACCACAGAGTCCAGATATTAACCCTATTGAGCACTGCTGGGATGAATTGGAAAAAAAGATCCGAACCCACGATATCCGCAAAAAGGCGCAGTTAAAAGAAGCCTTGTTGCTTGAATGGAGTAAGATCAATAGTTCTTATACAGAAAAACTGGTAGGGTCAATGCAAAACCGTTTGAAAGAAGTTATAAGGCTAAAAGGGTATCCGACCGAATATTAACAGCGATAGTAATAAAAAAATAATTATTTGTTATTTGCTTTTTTCAATTTCTGTTACAGCTGTACGCAGACTTTTGTGGAAGAATTTCAGAGTTTTATTTTATTGTTATTAATTTCTTATTGTTATGAATAATTGTTTTAATTTTTTTTTGTTGAAAATAAAAACCTTGTACATTTCTTTATTAACAAATATTTTTTTAAACAAATCACTGTAAATTTGTGAATCACAGCAGTTTTTAAAAATATTTCTTCCTTGTACGCAGACTTTTGTGGATCACTGTATATTTCAAAGAAGAATGGCAGGGTATACTATAACAAAATACTTACAGCCTTATTTATTATTTTTCACTAATACTGGGTTCAACCTTGGAATAATTAAACCGAGTCGAAGCACTTACTTCGAGTTTACGCCACGTCAAACAAATCCTTATTTAATATATATTTTCTTAGCCGTAGATATTAGCTACGCCTTATGTCAAATATACTGGGAAAAAAGTGACAAACCTAAAACTCTGGTTATTATACACCTAAATCAAACCCCAGCTGATTTCCATTATTATTCATTTTATTATCATTGTATGCATATTGGAAATTGGATACATTTAAAATTGGATTGTATAAAGTTCAAATCCAATAAATGAATGTACCAACCAAACCACATTGCGTTCCCAATACCGTACAACTGTTAGAGCGTTTGGAAAATATAAATAATTTATTATTGCAAAATATCTATCCTTTTTGTCTTAGTAAGAAACGAAAAAAAAATTGCTTACACTCCTTTTTGTAAATTTCGAAAGATGTCATCTCAAAATGACATTTAAGCCGGTATTCACCGAGCGCTCATAACTTAAGAAGCTCATAAACGTATTCACCAAGCATTATTAGTGAAGATCTACGAGCGCTCTTAAAAGTTAGGAGTGGTCCCGACCACTCCTAACTTACGAGCGCTCTCTTCGAAAATTTGTTCGCTTGTGCGTGTGCCACGCACGCATTTGACTCGAATCCATGTGAGCAATGCCAAGTAGAAGAGTATTTATTTGCTGTCAAGACCAACATTACACAACATTTCACAAGTTCTGTTCAACCAGCTGCACTGAACTACTCTGGGCAGAAAAGTGTAGCTTTTTTGTGTTCATTGAGAAAATTTCTGCACTGACTTACACTGATTAGCGTTCATTGAGCTGAACTAGTGTACACTAGTGCAGAATATCTTGCACTACCTTTTGAGCTAGTGCAGGTTGGTGAAAACTGTCAAAGTCAGCTGATGTCATTATTCGATTATATTTTGTTAACGAATAAAGTTGATTTTTTTCTGCGCTTTGTATTTTTGATTAAAGTTTTTAAATAATGCATAGATTAGAGCTAACTTCGAGTGAAGGGCAATCTCTGGTGATTCAGTGTTCTCCAATTAATCCAATAATATCTTAATTAAATCTATGTATGTATGTATATTTGCACGAAGGATTCCGAACGCAAGTGTTTGAAAGTTTGATGAAAAAAGGTGAAAAGGAGGAAGAGATTTTGTGCCTAAAAAGCCAACAACGTCGTCGCAGGCAGTGGGAATGAATTTCTTCCCTTTACCATCGACTTTAGCGAAGGCATAAGGCATTTTACTTGCACGGAATTTAATTTGTTTTTTTTTTTTTAAACATCTGGCATATGACGTTTTTGCTTGAGTTTGCACTGACAGTTTTCATGAACTTGCACTGCACTACACTACTCTACACTGGCCTTTTCGTGGTTGAACACAACTACAGTTTGGGTATGCCTGAACAAGAGAGACTGGCTCTCATTTTCGAACTTCGAAAAACACTTGCGAGTGGTTGGTGAATACCGCACAGAAATTTCAAGTTAAGAGCCTCGTAAAGTTAAGAGCCGTTTAGGAGCGCTCGGTGAATACGAACCTTAGATAGTAAAACGGCCTTAAACCTCCTATGAACCAGTTTTAGCTTATTCCACCGCTATTCCTCGTTCATTTTCATTATTAATAAGGTTTTCAGGTTTAGAGCCGTTGTAAAGTCGAAGTAACTTTACTCCGTCGCTAAAACGAGTTAGTAAATAAGGCTGTTAGGCTTTAAAAACAAAATATTAAAAATATCCACATTTGGCAGAGTATTTTCCCACTGTCATTTAAACAAACAAAGAAAATTTAATATTTCAGGAACTACTCTTTAATTATTATTTGATACCTGCAATTGAATTTTACATTTAAAAATTTTATGTTGAAAAGGTTTTTGATCAGAATAATACTATATGCGGCTCTTACCAGCCTGGACGCTGGACTACGGCCTTAACCAACAAGCCCTTCTAGCCAGCTCGGTCCCTAGCTAGCTGCCTCGAGTTACGCACTCCAATTTGGTTGAGGTCGTTCTCCACTTTTGTGCGCCAACTAAGGACCGGAACGTCGGCCTCAAATTCTTCCGTATTTAAAGCGATGGCTTCAAAATACTGAAGTGAAGTTTTAGTTAGTGTTGATGCAGGCTCAGATGCAGTTGGCAAGGAGTTTGGAAGAAAATTAGGCTGGGAAACACTATTTCACTTGGATTCTGCCACTTTTTATAATTTAGAAAATTTGCTACAGCCTCTTCCAAATTATATAAGATTAAGAATTTTTATTTCTTTGTTTTATATACAATTTGACTTAAAAACTAACTTATTACTACATTAAATGATGTTGGCTCAACAATAAGGACCCAACGTTCTTCTTTTGGCTTTATATAATGCTATTTGCTGACGATATCATATTAATGTTTTCTTAATCTAATTCATGACTTTTAATATACTTATGTATATAATAATTTTTGATGAGTGGGTTTTTTATATGTAGTACTGATTGTTGTTGGGTGCATCGTCATTATGGAATATTTCTTCAAATTGATTGTCAGTGATGGGCTTGGGCGTATACCTATATCTACATACCTGTAATATAGGCTCTATATATACTAGGCTCTACTTCATGCTGGCAGAGTTGTTGCTATTCTGAGTTGGGATGATCTTCCCATTCCCATAGGTTTTTAATGTTCTTTTTGCACAATTGCAATTTCTAGTAAAAAAGCGGTGGCGTATGTGATGGAGTCGTCTGCATAAAGCTTCGTCTTAGTATGTTGGCTGGGTCATCATAGCAATGTAAATGCTGAACAGCAGAGGGTAAAGTTTTGATCCTTGAGGATCTCCAGCGATGATTCCCTTGGTTGATGATACGTGCTTTGTCACGTGTACATAAAAAAGTCTATGGGTTAGAAAATTTTTGATTATTCTTACTAAGTGATTAGGAAGTCCAAGTTCAGAGAGTTTGAATAGTAATGCTTCTATCCAAATGCTGTCGAAAGCTTTTTCGATGTCCAGCAAGCACGCTACAGTCGTTTCCTTTTTGTTGGGTCCAAGTGTAAAATCAGTATGGAGTCCCCGTAGTGGATATAGTAGCCGCTTTCAGTTGAGATAAAACTTGCCACTGGCTTGGGCCACCCTCAGTTGCTTTTATTTCCTTTGAATTGTGGATTATTTTCTTCTTCACTTGAAGTCGACCCTAAGCCTAAGAAAACATTAGGAATTTGTGTATATTAATGGAATAAGCGATTTGGGGGACCCTTGCTATTCAGCTGCTCAGCTATGGTATTCCATTACATTTGCTCGTTCCTCTGCATCAGCTCTACGAGTGTCTGAAACTGGTTTTCATTTGTTAATTTCAACTACAACAGTAGACAAATATGTTCTTCTTTTATTTATCGTAAATAAATTCTATAAAATAAATTATTTAATAAGAATACTAACAGTTGATGTCGTGTGTTAATTATTGGATAAGAGATGCCATCGTTATTTCTCATAGTAGTCGTTTCCTTTTATCTTACAGAATTCAGGATGAAAGTGTTTAACGACGTCTGACCTTAACACACGACAACAAAACGAGTGATAAAAGTTGAAAACGATTGTGTCGAGTGCGAGTCGTATATTTCGCTGTCATTTACGACTTGGGAAAATGGTGATTATTTTTATTAATTTTAACTACAAACATGATAATTCCATTAATTAATCGACGATTTAACGTCGACTTTTCATGGAGCTAAAGCTTAAACGGGTTCACTGATTTTGTTCAAATTTATTTATTTCATTTCATTTAGTAATAAAATAAAATTATCATTTTATATTTTACACATACATAATGTACATATATGAATACTTTAAAAATATAAATAAGGATTCAATATCGCAATAGTGGCCAATTTAATGAGTTGAATATACCTTTACAAAAAGATTTGTAAAGAAAAACAAAATTTATACTCGAACTACTTGATACATAAATTATCTGCAGTAAAAGACAGCCGTTCGTTCTGGAAAATAGCCCGTTCCCTCAATGGTATTCTTTTCACTCAAAATATTAAAATAAGTACGAATCTATTAGCCGAACATTTCGAAAACTTACTCAGTAAACCAGTAAATTCAAATCAGTTGATACTCTATGCTGTTCCACTTCTGGAAAATGAAGTCTTAGACCGTGCCTTCACTGTTCAAGAAATCTCAAAAGTGATACACCGAACAAAAAACATCTGAACAAAGCTCCAGGAGAAGACCGAGTACCATATGAATTTTTCAAATATGCCACGGTGAATTTTATTGAAAAACTAACCGATGCATACAACTACATATTTAATACGAAAAACATTCCAGAAAGTTTTCGAAAAAATATTATACTTCCACTTTTCAAGAAGGGTGAGGCTAACGATCCTAACAACTATCGTGGAATATCGTTTATGAACTCGGTAATGAAAATATTTACAGGTGTCATTCTAGACAGGCTTACAATCTGGGTACAACAAAACGAATTACTGAGCGAGTTTCAAGCCGGTTTCAGGAAAGATTATTCCACAGTTGATAATATTTTCTCACTCACTTGTATTGCTAGATCATATCTAGACAGGGGCAAAAAATTATATGGATTCTTCGTTGATTTCAAAGCAGCATTTGACTCAATAGATAGAAATGCCCTCTTTTACAAGTTAAGCAGCCTCGGAATGTCCACAAAAATGTTAGTGGTAATACAAGGCCTTTATGAAAATAATGCAACGGCAGTTTGGGATGGAAATGAGAGGTCCGCTTGGTTTCATACGAATACTGGAGTTAAACAAGGCTGTTCGCTTAGTCCACTTCTCTTTTCGCTCTTTTTGGATGACTTATCATCGGCTTTGACTGGAGGAATTAGTTTTGCTGGAGTTAACGTCAAAACACTTATGTATGCAGATGATATCGTCATACTAGCTGAGTCCCCGAAAACGATGCAAATGATGATCAACAAATTGCAAGACTACTGTCGCTTGTGGAGCCTCACGGTTAACACCAACAAATCCAAAATACTGATTTTCCGTAATGGAACAGGAAGCTATGCACAAGATGAAAAATGGACCTGGGAAAATGAATCGCTCGAAATCGTAAAAGAATACAAATATCTTGGAGTTCTCATAACGCCA
This sequence comes from Chrysotoxum bicinctum, assembly GCA_911387755.1. Classification (NCBI taxonomy): domain Eukaryota; kingdom Metazoa; phylum Arthropoda; class Insecta; order Diptera; family Syrphidae; genus Chrysotoxum; species Chrysotoxum bicinctum. The sequence goes on from OU426989.1 coordinate 99,062,514, forward strand.
CAACTTTCTTTTAAAAAGCATCTACAAGGTAAACTCATAGATTCAAAAAAGGCTATCAACTGTAACTGGAAGGGAGTCCTTGGGAAAACAAATGTTGCTCCAAGTGCCAAATACAAACTTTTTGAAGCGGTTATGCGAGCAATTATGTGCTATGCTGGTCAGGTCTGGGGCTTTCGACAATTTGATGAAGTAGAGAAATTGTTAAGATACTTTATCAAAAAGATATTCCGACTACCGGAAAATACACCTACATTATATGCTGCATCTGGAGACAGGTTTATCGCCGCTGTACATTTTCTCACTCAGAATGCATTTTAATTACGTAAGAAAAATATTAGCCCTCCATAACCATCGACTACCAAACAAAATTGCAAGGAATCTGTTGCAACGAAAATCTCAGTTTTTTGCGGAATGGTCACGGCTAGAACTTCAGTATAACGTCGAACTGTTGGAAAGAGGGATGGAGCATTGGAATAGCACCTTTGAGGTGTTGCTGACAAAGATCGAGGAAACATGTTTTGAACAGTTTGCAGAGATGGCGCTGCGAAGTGAGTCTAGAACCATGTATAAAAGCTTGCAGCATAACCTTGGTGCCAAAAATTATTTCAATGACCGATATTCGATTTATACAATCTCTACAATCTTTAAAACCAGAGGGGAGCTACTTCGTCTGAATTTCCAACCCTATGGCCCTGTGAGAAATACAGAGTGTTCACTGTGCAACCTTAGATCATCAGAAAATACATTTCATTTCTTAGCCATCTGCCCCGTTCTGAAGGAAATAAGACACTCATATTGGGGAAAATCTACTTTAACTTCGACGGAAGCTGTTGAAGCCCTAAACGGCCAAGAATGTACAAGGTTATATGGCTATGTGAAAACTGCCTTAAGATATCGGAACCAAATTTTAAATGAAGCATTTTAATAACATGAGAAAATTTTAAACTTTTAATATTAGTTTACTATAGATATACATACTTAAATATTTATAAAAAATATTAAATCATAATCATTAGAAAATTATACTCTTCTTCTTCTGGCTGACGGCAAAAGCCAATGCTATATACAGTAAAACCCGCTTAAGAGAAACGGCACATTGTCACAGTCTTTCTTTCACTTAAGCGGGTTTTTCACTTAAGCGAACCCCGCTTAAGTGAAAAATAATTTCACTTAAGCAGAGTTCGGATAAGTGAAAAAAAAAATTTCACTTAAGCGGATTTAAAAATTCCATTAAGCGGAGATTTAATGCTAAAAACAATATTGTTTTTATCTTTTGGACTTGCCTTTAAAGAATTTAAATAAAACAACGATTAAATAACACAAAAATAATTTATTGGAAAACGAAAACTAGAAAATTTTTGTTCTGATCGATTCAATTTTTTTTTTCACTTAAGAGAGTTTTTTTTAATGAAAAATATTAAAAATTAAGTGAAAATATGTTTCAGTTATCCGGGTTTTTCACTTAAGCGAGTTTCACTTAAGCGGAGTGTTTTAAGGGAAATTGGTCTGAAAATACTTGGGGATGAAAAAAGTGTTGCAGGTAAGCGGGTTTTTCTCTTAAGCGGGTTTCTCTTAAGCGGGTTTTACTGTATTGTGAATTTTTTTTGTAAACATGATTTTTAAAATTTTTTTTTGTTCAATAAAATCACACTTTTACTACTACTACTACTACTACTATACCTATATAGTGTTATATTTGATTCCAAAAAGAAATATATTTTCTGTTTCAGTATAATAAAACTTATTTTATTTTCCGCGATAAACTTTCGTGTTCACCAGAATGTTCTTCCAAACAAATACAATATGGACAAGCCGGAATTAGCCTTTCATATGGTTTCTATTTGGCATTGCCAGATGCCCATTTTGGTGTTACTTGAGAAAAGGTCGGTAGATGGCGTTTTACAAAAAATAAAAGGTCGATAGATGGCGTATAAAAATCATTACAATAGTTTAAAATATCTCTAGTGCAACTACCAAAAAAGTCTAATCTGCTGCAAACCAAAGAGAGATTAGAGATTGGTTCATTACGATTTTATTTCGTTCTATGGAAACAAAATTAAATCACGAGAATTGCTTCTACGAACGTGTATACCTATTAAGAAAGTAATAGAGGGCATTTAATATGGTATGAAAGTATATTTCAATTTTTTCAATGCAATTTATTTTAAAAAAAACAAGCGTACAAGTAAGACTTACCCCAAGTTTCACAGTGGGAGTTTAAACTTAAGTTCAGCTGAACCTGGGGCCCTACTCTGGGGCCAAATTACCGCATCAGTTATCGAGTAATACGTGACTGAATTATGTGAGTTTGGCATTACCGCTTACGTTATCGAGCAATAAATTACTCCAATTTGACATTTTCATTCGATCACTGATGGGACTCACTCACTCGTCACTGAAGCGGTAATTCGCCCCCTGTATTTCGTTCCGAAAGTGCTTTTCGTTCCGCTTTTGATTTTGTACTCTGTAAAACATTCGAAACGGAAAAAATAGTACTTGATACTTTTCCCTTTTACGGGTTAGTTTTTTTTTTCGAGTGTCGAAGTAATTCTCATGAGATCTGTCAAATTAAGAAATCAAAACAAATTACAAGCAAGGCAGAGAGGAACAAATTGTGGTTTTTAAAGACAGAATTTAGTATAAAAGAAAAGAAAAAGAATCGGTTGCTCTTTGCATGGATGAAGAAATTAATGAAGAATGGATTAAACGAAAAACCATACAGGACAAATAAATTAATACGGAAATGTGTGATAAAAGGTAAACCTTGATTGGTGGCAAAGATTAATTTCACTATTTAACTATTGTTTATCATTTTAATTTTGTTCAGAACTTTCGCCTATCCAGTTCCAGCCATCTTGAAATTAGCTGTAAATTTAAAGTTTTTAGGGCAAGGAGGCTATCAGCACCAAATAGGACACAACTATTCCGTTGGCATGGCAAAACAAATCACATGATATTCCATTGCAGAAGTCTGTAATGCTATAGAAAATATATTGTGTCCAAAACACATACATTTTAAAATGAGTGTTTTTAAATGACCCTTGCTTCCTTCTGGAAGCAGATTCCCTGTAGTTAAATATATTTGCTTAAATTGTTATTAGGTATAACTAAGATTTTCTAAAAAATATACATTTTAATACATTCCCTGTTAGTTTCGTCATCACAATTGTTGTAGAAACAAATTTTCCGTATTAGAAAGCTTTTGACATTCGGAAACGCATTAGCAGGTACGAATATTCCATTTTCGGAAGTGCCATTCCGAAAGTAGTGGATTTCATTCGGCTTTAGAAATAGAGAGTACCAAATATACGTTTTCGGAAATTTTCACTTTCGGAACGAAATACAGAGTAGGGCTAAGGCCCCAGAACTGGAGTTTAAATTTGAAGTTCAACTCGTTCGGTTTCACAGTCTAATCTGAAATTCAATTCATTGAACGTAGTTTAAGTAAGTTGTTTTCTCTTTCTATCTGAATCAAAGAAAAAATAATAAAGGAAAGTTTGTTTTGTTTCAGTTGTGACCTATGGCAGGAAAAAAAATTACGTCCAGAAGCGTAACCGACTATGGAAAGCATGGGAGGTATATTTCGCTTGCCCGACAAAATACAGCTTTGTGTTTTCGAAGCATTAAATTCCAAACGGTTGTTAGTCAATATTCATAATTTTTAAATGAAAAAAAGGGCCTATTACCACCAAGATTAAACTGGGGAAATATTTGACTCCTTTGAGTAAAAGAAACCAACTGAACAATAACGAGTGGGTTGGTACAAATACAAAATTGATAAACAATAAAAAATGCATCGAGATTGAGCTTCGGCTTGGATCTATTGCCTTAACAACTTAGGGGCCCTATTGTGATTTGAGAGTGGCACAATTTGGCGAATTACCTTCTCGGGTTATTATGAATAGCAAGCCATGACGTTCGCCTTTGAAATCAATTCTGCCAACGTTAAAAAGTGAATATGGGCGTCGGCGCATTCACTAATGTCTAATGTCACTACGTAGTCAACTCGTTCTGATTGGCTAAAGGCAACTAAACATTGAGTTGAAATTTCCTCTCCGTGTAAAAATTTCTGCTTCAAAGCTAGTGGATAATGATTTTGACATTTCACAATCAGCTGTTCGATGAAAATACAAATTTAATTTTTGGTGGAAGATATTTTCAAAAGGAAATTATTAAAAAAGTTTATATTATACCTATCTTATATTTCATGTTAATTTAAACTGTAAAAAAAGTTTGTTTAAAGTTCTTAAAACACAATTTTTCTTATTTTATATGTTTACATCTGTCAATCTGTCATTATTATGACAGTTTAGGATTGACTAGCTTTGTAGTACAATTTTGCATTCACAAAGCTAGTTGAATTTTGACTACATAGTCACTACATTAGTGAATGCGCCCTATGTCATTGAATGTCATGGAAAACACCATAAGTGAAATTTAAAAATCGAAAATATTGTTTGCAGTTGATAAAAATTAAATAAATAAAATATGATGAGCAGTGTTAATTTGCTTTTCGAAGATGAGAATACAAATCAGAGAGCAAAGAAAACATTGATGTGTAGACTGAGGAGAAGTTAGGCTAGGAACGCACTTGTGATTTCAATCTCGCGGATTTTTAGTCGCAAAAATAGAACACATGAGTTTAAATGAGAATGAACGCACTTGATACCAACAAATCGTGATGATTTAAAGGTCGCAATTTGTTTCATTTTTCTGGCGATGCGATTGTCGTAAGTTAAAATGAAACAAATGCACACAAATGGATATACCTACTCACACTTCCGATTTAAATTACTACGACTTATGTAAATATCGTAGGTATTCGCAATAAGAAATTGGCATGCACGCACTTATGAATTACACGATTTCTTAGCCGCAATTGCGACTTAAAAACCGTAGCGATTATAAAAATGAAATAAATTTTATTTTTCTTCAATGAATTTAAATATTCCTGCACGCACTTGCGACTTTTTAATAAAAATCGTCTCAGTATTAAAATGGGTTTCATTAGGAAGTTTTGTGTATTGGCTCTTTTGTAACGTTTAAAGTCTACTGAAAAACGTAAACAGAATGATTGGGTTATCGGTCAGTTTCATAAGATCCACGATAGCTTAAAAGAAAAGCCACATAAATGTGTGCAAAACTAAAGAATGAGTATTGAATGAGAATGAGTATTGGAACTACTGTAACTAGCTGGACCTAAAAATACAAAATACTGTGTATAGAAATACAAAATGGAGAAATTCAATAACACCTGAGGAACGATTATCTGTGACATTGAGCTAAATAAATTCGTTGCTATTTATTCATAGAAAATTCGTGCACTCACATTTAAAGAAGTGTGTTTTATTTGTTTGCGATTAAATAATCCCGCGGCAAAAGAATCACAAGTGAGTGCATGATATTAATTTGTGGTGACCGCGATTTTTTAATCGCCTCGACTAGAAATCGCAAGTCATTCCTAGCCTAACTCATTGTTCTTTTAAGATTTGTTTCATATTATAATGTCCTTCTCAATAGAGCTGTAGCGAATCGTATGTATTCGTTACTGAGTAACGGGTATTCAATGAAATACCAAGTAACGAAACGTTACTCACAAATAAGAGTCGTTACTCGCACGATGTCGTTACTTTTGTTTTGACACACATTCAGTATCTAATAACGCACGCAGGTACCACATACGAGATACCACACACGGAATGCGAAAAGTATACACACAAATCAGAGTCGTTACTCGTACGATGTCGTTACTCGCACGATGTCGTTACTCGCACGACGTCGTTACTTTTGTTTTGGTACAAATTCAGTATCCACAGGTACGACATACGGAATATGCGTAAAGCATACACACAAGATGAGCTCGCGTTGGACGTTCATATTTTCTGCACAATTTTCATGAGCAAAAAAATCGATTTTTCGTTAAAAAAAATTCAGATTTTGTAGATGTTTTTTAATCCATCGAGATCTCAGCCATCCTCCAATGGAATTTGACAGTTTATGCCTTGGTTGATTGGTAATATACTATAGTTTGACCTACTTAGAGTATTTCTTTCTAGATGCTTTCCAAAAGCCTTAAAATCACAATTTTCCGGGACAAAAAAAATCCAAACAATTAAGATTTTTCAGAAGTTTTTCAATCAATTGACATTTGAGATTTTTTGTACGCCTTTTACAAAATAGACATGAAGCTTTATTTCCAAATGTCTGACATAATAAAAATCTCTGAGAAAAAAAGATGCATTCCAGTACATCCCAGTATCAACCTTTCCGAAGCAATCATCGTAATGTCAACTTTGATTAAAATCAAATTAACATTTTTGGGCAAGGAGTAATGTTTTAATAAAAGAATCTTCTTATTTGAATCAAATAAAACCAACCAACATTGCGTATGATATACGTATTTCGTTACAGTAACGATAATCATATTTGGCTAATACTATAACGTGATACATACGAATTGTATTGGAATACCTAAAGTAACGATAGTAACGAGTAACGACATTTTTGTAACGGGTACTCATACCTAAAGTAACGTATGCATACGGGTATTCATTTTGTCGTTACTTTTACAGCTCTACTTCTCAACAAGCATTTGATTATTTTCAGGCTTTAAAACTACTCAAAGTTCTGCAATTCCACCAACTATAATGTCGTTTTCTATTGGTTTCACTCAAGGATCCACTCATTCTGAAATCCAATGGGACGGTGCTCACTACTTCTACTCAACTTTGAAATTTTGCATTGTTATGTATTTGTATTGTTATGTCGTTTTCCATTGGTTTCACTCAAGAATCCACTCATTCTGAAATCCAATGGAACGGTGTTAACTTCTTCTACTCAACTTTGAAATTTTGCCTTTGTATTAAGTTAATAGTCGTGTTGGTGTTGGTACTCTTCTCAGAAGAGTATTTTTTTCCCAATGGAATGGTTTGAGAAGACTTCTGGACGCTTCCAAACGCTTCTGGACGACCAATGGAAAATGACATTAATCGTCGTGTTGGTTTGCTTCCATATAAGCTCAAAAATCTTTGAAATTGATTTTTGTTCGTCATTTTGATGATATCATCATCATCATATAATAAAACGGCAAACATGTTTTTTGTGGTACACTTTTCTCCAAAAGTATTTAACCGATTTCGATAAATTTTATATGGTTGGAAAGCCACAGTTACGGAGATGTGCAGAATATACTTGAGACACGCATTTACACACTGTGGGTCATTTTTGTTTTTGCACTGTCGAACACTGCATATTACATAAAATAAAATTTAATTTAATAAATTTGTTTGAAAACACTGCCAATAATATAAATAATAAATAATAAATAAATTGGCACTCGAATTTCGAGAGCTGGGTCGGCTAGTAAGATTAAAATATCTAATTATATTTTGTCTAGGTACTATAATTATTTCTTTGCACTACCTTTTTTTATTTTCACTTGGTTTATATACAGGCAAGTATATTCAAAGAAAAAAAAGCTCTACCAATTTCAAAATCTAATAATAAATTTGATAAACGTTTAGTTCAGTTTTTAAAAAGTAATGAGAATTCAACTCATCAGATTAGTGTTGCTCCAAGCAAGAATAGAATGAAAGTAAATTATCGATTTGAAAAGTTATGGTCTTATCGAATTAGACCTTAATTTGGAATTTCTTTTGCAACAATTTTCTGTTCCATTAGTTTATCGGTGAAAAAAATGATACGAGTAAGTTAAAAAAAATATATAGAAAATATACACACCTTGCGCTAAAGTATATTCAAGAAACATTATTAGCGCAAAATTGGTGCGTTTTATTATCCACAAATCTATCTGGATCCGGATCTGGATCTTGCCTTGAAAATAAAACGATATGGATCTTAGTGACAGCAGTGTTGTAAGCCCGTCTCTTTTTATCCTTGGGTTTGGAAATTTTAAATTATGTCTTGTCTTTTTTCTTTACACTAGGTGTGTTTTATTATTCACAAATCTATCTGGATCCGGATCTGGATTAAGTTTTAACATGTTTTACAAAAACAATTTGGGATCCTGTTTTCTATCGGGATCTATTTCAAAGATCCAAAAATTAGTTATTACACTGGCGAGTAGATGGCTTTTTATGGTAAGGTAGTGTAAGCTTCTTCTTCTGGACTCTTCTGAAAGTGTTCACTTGGGAAAAATGACAGTTCTGATTCTGAAAAGAAGAGAAATTTGGTTCCGAATCGAAACCAGAAGCACTCACACATTCATATACTTAAACGTCAAACTCAACATCTGTGATCTTTTGTATCCTAATTGTGGGAAGTGTATCTTTCAACAAATATTATTTTCACTAATGTCCACATATTTGATGTTTCACATATACAATCACAAAAAATCATCAGCATCATCAAAATAAAAAAAAGTGCTCAGTTGGGATTTCGGATCGGAGAGAGATTTGCTGAGAGTTGCCAAATAAAAACGACATAAGAGTGGATTCAAAGTTACATTTATACCGATGCAAATTAGCTATGAATGTCCGAATATCATAATGGGAGGGAAATATTGTGTCGGGTAAAGCATGCTATATTCATGTAGTGCGGCAAAAGAAAGAATCCCTGAATTTGCGCTTTAACGACAGAAGACGGTTTATGGTTCCTCAAGTGACAATGTTATCGAGATCAGAATTTAATAAGCTTTTCATAAGCTGCCGTTCTAAAACCACATCCGAAGGGCAAGTAGACGTGAATCTGGAAACGAATATGTGAAGTTGAGAGTTCTTAAGTCAGCAAAACAATTTAATGGATTAGAAGTTTCAGACAAAAGAGACCTAGGGCGCACCATCATTTATACCATGAATTTCAGACGCTCTCAAAGTCCAGTAGAACCGAAACACGGACCAGCTTATTATATTAATTTGAAGACTGCCCTCCACTAGAGGTAAGGGGTTTCAAATCGGTAAAATTCAATTTATTTTACAGATTTGTCCGTTATTTGCCAGATTCGTCCATGATTTGCCGGATTCGTCCGTGATTTACCAGATTCGAAAGTGATTTGGCGGATCCGGCGAATTCAATTTATTTTGCCAGATTTGTCCGTGATTTGTCAAATTCGTCCAAGATTTGCCGGATTCGTCCGTGATTTACCAGATTCGTCTGTGATTTGACGGATCTTTCCGTGATTTGCCAGATTCGTCCGTGATTTACCAGATTCGAATGTGATTTGGCGGATCCGGCGAATTCAATTTATTTTGCCAGATTTGTCCGTGATTTGTCAAATTCGTCCAAGATTTGCCGGATTCGTCCTTGATTTACCAGATTCGTCTGGGATTTCCCGGATTCGTCCGTGATTTACAAGATTCATCTGTGATTCTCTAGATTGGTCTGTGATCTGCCGGTTTCGTCCGTGATTTGCCAGATTCGTCCGTGATTTACCAGATTCGTCCGGCATTTCCCAGATTCGTCTTTGATTGGCCAGATTGGTCTGTGATTTGACTGATACGTCAGTGATTGGCAAGATTCGTCTGCGATTTGCCGGATTCGTCCGTAATTTACCAGATTCGTCTGTGATTTGCCAGATTCTTCTGTGATTTACCAGATTCGTCTGTGATTTTGCGTGATTTTTCGGATTCTTCCGTGATTTTCCACCTTCGTACAAAAGAAAAACGAATACCATAGGTATAAACTACAGAGAACGATGATACGCACGAAAAAGAAGTATATAAAGAAATAAAGACGTGACATTAGAACTTAGTACCACTTTTCATAGAACCTTTAATAGAGCCTTTAACAAAAGAACATTACAAAATCTCACAAGAAAAAGTCTAGCAAGGTAAAATTGAAATACCTTGCTGGTTAATTAAAGTTACCTCTGGGAGGTATAACCTTATCCTAAAATCATTCATGCAGAATGTAAATCGTGGCTTCCGCTGTGTGGCACGTAGCGCCATCCTACTGGAATCACATGTCGTCTAGGTTCAATTTAGAACCAATTGTTCATCGTCGTTCTGTAGCGCTCGCCATTGACGGTGACCGCCTTACCAACGTCGCTTTCGAAAAAGTAAGGACCAATGACGCCGCTGCCGGCTTAAAATATCAAATAAATTTTTTTAAAGATGCATTGTCACCTTGTGAACTTCGTCTGAATTGGTGTCGTCCCAAAATGTGCCAAAACTGATGTCCTCTTCCAAACGCTCCGAAGCCCAGTATGCGAAGGAACGGCGTTTTCATGTTCTCGGGCCATGGCCTTTTGGATCTTGTACAGGTGTAGACCCAATTCCCGGTAAAAAATTCGCCAAATTAAACCTTGCGAAAGGCCGAGTTCTTGTACATGACGAGGAATCGACCTCCTCGGGATCTGCTGTGAAGGGCCACCCACCACGTCTACTTTAAAACGGACGCAACGCGCATTTTGATAATAAAGTTTTATCATTTTGACCTGCTGTTCAATATTGTGAAACTTGCGATGATGATTTGGTATAAGTAACTCAATAATAGGCGTATTTTTTTTTGCATGTCCATAAGGAATTGTGGAAAAAAAACGACATCGGGACTAAGCGCTTTACATGTAAATACAACAACTACTTAAGTCAATACGGACTTAGCTAAGTCCAGATAATTTTCGAGTCTTAATCTAAGTCATGATAAAAACGATGATGCTAAAATGATATTATCTATATGCTTCCAATTTTTTGCAGAAAAGTTCCTAAGTCCCGATGTCGTTTTTTTCTACAATTCTATATGGAGTTGCAAAGAAACACAGCTAATAACAGTTTTGACAGATGTCATCAAAACAACATGGTCGCCAAGGCTGCCAAGATCTACCCGCGCCAACTGAAAAACCCTTTTTATACAGTTTCATGAGTGTAAGAATTTTGGTTTTTATTGTGTTCTATTTTACCTGTCGGTGCTAATGCAAAAATGAAGCAGACGCCACATGAAGGTTAATAAACTAAGTTTCATGACAATAGTGCATCTCTTTAGAGTTTATTCTAATTTATAGGTAGAGGATAGATACATTAGACTGATGGTGACGGTTTTTTTCTACGTACTTCAAACCAACACCCAACCCAACGAATAAAGAAAACCAAATAAACTAGTTTTCTAAACTCATTTAATTGAATTAAATATAAAAGGTTCCAATGCCGTGCTGGTAAGATTCCTTCTCAGGACATAAATGTATGTAGGAATAGTTGCTGAGCTTGTTAAGAACTTGTATATTTTACATTTAAATGAATTTCAAAATCAAATGATATATCCACCTTTAAAACAATTTCATAAATAAATTCAATGTTACGGATGTGTCCACCAGTCCAGTGGCAATAGTTGTTACCTTTAACCTCTATTGAACTTTCCTTTAATGGCCAGCACTGGGGTCAAAAAATTTGTTCATAATGCTAAATTGAAGACGTAATCCCTTTGGGATAGTTTACTGCTTATCGAAATAACATCGTCTATATTAAGAAGGGTGTATTTTCTCACCCTTTGCGTATACAAAAGTATCCTCTATAACCCATAACTCACCCGTTCAAGGAAACGAGTGTTTTTATGAAATTGAGAAAAAAAAACTCGGGTACTTTCTTTCTTAAGATCTTTCCAAGGGTGTAGAATGTGGTCAGTCGAAGAACTTGTTTTTTTTTTTTCTTTAAATATGTCTTGTCTGTTACATTTTTAACAATCGTTTGTTGCTTTATAAAAAATGTATATATCAAATAAGGACCTTGTTGACCCTGTTTGACCATTGGAGGATTTAACGGCTAGCCTATAAAACAAATTTAAAATTAAAGTAACCTTTACCCTTCGTGTGCCTATATAAATCGTAGAGGTCATCACATTCGCACGCTGAAATCACCTCTTTTGATTCAAAGAAGGGTTATCAATAAAAATGGTTGCTGCATGGAAGGTCACACAATAATGACTTTTGTTAAGTGATGTACGATAATAAAATATAACATAACACAGTTGTCGTACATTATTTTTGCCATTTTGAAAATACGTGTGGATATGTAGATATATCAAATTAAAAATAATAATAACAATGGTAATAATAAGGGCGACATTTTTCTCTTCGGATTTTGTTAGAGGTTCTTGAATCAGGCGTGTTTTTTTGAGAAAACTAATAACTATAGAACAGAACTCCCAAAGCTAAAACAGGCCAAAATCACACTTAGGATTTACAACCAAGATCGTTTTACATCCGATATAAACTTTAGCAGAAACAACCTCATAGCAGCAAGGGTTGATTCACACTATAAGGACAATTTCCATACAGTTTCAATACGATCATACTACGATTAAATATCCTTACACGATTGCTACTGCTCCAATACAGATTCAGTCTATTTTCGGTATCGATTTATTTTGAAAGAATAATTTAATCGAGCGGGCAAGGTATCGAGTGTCAGTGACAAAAATGTGAATACGTTTTTCTATGATCTTATATTCTTGGGAAACTTTCTGATAGGTACATACATATATGTATGTATGTATAAACAAAAAATCAAACAAATATTCGAGCGGTGTGAAATGGATTTTATTGGACTTAGAACGCTTTGAGACTTTTCGATAACGACACAATAGTGAGAATAAAGATAGGTCTCCTCGCAAGTCACTATAAGCCAAATACATAATATCACTATGAAAGTATTCCGATTCCTCAAGTTTCTCAAAGAAAAACGTTTGGAAAAAGAGCTGTAGGATGGCCATCTTATCCAAGATTTGCGAAAGTAGTAAGTACAATAATTTTGTCAATCAATGAGTCACTACAGTATCAGTTTTGAAAATCATCTCCGGTAGGTGAATAAGTCGATTTCTGTGTTTGTCCTGATATTTACCAGTATAGGTAATATGTTGTCAATTTTTTCCGTATATTGGTATTGAGGTTAACATAAATGTGGGATTAAAAAATTGTACAGCCCCAAATCAGGCAAGCGGGCTACCAAATCCAAATCTTGCCTCATTGGTGTGAAGAGCTGCTTAAAGTGTGAACCATTACTCTGTCCTTTTGAAACGAAATGTTTCTTAAAATGTCATGAAATCGTTCAAAAAAAAATTCCGCCAACATGTCCTCATACCATTCTGAATTCACTCTAACAGTGCCCTTACTTTCTTCTTCAAAAAGTGTTGGACAATCTCAGCTGAGGAAATTGCACACGATATTATGTTCCTTCAGAATTCCTTCACAATCCTCAACTTGTTCAGATATAAATGAAGATCTTCCACATGGAAAATATGTTTCTTTGAACGATCGGAAAATCCAAAGGAAGACGCATATTTGCATGATTGAAGCCCTCGCTACTTCAATTTTTCCAGGTGATCTGATCTGACCCAAGACGTCCAGTTTTTCCACAAGCCCGATATTTTTCTGAACGTAATGATATCCATGTAAAACATTTTACGAAACGTTTATTTAATAAAAGTTGTTCAAAATTTTATTATATTCATCTTTCGTCATGATAGTTTTTAGTCTGAAATTGATATTCTTTAACTTTATAATTTAAATCAAATTGTGTTTTTTGTAAGCAACTGTGTCCAATAAAACTGTCGACTGAATATACGAGTACCCTCTAAAGAGCAACGGTGTGACGTGGGCGGTACAGAGAATGCAAAGAGAGAGTTAAAATCTTTGGAACCCGCGAATTTTATTAATAATTTCCAATACTTTTTCAATCCTTCATAGCTGTCAAAAAAATTTAAAGTGTGCTCTTTTATTTGATCACATTTTTTTTTTTTTTTTTTTTTATAATCAGCGCACACTCAAGCGGTTTTTTGTATACCCTTAATATGCCAGAGACACAGTGTGAGCATTAAGAAAAAAGGGAAGGATTGGAAAGGAGGTGTCGGTGTACATTGGTTTTGAATTCTTGAACATTGCAATGACTGGGAAAGACAGAGCGTGGCAAGGAATTCCACATTCGCGTAGTACGGCTGAAGAACGAATCTCTGTACTTCACAGTACGGCCGAAGTTGGGCTCAAGGGTAAACTGATGGGCATTCCTAGAAGTGCGAGTATTACGGTTAAATTGTTTAAGGGGAGGAATGCAGCTGGCTATTTCACTAGAGCATAGTCCGTTAAAATAGCGGTAAAAAAGGGTGAGGCAAGAAACATTACGACGATGTTGGAGTGACGTAAATGAGTCAATGATGTTATTGTCGCCAATCATTTTAAAAGCTCTTCTTTGAATACTGTCCAAGAGACTTAAGTAAGTAACTGGAGCACCAGCCCATAGATGGGAGTTATACTCAAGTTTTGGACGTATATAGGTTTTATAGATTGTAGCCAGATCAGAAGCAGAGAAAAATTTCTTGCACCGTCTCAGAAAACCCAAACATCTTGCGGCATTTTTGGCAACATCGCGTATGTCATCGATCCACAAGAGGTGGTTCGTAATGCACATATCGAGAATATCGAGATGTTCAGTTTCATTGATGCAAGTGCCACTCATAGATAGTGGCAAGGAGGGTATATCACGCTTTAACGATATAAGACAGCATTGGGTTTTCGAAGCATTAAATTCGACACGGTTTCTTATTCCCCATAGTACAATGCTGTTTAGGTCGTAATTTAAAGAACTTATCATATTATGTCGTTGCAGTTCCACATCCGAAGAGGAAGGATGTGAGTCTGAAAACGAATATGAAAAGCTGAGAGTACTATCGTCAGCGAAACAATTAATTGGATTAGAAGTTGTGGACAGGAGATCATTAATAAAAATGAGGAAGAGAGTCGGTGACAAAACGGAGCCCTGGGGCACACCAGCGTTTATATTGTGGGTTTCAGACTTGAATCCGTCTAGTGTTAAAACATGTTAAAACCATCATTTCATTCATTTATGTCACTACCTATCAAAACAGTCATTTCCTTATCCTGTTCCTTAAAGGCCCTGAGAAGGAGTTAGGTTTGGATACGAGGGGATCCATGCCAGTTCATATCCTCTAAACATATTTTTTTAATATTTCACATTGATTTTCTATTTAAAAAGTTTCTATTACATAATATGAACCTATCGAATTCTCTTATAAAATTAAAAAAATAGGGAAACAAAAGTTTTTGTTTTAGATCCAGTTCTATTATATCTTAAGATTCTAAAAGTTTAAATTATATTTTTTATTTATTTTAATTTTATTTGAAATCAACAGCTGATCGACTAGAGATGAGTTTCCGGCTATTTAGTAATTTTTGGTTTTTGTAATAGATGGCGCTAGATTACTATTAGGTGTTGAATTTGACAGCTTTATTGGCTACTCCGTTAACAGCTTTAATAAGTGTTTTTCTTTTTTAGTTCAGAGCAGAGCCTGAATTTTTTTAAAAAATAAATTGTGTTTCTTTTTCAGTTCAAAGTTTCGAATATGTGTTTCTGTCTTCGTTCTGAGTATGTTCTGAGCCTGTTTGGTGTGCGTTCTATGAGCTCAGAATAAAATAACTGAGAAGACAGATTTAAATGCTTTTGACAGGTGGAAATTAAAAAAAAAAAATGGTGACAGCTAAGTGTTCAAGTGTGTTTAAAAAACAATTCAAAGCGCTCAGAGAACGCTTGGTTCAGAGGATGTTCAGAACATACTCGACATACTCGGACTCTGTTCAGAGTTTTATACTGAGTAACTGATGTTCTAGTTTTAGGGCTTTGACTGATGAGAAGAAAGTAAGTTTCATAAGAGTCCGATTTGAAACGATTTGGTAGGTTTTTCCTTGTGTAAAACTAAATACTAATTTATAGAATACTCTCTAAGTACAAGAGACAAGCTCAGTTCTTTTCGATCAAGTTTTAATGCTTGGTACAAATTGGTATAAATACAAAAAATACGTAATCGCCTAACCTTTTTTACAAGGCACACTTACCTATGCAAAATGCTTTAATAACATAAAAATGGCGGCTTTTTAATTGAATTACGCAAAATAGGTTACTCAGGTCATCTACTGGGGTGGCCAGATAAGAACGATAGGAAAAAGAATTTAAATAAAAAAAAAACAACGGTGTGAGATGTAAAAATGATTCTTGCTTTATTTACAAGCTACAATCATGCCATTGTGAATGGAATAGCACTTCATTCAAATGGCAACCTTGGCTTCGCTGGCAGTGTTACAAGCTGTTGGTCCAATTTTTAATTACTTGAGGCATTATTTCGGAAATATAAAATAAATAAATTATAAGCCAATAAAGCTTGCATAGAGAGTTTGAACCAAGTGACCTTATCTCTTTTTCGCAAAAGCAGTATCTACATCCCTGCAAAATATTTTTGCAAATCCAAGACTCTCTACATGACAGTCTAACTCAACTACAGTTCGGTTTTCGAATAATGGTTCAGAGTTCGTCCAAAGTGGTTGGCTTTTTAGTCGTTAGGGTAGTCTAAGAACTTGAGAGAAAATAAACATATGATATTATCAAGTCGCATGATCGTGTCGACTAATCATCAATCCATGATTGTGGATTGTGTCAGCATAAAAAAAAGGGAAAATGGACCTCGTCCGAGAAAATGATTTGCTGACCAAAATCCGGATCTCATACTAACATTTGCAGCGCCCAAAAGCGAACTGAGGGCGTAGTTTTTACAGCAAGATGTCCTTGATCAATTTGGCAGCTGGTAAAACAAAACAATTTGAAAGACAGTAGGTATAATGAAAACCGTTATTCGCATTAAAAAAGTATAACAACACAAAATACAGACAAAAAAGTGTTTCTATTGCTTGCTCTTATGTACAAAAAAATTTGTAATTAATTTTTTTAAGTTTAAAAAAATCGTTAGAAGAATACAACTCAGTACACATCACTTAGAGCTCTATGGCATGTACCTTTAGTTTTAGAGCTAGACAAAAATTCCAATATATCTTCCAGGGAATCACCGAAACATTTAAGTACCAAGTTTGAAGAAATAAGCTCCCTGGTTTATGCTGTAGGTTGACGTATTGACATACAGACAGAGAAACGGGTAGATGAAATAGCGGGTACTCACCCTTTTATGGTTATCGTAATGTAAAGTTTGAACAAAATCTCGAGTTCGTTTTTTTTTTAAATATAAAAAAAACCTAACACTACCTTTTTAACAAATTACACTTTGACATTCAAGAGGAGCAATAAGCGAAAAAAAAAAGTTTTCTAAAATATTTTGTAAGGAATTATTGTGTTACTAGCGTACCCTCACCTGCTTCGCTAGCGGTTAAATAAAAAAATAAATATTCTCTTTAAAAAGCTCTTTAAAACTTTATTTATCTATCTTTTATTTATCTTTTTGTCTTTCTATTTGTGTTGTAGTACCCAGTCCGTTTCGCTAGGCATTTACTTTCTTTGTTTGCTAAATTAGAAAACATTTCTTGTTTTATTTCAAATGAATTTATTGTTAGGATCTGTGATAAAAAATATTCTTGGTTCTTCCTTCATGTGTGAACACAAACAAATCAGCAGGTTTCCCTACACATGGATAGGCTACATATACAATTATCCATGTGAGAAACAGTTATTTTCGAAATTCAAACCACACGCTTGCAAAGATTGTCCCTGCGCTTTATTGATGGTCATTGCAAAAGCAAGTCGCACTGGAAACTGCAAACCTTTGAATACGAATGGCATGCCGGTTTGTATCATCGGGATACGTCTGGAATCAAAACGTCTTCACCTTCGAACTTCCCATTTAAAAAAGTGGCTTCAATAACGTTGATCACTAGCTTCTTAACCGCAATTCTTGTGCCATTGCACAATTTTGGTTCGTTGATAATACTAACTTTCAATTGCAATATGCGCGGTGGCAGGCCTGGTAAAACCAATGAATTTAAAAATTCTAAAAAATCACCTCATCTTCATTCATAACGGTACCGACTGACTTGAATGTGAACAGGTTTCTCTTTTAAAATGGCCTCATTAATTTCTCTAACGCCTTTGTTTTTTTTGCCGCTAATATAGCTCAGCCAAACATGTGTCTTGTATTGTTGTACAATATTTCGAATCAATTCTTCTTTTGATTGAAGTAATAAATATATAATGTATGTAAATAAATAAATTTGGAGGTGCAACAGCTCGAAGTAAACCCGGATCTAGTGACTTACAACTCTCAACCATTCCTGTGTGCGTGTTACCTGGAACGGAGGGGACCTACAATTTTCTGCCGATTCCGAACGGCTAGTAAGCAGAATTTTTCATGACAAGAGATAAACTCTTAGAGGATTTGTCAATTCCTCGCAAGAGGCCAGTACACCCCTGAAAAACTTTTCGCGGCGACTGACAATCGAACTCGAGACCTTCCGCATGACAGTCCAACACATTAACCATAATGCCAAGGGGGGCTACTTGATACTTGATTGAAGTACATTACAAAAATTGGTTGGTACGCCAGTTTCATTGTCTATCGGCATTTTTCCATATCCAATTTTTAACAACTGCTTCGAAAATTCATTTGCCGATAGATCATTTTGTAATTGAACACGCGAAATCCGGTAATGAGAAAACCCACTTGTTTTTCGCATTTTTTTAAATGAAAAAGTCATTTTATGACCTATGTTCTTCTCATTGTTTTTCTGAATACCTTAAAAGAAAATCCAAGTAAATTAGTTGAAAATTACGTGAGTTATACGTAACCAAACAAAATATCAACTTAGTTTTATAGATTTTACATGCTGAAGTTCAATGATAGCTAAAGCTGGAACCTATAAGTTATAGATACAAGGTAGGTACACACAAATTTGTACATTACTATAATATTAGTTAATTAAGCCATAGTTTACTAGATGTTTGCTAATTTGTTGTGTAAATATTTAATGTTCCTAATGATCTTACAATTTTTTGGTTTCAAAAATATGTTAGTTTCATAGCCTTAATGAGTCTCCAATACCACCACATTAATAAAGTATACGCGTAGGAATCTTCGAAATTGAATAGCGAAGCTTTTTTTCACAGTACGTCAATTTTCATTTCTTTTGTTAGTCTTTTTATATAATATCTATTCTGTATATAACAAAAATCATTGTAAAACGTGTACATACTTTTAATTTATTTACTTGTACAATAGCAAATCACAACCCCTTTAATTATAAAAAAAGAACCAAAAGGGTTACTGTATAAGAACATTAAAACCCATCACCGAAAAATGCAAAAAAAAACAGAGTCTAAAGGGGAGGAAAATTCTTTCTTTTTCTCATCCAATAAAAAAATAATCGAAAAAGTCCATTAAAAGAAAATGTTTGTCAGAATAAATTGGAGATTTTTTTTTCATCAACCCCTTTCGTTAATTCCCTTTTTCTAATAACAGAGGAATTTTTTTTCTTTAATTTACATTAAAATAAAAAGAAGTGAAGTGCATTTGAATTTTTAAATTAAAGTAAATTGATTATTTCTTGGAAACAAAAACTCGGAAAAAAAACAAAAACTTTTTTTGGGTATATCTTAAGAGTTTGCAGACCAATAAATTTAATTGACGAGTGATGGATGTAAAATTTACAAAAAAAATAAAAAATGTAAAACGAACTGAAATTTTAAATGAATTGTCAATAAAAATCAAACTCCTAATCCAAGAGTAACTACCTTACCTATATAATCTCACCGAAGAAAGGAACAGATCTTTACATTGTTAGGGAGAAAGTAAGATAACTTGGTATTTCTTAGGCATTTGATAGGGTTTGGTACCAGGCATTTTTTAATTGAAAATACGTTTGGTATTATTATTATAATTACCTTCTAGATCGGTCAATACATGTTGCACTAGACGGTTTCAAGTCTGATCTTCACAAAAAAAAATTGGTGTTCCCCAGTGTTGAATCGTCAAAGTCAAGTCTTAAATAAAAAGGCTCAGTTTTCTTTATAACTAATATAACTTTAATTCAATTAAGGTTCTAATTTTTTGGATAACCTCTAAGGCGGAAGGCGGAATTAAAAGTGAGGTTACCCACGAGGTAGGATTAACAAGAAAGCAAAAACATAGATAATTGTATATAGAAGAAATGTCATTAGGTATTTTATGTGTAAACAAGAGTTGCCATTGCGCAATTTAGTTGCTGATGCTTCAGCTTCCCTCGCATCTAATCTAAGGACCATACTTAACTTTTGTGAAAAGCAAACGGTCAGATCTTCTAGGTGTACTCGGATTTGGAATTTTCTTCTGACGGGAGGGGTCCACTTGTTGACTATTGGATGCTGACGGAGAAGTTAAGTCCACAGGACTTGCAGCAGTAGGGCTCTCCAAAAATATTGAGTCATTTGAAGGATTTGTCCGTGGTGAATTTGGATGGTTCTCTTCTGCAATTAGATTTTTAGAAAGATCATTAAGCAACAAATTACCATCAACATCTCCATCATGCATGTGTGGTGATGCCTGATGATTTTCTCGAGTTCGAAGTTGATTTTGGTGTCTTCTGTAGTTGCCCCTATCAGTTTGCACGATGTACATCTTACGACCAAATTTTTTCAAGATTACACCAGGTATCCACTTTTGTTTGTTAAGGTACTGACGGAAGTATACCGGTTGTTGCGGAGAGAATTTAGCGTTATTCTCGCATGGTTTCGTAGCAATGGGTTTTTCTGGAACCATTGCAGCTAAAACTGTTCGATGCAATCGACCATGCAACTTTTCAGCTGGCGAGATTCCTGCGCTGTCTGGTGTCGAGCGATATGTCGCCAAGAAAATGGCCAAAGCGTCTTCATTTTGAGATGAGGCTTCCAAAATCTTAGATAAAGACGTCTTAAAAGTGCGTACCATACGCTCTGCCGCCCCATTTGATTCGGGATTGAAAGGTGCCGACGTTAAATGTTGAATCGAATTTCGCTTACAAAATTCTGCAAACTCCTTGGACGTAAATTGCGGCCCATTATCAGAAACCAGGGTCTTCGGCAAACCCTCCAAAGCAAAAATAGTTTGCAACGCGTGTGTGGTTGCAAGTGACGTAGTCGATGTCATCTTGATTACGAAAGGAAATTTGGAGTTGGAGTCGACCACTATGAGCCACATACTCTTCTTAAATGGCCCCGCAAAATCCACATGCAATCTCTCCCAAACCTCAGCAGTGGTTGGCCAGCTAGAATATTCTTTCGGCGAATGACCAGCATTTATTTGACACGCGTGGCAATCCTTCACTGTCATCTGTATCTGGTCATCGATACCAGGCCACCAGCAATATCGCCTCGAAATCTGCTTCATCCTAGTCATGCCCCAATGTCCATGATGAATCATCTGCAATACTCTTGGTTGTAAGGCTTTAGGTACTACTACTCTACAAAAACTCTCGCTCTGAAAAAGAAGAACATTAGCACGCACACATAAACAGAACTTTCTACGGAAAAACGGGAGTAACTCGGTCTCAGAAGAAGGTATATAATTTGGCCAACCATGCTGAACATACGACATGACCTTTTTAATTACTTCATCACGTCTTGACGCAGCCGCGATGTCTGCCACATTAACAGGAAAATTCTCCAGCACGTTGTCTATTAGATGAACTCTATCTTCCTCTGACTTGTCAAACTCCTCGTCTGGTCCGTGGGGTAGACGGGACAAGCAATCCGCATTTCCATGCGATTTCGTAGGTCTGTAGCGAATCGTATATGTGTAGCTCATAAGTAAAATCGCCCATCTTTGCAAACGATGAATGGTCATGACCGGTAGTTTCTTATTCGGGCTGAAAATTGTGACCAAAGGTTGATGGTCCGTAATTAACTCGAACTGACGGCCATATAGATATTGGTGGAACTTTTTCACACCAAAAATTGTTGACAGTGCCTCTTTCTCTATCTGGCTGTATCCTTTTTGCGTTTCTGTAAGCGTTTTTGACGCAAACGCAATTGGCTTCTCCGTTCCATCGGCGTAATGATGGGAGATCACAGCTCCAATGCCATGCGAAGAGGCGTCCGTAGCTAGAGAAACAGGCAAATCATTTCGAAAATGAACCAAGCTCGAAATCTTCATAATTTTTTCCTTAAAATCATCGAACGATTTTTGCTGCCGTTGACCCCAGACGAAAGGTACTTCTTTGGATCTGAGCTTGTTAAGCGGTGCCGCTAGCTGTGCAAAATTAGGTATAAATTGGTTGTAGTAATTTAACTTACCCAGAAAAGCTTCCAGATCCTTAAGATTTTGCGGTCTAGGTAAGTTATTAATGGCCTTTACTCGCGTGTCTGAGGGTCTTATTCCATTCATGTCAATTATATGCCCTAGATATTCAATTTCGGGCTCAGCAAACTTGCATTTCATCAAACGGCATTTCAATCCATGATCTTCGAAGCGTTGAAATAGTGTCTTGAGATTTTTTAAGTGTTCATCATTATTTCGGCCGGAGACGATGATGTCGTCTAAATATGAGACACAAAAATCCAGATCAGCTGTCAGTTGCTCCATATAGCGTTGGAAAATCCCAGTCGAACTTGCGGTCCCAAAAGGAAGACGCTGATATTCGAACAATCCAAGATGCGTATTGATAACACACAGACGCTTTGATGCATCGTCCAGTGGAATTTGGAGATAAGCGTCCGAGAGATCGACTTTTGTAAAAAAACGACCGCCTTGAAGGCGACAAAACAATTCCTGAATCCGAGGAACTGGGTGTCTATCTATTTCCAACTGAGGGTTTATGGTGACCTTGAAATCACCACAAAGTCGAAGATCTCCATTTTGCTTCTTAACAACTACGACGGGGGCTGCCCACTCACTAGTTTCTACGGCTCGCAAAATACCCAAACTGACTAACCTCTCAATTTCCTTTTTAACAGCGGCTTGTTGAGCAAATGGAACCGGCCGGTATTTAAAATATCGTGGATGATAGTCAGGTTTCATCGTAAGGTGAGCCACGAAACGTTTGCTACAACCAAGTCCCGATGTGAAAACAGATTTGTACTCTGCACAAAGAGCTTGTGACTGTAATGCGAGCTGATCACAACTACCATCTGACAACTGCAAAATGTTCTCCTCATTCGGATATTTGACTTTAAATTGAAAAGCTTCAAACCAATCCAGTCCCATTATGTTTGAGGCACTGATACTGTCAACAACGAGCAAAGTTAGCTGCCTCCTCTCGTCACGCCATTGCACTGTAACAACAGCTTCACCCTTGATGGGAAGAGACATATCACCATAAGCCCTAAGAGTGCGACTTGTGGGTAACAATATTAAGTTGTTAAGCTTTTCAAAACTCTCCAGTCCAATTGATGAAGAGGTAGCACCTGTGTCCACCTGAAAAGTAGTTGGGGTTTGATTTATGTCTAAGCGTATAAACATCTTTCGCCCCCTTCGTTCCACCTCCCAAGCTGATGACACCTCCTCTGAACTTGAAAAGGGTGCTTCCTTTTCCACTGTTGCAGGCTCTGATTTTTCTTCTTCTAACTGATGAATGGAGTGTGCTGATTCTTGTTCTTTTCTGCGATTCTCTGTGCTTTGTTTCTTTGCAGCACGGCCACGTGCCTTTGATCGCCTATACCTCAGATTTTGATTTGAGGATGAAATTCCACCTTCGGATCGATGTGCTGCTGACATACATACGCTTTTGATGTGACCCTTTTTACTGCAGAGGTCACAAACTGAATCCAAATGACGACAATTATTTCGATCGTGGTATATGTTGCAACCTGGACAAGACCTTCTTGCTTGGCTATCAATAGTCTTCTTGAATTTCTTTGAAGCACTAACTGCGTTAACCTCAGCAAAAGCAAAAGACTTCCCTTTGTCTTTTACTTTTAGAATGTCACTTGCAAGCTGGGTAGACTCATAGGCGGTGGCAATATCCTCTATTTCTTCTAGTGTAGGATTTTTCTTCTGAGTAGCTGCGGTGCGGACTGCATCATGCGGAGTGTGAAAGACTATCATGTCGCGTATCATCATATCTGCATACGACTGACTGCAACCCTCTTTACCGCAAACAAAAGCACAGCTTCTTGCTACTCCTCTTAATTCAGCGATCCACTCTGCATATGACTGGCTAGGAGACATTTTTGTGCGGAGGAATTTACAGCGCGAAGCCAACACATGTAATTTTGTCGAAAAATGGCGAGTTAGTTTTTCCGTGAGTTCTTTAAAAGTGTGCGTACTTACGTTCTCTGTCTCAAAAAGCTTTCTGAGTAGTTCGTTGACGTCTGGACCACACTCCGATAGAAAATGTGACTTCCGAAGGTTATCGTCTTCCAGAGAATTTGCGGTGTAATGCTGTTGCAGCTGAAAAAGGTAGTTCTCCCAACTTTCTTTTTCAGAATTAAATTGGCGAAAAGATGGAACTGACGATGAAGAAACTCTTGCACTCTTCTGCAAAGCCTTCTCCATAAACTCTTTGTTGGACTCAAAGATCTTTTCCATCCAAGCTTGTTGCTGCGATAGCAATTTTTCCATTGCTGCTTTATCCATTGTAGAGGTGTAATTATCCTTCACCAATCCTCGTCGCCACAATGTTGAATCGTCAAAGTCAAGTCTTAAATAAAAAGGCTCAGTTTTCTTTATAACTAATATAACTTTAATTCAATTAAGGTTCTAATTTTTTGGATAACCTCTAAGGCGGAAGGCGGAATTAAAAGTGAGGTTACCCACGAGGTAGGATTAACAAGAAAGCAAAAACATAGATAATTGTATATAGAAGAAATGTCATTAGGTATTTTATGTGTAAACAAGAGTTGCCATTGCGCAATTTAGTTGCTGATGCTTCAGCTTCCCTCGCATCTAATCTAAGGACCATACTTAACTTTTGTGAAAAGCAAACGGTCAGATCTTCTAGGTGTACTCGGATTTGGAATTTTCTTCTGACGGGAGGGGTCCACTTGTTGACTATTGGATGCTGACGGAGAAGTTAAGTCCACAGGACTTGCAGCAGTAGGGCTCTCCAAAAATATTGAGTCATTTGAAGGATTTGTCCGTGGTGAATTTGGATGGTTCTCTTCTGCAATTAGATTTTTAGAAAGATCATTAAGCAACAAATTACCATCAACATCTCCATCATGCATGTGTGGTGATGCCTGATGATTTTCTCGAGTTCGAAGTTGATTTTGGTGTCTTCTGTAGTTGCCCCTATCAGTTTGCACGATGTACATCTTACGACCAAATTTTTTCAAGATTACACCAGGTATCCACTTTTGTTTGTTAAGGTACTGACGGAAGTATACCGGTTGTTGCGGAGAGAATTTAGCGTTATTCTCGCATGGTTTCGTAGCAATGGGTTTTTCTGGAACCATTGCAGCTAAAACTGTTCGATGCAATCGACCATGCAACTTTTCAGCTGGCGAGATTCCTGCGCTGTCTGGTGTCGAGCGATATGTCGCCAAGAAAATGGCCAAAGCGTCTTCATTTTGAGATGAGGCTTCCAAAATCTTAGATAAAGACGTCTTAAAAGTGCGTACCATACGCTCTGCCGCCCCATTTGATTCGGGATTGAAAGGTGCCGACGTTAAATGTTGAATCGAATTTCGCTTACAAAATTCTGCAAACTCCTTGGACGTAAATTGCGGCCCATTATCAGAAACCAGGGTCTTCGGCAAACCCTCCAAAGCAAAAATAGTTTGCAACGCGTGTGTGGTTGCAAGTGACGTAGTCGATGTCATCTTGATTACGAAAGGAAATTTGGAGTTGGAGTCGACCACTATGAGCCACATACTCTTCTTAAATGGCCCCGCAAAATCCACATGCAATCTCTCCCAAACCTCAGCAGTGGTTGGCCAGCTAGAATATTCTTTCGGCGAATGACCAGCATTTATTTGACACGCGTGGCAATCCTTCACTGTCATCTGTATCTGGTCATCGATACCAGGCCACCAGCAATATCGCCTCGAAATCTGCTTCATCCTAGTCATGCCCCAATGTCCATGATGAATCATCTGCAATACTCTTGGTTGTAAGGCTTTAGGTACTACTACTCTACAAAAACTCTCGCTCTGAAAAAGAAGAACATTAGCACGCACACATAAACAGAACTTTCTACGGAAAAACGGGAGTAACTCGGTCTCAGAAGAAGGTATATAATTTGGCCAACCATGCTGAACATACGACATGACCTTTTTAATTACTTCATCACGTCTTGACGCAGCCGCGATGTCTGCCACATTAACAGGAAAATTCTCCAGCACGTTGTCTATTAGATGAACTCTATCTTCCTCTGACTTGTCAAACTCCTCGTCTGGTCCGTGGGGTAGACGGGACAAGCAATCCGCATTTCCATGCGATTTCGTAGGTCTGTAGCGAATCGTATATGTGTAGCTCATAAGTAAAATCGCCCATCTTTGCAAACGATGAATGGTCATGACCGGTAGTTTCTTATTCGGGCTGAAAATTGTGACCAAAGGTTGATGGTCCGTAATTAACTCGAACTGACGGCCATATAGATATTGGTGGAACTTTTTCACACCAAAAATTATTGACAGTGCCTCTTTCTCTATCTGGCTGTATCCTTTTTGCGTTTCTGTAAGCGTTTTTGACGCAAACGCAATTGGCTTCTCCGTTCCATCGGCGTAATGATGGGAGATCACAGCTCCAATGCCATGCGAAGAGGCGTCCGTAGCTAGAGAAACAGGCAAATCATTTCGAAAATGAACCAAGCTCGAAATCTTCATAATTTTTTCCTTAAAATCATCGAACGATTTTTGCTGCCGTTGACCCCAGACGAAAGGTACTTCTTTGGATCTGAGCTTGTTAAGCGGTGCCGCTAGCTGTGCAAAATTAGGTATAAATTGGTTGTAGTAATTTAACTTACCCAGAAAAGCTTCCAGATCCTTAAGATTTTGCGGTCTAGGTAAGTTATTAATGGCCTTTACTCGCGTGTCTGAGGGTCTTATTCCATTCATGTCAATTATATGCCCTAGATATTCAATTTCGGGCTCAGCAAACTTGCATTTCATCAAACGGCATTTCAATCCATGATCTTCGAAGCGTTGAAATAGTGTCTTGAGATTTTTTAAGTGTTCATCATTATTTCGGCCGGAGACGATGATGTCGTCTAAATATGAGACACAAAAATCCAGATCAGCTGTCAGTTGCTCCATATAGCGTTGGAAAATCCCAGTCGAACTTGCGGTCCCAAAAGGAAGACGCTGATATTCGAACAATCCAAGATGCGTATTGATAACACACAGACGCTTTGATGCATCGTCCAGTGGAATTTGGAGATAAGCGTCCGAGAGATCGACTTTTGTAAAAAAACGACCGCCTTGAAGGCGACAAAACAATTCCTGAATCCGAGGAACTGGGTGTCTATCTATTTCCAACTGAGGGTTTATGGTGACCTTGAAATCACCACAAAGTCGAAGATCTCCATTTTGCTTCTTAACAACTACGACGGGGGCTGCCCACTCACTAGTTTCTACGGCTCGCAAAATACCCAAACTGACTAACCTCTCAATTTCCTTTTTAACAGCGGCTTGTTGAGCAAATGGAACCGGCCGGTATTTAAAATATCGTGGATGATAGTCAGGTTTCATCGTAAGGTGAGCCACGAAACGTTTGCTACAACCAAGTCCCGATGTGAAAACAGATTTGTACTCTGCACAAAGAGCTTGTGACTGTAATGCGAGCTGATCACAACTACCATCTGACAACTGCAAAATGTTCTCCTCATTCGGATATTTGACTTTAAATTGAAAAGCTTCAAACCAATCCAGTCCCATTATGTTTGAGGCACTGATACTGTCAACAACGAGCAAAGTTAGCTGCCTCCTCTCGTCACGCCATTGCACTGTAACAACAGCTTCACCCTTGATGGGAAGAGACATATCACCATAAGCCCTAAGAGTGCGACTTGTGGGTAACAATATTAAGTTGTTAAGCTTTTCAAAACTCTCCAGTCCAATTGATGAAGAGGTAGCACCTGTGTCCACCTGAAAAGTAGTTGGGGTTTGATTTATGTCTAAGCGTATAAACATCTTTCGCCCCCTTCGTTCCACCTCCCAAGCTGATGACACCTCCTCTGAACTTGAAAAGGGTGCTTCCTTTTCCACTGTTGCAGGCTCTGATTTTTCTTCTTCTAACTGATGAATGGAGTGTGCTGATTCTTGTTCTTTTCTGCGATTCTCTGTGCTTTGTTTCTTTGCAGCACGGCCACGTGCCTTTGATCGCCTATACCTCAGATTTTGATTTGAGGATGAAATTCCACCTTCGGATCGATGTGCTGCTGACATACATACGCTTTTGATGTGACCCTTTTTACTGCAGAGGTCACAAACTGAATCCAAATGACGACAATTATTTCGATCGTGGTATATGTTGCAACCTGGACAAGACCTTCTTGCTTGGCTATCAATAGTCTTCTTGAATTTCTTTGAAGCACTAACTGCGTTAACCTCAGCAAAAGCAAAAGACTTCCCTTTGTCTTTTACTTTTAGAATGTCACTTGCAAGCTGGGTAGACTCATAGGCGGTGGCAATATCCTCTATTTCTTCTAGTGTAGGATTTTTCTTCTGAGTAGCTGCGGTGCGGACTGCATCATGCGGAGTGTGAAAGACTATCATGTCGCGTATCATCATATCTGCATACGACTGACTGCAACCCTCTTTACCGCAAACAAAAGCACAGCTTCTTGCTACTCCTCTTAATTCAGCGATCCACTCTGCATATGACTGGCTAGGAGACATTTTTGTGCGGAGGAATTTACAGCGCGAAGCCAACACATGTAATTTTGTCGAAAAATGGCGAGTTAGTTTTTCCGTGAGTTCTTTAAAAGTGTGCGTACTTACGTTCTCTGTCTCAAAAAGCTTTCTGAGTAGTTCGTTGACGTCTGGACCACACTCCGATAGAAAATGTGACTTCCGAAGGTTATCGTCTTCCAGAGAATTTGCGGTGTAATGCTGTTGCAGCTGAAAAAGGTAGTTCTCCCAACTTTCTTTTTCAGAATTAAATTGGCGAAAAGATGGAACTGACGATGAAGAAACTCTTGCACTCTTCTGCAAAGCCTTCTCCATAAACTCTTTGTTGGACTCAAAGATCTTTTCCATCCAAGCTTGTTGCTGCGATAGCAATTTTTCCATTGCTGCTTTATCCATTGTAGAGGTGTAATTATCCTTCACCAATCCTCGTCGCCACAATGTTGAATCGTCAAAGTCAAGTCTTAAATAAAAAGGCTCAGTTTTCTTTATAACTAATATAACTTTAATTCAATTAAGGTTCTAATTTTTTGGATAACCTCTAAGGCGGAAGGCGGAATTCAAAGTGAGGTTACCCACGAGGTAGGATTAACAAGAAAGCAAAAACATAGATAATTGTATATAGAAGAAATGTCATTAGGTATTTTATGTGTAAACAAGAGTTGCCATTGCGCAATTTAGTTGCTGATGCTTCACCCAGGGCTCTGTTTTGTCTCCGACACTTTTCTTCATTTTTATAAATGATCTCTTGTCTAAAACTTCTAATCCATTTTATTGTTTTGCCGACGACTGTACACTCGCAGGTTTTCAGGCTTGTTCTTATTAAACTCGGATCTGAACAGTATTCTTAAATGGGATATACAAAATTGTGTGAAGTTTAATGCTTCGAAAACTTAATACTTTCTATTGTCGTCAAAACAAAATGCACCCCATATGCCATTGTCTTTGAATGGCATTTGCATCGAAGAAATCGAAAAGCTGTCAGTACTCGGTATGTGTGTCAACGATCATCTTCGTTGGAATGACCACATCATCAAGACCGCCAAAAAGGCTCCTAAATTCGCTTATATAAATTTTTATATCGGTGTAAAATTTGTTCACATTTTATACCTCCAAAACTCGAGTATAACTCACATCTTTGGGCAGATGCAGTCCAAAGTTCTTTTCATTTATTGGATAGAATTCAGAAAACAGCGTTAAAACTGATATCGGGAACTGAACTACCATGGAATCATTCCCATCCGTTGGAATGTTTCATGTCTTCCCTTGATTTATCGCTTCTTTAACAAGCAATTTTCACTCGAAAAAGCCAATTGCATTCCTCCCCTCAATCAGTTCACCCTTGGTACCTCTTTCGCTGGGAATGCTCCTCCGATTACCATCGAGCCTAATTTTGGGCGTATCGTAAAATACAGAGATTCGTTTTTTAGTCGTACATCACGATTATAGAATAATTTACCTTGAAGATGTTGCATTATTTTTGGACTTGCCAAAAATATTTTTGGATATTTTGACAAAAATATTTTTTAAACAACTTTTTTTCAACAAATTTTTTTTTTCAACAATTTGTTTTTGAAGAAATTTTGATTTTTCATACTTTTTTTTCTGGACTTAACATACCCTAAGTGGAGCGACGGAGTCGCGTGAGGGGGTGTGTCCCCGAAAAAGGGAGTTAATATCCTTAAGTCCCGCGGACCGGGCCACCCAATGTACTTTTAAACGTGATTTCTGGCTAAACTAGGCATCTCAGCGAGTTAAAAATTGCATATTCGTGAGTATGTAGTGATGTATCACATGATTTTTTTTCGAAACTTTTTTGGATATTTTTTTTGTAATTTTTTTTATTTTTTTTTATTTTTTTTTTGACTTAAGATACTTTCAAGACTTCATACTTTACTTGTCTTCAGCTTTAAGTCAATCAGAGCTCGTTAAAAATTAACGAGATCAGATCGTATTGAATATTCCAGTACAATAGTAGGGAACTTCGTTCTCGTTGCTTCTGATTAATTCGAGTTACCATTACTATGGAAATGAAAATTCATACTGTGCTGTCAATTAAGTATTGAAACGGCGGGATTTCGTGATTCGGGATTTTGTGAATCGGGATTTTGTGATGCGGGATTTCGTACCCAGCCCGCCATACCGCATGAAATCTACGCTCAAGACTACCTGGGGCCAAATTCCGCATCAGTTATCGAGTAATACGTGACTGAATTATGTGAGTTTGGCATTACCGCTTAAGTCATCGAGCTAGCGATTACTCTAATTTGACGTTTTCATTCGATCACTGATGGGACGCACTCACTCGGTAACTGAAGCGGTAATATGGCCCCCCCTGACTACCTACCTACACGAGGGAGACAACTTTTCATCGAAAATCCTCATGAACGACGAGGCAGATTTCCGTTTCTGAGAATATGTGAATATACAAAATTATCACTTCTGGGGCACAAAAAATGCCCGTTTAACCCACGAAGAGTATGGTGTCCTGTCTATATACGTTGGAGACGTCTTCGGGCTTTCTATATTTTTTAAATTTTATTTCGAAAGCGCCGTGGGTCCAATGAGTGACACAGATCCCTGCTCAATAACTTTTGCTGCTCCCTCAATTGGGTGAATTGGGACTGGGGAATATGTGGTTCCAACAGGACGGTGCATACTGCACGACCCACAACCGAAATTATAATGGCTGCACTTTCAGTTCGTCCAATCTGTTTCTTTGGCCATTTAAACTGGCCGACAAGATCGTCTGATCTAACCATTCCAAATTTATTTTTGTGGGGTTTTTTGAAGTCAACGAGAATATCAGTCAAGAATTCGAAACCCTATCATCGGAAATTCTAAGGCGAGTGAAAGGAAGTTCCATAAATCAAGCGTCATCAATTATGACGGTGGGCACTTAATCGATATCATGTTCTTGACTAAATAGAACACAAATTAAGACATCAAATAAATATAACCTACTTTAATTTTTTTTTAAATTTACCTTCTTTTGCATTGTTTCCTTGATCCATAAAAAGCGCTTTAAGTACGTGTAAATAAAATAAAATGTAACTCAAATAATTGGCAATAATTCAACCAACTAACTGACCCCATGCGGGCACGTCAGATTAGATTTTATAACTTTAAATGAGAAATGACGAAAAGCCTCAAACCTTTCCTATAGTAAACTTCAAAATGTTTTTATTTTTCAAAAAAAAAAACGGATTTATATAAGAACTTGACCTCATAAGGAACTTATCTTTATGCGATAATTTTAACTGATTGTTTCCATAACCAGAAACTAATTTAAAGTTCATTCAATAGAAAACCCACATTAGCCAAGTCCAACATCAACTTAATTTAAGTATAACTATAGCATTTATCTTTGTCGCTATGTAAGGACATTCCAACTCTAGATGATTTATTAATTTTTTTTTATTATAATAAGCACTTTAAATGTTACACGCGAGTCTGTAAAAGGAGTAAAAAATTCATCAGCATCCAGAAAAGCAACCCCTTACAAAAACCTAAAGTGAAAGTGATGTAGGATTCGATGATGGCCATGGCCAGGCCATGGCTACCACCATCTCACCTCCCCCAAACTAGAAAAGAGATTTTAAAATTCTTTGCCCCACACGAAGAAGCTATCGATCGGTCAGCACAAAAATGC
The DNA here is from genome assembly GCA_911387755.1 of Chrysotoxum bicinctum. Classification (NCBI taxonomy): domain Eukaryota; kingdom Metazoa; phylum Arthropoda; class Insecta; order Diptera; family Syrphidae; genus Chrysotoxum; species Chrysotoxum bicinctum. The sequence continues at coordinate 99,094,635 of OU426989.1, forward strand.
ATAGCAACCTATAATACATGTATATACATAGATATCTACATATATAAAATTTTCTTTCCAAACCCGAGAAATAGAAGCCTCTGATCTATTAACAATAAATCTACACACCAACACACCAACGTCCAGTCTTGGGGCATTTTTGTTTGCACACAGACACACATTATGCTAACATCCCCCCAAAAAATAAAAAATATAAAAAAACGTAGATGTACAAACACACTCATATAGATTGAGATTTTTATTCAAACAAGAGTGAAAGGGGTTTTGGTTTTTCAAACTTTATTTGAAATTCCATTATAAGAATTTCGACTGACTCCGGACAATGCCGCCACAGCAGAGCACACAGAGCACAACCATCCACCCACAATTGTTAAAGGCGCGCAAAGACGCAAAGGACGATAAGGCTGAAGGAAGTCCTGCTCCTGCCATTTGCCACCACTCCTGTTCCGGACTTCGGCCCTCATCCCCTCTCAGAGCTAATACAAATGCTTTGTGCTATCATCAGCATAGAAGGGGTTGAACATCGATGGTGCCGGCATCGGCATCAGCTTCAGCTTCAGCATCAGCATCAGCATCTCGGCATCGGTATCCACGAGTGGACAATTGTGTTTTCTTGCCAAAAAACGGTCAACGGACACATACACCTACAGCCAGTGTCTGTATATTTGTGCCCATAAATTAGTAGGAAACGTTGGTGTTTTATAAGAGAGCCTTCCGACGAGGACGTTCTATTCGTTTGGGCAGTTTCATTCTTTTTCGTTGTTATAGCAGCATCTATACCTATTTGGCAGGTGGTCCAGGTCCAGGTCCTGGTCCTGGACCAAGACCAGGACTAAGACTAAAACTCAAAGGGGTTGGTTTGGTTTTGCTGGGCAGAATTGATGGGGTTATGGAAAGTTCTTAGCACACACTTATGAAGAGTTTTATTTTTATACAAGCGACCATCTGCATATTTCATTTACATCTCCCACGCCAAGACGGCAGCACCAGAATCCATGAGGACCGTTCTTTCTTCTTCCGAATAAAAGAAGGATTGAAAAATGAAAAAAAAACTTGAGTTTTTCAACTCAAATGCGAAAGGGTGCGCGGATGTGGGTGACGGTGATAGGGTTGAACGAATCACCGAAGAGTTTTTTTCTTTCTCGTTTTTTTTTTTTTATTTTATATATATTTTTTTTTTCATTTTTCAAAAGGCTACTATTAAAGTATATAAGTACGGACTCTACCATCATCAGGAGAGTAGGACTTTGGTTTGTTATATACCATGGTTGGCACTGAAATATGATACAGCTTTTGACCGGAAGAAGCACCAGAAGGGTAAAGGCAGCAGGGACAGAGGTAAAAATTTTCAAATTTTCTAAGCTTTTAAATTACATAGAGAGAGAGATGGTCAGTTTTAAGAGGGTGGACTTGCGATGCTGTAGATGTACAACTCGGTTAGGTGTTCTTATCTTCTTCCCCTTTTTTTTTATTTTATTATATTTTTTGCTGGGATGTGTACGCATCGGTTTTTCACAAACAAATGGGTTTACAATTGCAAACGAATTTATATCATTCACATCAGTTCTTGAAGAAGGGTCTGATTTGCAATGGGATATAGTCTTTCAGGGGTATGTAGATAGGTTGTAGCTTGTAGGTTCGGTATGCTTTAGTTTAAGTAAGCTCTTTAAGTTCTAAATACATAAATAGTTTTACCTACTTATAGATTTGCATTAATGTAAGTTTTTTTTGGTGATAACTTGAGATGAACTTTTTATCTTTACAATATATTAGGTTAGGAGACCCAAATCTAGGATCAAACAAAAGAAAATCAATCAATCAAGTATGTGTTAGAAGGTCTTATTCTTGATCTTCTAACACTGAATTTTGATAGCTGTTTAGATTAATTTTTAATAGTTTGATATGGTTTGAATTTCTTTGCAACGGATGTTATATTATGATCCATCCGCACACAGGGATTTAACGCAGCGGAGGGTCTTACGGTGATTTCTACTATGAAGCTTAGAACTATACAATCATCAGGAAGATTTTGAAACGTTTAAGAGGAGTAGGATGTTACTAATGATTACCATCCACCACTAGTGGGCATCCACTAAGACACACTCTCGCAAAGACGTTAGCAGAAGAACTATCAAGATAGAATTAATGGTGGTGTTTCCAGTTCTAGTTGGGCCGAACTACTTGGTGTTTACCCTATGTGGGCTGTATTCCGTAATAAAATCTTTCAGGGCAATTGAAGAAGATCAGGAGAAACTTGTTGGTCTTGAAGTAAACGAAATTAATGGGACCAAACTTCCCCACGCCTTTTGGGATAATGGTTAGCACTTTGGACTGTTATGCAGAGGGTCCTGGGTTCGTGATTCTCCAACGCTTCTGAAATGTTTTTTTTTTTCAGCAAATTCAAACAAATTGGCATAAAAAACGTTTTTAAAATATTCCATAGGGATAACCAATTTGAAACAAATCTTTTAATTTTTGGTCCCAACGCCTCACTTCTTCTCAGATATTGGCATTAAACTCTTGCATGATCCTCGGCTTTTTAGGTATCGTCACAAAAATTTTTTTGGAGTGGTTATCGGGCGAATACGGTGGTCAATTAAAATTTGAAAAATGCGATATTATCCGTTCACCAAAAATTTCCCTTCAGGAGAACCATAGTCGGATGATCTGTGTCAAGGTTAGCTGTTGCTCAATTTTATTGAAACCCCAACTACTGTGAATTGTTCTCTACCTCTGGCCTTAAGAATTGTTTAATCACGTTCCGGTACTAAAGCCATCCACATTAACCATAACTTGTTCGTCGTTTTCAAATAAAGTATGGTCCAATGATACTTTCTGAGGTTATTTCACACCATACTGTGTATCTAAGTGGGTGTATCTGACGTTCCACAGTTATTTTTCGGATTTTCTATGCCTCCTATTCTACAATTGTTTATTCACCTTAACGTTAAGGTAAAAATGGAACTCATCGACGAGTTTGTGTAACAGCAACCGTCTTTGCAAAGACCCCCTACACATAACCAACTGCTGAAAACGTCGCCTGGTGGAAGTTTCGGGGTTTTACTCAATACTTGCCTGCACCCGAGTAACTTTCATATCATTCCAAACTGCATCATCAGGTCTTCTAGCATGCGGAACATCACAGACATACTCTTGTTGCTGAAAATACTCGACCAATCGGTTAATTTGTTGGAGCACTGCGCGCATTTCGAACATGAAATAAATTTCGATATGATCCTTGTGTCTGAATAATTGAATGGTGATTTTCAAAAGAAAATTGAACAAACTTGGTTTTTTGTTGTGTTGAAGCTTTCCATCATAAATTTCCCAAGTTTTTTAAGTTAACTCCGAAAAAAAAAATTTATTCAATAATACCTTTGTATATAAAACTTATAGTACTCTCATGAAAATTAAGCTAAATTTAATAATAAAATCTTCTCTTTTTTTACTAAAATAACAGGAACATTTTAATGTAAGCTCATTTACTATTGCAGCACATGATATACAACTAAACAGCAGCTTCCGAGTCCATAAAAATAAATCGGGAGCTGCTCATGACTCTTCCCACCATCAGCTTCCCACCAGTTGCTCACGCCTATTACAGATATCATATAAGACTTAAAAATAAGCCATGGAACACAATTTGCACTCCAGAAGGTGTTTTCGCCTAAACTCACTCTTTTTTTCGTCGTCGGCAAACGTCAAACTTCGTTGAACGTTTTCATTCTGCGTTCTGTAAGTCGAAAGGAAACGGCAACTATAAAAAAATGGCGAAATCTTTCGTTTAAAAATAAGCTAACGACTGAAAGATGGGAGGCCGCAAAATTGTAAGTAGACTTGTTAAATAATTTAGTTAATTAAATTTGTTGTCAATTTATTTAGGTAATTGAATTTGTTTCAAATTCACAGTTGAAAGTAGCAAATCAAAACCACCTGATAGAAAAAAAAAACGATCAGTTGGCTAGAGCATTTTCGAAGGGCATTAATACAATTAATGCAAAAACAGAATGGGCACTGGTATACTGCCAAATCTGTCAAACTTATGGTAGAGCTTTTTCAAAAACACTGGTGACTTTTGCTGCTTGGACAGCTATCGTCTAGACTCTAGAGAAAACGCCATTAAAATAAAAAACAGAACCAGTGAATTACATTGAAGTTGTTTTTGTAATCTTCGTTGAACCCTCATACATCCCACAAAAAACTATCTGTTATCCACTTTGCAACTTGATCCCCCTAACATTAACCCTTATTGTGTTTATTATAAATAAGCACATCAGAGTTTCGGGATATATGCGTATTTAAAGATTTTGCGAAGAAATAATTCAAGTGGGTGAAAACAGCTAAAATGCAGTTATACAGGGTGCGTTTTATGTTCAAGGTGGACGTTTATTTTTAAATACATTTTAAATGAAATCCATTTTTTTTTAATTTATATCGTATTGGTTGGTTATATGATCTTTAATATTATGTATGGCGTAGGACTTCCAAAGACGGACAAAAATTAACAAAAAATTGACTCTCACATTTTAAGAATGACCAGCGATGTACAATTAACTGACGAGATCTATATGAGGATGCAAATCTAATTTTTTCCAAAACAGTACTGGGATTGGCGTGTAAGGTGCTTCTGCTTATCCGTAAGCAAAATAAAGCTTCGAAGATCAAGATACTTTTCAAATGGCATATCAAGTACCAGATATTCTGTAGTATCGACGTAACCCTTAAACATGACAAACAGCGACAAATGCGACATTGAGTCGTTAGATATATTACAGTTACAGTTAATTTCGCAACCTTTATATTAAGATAGGAATTACCAAGATCTTTGCAAGAAGTAAACGTGTTTTAACTGGTGTAAGAGCCTGACTTACCCATAAAGAACGAAGTATACACCATAAACCTTGCCGACGAGTCCATTAATACGGTTATCCCAAGTCATAAAGCAGTTGAAGGTCACACCGAGATTTTCTGCCATTTCATATTCCATTAAAACTTAAAAAAAATCGATGGGAAATAAGCAACGTCTAGTAGCTTTGTTAATATATGATCAGTCATTTAGATTCTCAAGGATTGACAATAAGACCATTTTACTCAGGCCAATTTACCAATTTATCTAAGTTTTCATTGACACAAAAAGCCTCATGCTCCATAAAAATGAATGAGCTTGCTCATCTACAGTTCCTCCTCCAAATCTAATGCTCTTAGGAATCTAAGTATTTGGGGCACCTTCATAGATGATAGGTCGCTCTCTTCCACCTGGTATTGTCCCAGATGGTTTTTCCTTTGATGCATGAGTGGACAACATCTTTTAAGTATGTCGTCTGGAGTTTCCCCATGCATATTGCAGGATCTACATGTGGCACTGCTTATCATGCCAAGTACACTTATGTCTCTTCTAAGTTTGCAGTGTCCGGCTGCGATACCTCTTATTATTCTAAGGTTATTTTTCCTTAAGTTATTGCAGTTTTCGAAACGTTTGATGGTTGTAATTGCCTAGTAGTAGTTTCGCCCATCTCAGCTTCGGGAGTTCTTTCCAATTCCTGGGTCTGTTTGCCTCCTCTTTTTGTTTAATTTTGTTTTTGATGACATTTTCTCCTATACCGCAATAGGACTCAGGCTTTGTTTAAGGGTTGATGCTCCTATTTTTGCTAAGGAGTCTGCCTTTTCGTTTCCATGAACACCTACGTGAACAGTTACCCAGTGAAGTGTGACCATGTTCTGTTTGCCAAGTTCATTAAGTCTAATTATGCACTCTCACACTGACTTATAGCCAATGGTATATGAACATAGTGCCTTGAGAATAAGAGCAAGATGGCAACTAAACTACAGCTGAACATGGGAAAAACAGTAAGGAGTTAGGAATCAGAAATGGAATTTCTTTAGCATAAACTGAAAATAAAAGGGGGCCAAAAATTGAACCCTGAGACACACCAGTTACATTCGGCAGAAAATTCGACATACTGTCTTTGATTCGACCTGATTGCTTTCTGTTTTTCAAGTGAGAAAAAATTATTATATTAAAAATTACTAATCAACGTGACTGACCATATGAAAAGCCTTTGAAAAATTGATCCAAACCAAAGCCGCTACCTCATCTTTATAACGTGTCAGATTGTTTTGAGGTAAACATTGAGTTTTCCCTGTGATAAACTGAATAAATAAATTAAATTTTGTGGTGCAACAGCTCCAAGTGAGTCAGGACCTAGTGACTTGCAACTTTCAACTATTCCTTTGTGCGTGTTACCAGGAATGGAGGGGACCTTAAATTTTCTGCCGATTCCAAACATCAATTCCTTGCAAGAGGCAGTATACCCCTGAAAAACTTTTTTGCAGCGGCTGAAAATCGAACTCGAGACCTTCTACATGACAGTCCAATGCACTAACCATTATGCCAAGGTGTGATAAAGATTGGTTTGTTTTTGTAGTATCCTTTCAAAGAATTTTGACAAAAAGGGCAATGCGCTGACATGTAGGTCTAAGATCATCTCCTTTTACATTTTTGGGAAGCGGTATATGATTTTGAATATTATACTTATACAAATTGATATTGTGCGTGAATTAATTTTGGAAGATCGTCACATCGTAACCTACCCTTGAGATTGAGGCATGTTTGGGCGTTAATTCCAGTCGCATACATTCAATATTACATACAAATTTTAGTCGCCAAAAAATTTTGTTCAAGTTGGATACCGCATAATTGGTGTCAAGAACTGTTTAAAAATTTCAAAAAATTTCAATAGACGTCTCTAAAATTGTGACCACGATGAATCATTAAGAACAATCGACAGCATGGGCCTTTAAAGACGAAACAAATCCAACCAAAGTTGTTCAAGCAAAAAGCACTTCGTAGCAAATGATCGCTTATTTTTTGAAATAATTGAACATGTCGCGACCATGCCATTAAGGCAGCATATGGAACGGTCAATTCTGAATAGTTATCCACTATTTGTTTGCCAACACTGTTCAACAAAAATAAAAGGAAAACAAAATCACAGAAGACAAATCATTCCCCACCAAGATATTGCAGGATCTCAGACATTGTCTGTAAGAAAGTACATTGTTCATTCGCCACCGCCCATCCACCCAACGATTCCCGCAAACAGAACATAAAATGTGAGGTCAACTTTTTTCGACAACTGATGAAGCCGTTGGATGCATTAAAAATCCAAGTTTTGGAGGTCACTTAATCAAATAGTGCTTCGGAAATTGATTCAAACGCATGAAAATGAAAACCAGTAAAGTCATTTGGAATATGAATATTTATTTTTACTTTTATATCTCAAAACTTAAGTAGCAACCTTAAGATATCGAAGAAAAGAAGCGTACAATCTTCTTGCACTTATAAATTCAATTCATATGAAATGTAAGTGAACCGAATTTGTGTTTTGTTGATTGTTTAGTAAAGGTGATTTTTTTGAAAATATCATTCAATTTTAGAAGATTTTGACAGGCATTTATTACTTTTTCGTTTTCGACAAATCTACTACAAATTCTATACTTCGAAAACGTTATAGAATACCATTTGAAAAACGATATGACCAGCGCTGTCACTTCGAAACAATATTGAAACAATTGAAATACATATGTAAATCAAACAAACCTTAAACCAAATTTTCAATATGCCAGCTGAAAATTGTTTAAGTATGAATACAGGGATGGTTAAAATTGCTTAAAAATTTATATTTGCAGAGTTGATTTTAAATCAAAAAATGTTTGCCCAACGGAATGCAAAATCGACATTTTGACAGATCCAAATCAAAAATAAATTGATTTATATTACCAATGGAAAACCACATAAGTTTATTAGGGAGTTAACTAGATTTCCGTTCGTTTTGCAAAAGAGTGAAGCAAAACAATTACAACAACAGACATTTTTCTACGAATGCAACCATCTAATTAGTTTATTATGTAATTTGGGCTTATGAAAAGTTCACAACAAATTTGGCTGTGTTCTTAAAAAAACTGTACACCTATTTATTTTGTGAATTTTTTTATACAAGTTTGAGAGTAATTATTTTTAAAACAAGTGGCAGTAGATTTATTTTTTGCGAAGAAGTGAGAAATCTGCTAAGAGTATCTCTTGTCATGAAAAGTTGGTGCTTGGAACTCGCAGAAAATTGTAGGTCACCTCCAATCCTGCTAATACCAAGCATACCAGGAATGGTTGAGAGATATAAATCCCTAGGTTAAGGCTCTCTCTGAGCCGCAATGACTTCTTATTTATTTATTTTCCATAGAACCTTCCACAAATAAAAGATGTAGGTTAGTAATTATGTACATTAGACAAGCAATATAGGTATTCAATGCATAGTTCTGTTACAATACTGCATTACTGTTACTAAATATTGCACGGTCATTTAAAAAAAAATGTTCTCTCTCAAAATATGAATTTAACTGAAAATATAAATGTGGATCAATTTTTTCTATTAACCATCTTTATCACCCAATTTTACTGTTGCGGCCCAGTCAGTATGTTAAGAGAACATTACATCCAAAGGTATACATAAACTATAAACATAGGGTTTTCATTTTTCTTGGGATTAACGAAAACCCCAAATAGTGTCTTTATTATCATAAACTTTTCTAACAAAAATATGTCCTCAAATAAATGGGTTACAACACATCCCTTGGAGTCAATCGTATCATATGGGAAATAGTGCCTATATCTTAAGGACGTAAACAAAGAAAAAAAAAGGACTTAAGAGATTGTGGTAGCAAAAAAAATATATTCTTCATAGGTGGTCAGGCCAAAGTAAATGTTCATATAATTTTTATTATAAGCTTTTAGGGTGTGTTGAAAACTCGGGTTTCTTTATTGAAACTTCATTCAAAGCAATTAGTTGAATCGAATGTTTGCAATAAACGAGTAGATATGCTGACAGTTCATTTACTGTGTCATAAATAATATATTGATTTTTAGTTTTGATTTTTTTTAACTTTATACAGGGTGGTAGAAATTTCTCAAGACCATCTTCTTCAATAATACAAAGTTAAGCCAAAGTAAAGCTTTAAATGAGGAAGTCGAAAATCAGAAAAACGGGTCTATAAACGATATCGTTAATATTTTTTCAATTTGTTTTTCAAGCAAAATGTGGACCATGCCTAAAATAAAACACATAATTTTACTATACAAATCTTAAGAGCCACTTTTAAGGCAATTTCGGAGCTAAACAAAAATTTAAATTTTTCATCTAAGTAATCCCTGAAGACCCGTAAGTCTAAAAAAATCGCTTCAGTGGCTTAGGTTGCAGATCGAGGTACAGACATACATATACAAGGACGGAAGTGGGGGACCGAATTTGTTCGTGTTTTCCATCATCGTAATATCATGTTTGATCAAAATCTCTTGCTCGATTTTTTTCCAAATGCAACACAAATCGCATTCAAAGTAAAATCTATTATTTATTCAATCTTCTTTTTATCCTAGAAGAGAGTGAGAACTTCATACAACACTGTTGTATCTGATATTTAATGAATCCCAAAGTAATCTTGTTAAAGATTCTTAATCCTTTTTCCAGTTTTTCAACTTAAAACGAACATCCAATAGTTACTTTTTATCTCCCTCGATCAATAACGAAACTTCCAACGAACCACAAACAATCGCCACGTTTTTCAATTTTTTTAAACAATCTTTTACCGACGACTCTTGATTGTAATTATTTTAATTATTTACCGAATTTCTCACTTGGCCCATTCCTACCTCATACTATTGACGTATTTTTTCAACGAAAATAAGCTAAATCATTTTAATGATAAGTATATTCACGGCCTAGATGGTATCCCTATTTGAGTTTATACCTATTTTCTAATGATACACTTTTTGTTGGATTCATATCCTTAAGTCTGTCAACCAATTTCAGTAAGGCCTTTGAAAAAATTTCACATAAGCTTATTCTATTCAAACTGTCCACCCTTTGGTTTGAACCTATCTTATTAAGATGGATTTTTTCTTACCTGAAAAATTGTCACTACAAAGTTTGATTCAGATCAATCTTCTCTAATGATTTCTTAGCTACCTCCGGAGTTCCACAAGGTAGCCACTTAGGGCCTTTACTTTTTTATTCTTACTACTTTTTTTTTTATAATCGGCACACACTTAATTGGTTTTTTGTATACCCTTAATATTCCAGAGACACAGTGTGAGCATTGCGATATTTATCACTCTACAGCGACCGATACCAAGTTTTGCAAAACCATTTTTTCGACATACGATTCTACTCTTCTTCAAACTTGATCTCAACCGTGGGGTGGCCGTGACGCGATGGTTGTGTGCTCGCCTGTCAACCTCATGATCACAGGTTCGATCCCTGCCGTCGTCTATGTCGTTTTTAATTCCATTAAAACCTTCTTAAAATTGTCATCAATGGGTTGCTGGTTTGTTTATTGCATGTTGTTTAGGCATAACACTAACAACATATGATTGAGTTAAACTAGTATGCCCAACAAGGATGAATACGAATAAAATAATGCGAATTATAAGGGACATAGAAATAAGACACGGCATTTCTCCGCTTTAGTTCAGCCCATCCCTGGAGATAAACCATCTGAGACAACCACCTTCAGTCTCAGAACATCGTGCCACACATCTTTCCTATCCTTCTTTCTCTTCCGTAACTTCACGCCCGCGCTATGTTGAAACATTTAAAAGGTAATCATAATCCCTTGAGCGTGAGTAGATTATAAAAAAAAAAAAACGGGAGCGTAACGGAATCCCGCTTTTTATAATCCCGTTTTTCAAAAATCCCACAAAAAAAGTTTTAAAATACCGTCCTCTATAATACCGTTTTTTAAAATACCGCTTTTTAAAATCTCGTTTATTCAAAATCCCGTTCTTTTATAATCCAGCTTTTCAAAATCCCGTCTTATACCGCTTATCCCGTTTTTTAGAATACGTAGCTAAAACTTATTGATTTTATGTTGGTTATTTTCCAGATTCTTCAAATGCTAAAGAAACTTTGCATACACCCAACCTCGCACCAACCCCAAATCCTATAGTGTGCCCAAGGCGATCTCACGATTTTCACGAAAACGCATCTAATCTCTTCCCCATCTCTACCTTCTTCATAGACAACCCATATCGACGACTGAGTCAATTCGCAACCTTGGTGTTTTATGTTTCTTTTGTTTCAAATTGGTGTCCCTCTTTCATTTGCATGGTTACAAGAGTTTTTTAAAGCTTTCCTAAACCTGCTTTGTGGTGCATTGTGCTACATTCATCCATCCAGAACTTGAATATATCTCTCATTTCTGGGCTGGTGCCCCATTAATTATTTGAACATGTTGGATAGAATTCAGAATACTTAAAAGAAACTAATCCATTACGGAATCTTTTCTTACTCTTGAACACCGTCGTCGTAACGTCTCCTGACTTTCACTGTTATATCGCTGTTTCTATTAAGAATGTTCAATTAAACGCTCGCCATTGACGGTAACCGCCTTACCAACGTCGATTTCGAAAAAGTGCGGACCGATGACTCCGCAGTCCCAAAACATTAGCTTTTTGATGATGCATTGTCACCTGATTAACCTCGTCTGGTCGGTGCCGTCCCATATATCAAAATGTTGCTTTTAATACAGTCATTGATACAAAAATGCGCCTCGTCGATAAAGATGATTTTCGACCAAAATTGGGATCTCTTCCAAACGCTCAAAAGCACAGTCAGCGCACATTTTTAGCTCCTGGATTAATTGGATCTGGTGTAGGCTTAAGCCCAGTATCCAACGAAAATTTCGCCAAGTTTATGTATGCGAAAGGCCAAGATCCTGATGCACAGCGAGGAAATCGACTACCTCGGGTTCTGCAGTTCACTTTCACATACCACGTCGGTGCTCTCGGCCGATCTTGCGTTCCTTTGAAGTACGAACTTTGATTGATTAATTACCGAACCGGTCGTCTCAAATTTCTACATCAAATGTTGAATTGTCGACTGTGAAAGACCTTGACGTCTACCGTTAAATGGGCAAAACGCAGGTAACTAACGAAATTACTTTACTTACTTAAGGTGGCGCTACAGTCCGGGGTGGACCAGGGCCTCAACCAACAAGCTTCTCCAGCTAGCTCGGTCCCTAGCTAGCTGTCTCCAGTTTCGCACGCCAAGTTGGTTGAGGTCCTCCCCCACTTGTGTGCGCCACCTGAGTCGCGGTCTTCCTCTACTTCGCCGTCCCTCGGAGTTTGATTCGAAGACTTTCCGGGCCGGAGCATTCAGGTCCATTCGCTCTACATGACCAAGCCATCTCAGTCGCTGGACTTTTAAACGTTTGACTAGGTCAGTTTCACTGTATAGCCCGTACAGTTCGTGGTTAAATCTTCTCCTCCACTCCCCATCTATGCAGACGGGACCAAAGATCACACGAAGAATTTTCCTCTCGAAACAGCCTAAAGGGCTCTCATCTACTTTCGACAAAGTCCATGTCTCTGCACCATGGACAAGGACCGGGATGATAAGGGTCTTATAGAGGGACACTTTAGTTGCTCGAGAGAGGACTTTGCTACTCAATTGCCTTCTTAGTCCAAAGAAACAGCGATTGGCACGAGTTATTCTCCGTTTGATTTCAGCACTGGTGTTGTTTTCAGAGTTTATAGCGGCGCCTAGGTATATGAAGTCCTTCACTACCTCAAAGTTATAGCTGTCTATAATGACGTTTTGTCCAAGACGTCGGTGTTGTGTGTCCTTTCTTGATGACAGCATATACTTGGTCTTGCCCTCATTTACCGCTAAGCCCATCTTCTTCGCTTCCGTCTCAATGTTAACAAAAGCGCCACTGACATCACGCTTTGTTCTTCCAATAATGTCAATGTCGTCGGCGTATCCGAGTAATTGGACGGACTTTTAAAAGATTGTGCCTCTTGTGTTGACGCGTGAGTTTTGCACTATTCTTTCAAGAACTATGTTGAAGAAGTCGCCTAAAACCTTTTTTGACATCAAATCAATCGGTGAGATCTTTTCCGACCTTGATGCAGCAGCGTGCATTCTCCATCGTCATCCTGCACAAGCGGACAAGTTTGTCAGGGATGCCAAAACTAGACATTGCTCTATACATATAGTTCGTTCCTATAGATGCTATCGAACGCGGCTTTGAAATCAATGAAAAGGTGGTATGTGTCGTTTTGTAGCTCCTGGGTTTTTTCCAAGATCTGTCGTAATGTGAATATTTGATCGATGGTGGACTTTCCTGGTCTGAAGCCGCACTGATATGGACCTATCAGGTTGTTGACGAAAGGCTTCAGACGTTCACATAATACGCAGAAAGGATCTTGTACGCAATGTTCAGGAGACTTATGCCTCTGTAGTTGGCGCAGTTCAAAGGGTCTCCTTTCTTGAGGATCGGACAGACAATACTGAGGTTCCATTCATCGGGCATGCTTTCTTCAGACCATATTTTGCATATTAGCTGGTGCATACTCCCAACCAAGTCATCGCCTGCCGCTTTGAACAGTTCGGCAACGAGGCCGTCAGCTCCAGCGGCTTTGTTGGACTTGAGATTCGATATAGCTATCTTCACTTCGTCCAGGTCGGGTGGGCGGTATTGTTGGTCTGCGTCGCTTAGGTTGAATGGTGCTATATCTATAGCAGCGGCATTTTCTTCTTCATCGCCGTTATAAAGATTGGAGAAATGTTCTTTCCATATTCTCAGCATGGACTGCGGTTCTACTACGATGTTCCCGTGATTATCCTTGCAGGCTTCGGCTCGGGCATTGTATCCTTGTGATGTTTTTTTTACCTTTTGGTAAAACTTCCGAACCTCATTCCTGCCATGGCATCCTTCTATTTCCTCGATCAAGCGCTTCTCATGCTCCTTCTTTTTCTTTCTAACTAACGAACTAACGAACACTCATTTTGATAATAAAGTTTTAACACTTGCTGTTCAATCATTTTTATTGCCATGGTGATTTGTCATCAGTAATTGAATAAAAGAAAATAAATTCGACAAATTTCACCCAAACAATCATGGCCGCCACTAGCCGCTAAAATCTAACCGCGCAAATTGAAAAACCCATTAGAATTACTGTGCTCTGGAAGTATGGCTAAGAACTTATTTGGAATTGGTAACCTTATGGCATGAACTGACCACCATCGGGATAGGTAAAGATTGTTTCTATGTTATCGAATCCACCTCATTCCGATGATGTATTAAGGTCTCCCACTAATGCCCATTTTATTTACATCTTAATCGAATTATCCTTGAAATATGTACCAACATATTTCCGTTATTGGAATAGAATCTGTGATGCGTATCTACTTTTGGAAAAAATTTAAACTCTGCATAGGTACCTACCTACTTTCATTCCATCTATAAGTAATACGAGTATACTTCTGCCTTTCTGCCGACAATGATGCCTCATTAAAAGAAAAAGCATCTAACAGAGTGGAAAGTATAGACCCAAGCTAAGGTGTCCATTAGTTCTAAGAGCAGGTACATTTAAGAAATTGAATTTCCATTCCAATTGCATGAATAAGTTATGCAGTTCTTGTTAGAAGATGGCGCAATAAATGGAAGGCTATATTTTTGGCTCTCAATTAAAACATCTCATTAGCCATTCCGGGATATTTTTTCGTTTGTTTTTATAAACCTGCCTATCTTTTTTTTTTCATTTGGATAATTAATTTTTAATATAAAGATTTGCATTCTTCATCCTAATACATAATTATGTATGTTTGTTTTAGCTTTTTATAAATAAGTACTATACATACCCTAGATACTTTTTTTTAATTTTTTGTTTGTTTCTAAGAGTTTAAGAGTGGTGGACTGTTTCAGCGAAAATTACTTGTTCATACAATTGAGTTCGCTTACCAGAATGGCAGCTTACATGATATTTCCATTTTAATTTTTTTTTTATATCCTTTACTTTTTTACCCTGTGTCAGTTGCGGCTGTAGGCCAGTCAAATGGGGGTAAAAATGAGTTATTTTTAGAAATATCCTAAACAGAAAATCAAATCGAAGTTCAAAGAGGAAGTTATCTATCAACCTATGTACTGTTTCAAGCCCAATAAAATTGTATGGTAAAAGTGTTGTATAATGATTTTTCCATTTATTTACCTTCATTTTGTCCGTTACTGGACAAAAATTAACCCTTATTTTAAGATGATTCTTTTGGGATTTTTGTGATGGTTTTATTTATAAAACAAAACAAAAAACAACAACAAACAAGGACTGAAATAAAAGGGAAAGAGAAAAACAACCATGTTCTTATTCTGTTTGTACTTTACATTTTTTGATCCTGATATTCTTTTACTATGCTTTTATATACATACCTACTCGTATCGTACATAATTCTGTTTCCACTACGTCTAAAGCTTAGTTCTTTTTTGACAAGAAGTTGAGATATTTAAAATATGTATGGGTGCCATCTCAAAATTTCTTTAAATGCGAATATTTTTAAGTATCGTTGTATTTAAGTTTTTTTTTTTGACAGCGCTTGTCAAAGAAAGTATTACCAACTAATGTCGTTTTTATTTGGTAATCCGGAATCTCTCTCCGATCCGGAATCCCAACTGAACACTTTTGTAAAGGGTTGGCCGAATTGTCACTTTTTAGAAATAACTACATTTGTTACGTCTGCTACGTATTTTATGTAGTTAATGTAGTTAAATGTAGTTAATTGTAGTTAATATAAGAAATTGTAGCATTGCTGTCAATTAACTGTCAGTTATGCATTTGAAATTTAAATTTTTAAATTAAACGTTCAGTTATTCCTACAATTCTTCATCCTTATGGTAAATGAAACTTTTTTTACAAACCTTCATTAGATCATAAAAGTGCAAGATTGTTTTTTTTCCTTTATTATATTGAATTTTTATGAATTAATTTTTATGAATTTATTACTACTAATAGCAGACGTAACAAATTGTAGTAAATTAGACATGTAGTTTCTTCAATAAACTACGCGTAGTTAAATACTACGTTTATATGCAGTATCGAAAGATCGAGTTGGATTATGCGCGAAACAGATTAAACCAGCAACAGCACCAGCATCGTCAACAGCAAACAGCATGCTGACCAGCAAAAATTTCTCAAACACATTGCCACCAGCAACGTCATTTCATCTGCTTGACATTTCATATGGAAAAAAAAGCTTTTCATTGTGGTGCTACTGAATATTGCACTGGGAAAGTTGACAACACCGCACCAGCAACAGCAAATTTAGGACTTTGGCCTAACGACGCTGTTGGCGTTGCTGTTGCTGTTCTAATGTGTGTTGAACAGTTGAAATACATTGGCTCTAAATTAATGGCGGCCGCTGTTGCTGTTGACGGTGCTGTTGCTGGTTTAATCTGTTCCGCGCTTTAGGGTCGGATTTTCGACTCACATTTCTACTCGACACCGCTGAGCAATTGAGATCGAGTCGAACGAAGCTCATTTCAACTCAATACAGGTATATAAAGGTTCGAAGCGAGCTTCAAGCTCGCTTCAACACCTCATATGAACGTAGTAAATCATGTAGAAAATGTAGTGTAGTTAATTCGGCAAACCCTGGTTCGCACAATTTGAATACCAAAAATCACAGCTGTTGAGATTGACGTTTAAGTATATGAATGTGTGAGTGCTTCTGGTTTTGCTTCTGATTTCAAATCCAGAAGCAAATTTCTCTTCTTTTCAGAATCAGAACTGTCATTTTTTCCCAATTGAACACTTTCAGAAGAGTCCGGAAGGCTTCCGGATTGCCAAATAAAAATGACATAATTCTACGTCATATTTGTTCTCTGGCTGAATTTCAAAATCGATTACTGTGTGAAATATAACTTCTAAGCTTAAACACAGCATCGTCAAATATCCTAACCAGATGGCAGGCAATTAATAATATCTAAGAATTCTCTTGAAGGATTTGTGAGTAGTATTCGAACCTTAACCTATGGTTTGATAGTAGGCACAGAGATATAGTTCCCAGGGACATAACCCTTAATTTTAATATTTGAGAAGTATTCCCCTCTTAAAGTCTCACCTAAATTAGACATAAATCACAAATATTTTGCTTGGATATAGGACATGAATCTCAAATTATAAGATATAATACAAATAAAATTATATCCATTTAAAAAAGTGTACATTTGCAGTATTGAAACCCGTTTTTAACTTTTACATTAATAGTCCAATTTGGTTTTGGTGTCACCTAGAACTGTTTCTTCTGTAGGGTCAGTCGTCAGGCAGGTACCACTGCAAACTTCGAAGATTTTGAGGATCTTCTTCCTGCACATGCAACTGTTGTTTTTTTATCGAAATCGTTTGAGGCGTTTTCAAGATAAATAAGATTTTTTTCGAAGAACCTTATTTACTAAGTTTGAAGAAAATATCTCCAGTAGCTTAGGCTGTAAGTCGAGGTACAGACATACAAACAGATAGACGGAATTGCCGGATCAACTTTTTTATGTTCTCTATCACCGTAATGTCAATTTTGATCAAAATTGTACCTATATCGCAACTAAAAATTGGGATTATGGCCCTGGGAGTTACACCTAGAGTCGTGATATTAGCCATTACGATAGGTTAGGTTATAGGTTAATGGGCTGGCAGTTGATCTTATTACCGTCACAGTTAGATCAATGTAGATCCGTTGTGATACCCTATAGGGGTTACGACTACCTTGTATTGAAACCTATGGTAATCCTATACCATTCAAGCCCGTTAAGGGTACTGATTAGTTACAGAAAGCTATAGCCTGAAATGTCGGAGAGTACTTCTAAGTCATTGAAGAAATGTCTTGTCGTCACATAAACCTGGGTAAGGAGACGTAGACGCCTTCTAAGGGCGTGGTCCTTTCCTTTACCCCCACTTGAGAAATGATCCATACACCAGGGTCGTAGGAGCATGTGGCTCCTTGCAACGTCTGGTAGATGAGTTTGATATGTGTATATACATATGTATGTTCGTTTGTTTGGTCAGTATTGCTGATTAAGTCGAAGGGGCTGTCTCTTTCCCAAAGAGGATTTTACCAATCTTAGAGAGAGGTGAGCCCATCAACTCACTGATGCTCATGTTCACCGAAGGAATGGCAATTGCAGGTGTATAGGCAAAGTGCCCATTCTCCGTTTCTTGCCACTCCTGCAAGAAACACGCGTGCATCGTTAAGTCGTTTTTCATTCATACATATACTATCACTGTCGTATTGTAGTTGAAGGCGATTTTCAGAGTCTAGCAATTTTCAAGCCATTTGGTATCGTTAGTAAATTTCAATATGATTTTGCTTGGAATGTCAGAGAGCTCCTCCAAGTCGTTGAAAAAGTGTCATCCTAGGTGTTTGTTTCTCAGTAATATAGCGCAGGGCAGCATCACAGGTAGTGAGGAGTATCCACATGTATCTCCTCGTCACCGCATTTTCTGCATAAGTCGTCCTTACTGAGTTTCATCTTTTTCTTGTGGTAACCCAGTTGGTTCTGGTTGTGACCGGTGATGATGCTCATGAGAAGAGAAAGAGACTTTTTACTTAGTTGGATGATAATGTCGGTCTTTTGTTTGCTGGAAACTACTAAACTAGTCCATAGTTTTCTGGTTATAAGACAGTAATCGAGCAAGTTCCATTTCTTGTTTGTTATAGCTAGAACTTTGCTCTTGATTACCTGTTTAAGATAACAGGGTGGAACTTGAACTTTTGTGTCTGTCTGATTAATATCAAGTGTTGATCCTATTTTTGCCAGCTCGTCAGCGCTTTCATTACCTAGGACACCATTGTGACCAAGAACCCAACAGAGCCCAATGTTATGCTATGTACCAAGAACAAGCTTCAATTTGATTTCAATCAATGATTTCTATCAATGAAAAAGGTATTGCCATAATTGAAACTTGTCAAGCAGCCTTCGTCACTGACAGGACCTCAGCTTGAAAGACACTGCTGTAATCAGAAAACACCAGGAATAAAAAAAATTAGCTTAGCTATAAAAAAGTAAAGTGAGATCGGCAGGTACTAAGCCCTTGGTGGCTTTCGGAATAGCAGGCGTTCGCACTGATAGATCAGCAGATATAATACCCCTGATGGCGTAAGATCAGCATGTACTACGCCCCTGTTGAAATTCGGAACAGCAGGCTTGCGCATTGGTAAGTCAGCAGGCCCCCTATACTTATAAATTGGCTTAGTTTAACAAAAAAAAAAAAGAAATATAAATATATATTATACATTTCAACCTAAAATTTAAAGTCGGTTGACTTTGTTCTTCCCGGGGTGTTCCGTCCTGGTAGTTCAGTGGTGGTTTCCATGTGGCTTGGTGGGAAGGCTTGGCATTTAGCCGCGGCTGTAGAATGACCCTGTGTCAGCGTAGAAAGAAACGGGAGCTTCCGCGTTGTCCGTGCAAATATTACAATCCAAGGCTGCAAAGTTTCCATCACACTGAGGTACCTCGGTTCGGGATGTCGTTGCTCGGTGGTCATCCTTTTCATTCGCTGATTAAAGTGATTGATGGTATTTGTCCAGCTGTATTATCCTTTTTTCTCTGTAGAGATTCTCGTTCCTATAATGTTTTCCTCGCTGCGCGGTCAAAGTGGAGTCCCGTGCAGATTCTTAACATCATCCTCTCGAAGATTTAGAGTTCCTACATCGCTGACTTTGAGATCGTGAACTAGACTGGGAAGCAATATTTGATAACTGGCCGCAGGTGTTGCTTGTACACGAGTACATTTGTCTGGTGGCTTAGTCGTGTAGTCTCAGTTCGCTTTTCTGAGTACCTATACTTGTTGAGTGCGGGTTTAATCTTAGCAACTCGTTGTAGTTGATCACTAGGCATAAGACGTTCCTTTTAGCTGGAATGATGGATCCATCTGGATGCTTCAGAACTAAGTTTCTGCTAGGGCTGCTGAGCGACATCTACCGTCACGACAGACAAGCTCCGATTTTGAGTTGTTAATTTGGATGTCTCATTTGTTTTAGAAATCGAACAGTCTATTGATGTGAGAGTCAACCTCCACTATCCGGACAGAGATTACTAGTGAAATAGTGAAATTGAGGTTGCATACGTAAGTGAGTCATCAGCAAACACCATGGTTCTTACATCTCGTTGAGAAGGGTTAATTTGCTGTCTACAGGCTGCAGGCTGGTAGAGGAAGCGGCTAAGCTTTGAGCCTTGTGCGACTCCGGATTTGATGTTCTTCATAGTTAATGAGCAGTTTACCAATTGCACAAGGAAGTTCCTGAAAGAAAGAAAAGAAAACAAGAATTTGTATTAGTGGAGGGGGTAGTTTCTGTATAAGAGCGTTTAACCAGACGGTATCGAATGATTTCTCGAAATCCAGAAAGCATCCGACAGTTACACGATGACTGTTGAGGGAGGGCTATGGTGAAGTCATGGAGAAACTTCCGAAATGGTTGTAGTGTTGAGTGCTTCTCCCTAAAGCCAAGTCTGGTTGACTTCTTTGACCTGTGGCTGCTGATTATTTCAGATATTTTTTCTGGGGTGGTCAGGTTTAGACTGTCAACTGGGTCACTCGCTGTAATGGTGTCGCTGAATATAGCTCTGTCTCTATTAGGTGCCACTTCATCATAGAATACTGGATCTGCAGATGGGTTGGTTATAAAGTTTCCTTCAAAATATTCAACAAATGCCACCGTAACGCCCTCTTTTTCGGAATTCTAATTTCCTTTTCAGTATTTGTAATAAGATAAATCTACCTGCAACTAAACTTTTTATATATTGCAGTTTTCTTTCACTGGTCAATGCCTTCTTTGAGAACAAGATTAGAATAATAATTCATTCATATTTCCAATGAACTTTGTTACAGAGGTTTGAAAAAGATGATCGGGAACTGCATTGGACAAGAATAAATTACTGGAAAAGTTTATAAAGAAATTTGAGGAACTTTCAATACGTGACAATGTGAAGAGTAGCAGAGTTCAGCTAGTAATACTCGTAAAAGCAAAATAGAAGGATATTTACTGACAATATAAGTGAAGGGAGCAAGTGACCCCGATTGTATACTCCCTCCTCTGCAGGCGCATATGCCAAGAAGAGTAAGATTACCAACAAAATCAGTCCCTTTATTCAAATAAGTGAACATGTACTTAACCGATCCAAATTTTAGTACTCTTGGGACATTTAAGAAAACGCTTATTAAACCGTTGTTGCTTGAAAATTGATTCAACAATGCTTAACAATAATAAAATATTAAGGTTTAGTGGTGCAATTGGCAATTTATTTGTAGATTTATCTTGAATTAAGGTTTAGATAGAGTTATAGTTTAGAGTCAAGAGGGCTGCAATTAAATCACACAAATTACGAGTACCTACATCTTAATAACAATAAACTATGTAAATGGTACCGAGAAATGATTTAAAATGTTTAAAAGTCTTAAAATGCAACTTAAAACAAAAGTTTTGTGACTTTTTCAAGTCCAGAGCTATATTTGGACCATACTTAGCTTAAAATAAAGTGAGCACCAAACTAATTTCTATCTGCAGTAATCGGAGTCACTCAGACAAATGAATGTAAGTAAAAATCAAACTTTGTGAAGCCTTTGAAATGAGAGAGTTTAATGAAAATCATATGGAAGAAGGGCAGGAAGTTATCTAGATATAGATTCTCTCTGTATGTGCCTTTAAACTCATCAAAAATCTAGTAAAAGTGTTGTGCAATCATTTTTGATATTTTTGCTGTCCCATACCTACCTACCTACCTTATACAGCTTTCCCATTTCAACAAAAAAAATAACCCTTATTTTATAGAATATTTTTTGGACTTTTTGTGCTATTTTGATCAAAAAAAAAAACGAAATGAAAAGAAGGGGAGGTAGAAAAATCAACCCTATTTTATTCTGTTTGTACTTTGGTTTCAGTATTATGCGAACGAAGTAACACAGCTTAACTCTTTTTTGTGTTGCCCAAATTACACCCCTTTCTTGTCCGAGCTCCGTCGTAGCCGTCGTCGTCGTTGGCGTTTCGCCCACCCACTCTTCTCCACCGTTCCCTTTTGCAAAGGAAAACCCCCGTCCGAGGTGGTACATAGGCTTCCATCTTTTACTTATTTTTTTATCTCTCTAACAAAAAGAAACACTGTGTAGTGTATGTTTGTCGGTATCTGTGTGGTGTATAGTCTTCGATATTGCATTGCAAAAAGTAAAAAATTTAAATGTCAGCTTTAACACATAGATAACAACATCTGTAGCTGTACCCTGGCTCTGTAAATAATGGAAATGGTCATCTACTTTGCCGTACCGTACCGAAAATTAGGAAGACGAGCGAAGGAACGAGTGAACGCATAACGTAAGGCTACGCAAAAAAAATGTTTTAGTGAATTTCTTTGAATTTTGGGGGTGGTAAGCAGAAGGGTGTGCAAAACGAGTTGTATTGTGATGTACTGGACTCGGGCTGTTGGAAAACGGTTTTTCTTTTCTTGAGCTTCATTTTTGTACTTTTTTTACTTCTTCTTCTTCAAAGATCACACATACAAGACTACACAACAGGATGTATTGAGGGTTAAAAAAAAAGTAAGAATTCTCCCACCCCCAAAACATTGAGTCTTTGGTCTTCAATATTCAAGGCACGAAGAAAGTTCTAATTTAAAGCAAGTAAAGGGTGGTTTATATGTATGTCAGCATTTTTCTTACTGCTCAGTGGCTATGTCGTTTCAAAAGTTCGCACTGCTGAAACTGGACTGTTTTATATGCCATCATTTTTAGTACACACTATAGCTACATCCCTATGGTGGTATAGACATATCCTGGCCTGGTCCATGTGTATACCCAATGCTAGCCTAGCCTGTCAGCCGTCAGAACATAACAACACTATGCACATAAATGTTTACTTCTTTAAAAAAGAGGGCAATAGAGAGAAAGAGTATTTGCGTTCGGAAATGGGTTAAGCATTTTCCAACTAATTCAAGGAACATCTATGAACAAAACATATACACCTCTCTATATAGCTTAAAGAAAACTGGGGAAGGGGGTTCAGTACAAAAAAAAATGTTGCCAACAAAGAATGGCCAGAGGATAAAGGGGCAAGAAAGACCGACCGTCTTCAATCTCATTAGATTAGCGAAATATTTGTAGTTTCTTTTTGCGTTTGATGGAAGTTTCGTCAAAATAACTTTTATCATTGCAATTAGCAATTTCTTCAAGCGATGCGATGGGTGCGGAACTTTTTTTTTTTATTTTCAAAACAAAAAGATTCTCAAGAAATGTAAGCCAATTGTAAAGTCTTTTTCCAACGAAGAAGGTTTGATTTATATCAAATAATCAAGAAAATGAGCCATTATAATAATTGAGGGGAAAATGGAAAATAGGGCTTACATTGGTAGATACCAGAAACTTTAATGGGTGTCAACAGTCTTGTGGTTATTTATAAAGGGAACGCAGTTTGTGTTCTAGATTTCTAGATGGTGGTACCACTACCTCTGGGGGGTTGGTTGACTGTGAAAGAAAGAAGTAATGGCGGTAAACACCTGCAAGTAAATTTGATTTAAAGTTAAATATTGTTAAATGTTAACTAGACCCGTCCTTGTGGGTGGCTTTGGCATACTTACTAGTTTACTGCGTGAACATACGGTTGAGTGATTAAGAACATCTCTCATGTAACCCTTCATTAAATTGAGCGACCACCTCAGGTGGCCGGTGGCCCATTATTCAAATAGTTCAAAATAGTTTAAGATCCCTTCAAAGAATTATCGGAAAATAACTTAATAATGAGTTAAGTTTTGCATTATTAAAAAGGGTGGTTCAAAACAATCTGGATAAGTGACCCGGTTCGTTTTTTCTAATAACTTTTTGACATCAAAGAGATTTTTACCAAACCTTATGGAGCATCTTGCATTGTACCTCTGGAATTTGGAGACCCTTTTTTTTTGTCCAAAAAATGTTTATAAAAAAATCAATTAACTTCTTTAGCTAAAGAACGAAAAATAGTTGAATCTTTCGTGGATGAATTTTTTGACTTTTGATTTTGAAAACAGTACAACCGATTTTAATCAATTTTTATTCAAGTAGAAGCTCTTAGAAGGTAAAACAGTTTTGTGTAATTTGTATATCTACTCTATAATATAACAAAAATATTTCCGCCAATGTAAAAGGGTTGACGCAAGTGGAGCAAAATTTTTAAATGCCTAGTGTTAAGTTATTAGTATGATACTACTTGACAATTTGTAAACTTTAAAGTGGTTTACTAAATAATTCTTAATTTCAAACATTTTTGTAACTAGCATCGTGCTAAGGCTATTTTTGTCAATGAATTGCATCTGAACACACCTAAAATAATGACAGTTCACACAAAACACTAATGTCGATTTCCTTTTACACTAGGGATTTTAGGAATTGCGATCCTTTGTCAAATTTTGTCTTTTTAGTGTGGGTATTTCGTATACATGTAAATCCCTCTCCAAATACGGATTCGAAGGATTTGATCTCTGTCAAAAAAAAATCGATTTTTTTGGTGTGAAGGAACGTAAAATCTGTGGTAAAAGTCAAAATTTGACAAGGGATCGCAATCCCTAAAATCCCTAGTGTAAAAGGAAATCGACATAAGTAAACATAACTTTTTGACACTTTGTAAATGTCAAAGAGTCATTATGAAGTTAACACGATACTACAAAAAAAAAATTGCTATTTGATGGTTCTAACTTTAATTCAATCTAAATTTGTAAAGTCGTAGTTTTAACCTAAAACTGTTTTAGCATCATACTAATTAGATTATAATTTTGAGCGAGTGTGTTTAAAAAAATTTTATAATAACAATCCAGATGCATTGAAATGACTCCTAAAAATTAGGATTTTTGGGTAGATCGATTGGAAATAAACAAACTTTAATGAACTGTTCGACAATCGAATTAAGATGATTGTAGAAGTTAGGAGATTACTCGTATTTGCAAAAAGTATCCAATCTTATTTCAAACAGAATAAAGAGCATTTGACATTTGAGTTTAATTCGTATTTGTTTTTGATGTCTCTTTGATCAAAGAATGTTTCATTTTGGTTTTGCTCTTAGTGAGACTTTCCATGAATATTTGAACAATTTGCAAACGTTACTCCGGTGTGAATCCATTCAAGAACTTTCAAATCGGCTGTAACAGAAATCATTATTGCCCATTTAAAGTTATCCGCCTTATTAAAAAAATAACCATTATATAAAGCAGTATAAAAAAGCATTTTATAGTTCGATGTAAGCGAGTTGCGCGGCGCTTGCGTCGTCAAATATATGAGTGTAGAGTTAAGGTGGAAGGATTAGCTAGAATGAGAGGATTTGTTTTAAATTGATTCTGACAATAATAAGGGAGTAAGGAAGATAACTGAGTTATCCTTAGTCCTTAGTAGTCCTTAAGTTATTTATACAAATATGAACGTCTTGCATGCTCTAGTGGGAGCAATAGTGAGTAATACTACATCAAATATGCAGTTTTTTCTAAAGTCTAAAAAATTGCGATAACAACTTTGACATAACTTTACCATAACTAAATGTAGTTCTGCCTGCAAGATGTGTTAAGAACAGGGTACGTCTCGCACCAAGTCTTGGACCTAAATATTTGCAACCAGGGTGCTTAGCCTTACATTTTGAAGTTATGGTAAAGTTGTCACATTTTTTTAGACTTTGGAAAAAAATTGAATATAAGTATGATGCAGTATTACTCGCACTATTGCTCTCACTAGAGCATGCATTTGTTATCAATCACACCCAAAAATTGATGGTAAATGTGTACAAGTACATATGTCTGACTTTGTACAGAAATAGACCAATTCGTTATAGTTCTGAGGTTCTGTGAAGTATAAAGCCTAATATATTTCTCGCGTACCTAATAAATGTATCTTAGAGCATCATTGAAAGAAACTTGTAATATTTGTGATATGAGGGTGAATAAAGAGGGCGTTAAGAGGGTGCAATAATCTTTGTCGCGTCTTAAGCGGGGTGAAACTGGCTAAATCACATTATTTTCAACCATATATTCTTCCTGCTACGACATGCAGTCGATGTGATTATAACATGATGGGTTGCGATTTATAACTAAGCCGACATTTGTTTCAGTATTCACTAGTTTCATATTCATGCCCAATAGCAAAATTTCAAGCACAGAAGAAAGTGTTCAAGGGTCTCTTTAGAAATGGGGATGACTTGGCATTTACCAGATTCAAGTCTAAGCCGTTGAGCACATTTCAACGATCGAAACTCATCAGCTTAAAAGTGAATGAATGAACGATTGCAGACTATGGTAAGTAATTATTACAAATACAAAAATTTCAATTAATTTAAATCTGAAAATCACCATGTACAAGAAAGTGACAAAAACTTGGAATAATTATTGCCAACCACCATATTTGTAATAACTTTTAAGGGCCCACCTTCAAAACTAAAATAATGTCAGTGCTTCCAACAAAGTATGGAACTGTTGAATTTATCAGACACATTTCAAAAAGTAAAGTTATACATCCCTTGTCCAATTCCTATGGTATTGCACCACTGCGTACGAACAACTGTGATGGCCAGTCGGGAGGAGTTCATGCTGCGTACAATAAAATTGACTCCGATACTGCATTGAACACCCGAAACGTACTATTATGTGCTACATGTTTGTTTGCAACACAACCTTTCCAAGAAGTGCTTTTAGCCGTTTTGTTATTCGTTCATTTCTCATTTAAAATCCCAAAGTACTTTTATTGTTTTACCACTTCTATTCGGTAGACACTGAACGTCCACTGCTCATTCCTCCTGATTCTTCTTAATTTTTTTTTCCTAAACCATCGCTTTTGATTTTTCAGTCAAGTTTTATAAGTTACAGTACTCTTCGAGCCGGTTTATCGTCCATTGTAGTGTGTCAGGTGAATTGGCTACTATAACGTCATCCGCAAACAGAAGAGCTTTGATGCTTTGGCCACAAAATTTGATCCTTCCACGTTGGTAGTCTGTAAAATCGTCTTGAAATAAGGCTAAAAGTAGGAAGCTCAAGGAACATCCTTGTTTCACACCAAATTTTGTTTGAGATGCTTCAGAAGCCTTAATACCGTTACAGACCTCATAACCAAGTATCCTCGTATGTACATCTTCTCTATGAATTAACAGAACTTTGTTGACAACCCTTTTATATGTATGTTATAGAGTGCTGATTTATGGCCCCAGTATTAAAGGCTGCCTTAAAGTTCACGAAGAACGTGTAAAGTTTATGACTTTTATTAAGATTTAACTATACTCCTCGAAACGAAGATGTGGTCTATTGTTGAATACCCTGGTATCAAGCCAGCTTGATACTCTTTAAGTTGATGTGTGCTATCTGTATATAAATCTTAAAGTACTCTCATGAAGACGAACGATTGGGGCGACATCTTAAGCATAGCGATAGTACTTGTTAGATTTGTCTCTGCTAAATTTAATAATAAAATATTCTATTTTTTAAAACTTGTTTTGTGTTTTATCCTAATCTCCACTGTAATTTCAGCGCCGTCACCAGGACAGCATTGGTACCACAAAATCACGCTCCATGATAATACTATAGGTTATAAAATTCAAAGGTGCTATTTATACACCCTGTAAGCCGTTTTTGCCATATTATGGTAAAAATGTTATAAGTAGCATTAAGAAAAGAGCAGCCTCTATAGTTTTATGGATCTTTTTGGTTATCTTTTTTTATAAATAGGAAAGATGATTGCTTTTTTAAATTGCTGTGGTACCTCTCCAAAATCCACAACTTTATTGAACAATCTTGTTATTTGTCTTTTGAGTTCTGTGGATCCATGTTTGTAGACCTCGATGTCGGGATCAGAAAAGTTCATTTAAAGCTGCAATTACTTCCTGTTTCGTTATTTTACCATCCATAATTTCGTCCTCGACAAAAGGAGCAGCTTATTGCTAGGTACTTCTTACTATGTCAGGGCTTAGCAATTTATTGAAATGGTGGGCAAATAGCAATGAGCTAAGGGGGAGAGTACGATCACTTAGGCGCCAAAAATTGATAACGGATTTTTGTAGAAGGGTCAAATACAAGCGTTTTTTTACTATGGGACGGGGGGTCTATCTCGAAAAAAATATTAAAAAACAACGGCAACACTTACAATAAAGTACTATACCGGCTTTAAAAGCCAGAAGTCTGTTCTATAATCTTAAATTTAAATTAAATTATTTATGTCAATAGTTTTTGAAAAATTTGCATGCAAATTTAAAATTTTGTTAAAAAAAAATGAAAAAAAAAAGTTTAGACCAATTTTTTTCAAAATTGTGAAATGAAATGCTTAATTGGCTTTTTGTGGTCAATTAATTCTGAATCGAACACGAGAAATCGAATGGTTTTGTCCCTTCTAGTTTTTGAGAAAATTGAAAATTACTAAAACTACTTTTTATGAAATTTTTGATTTTTGGTATTTAACTACGGTGATTTCATTTTGAGGATTAATGTTAATGTGGTTCATTTGTAAGTAAAGTACAGCAAATCATTTAGCGTTACCAAGAATGCACCACGATTAGGTAGAATTGCATGGCATTTCGGGTCTCAGTCAGTCAGTTTGTGAGTAAGTCAGGTATTACTTAAAAATAGTCAAGTCAATTTTTCAATGTTCAATGTATTAAAACCGTGTTTACAGGCATTTTGATTACAAAAGAGATAATTATAGCAAGCACCTCCCGAATCTCTAGCTTTTTCGGAGCAGCGCCACATCCAACCGAATATGAAATTTTTATATTTTTCTACCTTTATCGGTAAGTTGGAACACAGTGGGGGAGTTGACGTTTTAGTTAGAATTGGACCAATTTCTTCTAAGAACGCGATGCTTTTGAAATATTTTTTTTGAAATATTGAAAAGTTATTATGTTTAGGATGAAGTAGTGGATGCTTAGTCGCCATTCTTTATTCAAAGAAAAAAATACTTCACTCTTACAAAGGTTGAATAACGAATGACCTTGGTAAACAATAACCTGTACCACATTAGCATTAAAAATGTTAGACACAAACAATAAACATACATATTAATTAAGGAATTATATAAATTTGCTGCATTCGTACAGTAGTACCTAGGTAATGTGAATTTTTCATAATGTATTAAATTTTCATGTCTGAACATTTTAAATGTTCAACTTTGGGCTACGTACATATATTTAGTTGACATTGGATATAGGCCATAGGGTAAATTCAAAGTTTCTTTAAATCCAGATTCTGCATAGAAACCTTGCATACACTCAACCTCGCACCTACCCCAAATACTTTAGTGTGTCCAAGCAGGGGGGTTGCCCATACATACCTCACTGTTTATACGCCGTAATGCGTAAGCAAGCAAAAAAAAAAAAACAAATATCCCATAAAAAAGTAGTTTTAGTTATTTTCAATTTTCTCAAAAACTAGACGACATAAAATCATCTAGTTTTTAGTTTTTGAATAAAAATAAATTAGAGTAACGAATTTTAGGAAAAAATAATAATATATAACTTTGAAGTTTTGAAAATTTAAACTTTAAACTTTTTTTTATGTTTTTTTCCCCAAAATTTGAGTTTAAGACTCGTTTTTTCAAAAACTGTGCATAGATTCTACTTTATTTAAAAATTATCTAATAGATTCGAGTATTGGCTTTAAAAAAAGTATTAATTGTAAGTATTACCGTTATTTTTTAATATTTTTGTTTCCATTTTAGTACCTTTTTTATAAAATTGCCCCTCCTGCCCAAACGGGGGGAGATAGACCCCCCCCCCCCTCCCGTAGTAAGAAATGCTTGTGTTGAACTGTTCTACAAAAAACCGTTATATTTTCTTGCTGCCTAAGTTATCGTACTCTTGCCGAACTAAGTTCTTTTCAAAGTTTTCTAGAAATCTGCAGAAGTTTTGCAGGTAGTTAGGCCCAAACCTTGCGATTTTTAGTTTTCCTTGCTGCATACAACTTTATATTTTTCATCATCATTGAATTTATTGTACATATAAGCAGGTAAGAGAGAATCTAATTAATAATGGTAGATTTAGTTAAAGCGAATAAAAGGCCAATGTGAATAGATATGGAATAAACAAAGATATGCTATACTCATACTGATTACACACATTAGCGTTAAATGCTTCGTAAAAAAACAACGAAAAACAAATATTTTTGAGTATTTACTTCGGTATAAATTACAAAATTCATTACGAATTATAGATTCCTAGAGTAAAACACTTATACTGGAACTTCACATGTACCCTTAAAGTAAAATGCAAAGTAATACATGAACACTACTATTCCACAATTTTTACAATTAAGGAGAAAATTTTTATCCACATAATCAAAGACGAAAATCGTTTAAATCGTTTTTAAGTTTCTTTTATTCGTGTACAGCGCCTTTATGTCTCATCATTTAAGAATCGATTTGGATTAGATTTTCGATCCATTAGTTGAACGATCGAAAATAAAAAAACCAACCAAATCAAATTATGACAATATGGAAATATGTTTTGACTATCGAAACATAGATGTACGAGTCAGGGGCGGACGCAGTAAATAATTTCGGAGGGGGTTTTAGAAAAAAATATGAGATTTTTATAAATATATTATTTTATTACTATATTGTAGGTACTCATTAATTACATAATCTTTATTGTTATTAACATTAATATGTTGTTATAACTAAACAATATTGGCTCTTAGGAATAGGGAGCTTGTGAACAATTTCATATAGCTAATCGCAAAAACAAAACATCATAAGGATGTTGCAACGGATAGCTATTTGGCAAATTTGAAAAATGTAAGAAAATATTCTCTACGATGGCCGGAATTAATTTTTAGTCATAGACTTTTACTACGGGCCCTGTGTAATGGCCTCCACTACTTCATTATATCATATAATATCATTAATGTAACAAGAAGAAAAAGTGTGTAAGAGATTCCATAAGTGAATACCTAAAAATAAAATTATAATAAGTTCCACAAAACTAAATCCGGAATATATTAATACGTGAAATCATAACTCGTTGTACTTTCGCAATCATACGAAAAAGAGTTTTACGAACATATAAGGACACTGTAACTTTCACAAAAACGAAATGAGTAACCGGGTCGCATGAAATTGGTTTTATTTAAAAGACTGTTCATAAGCATTCAAATTCTTTTTTTAAACAAATAAAACAACTATTTTAGTAGTTGGAGCTACAAACAGGATGCCATGTGATTCAAGCCAATATTAGTTTATGCAAGAACAGAAATTATAAGTCGTAGTACTTTGTTAAGAAATATCTACAAAATTCTTAAAACATTTTTAAGAAAAAATTTTGGCACACCAACTTGTAGTATTCATTATTGTACGAATATAAAATAAATTTCCAAAAAAAATATTGAGCCGTTTTTGAGATAACGAATTTTGAAATGCAATGTTTTTTAAACTTTTTAAAAGCTTTTCCATGAAAAATTTCATTCAAATCCGTTCTGCCTATAATGAGAAATTCAATATTCGAAAAAAAGATTCATGGTAGGTACAGTCAGTTACATCTTAATTTTAATATTTTTTTTTATTAAATTATAGATCGTAAAAATTAATCGAAATAAAAAAAAAACTATCAAAATTTTCGGAATTACGATTTTCGAAAACAATTTTTTTTACATTTGTATGATGGGTACCTTTATTTTTAGGTACGCAAATTTTGGGGCTTCCAAAAAATAACTATATTTTTTAACCATTGCCTAAACTAAACTCAATGAATTTTTTTTTTTATTCTGTGAGACAGTTTTTGAAAAAAAAATATTTAAAAAAAATCGAAAAAAATCGTATGGGTAAATACCGTTAGTTTTGGTCTACAAAAAAAAATAAAAAAAAAACAGTGGGAGGAAATTTCAAAACGGGGGCATAAAAACATTCAATATGGCTGCTTTTATTTAATTACTTATTGCATACTTTACTAGACATTTTAAGAAATTGTGTGTGAATATAATATAAATAAAGTTGTTTTCTTTTTTTCCTACTTTATAATTTATTTAATATCCCTGTTTAAGTAAGTACAAGTATTGACCAAAACTTTAAATTTTTGCGAATTTCAAAGAAAATTGGTTCGATTTTTATTTCCAGGAACTCCTATTCTTGGGCCGTACGTTAATAACACTTGAATTATGGAACCTTTTTATGAAAAGATATCGAAGAATTTATGGCACGAAAATAAAACTTTGTTTTTTTCTTTAAGAAAATAAATCCTTTATTTTTCATTCCACATGTTTCGGAGGGGGTTTCAACCCCCAAAACCCCCACCTGCGTTCGCCCCTGGTACGAGTACAAAGGGTGATTCCCATATCAGACCTTTAAAATCTATCTATATGTCTCACAAAATACATAATTTTTCTTAAGGAATTGGTAACTACTTATAGAAACTGGAACATCGGTAGATTTTGGGTATGTGGAAACTCTTTACGGATATAAAACTTAACTGTCGCACTGTATGTGCTTTTCAGTAAAATGAATATGAAAACGGACTCTTACCGCCATGTTACTAACTCGATACATCCAGATTAAAACTTAAATCCGGATGTATTTACATTGAATTTGTTAATTTACATCTGGATTCAAGTTTTAATCTGGATGAATCGAATGAATAATATGCACGTAAGACCCTGTTTCAATAGTGCAGAAAGCTCCTCACGGATCTCTTCGACAAAAACATCGTCAGGGGTGGCGTAATGAAAAGTCACAATCTATGTAAACAGGGTCTTATAAGGACGCGTATAAGCGCACCATAAGTGGATGTCAAATATGAACATTGGCGCTGTTATCGATAAGATGACCGTAGTAAACACTGATCTCTTTTTGATACTGTATTTCAGATATCAGTGGCCGTAAATAAGAAGAATATTAGAGAAACGTTAAAACACTCAAAAATGGAATTCCTCAAATTGTTTCCATACGATTTTTTGTATAGTGTTTTTTTCTTTATTTTATGAGCACAGTTTATTTAGCAAATGTTTCACTTTCAGATGGGGCTAATAAAAATATTTTGAGTGTTTTTTGATTGTTTATTAGTTTTGGTGTGATATACAGCCAAACTGACAAACAAACAAAACAACACTTTTATATAGGTATGTACATATGTATATAATAGTATAGAAGTATAGATTATTTGTTGTCATAGATATTTTGTTGTTACTTGTTTTAGTTTTCATTATTTCAACGTACACATAGCATGATTATTGAGCGCCTGATTGTTACTTGCTCTAAGTTTACCACAAACAGAATCTGAGTATCAAATTGGTATGAAGATTTTTGTATCTTTTTTTCGAACTCATTTACACAAAACTCAAGAAGGTGTCTGCATAAAAGTACATTTTAACTTCAAAAACAATAAATAAAGCTTACAATACTAAAGAGTCGGGTGTATTTTTGTCGACTTTACATCGATTTATGTTTTGACCTTTCATAATATACCTACCTGAATGTTCCCAAAGGTGTTATCGTTCAGGATTTTATATTCCCATGGCATGCTTCATTTCATTAAGGTTATATAGTTTTTTAAAGAGGGATGTTTAAGCTGATATATTCATTTATCTAAAAACTTATTTATACAATAACATTTCTAGATGAATAATCGGTGCCCTGTTAATAAGTTTGGGTTTCGTCATTGATTGTCTATACATACATATTTACTTTACATCTCAATTCTAAATGCCATTTAACAAAACTATATATATATATTCATATTGTTAAAGGCAGCCGCCTTCGTCTAGGGATGATATTTTAGCTTCGAACCTGTTAAAGGACCAAATCACTATCGCAAATTTCATGTTCCACTTTAAATCAAAAATTAAAAACTGAAACTTTCCCTTTCCTTGTTCGAAAACGTGACTATGTATTTATATGAGGATTAATTTGGGGCCATATACCACCTTATATTTAATACATAAAATGTATATGTGTATATATTATGTATTAAGAGTAGATCGGCTTACATAAGCAAATTACTTGTCCAACTACCTATACGTACCTTACATAAGTATAGTGGAATTTATTTCAGTTTATGCCAAACAACATATAACATCGTCCACACTTGCTTAAAATTCAAACTCCCTACCCCCATGCAGGTAGTTGTTGTGATAGCGGCAGCGGGCTTTTGCCAGTATCCGTTTGTTTAATTACGGGCACCCAAGCCTTCAGTTTCAATAAATTAATTTTATACTTGTCCTCGATCTGCTGGAATATCTAAATGTTTACATATCCGACGCGACGAGGATGAGGACGACGGACGTCTCTATGAAGACTCTATACCTTTGCGCATGAATGTAAATACCCTCATCAGGACTTTGGTTGTAGGACACTAAAGGACAGTGGGCACAAGTTATAAGGATGCGAGATTCTCCGACCGAGCCAGGACGATAATGTTGTCGGTAGGATTTGGGTGGTGGGACGGATGGGATTGGGGGTACTATTGTAGAACACATATGGCCAGTGTGGAGAGTGTAGTTTGTGTGGGTAGGTATTTTAAAATGTAAATTTAGAGAATTTGTAAATATGTAGGTATGTATATATTTATGTGTGGGGTATGTATACCTACATGTTATGCTGATGCTGGATGCTGATTCCGAAGTCCTTTAATGTTGGCTATAGTTTACACATATATATATGTGTGTATGTAGGGGGAGTGTGTACGCATTTAATTCAAAAGGGATTTTCGAAAACGGGTAGAAGGGGCTTTGGAATTGTGAAAGCGATGGGATGATTGCTACGGAGCGGTGGTGGAGTGAGTGGTTTTCGAATGTTGCAAATTACAGAAATCGCCATGGAAAGTGCCGTATGGTGCTTTCATGTTTATTTTGGTAAATATGTACTTTTGCAAAGGATATATAACATAAGAATGTCTAGTCCGTCCACTATGCGTCGTCGTCCCTTGGAGTTGGTTTTAAGGTTAAATAATACCAAAGGAACGAGCCATCAGTGCGGGGGAATTATTTAAAATACATTTACTTACATGTCATAGATAGAGGAGGGTTGTGTGGATGCTTATGCCTATGGATTCCCTTTAGTGTGGTGGCCCATAGGTCTGCCTCTCTGTTGTGAGGATTCAGCGATATTTGATGAAAATTAATTCGTAATTTGAAACATTAACGTGCGAGTGTAGAATATATTTTCACATAGATATAACAAAGTATACCTAGAGCTTATATGTACTTACATATACGGACATTTCATTCCACGGGTAACACTATAGTTTCATTTTTAAGTAGAACTTAGATTGGTTTATATGTATAGATTGTAAGTTTGGACAGCATTTGGGCTCTAATTGATGTTGGTGTAGAGGTACACGCAAGAAAGGGGAGCTATCGAGCTAAGGTAGAACAAAATTATTTGTGCAGTAGTTGAAGATACATACATATTTACTAAAAAAAAAACAACAACTTGGCCATTAATCAACGTAAATGTTTTGAGTCCTAGTTAAAATAATTTATTCTGTTACATAATGGGGAAACGTTTTGAAAGATACTTACAAAGAGTACTTACTATATAGATAGATAGATAGATAGATAATTTCTTTATTTAAAAAATATAAATTATTTACAATATTTTTTCTTTAAGAATAAGGACATGGCTATTCTGCCGTCTGCCTGAACGACATTTCATAACAAAATACAGTTTATATATAAAGAAGTTAAATTCAAATAATAAACATAACATAAGTTAATTAACTATAGAAAGTTTAATTAAATAATTTATTAAAGCATCAATAGCGTTTTCAACAATTTTGAGATGATTCAAAAACACAAAAATAGATGTATCAATGATTTGAAACAAAAAATTATATCAATTTTAAAATGATTTGAAACACAAAATAATAATTTTTCAATTTTATAATGATTTGAAACATAAAAAATTAGTAAGTAAGTACAGTCGACTCCCTCTAAGTCGAACTCCCTCTAAGTCGAATTTCCCTCTAACTCGAACTTTTTAGCCGTATTTTTGCATTCCCCTCAATTTTCCATACAAAAACTATCCTCTAAGTCGAACTCCCTCTAAGTCGAAGTTCCCTCTAACTCGAACACATTCTCTTGATTATTGACCTATTTTCTTTCCCTCTAAGTCGAATTTTTTTCTTTTGCCGAAAAAAAAATCAGAAAAAATCTCTCAAATCGCAACTCGTTATTGTTTGGAATTCTTATTAAAAGCACACACTCGAACTCTTTGATTCTCTATATATGTTGCATCGCCTGCGCCGTCACTGTCAAATGTCAAGGCAATAAAAAAAGCATTATTTGTTGGTTGGATCCATTCCATTCCAACTTCAAAACATGTGCTTTATTTGAAAGCAGTAAAACAACAGATCTAAGAGGTCGTCGGAAAAGCTAAAGATTCTGGTTATATAGAAAAAAGCAAAAATCCTCGTTATTACAATAAAATTAAAACTTTGCCGGTGGACTATGTAGCAAACCATCGTTCTTGGATGACATCAGACCTTTTCACAAGTTGGCTTTTGAAACTTGATTCTAAATTTGGAAGATCAAAGCAAAAAGTTATACCTATTCATTATCGATAACTGCCCAACTCACCCAAAACAAGTTAAGTTTATAAAGCTTGAGTATTTCCCCCCCAATATGACCTCAATAATTCAGCCAATGGACATGGGTATAATACAAAATTTGAAAGAACACTTTAATCGCCGTCTTCTCACCAAGATCTTAAGAGTTTGGGAAACCAAAAAAGAGCAATATAAAATATCACTTCTCGATTGTGTGCGCGAAATCCTAAAGGCATGGGGACGTTACTCCATTGACAATTGAAAATTGTTTCAAAAGGCCGAATTTAAGTCTGAGACGTGGGATGACGAAGATGATATTCCGCTTAGCTTACTTAGATGTAACAAGGAAGACACCCAAGAAATCGAGATAATCTGGGAAAGGCTAACAGAAGCTCATTATAATGTTAAAGGAGTATATTGGAAGGACTATGTTGAAGTCGATGACGGCATCGTAGCCACTGAAATACCTGATAACGAGTCAATTTTGGAAGCAGATGCTGATGATACTAATGACGGTGAAAATGGAGCTGAAGAAGAAGAATTAATATGAATTAATAGACTTTAAAATACCAGAGAAAAATTAAATTGAAAATGCAATTGGTACATTGCAATCTGCAATTGAAATGAAAGAAGAAATTCAAAATTGCTTATTTAAAATAGAATCTTTTTTTAAAAAGGCGATCACTGATGACACGGCGACTGTGATGACTGTGATGTCTAAAATTACATTTTTTTTTAAATAATTAAGTTGAAAAATATTTTTTTATAATACATAATTATAGATTAATGAGCGATAAAAGTAGAAGCTTAGGTTTATTTATTTATTTTACTTGTTATCAAATTCAATAAATCATTAAAAAAAAACTCTCTCTAGCTCGAATTTTTCTAAAACTCCCTCTAACTCGAACTAGTTTTGATATCCCGTGAAAGTTCGACTTAGAGGGAGTGGACTGTATTTAGAAACATTGCTTGAAACTTCAAATTGCAATAACTGGTTGTAGAGCTATAGAAAACTATTGCGATAATTAAGAGCATGTTTGCAGTATCTATAAACCGTTGACCATCCAAGATCTACATTAAGGATTTCATAGAGCCGAGTAGGGGGAAGATAACTCAATTCAAAATGCAGTCGTCGAATCTCTTGAAGTAAAGGACACGTTGCAAAGAAGTGGGTGATGTCTTCTGGTTCTCCTCTATTACATAGCCTACAGATTTGTGTGAGATCAGTTCGATGCGGCATAGCGTTAAGATTCAAGATTTCGACTCGGGCTCTAAATATGTAACTTATAGCTTCAGAAGAAAACTCGTTGCTGAAATAGTTAGCCTGCGATGGTATTTGGTGGTTGAGGTACCTGTATACTATATATGTTTTTTAAGTTTAAGATGAAATAACTATACGTATACTATCCTATACATGTGCTATGTTGGTATATGTATGTACGTACGAGTAAATACCTAGTTTATTTTTGTTTTAAGCAATGCAAAATTAATTAAAAAAAAAAAACTAGTTACGTCACAGATGTTGCATTTAAGCCAATTTGGATACATTTTGGGAACATTAAGACTTGCTAAAATTTCAATTAAAATCTATTTCGTTGTTTTGTTAGTTAGACCTGCTAAGAAATAACTTTAAGTTGGAAACCTACTAATCAAATTAATACGCCTCAATTACTAAACCGGATCCCGATCCATGAAGTCTCTGTCTCCGAGTACGTTGCTTTCATTCCTCTAGGCCAAGCATTCTGGTATCCGCGATGACTAGGTGTTTAAACCGGAGGTTCGGTATTCCATGCCACCGCAAACCTGAGGACTGGGATGCGAAGACCTTCTTAGCTGGACCATTGTTGTCCATTCGTTCAATGTTGCCAACCCAATTGAGTCGTCCTGTTTTGTCACATCTTAATACAGCCGTAATACCTTCTCCTTCAGTCGCCCTCCTTACTCACAGGACCGAATATCCGTCGAAGAATTTTTGTTTCGAAAGAGCCCAGTATCATCTCTTCTTTCCTGCTTATTGTCAACGGCATCGAAAGGCACGACACGTACTATAAGGCTAGGAGCGCACTGGCCTAGCCTAAGGGTTTTGTAAAGCGTGCACTTCACCTTAAGAATGAGTTTGGAAATCATGTATTTTGCTAAGCCGAAGTAAAACCTGTTTCCTAATGTAATTCTTCGTCGGATTTCCACTAAAGTGTTGTTCGTGGCCGAAAGCCACACTGGTACTTGCTGACTAAATTTTTACAGAACTGTTTAAGACGTTCACATACCCACGTTAGATTGGATCTTATATGCGACATATAGTAGGGATTTGCTTCGATATAGTTCTTGCAAACACATATTTATAGATTGGGCATATGGAACTGATTGTCCAGTCATCGGGCATGTTCCCTTTCACCCATATTTGGCGCCCATATTTTATAATAAGCTGGTTTTGATAATCTTACTATATTGCTATGAAGTTTCTTGTAATGTAGATAACAATAGTAAACGCAGACGAAATCTGGCTTACAATAATATAGCTCCATATGTATTATTGACCCGCCCTCGTATCAAAGCTGAAAAGACGGGATCATATTTCAGAATAACTTATTGACGTGATTGCGTCAACACGAATAGTTCTATAACAGAAGTTAGGAGGGAAAACATTAATAAATAAAACAAATATCAATGGACCTAGGTGCTCCTCTTCAGGTACGCCATAATTATTTTTATTTTGACTAGAATAATCATTTTTGAATAGAACACAGCAAGAAGTCCAATTTTCTTCAATTTTTTTTAAAAGTATTTAATAACTTAATTTGTCGAAGATTTTGTAGAAATGTGTAAATATACAATCTGGTTGCTTTTTATTTTCAAAACCATAGTTTCGGAATAACAAACATTTTTCTATGGGGCGGTAGTTAATAACTAACAGCTAAATTAATAAAAACCGCTTATTCCACCTATGATTCACTATTTTACTAAACCATAGAATAGGTCTTTTCACTATAAGAAAAAAATGAAATATTCACGGAATAATAAAGTGGCGTTCATCAAAATCGTTTTCAATTGGCGTGAGTAGATTTTGGCGGCCATGTTTTTTTCGTGATATCTGTCAAATCCGTTGCTTATTATATTCATGGCAAAAGTAACTCATGGCAAGTAACACTATTGACAACCACATCTTAAGTCTAAAATTTTATTATTATTGTTAGTACAAACATTTTCACTTAGTTGCTCTTCACAGTGAACTCTTCAACATTTGGTGGCCAACGGTGAGACGAC
This sequence comes from Chrysotoxum bicinctum, assembly GCA_911387755.1. NCBI lineage: Eukaryota > Metazoa > Arthropoda > Insecta > Diptera > Syrphidae > Chrysotoxum > Chrysotoxum bicinctum. The sequence goes on from OU426989.1 coordinate 99,134,219, forward strand.
CGATTTAGTAATCAATTGTTGCTAAATAAAATGATAAATTTAAGGGCAAGGATATCTCTCGCGATTTAAACCGGTTAAACGCGTAGACCAAGAGCAACAATTAAAAAAAGAGTGTGTACTGACGTACGCGCGCTAGAAAGAAATCTTTTTCCTCAAGCAAAGCCGCTGTAAGATTCTAACTAATGAACGGAAAACATTTTGTACAAACCAACCTAACTAATTCTTGATTTAGATTTTAATGAATTCACAAATTGGTTACATGATCAAAATTAAATCGACGGTTTTCGCTTAGCCACTAGAATTGTATAGGAACATTTTCTGTAATTCAGTCGATTACTTTTCGAATCGTTAAAAAATGAAACAATTCATTCCTCACTCATCGTCTCCAGTAAAAAAATAATTTTGTGACATAGATGTAAAGTACAGTATGTGCACGTATATGTTCCCCTTTTGACGATACGGAAATCTACTTTTTGTTAGTTTGTCTGCTATTACACGATGCATCTAGATGCGTGCGACTTTTCGAATAACGTAAGTGCAAAAGAGAAAAAAAAATCGAAAGATGAGACGGAAAAAAAACTGCCCTGTGTCGCGTGGGTAAAATTTTCGGTGCAACAATTTGACGTTTCTCTTTTCTCTTGTCCGTTTTTGTTCTATTCTGCTTCATATGATTTCGTTGTCCGAGGAGTAAACTTCAATGTAATGCATAGAAATACTCCTTTCTGATTGCTTCTTTATTGTAAAGAGCACACACACTGGCCAACACCGAAATGAAAAATAAAGAGAACTGTTAAATTGGATTCATGAATCTGGTTTCAACGTGTAATAGCGCTTGAGTCAGTGGATGAAATATCAAAGAAGAATTCGAAGAAGGCGCATGCATCTAGATTCATCGTGTAATAGCAGACTTTTTGACAATAGCGTTCATTCATTTCCATTTAATGATGTCAAAATCACTTCCAAATTAATTTTTTTTTGAAATATTTGTTCGAATTGAAATTGGTTTTCAGAATAAGTTCGAAAGCTTAAATTAGAACTCAAAACTGTTTCAATTATACAAATGAATCAATTAGTTTTGGAATGACAGCTTGGTCTATCTGGAACTTTCTTGAATTTATTGCGAAAATCAAGAAAGACATGTTTAATCTGGGAAAAATATTTTTGTTGAACAAAATGGATGGTGCTCTTTATGACGCACAGATGGCACTTTTTTTAAATCACATGATTATTGAGCTAGGTGCACATCATAAATCGTGAAAGAAATTTAGTGAAAAATAGCGCGAACTTACTCAACACTAGCCGTTTGTTAGTGCATTTTTATCTCAGTTTAAATTTGTCAGATGGTGGCATTAAAATGCAATTGAAAACGCCAGACAAAAGTTTTTATAATTATACCCGATACATAATGCGACGAGAACACAAGACGAGAGCGAAACATGATTCACTGTCATTTTTTTTTAGTTTTAAAATCATCCCGCAATTCCCAATGCCACGAAATTTTCAGGACGAGATCATATGTATATCATATGTTTCTTTCTCATTGCAACTCATTTAATTTCGAAATAGCTGCAGAAAGTCGTGAGTCAAAAATCGTCGCATGCGATTTTATCAGATTGAAAACCATAGACAGAAGTTTTTATAACTATGCCCGATTCATAATGCGACGAGAATACGAGACGAGACCTGTTTCACTGTCAGCTTCTTACAGAGTCTCATATAAGCGTATATAATTCATTTTAGCAACTAAACAGATGTGAAACTAATAATTGAATGTGCGCGACTGTCCTTACGAGAAATACTTTATTGTGTATATCCTCGTCTGCTTTCATAGTTTGAAACTGGTTTTACAACAACGACGACGTTTCATCACTCTCCTATCTCGTTTTTCTTATCGCATTCATTTGTGTTCGAGCCAAAGGATTCTTCTAATGGTATGGCAATGCTAATTCAAGTTTGATACCGAACTTAAAATTCTTCGCATAGGGCAATGCTGGTTTTTAATGTTTTTAATTGTTTTGTACGTTAGTTATTGTGTTTTTTTTTTTTTTTTTTTGAACAATAGGTGCGTTTTATTATTCACAAATCTATCTGGATCCGGATCTGTATTAAGTTTTAACATGTATTACAAAAACAACCAAAAATTAGTTATTGCACTGGCGAGTAGATGGCTTTTTATGGTAAGGTAGTGTAAGCTATAGTGTAAAGAAAAAAGACAAGACATAATTTAAAATTTACAAACGGGCTTATAACACCGCTGTTAGTAAGATCCGTATCGTTTTATTTTCAAGGGATGATCCAGATCCGGATCCAGATAGATCTGTGGATAATAAAACGCACCTAATAATTCTAAAAACATGTCGCGGTCTTTGACTGATAACGTGTCGTTTTGACAAGCCACCTTCTTCAGCGGTTTACTCAAATCCTAGTTAGTAAACGTCACTCAGCAGACATTTTGTTTTATTAATGAAATTTTGTACTTAATTCAGGACTTAAAGATAAACCGATAATAAGCTTTTTTTATTATTGTGGGTGTAAATGATTATTTTATGAGTTCGTTTAAGGAACGCATTATATCCATAAAGAAGGAAATGTCAAACATTTCAAATGCTGACTAAACAGAACAAACAATGGATTTATGACAAATGCGATTCACATTTTTCGGTATAAATGATGGTAGGTACGCCATCAGGACCAGGACAAAGACTTTCGTCGAGTTAAAAAATTCTGTCTAGCGTATTGACGCTTTAAAAATTGTTGGGTTTATAAAATCCAGGAGTATAAAAATATAGTTCAGTGACGAAACAGAATCGGACGCATTAAAATGCTTTGCAATGATATTTTAAGCATCAAGCTCGTAACTTAAACGTTTAGATGAAACGAAACCTTGAAGTTGCAGTTCCTTTTAAGCTGAACAAAATTGTATAACTGAAATTCGCAATATGCCTCCAAAATCTCATTTTGTCCTCAAAAATCCGGACTGTAGTAATTTCACGATTTTTAATGTTTTTCTTTGGCTTAAAACAAGCCTTTTGAACCACATGCTGCTTATTTCGATCAGAAGCAATGTCATGGGCTAAGACTTGGCGTTTTATTTAATTGAATGTATCGAACTATTTTGAAAAATAAATTAAGCTGACCTCGAACATTAAGTATTAATTCAGTGAATAATCGGCCTAGTCCTTTTTTCTATACCATCATGTTTCATTCTTGTCTTTTATAAAGAAATACAAATTTTGTTTGTCTTATTTTTGTTAAACTTTTTATTTTCTTGGTCAATTGAAAGAAGCTTAGTACCTCTAAACAGCTAAGCATTTTGAGAGTTGTTTAAAAATCTCCAAACATTCAACTATCCAGTCTTTCTTTTTCCTTTTACTACTATTTTGAAAACTTTTGAAAAGCAAATCTTGATAATTTTGAACAAAATATACAGAATAAAAATTAAGAAGCCAATTACATCAAGTGATAGCAACTGAAATGTATTCAAATGCACTGCAGGACTCTGGAGGTGTGGAGCACCACGATGTCTTAAGACATATTCAACCCAAAAAACTACACTTTGTCTTGCAGTCATCGGTCTGTCTTTGTAGAGATTAGCAAATTTCCGAACATTATGTGTGTATTTCTCGTTTGTCAAAACCTCTCGAATGGCATTATTGAATTGGTCTTTAGTAAGAGTTTCAAATTTAACAAATAATCCAAATCCTTGTTGCTGTACGTTTGCCATGTTTGCTGGTTGGTCACTGAACATTGGAATACCCACCATTGGCACACCATGAAATTCAGATTCGACGACACTTCCTTGCCCGCCGTGAGTTATAAAAAGCTTAATATTCGGATGTGATAGGACACTTTCCTGTGGAAACCAAGTTTTGTACACAATGTTTGATGAATTTCCTGGATAATCCGAGTTATCCCATTTCCACAAAATAGTCTGTGGTAGTTGCGAGAGCAAATCAAATATTATCTTTACTTTTATGGGATCGAGTTTACTCGATTTAACGTTAGATCCAACACTAAAATAAATTACTCCATGCTCGGAAGAGCTATCCAAAATTGATTTTAAGCCCTTAAAAGAGAATAATTTATGCTAAACGGTATAATAATATATTTTTAAGTTAACAAATTATTACCTCTGGCAAAGGGTCAGGTTTTTCTTTAATTTGAATTCCTCCAATTTCGATAAGTGCCGGAACATCGGGACGAATCGAACTTTGACTGAAGTGATGGTTTGTAAATACAAGAGAAATATTTTTCAGCATTTCTTCGTAGGATGGATACTTTTCTTGCGGGAAGTTGGCACTTTATAAAAATATTGAAAATTTATTTTAAAAATATTATTTAATAATTCAACTTAAAAAAAAAGTGTGAGTGCCGGGACTCACGGTTAAGATGTTAAAACATCAACTTTTGTACGAGTGCCGAATTTTTATTATCGAACGTACCCAATAAACATACAATGCACTCATAACATCAACAATGTTTTTTAAATAATATTCACTCTTATGTCTTATTCCGGTAGTCATTTTAATAAAACGTCTTTAAAACTGAAAATCATAAATTATGGCAACTGTATTTTCTGTTATGATTGACTTTTTAATCTTTAATTTCAAGACAGTGTTCACATTGGAATTGGAATTGGACTCCTCAGACTTATTTTTACGTCTCTACAGTAGAGTTTCAAAGTAAAGTAACAAACCTATCTATTTCATAATTTAAATATAAGGTTTATTCGTTGAGCCCTGAAGTCACCCTGGGGTCGCCCTAAATCGTTTTTTGAAAAACCTGAAGTCGCCCTGGTGAGTAAATTCTGTGCTTTTTGGGACCTGGGGTCGTCCTGAACTCGCCCTGAAGTAGATCTAGGTGCTTTTAAACACAGCGATTTTTACTATAAGTTAACTTTCTTCAAGCGAAAAGGAGTTATCCCTTCGCACTCTTTACTCTAATCAGTTAAGCGAATTTCACTGAGCAAACGCCAAATAGAAAATGAAACATACTCGAGAAATAAAGGAAATCAGGAGGAAGAAAGTACGATTACTCCGCATTTTTCCCAACCTCAGCAATTGTGTTTAACGCCGCCATACGTCTCTCGTAAACATGCTTAAAAATTGCAGAGTGATATCGCAACTGATCAGATATTTACCCTTAGGCAGGCGATGGAAAAATGTCTAGAATTTAACATCCCAACATACCATCTGTTTATAGACTTTAGGGCCGCCTATGATAGCATAGCCAGGGTAGAACTTTACAAAGCCATGAGAGAATTCGGTATCCCAAATAAATTGACACGACTATGTAGGTTGACCATGACCAACGTAACAAGCCAAGTAAAAATAGCCGGATTGCTATCCAGACCAATCCAGACGGTTTGGCCTGCCTGCCTCCTCTTCAACCTGGCGTTGGAGAAAGCAATCCGTGACTCTGGCACGGCAACAAGAGGGACCATCGTCAACAGGTCCAGCCAGTTACTAGCTTACGCAGACGACATTGACATCATCGGAAGAACCGAACAAGCTGTACACGATTCCTTCATCCAGATCGAGCAGGTGGCACAAAATCTGGGGCTGCACATTAGTGAAGGTAAAACAAAGTACATGGTGGCGTCGAATGCGAGAGGAACAGTTGGTCAAACAATCAAGGTTGCGGAGCACGAATTTGAAGTGGTGCAATCCTTTAAATACCTTGGGTCAATAGTAGCAGCCGATAACAATATAGAAGAAGAAATACGCGGGCGGCTTCTCAAATCCAACAGAGCCTACTATAGTCTGTCAAAGCTCTTCAAATCCAGAAATCTCACCATAACTTCAAAACTGCTGCTGTACAGGACCATGGTCCTGCCAGTACTCACATATGGATCCGAGACTTGGGTGCTTAGCAAAAGGCACTCCGACCTCTTAGCTGCGTTCGAGAGAAAAGTCTTAAGGAGAATTGTTGGCCCCGTATGTGAGGAAGGACGATTCCGGAGACGGTACAATCATGAACTGTACGCAATCTACCTTGAAGCAGATATCGTGACAAAAATTAAGCTCGGTAGACTCCGGTGGGCAGGGCACCTAGCTCGCATGAGCGAAGAGGAACCTGCTCGGAAAGTTATTTGTGGTACATTCTATGGTAGACGACAGCGTGGTAGACCATGCTTGCGCTGGAGAGATGGCGTAGACCAGGACGCCCGAAGCCTTGGGGTGCGCAACTGGATGGCGTCGGCTAGAGACCGGGATAGGTGGAGAGATTTGTTGAAAGAGGCCAGGACCGGAACCCGGTTGTCGAGCCGATGATGATGATGATGATGATGATATCGCATTGTTTAAAAGAAGTCATACTACACCTATTGGCTCGAAGCATTAATAGGAGCGCTCACATTTTCATATTTGCTTGACAAGCAAGCACGGCATGATGAATTTTTAATGGATGAAAAACGGGAGCGTTCACATTCGTCAAACATGCTGTCAAACATCACTTCTCATTAGAATTTTGACCATGGCGGACCAACTAAGAGCATTGCTGAAATTTTAAATAAGGAAATTTACTTGAATTTTATATACAAAGTCTGCAAAGTCTACCTCTTTTGATTATAAAACTTTTGATATATATGTATTTTCTTAAGATTTGCACAGCTCGAGAAGTTCATTGATAATAGCCGTGTTTTTTCATATTCTCAAATATGCTTGGGTTATGCTGCCAAAATATCAAAACATTTTGAAATCCTTCCAGCATATTTGACAAGCCACTATAGATGGAGCGTTCACATTATCAAAATCAAGCCAATGATGTCGTTCTTGTCAAACATATTTGAGAATGTGACCGACCCTAATGGTGCACAAAAATATGATACTTTAGTTTGACTTTTGGATCCTAATTACGATTATTTTTTTCGTTTGTTTCGTCTTTGGTTTTTTGGACAGTTTACGTGAGAGGATTAGAAGCGTAGCTTCATTCCGCAACATTTCTTTACCTCACATTAAATATGTCAAAAAGACGAAAAAAAAAGACTCGGGTACTCAAGCTCTTGATGTCTTTTTTCTGCTACATATATATACATACATATGTTCACACTGCGCTAAATCGTCCGACATTTTTTGTTGGGTTTCTGTACTCTGTCAGAGAGGTCAGATCGTACGAGTATAAGTTTCACCCACTTTTTTGAGTTACCCTACCGCCGGCAAAGAAGATGTTTACACATCAATAGATGATAGACCAAGTGCTGACAGCAAATTTTGGAAGTGAATGTATAACCAAAATATCAAAATACGATATGGAATACAAAAGCCTGTCTAGGTTTGTTCTCAGCTTTTGGTGGAGGTGAGAAAGATAGATATCTGGATAAAGGGATAAGAGTGTTTATTTTTTTTGATAAAATTTTCTTACTATGTACTTATTTGAATATTCTCGCAATAGATAGATAGAGGGATAAGAAAGTTTAATTTTTTTGATAAAATTTTCTTACTATGTACTTAGTTGAATATTCTCGCAAATCTACCAGTCGATAAGTATTGCCTCAAAAACTCTTCCGGTTTTACTTAATTTATTTAATCCGTTAAAGTACTAACGTTACAAAACTTAAAACTAGACAACATTACAAATATGAATTTACTTACAATTATGTATTAAAAAAGTTTTCTTTAAATTTACTACATTTTAAATTGTCATTAACTGAAGAAATTAAAAAATTATACTTATTGAAAACTGAAATCAATTGATTTAAGGGACTGTTCATACCATAGTTTGTTCTGCTAAAGTTAGGATATAGAGACCGTTGATTTCTCAAGCTAGCTTGACTAAAACTATAATTCAAGCGGCACAGAGCTGATGGAGATATTATTGATCCGTTGACTAATTTTATAATATAACATAGTTGTAGATGAGTCTATTATTATAGGGGGGCAGTGTCGATCTTTGTGACCAAGGAAGAAAACGAAGACAGAATCGTAAGAATCTCCTTTGGATTCCCTCAAGTCTGTTAATATGAACTGAATAGTATGGCGCCCAGACTACACAGCCATATTCGAGTACTGGTCTGACAAAAGATATGTAGAGAAGCTTAAGAACGTAAGGATCCACGAAGTCACGAGAGAATCTTTTTATAAATCCCAAAGTTTTATTAGCTTTTTTAATAATAAAGTTAATGTGATCAATAAATGTTAAATTAGAATCTAGAATAATCCCTAGATCGGAAAAAACGGACACTCTACATAATGTAAAAGAATCTAACATATAGTTGTAAGTTAATACATTTTTTTTGCGCGTAAAACACATTGTTTTACACTTGTCAATATTTAACAAAAGACGGTTAGTATTGAACCATTCCCTGAACCTATAAATGTCTTCTTGAAGTTGTTCACAGTCGTTGATGGAGGCTATTCTTTTAAAAATTTTGATATCATCAGCATAGATAAGCACAGATGATTTTTTTATAATTGATGTCAAGTCATTGATATATAGAACAAATAGTAATGGGCCTAGATGACTCCCTTGTGGAACACCTGAGTTGACCAAAAATTGATCAGAACGCTCATTACGAAAAGTAACACTATACCTCCTGTTTTCTAAATAAGATGATATCCAGACTAGAAAGTTTTCATTGAACCCTAAACCAATTAGTTTATTAATTAGAGTTTTGTGACAAAGCTTATCAAAGGCTTTGCTAAAATCAGTAAATACACAATCCACCTGTTTCCGATCTTCAAACGAATCGATACAAAAAGAGGTAAAGTCAAACAGATTTGTGACAGTTGACTTCTTTTGGACAAAACCATGTTGGCTATCACTTCACAAATAATAGATTTACAATTAAAAGATAAGACGTTACAGATAATGGATTCAAATAATTTGGGAATTACAGACAATTTAGCAATAGGGCGATAGTTAGTTATATCGTTTTTTGACCCTTTTTTATATGGGTATAATGAAAGCACTTTTCCACACAGAAGGAAATATTGAAGAATTTAAAGATTCATTAAATAGAACATATAGGGGATAGGATAAATAAGATACACATATCTTTAATACACTTGATGGTACGCCATCAGGACCAGGGCTAAAACAATCGTCGAGTTTCAAAATATTCTGAACAATAGATTCTTCACAAATAGAGAAGTTAATTGTGTTAAGGTGTGAAAAAATAGGGAGGGAAGATGAAAAATCAGACTCTACAAATGCATCTTTAAAAAAATTAGCAAATATATTAGATATTTCTCCAGAATCGTGACTGGTTACGTTATTAAAAGACATAGAGTTGGGGTAGCCGTCAATTTTTCTTTTACTATTCACGAAGTTCCAGAAATTTTTAGGATTTCGTTTTAGATCATTTTCGATTTTTAAAATGTAATCGGAATATAAAATATTAGAGTAGTCAGAAAACATAGACTTCAGATCGGAGTAAGCGATATAATCTTCATCAGCTCTGGATTTGGAATATTTCAACCATGCTTTGTTTCTTCTATTTTTTAGATTTTTAAGCTCAGTGTTAAACCATGGTGAATTTTGAGATCTACTGCAAGATTTACGTAGTGGAGTTGTTTCATAAAAACATTTAAAAAGGATATCATAAAATTTTAAACACATTTCGTTAATATTACAATTAAAAAAAACTTGATTCCAGTTAACATTACACAACAAATTAAATAATTGATCAAAATTACATTTTTTAAAGTTGAACTCAAGATTTTCATTTGATTTGTCAAAGTCATTGCACAGGCTAATGTTTAATGATATATCTAGAGCTGGTTGGTGCCGGTCTTCTTTTAATAGTATGATATCAGCAGGGGTTACAGATGTATCCGAATTTATAGGGTTCGAGAAAAAAACTAAGTCCAAAATATTGTTGAAACTGTTGAGAACCCCATTAAATTGACTAAGTCCACACGAGGCCAAACCATCAATTATTGAGAACTCATTAGCTGTGGAAGGGTTCGCAGGAGATACGATGTTGAAGTCTGAAGATATTGTCCATCGCAAGTTTGAGAAATTAAAATCGCCTAATATCAAGAGCTCGTCATTTGTATCCATTTGGTTATGGCACATAATTTGCTTTCAACACATTTAATACAACTTTCATACACATTGTTTATAGATCTTGGAGGTATATAGACAGAGATAATGTAGAGGTAACCAGATACCATTTTAATTTTGATACATATTATTTCTATTTCAGAAGCTTCAAAAGCATCAACCAAATTACATATAAAAGAATTCTTCACAGCTAGAGGAGTCATGACATTTTATTGCTGCTTTTAAAGTTCTGTGTAGACGTTCAATCATTCCGTTGGCACACGGATGGTAGGGTGTAGTCCTAATGTGTTCGATGCCTAAAATTCTGCTCAGCTCCTTGAACAATGTTGTATCGAATTGTCGGCCTTGATCCGTGGTTAATCTTAAAGGAACTCCAAACCGACAAATCCAATTGTTATAAAGTTCTAGCGCCACTGTTTCTGCAGTCATGTCGACTATCGGAATGATTTCCGGCCACCTTGAGAAACGATCGATCATCGTGAGACAGTACGTGAAACCATTGGATATGGGTAGTGGACCTATCAGGTCGATGTTTAAATGTTCAAATCGATTGTCTGGAATAGCAAAAAGTCCTATGGGTGATTTGCAGTGTTTTCCAATCTTTGACCTTTGGCAAGCAATGCACTGTTTAACCCAAGATTTTGTGTCCTTACGCGTGAAAGGCCAAACACAACGTGACTGTAAAAGTTTTAAAGTTGCATTGCCTCCTGGATGTGATAAGGAATGACATTTCTGAAAAATTTCTTGGTGACATGAGCTCGGGATGTAAGGTCGAATCTTTTGTGTAGATGTGTCACAAAACAGCTCTACATCATTGTAGCCGGGAATTTTAAAACGCTGCAACTTTAGGGCATTTGCACTGGTCAAAAGCTTTTTTAAATCTGCATCAGTTTTCTGCTCCATTGCCACTTTATGGAAATCCATGGTACTAATCAGTTCAAGAGTGTCGATGCGAGACAAACTGTCTGCCACCACGTTGTCCTTACCGGGAATATATTCAATGTCTGTTGAGAACTGACTTGTGAAACTCAAATAACGTTCTTGCCTAGGTGAAAGTTTTTCCGGATTTTGATGAAATGCGAAAGTCAGCGGCTTGTGGTCGGTGAAGATGGTAAATTCACGTCCTTCTAGCATGTAATGGAAATGCTTAATCGTTAGATAGACCGCCAGCAATTCCCTATCATAAGCGCTATATTTTCTCTGCGATGTTTTTAACTTTTGGCTATAAAATCCAAGCGGCTCCCAGTCCTTACCGCGTCTTTGTTGCATCACACCTCCGACCGCTGTATCTGATGCGTCAACCATAATAGAGAATTGAGCTGTGGGACAAGGATGAGTTAACATAACAGCTTCTGACATGGCTTTTTTACAATTTTCAAACGCTTCAGAAGTTTTAGCTGTCCAGAATAATTCTTTGTTTTTCTTCGGATTGCCTTGCAAGAAATCATTCAGTGGGCTTTGAAGATGAGCTGCATTTGGTAAATATTTTCTATACAAATTTAGCGTTCCTAGGAAACGTCGGAGTGCTTTGACATCTTTTGGTTTCGGAAAATTTAAGATGGCCTGTACTTTATGAGGAAGTGGTTTTATCCATCACTGGAAACTAGATGTCCTAAAAACTCTACGCTTTCCTTGCCTAAAGAGCATTTATCGATGTTGATGACGAAATTGTGATCGTTGAGTCTCTGAAAAAGTTGTTCCAAGTGAGCCTTATGTTCTTCTGGAGACGATGATGCAACGAGGAAATCGTCTATGTAGGAGAAACAAAAATCTGAACCCTGCACTACCTCGTGGACGTAACGTTGAAAAGTTTGGGTAGCATTGCGGAGTCCAAACGTCATCTTGCAAAATTCAAAGAGCCCAAATGGTGTAATAATTGCGGTTTTTTCAATTTCCTGAGGATCCATCGGAATTTGATGAAACGCCCTGACCAAATCTATTTTTGAAAAAATTGTTTTCCCATTTAAGTACAAAGTAAAGTCCTGGATATTAGGTACCGGGTAACGATCAGGTTTCGTCACGGCGTTGAGCAAACGAAAATCCCCACAAGGCCTCCATTCACCATTTGCTTTTAGAGCTTTGGAGCGGGCTTAGAGCTTTGGAGCGGGCTTGCCCACGTACTATTAGAAGGGCGACATATTCCTTGTTCCATCATGAATTGAAATTCCTTCTTAGCTGCTGAAAGTTTATCTGGTGCCAACCTTCGAACTCGACAGTGAACAGGAGGTCCCGAGGTCACAATTTGATGCTGGACCCTGAGAGGAATGTTGATTTCCTTGCGAATGGTGGTAGGTCTTGTTATATATGGAAATTTTGCCAGAACACTGTAGTATGCGCTATTTTTGTCAAGAGTTTTAATGGTTGAGTAACTGTCTGCTTTTTGCAACTTGCCTGGGACAGTTAGTTTGGTTTTATTGTCAATGAGGCGCTGTCTCTTTAAATCCACCAATAGATCGAAATGGGTTAAGAAATCAGCCCCGATAATTGCGCGGCTGACATCAGCAATAATAAAATGCCAGCTTAGCTTTCGCCTCAATCCCAAATCTAAATCCAACAACTTCTGACCATGGGTTGTAATTTTTGAACCGTTAGCCGCATACAGATGAGTGCCTGCCTGAGTAGTATCTTTTTTAGTGCGAGGGCACACAGAAAGATCTGCACCTGTATCGATGAGGTACTTTGTATTCGTTTTATGGTCTGTGATGAATAAGCGACAATTTTTATTAGTAAGGCCACTGTCGTCAGTCGCCATTAACGACCGGCCGGGAAGTTTCCCTGACTTTTTTGAAAGTTGCACGGTGGCTTGCAATTTCTCGCCTGGCTCTTAAACCTCTGGTGAAACCAGCAAATTTCAGCATTTGGATTAAAACGGTTCTTGCGATTGGAAAGAGAACGACGTCTGCTTGAGGAACCTGATTGTTTTTCTCGATTACGGCGACTTTGGAAACCGTGGGAGAATTCTAATCGCGAAAGCCTTGTGCAAAGTTCACTCAATTGAGAGGAAATTTTCGATGAGTCAATGGAGGTAGAAGGTGTGTTGAAACCAACAGTCGCGACCCCCGAAGTTTGAGAAGTTTCATGAATTTTATCGGCAATTGTGCCGAGCTTCAATATATCCGTTTCTTGAATTGCAGATAGAATCGCCTGGGTTTGGGAAGGTAACCGTTGCAACCAAAGGGTACGTAGCACATCGTCGCCAATCTGCTCAGTTGCAAGGCCCTTCATGTCACGTAATAATTGTGATGGACGTCTATTTCCCAGATCTATGTCTTTGAGCAAGGTACGGAGGCGCTTTTCTTCTGTGTCCGCGAACTGCTCCAGTAGCCGTTGTTTGAGGGTAGCATATTTGTCTTTTGACGGCGGATTTGCTACGATGTCGATGACCTGAGAAATTATGTTGCCATCGATGCTGCCAACAGCAGTGTGGAATTTTGACTCATCGACTGTTATGCCTGCCGTTGTAAATTGGGACTCTAATTGCATAAACCAGACCCGTGGATTCGCTTTCCAGAACGGCGCAGGTTTGATTGCAACTCGTGAAATTTCTACTGTGGGTTCTATTTGCTTTCCCCCCTCGTTAGCCATTGTTTTTTTTTTTTTTAAATATACAATAAAAAAAAAAATTTGTTTATGTACTTACGTACGAATTTTATTTTTGATGTTTCTGCAGCTGCTCCAGACAAAAAGGTGGTCGGTGGCGACAGTCAACTGTTGTAATTTTAAAATTTGTTATATATGTATGTGTGTTCTGTATCTGCGGTTTATGTCTAACTGATGAGCAAGCAGTAAAAACCAACACGAAAAGAAAAAGATGGAAACACTAGAGACAAAAAAAAAACTTTTCGGATGTCAATGGTCAATGCGTAAATTCAGTTTTGTTAGTCTTTGTATGTTTTCTTTTTACAAAATTTAAAGATTATTTTCGGAACCGTCGGGGTCACCAATATGGTTAAATGAAAAGATAACCATTAAGTTGACAATATTCAAATGTTTATTTAAACTAAAATTACAAAAATTCTTAATGAACTTGTTGACAAAACGTTCTGCTAGGCGATGCTTATAAGTCGACGATCGGTGAACGAATGGAAAAAAGATAATGTGTCTAGGACGTTGTTTTGTTGTGTGTGTATCTGTGAAAGAATGCAGATTCTGCAAAACACAGTAAACTAGACACAAGAAAATCAAAGAGTTAATAGCTATATTTCTCTTGTCTATTGTTTTCATCATCATCATCATTCTGAATCGATTCATCATCTTCTTTGTACATATTCTGCTCTATTTTAAAGACGTAGGCTCCATCTAGGAGAGTTCTACCATAAAGGGCTCTATGCAGTTCAACGAGTAGGAACAAAGTCTATTTAATTCATGTTGTATCACAATATGGACAAACATATAGTATGTCAAGCATTCACGCTGACAACCACGCTAACCTTACCTTACCTAAACGTTGCAGAACTCCCAATACTGCTAGCCAAAGAAATGATTGATCTAATTGAACTACAGAGCAGCACGAGAAACGAATCGAAATTGAGCAGAATCGATTATCACAAACACGTAAATCGATCTCATTCCAGTCACATAACAAATTTCGACCATTTCAACAGTGAATCGTCGATAGAATTCAGCTCGGATTTGAACTTTTCCTTTATCGTTCTTCTGAATGTACTCCTCAAAAAATTTTATAATGTATAATTGAAAGCCTTTTCAATATGCGATATAAGGCTAAGACCGTATTATAATGCTAATTGTATAATTTGGTCGTAATCAAGAAATGTTTGTCTAGAAGAAACCAATAAACTACCGATAGAACAAGTAGAAAAGTTGGTAAATGTACATTATATTGTCACAAGAAAAGATATTACTATACTCACTTGTAGAAGCGTTTCTGGTTAGATTCCTCAATATATTTCGCTACACCATTCTCCATGAAACTTAAACAAACAAAATGTTTAACTCTGTCAAGGAATCCCATCGGCTGATTACCACCACTCATCAAACTCGGAACATATGCTATTTCTTGAGGATTTCCTATGAGATTATTTACCCTCGGAATCGTCCGAATCATAAACGATATAACTACGGGGCATTTAAAATGTGCTGCAACTCCCAATAGAAATTCATTCATAATAAATCCAAGAATCACTAGATCGAATGACTCCTCCCTCATAAGCTTTTGCATAGCTAAATGATTAAGGCTATCATTGGAATATCTGCTTAATTCATCCATGAAAAACGTATATCGTTTGTACAATGGTGGTGGATTGTTGATGTATTCTGCTAGAAGAGCTGGAGAAAACTCTTCAACATCCAGCTGAATGTGACGAAACTTAGAATTTTTGTTGATTTTTGGCAATGTTGAAACAACGGTGACATCATGCCCTCGTTCTACAAGTGCATCGGCTATTGCACTCTGAATTATAAGATGGCTTTTGAATGGAGTTGGAAATAAGCCAAGAATCCGCGCAGAACTACTAAACACTATAAATGTCGTTAAGATAAGAGAAGCGAATACTATTTTCCAAGCAAGAAACATGTTCAAACAGCTTTAACACACGACTTCTAAACTGAAACTGAAATGTTTATTGATTGCCGTAGGCCCTTTAAATAGGCGTAGAATTCACTGCGAATTTGTTGCCGGAAACCAAAAGTCTAATTAAAGATACGAGTACTTCCGAAATTTTGAACTGTAGATTATTCGTATTCAAAATAGGTGAAGATCTAGATTGGAGAGACTTATCCGTGTTAGCAGAATGCCTCAAACATGGATATATTTAATAAAAAATGCAAGATTAAGGTGAAGAGAAGAATATATCGTATTATATAAAGTCATAAACAATACATACAAAACGTTCGATGTTTTTAGTTTTGATAATTTAAGACAATAATTATACCATGAATAATTATACTAATGAAGATTAAATTTTCTTATCAGAACATTGACTTCTTGATGTATTTAGAGATAATAGTACGAAAATACTAAAGGTAGTACCACACTAATTTAATTTGACTTCAAAAAACGCATTGGTAGTATATTTCAACACAGCTTTTCTATGATTTTGGTATTCATTGAAAGTTAGAATGAAATTGTGTGGACTTTTAGTTTTGCACTTTCTTCTCGTTCAAAAATTATCACATACTTTCTATTAATATTCAAAATATTGACAAATTTTTAGATCTCCTTTGCTAAAATGCTGTTTCAAGTTCAACACATCTCAAAACAAAACTCACCCGACAAACAAATCAAGGGCATGGTTTACTGCTTTGTCCGTATTCCAAAAGAACAAGGTTTTTCTTCATTCTGGGATGCTAGCATGGCCAACATCGTTCCCAATCTAAGCTTTAAACTTTAGCTTCAAGGATAAGTAAAGGGCGGGCCATCTAGTGGTTTCTTTTTAAGGGGCCAGTTATAGCTCATCAGAAAAGTCCACCAGAAAAAATTTTGTCTTCCAAATTTGACCATATTACAACTCGATTTTGAGTAAAATTTGAATGCAATTAGACGAATACTTGCTTGGACTAATTTTTACAAAAAGAATTACAACATTTTGTTGCTAAATTTACTCAGAAAATGGATTTAAATATTTTTTCTGATGGAATTTAATTTTTCTGAACAGCTGATTGCCAAAACTCAAAATATATTCCATTTCGTTTTTTTTTTGTGTTCCGATTTTTTTCTGTTCCGAATGCCACTGAAAAATTTTTTCTGATGAGAAAATTTTTTTCCGATGATATGGCAGGAAAAAATTGTTTGTTTTCTGACGTAAAATTATTGGTAGCTATAACCGGCCATCAGAAAAATGTTTCAGATTTCGATAGTTCCAATTTTTCTGATGGACTTTTCTGATGAGCTATAACTGGCCCCTAAATCATAGGTTATTTTAACACTGACAGCTGTTTTCCAGTATCATACCTCCGCGGAACGAAATGAGACGCTTTACGCTTGAAAAACTTTGGGAAATATTGAAAATTATTTCCAAAATTAGGCCCCAGTTATAGCTATCATTGAAATGCACCATTGAAAATGTTCATTCCCATTTTCAAGACGAACAAACAAACAAACTATAATGACTTTAATTGGTACCAAAATGAAGAATTTTTTTACTCTATAATATAAAAAATTCTGATTTAAACTTTCTTTTAAATCCACTTTTATTATTTCACTGATAGAAATCAATTTCCATGAACAGCTGATTTTCGTTTCTTTAATATGGAACACAATCGTTCCACTGAATGTATTCGATTCTCTTTTTGTTCTCAAATGTCAGTTGTTCTTTCAATGATCAACTCTAACCTCAAATGCATACAATTGGTTGTAATCAGCCACTGACAGGATCTTTTACTGAGACCAATTTTTCAATGATTGCAATAAGTGGCTTGTCAAAATTTGTTTCAATGATGCATTTCAATGAAAGCTATAACTGGGGCCTTCACGAACATCAATTTGCCATCGATCTCAACAGCTCAACATTTCACGCACTACCCTGAGGAAGGAGAATTCCTCACAAAGATATCAGATTATTCGGTCCAATTGACTCAGCAATTGCAATTAAAGGCTTCTTTATCGCTTCGCAGTTTAGCGCTTACAGCAGCTTGAATGGGGCGAAAAATCATATTTCGTGGGGCCGAAATCTGGGGCTCGGAAAACCCGCACGGTAATGTCCAGAAGCCAATACATCCACAGAGAGTGACAATTTGGTGCAGTTTGTGGAGTGGTGGCATCATTGGACCATTTTTTTTCTTCTAAAATGAGGCTGGAAACAACGTTTCGGTGAACGGTGGGCGTTAGAGATTCATGTTAACCGACTTTTTTTTTTTTACTAAAATTGAAGACATGGATTTAGACGACCTATGGTTCAAGCAGGATGGCGCGCTATGCCACACAGCCCATGACACAATAGATCTTTTTCACACCAAATTCCCAAATCATGTTATCAGCCGCCTTAGCGATATCAATTGGGCTCTCGGAGGACAAATTAGTTTTCTTGGGAGGTGCCGCTGGAGCAACTTCATTATGCTTCGCATACCCATTAGATTTTGCCCGTACTCGCTTGGCTGCTGATACTGGCAAGTGAGGTCAACGTGACTTCACAGGTCTTGACAACTGTTTCGTAAAGATCACAAAATCTGATAATATCGCTAGTCTATACCGTGGTTTCGATGTATCTGTCCAAGGTATCATCATCTACCGTGCCGCATACTTGGGGTTCTACGATACTGCTCGTGGCATGGTTCCTGATCCTAATAGCACACCAGCATCAGCTGGGCTATCGCTCAAGTTGTTACACCTTCGATACTGTTCGTCCTCGTATTATGATGCAGTCTGCTCGCAAGTGCGCTTAAATTATTTACAATAGCACTGTTCACTGCTGGGGAACAATTACCAAACAAGAAGTTCCTGGTGCTTTCTTCAAGGGCGCTTTCTCGAATGTCCTCCGTGGTACTGGAGGTACATTCGTGCTTGTTCTTTATGATGAAGTCAACAAGTTATTTTAAATTAATATTGTAACAACAATGTACAAAAAAAAATAAAAAAATAAAAATTATACTTTATGTGAAGTTAAATTAATGGTGTGAGGTGGCGTATGTGGAACATATTTTATTCAATTTTACTCAACTAAGTCCAAGGCAGGTAGTGTTTTTTCTTTTTTTAGTTTTTGAAATTATTTTCCATTAATAATTTGAAAATTAAGAATATAGGTAAATGTAACAAGAGGAATTGGATAAATCATAATTTCTTAACAGACCTACTAGGACGCACTTCACAAGTTTTTGGATATGGTTAATTTGTTTAATTCGAAGCTACTGGATGTTGTAAGCTCCAGAGCAGATATGATAACAAATTTAATTGTTAATGAAGAAATTTGATCCCTAAAAGGCATAAATATATCAAACCGAAATATAACTCATGTTTTGATTTGAGCTGTAAGGAGGTTATCAAGGTTAAAGAAGTAAGTTCCCGAAGTTCTGAAGCCAATCCAACTGAGGAAATCCAGATGATTGTATGATATGGTATGATATTAATAAAATATATTCTGGTGTGCCCCAAGGTCCCATTTTGCCTCTGACTTCATTTCTAATATTTATCAATGAGCTGCTGTTTGAAACTTCATTAAAATGTTTCACTGCCGACAGCACTCGCAGCTTCTCATATTTGTCTCTGCACTTCCGATGTGGAAATATTTCAACAGTGTATTGTGATTTCGGCAGTATTGCTCTATAGGGAATCCAAAACTTTGTAGAATTGCTTCAAAAGCTCAATGCTCTCTTCCGTTCTTATGGCGAAACCTTACTTCTATGCCGGTATTCATGACCAGCACTTGCATCGAAGAAACCAAAAACTTTCAGTACGCGGTATAATACTGTACAGACCACCTTTTACGGAATAGAATAATCACGTCGCCAAAAATGCTCCTAATTGTCCAGGTTTTCTTCGACAATGCAAGAAATTCCTTACCCCTTCTGATCGCAATGTAATCTATAAGACCTTCATTCATCCAAAGCTAGTATATAAATCTCACATTACGGCAGGTGCTCTTATAGTTCAATACAACCATCGATGGAACAGAACCAAAATGTTTCATGTGTCAAATTTGATCGTTATTTTTATTTTCTAGTGCTACAGCCAGTTGCATTCTGTCCTTAACCAATTCCACCATGATACTTAAACTTCTAGGAATGCACATCAGTTTAAACTTGAGCCCAATTCAGGAAGTACTCTTAATTATAGATATTCTTTCTTTAGCGACACTACACGAATGTGGAAAACAGGCAAGTTATTATAGAACGTTTGGTTTACTGTATAGCCATAAATATAAATTTAAAAAAAATAGTTTTTTCGATTTTTGATATACTCGTAACTAATTCAAGTTAAAAGTACCAATTTTTTTAGTAGGTTTAACTAAAATAAATAAGACAGTTTGATCATTGTGGCTATGTATTGATGCTTGATTAAATTAATTGGAATGAAATTTAAGATAAATCTATTAAGTCGTTATTGAGAAAATTGAAAATTACTTGTGGCATATAACCGTTATAGATGAGATTAAAAAAATAATTAAATCTCTTCTTTAGAATGTTTCATAAAAATGCATTGTAAAATTAAGAAGTAAATCCAGCCATCCTTCCAGACTCTAGCTGAATTTAATGATATACAATAACAAATCTGTATTTTGAACAACCGAATTATGCATATTAAGAGAAGATAGAAATTTTTAGTCTATGAGTACCTTTAGTATCTTATAATAACTATACTCTCTTAAGACAACAATCAGTCGTCAGTGCGTTGATAAGATAAAATTTGTATTATCGAATTTATGCTTTGATTAAAATAATTAAAAAACACGAATAGACCGAATGCTATTTGAAGTTTATGATCTTGGGTAATGAACTCTAGTTTAATCAATTTGGAAACTAACGATTTTTTAAAGTACTTACTTATCAACCTAAGTACCTTCCTAATACTGCCAGAGAAAGTAGTGAGATGAATATTCTTTTTTTAATGATATGAATTTAAGAAGACTTACATACATATATACGAGTATTTACGAAAATACATCATCCAAAAAATCAAACTCGAAGTTTTAATCAAATAAGACATACAAAAGTTTAAAGAAGTGCTTTTTCACATTTACTCCATTAATGCTCATACATATTTATGTCCATATCCAGAAATAAGTCTCTAGGTGATTATAACAGATAGCCAACGGAACATTTTCCATGACTTTCCGCAAAATTTCCAGTGATAACTGTTCGTATTCCTATCGAATATTCTCCGTCTGAGGCTTGTTGAAATACACCCGCGACTTCAAGTAGCCACATAGAAAGAAGTGTGGGAGGTTTAAACGGGCGACCATACTGGCCATGCCAAATCGCCAAAATGGGAAATTATGCGACCAGGAAACGCTTCCTTCATTATATCCACTGTGGCTCGAGCTGTGTGTGCGGTTTTGTTGAAACCACATGTCCACTTGACCACCAAGCCTCGCTCATTCAATTCCGGCAGTAAGAAGTCGTTTATCATGACCCTGTAGCGTTCGTCAGTAACAGTGAACGAATTACCGATGGCATCCTCAAAAAAGTACGGTATAATCATTCCTCCTGCGTGAACGCCGCACCACCCAGTGGCTTTGAGAAAATGTAATGGCTCTTCCTGCATCACACACGGATTTTCAGTGCCTCAGAAACGAATATTTTGCTTTTTGCCGTAAGCGCTTAAGTGGAAATACACCTCGTTATTGAAATTGAATATGGCTTGAGAAATAATAATTCACACGCGACGGACGGTCAGCAGGCATTAATTGATGCACTTTGTACACGAACATGTGTAATACTACGTTTTCACCAAGAGTAAATCCGGGAATTAAGTGGATTTACCATAAATCTCCTTCAAATCTCGTAGATTTACCATACAAATATAAATCACCTCAAATGAAGATTTAAAATAAATCTCCTTGAAATCTTCTTGCAATCAGAAGATTTGCAAAACAAACAAACCTTATTTTGTAGAACGCACCTATGTAAACCCCACATTCTTCATTTACCCCTAACACACGCCACATCGATCAACCTAATCGACAAAGTACTTCGCTTTTGTATGGGCATTTACACGCCAATACGCCGATGTAGAAGTATATGCCAAAATCAGCTGTTAAATAGTAGGGTTGTGAAATTTTAAAAGAAAAGTGAAAATTATCGAAAAATATTTGAATTTTAATGCTTCAGAACCACTTTTTTGTGTTGATCAGAGCTTTATTGAATTGTTACTTAAGGAGATTAAATTTTATTCTTACTTTATCAGACGATTTGTAAATTTTAACAACTAAGATCGAATAACATCATAAAAAACTGTGTCGACGAACTAGTTCGGTCCTTTTTACACGCCATGTCGGCATACTACTTCGATTCCCAGAGTTCGCACTGCTATATCGACACATATTCATTTCACACGACCCAAAAACCTTATCGACAATATGCTTCGATGAAGTAGTTCGTGGCGTGTGATAGGGGTAATTGACAATCAACACAAAATAGAAATATCTGTCAAACTTGTTGTGTTTGGTTATTTACTAAAAGGCCAGACACTTTCTAGGACAAAATTTAAGTATTTACATTATTTATTTAATTAATAAAACAACTTACAGAAAATGGCAGAAACAAAAAAAATCACGCAAAAGCTGGGGCCCGGAAGACGAAAAGCTTTTAATGGAAGTGTGGGCTAGCATAATTTCTGAATCATTGCTGGCGTTTTTTTCTATAAATATGGATTCTTCTATCTAATTCACCAATTATCCCTTTCATGACATTTTTCAGAATCAAATGGTGTGATAACAATACTTTAAAAGTTGTAATATTCATTTTTATAAAGTGTTTATTGAAAATAAACTATTTTATTGCTCAGAAATTGTTTTTCCTTTGTTTACTATCCAATTGTAATTTTTTTACTCTTGTCCAAATTGACAATTGAATGACAAGACAGATCAAATAAATCTCATTTTCTCTGGTGAAAACACTTCAAGATTTATTTTAAATCTCTAGCGGATTTACTCTTGGTGAAAACGTAGTATGTCTTTCACTAAAATTGGGTGTAGAGTCCGTCCGCGGTGAGTTCCAACTGCACGGCCCATCATCTGGTTGATGTTTCTACGTTCTCAGCGACATCGGCATCCACAGCCGAACGACCAGTCCGGTGGAGGCTACACCCTGCATGGTCTCCTGTGGTTTCAGTCTGTTCGAGTCGAGTAGCTAAGCGCCGGAATGTTTTCCCAGTTCACAATGTCAAATATGATTGACATACGACGCCATTTGCAAAAATTATAACATCTTCCGATAGAGTGATTAGTTTTGCGCCACTTTATACCATGATTATAAGGAGAATTGAAACGGAATTGAATCAGGATTTAGCTATTTGTAAACCTGTACCGAATTGAAATCGGATTACTCGATGCGATTCCACTAGACGAGCTGTATCGAATAGAAAATATGTATGTAAACATGAAAAGACGAGTTCAAGAATCGAGTTCATATCTGATTGTTTTTGTGTGCGTATTTTGTTTTCAGATGGTTCCGCCAGCAAATAATTTTTTTCTATTTGTGTCGCCATTTTGAATGATACCCACAACACCACACGGACACAATTAAAGCCAAACTTTCACTTCGATTCCATTACCAGAGTGGACCTGGATCGAAATTTCAATTTGGATTCGATTTGATCCCCGAATCCACTCATGTAATCGTGCTAATAGAGAAGAAAAACAACTTGAATTCGATTGTACTAAAATTTCCTCCTACAATTTTAATACATTTTTGTAGTTTGAGCAATAGAATTCATATTTTAAAAACGCTACATTCTTTTTTCGACAGCGCTTGAGATACCAAAAATCGGTAAAAAAATACTGAGTAAAGAAACTTTGGATAGGTAACTTAAAAAATTTCAATTTTAAGTTTAAATCAATCGGCTTGTTCTTTTAATTACACTTTGTCAATACGTTTGTTTTCTATAATGTGCTAATTTTTCATCAACTTATTATAAAGGGTTTTTCAATAGGGACGCTACAAAAGTAGAGCGACAGGAACAGCAAACGACGCCATATTTCTTGCCGCTCTTTTGACATTTCTCTTTAGTAAGGTTTGTCATTTCATGATGAAAAGATACACGAGCTAACAACGAGTCGAAATTATTAAAATTTACTACCGAAATTCGGAGTCAGTGGCCTCAACGTTAAGAGCGCTACGTCCAATTTATGGTCGGCATAATCGTCCTAGCAGATCAACAATTGAGCGTCTAGTGGAATAATTTGAATCCACAGGCACAGTACAAAATGTTCCCGTGCCAGTGAGACAAAGAAGTGCACGTAGTGTCAAGAATATTTCTGCCGCTGAGGCTTCAGTTGCAGAAAGCCCAAATGTGTCTCTCACACGTCATTCTCAAGCGTTGGGCATCTCTGTGACGTCGTTGTGGCGAATTTTGCGAAAAGATTGAAAACCGTCGAAAATTGGGTTCAGCGTCTGGACTTCTGCAAGCGTGCCCGTGGTGGCCATGCAAAAGAAATCGAGTTCCATACATAATGGCATCGTACGTACTTTCACAGGAATAAAGAATTTCATTGATATCCAAAACTGTTTTTGTTTTATTTAAAAAAACTTTTGTAGCGCTCTTATTGAAAACCCCAATATTAGTACATTTCCACAATTATTGGTGTATTGAAACTAGTTTTCAATTTTTTTAAATTTTGTTCTTGTCGAAAGTCACAACTTGGAAACAAAACTTGTCATGACAATAGGTGTGTTTTTTTTACAGCTTTAATAGGCGACGATAAATAAAACGCATCGGGGCATAAAAAAAAACTTGGCACCACTGTGCTGTGAAATGACATTTTAAAACAAAACAAATCTCATCTCTTTCTCATATCTTCTATCGAACATTTTTGACATTTCCATCCTTCGTCGCTATCTTCCACCATAGAATAAGAAATACTTCTTATTAAACGTCTTTCACAAATTAATTCATTTTTTCAGAAAACTTACACTTCTTTGACGAATGTGGCTTTGGGTTGTGGGTAAATTCCACCTTCATTGCGTCCCATTGTTGCACCGGGATGGAAAAAGTTGAAACTAGATATTTGAAACTAGATATTGGAAACTAGATATTTTGGGCGCAACTGTCAACATCAACTGAATAAAAAAAAAAAAACATTTTCTTCTGGTTTTCTTTTATCTGACGTTTGTATACAATTCATCGCTTTGGTAGCACAGCTTTAAGCCTCAATACAAATTATGCCCCGAAAATTCTCGGGGAATCGCTGATCCCCATACTGGTTGCTGGTTCAATCTGTTCCGCGCTTTAGTACTACTTACATTACGTCACATGACGTAGCAATCATTTCTTGAAATTAAGTTCAATGAAACTGATCATTGGGTGATATTCCGAAAAATGCTCAGTAAATAAATCTTATATTTCTTTCGATGTTCAAAAAGAATTTCGTCGAATTTTTATACTGAAGAAATTAGGTGGCTATGGTTTGACTGAACCGATTTAACTGAAACACGGGTATCCCCCATTACAAATTCTTTGAAAAAAGGATTGGTACAAAATGATGAAAGCTCTTACAAAAATAAATAAGTAAGGACAAATCCAAAAATCACTAGACATTGTATCAAGCTTCTGGTTTGGTTAAATCTGACAACTTCAGTGCTTCGAAACTACAAATCTAACAATGTTTAGGGAGAAATTCTTCAGAGAGTTGAAGGATCCGTCGTTAAAACATGCTAAAGTTGTAGACTTATAAGTAAACATTAATTTGAAGAAATTATTGTTTTTTTTTTTTTTTTGATTTTCAAAATTTTAAGAACTTGGACCATTTGAATTAAAGATGCCAACTTAACGAGGTACTCTATTACCCGCTGTTGTATAGATTTTAGTTTATTCCTCCTCAATAAATTTCATAGGCAATGTATCCTGACAGTTGGGCTTTATTTGAAGATCTTTACCTAGAAAATCCGACCATAAGAAGCCCAGTTATTATTTTCAAATCAACCATATCGATTCAAATAAAAAAACAAAATCCTCCCATAGGTTTTATCAGGAAAGAGTGATTACACCCACGGGTAACACAATGGATCTACATTGATCTAAGTGTGACAATAGTAACATCAATTGTCAGCCCAACAACCTAACCTAACTGTACGACTGTAACTTTGTGTGCAAAACGTTGCCTTAAAGATTAAAATTTTGCACCAAAATGGCAAATCAATATTAAACAATCAATTTCAAGTTTTTAAGTCCACCCCTTAAAAAGATAAATTTTAAAACCTGGCTGTCGGTGTCGCGGGAAAATGAGGTCACTGACAGTAGTCATGTCATTGACATTTCATATGAATAGTTTACCCTGAATTCGCGTATTTTTACGTTTTGGTATTAAACACCAAAAACTTTTTGTGTCTAGTAGTCAAATACCTTTTTATTCTTTTGTAAAGTATTCGATTAAAAAAAAGGAAACTCATGTTAGCTTCCTTTGTCCAAACAGGGTTTAAATAGTATTTTAATAACTGAAAACCGGTTTCATTCTGAAATTCATCTGTCGGTCATGGATGGGTCAATAAGCTTTTTGATCTCTTCTGTGAACTGATGAGCATTCCTAGCGAAACGGGTATCACGGGTGAACTGGTTGAGGAGAGGAATGCAACTGGATACTTCAAGTAAGCATTGTTTATGAAAGAAGCGATAACGCAATGAAATACATGAAACAAAAACATTCCGACACGGTGTTGAAGAGATGAAAATGATCCCATGATAGCCCTGTTGCTGCACGTGCCAGATCAGAAGGGATGCCAAATTTCTTACATCGATAAAGAAATCCTAAGCGCTTAGCAGCATTTTTGGCGATCGATCTCGAGAATGTCATTCCAATGAAGATCGTCGGTAACACACATGCTGATTACTGAGAGACTTTCGGCTTCTTCGATGCAAGTGCCATTTCAGGACAATGGCATAAGGGGTACATTTTGCTTCGACGACAATAGAAAGCATTGAGTTTTCGAAGCATTAAACTCCACACGATTTTGTATACCCAATATAACAATACTGCAAAGATCGAAGTTTAATGAGCTAATCATACGATACCGTTGCAATTACACTTCCGAAAAAGATGGATGTTAGTTTGAGAACGGGTATGGGTAGCTAAGCGTAAAATCGTCGGCAAAACAATGAAGTGGAATAGAAGTTTCAGACCAGAGATCATTTATAAAAATGTGGAAGAGAGTGGGAGATACCAGTATTTATTTTTTGAAGATCATCAGACTTGAAATCGTCCAATACAACAAGTATTGAACGATCTAGAAGGTAACTTCTAATCCAAAGAGTAAGGGTTTCGTTGATACCAAACACACGCATTTTCGATAAGAGTGTCTGGTGCCAAACTTTATCAAATACCTTAGAAATATCAAGCGCAATAATCTTACTTTCTTCAATACATGTTTCACTCTGCGGTGAGATGTGCCATCAGATCACCATCTGAACGATTGCTGCAAAAGCCGTTTTGCCGATCATTAAGAAGCTTTTGATCTTAGAGATATTTCTTGAACTGAAGATATATCAGCGATTCCATGATCTTACCTATTGATTGATTTTTGAAGTGGATCGAATTAAAATTTTTCAAAATCGATATTTTGACATAACTGTATGGTAAAAAAATATATTTTCCATGCCACACCCAAAAAAATTTTCCAGGGGTATACTGCCTCTTGCGAGGAATTGACAAATCGCTCGCCATAAAAAGTGCTGCTGATTAGCTGTTCGGAATCGGCAGAAAATTGTAGGCGCTAGTTTCCATAGGGATACATACAAATAAGGTACGAAGATTAACTTGCTCTCTATAGGTAGGTATAGTAGTAAAAGTACCTTCTCTACCCCTTTTATAAATTCAAGATTGACTTATGTACTTGTAGTATGGCAACTATTGGTAAAGATAAAGTGTTGCAAGGAAGCGACAGAAATTATTAACCGTTTCTCTTTTAGTGCACCTCCACACCCATATTCAGTTCTAAGTCTAATCATAAAAAGGTAATATAGGTACCTACCTACCTAATGTGACTTTAACTACATTTTAATGATTATCATGAACCAAGTTCATGAAATAACTTTTATTGATGCAATAATTACGTAGGATAGATACGTACCAACCTAGGAAAATAAAATGCACGACTGGGTCGCACGAACTTGCTCCTATGTAAAAGACTAAGAATTTCAAAAATGAATGTTATTAGAGAAACTGTTCATAAGCATAAAATTCATTTTTTAAATGACTAAAAAAAACTTCTTTAGTAGTTAAAGGTAAGAATAGGATGCCATGTGATTCAAGTAAATATAGATTTATGCAAGAACAAAAATTATAAGTCTTTGTAGTGGTTTCTTAAAAAATAAGGTTTTATATAAGAAAATTTTAAAACATTTTTAAGAAAAAATGTTGGTACGCCAATTTGAAGTTTTTATTATTGTATGAGTTAAATTTACAAAAAAAGTATTGAGCCGTTTTCGAGTAATTGAATTTTCAAAAAACAAAAAATTGATTTTTTTTTTTCAAAATTCAAAAAAATATTTTTCTTAAAGTTTTGAAATGCAATGTTTTTTAAACTTTTTAGAAGCTTCCCTTTACGAAATTTCATTAAAATCCGTTGTGCTAATAATGAGAAAATCAAAATTTTAAAAAATCGTTCTATGGTAGGTACAGTCAGTAATATCTTGTTTTCAAATTTTTTTTTATTAAATTACAGATATTAAAAAATAATACCTAGAAAGAAAAAAAATTTAAGCAAAATTCTCGGAACCGTTTTCGAGAAAAATACGATTTTCGAAAACCATTTTTTAACATTTGTATGGAAGGTACCGTTATTTTTAGGTAAAATTAATTTATTTTTCTTATATCTTGTAGATTATTTTTCCAAACTTTTATTTATCAAGTTTTGAAAAAATCGAGCATGGGGTTTTCGAAATATTGAGTTTTCAAAAAAAAATTTTGAAAGTTTTTTTAAAAATCCAAAAAAAATGTTTTGGAAAATTTGAATACACAATAATATTCAAACTGCTGGGAAGCTTTAGCATAAAAAAAATGATCAAAATCGGTGGTAGCGTTTTTGAGAAAATCAAAAACAAAAAAAATGGTCCCAAGGGGGGTACCAAAACTACTCATTTTTTTGAAAACTTTTTTCGACCATTACCTAGGTTTAACTAAATTAAATTTTTTGAATTTTTTTTAAGAAAATCGCAGGGACAGTTTTTGAGAAAAAAAAATATTTATAAAATTTCGGAAAAAAATCGTATGGCAGGTACCGTTATTTTTGGTCATAAAAAATCAAATCAAAAAACATCCGGGGGTAAAAAATCAAAACCCATATCTACCAAGTTTGAAGAAAATTGGCCGAGCCGTTTAGCTGTAATCGAACAGACAGACAGACAGACAGACAGACAGAATTGCCAGACCCACTTTTTTCGTCTTCGCTATCAGCGTAATGTCAACTTTGATCAAAATCTCGAGTTCGATTTTTTTTACGAATACATAACTTGCCTTATAGTACCTATAAGTCGCAAGTAAAAATAGGCTACATAGGTATTTATGTAGTAGTATATGCATGAGTTCAAAACTCATGCCAAATTTGGAACCTCCTTCTTTTCTCCAAAAAATTAATTCCTTTGTTCCCTCAATGACTTATTTTCAATAATTCTCAGAATACAAAGTCATATCGAGATAACATAGACTTTTGTCTCACTCAATCTTGTCGAAACACAACTGTCTGAAGGTTAAAAATTTGCAAATCTATTTTAAATCTTTCCGCTGGTTAATTATAAAAATTTCCTGGAATTCGACATTTGGTTTTCGAAAGCAATAAAATAAAACTAAACAACAACAACAATTTACATTACTCAGGTAGAAAACAACAAATCTACAAAAACAACTGTCACATTCAAAATGCATTTATGACAACCGAAACAAAAAAGTATCTATCAAAGCTACATACCTATACCTTTATATTTACGTAGCTATTACAACAACAACGCAATTATAGTTTTAAAGAATACACAGATACAAGACACAATACAATCATATTGTCAAAAGTATCTAAAGATACTGGAGATCTTAGTTCTGACACTGACCAAGGTAATTATCCACGATTAGTTCTGTATAGCAGTTATAGCCATTTCATATGTATGAATCTGTACCAATTTTGTCTGTGTGTTGATAATTCTGAGACAAAGACGGGGCAAGAAAAAAAAAGATATTTTTAATTAAGTTTCCGCCACCAAAAGGCCAAAGGAATCTCTCAATCTTTTCGATTCAACAACATGCATGACTCCACGACTGGATAACTGGTTGTTAAAACAAAACAAAAAAAAATCATAGTTATTTACTTTCGGACACATTCGTAACAATTATGTATGTCAAACTGACAAAAGACCCAAAAAAGATCACCAATTTTTCTCGCGGAAGGCAAAGTATGGCGGGTATCCATGGATTTGCGAGCCAATAGGTATCATATCAAAAAATATGTTTGAAACAGCAGGGAAGGATTAACGATTAAGAAACGATAAACGTACCTTAGGCGCCTATGTCAAACCAAAGGTTTGTCCGGATTTTGGGGAAATTAAGCGAAATTAACGTGTTAAAACAACGTTTTCAATTTCTTAGTTTTTTACCTCAAAAATTAATCTAGGCTATAAAATTGTATGCTATGTTTTCATCATTGGATTATCTTAGTTCAGATTAAATAAATTCATGCAGTGCTTCCACCGTACAAACAGATTAACAAACAAGTCGATTAACTTTGGCACATGTTTGAGACAGAAAGTTTTACTTATGACAAACGAAATAAAAAAAAGTCGGTTGTGCATATACATATCGTTCAACTCGATATATACGTAGGTTAGTTCGATTCGTAAATTTATAAGCTCTTTGAAGATTTATCATGATTATTTTCTAATCTACGAGATTTACGATTTATTTTTGTATGGTAATTTGCACAAGATAAAGTGTTAATCTAATTTAATCTCAGTTTAGTAACTGGTAGAGACGTAATATAAGTAGTAAAATGAAATCACTTTATCAAAGCAACTTAGTTTGAAAGGAAAGTAAAATAATATATTTTTAGCTTTTAAAACGCTATAAGATGGTATTGTTTTGATGCATCTTATGATGATAATTTTGCGAACCACTCCAAGTACAATTGGACCGAACGAATTTAGTATACAATTTACTGAAAAGATTATGAATACGCAGAGGGAAGCGTATCGGAATTCCACTTTTTAAAAGTCTGAAATTAAGTTTTAAAATGCGTCTTCTGAAATACTTCTCTTCAAATCTAACCTTAACAATACCAATAATTTAAAATCTTAAATAAAATATCTATCATTTTATGAGGTAGTGTACCTACAATCTTTATTACAACTCATAATTAAGGCGTGTTTGCTGATACGACACTTATAGCCTTTTCACACCAAACCCAAAATGTCGTTATGGACTAAATGTTTTCGAAAAGTCTTAAAGAATTCTCACCGAACGTTTAAACATTTTCGTTTGACATTTCAATTTTGTTGAGACCAACTGTCAAATTTTGTATTGATGATATAATTCAAAGTTAAAAATTTAGTTCTGCTCATCTTATTTTTGAAAATAAAATTAATTCTAACCAATTAAGACAGATTTTTATACATAAAGAGAAAATTGAACGAAATATGAAGATCCCACGCAATTGTGGCACCTTACAACTTCCTTTTCCTTTTCTGACATGTTCTGGATATATAAACTAATAGAGGGATATGGCCGTAGCTAGGTAGGGGCATTAGGGGGCAATGCCCTACCTTAAAAATCAACTATCGTATCGTAATGCCACTGATTCAAAAACTGGTTTTCCAAAACACGAAAAATCTATTTCCCATTACCAAGCTATGGCCATGTGGCAGGATAAATTATTTAGAGTGTCTGCTAAAACTAGCAGTTTTGAAACGTTAATATATCAAAAAGCTTAAGAAAGACATAGGTACTACCTTAGGTCTATTATTGAGGTTATACAATTTGTCAACGAATTAGCTTTGTGTGGAAATTATATTATTGTGTGGAAGAAGAAAAAGAACAAGGATTATTTCAGAATTTGTTTGAATACACCTGCATGAAAGATCCAAATTTAAAAGTCTCTTACTCATATACACAAATTGGAACATATCGTTCACCTGAAATTCAAAATCAAATACTTCAAGTAATAATTATAGCAGTACGAAGTTCCATTGTTAAAGATATTAATGAATCGGACCTAAACTGGTTTACTATAATGGAAGATGGTACGAGAGATAACAATAACCGCCAAAAAAATATTGCAATAGCAATAAGCTACGTTAAAGATGGAATTGTCAATGAGTCGTTGCTGACAATTACTACTACTGAAAATCTTGATGCAGCCAATTTTACTGAATTAACGTTAAATAACATAACCGGAATAGAAAATAAATTGGCCCGAAAAATCCCCGTAACAAAAGTTGTACACGATAATTATTCATTGATTTTGACGACTTTGGATGAAGTTAGAAATGACAGATTTAAGGGTAATGACGTCGCCAAGAGTGGGGACATTAAAAAAGTGATGCTCAATTTGGAATTCCGAATGGTTGTGGCCAAAAAAATATTATCCATGCCCCAGCCTTCAGACGCAGCTTTACAATCCCGAAGCGCAGGATTGAAAGACGCCATAACAATCATTAAGCTCACCCAAAATAATATAAGGAAACTTAGATCAGAAATGTATCATCAAATTTTGGAAGAAGCAAAGTCTTTGATAAGCGACGATTCCGAAAATACGACTCATACCCAAAAGAGGCAAATCAAATCGGATGGATGACTACTTGGTATATATGGCCCTTCCTGTTCCTCTGCGAGACAAAATATAGAACATCAGAACGCTCAGCTATTTAAGTCTGAGTATTTCGAACCGTTGGACTATGCACTAATAGCTAAATTACAAAGGAGATTTTCGGACAACGACGATCTACTAAATTCAGTAGCAAGTATAAATGAGTTGGATGTAGACAAAATGCTACCGTTGAAAAACTTAAGTAAGTCTGAGAAAACAAAACTATTTGTAAAATGTACAGTTTCACCAAGCCACTTTTAATTCTAAAAGGATAATAAACGATCCAAAACAGATAAATTTATCAGGTCAACAAATTTTAAGACTATTAGCGAAAGCCCATTTAATTGCAATTTGGTGCAACTGGCCATAAGTTACTGCAAGAAAATCAAATATTTAACGCTACTTCGTTCAATGCTGCAATGCCAAGTTCTTTTGGTTGCTCCTCTTTATATGACAATAAATAAATACACTTTTAAATATATCATAACAAAATTACTAATTACTTCTGTGGCAATCCATAGAATGTAGCACTGCTGTGTGCGAATCTACGTTTTCAACTTTGACTGCAACCAATAGGCCTCAAAGGCTATCCATGAGTCACGAAAAAAGTCAAGCATGGTATTTCTGGCCTTTGAAAAGAAAAGAACCAAGTCAGTTGATCTGGATGAAGTACTTCGTATTTTTAATATATGGCGAATCCAAAAATTTAGTTATTTTAATGAAAGAACTTTGTATTGTTGTCCATGTAGCCCTATTGAGGTAACCGTGCGTCGGTCGGAGCGGAATTCTCTCCGATTTCCTACGAATCGGAGACATTTTGTTTCGAGGTAGTTCTCCGATAAGCTGATCGGAAGTTCTGTCAACGCATTTTTATGCGATGCTTCGCGATGAAGTACTTCTAATGGTCTTATTTTTGGCAGATGCAAACAAAATTTTCTCCGAAGTCCTCCGACAAGTTCTTGTTGCGGAAAGTATTTTCTTTTTAAATAAATAGTTAATTAAAATGTAAGAAATAAACTTTATTTGCGTTATATTTTGTTAACTATTTATAATAGACTTTTTGTTCTTAGACAGAACGAAAAAACAAGTTCGCACCAATATAAGCGGCTGTGTTTTGGGAAGTCCTGGCCAATCAGTTAAATTAATTAGGACCAAGACAAATTGATGTTGGTGGATGGAAAAAAAGTATGTTCGTGAGCTTTTGTTTTGTGCATTGATCCATTTCTATTGTGATTGAAGTATAACTCAAATAAACATAAAATATTGTGTTTCAAAAGTTTTTTTTTTCAATTTATTCTTTTTTTGACACTTCAAATGGAAACAAAAATCATATGTATGGAAATAGAGAGGGGACTTTACTTGATAGTTTTGATTTAAAAATCGGTGCATCTTATAACATTTCTTAAAAACGCTAGGGCATTATAATTGAAAAAAAAAAATACTTTTTATAAACAATAAATTGGTACACTCTCTCACCGATTTTTCATGGTTTAAAATGCTTACAGCCTTATTTATTATTTTACACTAATACTGGGTTCAACCTCGGAATAGTTAAACCGAGCCGAAGCACTTACTTCGGGTTTACGCCACGCCAAACAAATCCTTATTTATAATACATTTTCTTAGCCGTTTTAGCTACGCCTTCCTTATGTCAAATATATTGGGAAAAAAGTCACCAATCTAAAACTCTGGTTATTATACACGTAAAGCAAACCCCAGCTGATTTCTATTATTATTAATTGGATTGTATAAAGTTCAAATCCAATAAATGAATGTACCAACAACTTTCCGTTCCCAATACCGTACAATTGTTAGAGCTTTGGAAAATAAAAATAATTTATTAATGCAAAATATCTATCCTTTTTGTCTTAGTAAGAAACGAAAAAAGAATTGCTTACAATCCTTTTTGTAAATTTCACAAGATGTCATGTCAAAATGACATTTAGATACTAAAACGGCCTTAAACCCTCTATGAACCAGTTTTAGCTTATTCCACTGCTATTCCTTGTGCATTTTCATTATAAATAAGGTTTTCAGGATTAGAGCCGTTGTAAAGTCGAAGTAACTTTACTCCGTCGCTAAAACGAGTTAGTAAATAAGGCTGTTATGGTATTTATTTTATAAAAAATTATCGAAAATATATCGCATTTTCGATATATCGGTTAATTACCACATCTGTGTCTTAAATGTATATCCATCGCAATGCGTCGTTGCATTTCTGTGAAATTTCTTCCGATGAAAGCTACTTCGAACCGAAATTGAATTTCCGACGAAGGATGCGTTGCGGAGAAAATTCCGCTCCGACGGTTACCTCGTTAGGGCCGAATATGTTAAGAGAAATAATATTATAAACCATTATATAAATGAATGTTTAGCACTTATCTATCACCCCCTCCCGACAATTGAGTTCCACCTTTACCAGATCAGATCATATTTCATATCAAGTAAAATTTTTACTTGCGCCCTACATGTTATCACCGATGCCCTACCTTGAATTCAACTCCAGCTACGGCCCTGTAGGGGGACCTGCATATATAAACAATAAACAATAAGTCAAGGACAAGTACGGTTTTGCAATTTCTGTTGACACCATATCGTCAGCTGAGTTGAGTTTCTTTTGAAAGCATACCACCATTTACGAAAACATTTCGTATCCAAAAAATTTATGAGTAAACTTTTGTTTTTTTTTTATATAGGTTCTACACCAAAGCCAATATTTTGCGAAAACCAAGTTTCGGGTTTGGTGTGAAAATACTATTTAAAATCTGAGCCCAACTTAACTTAAAAATCTTAGTTTCATTTCAGAAAATTGTCCTAAGCTTTAAAATAATACAAACTGTGAACTCCAATTTATTTCTATGCTTATTTCAAAATACATCCACATATTTATGTGAGCATGAGTAAACATTCTTCAATGTAATACATATTCAAGTTTTAAATTGGTTCATTACCTGTATTGATAAGCGGTCAACAATTTAGGCTAAATTAGAGCCTAGTCATAGGTATCTATACCTATACGCCAAATCATCACTAAAGATAAATTTGAAGAAATCATCCATAACCACGACGCACCCTTTTACGAGAAGAACAACAACAATAAGATTATGTAAGAGCACATTATTATTTTATTTGATTTTATTTTTAGTAATAATAATAAGTCAAATTGAATATAAAACAAACTGAAGAATAAAAATTCTTAATCTTAATCACAATTTAATTGAAATTGATACAATTTGACTGGTTTCGAAATTAAGTCAATGTACAAGAAGCAGGAAGTTATGCAATTTCGAAAACAATTTTGGATTTTATTCGAAAATTGCACCAATCAATCGGTAAAAACATAATACAGATTTTAAATTAAATGTGTACTTTCCCAAAGTGCCATAATTTTGCTAAGCTTTTACTTTTACAGATTGTTTTTACATTTAATGACAAAGCTGCAAAATCTTAAGCAACCTATTATTTAGGGCTTAGCAATTTACTAGTTAGCAAATTGTTAAACTTTTAATAATTTACTAACTCTCCGAAAATTTTCTTTCGTTTTACTAACTAGTAAATTACTAAATGCCTTTTATCAAAAATGGTGCATCTGAACACGTCCAAACAATGACAGTTCGTGAAAAAATACAAAGCAAACAAAACTAAGGCCGGTATTCACCGAGCGCTCATAACTTAAGAAGCTCATAAACCTATTCACCAAGCAATATTAGTGAAGATCTACGAGCGCTCTTAAAAGTTAGGAGTGGTCCCGACCACTCCTAACTTACGAGCGCTCTGTTCGAAAGTTTGTTCGCTTGTGCGTGTGTCACGCACGCATTTGACTCGAATCCATGTGAGCAATGCCAAGTAGAAGAGTATCCATTTGCTGTCAAGACCAGCGTTCGGACTTTATTGCGAAAGCAGTAGATCTACTGCACTTTTTTCTTATTTTTTAAATCTACTGCACCACTGCGCTTTTCCTACAATCTACTGCGATTCTTCAGATTTTTTTTGAATAGCAGCACTGATCATAGAAATAAATGTGCTCATAACAAAATGTCAAAATTTAAAAAGATTCTCGTCTCTTTTGTGCAAGTCTTGTCAGATATATGGGCTTATCACTGTAAATCTTAACTTCTTGAGTTTGAAAAAAACAAAAAAAAAAATTAAGGCACGCATGTAAATTTGAGTTTTTCTTCAATTATAGACCACGAATAAATAAAAACCTTCAAAATAACTCATATGTATTGCTTGTTGAAAAGTATAAAAGTATAAAGTATAGAAAAATGAATTTAAAATAATTTATTTTAAAAACCGAGTTAATTGATTTGGTTTTTGTTTTTAATATTCACAGCCTCTTTTTTCAAACTTATTTGTTTAACACTTTTACCATTTTTTTTTAGAGTTTCTACAGTTTAAATTACGCTCATTGTAAAAGTATAATCAAAGAATGCTTTGGAGTGCTAGTAAAAAATGTGCCTTTTTTGAAACAGTTACGTTTTTTACGTTCGTTTTATTAACTTCATAAAATTTGTACATAATGAAGCACGCATTGAAACCAAAGTTTTATTTACTCTAGATGGCTTAAATAATGATGCAAACCATAACAAAATGCCCCATGATCAATGTTAAAAAAATAGACAGGAAAATTTGTGACAATTAAAGATTTACGAAAAATCACGCATGGCAGTTTTTTCTAAAATTTATATCATATAGGATTACTTATAAGGAAGGCACGCACTCAAAATGAATAATTTCAATTAATTTTGACCTTCATTTATTTTTGCAATAATACAAAACGTTAATTATCCACGCACGCAACCAAAAGTCTCAATATTCGATGATTTTTTCGATTTCAAACACTTTCGCACTATCTCAATGGTTCATTTTATAAATTGAATAGTTAAAACTCAATGATATACATATATAATATTATAAGTAAGAGTATATTTGTTCACACATTCTATGTAAATGAATCGGTGATTGTTTAGACAACATAACTGAAATTTTATTTTTTTTTCACAGGAGATACAAAAAATCATACATTTTTGGACGTGTAGTCATTGTCATTGTTTTAACCCAAAAATCTTATAAGAGTGTTTCGACTTTTAAGCCATTAAGGATTTTTTAACATGTTTTTTTTTCTCTTCCGTAAAAAATTAAAAAATATCACTTATGTTGTTTTAACAATCAACGATAATTTAAATGTGATTTGAGATTTAACTTTGGTTTCCTTGCTTATAATTTTTTGTTACCTAATCAAAAAAAATATATGTATTTCTACTGCGAAAATTTTGGTTTTACTGCGATTTCTTGGGCTATTTACTGCGATCTGCGATTTATGAAGTCCGAACCCTGTCAAGACCAACATTCCACAACATTTCACAGTTTGGGTATGCCTGAACAAGAGAGAGTGGCTCTCATTTTCGAACTTCGAAAAACACTTGCGAGTGGTTTGGTGAATACCCCACAGAAATTTCGAGTTAAGAGGCTCGTAAAGTTAAGAGCCGTTTAGGAGCGCTCGGTGAATACGAGCCTAAATCTTAGGAACGGACTTGATAATTTGATTTGTCAGAAGTCAAAGTGACAACCAAATTTATTTCTCCAATAGAAGTGTAATGTAACTAATACTAATAATTATGGTGAAATTGGAATCCCACGGTCTTGGATTTTTAGGTTTTCAAACAGAGAACCGAAGTTGTCTTGTCAGACATATAACTGGAGTAAGATTCTCCATCGTCCAGCTTTTCAAAAGGATTTGCTCGGGACTTAAAACATTGCACTTTTCTGCACAAAGCTGAGTCTTCAAACCTATCGAAATCTTCGTCTTCCGAAAACATTTTATATTATTTTTTTACTTTTAAAAATAACTAGCTCACGAATCATAAAAAAAAACACAATTTAACTATTTCAAATAAAATTGCAAAGAAATATGTTCCGAGGGAAATGACAGAATTCATATGGATTTAGCAAATTACTAAAAGTTAAAGTAGCCAATTTTTGATTTTAACTTTAGTAAAATGTTAAGAGATAGTAATATGTTAAAATCGTTTAAAATAAGCAAAATCCTTAGTAATTTACTAAAATGGCTTTAACATATTACTAACTAGTTTAAAATTTTGCGCCAATAACTTTAAAAATGAAATTGAATTTTAATTAAAACCAGTATAATTTGTTTGAGAATTGTTTCGTCTTCGTTTTGTCATATTTATAAGATCTAACATAAAAAACTACCCTTAAACCATGTGTCATTTCCTTACTTGATATACCCAAATAAGTTTTTCGGTCTGATAAACCATGAAATTTTCCTAAGGGTGAAATCTAGCAAATAATGAAAAGAAATTAAAAATTTGAAGTGAGTTTGTTCGGGGCACTAAATATTCTAGTCCGCTTATGTATAGAGATCGGTATAAGTTTTACACTACAGTATAGCACGGATATAAGAAACTCTTAATATTATGAAAAAGTCTTTTTTTAATTTACATTTTTTTCTTCTATGCAAGCTATGGATATAAGAATGAAAATTTCTTATAAGGAAATAAAAAAACAGTTACAAAACCAAGCAATATCAATAATACGCCTGTTTGGCAACTTAAAATTTGGGCAGTCTTATTGTTTTTCTAAAAAAAAAATGTGAAATTTGATGTTAGCAAGCACATTTTATGACAGAGTAGGTAGTTCTTTTGGCAGCTGGAAAGCTGTCATTTGGTGGCAACTCAAGATAGGTAGATACAAACAAGTTTTACCAACTAAATGCTGATTACCTAGGTAATACCCACATACCTACTTTTTGATCTTGAAATAAGTACATATTTGTGTTAAAAAAGGTAAAAAAGAGTTTCATAACTGGGTTTTTTCTAACATGAGAATTTCTTTTATCTGTAAAATAAGTAGGTACCTACGTGCTTAGGTATAGGTAAACATACTTTTCTATGGTAAATAAAATGGACCAAAATTGTGTTTAAAAATGTTCTCGGAAGAATAATTTTAATGAATAAATGCATAATGTCGTTACGTGATATAAGTGAGTGAGATAGGATGGGTGTAACAATGTTAAATCATTATGTGCATATATGTGACTACGTTCGATTCATTGGCGCAAAATTTTAGCCGAATTAGGACGATGTTAGGGCTGAAACTAGGCTAAAATGACGATTTTGCATATCTTAATCGAATATAGCTTCATACTTTCTCTACCCTTTTATTAAAGTTAAAGTCATCGAATACCTACTTATCTATTTTATTTGTTAAGTACCTATCGTGCTAACTTCATATGAGCTCTTCAACATTTACAAACGTCATAACAGATCTGTTTTCTTAGCTTTTTTCATGAACTGTCATTACTTTAGGCGTGTTCAGAAGCAATTTATTTAAAAAACATAGCCTTAGCACTATGCACTATACCCTTGACACACATCTAGCATAGACACAATAGTATGAATACTATAATATTCTCAATACCATGCTACGTGACACACTATAGAACATAGTTTGACAGCCAGTCATGTTCGGGCGAATAAAAATTTTCAATCTTTCAAATGAAGATATTTAAGATATGTGATGGATCTTTCAAGCTCCACTTAAACCGTCGATATTGCTCCAAATATTCAAAATCTCGGCGATTTGGTGGCTGCCAAAAACTTTCCATTTTATAAATTCGTTGCT
Organism: Chrysotoxum bicinctum; assembly: GCA_911387755.1. NCBI lineage: Eukaryota > Metazoa > Arthropoda > Insecta > Diptera > Syrphidae > Chrysotoxum > Chrysotoxum bicinctum. The sequence goes on from OU426989.1 coordinate 99,174,257, forward strand.
ATTTTGAAATAAAAAAATTTGAAAATATTAAAAAGTCATAATAAACATCAATATGACAATGAGTTTAAGTAAAATATTTTCCACTTTAGAAAAATGGAGCTAAAAAAAAAATTTCGCTAAGGAGAAGACTATACTACGAAAAATATACGCTAGTATAGATAATACTGCGCTCATACCATTTTGCTTAGCTGGTACCTAGGTATTACCTTAGTACCTATACCTTGACAGACATGTGGTTCATTCCTATATTCCTATGGTGTCTATACTAGATGTGTTTCAAAGGCATACGAAAGGGCTTGTATAATCTACCTACTTTAAAGTTAGCAAATTGATAAGGAATAGGTTCCTATCATACCTAATACCTACCTATAATATTTTAATACTACGTTGCTTAAAATTTTGCGTAATTGAGATTATCGGAGATTGAAATTCTTCATAGGTATTCATTGATCTCGATCTACCTATGTAGGTATGTTCATATCTACATACCTACCTAGATGTAGATATTTATTTGTTTTTGTCAATTTTTGTTTAGATCTTTAATGGCTAAATCACAACCTCGCGTTCGGTCGGTCCGGCGTTAATGGGCGTTTGGTCGTATTTACGATTTTATGTGTCAAAAAGCTCGACCCTAGCATTTGTAAGGCGAAATTAAGCTTCAAACTACGAGCGTTGACTGACATTTATAAGTGACTTTGATAAGTACCTACTTAATTGAATATTTTCAACAAATTTTGTTATTGATAAATATATGTATACATATAAAATACTGGGTATTTTAAACTTTGGGCATTCAACATAATTAATTTATAAGACTATTTTTTCAAACAAGAGATGAATATGTAGATATGGATGATCTTGATGACCTCCTTGACTTTTCTTTGTTCAGCCTTATGAGCTATGCTGGTTATGAGGCTTAAAAAACTACGAAAAAAGAGTAGAAAGGCAGCGATGGGTTCGGGACCTCAATTTAAACAGAGACACTGATGCATTCTTTGCTCTAAATTATGATGCGATGCAAAAGCATGATCCAGAACAATTTTCTAAAATAACCCGAATGAAACCGGCGACATTCTTGGAGAAAACCAATTTCTCCTAGGTGTAGACTTTTTTTGTATTAAAAAATACAATCGTTATCCCGAATCATGTTTATTAATTTCTCTTCGAAAGAGCTCATATTTTTTAATTAATTTCTTTTCTTTTTTTAATCAAAACAAAAACAATGAACTGTCAAACGCCCGACGAAATAGAAAACAGATCTACTTTTGCTTTGCCCTGGCGTTAGTCTGACGTTTACGATATTACGATATAAACCTCAGGCGTTGCTGAGGCGACATTTCAGATTTCCTCATTAGAGTTTATTGTTTTTATATGTAATTTCAAAGCCCAACCGTCTGAACGCGAGATTGTGGTTTGGCTATAAGTGTCTATTGGCAGTTACTCTATTTTCGTATCGTTACATTAGTTATGTAATTTCCTAAATTGAAATTGAAATCCGCCAACGCGCATCTGCATTGTTCAGAGATACAAAATATGCCTTACCTACATATATATACACATTATACATAGGTATCCAAAAATCAATAAATTTTAGCAAAACGCACATGCAATTTTCTTTTTGTCGTCCTGCTGTGCACAACTATGCCAGAAGATCGTTCTGTGCTTCTAACTATTTACTCAGCAGATAGCCTACATATACACACATATACACATATATAAACATAAAAACATACGTTTATTGTAGATACCTATGTACCTATATAAAGGAATTCTTTTGTTCGATGCAGATGCGTTTTTCAAATTCCAATGCATGCATGAATGCACAAAAATCTAGGCTTCACTTATTGATTCAAGACAGGAATACCAATGCAGCACATTAGTGAAATGTGGAATAACTACACACACATTGAAGTAGCCCTGAGATCCTTGACGGCGGGATTTTTTCCAAAACGTTCTTTTTACATTCTATTGTTTTTTTTTTTGTTCGGGAAGCTGCACGAGATGTTTGCGTCTTGTGTGATCTGCGGTGGTGTGTTCATACACATATTTAAAAAGATTTTTTGTCTGTAGTGGTCTTATGTACCTGTGTCAAATGTATGTCAATATGTTATTTGACCTTCCTCCTTTATTGGCATATGGTAAACTGAATAAACATAAAATGTGCTGTGAATTGTGATGCTTCTTAGATCAAGGAAGAGTAGTAGGTAAATTGCTTTTTTGAAATAAAAAATAAATCCGTTTTTCCCCTAAAAATAGAAAAAAAAACTTGGAAAAAAAGAAGAAAAGTTTACCTACACATATTGGACACAAACTGAATCGATAGTTTAAAAAATGTAGGTAAATCAAATTATTTGATCAATCAAAACAAAAAAGTATCTATTAGATACCTACCTACCTACCTACCTACTTATACCTAACTTACCGCAAAATGTTTTTAAAAAAAGTTTAATTTCGAAATTAATAGGTACCTACCTATTCATTCATCAAATCCCTAATTAATTATGTATGTAAATGTATATTGGCGCTCAGTTTTGATCAGAATACCTAGTTAATTAATAGGTAGGTATGTGAAATTTGTACACAAATTCATGATCTAGTCGTTGAGTTGTTCTTTTCTTCAAACTTATGCGATAGAGATTTTAGAGAATGTGGAAGATTTACTTTAATAATTCCAAATCGACTAAGCTAAAACCGCCTGATTGAAATACATTATGTTAAAACAACATCTTCAAAAGTAGGTAGATAGGACCTAAGAAGGTATAGGAATGTACAGAAATACAAATTTAGGTAGGTAGTTCGGTATTTACATATATTTCTTTTCAATCCTTTTTTGCTATTTTTTTAAGTTCAAAGCTGACTTTGTTTGCAAAAATAGGAGCACAAATGGGTGGATTTGACGATAAACGGTACCTAGATACATTTATGTTTCCGGTAAGTGACGATAACATAAAATAACTACCTATACTCTGTGCAAATATGTAGAATTATACAAAAAATACCTAGGTAGGTAGGTACCTACCTACAAAGCTTGCAAAGAAAATTTCTTTAGTTTAAAAAATGGGAGCAAATCCAAGGATACCTATCATTAATCCCTTTCTTCAAGGTCATTAATTTTCGACTCTGTGTTTTAGGCAAAAAAAACGGCTTTTTTCACTAACATCTGCAAAATAAGAAGACTAAATAAAACGATTTTTCGATTTTTTTTATATACCTACCTATTTCAAATTGCCGATTCAGTTGGAAAAAGGATGTCCGCTACCTTAAATGATTGTTGCTAAGTTTTGTATTAGATATTATCTTGTTTTACAACAAATTAGACTCACAGTCTCTCTGATATGGTATGATTTTCAATTTTTACTTCAAACAGACAAAGAAATAGCAACTTTTGATTTATATTATTTTCAATCGAAAGCTGTTAAAGAATGCAAATACCCTGCTCTGGCAGAAATTAGAGCAGAATCATATTGAAGGGCATTTCTTAACGACATTGACGAACTTCCGGAAATAAAGATGAAAAACTTAATCACTTTTATTAACGCGACTAAATGGCTCTGGAACGAACAAGCCAATAAAGGTTTTTTCAATAAGGGCGGGTAGATATTAAAATCGAATAAAACGAGCTTTATAAAGGTATTAACACAATTCTTTTTTTCGAGTGGTCCAATTTTTAATGACCCCGGTGATAGTTTATTATAGACTTCAATAAACAAGAAAATGTCCAGCGGGGTCAAATCACATGACCTTGGTGTCCAATTCAACCTCAAATATGGTAGTTCATGCAGAATGTCAATCGTGGTGTGCGCTGTGTGGTACGTAGCGCCATCCTGCTGGAAACACATATCGTCTAGGTCCATGTGGTTTATGGACGGTGACCGCCTCACCAACGTCGTTTTCGAAAAAGTAGCGATAATGACACTGCTGGTCCAAAATCCAGACCAAACGGTAACTTTTTGAGGATACGTTGTCACCTGGTGAACCTCGTGTGGTTTGGTGTCGCCTCATGTACCTACTACCTACAGCAATTTCGTTTGTTAACTCATCAATTCATCTATCATTAAAAAATTCGCTAAAGGTTATTTTTCGACCAAAATTGGGTTCCTCTTCCAAACGCTCCGAAGCCCATTGTGTGAACAAAAGGCGTTATTTATAGTCATGAACTTTGAGTTCCTGGGTCAGTTGGATAGTGTACGGTCGAACACCCTAGTCCCGACGCTAAATTCCCCAAGTTGAAGTCTGAGAAACACCGAGTTCTGGTTCACGACGACGAATCGACGGCCTCGGGCTCAGCTGTACACTTTCACGAACCGTGGTAATTATCTCGTCCGATTTTGCGTTCCTTTGAAATACGAATGTTGCCAAACTGATTCCCGAACCGGTCCTCTCATATTTGGTCACCAAACGTTGAAGAGTCGGTTGTTCAGCGTCACCACGTCTACCGTAAAATGAGCGCAAAGCGCGCAACGTTTGCACTAATGAACAATTATTTTGATAATAAAGTTTTAACATTTGGACGGTATGTTCAATCGTGTGACGTGCCATTGTGATTTGACATCAGTAGATAACCGTGAACCGAACGACAATTTTCAATGTACAACGTCATAATTTCGGCATGTTGTTTCTTTGTAAAATCGATGAAATGACATTTCTACTCAAGTCAATCGGTTGATAAATGTCAAAGTTTACATACTGACATAAAATATAGCATCACCTGTTGCGTATGGGATATTCCACAGTTAAAGCTGGGGGGCATTTAATATATAATTTTGTTTCCAAATTTTTCACTTATTATCTATATGGACTATGGACTTCCTTAGAACCAATTGCGCAAAATTTTAGTTGATTTAGTGCGATGTAAAAGCTGCTTAGTATGATACTGGTTTAAAACAACGATTTTGCACATTTTAATTTAACATGGCATCATGGCCGCAAAATTTTAAACAGCCTAGCCTAGTACTTAAGGTATTATGCGCAAAACAGATTAAACCAGCAACAGCACCAGCATCGTCAACAGCCAAACAGCATGCTGACCAGAAAACATTTCTCAAACACATTGCCACCAGCAACGTCATTTCATCTGCTTGACATTTCATATCGAAAAAAAGTTTTTCATTGTGGTGCCACTGAATATTGCAGTGGGAAAGTTGACAACACTGCACCAGCAACAGCAAATTTAGGACTTTGGCCTAACGACGCTGTTGGCGTTGCTGTGCTTATGTGTGTTGAACAATTGAAATACATTGGCGCAAAATTTTAAACATTTAAAAGATACTCTTAATCAATTTTAGAATGGGAGTCGACTCTAAATATTGAGTATAAAACTAGAACCGACTTTTTGTTAATTTTAAAGTTCATAAACTGTACTTTAACGTTAAAGAGCTCGTTTTACTTTAATAGCAGCAAATAGCTAGTTTATCTTTTAAAAGTATACTTTATCCATATTGACAATGGTCATTTCATACCAAAGCAAATCGAAGAAAAAATGTTTACTGATGTTTTATTCGATTTTTTAAAGATGTTTTTTGTAAATAGACTGAATCACTGAATATTATAAATTCTAAACAATCGTACGAAAGTGCTTTACGATTAACAAATCTGCACATACAAATGTACATTTATCTTATGTATGCACGCCGCCGCCGGCCGAGACGAGTATAGCTAAATTTATTTCCATCTAAAATAATGTAAATAACTTATAAACAATCAAAATCTGTACCGAGGTATTATATAAAATGTACTCTTTTTGGCGAAAAATTATTTGGTTTGCAGTTGGCTGTTCTTTTCTTTTTTTTTGTGTTTTTGTAGTTGTCTGCGTTATAAATGTCAAATTAAGGGTTGTTCAACGCAAATTCGCTTAGGTTCTGTTGTAAAACCCACATTAGTTAGAAGAGTTGTCTAATGTGATTCAAATTATGAAAAAGTTAGACAAAGTGTCTAAGCTAAACGACTGCGTTAAGTAGAGCCAGTTTTATTGCTTAAACGAGAACTTTTTTAAAATTTTGCACCATTAGCTCTAAATTAATGGCGGCCGCTGTTGCTGTTGACGGTGCTGTTGCTGGTTCAATCTGTTCCGCGCTTTAGTATGATATTACTTAACAATTTGCTAACTTTTAAATAGATTACTAGCTCTTTCTTAATTTTGAACATTTTCTAACTAGTATCGTGCTAAGGCTATTTTTTTAATAAATTGCTTCTGAACACACCTAAAACAATGACAGTTCGTACAAAAAAACTAAGTAAACAGACCTTGTGTGGCTTTTGTAATGTAAAGGGTACGATACTAAAAAATAAAATAGGTATTCGATGATTTTAACTTTAATAAATAATAAAATAATAAAAGGGTAGAGAAAGTATGATGCGATGTTCGATTAAAATTTGCTAAATCGTTGCTTTAGCCTAGTTTCATACTAAAATAGCGTTAGCATCGAACTAATTCAACGAAAATTTTGCGCCATAATTTCTTTACCCTTTTATTAAAGTTAAAATAATCGAATATCTACTTATTTTATTTTTTTAGTATCGTGCTAACTTCATGTGACTCTTTGACATTTACAAACTTCAAAAAAGGTCAGTTTACTTAGTTTTTTGCACGAACAGTCATTGTTTTAGGTGTGTTCAGAAGCAATTTATTAAGAAAATTGCTTTAGCACTATGCTAATTTAAAGATAGCAAATTGTTAAGAAGTATCATACTAATACCAATAATTATTAATTTCTGCTGAATTAATATGTTTTGGAAGTAGACAGGGTGTTCTTTTCTGTCACCGGTGGGGCAGATAAAACAGAAAGAATGCGACCCTTATTTGATACATCTAATTTGTGTTTATTTCACACAACGTAAATAAAGGACTATGCAGTGTGAAAAAAATTTGAAACAAAGTTGCCTTCAAAAAAGTTTTATCTAACACTGTAAGCCTTTAAATCAGAGTTACCATTGCCCAGTTGATGGAAATTCAGATGGCATTTTCTTTGGTTTTTGGTCTGTAACTTTCAGGATTTAAGCTTTTTTAGAGCAAATATTTCTACTTTAGAGATAAAGGTGTTGACGCTTGGTGTTTTTGTGTTTTCATGTTATAGGTTTTCCTTTTTTATATGGAAAAACAATTAAAAATTAAAGTGCAGTTATGTTGTTGGCTTTTTTCTTTTAGAGAAAGTTTTTATTATGACTTATGAAGGTTGACGCTGAAAAGTGTCGAACTCGTTGAGAAAGTGATAATAGCCGTGTTTTTTTGGAAAAAGTTATCCGTAGCACAGTAGGATTTTATATGAATAACAAATACAACATCCGCAGTAGGATCACTGCCAATAAAAGGAGAAGTGAAATCCTGCTGCGGATAGAGTTTTGACGTTTATTCGAGTATCGGCAGTGATCCTACTGCGGATGTTGTATTTGTTATTCATATAAAATCCTACTGTACTACGGATAACTTTTCCAAAAAAACACGGCTAATAATTAAATTTTGTTTGATCTTTTATTAAATGTTATCTATAATTCAAAATATGTAGTTTCTTTTTTTGGGCTTTAGTCCACAAAAAATGGCGTTTCGTCCGCGTGATCTTACATGGACTCATCAATATGCAATTTTTCTTAAATTCAGTTCAACTTGCATCGATCTAAATAAATTTAAGAAATTAGAGCTTTGGTACCTTGCTAATCACTTTAGGTACCTATATGAAATTAAAACGCAATTTAATTTTTAAAGAAATTTCTGTTTAACTAGTTTATCTGGCCACGAAATTGAGAAAACCTATACTAAACTTTTTTAACTTTAAAGGGACAGTTATAGCTATCATTGAAATGAATGAATCATTCGAACAAATCATTGGAGTGCTGACTTTATTTTTTTGACAAGCCAGCTATAACAATTATTGAAAATTGGTTTTAGTAAAAGATCCTGTCAGTGACTGATTACATTACAACATTTGATTACATTATTCCATTTGAGGTCAGAGTTGATCATTGAAAGGAAAACTGACATTTGAGAATAGAAAGAGAAACGAACACATTCAGTGGAACGATTGTGTTCCAAGTTAAAGAAACGAAAATCAGTGAAATAATAAAAGTGGATTTAAAAGAAATTTTAAATCAGAATTCTATATATTTTATATAGTAAAAAAATTCTACTACTCATTAGCTTCATTTTGGAACCAATCAAAGCCATTGCAGTTTGTTTAATTGTCTTAAAAATCGAAATGAAAATTTTCAATGATGCGTTTCAATTATCTATAGTTATAGCTGACCCCTAATTAAACAATCTTTGATAACATACATATTTCAAAAATCGGTGCACCTAAATCCGACAAAGAATTCATAATCGTTTTTTGTTCATGAGATGATAAAAAATAGTGAACGGATACCTACTGAAATTGAGTAACTTAAGGGGGCTCTACAGCCTGGATAGATCTAGCCCTTCAACTAATAAGCTACTTCCAGCTAACTATAGGTAGTTTTTTAGCGGCTCAACTTTCCTTTAAGGCACGAATTTTCACACGTTTTATTCGGTAGATTAACAAATATTACAATTTTAAAGTGAGGAAATATTTATAACTATATATTTTAAATAAATTTTTAAAGTTCTTTAATTTCCATACAAAATTCACTTTTTTTTAATTTATTTTGACATTTCTCTTTGTGTAAGTATTAGGTACCAGAGTCGGGTTATTTTTTGGGAAAGTACTATTAAGCTAAAAAACTGTTTATATAGATACCTGCCTGGTGACTTTACATACCCTAAGAGGCAGTAAATATCGAAATCTGGCCACTTTCAGTACTGTTAGTCAAGAAAACACTAAAAAAAACAAAAAGTGAGGTTAAAACTGAAAAATAAAACATTTTGTTTTATGATTTAACGGTGTTTTCTCACTTTAATATTTTAAATTTGTTCTATTGAGACCACTAGCTAACTGTAAAAAAAAATCAATACTATACGAGTGCTACCTTAAAGAAAATTCGCCCCCAGTAAAATCCCCCTATGCGGCCCCACCTCCTTTAGGCTGACATTTTTTTTGTACGGAAATTGTTCCATATAAGTTGCATGGTTGTTAATTTCCCTTGCCCGAAAATTTCCTTAAACGGAGACGGACAGGATTTTTGCATATACATACATAAATGAATATTTTCTGGTGGACGGTCATAAGAGCAGGATTAAATATGTCAATTTTGGCATAGAAATTATTAGTTTATTCGACAAGAATGTGATGTTTCAAGAGAAAAACAAATAGCGCTTTTATAGAAACAACTTCACATCCTAAGAACTTGAAGCTGGAAAATATAAAAGTTGTTGATCTTCAAGCATATTTCAAATCGTTTTTTCAGCCTTTGCATGAAGGTGTGATAGGGAATTTTAAATTACACTTCCACCCTCTTATTTTAAAGGATTTTATGGAAAGCTTATAATCCACCAGTGAAATGTGAAATAGGTACCTAATCAAGAGCCTAAAATTTTCTGGACGAAATAAATTGTATTAATAATGCTAGAAAGCCTATAATAAAGAAAGCTTTCGAACAAAGATTGATTTCGAAAAAAAAAAAATTCGATTCAGAAGATGGATTTTTAATTTGGTTTTCCCTTAACGGACCACAGCTTCCCGCTCAAAATCGATTTCACTGTAAATATATGTAATGTAGGTACCTACCTATATACAGTTCGTGCACTCAATTAGAAACGCTTTTTAGGTTAAACTTTAACTTCCGAATTCTACCTATGTGTTCTTAAAATAAATTCGGCTATCTTTTTTTTTTTTACATTGAAATCTAGTCAACTTCACTATAAAATCATAATACTGACATGGGACACCAATTTTTTTTCATTAAAGAAAGCAAAAAGCACAAAATTACAAAATCGATCGTGCACATAAATAGAAACGAACCTAATTTTATGAATTTCAAGATTAAAAGTTATTTTTGGGCATTGTAAGTTATACTTTTTTATCATCTCTTCAATTTAATTTAAATTGTTTAATTAGGTCTTAAAAATGAGGAAAAACAAATCATGTGATGTAAAGACTCGACGTAAAATTTTGAGCCATCATGAAGAAGGAAAATCTTATAGCGAGATTTCTAACATTTTAAAGTGTTCAAAAAAGATGGTACCTATTTAATACTATTCAATAATCAAAAATAAGACCATAGAAGAAGATGCGCTCATTGTTCGGGAAAGCAAAAAAAAAAACCCTTTGCAACTACGAGAAAATTAGAAGAGTAGGTAGTTTTTGGTGAAACAGACAGTGGACCGTCTGTAGTAACTGTCAAAAGAAGGTTGCGTGAAGCTGGACTCTTTGGACGCATAGCAAGGAAGAATCCATTACTGACTGAACGTCACAGAAAGGTCCGCTTGGATTTTGCTAAAAAGTATAAGCACTGGACAGTCAATCAGTGGGAACATGTGCTTTTTTCGGATGAAACAAAAATTAATAGGATTAATTCTGATGGAAAAGCTTGTGTTCGCCGTCCGAGATCCCAAGAATATAATCCAAAGTACACTCGCCCCATTGTCAAGCATGGTGGTGGCATTGTTATGATCTGGGGAGCAATTTCTTGGTGTGGCATTGGCCCGATTAAAAGAATTGGGGGTCATATGGACAGGATCCAATATTGCAGCATCCTTGAGAATGTTATGCTGCCTTACGCGGAAGAAAACCTACCCGTAATATGGAAATTTCAGCAGGGCAACGATGCAAAGCACACGGCCAGTTACACTAAAAAATTGTTCGAAGACAACTCCATGACTCTTTTGAACTGGCCGTCGTGCAGCCCGCACCTAAATCAAATAGAAAACCTGTGGCAGCATCTAAAAATAAAAATTAGCTACACAAAAATTGGAAGCATGCCTAATTTATTCCAAGAAATTCAGGATGTTTGGAAATCGATTCCAAAGGAAGTTTGTGAGGATTTGGTTAGCTCTATGCCCAGAAGATTACAGCGTGTAATTGATAACCGTCGTTATTCGACAAAATATTAAAAACAAATTTAGTAAAATATTGAAAAATAATATTAGATATAATACTAAAATATTAATAAATTAAACAAATATTAAACAATATAAATGTGTGTTTCTAATTATGTACCCTACCAGTTTAGGTTATTTTTACAGGTTTTGGTTTTATTTGTTTTTATCATTTTTATAAATTAAAAAAAAAATGATAAAATGAAATAGACACGAAAAACAATTTTAAGCAAAAAAAAATACAAAAATACTAGGTTGTGCCTTGGAGTTGGATTCATTGATGTAAATTCGCTCAAAGTGACTCAGTGTCATAAGTTGCTGAATGTTTACTTCTTTTTACAAAATCACTGTCACAATTTTACTAAATGGTAAAAAGACTTGAAATAGTTTAAAAAAAAAAATAGGTAGGTACCTAGGTAGGTATACACCTATTTGGACTTCGAAAAGCATTGGGAATTATTATAACAAAGTCAACCTGGCCATACCTATAATCATGATTGACTTAAGTCGGTAAGTAGGTAGGTATACCGATGTAGGTATGTATCTACTAACCTTAGGTTAGTATAGGTACCTTCTTATGTAGGTAGGTATAGGTACCTTTATTTACATCAATGAACTCGATTTATTTATAGGTATCAACATTATGAGCAAGGTAACCGTTCAAATCCATATGCATACATAGGTAGGTACCTACCTAGATTGACACCAAGGATATAAATTACGACCTGATGAGAATAAAATTTTAAAAATATTTACAGATCAAGATGTCAACGACCGACCCAATCCTTAAGCGTGCCATAACAGTTAGCCCCTTTGCCAACAGCACAAATTAAAATGGGTTTTGGCTACCTACCTACCTTGCTAGCTACTTAAATAGGCACCTAGATCCTATTTCGTTAATGTACCTACCAACTTATACATTATTACTTGCCGACATATTTCTGATTTATAATAGGTATCTACCTACCTACTTACATACTTACATATATGTAGGTAGGGTATGTAGGTATATACATAGGTAAGGTACCTACCTATCTATATTCATGCCTAGTTACTAGCCAAGTGCCCATTCCATCATCCTCCTTCGCTGCTTTAAATTTGATTTTGAATGCCTTTTTCTAATAAGTAACTCTCACCTAGATAGGTATAGGTACCTAGGCGGTCTATCAATTATTGTAGGTAGGTATTCGCAATGTGCACAATTGCACAGTTCACCATAAAAACAAAAAGACCTAGGTAGGTAGGTAGGTACCCTCCTACATAACATACTCGTAACATGCCTCGATGCCTCCTAAAACCCTTGCTTTTTACTGCACTCATTTAAATTGGTAAATATAGCTAGCTCTAAATAAACTCATAAGTACTTACCTAGGTAGGTACCCATTACAACTTCATAATCTCAAACTGTGAAATCAGAATTCCACAGATAGGTACGTGTGGGACGTCTTCATTCATCATTTAGTGACCCCACTATCATCAGCTAATTTAGTTCACACAAAAAATCAAAAACAGAAACCAACCCTTAGCAAATTGTGTAAACTCTATTCTCGCAGGCAAACTGTCATCAGAATGCAAAAGAAAGTCTGCCGGTTCCTATGAGCAACCCAACGCCAATTACCTATATCATATCAACCCCAAGCCCAAAGCTCCAAAACATAATTCTGATTCCAAAACCTGGTTCACTTGCAATTCGCTCTGATTTCCCAGTGTGTAACCTACTCGTACCTACCTATCAGTTAACATGTGTGGTGACTCACTGTGAATGCATTACAAGGTCAAATGCGTGCCAATGAAGTCAGTGTTCGGGGGGACGGGACGGGAGACACTTCTTCATTCATCGTGTGCATTGAGCAGCAGTCCCAAAAGCCCCCCTCTCCGTAGACCCACTCTCCTCTTCGCATCGCATCGTCGCAATTCATTGAAGGACCCACATTCCCAACAAATAAAAGAAATAACTTTCTTTTTCCTTCACTAGATAAAATGTTTATGGTTCGGTCGGATATATTATCTATAGATGTAGGTATAATGTATCCGAAATCCGAATTTTGCTTGTTTTTCAATTCATTTTTCGTTTGTTTATCTTCTTCAAACAAAAAAAAATGACTGAAGAGCAGAGCAGAGTACAGGGGTAGGGGAACCTTGGATTCATTGTTTTCTTCTGCATTTCCATCATTCTCTCTACACATACATGATGCGTATATGCAGTCCAAGATTATATATAACATACTACCGTACCGTAGATAATTGTCTTTGGTGTGTCATCTTTATTTTTTTTATTTTATGTGAAGGAAAAAAACGCGGGACCATGTGCTTCCTATTACTACCCGGTGAGATTTTAAGTCCATCTCCATCTTTTTTACTTTTACTGTGCTGCTGGTTCTTCTGTCTTCTTTAGATCAACACGCATGACCAAGGTTGCCGTTCGTCAAGAATATTCCTTTTTAATTTTTGATAACATTTTAGTCGCGCCTAATATCTTGTTATTATTAACTTGTAGCCTAGTTGCACCAAATACCTACGGTTTACGGCAGTAAAACAACTATCGTTATAATGATATGATGGGTAAAATGAACCCTCAAATGAAGGTTATACTCGTACTACGTTTTCACCCAAATCTAAATCCGGTATTTAAGTGGATTTACAATAAATCTCCTTTAAATCTCGTAGATTTACCATACAAATATAAATCACCTCAAATTAAGATTTAAAATAAATCTCCTTGAAATCTTCTCGCAATCAGAAGATTTGCAAAACAAACAAACCTTATTTTGTAGAACTGACCTATGTAAACCCACTTTCTTCATTGACAATCAACACAAAATAGAAATATCTGTTTTTTTCCTGTTTACTATCCAATTGCAATTTTTTTTCTCTTGTCCAAATTGACAATTCAATAATAAGACAGAGTGAAAACGTCAAATAAATCTCAGTTTCTTTGGTGAAAACACTTCAAGATTTATTTTAAATCTCTAGCGGATTTACTCTTGGTGAAAACGTAGTATTATGGTATGTTTCCATCAAAGGTTTATTTTACTTAAATTAAACAGATCTACCTATGTAATGTTCACACTGCTAAAAAAAACTAATCGAAGATAAACTTTGACAGTGCCTTAATGTAAATAGGTACTAACTTTTCATTTTCTTCTCACTAAGTGGGAGGGAAAGTTTCACTTCTGTCAAAAGGTGAAGAAAATATCAAGTTTCGAATGAATACTTCTGCATGAAATAGGATAGGTCAATTCGATTTTTAAATCTATTGATCTCATGAAGATTTAAAAAAAAATACAACTTCTAATATACTAGAATATTCACATTGCATCTCGGTCAAGTCGTCGGTGTGAATCTAGTAAATATTAATGGTATACCTTCAATTGAAGCCTTTTTTATTTGTTTGATTTTTTGGAAAACAATGCAACTGGATTGTGTACTAAAATATTTACGAGAATATTTTTTAAAGTTTTTAAAAAAGTTCTTAACTTGAAAATGATTTGTTGGGTTTTTTATGAATTTTAATGGTTTATTAACACCAGCTGGAATATTTCAAAAGTTCTCATTAAGAAAAAATGTTGGTATCTGTTATACGACTGTTAAAAAATACCTAAAATCTTTTTTTTCGAAAATGGCTTTAACTATGTATCTATTAAAATAAAACCAATACAACAATTTTTAGATTGCTTGCATGAATTAAAATTCATTCAAGAACTCAATTGTCATGCATTTTTTTAGGTAACACTTTTGGAAGTTGTTTTAGGAATTTGAAAATTAAATTGCAGCTTGAACATTTTTGTCCATTTCTTTAAACAAACAGTTTTTGAAACTTCAATCCACTTCAACATAAAACTTGCGAACCAATCATTCATTTTGTATCGATAAGTTTATATAACTTTGTTAAATAAGATAGTCGATTCGATTCAGAATCTGCTTAGTGCAGATTTGGCAGTAAGATATCTGATTAATAATAAATTTGAAAGAAATCAAACTTAAAATTATGTGAAAACATATCGAGTCCAATAAGTCTGTGCAATGCAGGTTATGTTATTTTGAGGTTCCAGTGTTCATATTTTACAAAATCAAAAAGGAGGACTATTCACAGATTGTAGGATTTGTTTTCGTAAGTTGAGGAGCTCCGTCAAAAACGTCTTCTATATAATTAAAAAAGAAAAGGGACAATATTGTTAAATTCCAAAAACATCATTTGCAAAGTAAACCAAGTATGCAGATATTGTATATAATAAATGCAAATGCAAGTATAGTGTGCAACATAATTTTAACAATTTGTTTCTATTCGAACAAAAGAAAATAATATTTTTTTGCATTCTGGGAAAATTTACCCAGCAAAACAACTGATAAGCTAAAATAAAAAAAAATATAAATATTAAAGTAGTCAAAATAGAATGTAGTCCAACATCTAGCTTCACATGACTCTTTTACATTTACAAACGTCAAAAAAGGTCTGTTTACTTACTGAACGATCTGGCATTATTTTATGCTAGATATTTTTAGCAATTAATTAAATTTGCTCTACGAAAAAATCGAAATAAGTAGGTATGAATGCAAATTTTCAAATTTAGAGTTTATTATAAAAAGATGCTAAAGTTTTAAAATTTAAACTTGTATCGATGATGTCCAAACTTAAAGAGAGTTCATACAATTTAAAGTTCAATAAAGAAAGCTAGGTTTTAAACAATAAATATAAAAAGGAAGACAGTTTATATGTATACGTAATATTCAATAAAAATTAATTTTAAGTGTTGGTAGATTGTAAGTTCATTCGTGGTGAGTTTCTTAAATTGACGTGCTACTAGTGCGATACTAGTTAGAAAATGTTTAAACCTAAGAATGAGTTAGCAAACTGTTAAGTAGTATTACCTTAATAATAGGCTATTTAAAGTTTTGCGCCATTGTGTCTATTTTTGTGCACAAAAGTCAAAAGACAAAATCCAGTTGAATATATATAAATTTTTCACATCAAAAATATGCATTTTATTTAAAAAAAAATATATATATACTATAAACGATCTTATATTAGAACTGTATCTTAAATAAAGTATATCCATTAGTATGTACACTGCTAAAATTTCAAAATCTAGATATTTCCTTTTCAATATAATATTTCGTGTAGAACATTTTTTAACTCTTGATTTTCACAAAACTAAGAAATTATTTAAATTACTATGTTGCTGTTTCTTATTCAACTATAAGCTAGCTGTTAAATTTATCCATACAAACCTATTTATTATTATGAAATCACCTCATTATATATGACTTTTTAATCCTGTGTAGCAAAATAAATCTTAATCACAGGGAATTTCCAAATTTTATAGAAGTAGTTTTTCTTAATTCTTAAGCAGGTACCTAATAAAGTTAATCAGGTAAGATAAAAGGATGAAAGTACACATACTTATATTTTTAAATCTACCCAGGATTAATTCTGATTGTTTTAAAGTAGTTTGATACTTTAATGAAAGTATAATGTATCTACTTTTGTCATAAGGGATCCAATTTAATCTGAATAGGGCCATAAAAAAAGAATGAATGAAAGTAATCTTGTTCAATTAATATACTTATGTATTTTTACATAGAACAAAATCATAACCAAGAATTTTTAAAAACCAGAAACAGCTATCTTTGGACTAAAAACTTGAGATCAATTTTATTTTGGCTTAAGCTACATTTTAGCTTGATGATTTTTTGTATTAAAAATTTGTGTGCTTTAAGAATTTTTAAGATGTTATTAAGGTTAAAATTTCGAACTTTGGACTAAAGCTTTTACTGTGTAAAAAACTAAATAAACAGACCTTTTTTGAGTTTGTAAATGTCAAAGAGTTATGTGAAGTTTAGCAGGCTACTAAACAAAAATAAATATATATTTTTTGATGATTTTAAATTTAATAAAATTCTAGGGAAAGTGTGATGCTTAACTCGATTAATATTTACAAAATTGTCTTTTTAGCCAATTAACATATTTAGACAGTTATTACATCGTACTAATTTGAGTTAAATTTTGCGCCATTGAATCTTTATCGTTTTAAAGATATTGGCGCAAAATTTTAATTGAATTAGTACGATGCTTAAGCTGTTTTAGTATGATTCATACTAGGTTAAAACAACGAATTTGCAAATTTGAATCGAATATAGCATTTTTAACCACTAAGTACTTTCATATAATTTCAAACTTTGGAAAAGAGATCTCTAGACACAAACTTAAGAAACTATTTATACAAATCCACATTCACTTCGAGATAAAACCAAAGGTCTTTGTGGAGTTTTAATTATGACTGGCAAATACGCATATTAACATTTATTAAGAACTAAAATAAGTATCGATGATTTATTAAAATATATGTAACTAAAAAATTAACGATTTTTAATCATTGATTAAAATTTTTTTTATTTTGTAAAATATTATTATTCTTTAAGAAAGCGATATCCCTGGTTAGGTTAGGTGATTATGCGGCAAGCCGTATCAGCTAACTCGGATCTCAATGGATCCATTGTTCTCCTTAGGGTGTGAGTAATGTATGAGTGGGAAGGGTGAGATAAAGGATTTAGTGGAAATCTTATTAAGTATGGGCTGATTTCTGAATGAAGTTAAGGATGCTCTTCGTTTAAAGTGGCAAAAATGAGATGTACAATTCGTCGAAAAAGTATTCTACGAGGGCATCTTTCTTAGTTCTATTCAGGCTGGGGCAATTAAAAAGAAAGGGAAATAAGTTTTTTTCCACCCCTCCATGTCCTGATATCCTCTGCATAAGTCAGATCTGCTGATGCCCATGTGAGTTCGCATTGAGTTGTGACTTGTGACCCGTAAGGATTCCAACCAATGAACACAATTGAAGTCTGCTAAGCTTGTATTTCAAAACAACACATTTGGAGTATTGTTGCCAGTTCTTTTATTAAGTATTTTAAGGCAATAAATAACATATACTTTGTACTTTTTAATTTCCATACTTAAAGCGTATTGACAGTTAAAAAAATATATACATATTGGTAAATCGGCGCTTCGAAAGCAGAATAACGCATCGCAATGCAAAGTTTAAGATCGATTTTTGAGCTTACCGACCTTTTTATTTGATGTTTTGATAATATTTTAATAGAATTTAAAAGCTTCAGTTAAAAACGAGATTATAGGTATCACTTTTCAAATTAAAATGAGTTTGTTTATTACGCTCAGCTACAACCTAGAACAATAAAAGGGAGCAAGATTAGCGTATTTTTTTTTTAAATAACCAAAATAGTTTTTCAAAAAACTCGTCTGCCATTATGTTGCATCGTTTTTTTAAACCTTTAAGTTCAACTTAACCAATTATCTGACAGTTCACTCTAAAAGAAATACAACACATACAAAATTAAGTTGAAGTTAAATACGTATGTATCTAACGTTCGTATATCAGCATACAGTTTTAAATTTGATGCCTACAAATATAAATTCTTCTAGCAATTAACTTTCCTTCTAAATCAAAAAATATACGCGGCAGCCCTAGCGTCGTTGAGCACTTTACCACACAAAACATAACCCAAGTTAAAAAGAAAACAAAAAAAACCAAAATCCGTTTTGTTTTCTTTCGCTTGCATTTTTGTTTGGATAATTTAATTAGCAATGAAAAATTCAGAAATTCGCAGCTCTGTTCATAAATTTACCTGGTGGAGTTTCCTCTAATTTTTTGTATCATTCTCTACATTCTTATTCGTGGTGTTTTCTTCTCATCTTGGCAACCAAACAGGCATTTCTTTGGCAAACAAGAGAAAGAAATTCTGCCGATGTTATTCTAAAAAAAAAATTAAAAAGAACTACTCCACTCCACACATTGACACAGAATCCAAACATAATTTTGGCCATCCACATTTTTTGCTGTCCATTTTAACACAATGTCCGTGCATGGGATAGAGGATAGTGTGGAATGGAGAATACTCACAATACACTTCTACTACTAATACGCACACCCAAAACCCCATACGTAGTTAGATATATAGATAGATATTAGAAATTATCGCAGATGTATTGATATTGTGCTGACTATTTCCGAAGGAATGTCCATTTGGCTATGTGCGATGTGCCTAGAGAAATGTGTGCGTGGTAAACAGGTAGCCAAAATAGTGACGGATGTGTGTGTAATAATAAACCCAAATTCAATAAATTGAGTGTGTTTCTGTGTGTGTGTGTTATGGAGAAATTTTTGAGGTTGCCTGCCACTGCCTTGCCTTTCCCCGTCGTGTTCGTGCATTAGTGTTGGTAAATAAATGGACTATAATGGTTTTTTTTTCTTGTCATCATCTCACTACCCTTTCCCCTTTGTTTTGTTGTTTTGTTTTGTGTAGAAAATGCGGATGGAATCTAAAAACCGAAACCTATCGTCATTTGTATTTGCAACGTCGACCAGGACAAACGCTTTTTTTGTTTTTTGGAAATTTTTATATTTCTTCATAACCATTTCGGCTCGTTGGCATATTTAAAAAATTAATTTTTATTATTTCATTTTGAAAAAAAAATACAACAACAAAAAATTAAATTAATACCTTTTGTTCTCAAAATTAATGCAAAATTCTAATCATTAACGATTAATTAATTACACCTTTAATTTCCCCTAATTTAATTCGGTTTTTTGTTTCATTATTATTTTAATTATTATTTCAAATCGAAATAAGGCAAATATACAATAACGAATATAAAGTAACGACGTGCAATCGGTATTTGGACAGTTGATTTTTTGAATTCGAATAATAACGAAATAAAATAAAATTCGGGTCGTGATTTTAACCAAGAAAACACAAAAAAAAAGAAAGTAATTAAACAAAACTCAAAAGTGAAATGCTATATATGTCTGTATGTGTGTGTGTATGTGTTAATAAAACAAATCTTACAAGATAAAAGTACAAACAAGTGAAGGTACACAGTACAGTATCAATAAATAGCGAGTAGCAGCTACAAGTGTTTTCGTTTTGGTTCTTTTTTGAGAGATTTTTGTTTTGAACGCGGTGGAAAAGAGAAAATAAACGAAAAACGAGGCACAAAGATTTAGAAAGTGATAAGGTACCTCTGTATATATTTTTTTTATTGTATTCCGTGTGTTTGGCGTTTAGTAGTTAAGTGCTGCGCTTTGGAACAAGAAGAACGATAACGTCGTTGTACTTTTGGTGATTAGTGATAATTGATAAATAACTCTTCGAACTGTTGAAATATAAAAAAAATTAAAATCCCGAACGTTTTGTGAATTTTATTAAAATGAAATGAGCCTGAATTGGAGTAGCGGAGAGACGATCACACCTTTGGATAAGACAGCAGAAAGCTCAACATCATTGGAAGGTGTCATTGCCGTGCCAGAGCATCAGTTTTCATCGTCGACAGAAGGAGATCCAGGGGAAAGTGAAAGAAACACAGACAACGTGGTATGTGCTGAGGCGCCAATAGTGGTGGCAACAGACTCCAGTGTATTTACAATAAGTACGCTGCTGTCACCTCCAACGCCGCCAGCAAATGTGCAGGCCTCATCGACAATGGCTGGAATTAAGACCGAAATGCAACCGTTGCATACGGTGTCAAATAGTACGGTGAGTGCCGCGGCCGACTCGAGTGATAATCAACCGCCAACTCCAGATAATCAAGCATTGCCGCCGTCATCGTCGTCCTCGTCATCGTCAACGTCGCTCCATCTTCATCAACAGCAACACCAGCAGCAGCAACTTCATCACAATCATCAACAACATCAACAACCTCATCATCATCATCCGCTCTATGGGAGCAGCGGAGGTACGGGCATAGCCAACTCAAATCAAATGTATCAAGACATGCATTCCTATCATCCTCCGGGAACGGGCTATCTTAGTGGCTATGAGCAATTCTATCATGCGCCACCAGCCGGTGTGGATTACGGCAGTGCCATGCAGCAATTGCAACAGAACCAAGCTCTAACTTATCAAATGCAGAACCAATCTTTGGCTGGATCTGCCGGCGGCCACACAGATTATAAAGTGATGGCGACGTCGCAGCGATTCCATCCATACTTGAATAATGGTGGCTTGCATCATCTATCGCCAGCGGCCGCAGCTAGCCAAAATTCACATTCTTCGAATGCATTAGCTGCCAATGGAGGTACAACGGCCAATAATACTAGCAGCTCGGTGTCGAACAGTTCATTGAGTCCTAGAGTTGTAAGCTCGTCCAGTCCATCGCAGAACAATTCTTCAGCAAATCACGGAATGGTAGAAGCGAAGAGCATGTCCAATCGCACCCCAACACCATCGACCTCAAAACAATGCAATAAATGTGGTATATTGTGTGCCACCGAAAACGAACTCAACGAACACTACTCTGCCATACATGGTGCTCAGACTAGCGAAGATTGTTTAAACTCTGCAACAGATCGTTCGGCATCAGCAGCGTCAGAACGAGGGCAATACCACCCATTTGCACCATTCATCAAAGAGGAGCCTCCCAGTTCAGATATTCTCGACTTGGACTCCCAAAAAGTGGTATATCCACCCCACCCGGAAGAAGAAACTGCCGGTGGAGCTGTGGTCAATTCAGGTATGATTCCATTGCAACGTCCATTGACATGGCCACAGGATCTTCATTCTTCTTACATGGCCGGACCGCCGCCACATCTTGCGGCGGATAACAAACACCCAGGCTACTACTCCAAGCAGGAATTTTCCACCATCAAGGGTGAATTCCATCCCATAAAGTCAGAATATGTTTCGCCTACGAATTTTGGAATGACGTCATTGAAACCATCAATAAGTAGTGTTGAATATGGTCAACCAATAGCTCCACAAACTCGTCCAGATGAAAAGTCATTCGGTAGTACCGATTTGGCAACAGGAAACAACCCAGTGTCGTCAAGTCCGTCAGAGTTTCCATCAACCACAACGCCCCAAGATAATATAACTCAATATCGTAACTTTGAGCCGCCAACATCATCTTTGCCAAGCAGCGGCAGCTCAGCAAAGAGTGCCACCTGGAAGTCGAACGAGGCACGTCGCCCGAAGACCTATAACTGTACTGCATGCAATAAGTGGTTCACCAGCTCGGGTCATCTTAAGCGACATTACAACACAACTCTGCACAAAAATGCAGTTAAATCTTCAGGTCAACCAGATCCGGCGACCATGCCAATTAGCGCCCATCACCACCCAGCTCGTGATCCGAACTCCAAACATCATCGCAATAGCCAAGCCAGACAACCGCCACCTATACCACCGGAGCCACCCAGAAGCCCGGATTTCTCATCGCAATACACTACACAATCGCCAAATGGATTTTCATCCCAGACACAACAGCAGCAACAACAGCAATCTCAAACATTCCAACAATACCACCCTCAAAGTAATTTAAACGGTCACCCAAACGGGCTAGCAGGTCCCTCCGTCCAAGCCTCCCAACCGAGGGGCCTGCTGACCATTTCGAGCACAGAAGTATCCATCATGGATCGGGAGGAGGAACAACTTCACAACACCAGCAGCAACAACAACCTCCAACTGCAGGAGGAACAATATCATCATCAGGAATTACAGGGGTCCAGCCCCAACAACAGCCCCAGCAGCAGCAACAACAGCAGTCTGGAGGAGGACTATCAGTCAACCATCAGCCTACATCAGTCGCAGCAGCAGCGGCTGCTGCCGCCGCTTCAATCTCCCCATATTATCTCCCAGCACCAATACCGGGAGGTCCACCCCATCCTCCACCACCAACAGGAGCCCACCACCATTTTCAACACACCCACCACTATCCACAATATAATGGATCAGCAGCAGCCGCAGCAGCAGCAGCAATACATCATCAACCCTTTGGGTATCAACACCACCACCCCCATCACACTCAACAACACCACCACCACCATCCCATCATACCAACATCTGCAACAACAGGTGGCGGAGCACCAACAGAGCTATCCCACTATTATTGGTAATGAAGGCCAGGACCTAATTCAGCTTAGCTCTTTCGTCGACATCTCATCTCTTACAAATGCGTCGTTTCAATCTAATCAGCAACAACAGATGCTCGACCACCAGATGGTCGCCCTAGACACTAATGGCCACATCGTGCAATTGGTACAGCCATCTTTGCTCGATCTCCAACGATTCGCAGGTGGTATACCGTCTTTTAAGGAAGATCTAATGGAAGCCCCATCACCAGCCGTCCCTGAGTCCTACTACAGCCGAATGTCCCCCTACGCTTCGCAGAGTTCTCCGCAGGAAGCTGACATTCCACCAATGCACACCACCGCTTCGGGACCGCAGCAGAATGATCAAACAAATCCCTATTCTCCAACTGTGTCTTCTTCGACAACGAATCAAATCCCCAACGGAGAAGAACAATCGCAAATACAATCAATCCGAAAACCAGCCGTCAAACGTAAGCGAGAAACCACCACAAATGCCACCTCCACCACTTTGCCGACAGGCCGCCTCAAGTGCGAAGAATGCAACAAAGAATTCACCAAGATCTGCTACCTGACGCAGCACAACAAGAGCTTCCATTCCGGAGAGCAGCCATACAGATGCCAAAAATGCGGTAAGCGATTTCAATCTGAAGACATTTACGAATCCCATTTAGACAGGCACAGATCCCAAGACAAGCCGCACAAGTGCGATGTCTGTCCCAAACAATTCCACCACAAGACCGATTTGCGTCGCCACAAAGAGGCCATTCACACTGGCTTCAAGGCGCACACATGTGATTTGTGCAACAAAAGCTTCTGCCGCAAGGATCACTTGCGGAAACACTGCGACATTCACATGCGTCCAAAGCCCGTTAAAAAGGTCAAAGCGCAGGCTAGTCGCAAAAAAACAGCCAAATCCTTAGCAGTTGAAACCCCGTTGGCATTGGAGAGCAATTCTCCAAATCAAGCAATTTCTAGTGTCGAAGACAACAATTCAGATTCCTCTTCCAATAATTCCACATTGCCGCCAAAGTTTGAAATAGTTAAAGTCGAATCATTCACCATGGCTGGTCAAGAGTTGGTCTACGTGTAAATTATTATTATTGTATATTTATATTAAATATTTTATTTCGTGATAGTCATTTAAAAAAAAAAAGAAAAAAATAATATTTGAAGCCAAAATTAAAAAAAAAGATTATATACGGACTTCTCAGGGAAATTAGATTATAGATCTTTAGCATAAGGAAACGAAGTTAGCATCAGAATTAGCCATAACCATAACTATTTTTTTTTTAACAACCACCCCCAAAATATAACAGTAACTTAGGATCTTCCAAAACTCAACTACATACATTATGATCTCAGGAATCACCACAATTTTTTCTTTTAAATCGATTTACTAAACTTAACGAAGGTTGTAAGGTCCGTTATGATTATTAAATCCTAAATTAAGAACAAAACAAAACTATAGCTTTGTGTAAATACCTATATATGTATTAATTTTTCGTATACCTCACAAATGATATTATAAAATGTTAATTTCTAATTATTATATTACCGTTTATTTAAGTCACAAAAAGACGTAAAAATATTTTATTTGGAATGTTGCTTCCTTTTTTATATTTTATTTTTTTTTATTTCTAATTTAAGTGAAAAATACAATTTAAATGCAAAATAATTAATGTTTATGTTATTTTTGTTTTGTATAAATATTATTTTATGTAAAAAAAACAAAGAAGTTGCCATTTTAAAATTTAATTATTTAAATAAAAAATTACAAAAAAATATACAGATTCTTCAAAAATATTTCGTTTCAGTTTTTTCTTTTGTTTCTGTTGTTTTTTTTTTCAGATTTGTTGGTTATTTATTTTTTTCATTTTGCTGTTGTTGTGTTGTTGGTTTTTGTTTCTCAGTGGCATGTTTGAGAAATGATGGCTGAAGTTAAAGAAGGCGAGGATCTTTTTTTCAGCTTGTGGTTGTATATTTCCTGGAGATTAGGATTTGCTTTGTGTGGAGTTTTTAGCATGATGTGATAAAGATTTGAAAAAAAAGAAGAAGAAGAATACAAAACCAGTTTTGAAAAAGAACAAACAAAAAACTAGGAATTGAAAATCGAAAATATAAAAACAGGTTACCTACCTACCTATGTATTGTGTGTGGAGGATGAGAATGAGATATACGGGTGGACATTAAGCGAAAAAAATATAGGTGGAATTTACCTAACTCAGTCATTTTGTTAAGTTTGGGAATGAAAAGGAAGTAGGTACAATTTTGTCCTTTTATTTAACTTGATTTTTTTTGAGAGTGTGCATAACATATTATTTACTTTTTTATATAAACACATACCTATGTGTAGACATCTTATAATTTATCAATAAAACCTGCTCAAACCAGGCACACTTTATTTGCTACTTTCAAATTTTTAGTATGGCGGAGTTAGAATCAGTTTGGAAGTAAATAATTTCTTAGTTTGAATTTACAATAGTTAGATAGGTACCTACCTATATATTTTTCTCATATTCAGGTTTTATTTGACTGTGGGTTTATGAAAAGAGTTAGCTATCTATGAACGTTTGTATTTAGTTGCATAATAAAGTTCATATTGTAGGTAGGCACTATGGACATATATACATATAAGCATTTAGGTGATATCAACGAAATGGATAAGAATAGGCTTCGTAAGATGTGTCTCCACATTAAAAGAATCATTATTGAGTCCTTCGTCATGGATAACTAATTGAATGAATACGTACCGGTATCCGAACCAGTCATTAGTGTCCGTCCACTTTTAATCAAAATATTATTAATAAGAAAGTGGTATCTACCACGATTGGTTTGGACCAATGAATTGTCCAGGCTTAGGTAGGTTGGTATATAAAGCGTTCATTTTTAATTGATTTTAAGCAGTTAAAAAAAAGCAAAACATCTTTTAAAGGTCAAGATTTCCGTTAAGATTTATATTTATTAGGGCCAATATCTCTTGTGTTGCTGTGAGACCTAAAACGATGTTTTATTACAAAAGGGTAGGTAATGCAAGTAAATTAATTTGCAAAAATTAGATAAATACTTTGTAAAGCTCCAATTTTTGTGTGCTCGTTTCCATGAAATTCAGTTTAAGCTGGAACTGTATGGCTTTAACTTTTTACTTATTTTTTTTTTCACAAGTAGGCAGTGGCGGCTGTACCTTAAGTGCGCTCGTGCGCTGAACCACCAATTCAAAAGATTTAAAAATTACAAAATATTACTGCATCTTTATTTTTAGATTCCCATATTAATATTTATTTTTTAAACATACAATAACACAAACAGATATTTCCAATTATGACGAAACAATGTAAGCGCTTTGCTTTACTATTAAGACTTACTTTCCCTGCAAGTAAAAATTCTCGTGCGCTTCGGCTAGCGCACGAGGACTGCTAATATAACTTGTATGAGTTTCAAGCAAGTATCCCTGACGCGTGAGACAAAAGATATTTCATTGAAGTGTATCGAGAAATTAGCCTGCTCTCGTGCAGCGCACGAGAACCGAAGATTAACTACAGCAACAGCAACCGATGTTTGACTAGAATGCGCTGCGCCTGCGAATATGTAATGTTGTTTCGCTCTATCCGTGACTGGTTAAATAGTGTAGGTTTGTGGGAGTTAGGTTAGTAATTGTTTTTTATTTTGGTTTTGGTTCGATTCTGTACTGTGTACGTACAGTGTGTGGTGTGGGATAAAATTAACAGTGATTAGGTATATTAAAGACAGTAATAAATCTTTTTAAAATAAAGTTACCTGAATCCACGATTTGACGCATTTGAGTGAAACAATAAAAAACATGATTCCTTGCTAAATGTAATAAACGTGTCAGTTTTATACATGGTTGAAATTCTTCGAGCAATTATACAAAATAATAAAAAATCGACATATAGGTACATGTAAATTGTTGTTTTTTTTGCGATTTCTAATCTTAATACCTATACTTAGTGAGCAAGTAAAGTGCACCACCTGTTCAACAACCCACCAGCCGCCACTGCAAGTAGGTACCAATTGCATATACCATGAACTGCTGGATATGGCTCAGTATTATATGAAGCAACTGTATTTCCACTTGCACATTCACTTTTTTTCATAAAAGCAGTTAAAACTAAAGATGTGAAAGCATCTTCAAAAACAGACTTCTATCGTTTTTATTTGGCAATCCGGAAGCCTTCTGGACGCTTCTGAAAGTTCTGATTATGAAAAGGAGAGAAATTCGCTTTTGGATATTTGAAATTAGAATCGAAACCAGAATCACTCAGCCATTCATATGCTTTTAAACGTCAGTGTTGTGATATTTTGTATCCTATTTGTACGAAGTGTTTCTTGATTTTCAAATGGATTACAATTATTGTCCACATTTGATGTTTCACATACATATATGTACAATGACAACAAACTTTAGAATCAAATTAAATTAAATTTGGCGGTGCAATAGCTGGAAGAGAACCAGGACCTAGTGACTTACAACTGTGAGCGTGTTGCCAGGAATGGAGGAAACCTTCAATTTTCTGCCGATTCCGAACGGCTAATAAGCAGCACTTTTCAAGGCAAGAGATACTCTTGTAGGATTTGTCAATTCCTCCTTAGAAGCAGTACATACCTGAAAAACTTTTTTGCAGCGGCTGAGAATCGATCATAAGAACTTCTGCATGACAGTTCAACGCACTAACCGTTATACCAAGGGGTACTACAAAAAACTTTAGAATTGTCAGAATAAAAAAAAATGTTCAGTTGGGATCAAGGATCGTAGAGAGATTTCGAATTGCCATTGCAAAATAAAAATGACATTATCCAATTCATAAACATTAGGCAAGTAGGTTGTTGCTAGATACCATGTGTGGCTAGGACCCATGACTTGTCCAGACTTAAGTAGGTAAATAAAGCATTTATTTTTAAATGATGTTAGGTTTTGCAGTTAAAAAAGCTAACGTTAGCATGAATTTAATAGCATAACATGGTGTTCGCTAAACGGAAAAGTCAGGGAACACAATTTTGATCATGGAATTCGGAAAGCGGTCAGGGGTTTTAAAAATTCGCTGAACTTCTTTTTCACTTCTTAACATAAAAAACTTTTCCCTGGCGGAACATTTCGTTAAGATGACATCTTTGTTTAAAATTATTCATTTGATTATTTTTATTTACAGTGAGCTAAGGGTCTCTATAGAATAGGTAGTATACAATTTGACGATGAGGAAATACTGTTAAATGTGATTAAAAAAAATTGTTACATTTTTATATGTATGGGAATAGATGAGTTTTTATTGAACGACTGAGTGGAATAGTAGTTTTTTTTTTTAAAAAAAAACGCCACTTTTCAAGTTCCAAAATTTTTTTAAAATTCTGGGCAATTACGTAGATCAAGGACCTTCTAAAGAACACTTCCTCATACTAAACTCATTATAAAAAAAACTGGAATAGAAGAGTTTTATAAATATACCGCTCAAGTATTATTAGTGCTCGTTATACATATCAGTGATTTTCTTTAAAAAAACGTATGTATGTGGATAACATTTTTTAGGGCCTTTTGAGTTTTGCTTCCATTTAGTTTTAGAGAGTGTTATTTTTTAAGGTAATGTCTATAAGGCAAGATGTCGGTTATTCGAAAAAGAATTCTAGTTTAACTACATGGGCAAGCAATCTTTGTTGTCACATCAAAACTGAATACTCCACAAATCCAATATTAGAAGCATAGAATCCATTGACCAATTTGGCCTCTTCTAGTATTCAAAAAACTCATCCTGATATGATTCCGCTAGAAACACAATAAAATAAATTTACAAAATTAGATTCACAGGACCTAACTAATTATACTTTTAACAAATCAGATTCAATTGCCGCTGAGATCCGATGGTGTCTTTACGTTGTCTCAACAAGATCATTGTTGAACTCGTTAAATGAAATGTTTCCTGGGAGGAAAGCTGCTGTGAATTTTAAGCTAGGAAAAAGAAAATGTTTAATTAATAAAAATTAAGCTCGGTAGACTCCGGTGGGCAGGGCACCTAGCTCGCATGAGCGAAGAGGAACCTGGGGCCGAATTACCGCTTCAGTGACGAGTGAGTGAGTCCCATCAGTGATCGAATGAAAATGTCAAATTGGAGTAATTTATTGCTCGATAACGTAAGCGGTAATGCCAAACTCACATAATTCAGTCACGTATTACTCGATAACTGATGCGGTAATTTGGCCCCTGCTCGGAAAGTTCTTTGTGGTACATTCTATGGTAGACGACAGCGTGGTAGACCATGCTTGCGCTGGAGAGATGGCGTAGACCAGGACGCCCGAAGCCTTGGGGTGCGCAACTGGATGGCGTCGGCTAGAGACCGGGATAGGTGGAGAGACTTGTTGAAAGAGGCCAGGACCGGAACCCGGTTGTCGAGCCGATGATGATGAAAAAGAAAATGTTCATGTGTTATTAATCACGGCATCGCACCTTATTTTCACGATAAAATCTTAGAAATTGTAAAAAGTCTGAAGAATATGTTATTTGCTTCGACGAAACACTTATGTCGTTTTTATTTGGCAATCTGGAAGCCTTCCGGACTCTTCTGAAAGTGTGCATATAAACGTAGTATTTAACTACGCGTAGTTTATTGAAGAAACTACATGCCTAATTTACTACAATTTGTTACGTCTGCTACATATTAGTAGTTAAATTCATAAAAATTCAATATAATAAAGGAAAAAAAAAACAATTTTGCACTTTTATGATCTAATGAAGGTTTGTAAAAAAAAAGTTTCATTTACCATAAGGATGGGCCTTGTGAATAAAAAAAAAGTTAAAGCTTTTTTTGGAGGAAGCTTAAGCCAACTAGTCATAGCTTTTACTAGCAGCTAAAGCTAGACAGTTCTAGCTTAAGCTTTGTTTTATGTGAATAAAAAAATGATAACGCTAAATAGCTTATGCTAGAAAATTCTAGCTTAAGCTTCGTAATTTAAGCTGTTCGTTTTTTAATTCACAGGTTTCGACTAGGTAGCTTTAGCTAAAACTGGTACATGTATGACCGAAAGGAAAGTTTTTTTGCCTCAATTTGTTATCTGTTCTACAGGGCAAGTATTGGTTTCGGCTAAAAAATGTTTTTAACATTTCGTATGTCAGTTTCTGGGTCTATTGGTTCGCAGTCCTATTTTTTGAGATTTCCCTTATGTTTAATTAACAACTCGCACAAGTTTATACTGAAAATAAGACCTAGTCAAAGCTTTCTAGACAGGTCGAACAAATCTTGAAATTTTTGTAGCTTTAACTATAATATTCTAGTTTAAGCTATTTTTATTCACACAAATTGAAGCTTAAGCTAGGAAAACAAGCTAAAGCTAAATGAATTTAGCTTTGGCTATTTTAAAATAGCTATTACTAGAAAACATCTTTAACTAGCTAGCTTAAGCTTATTTTTATTCACTAAAAATCAAGCTTTTACTTAAAAATCCAAGTTTTAGCTTTAGCTTTTTTTTTATTCACAAGGCCCGATGAAGAATTGTAGGAATAACTGAACGTCTAATTTAAAAATTCAAATTTCAAATGCCTAACTGACAGTTAATTGACAGTAATACTACAATTTCTTACATTAACTACAATTAACTACATTTAACTACATAAACTACGTAGCAGACGTAACAAATGTAGTTATTTCTAAAAAGTGACAATTCGGCCAACCCTGCTTTCAAAAACATTTTTCTTGATTTTGATTATTGTACGCATTTGATGTTTCACATATACAATCAAACAAAACTTCAGAATTCAGAAGCAAACAAAGGTGTTCAGTTGGGATTCCGGATCGGAGAGAGATTCCGGATTGCCAAATAAAAACGACATTAATAAAGTAGCTCAAAAAGGACAAATAGATTTGGTCGTTCGTTACTTCGACGAAACAATAGGGCTAGTCTGTAATCGATATTTAGAGAGCCAATTTATAGGTTTTGCAAAATTCCAAGTTACATATATTACAACAGTTTTCGAATGGGATCCGATTTTTAAACAAACATACACTTCTTCAAGTGCCTATGGATGGGCCAAATGTTAATGTCATTTAAAAAAAAAAAAACTCAACCAAGAAAGGAAAAAGACGGACCCAGATGCCATGCAACTCCTTGATATTGGGGTATGTGGTCTTCATGTTGTTCACTCAGACATGAAGACTTGGCTCGCGAGTGTTTCTTGGAACCTTCATATTTTGTTAAGACATGTTTATTGAAATTGGTTTTAAGGCTAATAAGTTGGTAACAAAAAACAAAAAGGTACTGCAGGAGAATGCCGCAAATTACAATATTTTCCAAAATTGAAGAAAGAAGCCCGTTGAAGTTTGATGTCGTAGTAAGCTCATCGAGTTTAAACTCTAGAAATATTAAAAAAAAAGGAAATAATCCTTACACAAAGAGATTGCAAATCCTGCTTCATAATCTCTATGGTTCTAATCGTATAGAGGCGATGAATGCGCGAAAAGGACTAAGAAACAGTACGAAAATTCGTGTACAAATGCAACAACAATCTTAAAAGAGAAATACGAAGACTTTGTTTTGAATGGAATAACCAAATTTGCTTCCGTTGAGAGTGGTTTTTCTATTAACAAGGCTATTTTGGAGTGGAAAGTTTCCTTGAAGAGTCTCTTGGTGCTCAATGGAGAGTTTTAGATGGTGCAAAAGAGGTTGGAAAAATATTTTTTAATTTTTTGGTCAGGGAAAGTTATTTTGAAAAATAGTGGACACCATGAAATAGCAAAACAGATTTCAAAGGTCAAGAGCAAAGGGCACGGTAGTGCCCAGCCAAGTTCTGGCACTACACCCTTTTTACAGGAACAAACTCAGGCGATTTTTGACCCCTCCCTATCTTCAGTACCAATGAAGTCAGAAACTTAAAATTCCGAATATTTGCTAAGCTAGTCACTAGTCAGGCACAGGAGCGTCACAAAATTTCAATTTTCTAGCATAAGCGGATCCTGAGATATAAGGCCTCAAAAATCACAAAAACCGTAACTGACTGACTGACTGACAGATCATCAAAATTATGGAGCACTTCCCTACATCGTAGAATCTTGTAATTTTGCACAACGGTAGGTCTTGTCATGCAAGCAGAGGAAAAAATTTGAGGTTTTCCATTCAGGGGGCGTGGTATTCGCC
The DNA here is from genome assembly GCA_911387755.1 of Chrysotoxum bicinctum. Taxonomy (NCBI): domain Eukaryota; kingdom Metazoa; phylum Arthropoda; class Insecta; order Diptera; family Syrphidae; genus Chrysotoxum; species Chrysotoxum bicinctum. The sequence continues at coordinate 99,206,213 of OU426989.1, forward strand.
CACTTTCTCGAATTGGTGTTGGTTGAATGGAGCTGTAAAACGATGAAATTTGGTTAAACGGTAGGGATTAAATTGCATACAAAGAAAAAAATATAAAATTTGAGGTTTTCCATTCAGGGGCGTGGTATCCACCCACTTCCTCAGAACTGATGTAAATTATATATGGCACACTTCCGATTGCAGCAGAACAATGAAATTTGGTAGAACGGTAGGGCTCAAATTGCATATAAAGGACCAAAAATAAAAACTGAGGTTTTCTATTCAGGGGGCGTGGTATCCGCCCACTTTCTGAGAAAATGTTTAATTTATATGGATCACTTCCGATTGCTGTAGAATGATGAAATTTGGTAGAGCTGTATCGCTTAATGTACATTCAAAGCGAAAAATAGAAAATCTAAGATTTTTCATTCGAAGTGTCTAAAACTAGATCGCTCGACTTGGTACTCTATGTTATGTTAACATGAATGAAAAAAGAAAACATTTGCGTACCTGAAAAAATTATGAGTTTACATAAAAAAAACTCTTAACTGTGTTGTGAATTAAAATCAAACCAATAATTAAGCTATTAATTGGTGGGCTACCTTCATTTAAAAAAAGGAGTTAAAATTGCAACAAAAACATCATCGCATCCTCAACAATTATTGCTTTTTTATGACTGAGCGGATGTAGGTACTAGTATTTATACGACCCAAACGCAAAATAGTTGGCCTACTCATCAATTAACAAATTAACATTTTTTATGTGCCTATATTTTCTGGTCCCCAAGCAGTTGTTTTTTAATTTTTTTTTGTCGATGTAATAAATTACATTTAATAAGTAAATTAGACCAAACAGAACTAAATTCGAGAAAGCACATATGGCTCCAGTTTGCATTCCCTCAAACAAAGATAGAGCATAATAGTTGGACTACTCTCTCTGGGATGCAAAATAGTTGGCCTATGAAGATTTAAATAGATTTTCAGTTAACCGTTATTAAAAAAATGACATGTACTTGTTTTGTTGTTTATTGATCTCTTGTTTTATGCAAGCCAGCAACAGTTTAATGTCAACCATGGTGCGTGGCGTTGCATTATCAAGAGACCTTAGGGAATCCATAAATAAAGCCTTCGAAACGGGATTATCGAGCTATAAAATCGCAAAACAATTCAATTTACCGCGCTCATCAATAGTGGAAATGTGGAGATCGGTAAAAAAACGGGACGCCCACCAATTGGAAAACCTCTAGATTGCCGAGTTTTAAAAAAAATAATAAAAGAAAATCGACGTCAAACGGCCGCTGCAATAACTGTTCAATGGAGGGAAAGAATAAAAAAAAGTGTTTCGGTCGACACTTGCAAACGGACTATGAAAAAAATTGGATACAAATTTTATAAGGTTTGTTTTAGATTTATTTAAATTAGAGCAATTTTAATTCGTTAAAAACATAGGCCAAAGAAAAACCACTTTTAACACCTAAACAAAAGAAAAAGCGGCTAGAGTGGGCCAAACAACGTAAAAACTGGACTTTAAGTCAATGGCGGTCCGTTATTTGGAGTGATGAGTCCAGGTTTGAAGTTTGCGTGGGCGACGAACGAAAACGAGTCATTAGAAATTCAAGAGGTTTTTCACAAAGATTGCCTTAAAAAAACGGTCAAGTTTCCAGCATCTCTAATGACATGGGGATGCATGTCGGGGCGGGGTTTGGGCAATTTGCATTTTGTAAATAGAAGTGTCAATGCTGCCAGGTACAGGGATATTCTGGAAAATGAGCTTCTCCCCTCAATACCACGACTTTGCTAGTGATCGAGACTATATTTTCCAACAGGATGGAGCTTCTTGCCATACAGCAAGGTCTAAAGTGGCGTGGTTATCTGCTGAAGCTATTCCCTTACTGGAATGGCCTTCCAGCAGCCCTGACCTTTCACCAATTGAAACTGTCTGGCATAAAATGAAACAAAAACCGCGAAAAGAACCATGCCGGACCTCTTCAAGACCTTAAAGCTAAAATCATAAATATTTGGGAATCTTTTGGCACCGAAGAATGTCCAAAATTAGTTGACATAATGCCACGACGCATAGAAGCAGTTATCAAGGCCAAAGGCGACGTAGTACCATGGTAAAATAAAAATTAAGACCCATAGGCCAACTATTTTGCACTTAAAAAAATTTTTAAATCGTTATTTTATTTTGTAAGATTGCTTTATACCGTTATTTAATTGAAGTCATTTTGTTTTTGTTACTTATTCCTATTCAAAATAAATATATCTTAAGAAAAATACCAAAATATTGATTTTATTTCCGATGGAATTTAAGAATCAGAAGATTTTTGTTTTTTATCATAGGTAGTCCAACTATTTTGCGTTTGGGCTCGTAATTAAGGTAGGTATTGTAGTGTTATGTATCTTGACAGGACAAGAAGAAAAAAGAGGCTGGGTGCGACCCACACTGATAACTTCCTATTTGTGGTCTTGAAAACTTTATATTTAGTCTTTTTCAAATAACCAAATTTTCAGCGAAACAAACTTTAGCTGTAAAATTCAAACAAACATTATTTTAAGATTGAAAAGCATTTTAATTATTTAAAGAGATTTGAAATTGCGATTGAAGAAAACTAGAGTACAAATAAAAAAATTTATCAAATTATGCTAAGCGACATTAATAAAGATCTCATTGTCAAAAAAAAAAAATTTTTGTTAGATGTCACTTATGTATATAGTTTAACCAAAATTGTCTCTTAGCACACTATGATTCAACTAGAACTTTCTTCGTTTTTTTCGTTTTCTGAACAATTTTAGAAATGTCGCCTAGTATACATTCTTACGGGAAGGTATCGATGTATAAAACAACATACTTTAGAAGGCACTATCGGTGTTCATTCCCAAGAAATTCGACTTGAAATACAATTTTAACTAGTTTTCAATAGAATTTTTAATAGATAGTCTTTTTATTTCAAAAAAAAAACTATTAATTCAATATTTGTCAACATTTTACCAATTGTACAAAATTATACTATGTATAAAATAAACTAAATTAGAAGTCAATATCACTACTAGTTCTCGAGAAATTTGAGTCGAAAAACAATTTTTACCAATTTTCAATAGAATTTTATATAGTTTTTTATTTTTTGTAAAAAAACTGTAATTTGATTTTTTTTGAAATTTTCACCAGTTGTCAAACACTTTATTTTTCATAAAATAAAATTATTTTGAGTTTCAAATTGTTTTCCGTTCTTAGAATATCTGGGTTATGAAATTTTTTTTTCAGTTTTTTTTATTTAAAAAAATAACGGTATGTTCATTTTTTTTCCAACTTCATACAAAATCTGTATGACTTTACAATGAGTACATTTAATTTTATTTGAAATCAATAGCATTATTTTTTCGTGAGATATTTGAAACTAACCAAAATTTTTACTTTTTTTTTAAACCGTTATAGTGAAAAAACTACTGACTGAATTTTAATAAACGCCCTTTCAGCCTCTTTCGAAGTTATTATCTATTAAATAAAATTTATTTGAAGTCGATATCTTTAGATACTCGTTCTTGAGATATCGACGACGAAAAATGGTACAAGAACGTACGGACGTACGAACGTACGCACGTACGAACGTACGAACGTACGTACACACACACACACAGACATCTCTCTAAAAATGATTGATATAGCCTCTAGGGACCTTGAAACGTCGAGAAATTTCAAAAATTCCAATTTGACAAATCGGACCGATTACAATAACTCCCTATGGGAAGTTAACAATTGAAGCGCAAATCAAACAACCAATAACAAAAAGAAAATATACCAAAAGAAATAGGAAGCTATAAACTAAGTTCATTTTAGTAGGTAGAGTCCACCCTTCTATCTTTCCGTATCTTTCGAGATTTGACATGGCACAATATTAAAGTCTTTGCAAAAACATAAATGTTAAAAAAAGAGCCAAGTTCTTCTATACAAAAACCTTTTTGTAACAAGTCAGCCGTGAAAAGTACTGAGATCTAAAAGTACGCCAAGTTCTTACTTCATGAAGGTTTAATACCGAATATTTAAAGTAGAATAATATTGAAACAGCTACAATGTAATAGAGAAATTTTATTATTTCATGGTTGCTGACTAAAATTTGATGGGTTCACTGGTCAAGTTTTTAAAACCTTTCGAATTTGGCATACAAAAAACCAATACAAGTTTGGCTTGATTTTCAATTGCCGTGACATTCCTGATTGTATGTAAGAGCAACAGAGCGCTATGATTTGATTTTGTATGTCATTAAGCCATTGAATTTAATCCATTATTTGTCAGTTCTCTGGCAGAGATTATGGACAAATATAAATTATCACGAAGAATATAAGCGAAGAAAAATTCATGAATAAAAGACAAATTGGATGTGGCTTTCCATTGGCAAAATAGATCAATTGATTTTCGATATTGGAAAATTTTTGCATGCCGTTTGGGCAAAATATCCCATTAAATAATTAGGGCACTGTCATCATTTTCTCTTGAATCGTAACGAAATTCTCCGGTTTGTACGAAATTTACAATTTTGTTTAAGCTATTATAAATTTCGCTTACAATATTCAAATCGCAGGTACACAGTCTATGCTGTATATTCACAATTTACATTCAATTTAAAATTAAGAAATTAAATTATTGATTAATTTGGGTATACATAATATATGTTGGTTCGAAAAGGTTTTCCTTCAGCTGTTTTGGTCACAGTAATTTAAGCAATGAAACAAAATTTGTTACATTTACTTTTACCGACGTTTCGAATGGGATAACTGTCTTTTTCAGAGGGGATGTTTTAAAATATTAAAAATAATTTAAATTATCTGCGGAAAAAAAATTCTTTAAATAAGAAGGAAGTAAAGCACTTCTAATAAGGAAGTTAGTCTTAAACTAAGACTTTTAGTAACTTCGATCAACAATAGTTAAGATACTTTACTTAGATACATACTTTCCGAACCATTCTTAATATCTAAAAAAAATCCCGAGAACCTATTAATGGCTTAAACCCTACTTAAAGTTTGGTATAATTAAACAAAATAAGCCGAAACTTCTACAAAAATATCTTGTGTTGATTCTTTTAGATTAAGACTTATTGTATTTCGTTTGGTTTAACAGTAAGATACAAAATAGAGAGTTAATTCTTATAAAACAAAGAAATACTATATAATTAGGCAGTGTTTAAGTATACATTGGTAACAATTTAGGCCGGTTTTCACCGAGCGCTCATAACTTAAGAAGCTCATAAACCTATTCACCAAGCAATATTAGTGAAGATCTACAAGCGCTCTTAAAAGTTAGGAGTGGTCCTGACCACTCCTAACTTACGAGCGCTCTCTTCGAAAGTTTGTTCGCTTGTGCGTGTGCCACGCACGCATTTGACTCGAATCCATCATAGTTGTGTTCAACCACGAAAAGGCCAGTGTAGAGTAGTGTAGTGCAGTGCAAGTTCATGAAAACTGTCAGTGCAAACTCAATCAAAAACGTCATACGTCAGATGTTTAAAAAAAAAAAACAAATTAAATTCGGTGCAAGTAAAATGCCTTATGCCTGCGCTAAAGTCGATGGTAAAGGGAAGAAATTCATTCCCACTGCCTGCGACGACGTTGTTGGCTTTTTAGGCACAAAATCTCTTCCTCCTTTTCACCTTTTTTCATCAAACTTTCAAACACTTGCGTTCGGAATCCTTCATGCAAATATACATACATACATAGATTTAATTAAGATATTATTGGATTAATTGGAGAACACTGAATCACCAGAGATTGCCCTTCACTCGAAGTTAGCTCTAATCTATGCATTATTTAAAAACTTTAATCAAAAATACAAAGCGCCGAAAAAAATCAACTTTATTCGTTAACAAAATATAATCGAATAATGACATCAGCTGACTTTGACAGTTTTCACCAACCTGCACTAGCTCAAAAGGTAGTGCAAGATATTCTGCACTAGTGTACACTAGTTCAGCTCAATGAACGCTAATTAGTGTAAGTCAGTGCAGAAATTTTCTCACTGAACACAAAAAAGCTACACTTTTCTGCCCAGAGTAGTTCAGTGCAGCTGGTTGAACAGAACCCATGTGAGCAATGCCAAGTAGAAGAGTATCCATTTGCTGTCAAGACCAACATTCCACTACATTTCACAGTTTGGGTATGCCTGAACAAGAGAGAGTGGCTCTCATTTTCAAACTTCGAAAAACACTTGCGAGTGGTTGGTGAATACCCCACAGAAATTTCAAGTTAAGAGCCTCGTAAAGTTAAGACCCGTTTAGGAGGAAAATGAGAGCCACTCTCTCTTGTTCAGACATACCCAAACTGTGAAATGTAGTGGAATGTTGGTCTTGACAGCAAATGGATACTCTTCTACTTGGCATTGCTCACATGGATTCGAGTCAAATGCGTGCGTGGCACACGCACAAGCGAACAAACTTTCGAAGAGAGCGCTCGTAAGTTAGGAGTGGTCGGGAACACTCCTAACTTTTAAGAGCGCTCGTAGATCTTCACTAATATTGCTTGGTGAGTAGGTTTATGAGCTTCTTAAGTTATGAGCGCTCGGTGAATACCGGCCTTAGTGTTTAAGTTAAAAAAAAACCTATATGGGCCGGAAATGAGAAAGTATCTGCGAAACTATAGTTTTGTTCACTGAATAAAAGTACAGAGTAGAACAGAACAGAACAGAGCAGAACAGAACAGTTTCCATGACAAATGTCAGACAAGTTAGAACCGTCAGTCATCTATTCTATCTTTCTCTAACTAAAAAGCGAGGGCAAGAAATCTTGTTCTAAACTGTTCCAGACAGACTCATTGAACAGCAAATCAGAACAGTTTAGAACAGAAAATTTCTCATTGAACAGCAAAAAGTTGTACTTTTCTGTTCCAAACTGCTCCAAACTGTTCGGAACAGCGTCACTGAACAAAACTTATGCTTCACCCCTCAATAAAAAAAAACTGTTAGGGATATGTTCGAGAAAATAAAAAGGTTCGTTCGTTCAACTTTACACAGGTTTAGCTCAGGTTTTCTTGACAACCCTGAGGATTGTCAAAAAAAAATAGGATTTTCGGTTTTCAAAAAACACTCAGGGGCTGTCAATTGTTATGTTCATAACTAAAAGCAAGAAACAAAAAATACTGTGTTCTGATACAACTTTTTTATAAATTAGTTTGAAAAATGATCAAAACCAATTTTGCGTTGTTACTCAATATATCATCTGATGAGGATGATGAGAACAACAAACATTTAATTGAAAACATAAACAATAACATGTAACACGCGAGTCGACAAACGATAACAAAAGAAATAGACATGAAAGTTAATGTCACTTTTAACAGTTTGGTCGCTACCCGAACTCGCCACAGCAAAATACCTAGATCTACTTCGGGGCGAGCTTAGGGCCACTTCAGGGCCTTCTCTATCTGTGAAACTGTGAAGTGATAAGTTTTTTCACAACTTCATACACTATTCTATTCGCAATTTATAAAAAAAATTAATAAAATGTCAAAATATTTTCAAATATTAAATTTGTTGTTACACTTAAACGATTTTGTGAAGAGCCCTGATAAAATATGAAAATAACAAACAAAATTATAATTAAAAATGAGTATCGTGTATCAAAAATGAGAGCATTTCTCATTTTAGTACTGTTTAGTATATGTTTTGACAAACATTTATCAGAATGAGTTCCAGAATCGATTTATGTGAGTTCATGAAATGTAAAAATGAAAAATGGCAGTGAAAACTGAAATGATAACTTTTTATCACTTCACAGTTTCACAGATAGAGATTGTGATCACAAGTATTTTTTTAACAAATTTTTAAAAAATCGAGTTTTTTCATATGTAATTTTTTTTATTCACAAATTTGTACTTGTAATTTGTAGTTGGTGCAATAGGCCCCAGGGTGATTGCAGGGCTCAACGAACAAACCTAATTTTAACCTCTCGAAAAGGTAGTGAGTTTGATTTGTTGTTTGGATAACATTAAATAGAAATATTATGACAGTGAAAAAATTGATCAAAAGAAATGCTAAACATTTGTCTTGACAAATTAGAGCTATGATTAGGTATATCTTTTTATTTACATTATAAACGTATTGAGCAACATTGAGTTTAAAACAGTCCATTTCTGTCTGAACATCGTGAAATTTTTTCGTGATTACTGTTGATGGACTGTGAAGCGATTGAACATCATCAGCATACATTTTCTTTTTTTAAGAATCTAAATACAAAAAGTTTGTAGCAAAAAAAAAAACAAACTGAAAAATTTAATTTGACACAATAAAAGCATATGATAAGTCTAAGTCCATTTTTCAATCCTGGATCTAAATTAATTAAAATCAATTTTAGTGAAATAAAACCTCCCTTTATTTAGCTTAATAAAGCTTATTCTTTAAAAACTTACTCTAACTTAAAACATAAAAACGACGAAATTTTAGGCAGGGTAAACTGATCTTAAAGTCGAAATAATTCAAGTTCGATTTAGCACTTCACAGCACATGAGAATAGGTGCATTGGAGCCATAAGAGGTAGGGTGGGTGGACAGGTAAAAATTAGGATTTATTACATTACGGGGTAAGCAACAGAAGGAGTCTATGAATGAATAGGATGTCGGTTAATTTTATTTGCCTTTTCAGTGAATTTAAGTTAGAAGTTAGTTTAGAAAACGACGTTTAATGTTCTCAATTCTGGAGATATGAGTGAGTATGTTAATAAGGAGCCGCACTTAAAAGATTTTTTCATGAAGGGGGCTAACAGAAGTTACGTATATGGATGAATCGTTTCGCATAGTAAGTTTCAGATTTTTTTTGGGCCAACGATTGACAAAACCAAGTGCGAAGTTGGCTTTGAGAATTATATCTTTAATGCGTGTCAGGAAGTTATCTTCTAGGTTGCATAATATGCAAAGGTCGCGAATCAATCCTACTCTGAATATCATTATTATGATTATGGGGAAGATAAAGACAGGAGGAAGGGCATTTGATGGGATTACGAGAAAAAGCGATTTGTTGGTATTTTAGCAATGTCTACGTAGCTCGAAGCTCTAAGAAATTTTTGAGGCACAAGATTGAGCAAGTTTTGAGTTCTAGTTGAAAAAGAGTAGAATAACATATCGAAGATATGGTCTTGGAAAAACTTTCCACCGTGTTTAATGTCCTTTCTAAGAATAGGTTGCCCTTTTTATGTGAGGATGAAATTATTTTAAAACAGGTAAAATATTACAAAAAAAGCGTTTTGAAAATAATGGTATGTTGTTAAAACTTGGCTTAAATGTTTCATTTGTCATAAAAATAACTGCTGAAAGAGCGCCTCTTTAAAGGGTAGAAAAAGGCTGCAATTTTTACCAAAAAACATTAAATCTTACCGCTGAATCTAATAAAAAAAAACGATAGAACCTCTTGATTGTGTCCAAGTACCAGAAACTTTGATGATCAAAAAAAATCTTAGAATCTTAATTTATAGTAAATAAATCAATAAAATCAAAAAAAAACTGTTTGTTTCATTAAAAATCAATTTCGGGGTTGCTGTGTGAATAGTTCTATTGCTGAACTTAACTATTGCTTGAAAAAAATAATGTTTCCATAACCATCTCGAGATGGTATGCAGTGGGCGATGACGGCAGAGGATGTTAACAATTTGGTGTCGTTTGGGTCAGAAATATTGGTGTGAAAAACACTTTCTTTGAATTTTTTGTTTTGTGTTATTAGCAAACTATAAATTGATTACATCAGCTATTGTTTCAATAAATTAAGAAAACCTTAATTCAGTTTCTTTGATGCATTTGCCATTAATGGATAATGGCATGAGTGGCTTAGTCGACAAAAGACAGATTTGTTTTTTCAAAGCTGTAAAAGGCGGCGGCGGCTGATCAATTTCAAAAAGCAAAAGAAACCTTTAAACTTCAATGTTCTTTATTTTCAAAAATAATAGTATTAAGTTAAGTTAAAAGATTTATATAAATTGAATACAGAGGCTAAGAGAGGCTAAGTTTTCTGAATGTGTTCCTTCCGTCTCGGGTTCAAAATCAACTCTGAGCGAGAACTCTCCGTTGGAGATGCGTTTCTCCCTTACCCAGAGTAGATCCGTCTCACTCTAACATTCCTCCCCCCGTGAATCGCTCTGGGATTCACAATCCAAGTTTAGGACCGCTAGTCTTGAGGCTGGTCGACGAATACTTGTTTTGGCAGTCCGAACTTCCGCAAATCGCACTTGTCCGTCCTTTGCTGGGAACACTTTTGTGATGCGACCCTTGCTCCATTGGCATCGCGGCTGATTTGGATCACATACTAAAACGAAGTCGTTGATCTGTAGCGGGCGAACTTTTTCGTTCCACTTCGGTCTTTTCAAAAGTTGAGGCAGGTACTCGACTATCCATCGTCTCCACAGGCGATCTTTCAGGTTAAGTGCAATTTTCCACTGTTTCTTGAGGCAAATTTCTTCATCAGGTGGATATGGTGTCTGGGTAGAATTGACACACCCCAGAAGAAAATGGTTTGGAGTCAACGGCTCCTCATCTTCCGTAAAAAGTGGCATGTCAGTGAGTGGACGTGAATTTATAATATTTTCAGCTTCGACTAGTACACTTCTGAGGGTTTCAACCCTTGGGGCTTCATCGGTAAGGATCTTCATCATCAGGCGTTTGACAATACGAATCAAACGCTCCCAATAGCCTCCGGAACTTGGATTTAATGGACAATTGAAGATCCATTCTATCTCTCTGCTTGTGGCTTCCTTCTCAATACGATCTATGTCGAATAAATGTTGTTCTTTTTTCAATTCTTTCTGAGCCCCGATAAAATTGGTCCCATTATCACTCCTGATTCTGACTGGGGTTCCTCTTCTGTTAATAAAGTTGCGAAGACAAATGATGAAAGAATCGGTGGATAAATTTTCGGCTAGCTCGAGGTGTACTGCACGTACAGTCAGGCAAGTAAAGATGACTCCCCATCTCTTTTCTCGGCGGCGACCAATTGTAACGTTGAGAGGGCCAAAAAGATCAACGCCAGTGTAAGAAAATGGGCGGACGAATGGAGTTACACGGTCGATTGGCAGTTGACCCATAATTGGAGTTTGAGGCTCGGCCCTATCGATTTTACACTGCTGGCATTTTCGTCTTACCAATTTCAGAAGCATCTTGGGCTGGGGGAACCAGAATTTTTGACGGGCTTCATTTAGGACAAGTGCCGAGTTTTGATGATGGAACTTCTCGTGATAGAATGTCATAATCAGGATTGATAGTGGATGTTTAGGTGGCAGTAAGATTGGACGTCTGGCTTGAAATGGCAAGTAAAGCGCTTCATCTAATCGACCTTGGATTCTCAATAGACCCTTCTCGTCAAGATATGGATTTAGTGTGTAGATGGAACTTTTCTTAGTCAGCGGCTTTGATGACGACAGCAATTTTACTTCTTCGTTGTACTGCTCCTTCTGGACGATTTTACAAAGATGGTTCTCTGCGTTTTTGAGTTCGGCGATTGTCAGAAAACAATTGGATGTCTTTTCAAAGGGCACAGCGAAGCGGAATTTTTGTGTGGCACGGATAACATATGCCATCGTTCTTTGAAGTCTCTGGTAGGATGAAAAGAGTTTAAAATCTATTAATAAATTACCATTCGGGGCTTGAAGAAGCAGCAATGGCTTGACTTCTTCGGCGTCGGTGGCCGTTGTGAGCGGTTCAATAATTTTGGCTGGCCATAATTCTTCGGGTTGTTTGAGAAAATCAGGACCAGTGATCCAAACACTGTTTGCAACGAATTTTGGCAAGCCGTTTGCTCGAGTGGCTGCATCGGCGCTGTTCTTTTCAGTTGGTGTCCATCGCCATTAGTTTGCCTCCGATGAAGTTAGGATTTCACTGATACGGTGAGCTACAAAGGCTTTGAATTTACGTTCGGTTGATCCAATCCAATAAAGTAGTGTTTTCGAGTCGGTCCAGAAGGTTATTTTCGAAATTTCGATGTCGTGATTCCGAGTTATAATTTTGCTAAGTCGTACTCCAAGTATTTCTGCTTGGAGTTCCAGCCGTGGGATAGACATAGTTTTTTGTGGTGCACCACGTGTTTTACCACAGACAAAAGTGACATCTATTCCATCGTCATGAATAATTCGCAAGTATGCTGCGGCGGCGAATGCAACTTGACTTGCATCTGCGAAGACGTGGAGTTCAATGATTCTCGATGCGTATGGGCGTGATGAATAACATCGTTGTACTTGGAATGTGTGGATATTCTGAAATTCTCTCCACCAGTTTTGCCATCGTTTGTTGGCCTCCGAAGGCAGTTGATCATCCCATGCAATGTTAATTTTCCAAATGTCTCTGATCAGTATTTTTAAATACAGGAGGAAATCTGCTAACAGTCCATAAGGATCGTATATAGCCATGACTATACCAAGTAATTCTCGCTTTGTTGGTGGTCGGCTGCCTTCTAGGACCTCTTTAGGTATGCGATGAAATTTTGTCTTAAATTCGAAAGTATCCGAGGCCGTATTCCAAAACATACCTAGTACTTTCTCCGACGTGGACTGGTGTTCCATGTTAATTGTGTTTGTCATCTCTGTTGTTTCAATGTTCATCTCGTTTTGAAGTTTTTCCGAGTTGGATGTAAAATTTCTGAGTTCAAAGCTGGCTTCGTTGTTGATGCGGACTACGTCTTTACAAATGGCTATGGCATCTTTTTCGTCATTAAAGCTCGCAACGTAATCATCAACGTAGTGCTTGTTGATGATGGCTGAAGCGGCCTCAGGGTAATCATGTTGAAAATCTTGCGCATTCAGATTTTTCACATATTCTGCGACACATGGCGAGCAAATCGCTCCAAATATCATAGACACCATCACATAGTGGTTGATGGGATTTGTCTCATCACCATCACGCCACAAGAATCTCTGTACTTGTTGGTCCTCTGGACGAATCTGTATTTGCGAAAACATCTCACGTATATCCGCGGCAACTCCTATTATACCTTCTCGGAATTTGAAAAGTATATTCATCAGCGGCTTGGCTTGTTCGGGTCCTTTTAGTAAAGCTGAATTAAGGCTTACATTTTGCACTGTCGCAGCGGCATCGAAAACAATCCTGATTTTATCAGGTTTGTGCGGGCTTTGAACAGCAAAGTGGGGTAGGGTAGGGCGAGGAGGTTCTGACACGTTAACGGATCTTGTCAAAAATTAAGAACTTCCTTTTACAATTAAACTTCTATTTACATAACATACACTTTATTAAGGTTTAAGCTTATATAAAAACAACTTTTAATAATTAAATTATTTACTATATCAGAGTTTATTATAAATTTATAAATAAAGAAAAAGTGACGAAACAACCTACTCTGTAGGAGGTTTCAACTTTTAAGTAGGAGGTTTCATCATGCCATAGGAGGTTCCGTCAGTTCGAAAAATTTTAAAGATATAATTTAAACAACAGGACAAAATTTTTGTTTTTTTTTTTGGTTGTTATTATATTTACAAAAACAATAAAACAAGATACAGTAAAACAAAAAGAAAACAATAAAACAAGAAATTTAGTCATTTTTTTGGCTGCAATAAATAAGAAAGCGGTATATGAATAAATACATATATGTATGTATATCATAAATACATATTAGATAGGTATGTACATATATAAAGCATTATAAAATAATGGAACATAATAAGAAAATTAACGCACATCCAAATCACCAAAGTGAAGATCAAAACAGATTTTGGACCTGGATGTTCCCGGAAGATTTTTAGACTCGTCAATTTAGCCGCTAAGTCAGATCTCATTCGCCACGCCTGTATCGTCAACTACAGGTTCATAAAAAAAGTTGCCATTTTTTGCCGACGCTAATATTTCATAAAATAACACATCACCGATTCCATATCAACATCTTCAACTTTACCGTCATACAAAAAAAGGTTTTTTGTCACTGAATTCGACCAGAACAAAGTCACCAATTTCAGCATTAACACCCTGGGAAACTGTGACATTCTTGGTAGGCTCAGCGTCTGCCTCTGCATCACTGTCTATATCAAATTCAAAAGATTGATCCAAATTTCTAACGCTATATGTTTCGCTTCCAGAGGAGGATGCTGCAAGAACTTTTTTGATGTGTTTCGGCTTTGATATTTTTTCTTTTTTATCGCAATCTCTTTTTGTTTAATTTTTTTTTTTTTTTTGTTTTTTAGAATAAGCCTATTTTTTTCGGGTGTGTCGGTATATAGATCCATAACTTAGAAACCCTGTTAAGTTTTTTCTTTCGATTTGGATGAATTTTCGGGTAAGGACGAGCCACTTCTGGTGTAAGGTGCTGATAGGTTTCATTTGAATTCCTCTGAACACAGAGATTCATTGATCGGAAATATTCCAGTTGATGAAAACCCTTTTATAATGTTTTCCGGGGAAAATGCTTTCAAAAATGGCTGGCAAGAAATTTCCGCAATATCATTAATACCAATTATACGACCCAGATTATTGACAAGGAAGTTGTTGAATGCTGCTTTACAATATTTTTTAAATGGTCCAAATACTGATTGTGTAGCTTGTGCGATGTGTGAGGTGGAAATGATAACAAAATAATGCCATTCTCTCTGCAAAAAACTATGGAATCGAGCCTACAATGAGACACGTGATTATTCAATTAAACCATAATTGGATCTTGAATGCAACACCAAGTGTGGTTTGCAATATGCCATATTTTTTGGCGGCACTTGAAGCGGTCTCCTTTTTTTTCGAGAACAGAGTTTACTGTTTCTAGAATGGCTTTCTCATCAAATATCTTTTCAGGATACTTTCTTTTTTAGATATTTGGCATTTTCACTGAAATGTAATACAGTTTTAATATAAAAAAAAGGCTAAAACTTACTAGAAGAGTAAAATGAGGAGGTTTCGACCGTTTGACTAAACCTCCTACCCTAAACATGTCGAAACCTCCTCCAACACATGACGATTAATAAATGCACTTAGAACGTTTATACTTAAATATTAACATTAAATGATTACAATTAATAAAACACTACTGTTCACTTTATTTAATTTTCCACATGTCACTTTAAAGAACATAAAACAAAAAAAGTTATCACTTAAGAACTTACCAAAAAATATTACATCTGCACTTCACAAAAAACAAAACGCGAGTGAAATTGTTACACACTGCATTTTACTGAACACTATAAAGGAAAACAGTAAGGTATACATTCAGGCTTTGATTATATGAAATAATCATTTCAATCAAATTTAAAGGAAGCGAGAAATTTCAGTTTGATGAAACCTCCTACATGTCGAGACCTCCTCGCCTTACCCTAAATACCACACTGGCTGAGATGAATTATTTATCTCGTCTGGCTGGAATTTTCTAGCATATCCTTTTTGGATATATTTGGTCATCTCGTCTTTATATTTTTTGGCGAATTTGGGCTTAAATTTCATTTTGTTTTCGATTCCATACAAACGTTGAATGGCCATCTGAAAACTGTACGGCAGGATCGGTTTAGGATTTTTCCATAGAAGGCCGGTCTCGAAACGTTTTTCAATACGACGAGTTGTTGTTTCCATCGTCCGACGGGCTGTTTGGTTTTCTTCAGACTCAAGGATGTAAGATGACGGATTGATTCCGAAATTGTCGGCGGAAAAATATTCTTGAACTAGGCAATGCAGTTCATTCTCACTTCGAATCATTAGAACTGTTGGCGTTGACGTCACAATGTTGTTGTTAGTTGGTCCACATGCGACCCAACCAAGCTTCGTCTTCATAGCCACAGGTTTTCTATCACCAGCTGAGACTACTGTGGAAGATGTACCAAGATGGACGTTGTCCAGTCCGATGAGAATAGATGGTCGGGCGTTTTCATAACTTCTTAATGGAAGAAATTCCAAATGTTTATGCTCCGTTTTGTTGAACGTCTGCATGGGCAAGTTGACATTGCGCACTGTGCGGCAGTTAGAAATTGTATAGGTGTTTGGTTCACCTTCACCCCGAATCTCTAGGCTTACACTTTTTGACGGCTCTGTAGTGGTGTTTTGTCCATACCATTGTAGTGTCAATGGTTGCGATCTTCCTTTGAGTCCTATTGTAGAAGCAACTTCTTCTTCGAGGATTGTCAGGCAGGATCCTTCATCAAATATAGCGAAAACTTCTATTTTTCCATTAGGACCGAAAAGCGTTACAGGAAGGACTTTAAAAAGGAGGCTCGTGGAGGTTATGGTTCGGCAGCTCAGCAATGGCTGGACAGCGGTAGCGACGACAGACTGGTTTCTTAATTGTGAAGACTCATTATGTAGACTTGTGTGATGATATTTTCGACACTCTTGTATACCACACGTTTTTCTCTTTCGGCAGTTTGCAGTACTATGACCTTTTCGTAGACAAGAAAAGCATAAATGCATGGACTTTACCTTTTGCCAACGATCGTCAACACTCAAAGAACTGTAGACATTGCAATTCCAAATGAAATGACTTTCACCGCAAAGGTAACACTTCAACGTCAATGGTGGATGTGATCCTTCTTGCCCGGTGGTGCTGGCATTGTTGTTCACATAAAGCATCCGGTGAGGTTGAGTTTGTGGTTTCAATCTTGAATTTGACATTTGTGGAGGTAGTGTGGACGGCGGTGGTGGCATCAGGCATACAACTCTGGCTAGTTGACATAACCATTTTGAGAAATCTTCGATTGTTGTATTTTTTGTAAGAGTCGTTGCATGTTTAACCCATTCGTATTGCTTATCTTCAGGCAACTTCCCAACTAATTTTTCGAGAATGATTGAGTTTTGAAGGCTGTGCTCGCTCTTGGAAGCTTTCAACATTACAACGACATTACGAACCTGCGTTGAGTAATCAAGAAGCTGATCGATTTTATTTTGTTTCATGGCTGGGAATTGTTGAATTTTCTGGAACTGATGCCTGACGAGAATATCCGACCTACCAAAACGAAACTTCAATTCTTCAATTATCTCTGGAACATTTTCTTTGTTGATCAGCATCGACGTCACTGCTTCTCTAGCAGCCCCGTTGAGGCATTTCTGCAATCTTTGCAAATTTTGTCGATTGTTGTAATTGAAGTCGGCAGTTGAGTCTTCGTAATTGGCCAGAAAAAGTGGCCATTCGTCAGGCCGACCCGAGAACGTAGGTAAATCGTGTAATTTTACTGTTGGAGGTGCGAAGTTGTTGCCTGTTCCTGGTTGATGGCTCCAGGATATCGGCGGCGAACACGGCAGCAGCTGATTTTCGATCAAGGTTGCAGGCATTGCATTCTTGATTGCATTTGCCGGGATTTCGCTGGCATCTGGCTAGAGCTCGATGTTATTTAGCGAGACGTCGATTGCATTAGGCGGAACGTCGATGGCATTAGCAGTGTTGGCGGTACTCATTTTGGCATGCAGTCTTTCTATTTCTTCTTGGCTTTCTTTTGTACTGCTTTTGAGTTCCGCCAATGAAGTACTAAGTATCTTGAGACTTTCCAAGATAATGTCCAGTTTCGATCCTTCCACCATTGTCTCGTCCGCTCTCTCCTCTTCCTCACTCAAACTCCTTTCTTCCTCGTCGTGGCTCCTCGTTCGCGGCATATTTAATACTCGTACTGTTCAGTGACGCTGTTCCGAATAGTATGGAACAGTTTGGAACAAAAATGTAACGAAGGCTGTGATTGGTCACTTGGGCTTATTTTTAAATTCTTCAAATAGAACGCGAATTCTGATTGGCAGACGTCTTGTATGTGACTTTGGCGGCGCGATTAACTTTTTGTTTCGAGACGGAAGATTTTTTATTCAGAAAAACATGTAAAAGGCGGCGGCGGCTGATCAATTTCAAAAAGCAAAAGAAACCTTTAAACTTCAATGTTCTTTATTTTCAAAAATAATAGTATTAAGTTAAGTTAAAAGATTTATATAAATTGAATACAGAGGCTAAGAGAGGCTAAGTTTTCTGAATGTGTTCCTTCCGTCTCGGGTTCAAAATCAACTCTGAGCGAGAACTCTCCGTTGGAGATGCGTTTCTCCCTTACCCAGAGTAGATCCGTCTCACTCTAACAAAAGCAATTAATTCAACGGGGTTGTTTGTACTCTACAGTAAAGATCGGAGTCTAATTTATGTGTACCATACGCTACCGTTTAAGTTCCACAACCGAAGGATTTGTGAGTATGGAAAAAATGTTTCAAAAGTGGATTAGAAGAGT
Organism: Chrysotoxum bicinctum; assembly: GCA_911387755.1. Taxonomy (NCBI): domain Eukaryota; kingdom Metazoa; phylum Arthropoda; class Insecta; order Diptera; family Syrphidae; genus Chrysotoxum; species Chrysotoxum bicinctum. Next base: position 99,224,322 of record OU426989.1, read on the forward strand.
CAAACAAGAGATTTGTTTATGAAGTTAAAGAAGAATGTCGGAGTAAAAACGGTCACTAGCATTTAATTTTTGAATATCAGACTTAAAGCCGTCCAGAAAATTTGAATTGAATAGTTGAAAAAGGTTACTTCTAATCCAATGAAAGAGAAACCAAATGCACAGATTTTCGATAAGAGAGCTTCGCGCCAAACTCTTTCAAATGCTTTTGAATGTTATGAATGATATTAACATACATTTTTATACTAAGCAGAGTGGGCATTACGCTGAAATTGTTTAGGGAGAGGCACCCAGCTGGCTATTTCAACTAAGCAACGTTCGAAAAAGTTTTTTTTTTTATAATCTATACCCGCGCTCAAGGGATTATGATTACCCTTTAAATGTTTCAACACAGCGCGGGCGTAAAGTTAATGAAGAGAAAGAAGGATAGGAGAGATGTGTGGCACGATGTTCTGAGACTGTTGATGGTTGTCTCAGATATTTTTATCTCCAGGGATGGCGGCTGAGCCAAAGCGGAGAAATGCCGTGTCTTATTTCTATGTCGCTTATAATTCACATTATTTTATTTGTGTTCATCTTGTTGGGCATACTTGTAGCTTAACTCAATTACATGTTGTTAGTGTTATGCCTGAACAACATGTAATGAGTAAACCAGCAACCCATTGATGACAATTTTTAGAAGGTTTTAATGGAATTAAAACTACATAGACGACGGCATGGATCGAACCTGTGATCATGAGGTTGACAGGCGAGCACACAACCATCGTGCCACGGCCACCCCCAAGTTGCGATAAAACAGTGATAAGGAAGATACATTTCGAAGCAAATATTTCCGTCGCCTATCAGTTTTAAAGCTCTATTCTGGATTCTAATCAGTAGGTGGAGTGATGTTTTGGATGCGCCTGATGTTTTGGGCGTAAGTATGCTTTATAAATATGTAGTTGTTAGATCACAAGGAGGAAAAAAGTTATTAAATCATTTGACAAAATTTAGACATTTTGCAGTATTTTTAGAAATACTGATATATGATCTTTCCACAAAAGTTGTTCAGTAACGCACAGACCAAGAATCGAAAGCTTTTCAGTTTCCTCGATGTAAGTTGCATTCATGTTTAATTGCAAAAGCGGTATATTCTGCTTTAACGACTAAAGATATAGCTTTGAGTTTTGAAAGCATTAAATTCCACACGATTATTATTACTCCATATAACAATACTTCTCAAATCTGATGGATTTAATTAGCTCAATTTTCATATTATCCCGTTGCAAATCTACATGCGAAGAAGAGGGAAGTGAGTTAGGAAAGGAGTATGAAAAACTAAGGGTGCTGTCATCAGCGAAGCAGTTTAGTAGATCACCATCAGATTAATTAAGAAATGGGGCACACCAGCATTTATTTGATGTATTTCAGACTTGAAAAACAACTTGTATTGTACGGTCAGAAAGCTAATTGTTAATCCAGCGAAACGTATGTAGGTATTTTTGATTAGAGAGCTTAATGCCAAATTCTATCAATTGCTTTAGAAATATTAAGAGCAGCAATTTTGCTTTCTCCAAAGCAATGTAAGGACTCATTCCACTTTTCGATGAGAAAAGCCATTAAATCACCAGTGGATCAGTGGCATTGGTTGCGCAAATGCTTCCTTACATCTGGAGCGAAAATCGCCTAAATAATAGGAAAGGTTACAAAGCTTATACGCAGTTGTTTAGCCAAAGTGGAAGAACACATTTTCAAGACAATCGGTGATATACCATCGGGACCAGCAGATTTTCGAATAACGAGATCTTTTAGTACTCTAGCAACTGTACGGCTAAGTCCTCAAGTAGAGGTGGAACCCTGTCGCAACATATTATTCTGGATGCCTGGTATGTCATTTAGGTGTTTAAAGTTATAAACCAAATAAAATGCACGAACTTACTCTCATGTAAGAGACTAAGAATTCCAAAAACGAATGTTACTAGAGAAAAACTGTTCATAAGCATAAAATTCATTTTTAAATGACTAAAATAACTCCTTCAGTAGTTGGAGCTAAAAGCAAGATGCCTGTGATTCAAGCAAATATGAGTATGCAAGAACAAAAATTATAAGTTATTGTTGTGGTTTCTTAAAAAAATAAGCTTTGAAATAGGTCTTTATATCGTTGAATACTTCTTCTTCTTATCTTTGTTTTGGGTTGTGGGTTACAGTCTTTATAGGACAATAGACAACAACAAATTATTATAGGATTTAAAACGCTGCTTTGCTTTATTCTCTGCCACGTTCTGGGCTGTCCGAAGACTACCGCATACGTTGAACAGGCAACAAAACAAATGAAGATCTTGTATAAAGTTATTAAAATCAATGACCACCAAAGTAAATAAAAACACCTCTTTTATTTATTAAAAATTATAGTTCATTAATTTATTCAAATAAAAAATTTTAAAAAATTATAGCCAAATGGATATAATATAGTGATCTAGAGTGTACAACATAATCAAAATTAGAGAGCAAGCAAAACCAAGATGGCATGCTCAAATGTGAGAACTCAAGAGACGATGGAAGTAACCCGAACGTCGTCAAGAGAAATCAAATTTGAGTAATTAAATTATGTGTATTAAAAAAAAACGCGCTCAAATGTGAGAGCTCAAGAGACGATGGAAGTAACCCGAACGTCGTCAAGAGAAATCAAATTTGAGTAATTATGTGTATTAATAAAAAAACAACGCGCTCAAATGTGAGAGCTCAAGAGACGATGGAAGTAACCCGAACGTCGTCAAGAGAAATCAAATTTGTAAAACTACGCTAAATTACTCAGGCTTCTGTTTGTTACCTTTCTAGGACAGTGGAAGAACCCGACCGTCGCTTGTAAGATACCAAACGAGAATGAATTGTAGCGAACGAAACTCGCCTTTTATACACAATGCAGAAGAGCTTTTTCTTAACGCACACACAGCGGAACTTTTTCCTTGACGCATACACAGCGGAGCTTTTTCACAGATGTGCTTTGTTAATGGTTGCCACCTTAATCTTTTACAGTATTCATATTTTTTTTTATTGTAAATTATAAATTCAAAAACAATAAAATTAAGAATGAAAATTGTTTAATTTTAATAGTAGTAATAATAATGATAGAAATTTTAAGTGAATAATTAGGTACAATGAATAGATTTTTTGTATGTTATTATATAAACATGATTTTAAAGTGTTACAATCTCCCCCTCTGGCGCTGAGATCGTCTCGATGATGCGGCAGGATTACTAAGTTCGGACTTCTTTGGTCGTCCTCGTCTTCGCAATGGCTGGATAGGAACATCATAATTGTTTGGTATGGCTGATGATCGATATTTTGTGATAGCAGAGACATGGTATGTCCCTAATGGAATGTTGAGGTCGTCTTTAGATGCAACTTGGTACGTGGATGAACCAATCTTCTTAATGATTACATAAGGACCATCTCGTTTTGGCGCAAATTTAGAAGTAGTACCCTTAGCGGCTTTACTAAGAGTATGTGTGGTGACTAGGACTTGGTCACCTATTTCTAGTATGGGTTGCTGTCTTCGTTTCTTGTCGGCGTAGTATTTGTTTCGGTCTTGCATTTTCTCTGTTGTTGAATGAGATTCTTGGATTGCATGTGAAAGTTTTTGTAATCGAGGAATAATTTGCGGAATGAAGTTCTTATCATGTTGAATGGGTCTAAGATCGTGGTTGACGTCATCGATAGTTCTTGGTTCACGGCCAAACATAAGGTATGAAGCTGTAAAACCTGTGCTTTGGCATTTTGCAGTATTCATTGCAAACCTTATTGCAGGTAGATTTTCAGCCCAGTTAGAATGGTTATTTCCCACCATAATTCCAAGTAGTGACTTCAGATCCCTGTTTTTTCGTTCGACCGGATTGGCTTCTGGGTGGTAGACAGGAGTTAACGTCTGTTGGATCCCAAAATAGTCAGCAAGTTCTTGCATCAGAACGGATATAAACTGAGGTCCGTTGTCTGTGATGAGGCGTCTTGGTATACCATAGCGAAAGAATACTTCTTGGAGTAACGTCATTGCACAATTTTCTGCTGTTGCTTCTGTTAGGGGAAAAATTTCAACCCATCTGGTTGCTAGATCTTCGGCTATCAAGATCCATTGGTATCCATTTTTAGTGATAGGTAATGGTCCATATAAATCAGCTGCTACAACTTCAAAACGTTGGTTACTTGATATAGTTTGGAGTAACCCACACGGTTTCATGTTTGTTGGTTTATATCGCTGGCAAGCAAGACAGTTTCCTATGTGCTTGGTTACACTATCCCTCATTCCACGCCAGTAATAGCGAGAAGCGATTCGATCTAATGTACGGTCGACTCCATAATGACCGGAAGTGGTTTCATCGTGGTAATGTTTTAAGATGGTTTCTTGTTCCTTACTGGGTATAACTAGTTGTGCAGTTTCAGAATTGGATTCTGGAGAATACCTATATAAGATACCATCATTTAATAGGTACCCACGTGATGTCCATCTTGTTAAATTTTCGTCGTTCTTCTCGAAGGATTCGATTATGTTCTTAAGCTGGTCATCTTCTATTTGAGCTTTGCGAATTTCTGTTGCATTTTTTGATGGCATATCAATTTGAAAGCTACAGATGCTGCATTCAGAATCAGTATGATCGGAGTTTTCACATTGTGGTCTAGACAACATGTCGGCAACGCAGTTCATTTTTCCAGGAGTGTACTCGATGTTGAAGTTATATGGCTGGAGTTGCAGTGCCCATCGTGCTAACCTTCCGGTAGGGGACTTAAGGCTCATTAGCCACTTAAGAGGTTGATGATCAGTTTTGAGAGTTATTTCACCACCTTCGATGTAACCTCGAAATTTGTTAACTGCCCATACAATGGCGAGAGCTTCGCGTTCCGTAGTTGAGTAGTTACGTTCGGCGTCTGTTAGTAGCCTTGATGCATACTCAATAGGGTGCTCATTCTCCTTCTCCCCCTGGCTCAGAACTGCCCCGACAGCGTAGTTACTAGCATCAGTTTTCAAGGTATATGGTTGATCTTCTTGAGCTTGTTGTAGTATGGGTGCAGTTATAAGCAATGTCTTGAGCTTGTTAAATGCTGTTTTCTCTTCTGTACCCCATTTCCAAACGGCATTTTTCTTTGTTAAGTTGCTTAGAGGTTTTGACATATCAGCAAAGTTTTTTATAAAGCGCCGATACCATGAACACGTTTGCAGAAAGGATAATATCTGTTTAACATTTTTTGGTTCTGGTCGGTTGGCAATTGCGGATACTTTTCCTGGGTCAACTTGGATACCGTGGGCTGTAATTATATGTCCTAAGTACGGTACTTTTGGACAGCAGAATTTTGATTTACTTCTATTGACCTTTAGATGAAAAATTCTTAGATGCTGAAAAACTTTCTTAAGGTCTTCATAATGCTCTTTGAAACTATCTGAGCATATAATAATATCATCAATATAGATAAGGATGGATGTTGTTGGAATACCTTTCCGGAATTTGTCCATTAATCTTTGGAAAGTTGCAGGAGCGTTTCGAAGACCAAACGGCATGCGTTTAAACTGATAAAGTCCGAAAGGAGTAATAAACGCAGTTTTTTCGATATCACTTTTATTGATCTTTATTTGGTAATAACCCGTTTGCAGATCTAGTGTGGTCATGTATTTGGTTTTTAAGGTTGAGTGCAGAAGGTCATCTATTCTTGGGAGAGGATATTTGTCAGGGACAGTAATGCTGTTAAGCTTCCTGTAATCTATACAGACGCGTATCCCTTCATCTTTTTTGGGTACTAATACAACCGGTGCTGCCCAAGGAGATTCGCTTTCCTCTATGATTCCTGTTTCGAGCATTTTCTTTAGTTCCTCTTTTAATTGTTCTTTTCTAATGGGAGAGAGTCTGTAGGGAGTTGTTGCGCATGGCTCGTGATTACCCGTATTTATTTTATGCTCTGTATATGGAGTTGGTTCTACTGGTGCGTCAAATAAAGCATTTTCCTGAAGTAATAATTCATTTAATTTAGCTTTGTCATGTTGATTGATTTCTTCTGCTTCATTTTCACGAAGTTCGACATCTATTGCCAAAATTTCGGTAAAGAAAGGTTCCAGGAACACCTCATCTTCAGTACGTATTAATGCTGGGAACAGGCTTGTATTTTCTCTTTTTCTTTCGGGTGTTACCTCATTTCGTAAGGAGTCATTAAAAATACTTTGAATTGAGTGGGGTGAATAATTATTTCTGGCATTTGAAATTGCAGAAAATTTTCTCTTCATTGTGGAGTGGAAATCAGTTGCCTTATTTGATTGGGAACCTTCAAATGGACTCCTCTTTGGTTCTGGAGTTTTAAAATGACTTGGTTCTGGATTCGGGGTTTTAAGAATACTTGAATTTATTTTTGGGGTGGCGGGTATTGGTGAGACCACTTCTATGGCCTCAAACCAATCCAAAAAAGCGTTAGCTGAGTCGTTTGGAGGTTTCGCAGGTTTCTGCATTACATCAGCAGTTAAAGCTTGAATATTTGCTGCAAGTTTGTTTTCCTTCAACTTTGTATTGCTGGTATCGTAAAAATCAAACTTTTCATTTGGCTGGTCTGCAAAATACCACATCCGTTGCCCAAGGTCGAGAACCATCCCGTTTTCTTCCATAAAGTCAATTCCAATTAGGGTGCGATTGTTTGTTGCTTTTGGCAGAGCAATGAAGTTGATTGGTCTTGGACGTTTGCCAATCACAATGCTCGTTTCACCAATATATAGATCCTGCTCATTTTGAATGCCGTCGGCGAGTGTGACGTTAGCTGGTATTTGTTTGAACTTTGTGCCGTTTTTTACCAAGTGCATGAAGAGTTCTCTTCCAGCAACACTTGTCCGAGCTGCTGTATCTAAATAAGCTATGCCAGTCTCTCCATGTGCTGCTATGGGAATAGTTGGCAAATCCGTTCCGATAGTCGTTTTGATACAGTTGAACGACACTGTTGAGGGACCCTTTGGTAAATCCTTGCAGTTAGGGCAATTTGATCGAACTACACCAGGTAATTTGCATTTGTAGCAGTGTATTTTTGGTTCAATTGGCTGTACCGAATAGTTCTTTTTAGCCTCAAATTTCTCTTTTTTCCTGCATTCATTGACAGAGTGACCAGCATGCTTGCAAAAATTGCATCTGTTCTTTACAAAAGTTGCTTCGTTTTTTTCATTGTTGTGGCTTTTCTCTGCTATAGATAGTTCTATGGCTCGAGCTTTGGAGAGTAGTTCATGAAAATTTTTAAAACTATCTGCTGGAATTCCATCTCTTATGCGGATATGAAGAAGTCCGTACACCATGTCAAGCATCATTTTTTCATTGGGCTTAGGATCACTCAGTTTTGAGAATAGTGCTCGTTTTTCACATATGAAGTCATCTGTTGTATCGGAAAGCTTTTGTTTTTTATCGAAGATGTCCATATAAATACGGTAGTTGGGTTGAGCTGGTGCATATGCATTGCGTAATAAGGAAATAACATCCGCCCATGTTTTTGCTTCGTCTTTTACGCCTTGCCACCAAATGCTAGCACCTTCTTCTAAGAGTAAAGGGAAAGCCATAATTGCATCTTCGTCGCTTAGACGTTGAAGATCTTTGTAAACATTGATGGTAGCGATAAATCCTTCGACGATAGAAGAATCTCTCTCTCCTTTAAAACGTGCAGTGCAGTGGTTTAGACTACCTTTATTGCTGTTCTGGATTTGCATCGATTCAATAAATTGCTTTAGCTGCGTGTCTGTGAATTGTGCCATTTTCGTATTTGTGTTCTCCGTTTGTGTGTTTCTTATTTGTAATTGCTTTGCGCGAATGCGCTCACTTTTTCTTCCTTCTAAATCCGTTGTTGCTCTTTGTTACAAAGACTGGCCAACAAGTTGGGCGCCAATTGAAATAGGTCTTTATATCGTTGAATACTTCTTCTTCTTATCTTTGTTTTGGGTTGTGGGTTACAGTCTTTATAGGACAATAGACAACAACAAATTATTATAGGATTTAAAACGCTGCTTTGCTTTATTCTCTGCCACGTTCTGGGCTGTCCGAAGACTACCGCATACGTTGAACAGGCAACAAAACAAATGAAGATCTTGTATAAAGTTATTAAAATCAATGACCACCAAAGTAAATAAAAACACCTCTTTTATTTATTAAAAATTATAGTTCATTAATTTATTCAAATAAAAAATTTTAAAAAATTATAGCCAAATGGATATAATATAGTGATCTAGAGTGTACAACATAATCAAAATTAGAGAGCAAGCAAAACCAAGATGGCATGCTCAAATGTGAGAACTCAAGAGACGATGGAAGTAACCCGAACGTCGTCAAGAGAAATCAAATTTGAGTAATTAAATTATGTGTATTAAAAAAAAACGCGCTCAAATGTGAGAGCTCAAGAGACGATGGAAGTAACCCGAACGTCGTCAAGAGAAATCAAATTTGAGTAATTATGTGTATTAATAAAAAAACAACGCGCTCAAATGTGAGAGCTCAAGAGACGATGGAAGTAACCCGAACGTCGTCAAGAGAAATCAAATTTGTAAAACTACGCTAAATTACTCAGGCTTCTGTTTGTTACCTTTCTAGGACAGTGGAAGAACCCGACCGTCGCTTGTAAGATACCAAACGAGAATGAATTGTAGCGAACGAAACTCGCCTTTTATACACAATGCAGAAGAGCTTTTTCTTAACGCACACACAGCGGAACTTTTTCCTTGACGCATACACAGCGGAGCTTTTTCACAGATGTGCTTTGTTAATGGTTGCCACCTTAATCTTTTACAGTATTCATATTTTTTTTTATTGTAAATTATAAATTCAAAAACAATAAAATTAAGAATGAAAATTGTTTAATTTTAATAGTAGTAATAATAATGATAGAAATTTTAAGTGAATAATTAGGTACAATGAATAGATTTTTTGTATGTTATTATATAAACATGATTTTAAAGTGTTACAGCTTTATATATAAAATTTTTAAGACAAATTTTTCGTACGCCAACTCAAAGCTTTTAATATTAAACAAATCAAAAATAATTTTCGAAATCAATTTTTGAGATATCGAACTATCTACAAAAAAAATAGTTTTTTTTTTTATTTAAAAATCATAAAATATTTTTTTTTGCTTTTGAAATGCAATATTTTTCAAACTTCTTAGAAACTTCTCTATAAATAATTTCATCAATTCCGTTATGCTGATACTGAGAAATTCAAAATTCGAAATTCGAAAAAATGCTTCTATGGTGTACAGTCAGTAATATATTAATTTCCATTTTTTTTATTAAATTATAGATCGTAAAAATAATCGAAAGGAAGAAAAATTTATCAAAATTCTAGGCGCACGCCGTTTTCGAGGAAAATACCATTTTTGAAAACCATTTTTTAACATTTGTATCGTGGGTACCTTTATTTTTAGGTAAAACAAATTTTTTTCTCAAATCTTGTAGATTATATTAAGAAACTTTTATTTATCAAGTTTGAAAAATATCATGGGGTTTTCGAAATATTGAGTTTTAATATTTAAACCTTGGAGGAGCTTTAGCAAAAAAAAATGATTAAGATCGTTTTGGTTATAAGGGGGCTATCAATAACAACCAATTTTTGAAAAAAAATTTCCAACCATTACCTATCTTTAACTAAATGAAAATTTTTTATTTGTTTTAAATCTGTGTGACAGTTTTTGAAAAAAAAAAAAAACAAATATTTTTAAAATTTCGAGAAAAATCGTATGGCAGGTACCGTTATTTTTGGTGTTAAAAAAAAAGAAGAAAAAAACGGGTGGGGTGAAAAAACTAAAAATACTATCTACCAAGTTTAAAGAAAATCGGCCGAGCCGCTTAGGCTGTAGTCAAACAGACAGACAGACAGAACTGCGAGACCCACTTTTTTCGTCTTCGCTATCACCCGAATATCTTTGATCAAAACCTCGAGTCCGTTTTTTTTACGAATGCATAACTTGCCTTATAGTACCCATAAGTCGCAAGTCAAAATACAAAATTTTATTGAGTTAAAGCTAGGTAATGCTTGATAAAAATTCCGAAAAATGGTCAGTAATTGTACCCCCTTTAGAGTCATTTTTGTTTAGTTTTTGTTCTTCAGAAAAACGGTACAACCGATTTTGATCTTTTTTTTATGCTAAAGCTCCCCAAAAGTTTGGATTGTATTGTGTGTTCAAGTTTTTAAACATTTTTGCATTTTTACAAACATTTTTGCATTCGTAAAAAAATCGGACTCGAGATTTTGATCAAAGTTGACGTTAAGATGATAGCGAAGGCCAAAAAAGTGGGTCTCGCAATTCTCTTTGAAAAAAAAATCTATTTTTTTTTTTTGGAAAATTCAATATCTCGAAAACGGCTCAATATTTTTTTATAAATTTAATTTTTATTCGAAAAATAATAAAAACTTTAAATTGGCGCACCAACATTTCTTCTTAAAAATGTTTTAAAAATTTGTTATATAAAAGCTTATCTTTTTAAGAAACTACATACTACAAAGACTTATAATTTTTGGTCTTTAATAAACATATGCTTGAATCACATGGCATCCTATTTTTACCTCCAACTACTAAAGAAGTTGTTTTAGTCATTTAAGAAATTAATTTTATGCTTATGAACAGTTTTTCTCTAATAACATTCATTTTTGAAATTCTTATTCTATTACATAGGAGCAAGTTCGTGCGACCCAGTCGTGCATTTTATTTTGTTAGATTTTTAAGAAAAATTAAAATTTTTTTTTTCAAAACTTAATATAATCGTTTTTTTTTTTTAAACTTAACATTCAAATTTTTTTAATACAATCTAAGAGATGTGAAAAAAATGTATTTATATAAAAATAACGGTACCCACCATACAAATATGTTAAAAAATAGTTTTCTAAAATCGAATCGGCCAAACTTCTTCTTGGGAACTATAACCAAGATCGTTTCATGAACTGTATCAGCTTAAGTAATAACTATCTTTGAATACATAGTAACGGAACTCCTTATGGGCCACTGTAAACTAAGAACGCACTTGAGTATTCTTGGCCTAGAAAACAGCGCCAAATGCAGATTCTGCAATACTTATGACAAAACGCCGGAACACATACTAGGCAGATGTGAATCACTAATGCATCAAATAAACGAGTATCTGGGATGCTACCAGGTAGAAGAGAGTGATTTATCCTCTTCGAAGGTGCTTCAAATAATTAACCTCATCAAAAGGATAAACTTGGAGGAAGAGCTATAGGGTAAGCAACTCATCTAGCTCTGGGTGGGGGCACAATACATCGTTAGGTGGCAGTGCAAACCACCTCTCAATATTCATTCAAACAATATTTGAAATTAGGATATTACTGACTGTACCTACGATAGAACCATTTTAAATTGCTCATTATTGGTATAACGCATTTTGATGAAATTTTTTTTATATACTCGTAAAAGATTCAAAAAAGTTTGAAAAACATTGCATTTCAAAACTTAAAAAAAAATATTTTTTGAATTTTGGACAAAAAATCATTTTTTTTTTTAAATTCGATATCTCAAAAAATAGTTTAAATTTTTTTGTAAATTTAATTATCATTCGTCAGTAAAAAAAATTTAAAGTTCGTGTTCCCAAATATTTTCTTTAAAATGCTTTAAAAACTTTTTATACAAATTCTTATTTAGAAAAAACCTGTAGGTACATACATAACACATTCAACAAACTGTTATACGTTTACTAATATACTTATATACAATATTTGTTACATATAAAACAATAAAATTATTTTATAATTTAAAATTGTTTTCTTGCAGTTAAAAAATAAACCAAATCTATTGGAGTCTACAAATTAAATCCAAACAATAATTTTCGCAAATGCAATACAATCGAACTTCAAGGGACAAAAACAGCAAAATTGATCAGGTACTGCAAGTAAATTGTACTGTAACTGTAACTTCTTATACATAATTATATTCAACCAATATTTTTTTTTATTTTTAAATTATTATAACCTGTAAATTTAATTTCGTTGTTAAAAAAAAATATTTAATTTGTTTTGTATTATGTTTTCCTGTTGATACAATCATATCATTGTTATATAGTTAATAAATATTTGTCGTGTACACATGATAATCAAAATGAGATGCAATAATAACTTTGTATAAAATAATATTATTTTCATAAATACAAACATACATATAAAGAAAATATCATTAAAAAATAAAAATAATGTCATTATTGAGATTACATAGTAAGTTGAGATTTATTTTAAATCATTAATTATTAAGTATGGTTTATACATATCGACTTAAAATTATCATGTTCACCTTGGAGCAGCGCATTGCTTCGAAGTTCCTGTTCCGGTTGCGGCAAACCACACTTTATTGCAGACACAGAAAGAGTCGTGTTTTTTTAATATTTGTTTTCGTCATAGCTGGGCACCGTTAATCAAACAGTTAACTTCGTTAATCGTTAATCCGCTACTAAAAAAGTTAGCTTCGTTAAACGTTAAAGCGTTAAATTTTGGAAGAATTAACGCAAGTTAACGTTAATCGCTAATCCGTTAACATGTGATAAAAATTGCATTTTTTATATTTTTTTACTCTGAGCACCGGCGCGGCGCTAAGTAATGCCGGTCGTCCACTAGGCGATCAACGCACAAATTTCGAATTCAATGCATTCAACTCTAATGTACGGTGCCTTCAATTCTGTTCAACCAACGGGTTGGATCTAGTTGTTGGCCGTTGCTCAACGAATTGCGCAACAAGTGTACGGGTAGTGTACGAGCTCGTGTTGCTCCTTGAAAATGTTCGATCGACAAGTTGAGCAACATTTTCAAGATATTGTGTTGCACATTATTTGTTCAACGCGTTGATCAACTTTTTAATTTTATTTTGGGATTTCTTGACGTAATATTGTGTTGCGTTGCGTTGGCTGCAGTGAAATGTGTCTACGTGGTTGAACTATTGCGTTGCCATGGACTTGCAGTTGTTGCAACTTGCAAACTGTAGTTTATTTTGGTTTTTCGATTTTAATTTCTCATATATTTCATTGAAAAAACAATTTTCTTAGCGACTCAAGAAAAAATCATCTACCCAGAATCGTCTTGGCTGTTTTTTTCTTCCTTTGTCGTTCATTTTCTAATATTATTAATGCGGCAGCCACTTTTTTTTTTCTTAGAGGAAATCATACTCATACGGAACAAATTTAAGAATATTTTAAAGCGAAAGCGTGCGTCAACAATAAATGTATGAACCGAACTGAAGTCAAAATTATTTTAGGTTTGACGTTTGAGTTTTCTGTTTATAGTGGTGCGTTCAACGTGTTCCCCAACGAGTGATTCTTGGTTAAGTGTACGAAGGTATCAACTCGTTCATCAACTGGTTGAGCAACAATATCGAAAACGCAGTTGATCAACTTGAAAAAAAATTTTTTCTGTCAAAATCGAACCAGTTTATCAACTAGTGTACGAGGTTATTCAACACTTGAGTAAGTTGGTCAACTAGGTGTATGGAGCTATTCAACACTGGAATAAGTTTTAAGAGTTGATCAACTAGTTGTGCGGGGTTAATCAACATACGGGAAAGTTGGTCTAAATTCATTTATCCAACGAAAGAGTTGAATAAAAAGTTGAACGAAGTTGGTTGAACTTATCGCGCACATAGTGGACGACCGGCATAATGAAATGATCAAACGAAACGAATCTCTTCGCAGTTTTCTCACTCGCACGCGCTGTCAAAATATAATACGTACCTAGCTGTTTTTGTTTCACCCGCGGCACGCGCCGCACGGTACTTGTCTCATACTTGTCTGAACCTGTTTTTCGCGCCGCGCGGTAAATAGTAGGCATTGGATTAACGATTAACGGAATTAACGTGGATTAACGGATTTAACGTGTCCGTTAACATTTTTAAAAGTTAACTTAAAAGTTAATCCGTTAATCAAAATTTTAACTTCGTTAATTAACGATTAACGGATTAACGAGTTAATGCCCAGCTATGGTTTTCGTTAAGTAAAAATCACATGTAAAACAACTCTATTTATTTTAGAAATAATGGGAAAAAAGTGAACTGGTTAAGTAAGACGTTAAAACTATTCTAGTATGATAGTTGATTAAAACGACGATTTTTTAAACTTTAGTTGAATTTCAAATCATACTTTGTCGACACTTTTACCAAAGTTATAATCATCACATATCTACCTATGTATTTCATCTTCATATGACACTTTTACTTTAAAAAACGACAAAAAAGTCTAATTACTTCGTTGTTTGCACGAACTGTCAGTGTCTAAGGTGTTTTCAGAAGCACATATTATTTAGAAAATAGCCTAAGCATGATATTAGTTAGAAAGTGTTTGGATTAAGAAAAAGTTGGTAAGCTCTTTGAATTTAAAAAAAACAGTTAAATAGTATCATACTTATGTATACCTTAACACTAGGCTGTTTGAAGTATTGCGCTAGTATTTTTGGTACAAAAAACTTTTTTGTGTACAAAAATGCCAAATGAAATACCAGGCTGTTTTGTCTCTTTTCTCAATTAGGTACTTTTAGGAATGGAGAATAACTTGTTGTATTTTTAATCAAAAACATAGATGCAAAATTTTAAAGAACTCAGTAATCAGGTATTAGTATAATACTATTTACCAATTTGCTATTTTGTTTCTTGATTTTACACATCTTCTAATTAGTATCGTGCTAACACTATCTCTTATCATGAAAAGTGCTGCTCATTAGCCGTTTGGAATCAGCAAAAAATTGTAGGTCTATTTCATTTTTTCAAAACGCGCACTAAGAAATGGTTGAGAGTTGTAAGTCACTTGGTTTAGGCTCTCTATGAGCCTTCATGCTCTCTAATTCATATTTTTTAAATGTTGGAGATAGCATGATACTAACTGCGATTAAACTTTAAAAAATCGTCTTTTTACTATAGTATCATACTAAAATACTTTTAACACCGTACTAATAAGAGAATCAGTTACTTCGAATAAATTCAAATATTAAGCTTATAGTTTAAAAAAAAAGTCTTTCTGAACGCAAATTTATGTACTTTTAAAATGTATTAGCATAAAGGATAGGCCGACCAAATCCCTTAGGATTTACGAGCATATTTTTAGTTATGTCTTCGAATTACACAATAGTTGTATGAAGTATCTACAACCGGGATCTCACTTATCTCGTCTATTTATGGTTAGAAGTGGGTTTGTTGTGAAGTCTGCTGTGCACTATAATCAAGCTTTGTGTAATGCAAACAGTCATTATTTGCTAACGCACCTTCCTTAACAGATTTATTTTCCCTTTTGAAATTGAAATCGCACAAAACTCAAAACAAATCCTCAACACCAAAACAGAGCTATCAAAATGACAGTACAAACGTCAGGCTTACAATCAAACGCGAAGTTAAAAATGAATTTCTTCATTTTAAAAGTTAAGTTCACGTTTATCGTCAAGCTGACTACTAAATTTACTAAAATTATTAATTTTCTTATTATGGGTAATTTTTAAGAGTCGATTTAAATATTTACGTCAACTCTAAGCTTCATTAATTGGAACAGAAGGAATCTATCAATAAACAATACGTCATATTAGGCAAATTAGATCAATGGCGACTTACAACACCCAATAACTGACGAGATAAGTGTGGTACTGGTTGATCGGAGCCAAGTATAGTTCTGATTTAAGCTTACTATTACTGTGTTTATAAGGAGAGTTTAATCGGAATTGAATCAGGTTTAAGCTCCTTGTATCCGATCCCACTGGATGAGTTGGTTCGAATCGAAAATATGTATCGACGAATTGAAGAATCGAATCACAGCAGGTTGTTGGTGTATGCATGCAATAACAATTATTGTGAATTTTGTTTTCAAACGGTTTCCGTTACGTTTGGCGTTTTTCTGTTGCAAATATTGATATCCACAACAGAAAGGCACAGTAACTTCAATTCAATTTGACTTCAATCTTTCAATTCAGCGTGGCCATATACCTGGATCGAAATCTCAATTCGGATTCAATTCGATCTCCCAATCCACTCATGTAATCTGGGTATAACACATAAATGCGAAAAAAGATGAGAAAAGAGGTGAAGCATGGGTAAAATTGACTGACTCTTTTCTATGTTTGAAAAAAAGTCATGACTCAAAGTCATCGTTTAATAGTAGACTAAGCAAGCCAATGTGAGTTGAACTAAATTATACACATTATGACCATACAAATAAATATGTATGAAAAAAGGCATTTACCAATTCTAAATTTTGGAATTTTGTACATACGTATGTAAGTATGTACAACATTTTAAGATACAGATATAAAATTTCGCATAACAAGAAAATCGTCATAAGAAAACTTATGAACACAATTGACATTTACATATCTATCCATTAAACTGTCATCGTTTTAAGATTTTTCTTTACTGACGCATTTCCAAGTACCATTATTTGATTTCGTGCAAATAAAGATATGCCACAAAGAAAGGATTTGTTTACAATTTTTTGCAAACCTTATATCAACCTGACACAATTTGTCAGTCTGGTAAATCCCTCAATATGTTGCAGTTACGCAAGTGGCGACACACCATTATTTCCGCAATTCACCAAATATAATGGCATTTTGTCTTAAGTCTAACATTAGCTAAATGTAAAATTTGCGCGTTTTTCTTTTTAAGCTCAGAGTAGTGAACTGAGCTGTCAAAAAAGTTCTGTGTTTCTTTTTTTTAGCTCAGACACATCAGAGCGCTCAGGTTGTGTATCTTTTTTCAATCAGAGCTATCTCGGAGCGCGCTCCATGAGCTCAGTATCAAATGGCCGAGGGCCGAGCAGATGTAGTAATATGCTGAGCTCGGCTAACTTCACTTTATTTTATGTGATATGACAGAGACAGACGGCAGAAAAATATAAACAAACAAATAAAAATGGAGATCGACGCCTTTGACAGTTCAGTGCTCCAGTGCGTTTCATTAATAAATCGGAGGGCTCTGATCAAACTCTGCCCAGAACTTACTTGACATGTTCAAGCTCTGCTCAGAGTTAAAAAAGAAAAACGTATTTTGTAGATATGTACATTTTTGGAAATTTGAAAGATGTGTTCGTTAAAACGAGGTTGCCTCTTTCCAATAAAACATAATCGGTTCGTCTTTCGGTATATGTAATGTCGGTGAAATACAAATATACAGATACTTAGTAGATTAAAAGTTTGTTCAGTAAAATCTCACAGATATTCCTCCGTAAAAATTAAGGAAGGAAGTTCAGAATTGTCTGATCTAAATACGAAAAATTAATAAAAAAAATGAAGAATCATGTTTATAAATATTTGAGAGATTGCGATGGCCTAAGAGATTTTAATATCATGAAGTAGATAACCACGATTTGGAAAACAAATGAAGATTTCAATAAGCTTACCAAATAAGCATCAATTTCTTATTTCTTAACTATCTTAAAGATCAACGTATGTATAGCTATGGCTGACACTTCCGCCACCTCCGTCGTTGTCTCCATATTAGGGGCTCGTTGCAGTTTCTTTTAGTATTGCTCTTGTTCTTGATTTTTAAACAATAATAATTATTTATGATTAAAATAAATCTCAACTAAATAACTTAAATTGACAACAAGACATATCTACCTCAGCATCAAAAAACAATGGTTTATTATTAAAATTACTTCATATCAGCCAACAAATCTACCTCTTAAGCATTTTGCAAAATCAAAATAAATACATTTACAAATATACAAAAAAATACAAAATTAATTTATTAATAAGAATTGTAAAGATCAATGTTTGCATTTAATTTAGATACGTACCAATTTTTTTCCTATAAACAAATACGTGCAATATATTTTATAATTTTTATTAATTTAAAAATAAAATTTGAACATATCTATACTTTTAACAAAAATATTTAATTTAAAGGTTGTACATGTATATATATATACAAATAAAAGTTAAAATACTTCAAAAGTATGCAAAATCTATTCACAATGCCCATTGCAAATTAAATCAAGAAAAAAATGAAGATACGAAATTAAAAAAAAAAAAAAACAAATAGATAGTTTAATGCTCATATAAAAACTTACAAACTTACATATATAAAATAAATGAAAAAAAAAATAATTTAAAAGAAAAGAGGCAAGTTGTGAATTTAACAAGAAATGATAGGAAATTAATACAATTATTGAATCTTCGATATAAAAAACGTAGTTTAAACTGTAATGTTAGTAAAACAAAAATATGAATCATTATAATGTGGTTTTACATTATGTGGAATGTAAATACGTATTCGAATACATTATTGTGCTTTGAGTTGTAAGAGAATGTAATTCACTTGTTAATTGAATTAAATCTTATGATTGTACTCATTCTGAATTCAATAACCGTTAATTTATCGTACAACATTTTTTTATTTTTAAACCTCGGGTGAAATGAGTTAATCATTTGATTCATTCAAATGATTCCATTCTTTAACAACTCGGGCCTGGAAAGATACAACAACAACGACACAAACTCAAAAACCATTCAGGGAACCTAATTAAAATAACTTAATAACAAAACAATCCACATAATATAAAAACATTTGTAATAAGTTTGTATTCTGAAGCAATAAATGTTATCTTGAATTTATAAATATTAAAAGAATAATATATGTATCTTAACATTACTTTCACTCTCATCATACTGAGCACAGTATTGACGAATGAAAAAAAGGAACACGTGTACCTCAGCGACTCAAGAGATATTGATAGATTTAGCTTTAGCTATGTATGTATAAATATTTAAAATAACTTTAAATGTCTTTAAAGTATATATTATATAAATCTTTAAAATAAAAATTTATAAAATCTTGTGAATTTCATTTATAAAAATTAACAAAAATAAAAAAAATGACGTTAACGCCTAAGGTTGACATCTTTAGATGTTTAGAAGTTTTGATAAATATTTTTGACTTACTGTGTAAAAAATAAAACATATTAATTTGATAAAAAAAAGTTTCAGGATTGTATTAAAAATAAAATTTAAAAAAAAAACATAAATCTAAATGTAAATTAAAATCGAAGATTAAAAAATGCAAATACTGTTTAATTATTCAATTTTTGTTTATGAAACGAAAAATAATAGAAAAAACAGCGACTTATCCGACTAAATAGTTAATTCTCTTAAATAGTAAATTATTTTGTGTTTTGTTTTTTTTTCTTTTTTTGAATTTTTATTTGATTATTTTTTAAATGGTAAACTTTATTTTTGTAAATTTTCAAATCATGTATACAGACTCACCGCGTACAAAAAATTACAAAAAATTATGATATTGTTAATTAAGTAAAAAAAAAAACAAACAAAATAAAAACATTAAATGTGTATTATATAAAAGAACTTCTATTTAAATAAGATGTCGTAGAAAATACAACGTTCAAATAAAAGTATATTATGCAAATTTTGTTTTTTTAATTTCATTCA
This sequence comes from Chrysotoxum bicinctum, assembly GCA_911387755.1. Classification (NCBI taxonomy): domain Eukaryota; kingdom Metazoa; phylum Arthropoda; class Insecta; order Diptera; family Syrphidae; genus Chrysotoxum; species Chrysotoxum bicinctum. Next base: position 99,243,698 of record OU426989.1, read on the forward strand.
AAGCAAATTTTGTTTTTTAAATTTCATTCAAAGCAAGTATTTTGCAGTAAGATGGATTGGAGATGTAAGGTAAGGCCTATAGGGTTTAAATTGGATTTGACATACTTTCAGCCGACCATGTGATTAGGATTTTCAGGTATGTAAGCGTTCAAATTATTTAATTCAAATTTTTCGTAGCCCAAAATTTCAGACCTCTTAGTTGAAGAACTTGGGAATGTCCACGTACCAAAATAAGTTATCAAATTACTAGAAATGCCATTAGGTGAATTAACAAAAAATAAAACAACTCCAGAAAAATCAACAACCCAAGAACAATTTGGATATAGGAATGAATATTCAAAGATGGACCAAGTTCATCGAATAAGAGAAAAGTGCTCTAATTTAAGATATTAATCAGCTTTTGACTTCACAGACAGAACAACGAATTACAGTAATCCTTTAAATATTACAAACTGAACCCTTATAGTACGACCAAGAGCATTCGGAACTTACAAAAATTGAAGCAATGATACCAGAAAGAAGTGTCTTAGGATCAATCGTGTATTTGTCAAACATATCATAGAGACATTAATGTTGGCGACACTGCTATCATGGCTGTGTTGTGTTTACTGATGATACGAGTATTTCGGTGTTGGTGTCTAATAAATCCGGGGTCAAGGCATCACAAAAATTTGAATATGCATTAGTTGAACAAGTAAAATATTGGCCTTAACAATGGTGTATCAGATATGGAAACCAGCTTAAGAGTGTGAGCTAAATTCCTTGTTCTCATGCGGTAATAGTCTCAAATTCCTTAAGACTTGTAAGCTTGCAAAGCTGTTTTGGAGCAAATTGGGAGAGAACAAAATCAAAATTGAGTAGACGTTTTTCAGAATTCCAAGCTGACCACGTTACTCAACTGTAGATCACATCTTTGTCCTGAGAAGTATCGATAGTAGTTTTTGACTAAAAAGAATAATTCATACACTTTCTTTGTCGATTTAAAAGCTGCATTTGACAAGAAAGACCAAAACGCATTAATATACAAGATGTTTGGATTGCGGAGGTCACACAGATTTGGACGCGTCTTGCAGAACATGTACATACACAGAAACAAAGTGGCAGTATGGGATGGTGAAAATATCTCGGAATGGTTTCAGACTAAGACTGTTGTGCACCACGGCTGTACAATCAGCCCAAGCTAATTTGCACTTTTCATTTATGACGTAGCGGAGTTTTAACCAGAAGTTATAGAATATGCAGAAAGTCTTATCAAATATCTCCTTTTTACCGATGATATTTTCCTATTAGCTTACTCGGCGGAATCCCTCTATCTTATGATTAACTAGCTTTATGAATACTGTACTATGCAGAAATATCAACTTCGAGGTAACATTAGAAATCACTATTTAAAAAAAATTTAGGTGTCAGGCTACATTTTTTTTTATCAAAATTATTGTGTAATCTCCACAAGATTTATACTCGTACTAACTAAATGAGGGTTTATGGAAACATCTATAGGATTTCTACTTTTCAAAATTGAAAATTGATGAAAAATTTCAAAATTAGAAAAAATATATTAACAAGACTTTTTCTGGAGTTTGTATAACAAAAAAAGATTATTGTGTAAAATGATTTAAAACTGGCCAGATGGTTTTTGTAAAAAGATTTAATCTTCCAGAAGTCCAATCATGGAAGTTATGGTCTTTAAATCCAGAGTACATATCTTTATGATTTTTTTTGATTTTATCTATAAATCTTTGTTAACATTGATATTTTATAATATTTCATGGCGTTTTTGAATATTTTATTTTAAACGAAAAAGTATTTAGTTGATAACAAATAAGCCTAATAAAATATACAAACCTACATGTTGGGAACAAGCATTAAATAAGACCAAAATTGACATAGTTAACTATTCCCTTTAGTCGTTATTAGCTATAGAGTAACATTTTGATATTTTACAATTATTATTTTGTTTTTAATTTTCAAAATCGTAATAACATTTTATCATAAAAATCGAACAATAAAATATCTAAAAATATCTAACACCCTCAAAAGCAAGATCCACACGTATATTGTTGACTCTTTAAAACGATTCCCAAAATTGTAGGAGACATCTAAAAAACAATACAAACAAAGAAAGGCAAAACTAAAAAAAATTGATTTAACTAATAAAACAGACTCAATAGAGTCTTTTGTATATATAAAATAAAAACATCAACAACTAACCTAATCCACAAAGCTTATTAAAATCACGTGAACAAGTAAGACGCTCTCGCGAGCATCTTGTGCATCCTTTGCCGTGAGAAAAATCATTCCAATTTTCAGAAATGGAAGGGTGATAGTAACATGTCGCAATATAGCCGTCAAACATTCTAAGGGCTGATGGTAAGTTTTCATTTCGAAAATTTCCATTTTTAGGCTTACCTAGCTGCTGCACATCCAATAAACTCCGCTGTTGGCCATATCATTTGGGTAAACTCAGTTAATGAAACGTTTCTTCTTTGAGCATCTCTAAACTGCTCCCAGCTTTTGATTTCATACCCTAATTCTGAATACCAATATCGTATTGTTCTTCCCACCCATCTGACTCCCGGAGAGGCCTTCGAGAAAAAGAAATTCTGACCAATTGTTATATCTTCTGCTACTGTAAGAAAAAAAACTTTACTTATGTGTCAACATAATTTAAAAAAAAATACCTACCTAAGAAATTACAAACATCTCTTTTGACTTGACAATCTATTAGAAAATATTTCGACAACTTTTCTAATTCGCGGCTCCAATGCTTAAATTTAAAACCTTTGTTGATCAGTTTATGTACATATGTATGTACAATATTAATGAAAGGTTTATAATACCAATATATTCATGTTGCCAATATCCCAATCCTTGGCTATTTTATTTCTTATTCCATTGTGTCCCAAAATCATAGTCTTAATTTCTCTGCTTGACATATTCAAAAATTCGAAATTTTTACAGCGTGCATGTGGTTTGAACTAGAGAGAAATTGTCAATATCAGAAGTTGATAAATTATAATCTTATAAGATTTGAGCTTACTTCTCGGCAGGCTGTGTGTTCTAAATCTCCTTTGCAAGTCAGATTGTTACACAATGGCTTAGTGTCAACAAATATTCTGTGTCTGTAAGCATGTGTCGAGACGATATGCATCAATAAAATAATGGACACCAACATTACCCAGTTTGAATAATTTAAATGACAGTTAAACTAATGTTGTACTAATTTTTTTTTTTGAAAACTAACAAGATTTGAAAATTTTTATTTGAAGTCAATATTTGAGTTCAAACATTGGTAAATAAGTTTTGAAGAAACGCATTGTCTCCGGTGCGTTGCCAAACTTTCGGAATGGGACCGAGACATTCGTCGTCGGGCTCAAACAAGTCGACTTCCCATCGACTTCATGCCGTCAGTGTAGAGAATCGAAGAACCTGCAATTTTTATGACATTCTTTTTTATTTCCTTGTCAGAGGCATAACACCTGAAATATTGTTTTTACTTGCGACTTATAGGGACTTTTAGGCTAGTTATACATTCTATTGATCAAAGTTGACATTAGGATGATAAAATACACGAAAAAAGCGGATCTCGGAATTCTGTCTGTTCGACTAGAGCCTTAACGGCTCGGCCCCTACACGTTGTTTTCTTTTGTTTTTTAAGAACGAAAATAGCGGAACCTATAATACTGCACCCAATTATGTTGAAAAATATTATAGTCCAGTCATTTTAGGTTTTATCTGCGGAAAAATTCCTAGTGAGCTGAATTTTTGTATACACCTTTATTACGGCATTGTAATGAAGATGTGAAAAATCGACATTGATATCGTGCCGGCTAAAAAAGTTATAGGGGTCAAAAGGTCACAAAAATCAGTTTTTCGCAAATATCTCGCGATCTATTGCTCAGAGGTCAATAAAGGTCATTATAAAAATTGTTTGTCGTGAAATTGTCTACAAAAAATGTCGATTGCATTTTTCTGTAAAATTAACCGTTTTCGGAGTAGAGCGCTAAGAAAGCAAATATATTATGACGATGCACTCGTTTCCTCACTAGGGCAGGGCGCGTTTTTTTACATGATTTCCCCCGTAAGCATAATCCATGATATGTAATCAGAGGTTTTTTTATTTACGAGTGAATAATTTTTTATTTGAAAACAGAAAAATACAGAAAAAATTACTTTAGTATATATATTTTTTTTATCATTCATTGTCGATATCTTCAGTTTCTGTATCATTAACAATTGCATACCGCAATCTTCGATATTAAAAATGGTCTTCGCCTGTGAGCGGTTAACTCGCTGCTGCTATTTAGCATTTACACCAGCGATCTAATAGGTAGTCTAACTCGGGCAATTGTTTATGATGTCGACCTAATAGTGTACAGAACAGCTCCCAAAGTCGAGGTCATCAGAATTCTTTTGCACTGTGACTTCAACAAGATTCAGTGATATTGCGATGATATGGAAGTCAGTTTCAGAAATCTGAAACTATTCTGCTTAGGACTCGATCCATCAGTGTGCCACTTGATGATATTTGTTTCGAGGATCTCAAGATAACTCCCATTGCCGCACTTCTGATAGCCTCGTGTAGAGGGGATAGATAGAGGAGAACGTCTATAGCTGTGGTAGGGGCAGGTTCTGATTGCTCCTGTAATACAGATACACGCGAGCCCTTAGACTTTTTCTAGAGCTTTCCTTGTTCTTGATAATTCGGTTCTCTTGTGCCATGCAACCGCCCCATATGTAATGATTGGTCTTACCATCATAGTGTATATCCAACTAAGGATGTTCGGTTTGCATCTGCATGACTTGCCTAAAATTCTCTTGCAAATTATTAGGGCTTTTGTGGCTTTCCCGACTATAGCTTTTAAGTGTTTGTTCAAAAGGAGTCTACTATCTGGTAAAATTCCTAGATATTTTATCCCTCTCTGCGTTTCAATTACTTCACCAGCTAGATAGATAGGTTTCATATGTGGCAGAAGTTATTCCTTGTAAATGGTATGATTGTCGTCTTGGAGGGGTTTATTGTTAATCCTACAGATAGACACCATTTCCGTGTAATTGTTAGTCCTCTTTGGATTACCTACGGCTATGATAGCAACATCATCAGCAAATCCAATGGAGAATATACCTTGGAAGGTAAGATTTTCTAGCAATTCATCCACTACAAGACTCTTCAACAAGGGTGATAATACACCACCCTGAGGACAGCCTCTTGTTGTGATTACTTTTTTTTTTACATTTTGTAATTTTTGGGACGGTATTTTTAGTGCCTAACATTTCCATCTAGTTATGGTGATGGGTACGCATTTCCTAACAAAAGCTGTGCCTACAGCCCCGTGGGAAGTGTTGTCGAAGGCTCCCTCTATGTCTAAAAACGCATCTAATATTCTATCTTTTTTCTATATTTTGGGAATAAATATTAGCTTTCCTGTTCTCCATATACTTGGTATATATCCAAACGCAATGCTATTATGAAGAATATTAGTGAAGAATATTGTTAATGACACAGAAACTGGAGATATCGACAATGAATGATAAAAAAAAAATTATATACTAAAATTAATTTTTCTGTATTTTTCTGTATTTTTCTGTATTCAAATAAAAAAATATTCACTCGTAAATAAAAAAAAACCTCTGATTACATATCATGGATTATGCCTACCTACCTCGAAGGTGGTGAGGAAACGAGTGCATCATCATAATATATTCGCTTTCTCAGCGCTCTACTCCGAAAACGTTTAATTTTACAGAAAAATGCAATCGACATTTTTTGTAGACAATTTCACGACAAACAATTTTTATAATGACCTTTATTGACCTCTGAGCAATAGATCGCGAGATATTTGCGAAAAACTGATTTTTGTGACCTTTTGACCCCTATAACTTTTTTAGCCGGCACGATATCAATGTCGATTTTTCACATCTTCATTACAATGCCGTAATAAAGGTGTATACAAAAATTCAGCTCACTAGGAATTTTTCCGCAGATTGGGGTTTAAAATGCCTAAAATGACTGGACTATTAATGATATAACATGCCATCTTCGGTACATAAAATACTTTTTCACGGTGAAGCCATAATTCAGCATTTTGAAGTGTTACCAATTGATCAGCTATCTGAGGATGCCCAAGAAGCACGTAACGAAGATTATTAAAAAAAACTAGGATGACGCATTCTAGAAAATGTTCACGAATAGCAACAAAGGAGGATGTCTTTCATCGCGTGTTATTGTCATCAGATTCTCTCATACCAATTATAAGAAAACAAAATGTATAACAATCGAAAGAGCTTTTTGAAGAAGCGTTACATACAGCTAGTGCAGAACTTTTTTACTTGCGATATAGGTACTTTAGGGCAAGTTCTGCATTTGGAAAAAAAATCGAACTCGAGATTTTGATCAAAGATGACATTACGATGATAGCGAAGACGAAAAAAGTGGGTCCGACAATTCCGTCTGTCTGTCTGTATGTCTGTATGTCTGTACCTCGAACTACAGCCTAAACTAAAACGGCTGTGATATTATGGACATGGACTATATTTTGGTAAAAAAAAAATTTGGGGGGAAATGTTATTAGGGGTACCTGTCATAGAACGGTTTTTTTGATTTTCGAATTTCTCACCAACGGCTCTAACGATCTTAACCAAAATTTTTATGCAGGAGCTGATTTTCATTTGAAAAACTATAAACTACAAATTTTTTCGAAAAAATAGTTTTTGGATTTTTAAAAAAATAATACAATTTTTTTTTTGAAAATTCAATATCTTGAAAACCGATACACGATTAAGTTTTTAAATTACGTTTTAAAATGTATTTTATTAAATACTAACAATTTGCATATCAATTTTTTTTATAAAAATTTTAAGGAAAATTTAGTACACAAAAAACATGTTTCAGTGTGTCTGTATCTCTGTACCTCTCACTACAGCCTAAACCACTGGACCTATTTCTTTCAATATCGGTAGTTAAGGGTCTGCGGTGATTCGCTAGAGGAGAAATTGAAATTTTTTTTTAGCTCCAAAACTAACGGTACCCCCCATACACCCGTAGTGCAAAATCTTATTTATCTCGAAAACGTTTCTAACGATTTTGATTAAAAAAATTAGGTGTGATATTATGAACATAGGCTACATTTTGGTCAAAAAAAATTTTGGGGCAAAATGTTATTAGGAGTACCTGCCATAGACCCGTTTTTTTTTTTTGATTTTCGACTTTCTAATTAACGGCTCTAAGGATTTTAACCCAAAATATTCAGCAGGAGTTCCCTTAAGTTTAAAATAATATTGTATATAAAAATATTCGAAAAAATATTTGTTGGGTTTAAAAAAAAAAAAAATTTAAATCAATATCTTCAAAACCTATGAACGATTATTTTTTGAAATTATTTCCTAAAATCAATATTATTTAATACTTAAAATTCGCATCCCGCATTTTTTTCTTGAAAATTTTTAGAGAAATTTCTTATATAAAAAATGTATTTAATAATAAAACGATTTTTTAAAGTTTATTTGCATAAATTCATACTTTTCCGGAAACCAGACGGCAATTTTATGCATTTAAACATTATTATCTCATTAAATCCATGTTTTATATTTATAAAATGTATCTTAAATTCCAAAGTACTTTTACATAAGAGCAAGTTCGTGCGATCCAGTCGTGCATTTTATTTTATTTTAATTTGATAAATATACAACTTATTTGTAAAAGAATTAATAATGAGTTGTGCCACCACGGTTGACTATGACCTCGTATATCCTGTTGGGTCATATAATTTCTTTATATAATCCAGTGAAATAGTCTCCCATGCACTTTTTATTCCTTCGATGAGTTCCGATTCAGTTGGATATTGCCGTCCAGACTCGTATACTTTGCGTGCTAACCATCCCCAAACATTTTCTATAATGTTAAGGTCGGGCGAATATGGGGCCCAGGTTAGCAAGGGCACTTTTTGAAGCTCAATCCAAGACTTTACGAGCTTGGAGGTGTGGATAGGGGCGTTATCCTGCTGGAACTTCCATTCCAAGGGTCCGAAAATATCCTTGATTGCAGGGAAAGCTTTTTTTAACACACCATTATATGATGTGGCATTCATACGAGAAGTGAGAAATTGCAATTCAATTGTGCCATAGTAAGTAATGGCTCCCCATATCATGACACCACCAGCACGGCTATGCAGTCGATCTAAGGTATGCTCTTCCTTTCGAAGATCATGAAAGTAGAAAGCATAGCCATCTGGACCCTCTAAATTAAATTTTTTTTCGTCTGAAAAGACTACAAGTCTCCACTCCTTCGCCCAGGTCATATGAGTCCTGCAGAAATCGAGGCGTTGAGTCTTTCGAAGTTGGTTAAGAGGCGGTTTTTTTTTATTTTAAGACGTTTTAAATGTTCAGCGTTACAAATAATTCTTTGCACAGTCCGCACGCATGCTTTTACATCGGTCTTTTCTTTAATTTTAGCTGCAGAGTCGTGCGAATTGGACGCTTGCGTCAAAATGATTCGCTTGTCAGCTGCTGAAATCACAGAAGATGGCCGGCCTTTCATGTTCTTTCCATAGTTATGCTCATTGTGTAAGAATGAGGAAATAACTTCACGGCTGCGGTTAATTTTTGTTGAAATTTGATGGATTGATTGGCCACACTCACTATAAGCCTTTATTTTGGCCTTTTCGGACTCATTTAATGCTTTTGCTTTTTCCATATTTACTAAATTTAATTGAAAATTATTAAAATAAACCACTGTTAACTTAAACAAGAAAAATACCACAACTTACACGCAAAAATTAATAGTTATGCGTAGAGGCTCTAATCGGCTGTCGCAAAAAAAAATACATTAATTTTTGTCTTATTTGACAGAACTCAAGTTATTTTTTAGAGCGAGGGCAAATAAAGGAGCATGACAAATAAAAAGATTGAACACAATACATATTCAGAGTTCCGAGTTATATGCATTTAAACATAAAGATTAGAAGGGGCGCTAATCGGTTGTCGGGCAGTGTACTTACAGATTTTTGAGACGCGAAACTACGTTTGGGTCCACGCTGGCCCAAAATCCACACCAAACGGCAACTTTTTGAGGATACATTGTCACCTAGTGAAATTCGTGTGGGTTGGTAACGTGGCATATAGGGAAATATTGCTTGTTAACACAGCCATTCATGCAAAAATGCTCCTCGTCGTTAAAGATGATTTTTTGGTCAAAATTGGGATGCTCTTCCAAACACTCCGAAAGAAATAAACGACGTTGTCATTGGTCATAAACTTTGACCTACTGGGTCATTTGGAGTAGGAACTTGCATTCATTTATTTTTCGTCTTAAATTTGACTACCAAACGTTGAAGAGTCGACTGTTAAGCGCCAACATATCTGCCTTAAAATTGGTGCAACACGTGCAACGTTTACACTAAAAAACAACACACATTTTGATATTAAAGTCTTATCATTTGGACATGCTGTTAAAACGTGTTACTTGTAATGGTGATTTGATATCAGTAACTGAATAATAAACAACAGATTTGACATATGTCACGAGCTGTTAAGACAGGAATACTCCAAAAATAAAACCATTTTGTAAAAAAACTTCTAGTATGCAGTTATTGTGGGTTGTGTTGAGAACTGTCTAACTTTGGCATACTTACCAAACTCGTCCCACTCTGCTCTATCAAAGATCTATTGCAAACAGCGTTGCCGCCAAAAAAAAAAAAATTTCGGGCCACACTCTTTGAAAAAACGTGCCATTTGTGAAATTTTCGTGCCATATGAAAAAACTCAAGTTATTCTTCAAAAATAAATTTTAATTAAATACTATTACAAACAAATAACAAACAAAAAATCACTTTCTCCATTTGTGTATAGGTATTTTCCAGAAACAGGAGTTTTTGGCAAGTTCATAATAAGTAATAAGTATGTATTATGTAACTACCTATATCACATCACATGATGAGTACCTATTATTATTATTTAAAAATATAAAGACGAAATAAAGCTTTGTTACGAGTATAATAAGTTGAATAAATAAATTAGCTGGAGGTTTGAAATTTTGACAATTATTAGGCTTAATAATTTCATTATATGACATTATAGAATTAATTGTTTTGTATGATAGACAGTCTGTTTTTGTTGTATGTTTTAATTTTGAAATATTGTTTTATAATTAATTAATTTGTAATTAATTTGTACAACTTAACCTAGAACGTTTTTGAATCTTCAAGAAAAACACTTTCGGCTAGACCAATCTCAAACATTTTTCTTATTTCGCGCCAAAAAGAATATCTTTCTCGCACTCTAATAGATGAGAAAATTCTGATACCAAAATATTGAAGTGTGGCAAAATATTTTGTATATTTGGATTATTTTTTAAAAAGGCTGGGTCAATTATCTTAAACGCATTTAGGTAAAATAATGAAAAAAAAAACGTGCCATATTGAAACTTTTCGTGCCACCGTGCCACGAGAAAATTTCCGTGTCAAAATAGCACAATCGTGCCACATCGGCAACGCTGATTGCAAAGACCTCAGCAATACCTAGAGTTCCAAAAAGCTTTTAGAAAAAGCGATGCACTGTCATTCGAATTCTTTCTCATGATTCTTGAATAAATCTTCGAAAACTGTCGCGCCGAAACTGAAGGCTCCATCTGTCAAAGGTGTTGGTTCAATTTTTTGCATTCGCCGCCGAGCATATAGACATTTTTTTTTTGTTTTTTCTTTTTATCCGATGGAAATCTTCAAAAGACACTCGGTAAGAATCGGTACCGAGTAGTGTGGGACTCTTACCGCACTAAAACCACCGGTGAATCAGGACCAATCTATGAAAGATCGACAAATGATTTTTATTTCTTAATTTTTAAATCGCATTGGGGGAAGTTTAATGTAATAACACTTTCCCATAACTTTTAGACCATCAGCTCATGAGGCTTGGTTCTTCTTAATCTCCGAACATTGTCTCGTACATTTAATACGGTCTCCATTTCAGAGTTAGTGTGACTTTGCAGTCGCTGATTGTGTGATACAGCGTGTTTCTTAACCACTTCTGTAACCATTTCAATTTGAAGGTCACGATGTAGATCGCTATTTGTTATATACCAAGGGGCATTTATTATTCCACGAAGGACCTTGCTTTGGAATTTTTGGATGGGTTCAGCATTTGTTTTCTTTGTACAGCCCCATAGTTGGATGCCATATGTCCAAACGGGTTTCAATACTTGCTTATATAACATTAGTTTGTTCTGGATAGATAGGTCAGAGTTCTTTCCTAGTAACCAGTACCTACATTTTTCTGTACTTTAAGTTTAGTTCTTCTCTTTTCTTTTTGATGTGCTCTTTCCATTTAAGCTTTGCATCCGAATTCATTCCAAGGTATTTGGCGGTATTGGAGTAAGGTACTTCTGTACTGTTTATAAATATTGGAACATTGTTTATGTTTTTGTTTGTAAAGTTTATATGCGTCGATTTTGTTTCGTTTAATTTGATACGCCATTTCTGCGTCCAATCACTAACTTTATCGACTGCATTTTGCAATTTTTGTGTAGCCTTCGTAACGGATTTATCTGGCACCAATATTGCAGTATCATCAGCAAAGGTCGCCATGATAGCATTGTTGTCCCTTGTATATAACAGATACAGGGTTGGTCCTAGGACACTTCCTTGTGGTACACCGGCTTCAATTTTCTTAAGTTCCGAGTAATTTTGGTCGTACCGTACTCTAAAGAGTCGGTTCGTAATGTAGGATTTCAGTACTTCGTAGTTCTGCCTGGGAAGGTCCCTATGCAGTTTGTACTCAAGTCCCAAGTGCCAAACCTTGTCAAAAGCTTGAGCAACATCTAAGAATAAAGCAAAGCATACTTGTTTTTCTTCAAGTGCCTTTTCCACAACATCCGTAATTCGATGGTCTATCGTGGAATGTTTATTTATAAATCCAAATTGATGGCTTGGAATTAGTCTTCTTTCTTCAATTATTTTGCTAAGCCTTTTCAGTAGCAGTTTTTCAAAAACTTTTGCCATGATTGGTATAAGCGATATTGGTCTGTAAGATGTTACTTCTGTTGGTGGGTTACCATGTTTAGGTATAACAATGACTTCTGCAATTTTCCAATGATGTGGCACATACATATCTTAGTTTAAGGCATGCGTTTATTATAAATTGGAGTTTCTTGAAGGCTATTAGAGGCATATCTTTCAAAACCTGAGCAGTTATAAGATCGTACCCTCTTGATATTTTGTTAGACAACTTATGTTGACACATGCTTCTTACTTCTTTGAGCGTGACAGAAGGTATTTCACATTCGTCGTTTCTGTCAACAAACTGTAAGGGATCTGTAGCTGTGTTTGCTGGGAATGGCTTGAAAACATTCGCGAGATGTGCAGCGAAGAGATCAGCCTTTTGTTTCGGGTTTCCGATCCATTTACCATCTTGAGATTTTATTGGCGGGTTTTGTGTCTGAGGTCTTTTTAGGCGCTTAGCTGCTTTCCATAAGGAGTATTCAGTAGAAGCATCCGTCGTCAGAGCATATAGACATGACAGTAAAAGCCCTCCGGGTGTGAGTGGAAGAACAGAATGTGAGTATAACGATCAATGAGGTTAAGACCAAGTAGATTAAGCTATCATCAAGAAAAGACACCCTGACACAAAAGACTGTAAAGCAAGAGGATGGTTTTTGGGTTGCTTTGAGAGGAAAATTATCGAGATGATTTTTGGCCTCGACTGCATAGATTGGAGTAGAAAATATAAAAACAAAATGTACGGGCTCTACAACGATTTCTCAAAGATAATAAAACAAGACCTACATTAGTCGGAAGCAGCTCATTTAACCTAGTGCCCTAAGCCAAGGAAAAGTTACTTTCCGAATTGTCAAAAGAATTACTCACCCAAACAAGTGAAATAATAAGGAATAATCTATCTTATTTTTTGAGTTCTTGTTTCACCACATATTAGTTTCTCTTAAACACGTTTCGCTCGCCAGCACCAAATAGCCGAAGTTACTAAAAGATCCTAAAAACCTTCGAGTTTAATCTGTTTAAATATTTGTAAGCTTATAGGTAAAACCCTAAAAAGAGAAATCATAACACTTCAAATTACTAACCGAGTTTTTTTCTTAACTCCGTTTCTAAATTAAATTGATTAGGAGGAGAGGAATTTCAGATACCAAATAAGACCTATTCGAATCATCACTCTTCCCAAAAGCAGCTGCGGCATTATTCTTCGAATTCATTAAGATGATTTTTTCAACGCGCCTGTAGCAACAATACAGAGATATTTGCATAATTTAATCGTTTTAATTTTTTTTTTTTTAGTTTCCAACGTTCATCACGAATATAATATTTTTGTTTCGTTTGGTTTTGCAATCACAAAGATTTTCTTCGCTCACAAAAAAAAAAAATAAATTCCTTGGGACCCCTTTGATAAAATAATACCTATAGTATATGAACAATCTCATTGTGCGCATCATGTGTAAACGTTTCCTAGTTCGATAGGGAAGAAAATTCCCATCACATTTAAAGTACATTGCTTTATTATACCACAATCTGTTTAAGAGAGATCTAAGGCTGATGATGCTCGTTTCGCCTCCGAACACATCTTCCCTTAATCTTCCAGGAAGGCAACAAGTAGAATAACATTTTTACTTCCTGTATGTCAAGTTCGTATAATATGAAACATCAGAAACAGAATCAAAGGAGGGAGAATTGTTCTTAGGGTAGTCACCCAGTCAGTAACTGCTCTAATTCTGATAATTTCGCACTAAAGATTTTATTTGTAATGATGCTGTGACAAAATTTTAAAGATTAAAGGTTGCTGCTCTTGTCTTTTCCAACGGCTGCTGCTATAAATAATGAACTCAACAGAAATTAATTATTCGATTGTTATCGTCGATAGTTTTAAGAAACGAAGGAATTTTTCAGTAATTTTAAAAGAGTATGTATTTTAAAAAGTATGAATAGCCTTTAATAATATTTGACATTTGCAATTTATAAAGATTTTTTTTTTTTATTTAAAAACATTGCAAGTGAAACACAAATTAGCTCAGTGTTTAAGTTTTCAACTTAAGTTTTAAGCACACTGAAATTGGTGTTAAAATCAAAATCAGTGGCAATGCCGTAAAACAAGGTCTTGATTTTAAGAAATAATTCATATTCGCATTGGACTCTAAGTTACATTACGCGTTTTGATTCAACTTCGACCCGCACTTTTAATTTTACTTCTACTTTACTGGTTAAAATTTTTGTTTACCCTTATTATTGTAAAGGATTTTTCAATTGGCAGCGGCATCCATGATCTTTTAATAACATTTTATTACTGATTATTTAATTACTGTTGTCAAATCGCAATGGCAAGTTACACGATTGAACAGCACGTCCTAATGATAAAACTTTATTATAAAAATGTGTGTTCGTTGTTGCAAACGTTGACGTTGCGTTGTGGCCCTTCACAATCGAAATATTAGACAACCGGTTCGATAAATCAATCAGCTAACATTCGTAGGTCAAAGGACTGCTAGATCGGCCGAGAACATCTATGCGGAAGTGTACAGCAGAACTCGAGACAGTCGATTCCTCGCCATGCACAAGATGTTGGCATTTCGCAGTCTTCAAATTGATGAATTTTGCGACGGTACGAGCCTATACCCGTACAAGATCCAGTGGTACCAGGAACTCAAAGGTCATAAGACGCTTATTAATTATCAGCTGAAGAAATGTCTTGAAGAACAAAAGCTTCTCAATGACCGGAAAAATGGCTTTCGTAGCTATCTGATGGTATATCTCACCGAACAGTGTTATAAATCTTTACAGCATTTTGCAGACAGAAAATTTATTGCATTTGATATTTTAAAAGCATTTGACCGAATTTGGCATCAATATGTGTGATCGAAATTGCATGCATTTGGTTCTGATAAATCTCTTCTTTGTTGGATTTCAAAGCGTTCAACAGAAGTTGTATTGGACGGTTGTAGTCTGGAATTCATAAAATAAATGCTGGTATGCGACAGGGGTCCGTTATTTCTCCTACTCTCTTTATCAACTAATTTCTTTACGGCCCAAATTGAACTACAGTGGTTCACAACTTATTTGACAAACACCTTATATTTACATTTAATCGAGTATGGCTCCTTAACAATAAAAGTTATTTGGAAAGTACAAACACAGAAAGGTTTATTAAGTTTTTAACTTAAACATGACTTAAAACACCATGTTTAACTTAAAAAAAAAGAAGTAATTACATTTTCTAGTACTACAGCTTATTTGACCCACTGTGTTTAGAGATCACCTGACTTAGAAAAAATATCGAGATAACGATGGTTTTTGCTTCTTTCTCTTATTTGTTTTATGTTCAAATAGAATTATCAGTTTTAGTTATTTTTCGCAAAAGCAATACGTGTTACGAAGATGGGAAAACGAACAACAGTTGAACAGCGTGAAATAGTGCTTCATCATTATAAAAATGGACTTTCTCGGCGAAAAATAGCCGAAATTGTTAACATACCAGATGGTACGGTCAAAGCTATTATCCACCGTTTTGTATTCGAGAATAGAATTGAAAATAAAGGAAGAAAACCTCCGAACAAAATATTTAGTGCATCGGATGAACGATATATTGTGCGAAGAGCAAAGCAAAATCCAAAGCTATCGGCACCAAAACTGGCTAGTGAGATGGCGAATACCCATGGAAAACCTTGTTGCCCCGAAACCATTCACCGGATCCTTAGAATGATTTACATGGAAGAGTAGCTCGCAAGAAACCTTTTATCAATAACAAAAATCGACATAGCCGTTTTCAGTTTGGAAAGGAGCATATAACAAAGGATTCCACGTTCTGGATAAATCTAAATTTAATATATTTGGATCCGACGGGCGGTCTTATGTGTGGCGAAAACCGAATACAGAGATTCAAGATAAAAACTTAAGAGCAACCGTGAAGCATAGAAGAGGGCATGTCATGGTATGGGCCTGCATGTCTGCAGCTGGAGTCGGCAAGCTGCAATTTATTGAGCGTACCATGGATATATTAGTGTACCTCAATATTCTCAAAAATAATTTGCTCCAAAGCGCAGAAAAACTAGGCATAAAGGATACATTTCGATTTTATCAAGACAATGATCCAAAACATACATCGGGCATTGTTTAAACTTGGCTAATTTATAACTGCCCTTACGTCATGAAACCACAGTCCAGATTTGAATGTCATCGAAAACCTTTGGTCAATTTTGAACAAAAAATACGCGAGCGCCATATTTCTAACAAAAATGACCTAAAGACGGCTTTAGTTGAAGAATGGGCAAGAATACCTGTGGAAACGACAAAAAAACTGGTGGATTCTTATCAAAATCGGCTTAAGGCAGTTATGTATAAATCAAAAGGGAGGACATACCAAATACTAAAATTGCAAAATGGGTCTTTTTATTAATAAATAATAATAATTTTACTCGATTTTTAAAATGGGTCAAATAAGCTTTTACCCTGAAATATTGATTTTAATTTGTTTTTGTTATATGTATTGTTTTCTAGTTTTAATTAAAAATAAATAAATGAAGTTGTTATATTTTAGTTAAAAACTAAATTTACATTTCTGCGTTTTTATTTTGTTGATTACTTGCTTCGTTGAAAAGATATTCTCTTTTAAAGTTTTGAGTAAAGGGTGGGTCAAATAAGCTGTGATCCACTGTATATGAACCTAGACCGTACCTTTTAAGGTTAGGTAAGTTTATCTCTCGTTTTTGTCTGAAATTTCTAATTCATCAAATTGTTTTGCTGGGGACAGTACTCTCAGTTTCTCATATTCGTTTCCAGATTCATGTCTTTGTCCTTCAGATATTAATTTCGAATGACAGCCCATTAAATTCTGATCTGGATAGCATTGTCAAATGGAGAACCATAAGCCGCGTAGAATTAAGTGCTTCAAAAACCCAATGCTGTCTTCTCTCGTTAAAGCGCAACCAAACCTCCATGCCGCTATTCAAGAGTGGCACTTGCACTACACTAATGTAGAATGCTTTACCCGGCCCAATTTTTTCTTCCCATTGTGATATTAAGACATTCAAACTTATTGTGTTAGTATCTCCTTTTAAATTATCTCCAAATTTCCTAACGTTCGTTCTCTGCTCAAACATTTTAAGGGTATTCTTAATCCATTTAGTGCGCGCTATATATTTCTTTTTGTTCTCAAATCTAACTAAAACTGTTCTAATAATTTTGTTTACATTTCCATCTGTCTTGAAGTGCTTCTCGTTTTAGTCGTTCGAAATTGGCCGAAAATTGTTAGTCTCCTCCTCTCCTCCATTCCCGCTTACACTGTTTGTCTCTAAGTTATTATATTTTTAAGTGTGTAATAAACTGCATTTTTTTTTATTTTCGCCGCGAAATAAAATTGTAATTGTAATAACTTGTTTAGTACTTTGAGTAATCTCGTTTAATTCATGTGTGCATATATTTTGAAGAATAAAATCTGCACACGCGTATATGTTGCTTTCTTGTAATGGACGCCGAATTAAGTCTCGCACTTAAGTAAAAGAATATTTTAAATAATATAGAATTGATATTTTGGTTTTAACATCCCTGCTTCACATATGTCAAACCGACCTGTCATCCTCGATTAACTACAAAAGGTAACTAAGTACAACTTAATTAATAAGGGTATTCATGAAACGAGATGGGAAATATTTTGTGAAATGTCAAATTAAAAGTCAGAATCCATATTTCTTAAGTTTATTAGGTTTATTTCTTCACTTTCCGCATCAAATTCGTGAGATAATTTTATCAGATTTGCAGAAAGTTTTTCCCATACAAATTTTGACAGTTCGTTTCTGCAAAGATAAAATTATCTGGTTTCCGAGGTTTATCAGGGTTTTCGGCGTTTACATGAATACCCTTAATATAAATCTAACTACACAAAAGTAAGAATTTCGACCGACAAACTCTATTAAATATTGAAAATAATTTCAATAAGATCACAATGTTCTGATTGTTTAGTTCAATAAGTACGAAGTTAAAGCTGTTTTAGTATGAAACTGGGTTAAAACAACGATTTTGCAAATTTTTATCGAATATAGCATCATACTTTCTCCATCCTTTTATTAAAGTTAAAACCATCGAATACCTATTTTATTTTTTTAGTTTCGTACTTACTTCATATACCTCTTTGAGATTCAAAAACATCAAAAAAGGTTTGTTTACTTTGTTTTTTGCACGAACTGACATTGTTTTGGTGTGTTCATAAGCAATTTATTAAAAAATAGCCTTAGCACGATACTAGTTAGCAAATGTTTAAAATTAAAAAAAGAGTTAGAAATCTACTTAAAAGTTAGCAAATTGTAAAGTAGCATCATACTAATTCCTTAATACTAAGCTGTTTTAAATTTTGAGCCTACATTTTTAAATTTAGTCAAATGTTATTCTTCTTTGGTGAAGAATTATTTCGCTTTTTGGTGATGTTGTTGTGAAAATATTTTACGCGATTTTACTTTAGGAAGATATACTTAATTATTTTATGCTGGCGGAACTGTCAAACTTGCACAACTTACAACACATACAAAAGTCGTTTTTATTTCTTCCTTGTAGAATAGAGCTCTGAACAGAGTCCGAGCATGTTCTGAACATAATCTTATTTTATTCCGAGCTCATAGAGCGCACACTGAACACGCTCAGAACGAAAAAGAAACACATATTCGAAGCTCTGAACATTCTGAACTAAAAAAGGAACACAACTTATTTTTTGACAACTCAGACTCTGCTCTGAACTAAAAAAGAAAATCGCTAAGCAATGGGCAGCAATCGGTGGGGAGATATTAGTCGAATTCGATTAATAAAAAGAATACAAAAATTTTATTAAAAAGAGGAACTGTGAGTACAGTGTGTACTTGTACTGAAAGTGGGCGCTAGGAATTTTTGTTCGACAAATAGTAAAATTCGAAAAACTATAGTACCTAATTATAACTGGATGAAATAAATCATACGCAGATTTTTTTTTTTGATCTGACCGTTTTAAAAGTAGTTTATTTAGGAAACCTTTGAGTCGAGACCCAGGATGAAAATCTAAAATTTTTTTTTATATAAAATGCAAACTGCAAATTAATTCAAATTGCCTTACGAATGACTGTTAAGTCGAAAACAATAAAGAGAAAATGGGATGATAACGATAAAACTAGATTAATTCAAAGTACCATGTCCCATCAACTGGGATAATAATTTGAAATTAATACCGAAAATAAAATAAATTATTGGAACTGACACTAATCAAGGAATCAAAAAAGAATTTTTTTTAACAAATTCCACAATCTACTTATCTTTTTTTTCTTGCGGTCTCTTTTCCTCTTTCGCCTCGATTTTCTTCCCAGTTTCCTCATGTTTTCGTATGCAGCTAGAACCACCTTTTTTTTGTTAAATGGCTGAAAACTCTTTGCTCGATTTCTTAGTACCTTCCTTTTACTTGATTATTTTTCTTCCCCAATTTTGATTCAAATCGCTATCTTTGACTTGCTGCTAGGATCACTCTCTCAAATTTGAAATGCCCTAGCTGAAAACCAATCTCTGGCTTCGCCATTCCAGATATTCGCACATTAATGCAACCAGCCAATCGTTTTCTTGTTGATCAGTCACGGGATCAAGGCTTCCTGGAAAACTGTGTGCTCTCCCCGAAAACTCCAGTTCTTGACTGTCAACGAAGCTTTTCCCTCACTCTCACAGGCAAGGATTCAGCAAATTGTTTGATGACCTTCCAAAACTTGGCGAATTTTAATGGCCTAGTGCGAAGCCATCCCAAACTAAATTTCTCGAAAAAATTTAAGATAGACAAAACCGAGAAAAAGTATAAGTTAGGCATTTTTACAATCGAAACATTCGCGAGTGATTCGAATTGCGAATGAATCCTTTTATTACCAAAAATCGAGTCGAAAGAGGAAAGCATAGGTATCTTTAACTAAAAATAAAAACAAATTCTTTCTTTCTTTCAGTTCTGATATCCCTTTTTACTTGCGACTTATAGGTACTATAAGGCAAGTTATGCATTCGTAAAAAAAATCGAACTCGAGATTTTGATCAAAGTTGACATTACGATGATAGCGAAGACTAAAAAAGTGGGTCTCGCAATTCTGTCTGTCTGTCTGTCTGTCCGTTAGATTGCAGCTAAACGGCTCGGCCGATTTTCTTCAAACTTGGTAGATATGGGTTTTAATTTTTTGCCCCCGGATGTTTTTTGATTTGATTTTGTAAGACCAAAAATAACGGTACCCCCCATACGAATTTTTTTCGAAATTTTATAAACATTTTTTTTTCTCAAAAACTGTTCGACAGACTTTAAAAATAAAAACACACAAAAATTTCATTTAATTAAAGCTAGGTATTTGTTGAAAAAAATTTTCTGAAAAATGGTTACTGAGGGTTCCCCCCATGGAACCATTTTTTTTGTTTTTGATTTTTTCAAAAACGGTACAGCCGATTTTGATCATTTTTTTTTTGCTAAAGCTCCCCAAAAACCTGAATAGAATAGTGTACTCAAATTTTCAAAAAAATTTGGATTTTAAAAAAAAACTTCAAATTTTTTTTTTCAAAACTCAATATTTCGAAAACCCCATGCTAGATTTTTTTCAAACTTGCTAAATAAAAGTTTTTCAATATAATCTAGAAGATGTGATAAAAAAATTTTATTTTACCTAAAAATAAAGGTACCTACCATACAAATGCTAAAAAATTAAAAAAAATGGTTTTCAAAAATCGTATTTTTCTCGAAAACCGTTCCGAGAATTTTGCTAACATTTTTTTTCTTTCAATTAATTTCTACGATCTTTAATTTAAAAAAAAAATTTTTGAAATTAAGACATTACAGCTTGTACCTATCATAGAACCATTTTTTCGAATTTTGAATTTCTCATTATCCACATAACGGATCCTAATGAAATTTCTCAAAGAGAAGCTTCTAAAAAGTCTAAAACACATTGCATTTCAAAACTTTAAAATAAATATTTTTTGAATTTTTGAAAAAAAAAATCTATTTTTTATTTTTTTTGAAAATTCGATATCTCAGGAACGGCTCAATATTTTTTTTTGTAAATTTTATTTTTATTCGAACAATAATAAAAACTTTAAATTGGCGTACCAAAATTTTTTCTTCAAAAGCTTTTAAAAAGTTTGTACATAAAAGCTTTTTTTTTAAGAAACGACTACGACTTATAATTTTTGTTCTTGCATAAATTCATATTTGGATAGCATTTTGTTTTTGTCTCTTACTACTAAAAGAATTTAAAAAATAATTTGATCCTTAGGAACAGTTTTCTCTAATAACATTCGATTTTAAAATTCCTAGTCTGTTACATAAGAGCAAGTTCGTGCGACCCAGTCGTGCATTTTATTTTACTTGCGATATAGGTACTATAGGGCAAGTTCTGCATTTGGAAAAAAAATCGAACTCGAGATTTTGATCAAAGTTGACATTACGATTATAGCGAAGACGAAAAAAGTGGGTCCGACAATTCCGTCTGTCTGTCTGTATGTCTGTATGTCTGTATGTCTGTATGTCTGTATGTCTGTACCTCGAACTACAGCCTAAACTACCGGAGGTATTTTCTTCAAACTCGGTAGTTAAGGGTCTTCCTAGAGGAAATATTGAAATTTTTTTTTTAGCTCCAAAACTAACGGTACCCCCCATACACCCGTAATGCAAAATCTTATTTATCTCAAAAACGGCTCTAACGATTTTGATAAAAAAAATTAGGTGTGATATTATGGACCTGGATTATATTTTGGTGAAAAAAAAATTTGGGGGAAACGTTATTCCCGTTTAATAAACGATTAAATTTTTAAATTACGTTTTAAAATGTATTTTATTAAGTACTAATAAGTTGCATATCAATTTTTCTTATACAAATTTTAAGTAAAATTTAGTACACAAAAAACATGTTTCGGTGTGTCTGTATGTCTGTACCTCTCACTACAGCCTAAACCACTGGACCTATTTCTTTCAATCTCGGTAGTTAAGAGTCTTCGGTGATTCCCTAGAGGAAAAATTGAAATTTTTTTTTAGCTCCAAAACTAAGGGTACCCCCCATACACCCGTAATGCAAAATCTTATTTATCTCGAAAACGGCTCTAACGATTTTGATAAAAAAAAATTAGGTGTGATATTATGGACATGGACTACATTTTGGTCAAAAAAAATTTTGGGGCAAAATGTTATTCCAGAGACCCGTTTTTTTAAATTTTCGACTTTCTCATTAACGGCTCTAAGTATTTTATCCCAAAATTTTTAGCAGGAGTCCCCTTAAGTTTAAAATAATATTGTATATAAAAATATTCGAAAAAATATTTATTGGGTTCTTAAAAAAAAAAAAATTTAAATCAATATCTTCAAAACCTATGAACGATTATTTTTTTAAATTATTTCCTAAAACCAATATTATTAAATACTTAAAATCCGCATCCCACATTTTTCTCTTGAAAAATTTTAGAGAAATTTCTTATATAAAAAATTTATTTAATAATAAAACGATTTTTTAAGGTTTATTTGCATAAACCAGACGGCAATTTTATGCATTTGAACATTATTATCTCATTAAATCTATGTTTTATATTTATAAAATGTATCTTAAATTCCAAAGTACTTTTACATAAGAGCAAGTTCGTGCGATCCAGTCGTGCATTTTATTTAATATCCATTTTGCTAACAATAAAATATTAAGCTATATAAAACTAAATTGAGTCGATAACTATAGCCGTGTTTTATTGGTTAGTGAATATACTACATCGCAAAATTTAACATGGAAAACAACAACAAACGATTAGTGAATAAAAATAAGCTAGTAATTGAAATGGATAATTTAGTGAAGATGGAGTTTCGGATGTTGAAATGTAGGAGGTGTTTAGTTGGTGTCCGAAAAAATATATGTGGCATACTTGAGGGTGTGTTCGTTGGTACTCGTATTTATTTTGTTATACTTTGCCTTTGATAATCCAAAGTGTGATCGCTCCGAAATTTATAGAACAATATTTTTTCAAATGCAAAACTTTAATTCATACCATAATTGCGGCTTTACACTACTGCCACTAATTTTGTCATAAAATCTTGAATATTGAAATATTGAATTCGATTGATATGTTTTATTAGTTCACTGGCATTTGTTCAAAAATGTCGTATAACTGCGGCATTATGCTGAATTTATATAACAACTGAAAAAATTAAAGCTAAACTCTCAGAACACCTATTTTATTTATTTTTTATTTTATTTTTTTAGTATCGTTATAACTTCATATGACTCTTTAACATTAAAAAACGTCAAAATAGGTCTGTTTACTTAGTTCTTTGCACGAACTACTATTGTTTTAAAGTTGCTCAGAATCAATTTATTAAAAGAAATTGCCTTAGGCTAGCCGCGCACTAGCAATTTTTAGTTGCGAAACTGTTTGGTTACTTATAGAAAACAGATGAACTGTTTGGTTGAATGTCCGTGAATTTGCAGATAATTATATGTTCAATAAAATGGCGAACTTATTTTAGGCAATCGTTTAGTTTGTGTCAAAACACAAACTTTTTAGTTGCTCGAACCAAGCAGTTTCGCAACTAAAAGTTGCTAGTGCGCGGCTAGCCTTAGGCTAGGCTGTTTTGCAACTGTTTGGTTTAAGAAACTAAAAAGTTTGTGTTTTGACACAAACTAAACGATTGCCTAAAATGAGTTCGCTATTTTGTGTAACATATAATTATTTGCACCTGCGCGGACATTCAACCAAAAAGTTCATCTGTTTTCTATAAGTATAAAAACAGTGTTGTGCAACTAAAAATTGAATGTGCGCTCCCAGCCTTAAGACGATATTAGTTAAAAAATGTTCAAAATTAGAAAACTACTTTAAAGTTAGGAAATATATAAGTATAATACTACTACCTTAATAAGAGGCTGTTTAAAATTTTGCGCCAATGTCATTTTATTGAGTACTGTTTTTTTTCTCCAATACTCAGTATATATATGCGATATATTTTCGCACTTTTGTAAGTTTTAAATCAAATTTAACAGTGAGAAGAACTCTAAATCAACTCGATTTGCATTTTCATGAATATTTCAACTCAATCTGCATTTTCATGAATATTTCAACTTCAGCTTAAAAACGAGATACAGATCTTTCGAACACATCCGAGTCCGAGTAAGTTAATTCTTAATTCCACAAGTAGGAGGAACAAGGAAGAGTGAGTTAAAGAGTGAATAAAGCGTTTTTTTGGTACTTGTATTACTGCGCTAGATATAGATTACCAATAAAACGCGCCTTATGGTGTTGTTTCTTCATTTCGGTCACAGTAGGAGTCCACCTGACTTGGTTACTTCTTCAGCTCATCCGCTGGCACAACAACATGAGACTGCCGGTCTTTATGGTTTCAAAAATAGCGGATTTCAAAACCAACTGTTCCACTTAATGTTCTGAATCTTTCGAATCTCTGTTTTAGTAACTTTTCAAAAATATTTTAAGAACAGGTATCTGGTTGATGGAAGCCAGTTTTCTACTGAACTCTACAAGTACCTTGGAGCCGTAATATTTTCATCAAATTTTCATCGAAGGAAGGCTAAATTTGGAGTTAAGGAAAAACGAATAGGGAGGTGAACATTGTTGTTGTAAAATTTACGGCAGCAATGTGAACCACAAAATGGATGACCATGCATGGAGAAAAAAGAAAGTTGTCTAAATGCAAGCCTTACTCAATATATCAGCAGCTCGATAATATTACGTTTTCACCAAAAGATAATCCGAGATTTACTGGCTGAACACAATGGAGACGGAGCTGCAACTGGAACTGCAACTGGAATAGCTGTCAAAATATTCAATACACGTAAATTCAATGTTACGAACACAACACAACGCAATTGCAGTCGGTGCTGCAGACGGTGCTGCAAGAGTTGGCGAACTTTTAACTTTTTCGTGCAGCAATTTTGACATTTAAAATTTTATATATCTGTCAGTGCTTTTAAGTGTTGTTTTGTTTTATTGTGATTTCGTGGTTAAATTTTAATTAAAATAATGGACGAAAATCTTCAATTTCAGTGTCCATTTTATAGTTTCAATTACTTAAAATATTTACAATTTGCCAAAGATTCAACACCTGACCCAACAAATGATAACAAAACATGAAAGCTGTACAGCCTCATTGTGGGCGCATAAAAAAAAGTACGTACGACACTTTTTGACAGCTCTTCCAGTTGCAGCTGCAGCTCCAGTTGCAGCATTCTATTGTGTTCAGCCAGTTAAGGCAAGAGTTTTATGTGATGTTTCAACAGCACCAAAATATTAAAAAGACCGAATCTATCAAAATGCTAATGCTAATGGTGTTTAAATTTTTCTTATAAAGTGGAAGCGAGAGAAAGAAAGTTTAGTTTTTGCCAAACGACGATGAAATATATCTAAAATCTTCGAGATTTAAAGAAGATTTATTGTAAATCCATTTAAATCGAAGATTATCTCATGGTGGAAACGTAGTATAAAGAAGTGTTGTTGAAAGTGCTCTTGGATCCCTGTTTATAACCGTATCTATTTTAAGTATTTTAAGAAGCAAGTATTTCAAGAAGCATCTTGGGAGGTCTAATGTGCACGAATAACACAGAACCTTTTGGAGATTCAAAGCAATTTAAATGACATCTTACCAACATCAACATTATGTGTACCAACTTACCACTATCTAGACAAACTTGTTCATATTAACCTAGTAACAGAAACTCTGATAAAAGTTGTAAGTAATAAATTTACACGAGCCGTACCGAAACATGTTTTTGATATATCTAATGAATATGTCAACATTTTTATGCCGGACTCTTAGCAAAGGCTTGGCTTGTCTTCTTGTCTCATTTTTTAAGATGTCCAACTGATAACATCACATCACGTTCCGTCGATTTTAATAAGCAAGTGTGTAACGAAACACATATCCATCCAAACCACAAAGAGAAAGAAATTCACGGAAATTTAAGTGCTATAATTATGCATACACAATTCGTGAATATCTGAGGAAGGCTTATCTCCGTGACGTAAATATAAAATTATAAACAAAAAGTGTCTTTGTTTGAAATTCAGAATAACGTTGTACTACGTACCTACCTATGTATATGTATATGAATGAAAAATGTACTGATTGGGCTTGAAAAAAAAAAATATGTTTATGTCAAACGAATTAACATGGTGTGAATGAAACAGGAACGAGCGTTTTTTTTTTTTTTTGATTATCTGTCTGTCTTTGAACTTTGATGAATGTACAACATAAAACTATTCAATAAAGACACTTGGAATTTGTTTAAAATACAAAAATCGAAAACACTAATTAAAAGAGTTTAAAACATGAACTCACTAAAAATCATCTTCAGGTGTACTGTATGTTATGGAACGTTGCCATTTTTAACCACATCTACATACATATATGTACATGCTCACAGCTATACAGTGTTAATTAAATTGCATCTTTATACACAAAACTATGTGTTCACAATCTTCTTTTTTTTTGAACCATCATCCGAACCGTAGTCATTTTTTTTTGTCCAAAAAATTCTAACAATGAGCTATTATTTTCGTTTGGTTTAATTTATGTGAATGGCAATTTATTTTCTTTGTTCGATTTGAATTTCCTCAGTAATTAAAGGCCATTAAATTGTAACGCCTCTTTCTCAAGGATTTAGTGGTCCGTTCTTAGGAATATTTTGATATTAATTCATGAGTTTATTTAGTGCATCATATTATTCGTATTGAGGTCACATAGTTCATTGTTGTTAATCATAAGAGGAGTACCAACATAGTTGATCCGAACAAATTGGAATAAATTGCAAGTTTTGTGTTGCTTTTTTTGTTTGAAATATTCCGAAGATACCAAAATTTGAATATGTACATACTTATATGGTATTATTCAAGGTGGCGCAAAATTAATCATGCAATTTTGTTTTTGAATTACCTTTTTACTAAATACAAACAAAAAAATGATTTTGATTAATGGAAATCTTTATTTGGAACATGATATCCGTCAAGTGGCTGCCGCAAGAGCAAGTGTTGATACACATTTGTGGCTGTTTTATCGCATTCCTGTCTGCTGATCATTAGGCGTGTGTGAATTACTGTCAAGCCAACCTCAACAACGAAACGAAGAGATACATAGATTTTGTATCGAAAATCATCATGAGCGACGAGGCGCATTTCCACTTAAACCAGGACCCTTATCGCGTAAGAGTAAAGTGATCACTAAGTTAATTGATTGTCGTTTTGACAATCGCTCTCTCTATATTTCTTTATTGATATGATAGAGACAGCTATAGTCAAAAGGACAATCAAAAAATAGATAATCAATTATCACCTTAGCCGATTCCACCCCAGCATTTACTACCGAGGTCGTTTAAAACTTCTGGTACCAAAAGAAGTAACTAATATGTTTATAAAGACGCTATTTCACAAAAATTACAAATCCATCTAACTCGCGTGTGGCTTTCTTTGCATATGTGGGGCTTATCAACTCTTTTGGGAAAATAGAGCCCTTCGTTCGGTTTTTTTTTGCCGCTGCAGTAACTCTAAATCCCTTTGCTCTCAAAAAACGCAATAGCTCATGAGATGTAAAAAAGTTATCAAAATAAATGATAGGGTCAGTTCAAGAACAACTCGAGATAGGTTAGGTTGGCATGTGTAATCTAGCAGGATCTAAATTTTTTGCTCCACAATACGTATTAAAATTTTATACATAGTACACAGCAGCTGCTTGACAACATCCAGTTTTTTTAAGCCAAATCGAACAGGTTTTTCTCTTATGATGAATGGTGACCAAAATATTTGATCATGGCTTCATCACTTGATAATTTTTTCTGCATAAAATCCTAGTGCTGATATTTATATCATAAAAGGTTCATAAGAGGTCTAAGTTTACCCAATTTATCTCGAGTGTCTATATGACTATTATCGTCCAAGTAAATACACTTCTTGATTTCATAAAAATGATTTCCTGACATGTTGTTCGCAACAATTGGGGTTCTTGTATTCTAGCCCAGTTGCAAATATATGGACTCTCTAGGCATTGAGTGATAGACACTTAAAAGAGTATTCCCAAAAAACATTCGAGATCTTCTTTTTCAAAATCAAAGTTATAATGCTTGTGCTGGGGAGCACAGAGCTGAGTTTGATCCAAAATCAATTGCGTTTCAAATATTTCCACGGAAGATTTGTTTTCCGTAGCAGCTTGGTTTGGGTTGAGGTTGTCTGAGGATTGAGGCTCTGATTATTGATAAAGGAACTTCATCCCAGTTATCGTACTCCTCATCCCTGATAAAGAGTTCAATGTTATCTGGGACGTCATTTGAAAACTGATCGTTGTCCAAATTTTCTATATCTCTCTGGTCTGCGGGGACAACTTACTTTACAGTTACTAACCTCAAATTTCTGGGGCACTGAAAATCCGCGTTTGATGCACCGTAGACTTGGTGACCCATCATAATCGTTTTTTCAGAGTTTGGTATCCAACTTTGAGACTACCGGGTTCGGTATTTAAGCAGTCAAACAGACGCAAGATAGTCCGAGAACATCGCCGCAGTTCGTGAAAGTGTAAAGGAGAACCCGAGGCAGTCGTTTCTGCGTTGCCGTACACAAATGCTCGGCCTTTCACAGACTTCAACTTTGTGAATTTGCGTCGGGACTTGAATCTACACCCGTACAAGATTCAAATAACCCTAGAGCTCAAAGTTCATAATTATGGACGATATAGTTTGTTCGCTGATTGGGCTTCGGTGCGTTTGGAAGAGGACATCGTCTTTAGCACCGAGGCGCATTTTTAGATGAATGGCTGTGCTTACAAATAAATTTGCCGTATACAGGACACCACCCGACACAAAGCCTACCAGGTGACAATGCATCCTCAAAATGTTAGCGTTTGGTGTGGATTTTGGGCGGGCGGCGAGTTGGTCACCGGCAATTGCGACCAAATTGAACTATATGGACTTAGACGACATATGGTCCCAGCAGGACAGGTACTACGTGCAACAAAGGGGACGGGACGCCACGATTAACATTATGCATGAACGATTTGAGGGTATGAAGATTATCGTAGAGGTGACATGAATTGGTCACCAAGATCATGCGATTTGACCCCGGTAGACTTTTTCTTGTGGGGTTTTTTCAAGTCTCAGGTTTATGCGAATAAACCATAATCAATCGTTGCCATTAAGGTGGAACATAACACAGGCCATCGCTCAAAATCAGCCGGATCTATGTGGATCCGTGCCACCGTAAAAGAAAATCAAGCAGAATGGATCAAATCTCTTCAGTCGCATTTCCATCCACAAAATGGTAAATGCTTATTATTCTTCGGATATCTCAGCTACAACCGATCCTGGAGCAGGAAACTTCAAACCTAGTTAATTTTTCGTTTGCGTTCCATGAAGCTGAAACATTTTTTCAGTATAGAACCCTTTTCGGTTGATGTACTCATAATGATGGCTTAGTGGTTCTTCAAACGAACATGCTATAGCATTTGTGCTTCTTATATTTCTTTCGAAGTATATTTGGAACTCATGTACACATACATGTATTCATGTGATTGTACGTAGGTTCATATTTTTGTAGATACTTTTTCAATATTCAAAAATAAAACTTGTTTCCACAACAGAACTGTTTTTACTGTTATTTCTGTGACGCTCAAAACAATAAGTCAAAAGTATTAAATCCCTCTCCCAGACAATCTCAATTACAAGGAGTGTTCTGCGTTTCAATCTGTCTGTCTACCTACCTGTCGCAATTAAAATGAAATATCAGACTGAAAGAAATCAGTTGCAGCTCGGCAAATGTATAATTCCCGATGATTCTTGGTTATCTACAGAATACCTTGTTCCGAAGACAACGGCGGCGCCGGCTTAGATAGATCGTAGCCACAGGTGGTATAACTATGGTTAACGGTACAAAAGGATGATACGCAGGAGGGTCCTGTGTGAATAGAATTCAATACATTTTCGTTTTCTTTTCACGCCGGCCGATTCACAGTGGGGTATAGTGTCGGAAATGCATTTAAAATCTATAATATAAATTTACGAATGTAAAAGATAAGTGTCCTACTTAAAATATGCGCCAAATATGCGCACTTGCTTAAAATGAGTTCATAATTATTAAAATAGCAAATGTTCAAAAATGAGAAATAAATTTATAAGCTATTTTTAAGAAACTCTTGAATTGTTTTTTAATACGTTTTAAAATGACTAAGTTGGCAGAAAAGCATATTCAAAAAAATAAGAATTTCATCCTTCCCGGGTGACATTTTCAAAAACGGATGACCAGATCTAAATTACAAATCCAAAGATTAGGCTCGAATTGAGTACTTTAAATGAAATTCACATTAAATATAAAGATTAATAGTTAATAAATAATCTCACGGTATTAACAATTTTATAAAAAAAATTTAATTTTGTATTTTAACTTCCGTCATTTTCCTACAAATTCAGCAACATAAAAAAAACAATGTCAACTTGACCGCATAGTGACTGTCATTTACTAATTTCATATTACATTGACATTGAAAAACGTCAAAAAGGGGTTTTTACTTAGTGTTCTGCACGAACTGTTATTGTTTAAGGTGTGTTTTGATACTAGTCAGACAGTGTATGAAGTTAAGAAAAAGTTTGTAAACTACTTTAAAGTTAGTAAATTGTTAAGCAGTATTATACTAATAACTTAGCACTTAAACCTGATTTAAATTGAGTCGGTTCTAAAAATTATTGTGTATAAAACGAGTACCAACTATATTTGTTTATTTTAAATGATATAAAGTGTACTTTAACGTTAAAGCGCTCGTCTAACTTTAACAGCAGCAAAAAGCTGTTTTATCTTTTAAAAGTATACTTTATCTAGATTGACAATAGCCATTTCATACCAAAACAAAATGAAGCAAAAATGATAGCTGTTGTCTTATTTAGTTTTTTAAAAGATGTTCTGCTTTGTAAAAGGACTAAATATTAGAAACGTGAAACAATCCTTCAAAAGAGCTCTACGATGGACAAACAGATCTGTGCCTACAATATTGTATGTTTGCGATATTCTTTGTGTTGTTATGTTTGATTTGTTTTGTTTATCTGTCAAATTTAAGGTTGTTCAACGTAAATTTTCTTATATTCTGTAGCAAAACCCATTTTATAGTTAGAAGAATTTTCTAACGTGTTTGTTATGTTTTAAATGAAAGAAAACCACCGATGACTTTTAAGATTCAAGAGTTTATTCTTTTAATTATGATGAGGATGACTGTACGACTGTACTCAGTTAACGCTAGATAACCACTGTCCTAGATCGTATGATATTACTTAACGGGTGAGAAGTGCAAGTCATGAATGTATATATTAAGTATATAGTAAAGTTACATTTATGTACATAGAGTAATTAATGATCATTAATATCATTCTCCGTTTACACTTCTCATCCGAACATTACATTATTAAATAATATACTACACTCTCCCCCCTTACTCTTACTTAATATACATATTATGTATGTTACAAAATTTCAAGAAATATAATATGACTTCATTATGAACATAATTCAAGCAATTCTGTACATACAGTTTAAAATTTATAAGATTCTACTTTCTTAACATTACGTTTGCCTTTTCTCTGAGCTATAGGCAATGATTTCCTTCCAACTTCTTCTTTTATTGGATTGTTTATAATTTCTCCTTTTTTACAATTATCAGGTTTAAGATCGATCGGTTGTTTTTCTAAATGAGCATCAGCAGTATCAGGGAGATTCAACACGCTATCACCCCTTAAATTTGTAAAGCGAACATCAGAGCTAGAACATTTCTTTCTTAGTTGATTTTGGTGAACATATCTTATTTTCGAGTTCAATTCAATTAAATACGTTAAGCTACTTATTACTTTTTTTACCACTGCTGGTACCCATTTCACAATTTGTTTTAATTCCGATCTATACATTACTTCTTCGCCCACAGAATATTTCTTATAATTTACATTTTCTTTAACAACTGGGATTTTTATTTTTATTTCATGGTTTAAATTACTATTACTACAGTGTACATCTTTATCAAAATTTTTAATTTTTGGATTAATATAATCTAATTTATTTAAAGGCTTAAATGAAAAAATCAACTCTGAAGGTGTTTTACCGGTAACCGTACACGGAGTGTTGTTATAAACCATCAAAAATTCAAATATAAAAGCGCTTAAGTCCGAACTGGATTGCTTTTCAAGCAACATTTTCTGTAAAGCAGATTTTGTAGTCTGAACACCACGTTCTGCCAACCCATTACTTTGACTATGATAGGGTGGTGTCGGTTTGTATTCTATCTTGTTGGCTAGGCAGTATTGTTTGAACAGATATGCGCTAAATGGGGGACCATTATCGGAGACTATGCATCGAGGGAACCCAAAAATTACAAAAACTTCCTTTAAAACCTTAAGTAATGACGTTAAGGTTGTTGTTGTCATTTCTTTTACAATAAAAAACTTACTAAACGCATCAACTATTATTAAACACGTTTTTCCTTTCAAATGAAAAAAATCAAGATGAATGCGAAAAAAAACCTGCTTAACGGGAGGCCATATAGTGTCACATTTTTCTTTAGGTACATTTTGAGTTGCTTGACAAATGTTGCAACTTTTTACGAAGCTTTCGATTGCTTTATCTATACCCACCCACCAAACATATGACCTTGCAAGCATCTTCATTCGTACCATGCCAGTGTGGCACTCATGCAAGACATTTAACACTTTTAAACGTAAGCTTTCTGGAATCACCAGACGATGATGATAAAATACACACTCATCATCAGTGCATAAGGCATTTTTATTTAAAAAATATACCCGAAACTTTAAATCAACGTTTTTTGGCCATCCTGTACTCAGGAATTTAAAAACTGAGCACAAAATTTCGTCATTTTTAGTTTCTTTCCTAACTAAATCAAAATCAATTAACTGATCTGATCCAAAAAAATTGATTGGAATGTGCTCTATTCCAGAATCAACGGGTATTGGATGTCTTGATAAAAAATCAACATGAGCCATCTTTGCACTTCTTTTATAAATAATCTTGTACTGATATTGAGATAAAACTATAGACCACCGCTGAAGTCTGGCAAAGGCTACAGCAGAGTTACTTTTTGTTGGACTAAATATCTCTTTTATGGCCATGTTATCAGTGCACAATGTAAACTGATGACCATATATAAAAGTGTGAAACTTATTTATGGCGAAAATAACAGCTAATCCTTCTCTGTGGAGTTGAGAATAATTTTGCTCAGAAGAGCTTAATGTGCATGAAGCATAAAATACGGGCTTTTCAGCTCCATCCAAAACATGTGCCAAAATCGCACCTACCCCTACTGGACTTGCGTCTGTCGAGAGAACTATCTCTTTCTGTGGGTCATATAACTCCAACACTTCAGCATTCACCAGCAATTGTTTACATTTTCTGAATGCTTCTTCACATTTTGATGACCAAATAAACGCTTCACCTTTCCTCTTTAAATTATTTAAAGCAAAGCACTCTGAGGAAATGTTAGGCAAGAACTGGTGATAAAAATTTAGCAATCCCAAAAACGATTCGAGCTGCTGTAAATTTTTCGGCGTAGGAGCCTCCAATATTGCCCTGACTTTTTCTTTTTGTGGGCTAAGGCCTCCTTCGGACAAGGTATGACCCAAGAAATCAACAGACGTTTTCAAAAACTTGCACTTTTGTAAATTAATACGCACATTATGTTTCGACAACCGTCTTAGGACCTCAAACAATTGTTGTTTACATTCGATTAGATTGGCACCACCGATGATGATGTCATCAATGTAGCACAAGACTTTTTTAAGACCTAAAAGGATCCTGTCCATTACGGACTGAAATATACCTGGAGCGCTACTCACTCCAAAAACCATACGGTTAAAAACATATAGACCATTAAATGTGTTAATAACTAAAATCTTCCGAGATTCTTCATTGACTGAAAGTTGCATGTATGCACCTTTAAGGTCGATAACACAAAAATATGTGCATCCAGAAATCTGAGCAAAAATTTCTTGCAACTTTCTTAAGGGATAATACATTGTCTCTATGCACTTATTTATTGTGACCTTACAGTCCACACAAATCCGAATAGAATCATCCTTTTTCGGAACGATAACAATGGGACTAGCCCAACGACTGACACTAATTTTTTCTAAAATCCCTTCTTGAACCAACCGGTTCAACTCTTCATTGACCTTATCCCTCAATTTAAAGGGTACACTATACGGGGCATGAAATATTGGCACAACATCTGGCTTCAAAACAATATCAGCCTCAAACCCGACTATTGGCGAATTTAACGTGGTTTCAACTATATTTGGAAATCTACTTTTGATCTCACTTACGATTTCATCCTCTGTAGTTACACTGAAAACATCCAGCTCGGCTTCAAACGATTTTCTCCAGCTCGGAAACATGGCATCAATCCATGGACGACCCATTAAACTTATTTTTGGACGATTGCCTTTAACTACTACGACTTCAAGATTAAAAACTTTACCGGCAAAACATACTTCACAGTCCATTGTTCCAAGCTCATCTAGTTCCCCACCTGTAACTGATACTAAATTAGACTTATTCCTAAAAATTTTACGATCAGAAAAACATAACTTATATTGATCCTCAGACATTACTGATGTAGTAGCACCAGTATCAATCTCCATTATAACTGGTTTTCCATTGATGACGACATCACATATTTCAGGCTGATTAATTGAATTCACGCTACTGATAACGTGGACAGTTGACTTCTTGTTGGGACACATACGTGCTATATGCCCTTTTCGGTTGCACACAAAGCATTCCCAGTTGATTGCAGGGCAATCTTTATGTGGCGACCTTCCGCAACGTTGACATTGACTTTGACTCTGTTGACGACTTGATTTAGACTGATGATGATTTTGTGCACTTGAACGATAGTTGCTGGACTTCGAATTGTATGACGGCTTGGATAAGGCTTGCTTCTGGTTTTTTGACTGACCAGAAGAATACACAGCATTGGTGGCTCTTGACACTTGAACTGAGCTTGATGCTTTTTCGGACGACTCTATTGTGAGGGCTTTCTCACAATACTGCTCGAAGGTAAGATTTTCGTTCTCCAGCAAGGCTTGTTGGATCTTTTCGTGTTTTAATCCAACAATGAAACGGTCGGACAGTTGTTCATCGAGGATTTTCATTTTATAGATTCCAATTTTAGAATCGACTGCATAGGACAATGACAGTGCCGGTAACGTTAGCGTTGATGTTGCCCTGGTTGTGGGCGTGGTGGTTGTGGTGGTGGTGCTGGTGCTGGTGGTACTGACGGTGGCGGATGGCAATGGTTCTGTTATGATCGGCGCTGTGGTTGATGACATGAATGGTGTGTAAGTATCTTGGGTGGACACATGACTGACATCCATAAAATCTCCAAAACAGCAATCCTGAGCTGCTGCCTTTAACCTTAAAATATACTCGCTTATGGACTCCCCCTGCTGTTGGACGACATTATGGAACTTGAATCTTTCGGAGCGCTTGTTCGGTTTTGGCGCGAACTGACTACGCAGCAAAGATATGTTCTGATAGAAAGATTTTTCACATGGTGACACTGGATAAGTCAACTTTGCGAGTAACTCGTACATGGCTTTACCCATAATTCCGATGAAAAGACTATTTTTATCGTTTTCTCCGATATTATTCAATGTAAAGAAATTGTTTAATCGATTTTCGTAGTCTCGAAAACTGTCACCACGTTCATAAGGTTCCACATTACCAATCAATTTCATTTTAAAGCACACAGGAATTCAAAACCCTTTGAAAAACAATTTACCTATGCTTTTTTTTTTTTTTTTTTTTTTTTTTTTTTTTTTTTATTTCCTCGTCGCCAAAATGTTATGTTTTAAATGAAAGAAAACCACCGATGACTTTTAAGATTCAAGAGTTTATTCTTTTAATTATGATGAGGATGACTGTACGACTGTACTCAGTTAACGCTAGATAACCACTGTCCTAGATCGTATGATATTACTTAACGGGTGAGAAGTGCAAGTCATGAATGTATATATTAAGTATATAGTAAAGTTACATTTATGTACATAGAGTAATTAATGATCATTAATATCATTCTCCGTTTACACTTCTCATCCGAACATTACATTATTAAATAATATACTACAGTGTTTAAAATTATGAAAAAGTTAGACAAAGTCTCGCAACTAAACGAATGTCTTAAGTAGAGCAAGTTTTATTCCTTAAACGAGTAATGTTTAAAATATCTTTAAAAATAATAAAAGATTTTAAAGTCAGAGTTTTGTTTTTAAAGATGTCAGGGCACCAATCATTGTCGTGCTCTTCCTCACCTTGTTCATAGAATGGTCTTCCTTCGTTGTTGAAAACATCCCAAAATCCATCATCGATGATCGCTCTGGGGCTAAGATATTTCTGGCCACGAAAAATTTACTCCTAAAGTATTTGCTGTACCTATCGATTTGAATGTACTTTAATGTTCTTTAGAACTTTGTTGACCAGTACATAGTACGCCTGCATTCTCGTAGATCATCTTATTTGGCCAATAATGCAATATAGTCCTATGCACAATCCTCTCGAAAATATGTAGTTGTTTGCAGATGAGTTTTCTCCTCTTCTTGCTGAGTTCGTTCTGTCTTCTAAAGCTAAGTGTACACGATTGGTAGATCTTACAATATTGTAAGATCTTACAATGTCTGACAATTATCTAACAATGAGCTGACAAATAAGTTGTGTGTGTACACGGTTGGTACAAAATCTACCAATCTCTTACAATTAATTGTCAGAAGTTGGCTGACAATTCATTTTCAGATAGACGGCTTAATACCTACCAATTAATTGTAAGAGATTGGTAGATTTTCTACCAACAACCGTATACACACACAATTAATTGTCAGTTTTTGTTGGTTGTGGAAACTGTGACAATTGAACCTTGGCTGCAAATTGTCTGACAATGAAAAAATTGTATGATGCTAAAAAACGAACATCTTACAATTTTTTCATTGTCAGAAACGTCAGACAACGATAAAAATTGGCAGGTCTGACAATAAATTGTGTGTGTACACGATTGTCAAACACCTTACAATTTACCGTCTTACAATTAATTGTCAGATACATTTTCTGACAATTAATTGGAAGATTACACGATTGTCAGCTAGCGTACACATGATTGTTAGATTTCTTATGCGAGAACCAGATTAACACAGCAACTTCAACAGCAACTTTAACAGCAACGAAAACTTCAACATCAAAAGTCTTGTGAAATAGATTACAACGTGAACAGCGTTTTTGACAGCATATATGTATGTATAATCAAAATAGTTTCAAATGCGAAATGAATTTGCCGTACATAATTTGATAAAAATTAACGTTAATTGCATCAATGTAAACGACTTGCAATTTGTCGTACTAAATTAAATTGTTTTTAGTAATTCTTCCATTGTCAAAACCAAAATAAATAGACAAAACAAAAAGATGGTTCTCACATTTTCATTTGAGTGTTGATAATACTGAAAAATTTCACCTTAAAAGTTGGTAGCATTTGCACAGTGACAGCAAATTTAGGATTTAGGTCTAACGTTGATGTCGATGTCGAATTTGCTGTGTTAATGTAATCAAAGCCATTTAAAACCACTGGCTCTAAAAAGAGTGACGTGGTTGTCAAAGTTGCTGTGCCAATCTGTTTCTCGCATTACAATTAATTGTCAGACAATGATCTAACAATTAATTGTCAGACAAATTTTCTGACAATTAATTGTAAGACTACACGGTTGTAAGACATTGTAAGCATGTTTTTCACTGACAGATCTGACAATATTGTAAAATCTACCAATCGTGTACACTTAGCTTAAGTGAAGGTTGTAACAAATTGATAATGGAGAGGTGTTGTCCTCTTTCATGGTGCATTCTCCGGTTGATCTGCATTATTAATGCTGAAGAAAAATTCTCGCGTCGACGTCCATAAAAAAAATATGGAAAAAGAATTGGTAAAATTACCCTCGAAGTGATTGGCGAATGCTACTGCATGCGAGCTGCAAGATTAGCAAACCTAT
Organism: Chrysotoxum bicinctum; assembly: GCA_911387755.1. Classification (NCBI taxonomy): domain Eukaryota; kingdom Metazoa; phylum Arthropoda; class Insecta; order Diptera; family Syrphidae; genus Chrysotoxum; species Chrysotoxum bicinctum. The sequence continues at coordinate 99,281,700 of OU426989.1, forward strand.
CCTTACTCTCTCTCTGAGTCTTCCGGTTATGCAGTCGTTGTTGACTGCCTTGTGGAACTAATGGATAGCTTCATCGACTTACTTGTTGTTGAGGTTAGGTTAGGTTAGGTTAATGGGCTGTCAGTTGGTCTATATTACCGTCACATTTAGATCAGTGTAGATCCGTTATAATATCCTCCCGGTGTGATTCTGACTCCCATGAATTCAAACCTATGATAACCCTATGTAATTCAAGTCCGTTAAGGGTGTTGATGAGTTGCAGCAAGTTATAGCCTGAAATGTCGGAGTGTAAGCCTAAGTCATTGAAGAAATGTCTGTCCATCCACCAGACCCGTAGGAAAATGTGGATCTTTGCAACGTCTGGTAGTTGAGTTTCATCTGACAGTGGTTGGTGTATAAGTCCGTTTGGTTTGAATAAGTCGAAGGGGATCTTAGGGAGAGATGGTCCCATCAACTCACTGACGCTCGTGTTCTTGGCAGGTGTGGTAATAGCTAGTGTATAGGCGAAGTTCCCATTCCTTGTTTGTTGCTGCTCCTGCAAAGAATACGTACATGGTTCAGTCATTTTCGTCCGTTACCTTTTTTATGTCTTTTGACTGTGGTTGGAGGTGATTTCCAGTCTCGTGGTTGGCTAGTTAATAGAGCTTAGGAATTTGGAAGCCATTTAAGAGCATTAATAGTTTTCAGTATGTTTTTGAGGTTAGCTTAGCTCGTTAATTCTGTTAGCTCAGTTTCGGTGTTAGAAAGAAATTGCTTTCAGTTTATTCTCTCAAACCTGATTATAAGTACTACTTCGGCCTTTATTATTTGCGTGAGATGAACACTTAGCTCCACAGCCACAAGGATCTGAATCGGACGTAATAACTACACAGTGATACTCCTCGAATAGTGAGAGAATGTTCCCAAAGTTTGTTATATTTCATTTCAATATTTATTCACCTCGTATCTTTCCTTTTGGGGAATTGAAAAGAAATACCAAAATGCTACCTAAACCGTAGGTATACCTGTTTAGACTCTAGATCGATGTACAGTAGATGCAAAAGTCCACCTAAACGGTGTGAAGTAAACCACTTTTTTGGACTACTTACTCCATCATCATAGAGGAGTAAGATTAAGTTTGATTAAAACATTGAACTTTTTATTCTTAAAACAAAGAAAACCAAGCACAAAATAATTCAAGAATCTAATATTTCGGTTTTTGTTAACTAGAGTGAGTGTAACTCGATGACTCTAGTTCAAAAATGTCTTGGACTATATGTGTTTAAAATATTTCTTAATTTTAACGCTATTGTGTCCCACTGTATACGCAGTTCCGATGTACGTGTTCAATTTTGAATTTTACATGAATAACTCGAAATAGAATACCCACGTATTCGATTTTCCAATCTTTACAATTTTTGATGTTGCAGTTTTCTACCTGGATTTGAAGAAAAAAAAAAATCCTCAAAAGGTTTTTTGTCTAATATTAAGGTTTCTTGATCGAAGATAAGAATTCTCACGCAGCGCAAATATATTTCGGTAATTGTAAGATGGTAACAGCAAATATGTAGAAAAAAAAGTCGATTTGACAGGCGGAAAACTAGCAGTTCTATATAGGTGAGCTTCTCTAGTTCAAGGTGTAGTGTAATAATTTAGACTGCATCATGTGCACAATTCATGCATACGAGTAGAAATATAGATACGACTATGTACCTTTAAAGATGCACTTGTACATACATATATTTGTAATGTATACAAACATTTTGTATGAGGTTCTCCATTTAATGTAAAACTGGATATCGTTTTCTTAGAAAAGTTGACAAATCTCACGTCCCAATCCAATGATTGACACTAGTTAACACATCTTATGAAAACTACTGCGATTTTAGTATCATACTCAGTTAGTAAGACGATTTTGCAATTTAATGTTATCTCTAACATTTTATTAGTTAGATTTAGATTTTTTTATTTTTTCTAATTTTACTCGGTTAGATACAATACCTTATAAATTAGAGTAAACCTCAAAGCCGTAAAATTATAAGTGTATTCATTATGTAAGTTGATCACAGTTACTGAAAACTTCACAACATAACGAGAACGATCAATGTTTTAGCCAATATCAATGGGGGTTTCAAGGGTATTAATTGATGAGTAAGATACACGAGTAGCAGCTAAAAATATTGCCCACTAAGGTGCTCTCCATTTGAAGAAGACTATGGGGAACTCCTAAATTTGCAAAGGTATAACTTCCTTATTGGTGGTGACATCAATGCTGAACACATCCACTCAGTATCTTATCTAGGCTCTGCGAATTCTATTCTCCTGATTTGGCAACATACTGTCCATCTGACGCTAACAAAATCCTCGACCTTATTGACTTCTTTGTAGCTTAAGGAAAAAATCGAAATCATTTAAGTGTCGAAGGTAGTTTCGATTTATCGTCAGATCATACTTCAGTAATTTTGTCTTTTGTTTTATAAGCCTGAGATCCCCTATGGAAATTATTGCTGATGTGCAACAGGCTGCAGAAAAATGTACTCCAACTATTTCAAAATTCAAAAAAAATAAAATGCACGACTGGGTCGCACGAACTTGCTCCTATGTAAAAGGCTAAGAATTTCAAAAATGAATGTTATTAGAGAAACTGTTCATAAGCATAAAATTCATTTTTTAAATGACTAAAAAAACTTCTTTGGTAGTTAAAGGTAAGAAAGGATGCCATGTAATTCAAGCAAATATAGATTTATGCAAGAACAAAAATTATAAGTCTTTGTAGTGGTTTCTTAAAAAATAAGGTTTTATATAAGAAAATTTTAATACATTTTTAAGAAAAAATGTTGGTACGCCAATTTGAAGTTTTTATTATTGTATGAATAAAAATTAAATTTACAAAAAAAGTATTGAGCCGTTTTCAAGATATTGAATTTTCAAAGAACAAAAAATTGATTTTTTTTTTCAAAATTCAAAAAAATATTATTCTTAAAGTTTTGAAATGCAATGGTTTTTAAACTTTTTAGAAGCTTCTCTCTTCGAAATTTCATTAAAATCCGTTGTGCTGATAATGAGAAATTCAAAATTTTAAAAAATCGTTCTATGGTAGGTACAGTCAGTAAGATCTTGTTTTCAAAATTTTTTATATTAAATTACAGATATTAAAAAATAATAGAAAGAAAAAAAATTTAAGCAAAATTCTCGGAACCGTTTTCGAGAAAAATACGATTTTCGAAAACCATTTTTCAACATTTGTATGGAGGGTACCGTTCATTTTTGGTAAAATGAATTTATTTTGCTTATATATTGTAGACTATTTTTTCAAACTTTCATTTATCAAGTTTTGAAAAAATCGAGCATGGGGTTTTCGAAATATTGAGTTTTCAAAAAAAAATTTTGAAAGTTTTTTTAAAAATCCAAAAAATTTGTTTTGGAAAATTTGAATACACAATAATATTCAAACTAATGGGAAGCTTTAGCATAAAAAAAATGATCAAAATCGAAGGTACCGTTTTTGAGCAAATCAAAAACAAAAAAAATGGTCCCAAGGGGGGTACCAAAACTACTCATTTTTTTGAAAATTTTTTTCGACTATTACCTAGGTTTTACTAAATTAAATTTTTTGAATTTTTTTTAAGAAAATCGCAGGAACAGTTTTTGAGAAAAAAAAATATTTATAAAATTTCGGAAAAAAATCGTATGGCAGGTACCGTTATTTTTGGTCATAAAAAATCAAATCAAAAAACATCCGGGGGTAAAAAATCAAAACCCATATCTACCAAGTTTGAAGAAAATCGGCCGAGCCGTTTAGCTGTAATCGAACAGACAGACAGACAGACAGACAGACAGACAGACAGACAGACAGACAGAATTGCCAGACCCACTTTTTTCGTCTTCGCTATCATCGTAATGTCAACTTTGATCAAAATCTCGAGTTCGATTTTTTTTACGAATGCATAACTTGCCTTATAGTACCTATAAGTCGCAAGTAAAAAACAAAAATAAAATATCCTGTCGAAATAAAAGAGCTTATATTGGAAAAAAGAAGAGCTCGAAGAAAATGTCATACTTCGAGATTTCCAGGCGATAAGGCAGTATTCAACTGTCTAAAAAGACCGCAGGCACAAAACCGACCAATAAAATCTCAAGATGGATATTGGATCGGAAACCCGAGACTGAAGACTAACATCTTCGCTGAACATCTTGCAAATGTCTTTAATCAATTCTCAGGAAATACAGCTACAGATGACTTACAGTTTGTTGATAGAAGCGACGAATGTGAAATTCCCATTATCACGCTCAAAGAAGGAAGGAGCATAATGTGTTATCTAAAAAAACAAATCACCAGGGAATGATCTAAAAACTGCTTAGGTTTTGAAAGAAAAACCTTCATTAACCTAATAAACGCATACTTTCACATTAGACAGGTGTCACATCATTAGAAATTTGCAGAAGTCTTTGTTATACATAGCAAGGTAAGCCTCCAACAGAACTAACATATTACAGACCTACATATATCGCTTATAACAATTATGGCAAAAGTTTTCGAAAAACGGCTCAGCAAAGTAATAGAAGAAAGAAGACTAATACCGAACCATCAGTTTAGATTGAGAAATAAACTGTATTTGTTATATGCTAGGCATATTCCAGTGGACTATCATGCCCACCTTTGCTGATAATATAGCCTGATAAATTTATTACGAATAAGGCTACAGAAAAACTGAAAAATGCAGACGATAAAGTTAGATATTGGGCACATGCTTATCAAATTAAACTCAACAAATTCGATACAAATAAACTTTACAAGCAAAAAACTCAATAATGTTCCAATTTTCATCAACAACGGTGAAGCTGAACCTAACGCCAATACTGCCCAATACAATGGAATAACATTAGCTGCATTGCAAAGCTAAAGTGGAAAGAGCACATCAAAAAAAAAAGAGAAGAACTGAACTAAAGGTACAGAAAAATATATTGGTTACTAGGACAGAATTCTAGCCTTTCTATCGAGAGAAAAATAATGTTATACAAGCAATAGCTGAAACCCATTTTGACGTATGAACAATGAAAACAAATACTGGGCCCTCATCGCGTAATTTTTAAGACGATCATCGTCCAAACGATTGTCGAACACGACGTCGTCAAAAGTTTGCTTCGTGTAATGTTTCAATTGCATCGTTCGGTCGTGTCGTCCATCGTCCACAGTTTGAGAACATCAAGAAGCAGCAAATGTCATTTGGGCTGTCTGGTTGTAATCAAACTAGTTTTCGTTGGAAGTGAGAGACGATAAGATGTATTCCTTATATCGATTTCCTTTACACAAATCAATTTCTGTGTGAAGATTTCGATCTCCCGACAGATTTTACGTTTCTTCACACCAAAAAAATCGTTTTTTTTTTTCAGAGATCAAAATCTTCGAATCCTAATTTGAAGAGGGATTTACATGTATACGAAATACGCACACCGAAAGAAAAAAAATTATCCGGGATCAAATCCCTAGTGTGTAAATAAAGGAAATCGACATTAGTGTCCTTCGCATTTGCATGAATTTGATAGATGATTCGCTTTCATTATCATCGAAAAATAAAAAATTGTAATGTAACATTTTTTTTAATTAATTTACTCAAAAAATCCACAAAATATACATATGAGACGATTGTAAAATAGCAATTGTTCAATCGCAATCGTTCAGTCGACCATATTTGACAGTTCAACAAGTTACATGAAGCTAAAGTTGAATCGTCTTAACGACATCGTCCAGACGATTCAAGTTTGTATGTGTTACACGAAGCAGTTCAATCGTTCAAACGACGTCGTCAAACTATCGTTGTCTTACGCGATGGAGGCCCTGAATTCATCCAAAAATTCCAAAACAAAGTCATTGGTACATAAGGAATAGCGGTCTACCTCGTGACCTTCAAATAGAAAAGGTCATATCTTCTCTATAGAAGATAGAAAACAGCGTTTGTTCAACCTGTCCGTAAAAACGGAGACCCAAATCTTCCCCCGACCAATTGCACTTACGTCACATCAGATCAAGAACTATTCTGAAGACCGAGAGTTTCTTAATGACCGGAAATACGGCCTTCGCAGCAATCGTTCCACGGATGGTATATCTCAGCGAAGAGTGGAACAGATATTTACATTGTTTTGGAGAAAGTAAGATTATTGAGCTTAATATTTCCTAGGCATTTGATAGGGTTTAGCACCAGGAGCTCTCATCGAATATTCGTGCGTTTGGTATTAACGAAAATCTAATTCTTTGGATTAGAAATCACCTTCTAGATCATTCAATACATGATCCATTAGACAGGTTCAAGTCTGATCTTCAATAAAATAAATGATGGTGTTCCTCAGGGCTCCGGTTTGTCACCGACCGTCTTCATCATTTTAATAAATAATCTCTTGTCTGAAACTTCTAATCCGCTTCATTGTTTTTCCAATGACTCTACCTCAACTTCTCGTGTTCGATCTCAAATTCACATCCATCTTTTTCGGAAGTGGAATTGACCCGATTCCATATGATAAGCTAATTAAATTTCGATCTTTAGAGCAATGTTAAGTGGGGTATACAAAATCGTGTGGAATTTAATGTTGTTTAATGAAACCAAATGTACCCCCTATTCATCCCCATTATCCCTCAATAGCACTTGCATCGAAGAAGCCAAAAATCTCTCAGTAATCTGTATGTCTGTGAACGACGGTCTTCATTGGAATGACGACATTCTCGAGATCGCCAAAAATGCTGCTGATTTCTTTATCGGTTTACGGAAATTTTTCACCCCTTCTGATCTGTCTAGAATTTATAAGGCGCTTATACGTCGAAAAATCGAGTATAAAAACACATCTTTGGGCAAATGCAGCACAAACTTCTCTTATTTTATTGTATAGAATCCAGAACAGAGCGTTGAAATTGATAGAAAACAGAGCTATCATGGAATCATTCCCATCTTATGAGCACCGTCAGAATGTTTCATATTTTCTTTGTTTAATCGTTTCTTGCACAAGTAATGCACCTCAATCAGTTCTACCCGTTTCACTATATGAATGCTCATTAGTGCACCCTTCCTAATTTTGCTCGTACCGTCAAATACAGAGATTCCTTTCTTAGTCGCACAACATGATCATGAAATAATTTGCCCGGCACGATTTTTCCTTGCCAATTAAATTTGCAAACATTAAAGACCAATGTTCATCGACACCTCCTTTCTCTCCCCTCCTAATTTCCCCATCGATTGTGTTGTGTTTAACATTCTTAACGAACCTATGGGCGCATGTGAATTATAAAAAGAAAGTACACGACCAAGCGGAGAAGCTCAACAAGTAAGAAGAATTTCGGATGATGGAAGAATATTGTAAGCTGTTACGATCAGTATCGATCTCTTGACATTGAAATTCAATATCCTGCATGAAGAAAATGTGAAAAAACTGCGTCCGAAAAATTTGGACAAGGAACTCGAGTTTTCTAACTATTTGCTGGAGAGAACCTTGGATGACTACGAATTTATTAACAGACCGGACGGACAAATCTTAATTTACGAGAGATGGGATAAATATTCCTACATGGGTTGCGGAGAATCCAAACAGGAGACAGTTATCAGTTCAACACAAATTAAGCGTCAATATGTGGGCAGGTGTAATTGGAAACAAGTTAATCGGTCCATTCAAACTACCAACGAGGTGGAATTCTGTAAACTCTCTTGAGATTTTGCAAAATGATTAACTCGTACTAGAACTATTGGACAGATTCAACTATGCTTCATAATATTTTCAGCAAAAAAGTTCCACAGCCCACATTGTGGCATTTGTTGAGGCTAATATTTCTTCAAAAAATAAAGTTATAAGCGCAGTTTCTGCTATTAGTTGAAATGGGTACGAGTACATAAAACTAAGCCTTTTCTTAAATCCGCAAATACTCATGTCAACATTGGAGATATAGTAGATCCTTACTGTTAAAAGAATTTAAGAATATATTCAAGAATCATTTCCGAAAATATATCCTTGGTAAATTAGGTGACACCCTGTATAGTGTATAATGGGAACAAATTCGGAGAAAATTCGAAGCTGGTGCCTGCTTGTAATTGATTAGTGAAGTTGTTTAGTATAAGCACTGACAAGCAATCTTATCCAATACTTTATGAGTCCATTTCAAAATAATTAAAAAAAAAAATTCTCAGAACCAAGATCAAAATAATTACTAATAATCAATCGTCTTCAGAGTTATAATTCTTGTATACCTTGCCGCCATGCCACAAAGCACATTAACAATGACATTTTAATCCCATTTAAAATTTTCTGTGTATACATACATAGATACACCACAATAAAAAAAAAAAAAATATTAAAAAATTGTAAGCACATCTGCACATACGTATTCTTCTTTTTTTTTTAAGACAATAGGTAACTAAAAAAAAAAAAATTTCGTTTGATGATTCTTTCTGAAAGCTATTTAAATTGTAGAATTGCGTTGACATTGTCATTGATTAACAGAACACATTTAAGGCGTGTTCCATCAGATCAGATCCCATTTTAATCCAATCCTATATATGTATGTGTCAATAATTTATTCAAAGGTTAAAGCCCATTCAATACCTTACACCGCTATGTTATATAAGTTATAAATTTTGACAATGTGATGCGTAACATGGAAATGTGATTAGACATATTTCACTCCGTAAAGGGATGCATTATATAGATTAATCATTATCCTTCAATTCAAAGATGATTGATTGTAATACACTTTTCGTTTTCGTTTTATTTTCTCACAAATGAAATGGTATTTGAAAGATAAGATGCAAGAATTAGTTGCATCAACCTTATCGTATATTGACTCAAGTTTTGATATTATAGAGTATAGACTATTTGTGCCAGATTCACACAGCTGCGGAAGTTTTAAATTTTTTGATGCCAAACGGTGTATAGATCTAACCTAGTTGAAATATTTTTCAAAGTTATGCGTTGGACCAATTCAGCTTTTTGCAAAAAATCCTTTGGTTTTTCTTATTCGTATTCAGGTAAGAATATTATTTAAGTAATTTTTATCCTACACTAAGTTAGTTAAGGCTTAAGGCTTTGTTCTAGAACACTATGTAGTCAGCAAGTATCAGTGTTGCTTCCGGTCCGGTAGATTGACCATAGACCAAATCTTCTAATTGAGGCAAATCCTGGTTAGTACCAAGGAATCTCCAAAGTGAGACTCACCCTCTTTTCATGGACGTCGACGCTAAATAGAACTCTATATAGCGATGTCCAAACTCGAGATTCTAGTAAAAATGATCCAACTCGGTTGCATGGCTTTGGAAAAAAGGAAACAGCTGTTCCGAACTTTTCCAAAAATACACAGTTTCGGCTACGAGACGCTTTGACATGTGACTTCTTCAATCTCATTCTGAAGCAGATAGTGCACAGGTCATGCCTTAATACCGAGGGCAAAACGGTCTATGATAGAATCCTTTACGGCGGCGATTGATGATCAGACTAAACTTGTTGGTGTGGAATTAAATGAGGTCAGAACCATGTAGATGCTGTCCACAGACAAACAAAAATCTATCCAGCAACTGAACCGAACGTCACTATTGATGGCACAACTTAAAAGCAGTTCAGGAGTTCATCTACTTCGGAGTTAATAATACTTAAACAAAGGACACCATAATGGAAATTGGGTGAAGAATTGCTCAAAAAAATCGTTGCTACTTCAGTTTAACAAAACTCCTCACGCGAGAGAAGTCCACGCTCTACAAAACCAGTTTTGCATAACAGCTCCGAGTGTTGGGCTATATGCAGTGTTGGACTCTTGGAGAGACAAAATTCTTGGACGGATATTTAGTCCTGTGTGTGAGGAGGTCGAATGGAGGTGAAGATATAACCGTGAACTTTATGAGCTGGACCGAGACATGTCCATTACAGAGAGCCTAAGCACGTCGATTCATTCACTTGGCCACATCGAGCGAATGGACAACAATGCTCCAGTTTAGATATAACATAGTGCTTGATCTAGAACAATAAGCAGTGTGCTCGGGAACCCATAGGCTGCAGTGTTTCAGGCCGATAACTTTCAATCAGTAGCCGGTTAAGTAAGTATGTAATAGACTACCCGACTTTGTTAGTGTTTTTCAAGCTGAATTATTAGCTATCAGGGAAACAAGATCCAAACCAGAACCGCAATGCAAACAGTCAGGCGGGTATTAAAGTCATAATTACTTCTAGTACATCATCCTCTAAATTGGTCCAGCAATAACGGAATGAAATTTCTAGCCGCAATATTACCCACAATGCCACTCTTATCTGGATTCCGGGTTATTAAGGCATTAATAGGAATGAAAAGGCGAGCTAACCAGTCTGGGATCAGCCCTTCATAACTCACCTGCGGAGAGAGTCATCATTCCGCTAGGAGTTACAAAGAGCAATATTCTCAGAATTTGTTTAACCAAACCAAAAACCGTAGGTGGAACAGTTTAACTGCATTATATCTAGAAAGATTTGGCACACCTATAATAAATGCCGAGCGCTTGATCTGATATACAGATCCAGGCAAGGCATAACCAGGATCGTTGGTACCTGTAGTGGACACTGGCCAATAGGAAAGCACGCAGCGAAGCTAGGCATTCCTCACACCACTCAGTGTCATAGCTGTGGAAATCAGCGGGAAAAGGAAACAGTCCTCCATTTCCTCTGCAAAAGGAAACAGTCCTCCATTTCCTCTGCAAATGCCTGCCCTGGCGAAATTTAGAGCACGAGCATTAGGAATGGCATTTTTTGACGACATTGACGAACTTTTGGAAACAAAGATTAAAAACTTAATCTCTTTTCTCGACACGACGAAATGGCTCTAGGACAAACTTCGGTTACTTTTTTGCCGTGCCCTCGATTTGAATCTTTAGATCCCGAGCTAGCGGACAGAGGGCTTTGACGGAAGTTTATGGTGCGGGGGGCTGGATGATCACTCAATCGGATTGGCTACTATTTCAGCAACAGTTGCCTATTTTGGAACTTTGATGATGGTGTCGGATGAGTGTGGTGGTCCGGTTGAGTGACTAATCCAAGTTTCGGGTGACTGTGTAAAATAACAGACATCAAAACCTACAAGATCTTTTCATATTTTTGAACTCAATCCAAACTGGATGACTCCATGAGAATGTCCATATTTTCTCATATCAATTCCATTCACATAGTTTCACACGAGTTATGATACTGCAAAATAGTGCACTTCAGCGCTGATTGGGCCACAGGGCTAGACTGCCAGCAGTCGCAATTTCTACCTAAGTAAATAAAGTTGGTTTAGGTTTTATTCCACTTATTCTTTCTCCAAAGTCACATTTGCAGGACTACCAATGGATTCTTCCCCTTAACACCCCTAACAAGAGGACTTCTACCATTTTATGTGAATGTTTCAATAGCCTCATAGGTTCATATCAGTAAGGTCTTTGGCCAGTAAAGTCCACCATCAACCAACTATTCACACTACAACAGATCTTGGCAATAACACAAAACCTCAAATTGATGCAGACTTAATTGATTTCAAGCCCGCGTATGAATTAAACGAGTTAAATAGAGCAACGTTTTTGTTTCGACATCCCTTGAAAATTGATCCGTTTGTGTAGAATGAGTTGGTGCGTAGTCGTCTTACCAACTCATCATCTGCCCTATGCACAGCTCGGTAATAACATCGTTAGTTGCAGTAGTTTTATTTGACTAAAGTTAAGATTTAGCTATATTCACTCAGGCGGAGTCTGGTGGCTTGCGTTGCCGTAGTCTGGATTAAATTGTGCAATCTACTTCTGAAATTGGAATTGAGTTACTATTAGTTACTATTGGTTAGTTTTTGCAGAAATAAATTTGTCCACATCCTCAACTACAATATTCCCCTGATCATATTAGCTGTTTTAAGTCTGGGGCCTGTAACCATTGTTTTTGTCAACATCCTGATGTCATGCCTTTTATGATATCTGTTAATATTGTCGACAGCGTGCTTCCCATGCTCCTTGCCCATTTGAGAAGCCAGTGTTTATCTACCCGGCTTAAGATCTCAAGAACATCTCTGTCCTGCTTTTGTGATAAACTTTATGTGCTTTTCAGCACTAATCAGTTTTTTGGCTGCACATGGCATTGTCCTTGTTTCGTAACAGGGTTCGTTATCGAATCTTTCTTAATATCATATACACACATAATTATTTGTGGTCATTTTAATGATCTTCTTAAAAGGAACTCTACTTCTTTCGACAGTTGCTTCAGGTCTCTTGATCACAAAGTCCCCATGATGATATCCTACTTTTCAGTGACTTTAACCTCTCTCATTTTAAATGGACCTTATCTGACGATGAATCATATTATGTTGCTGGCAATCCCATTTCTGCAAGAGAATGTCTCTTTGTAGTTAGCCTAGCTGATTCAAGCCTCTGTGAAGTTAGCGGCATTCCAAATTAATGAATATATCACCAGAGTTTCCTTTAATTTCGACAATCTTACTGTAAATGATGCAATAGACATATTTTTTAGAGAAATAATTAATTCTATTTGTCTTCATGTACCCTTTTCTCAACTAAAATTTCGTCCTCTTTTCCACCTTGGTATAATCCCAGGCTACGATTGTTGCGTAACAAGAGGAATAAGTTCTGTTCAATTTGCCTTCGTTCTTGATCTCCAATAGACTTCTCTAATTATCTTAATACCTATCTTCACCTCACCAAACTCTACAACTCCCTCTATTAAAGCTATTTAATCCAAACCGAAAGCACTTTTATTAAAGACCCTAAATCGTTCTTCCAATTTGTCAACTTCAAACGAAAATCCGATGGTTATCCTCCCTTTCTATCTTTCAATAGTGAAATTTCAAACGAGCCACAAACTATCGCAAACTTTTTTGCTAGTTTTTTTAAGCAACCATTTAGCAAGGACTCCTTTATACCTGATTGTAATTATTTCAATTATTTACCAAATTTCTCCCTCGGACCATTTCTACCTCATAACGTTGACCCATTTCTCATCGAAAATAAGCTGAATCAACTCAATGATTAGTGTATTCCCGGCCCAGATGGTATACCTGCCATATTTCTCAAAAATATTTCTCGGTTTATCTCTATCTCAAGAAGTATTCCGCCAGCTATAGAAGACCTCTTTCTTAACCCCAAAACATAAAATGGCCCAAAGTGTAAAGTTACAAACTATCGTCCAATTACCAAACTTTCACATATTCCCAAAATCTTTGAAAGCATTTTCTCTCATTTCTTCTAGACGACACGGCTTTGTCAAAAAAAAAAAAAAAAAAAACAGAAAGGAAGTTGACGTTGTCTCAATCGATTTCATTAAGGCCTTTGACAAAATCTCACATAAACTTATTCTATTGAAACTGTCTATCCTTGGGCTTGAACCTATCTTCTTAAGATGGATTTCTTCTTACCTAAAAGCCCGTTACTACAAAGTTCGATTCAGATCTTCCTTCTTTGATGATTTGTTAGCTACCTCTGGGGTCTCACAAGGCAGCCACTTAGGGCCTCTCCTCTTTATTCTTACTATTAACGATTTTAAAATGGTCATTAATCATTCCCATATTTCACTCTACCCCGACGATATAAAGTTTTTCAAGACCATTTCTTCCACACACGATGCCTCTCTTCTATAACTTGATCTCAACAGTTTTCCTGTCTGGTACCTGAAAAATTGCTTAGAGCTAAATATTTCCCAATATTATTAAATTTTTTTTCACGGAAACGGATCCAATCTACTCTCCGTCGATAAATTCTTCATTATCAACCCATATCCACCGCTGAGTCAATTCGAGGCCTTGGTATTTTATTTGTATTTGTTCGCCCGCTTCTTGCATACGCCTGTCAAGTATGGTCCCCTTATCAACAAATTCATATATCCAGAACCGATAGCATTCAACGTCGTTTCCTAGGTTTTGCACTTCGTGATCTGTCTTGGAATATCTCCGTATAGAGACCTACTTCTGTTAATCATATAGAATACGCTGGAAGAACGAAGAGGAATAAGCGACATTCTCTTCATTCATCGACTACTTTCAGGGTTTGTTGATTGCACAACTCTCTACAATTCCATCTCTTGCAACACTAATTCCCGTAATATAAGAAATCCTCGTCTCTTCTATCTGCCTACCCAACGTACTTCTTATGGCTCCAACGAACCTATTGTAACATCAACTGTTTCGACTTCAACCTCAGTTCACCCTGTCTGAAAGTCCGTCTTAATCATCCTTCCAATTCAATCCAATCCTAGATTTAAGAGCTATATTTAAGTTGGATAAAGAATTAACTTGTATTAAGCCTAATAAATGGGGGTATTAGGTCCACCAAAATTAAAGTCACTCTGGCGAAACACACTCCCATACTGAGGTGAACCCTTTGCAAATGTAATGGGTTATTATTTTCGTATTCTATAATACAAATGTTGGTAGTTAGATTTTTTTAAATAACACACAGAATAATGCATCATTTGTAATCGCCTAGCTAAATATTATACAACACTCCCTGTACCCACAAGCTACAATTTTAAATCAATTTTTAATAATAATGGGTTCAAGCCTATATTTGTTTTTTTAAGGTATGTATATATAAATACATACGAGTACGTACTGGAACGCAGACGAATAGATTGCGAAATAAAGTTTCATATCCTCGCAGTTTCATGGTGACCCATATCACAATTAGTATCAAACGTCATATCGATTTCAAAATAAAACGAAATGGGATAGTTAAGACCACAAGCCAATTAATTAGCCATAATAAGAAATATTAAAATATGTCGCTTTGTACCCTCAAGGCCTTGGTTATCAAGAAGCGCCTACAAAAGTCATCACACACATATGGGTTAAAATAAACTGAAAACAAAAAAAATATTCCCATAATCTCATGTTCATTGAATTAATTTCCAGATGCGATGAAGCAATAAAAAATCTTTATTCTTTTTGTTTCCAAAAGGTAAGCTTAGATATGGGAAAAAAGGTTTTTGTTTTGATTTAGAATTCTGATCAATACGATAATATATTATAAGCAATTTAACTGCTTCATGCGTATCGCATAACATTAAAAAAAAATTATAACACATCTTTAGGTGTTCGGGATTATGTCTAAAAATGTTATTTGGAAAATAAAAATTGGAAATTGCCTTTTGGGAATATAATTAAAAAATAAATTCAGAAATGTATTCAAATTGGACAATTTTTTCAGAAATTACCATAAATAATAATTTTGTTAAATAGTTTTTGAAGAAATTATTTACAATTGAATTCATATTATCATGTGTAGTTCGTTTCAATAATTGAAATACAAATCATTTTATTTCATTTAAAGTTTTTGAAATGCCCAAAAGATAGAGTTAAATAACAGAACACAACTTCAGCCCCTCCCTTTACATCTAGAGTTTTAATAAAGAGCCTGAGAAGAAGTTAATCCAATATCGTCTTGGGTGCTGCAGCTTACAATGTGCAACTTTTTTGTATGAATATATATAAAATTAAGAATTTACGGAAGCAATTTTTTAATTACTCAAGTCCCAGAAGAAAATATCCACTTTGAAGTTGCTGTAAAATTAAACCAATGCACGATTTGCTTTCGGGTGTTCACAAATGTAAGCGACCGATCGCAAGAACAGTTTGAAAATAATTGATGGTATTTAAACAATATTCTTTTCATAGCATAAAATCCGTATTTTTAAAATTCCGTTTTTTGTAAATGAAATATGAAAATAGTGATGTAGTGTTTTTTATTAATTTTATATTAAATTTCAAAAAAATCCTGCTTGACACCCTTTAGTAAATACGTTAAAAGGGTTGATAATCTTATTATTATCATATGTCAAATCAATCGCGATGTATATCAAAATATCAGAAAAAATATCTTACCTACTTTCGAATCTCATCCACAAATAAGAAAACACATTTTTTCGTATTTGTTTGGGCGTTAATTTAACTAATTAATACAAGACAGTTTATAAAAATTCATTTGACGTTTCTGCTCTTGTTTGAAGCTTTCCTTTTCTTCTAGGTTGAAGGATAAATTTTATCCACACTTTCCTTAACCAAAAACTGCTCAAAATAAAACCGATACTGAATTTTTTGAAGAAGTTATATTAAAATCAATTTTGTGCATAAAACAAACGAAAGAGCTGACGTCCGAACCTGATTTATTAATAATCATATTTACTCATGGCTTAGTTCAGGTTTGTTAGCCCCAGATGATATCTGAACGCACAATTCAAGTTATTTCACAATCCTCGTTGATGAAACAAAGGATTTTTGTAGGACTGAGTTAAATATGTCTACATTATTTTAACTGTTTGACAACACTACCCCCAAAGGTATCAGCCACTTTAAGTACTGTTGTCTAAGAAAACTGTTGATAAAGTTGCCTGCTTGACGACTGAACATAACTTCAATGAAGTGAAATAACTGAAAATGTTGAAATTTGCCTTTATTTAACTATTGCAAACCGAAACACTGCCAAATACCTACATTTTGCCTTATTTTACTTGACTTGATTTAGCGGTACCATTTGAAATTTATTTTTTTTATATTGTGGAAACACTTAAGGGATTATGAATACCATTAAAATGTTTGAGCTCAGCGAGAAGATTTAAGAATGGCTGAAGATTGCAATAGGAGGAAAATATTTTATCTCCACAGCATTTAGCCAATCTAAAACGCATATTTTGAGGAGTAAAACTACTGCTGGTCCAAAGTTCTCTATGCCCTTTCTTGCAGTATGGAACTATTTTGTTGGTTAAAACAACCACCGGATGGTCATCAAATTAAGACTTAAAGGCTATCAAACATTGCGATTTATCTGGGTTCAGCTTTATTCAAATTTGTCTGCCCCAACTCACAATGTTTTCAAGGTTCCATTTAACATTTAACTTACCAACATGAATACTGTCCAACGCGTACGTAATATTATCACTTCTCCACCTGTTCATTCGAAATTTGAGGCCTTCAAACCGCAGTACTTTCGCGATCAATGGACTCCGAAGACGCTTAGCTCCAAAAACTTTTAGACGGACTAGATTTAGGTGATAAGAAACCACCACATTTTAGCAGGAAGTACCCAAGACATTGATGCAATGGCTCTTACAGCAGACAAAATAATTGAAGCTACACAGAATTACAATGTGCATACTCTTGCAAATCATTCGGTACTGAATCAAAATAATTTAAGCCCACAAGCAAAGTCTCTATCGCCCCAGAGAGCTGCTTCTGTTGCGAATATGGAACTATGGATTGAGCAGTTAAATGATCTGAGGCCCAAGATTTTCTCGGTCAAGAAGTCGGTCTAGGGGAGGTTCAAAAATTTGTTGGTATCATACACGTCATAGGGAAAAGGCTGTTCGTTGTACACAGACTTGCGCTTTCAATCGTTCCACTGTTAGATCGGAAAACTAGGGGATAGGTCAGACGTAGCGACCGTCGACCCCTGCCAGTCAAACAGCAGTCGCTTATTCATTTTGGATCGCGCTAGTAAATCTCATTACCTAGTTGACACAGGTGCCGACATTTCGGTAATACCTGTTATCCATGCAGGCAAACATATTGCTCCAGATCCCATATGGAAAAAAATATCTAAAACTAGATCTTGGCCTCCGTCGTTCATTTCATTGGGTTTTCGTTGTGGCCGATGTAGACAAACCTATTATCGGTGCTGACTTTCTTGGAGTGCATGGTTTGCTAGTAGATCTTAAGAGAAAGCGCCTAATTGATCCGCTTGCCTCTTTTTTCGCCACTGGTCGTATAGATGCCAGCGAATCAGCACTTTCAGTAGCTTCCGATCGGGTGCACAAACCTGAAATCAGAATACTCATAAAAAATTATTGCGGTACTAGATCTGAAAATGCTCTAAAAAATAAAATTCTGCACAAAGTTACACATCACATCATTACCAACGGACGCCCTGTCGTAAGTAAAACTCGAAGGTTGTCCCCAGAAAAATTGGCAATAGCGAAAAACGAATTCCAATTTCTTTTAGATGTCGGTATATGAAAGTCTTCAAAAAGTAGTTGGGCCTCTCCTCTTCACAGGGTTTTAAAAAAAAATGGAGATGTTAGGGCATGTGGGGACTACCAAGGTCTGAATTCCCAAATATGTATATAAGGATAAGGATCTGTTTGTACATTTTTGTGCAACAAAGTAAAAGATGTCTTGATTCACCTTCAGAAATATTTAAAACATATATTTTTGTTCGTTTACTTAAATCCACCAGTGTATCGCTTGGATTAGGTTAAGATACGAGTACTACTTTGTTTCTTTATTGGTGCGCCATTTCTGTCATTGAGCGTATAGTAGAACTGTAGAAGAATTATATTCTATGTTTCAATACATTTAATTAAACGCACCACTTAAATATTTCTCTTAAAACAAAAAATTAAAAACATTTTATTTATAATCTATCAAGTTTTTAGTATTCATTGTAACTCGTATTACTTTCAAAATATCGGGATCTAATAAACCGTGTGATTGTGTTTCTTTTGATGGTACGGATACCACATCTGTTGGCCTATATGGTCTTAATGAATTAGTAGATTTTTCTATCGTCACAAAACTCAAGTCATTATTATAATCATGTTGTGATATTGGAAAATTACTATTAAACAAATCACAAACACATTGACAGCAATCAGTCAATTGTATTTGAATTCCATTTCGTAAAAAGTTAAGATCATCTTCATCCGGATCAGAATAATCATCATCGGTATTAGTTGTGTTCGATAACGTTGAGGGTAGGTGGTGACCGCTTCCAACTTCAAATCCACGCACTATAAAATTTTCATCGAGATCCTTTTTGTTGCGTTCGTAGTTTTTTCGAAGGCTTTTAAAGTGCGTACAAAATAATGGCATTCTATAAGGAGCTCTTTTTAATTTTCTATCATTGCTGCTAATTGGCTGATGGTCTTCCAAATTCAATGAAATAACCCTTAGTTCAGGAAGCCTACAAAATAAAAACAAAATATAAAGGATGTTATTATGATGGTTTAAAGTTGATTGAGAATAACAATTCAAATCTTAAGACTAAATTGAAACTAAAGAGCCAGGTAATAAGGACATAACAGACTAAGGATAAGGAAGGAAACACATAAAAGTGGTATCGTTCTGAACTGCCGCCGTTGAATATGAATCTGATGGTATGGTGACCAGACCTGGGAAGCATATTCTAAAAGGAGTCTTACAAAGGTGATATAAAGAGACTTGGTGACGTAGGGATTTGAAATTTTTTTGGGCCAGTGTTCAAAAAACCCAAGTGTGAAATTAGCTCTGTTGATAATACTGCTAATATGTTCACGAAAGTGAAGTTGACAGTCACAAATAACACCTAGGTCACGAATGGAAGTGACAATAGAAATTGGTTGATTATTAATCAGGGGCCAAATTACCGCTTCCGTGACCGAGTGAGTGAGTCCCATCAGTGCGATCGAATGAAAATGTCAAATTGGTGTAATCGATTGCTCGATAACGTAAGCGGTAATGCCAAACTCACATAATTCAGTCACGTATTACTCGAAAACTGATGCGTTAATTTGGCTCTCGAGAGTAAGTATTGGCTTGACATTTGTTTACATTAAGCTCAAGAAAGTTATGTTAACACCAGGTTAAGATGTTATTCGTAGATCTCAAGATCAGATCTTGTAAGAATAAGACTAACATCATTGATAGTTAATAGAAAAATATAGGGTTGGAAGTGCATGACATAAAAATTACTTTATATTGACGATTGTTGAGATAGGACTATATCTAGGATACATACAGGGGAGGAAACCCGATGTGAGAGGTTGGACAAGCTTTAGGGATACAATTCTTAAGGACTGCATATTTGATCGATAAACCAGATGGTATTCTAATTTTTGAGCTCAAACTATGCTTTGATAGTTGTTTTAAGAATTGAAAGAATAAATTTAATATGTCTGGACATTGACATTTTTTTCTAATTACATCAATGCTTTTATGTTGTAATACCCTGAGGCGTAATGGTTAGTGTCTTGGACTGTCATGCCAAAGTTCTGAGAAGGAATCTCAACCGCTGCCTCCTAAAAAAAAAGAATTAATGTATTTTTTTCGGGGGCACTCTCTCACTATCTTTTTGGTTTTACTGTCATAATATGCGGGTACTGACTGTAAGGACTTATGGACTCATTAAAAAGATTAAAAACAGTGCGAAGGTTAAAAAACTAGTGGAAGTATTGAAAAGGAGATAGGCCAATGCGAAGTAGTTTTAAAACTCTGAATATATAAAGCCAACGTTAGGAAAATTGGGATGGATTGAAAAGATTTTCAAAGCTCTAAATATAAAAATGTGAGGTACAAATAAATCTATGTAAGACATTCCACATTCGTGTAGTATGGCTAAGAAAAGCGTATCTAAACTGAACAGTACGTTCTTAACTGGAATCAAGGTTAATCTGATGTTTTTCCGAGTAGCATGAGTATTACGGTGGAATTGTTTAAGGCTAGGAATACAACTGCAACCCTTTTGACAACTTAGGAGAGCACTTTTGTACGATTGTTTAGCGTTTATAATATTCAGTCCTACCCAGATGTGAGAATTGTACTCGAACTTTGAACTAATGTAGGTTTCATATATTGCAGTCAGATTGCTTTCGTTCTAGTTTTACATCTAAAGAACAAGGATATGACTCTCGAAACAACGAATAGGAAAAACCTGAGACTACTTTAATGCATAAGAATCCAAAAGAACTTGTATTGAGCTGCCCGAAAGGTAATTTGTAATCCCCAGAAGAAGAGATTTGTCAACACGAAATGCGCCGATTTTCTATAAGATAGTTTGATGCCAAACGCTGTTAAACTTTTTTGAAATATCAAGCGCAATAATGTTACTTTTTTCAAAACGATGTAAACTCTTGTTCCACTACTTGGTAATACAAACAATATCATTAGACCTGTTTCTATTAAAGTACCCGTCATTGAGAAGATTTAGTTCTTTGAGATATTTCGTAAGATGGTGATCAATCTGCTTTTAATGACCTTGAAGATTCGTCTCTTTTAGAAAGAGACTTTTTTTAGGCTCTATTGCACCAACTGGCCTACCAGTTCTAGCATCAAACAAAGTTCCAAGGTCTAGGGTCTAGTGTCACAGTTAGCTATTTCAATTTCCGTAGTTTGCCGTCCCTCCAAAAGATCGGCCAGCCATGCTACTCTTTAACAGGAAATAGTGGTGACCCTGGTTTTAAGACCCCTAAGGATGCGACGAGAGACGACCTTCAGTAAGCTGAGTACCCAACCCTGCGAATTTAGCTACCGAGAGATTAAGTTGCTACTAAGAACAGTCATCCCTGAATATTACTCGTGGTAAGGTTATATTAGGCTAGGTGGGGTGATGATGCGGCAAGCTGTTATCAGATCATTTGGATCTCAATGGATTTATTTTTATCCCCAGGGTATGGATAATGTTAGAAAGGTAAGGGTAAGAGGTGGATGAATCCTTCAAGTACCCACCCTCAACTCTTACATTCCCGTAGTAGGCAAAGCCCATAGGAAATATTCGGATTACTGTCCTACGCAAAACAAGACTCTGTTCCCATCCATGATCGATGGTTGCGCATTGGGATAACTTTCCTACCACGGAAAAAATATTTGGCTCGAATTATACAATTGCTGACGACCAAATAAACCAAAACAAGGACAGTGAATTTCTATAGGAATGTTATCGAGTGCCCCTGAAGATGTGATATCCTGCGATATACTCGTATATATCTTCTTTGGCATGGGCTGTAACCAGCAGGATCAACGACTTTCTGGATGTGGTTTACAAATTTGTACATTGAGAAAGCAATTTACCACCTTTTTGAGAAGACATATAAAAACCGCTTACCAAATTGACCATTCTGCAATTGACACCATACAAGCTTTGAATACATTCGCACGTACCAAGATGCTGACATAAGGTATCTCCGTAAAGCCCCATCGAATGCAGAGTACCAGTTGCAGCATATCTGGGATACTATCAAAAAAGTTGCCAATTACCTGCTAGATTTCACTAGCAACCCTTGAAATCTCCTATTTTATATTGCTTACAACGGAAAAATGCAACATCAATACACCAAAAAGATTACACATTCAAAAATCTTTTAGGACAGCCAACAGCCAAGTTTAAGGCAGCTATGTATAATCGGAGCTCGATTGTCCCCATAGAAAACAATGCATTTATAAATTTGGTGGCGCAACAGCTTGCAGAGAACCAAAGACCTAGTGACTTACAACTCTCAACCATTCCTGTGTGCTTGTTGCCAGGAATGGAAGGGGCCTAAAATTTTCTGCCAATTCCGAACGGTTAATGGGCAGCACTTTTCATGACAAGAGATATGTACTCTTAAACGATTTGTCAGTTCCTTGTAAGAGGCAGAACACCCCTGAAAAACTTTTTGCAGTGGCTGAGAATTGAACATAAGACATTCTGCATGACAGTCCAAGCAATGTATTTATCAAATTCAGCTATGCGCAGAGCGACTATGATCACTTGATCCTGAATTGAATTGCTAAAATTTGTTTAATTCAACGAAACTTCGAATCTGAACTAGACTTCATTTTAGTTATTGTGTTCGGTCGTTTACTTATGCGCGTGTCAGCTTGCCTGAACATACATACTATAGTTTAATTTTAGTTTACATTTTAATCTCTCGATCACCACCACAAACCGGAACCTATCTTGTCTTTTCTTATATTTCTGATATTTTTATAAACACTGTTCTTGTAAAATACTCACTTGCATTCCTCACCTTACACAATTCAACTGTGATACTGACACTTCATGAAATTCCCCTAAGATTACCCTTGAGTCTAATTTGGGACGTATTGTTAAATTCGGAGATTCTTTCTTTAGCCGCACTACACGAATGTGAAAAGCTTTACCCATCTCAAATTTTCCCTCCCATTAAGATATTCAGACATTCAAAACCAATATTCATCGGTGTCGCCTTTTAAGTCCTGTACAAATTTCCTAAACGATTGTAAGCCCTTTATTGCAATTTGGTTAATTTGATCGATGTTATCGTTCCTGATTGTACGTTCATCGTCTCCTAAGGCTAAACTTTAGTTTCCCAAATGTTCCCAATGGTAAATAGTGCACAGCTACTCAATTTTTTACGAAAATATACTCAAAATATTATCAAAGAACAACTGCACATACAAAATGGCGAATTTGGTGAAGTTGTTTGACAAGAGCTGTCAAAATTTCTTAGGTCACCCTTACATTCTCCTTATTTTCCAATGTATAACTATAAAATATTAAAATCACACAAAATTTAACGGCTTACAATCACATAAATAAAATCGTATGATTAGTATACCTAATATCAATTCTTCATTTCCGATAAGCTATTCAGAGTCTTAAATAATACCAAAGATAAAAATCGGGCGGCAATAAGAAGCAACCGTTGGGCATTATTCAAATGAATATTTCTTTCAACAAAGGAATAGGTGTCCACACTCATGGAGTTCCATAAGCTGCCGCGGCAAACACAAAGACCAAATTTAAATAAATTTCCTATGCCACCCATGGTAGTGTTCCAATTTATATGCCAAAGACTGAATATTCAAGACTAATTATAACGTGTGTTTGTGTAGACGTACTGATTTGATCGTCATAAGTTATTTGTAGCTTGTTTTGGTAGTTTGTTGATTTCGATGATTTACCATTTGAAACAAAGTCATGGGAAAATGAGAGTTTATCGGGTTTTTTTTTGGTGCGAGATACGACTGGAAAATTAATAAAACTTATTGGTCGTTTTGACAGAGATAAAAAAGATATTCGAATTAGAGTGTCATAAATTATGAGAAGGTTACCATAATTATTTAATTGACAACGTAGGTATAGGTATTTTGTAAAATGTAAGATTTTCAGACGGATTATTTTTTATAAATCAAAATAAATAAAGAGCTGGATACTTGTGAGCCAATTTTTTTTAATACGACAAATGCTTGTCTTTTCTGGGCAAGTATAGGTCAGTGTCAGACTTATAATTGTAAGGTCTTTCAGTGAGATTTAAACCAAACTATCGTAATAGAGTTTTGTATGCCAAAAAAATAAAACTACCACGAATTGTGATAAATATTTGTGGTAAATATTTGAGATTCAAGTAGAGTTATATCTCAACAAAAAACATAAATGTTAAAAACAGAGAGCCAATTTCTCATATGTATGTTTTGTTTATTATTAATACTCGTTAACTAAGAATTGGAGGGTTCACCGGTCAAGTTTTCATAACCTTTTAAATTATGAGGAATTGACAAATTCTCTAAGAGTATCTCTTGTCATGAGAAGTGCTGCTCACTAGCCGTTTGGAATCGACAGAAAATTTTAAACTCGAATAAAGACCGCATATCAAGATTATTTTTTAAGAGAACTTGAGATTTTTAGAAAAGACAATTAACAACGTAGACGTTCCACCGCATTTAAACAACAACCGGAAGTGCTCCATGTAATTGGTAAGAATTTTGAGAAAGTGGGTGGATGCCACGCCCGCCCTCTCTATGAAAAATCTGAGATTGAAGAGAATTTTCTTTCCATGTACGGGTGTACCATCTATTGGGCCCTAATTAGTGTCGTTTGTTAATCGATCGACGACTTTTGTGGAAAATCGTTCATCGAAAAATTAAGATATCTGAAATTATTCTTGTATAAGATAACATAAGCTGTGCTTTTATTCGTGGTTACAACAGCATTAAGTTATCTAAATAGTTTTGGATACAAATTTTAACGCATCAAACGTTTTGGCACTATCGACTTTTATCGAATCGAACGTAAACGACACTCACAATAAGGCCCTTGGTTTCTTTTTAAATCATAGGTTATTTAAACACTGGCAGCTGTCAGTATCATATCTGCGCGGAATGAAATGAGTTGCTTTAGGTTTGAACAACGTTAAGAAACATTAAAAACTTATTTCTAAAGTAACGCAAGTTTGTGAGTTTACAACAATCATGGTCCCCGCCGTCGTCGTCATCAACTCGCCATCATCGGTATAAACAGCTCAACATTTCACGCACTAGCCTGAGCAGAATTCTGCACAAAGATCTCGGATTATTCACTTACAAGGTCCAACTGACTCGGGAATTGAAGGCGCACGGCTGTCCACTTGAACAACATGTTGTATTCCATGATCAATGGGAATGTTTACTCTTACTAATAAAGCCATAATACATGGACAAAATTTAATTTTTTTCATTTTATCGCATTTTTAAAAAGAAACCTGTATTTGGCCTACCCCTTACTTGAAGCCCTAGCGCTCTTCAAATTTTCTTTGTTCTACAACAATCGAAAGTGAATGAAAGAATTTTTTAAAAAGTGGGTAAATGCCACGCCTTCCGAATAGAAAATCTCAATTTTTCGATTTTATACTATATGTACTTGAAACCATAGCGCTCTACCAATTTTCATGGTTCTATAATAATCGGGAGTGCTAAATATGATTTATAAGAGAAAGTGTGTGGTAGCCACGCCCCCTGAGTGGAAAATTCCAAAATTTTTCCTTTGAACGAACCATAAGACCTACCCTTGTGTGAAATACCAAAGTTCAATGGTGTCGGGAAGTGGTCCATAGTTTTGATGATCTATCAATGAGTGAGTCAGACAGTCAGTTACGGTTTTAGCGATTTTTGAATTCCTATGTCTCAAAAACCTCTAATGCCAAAGTTTAAAATTTGGTGAGGCGCCAGTGTTTGATCAGCTCAACAAATACTGTGAATTTGTAGTTTCATAATCTATTGGTACTGAAGTTAGAAAAGGATCGATCGCTTAAGTTTGTTCTTCTAAAAAGTGTTAAGTGACGTTAACGTGGTACTACATATTCTGATGGTAGTGCGGCTAAAGAAAGAACTTCTATATTTGACAATACGTCTGATGTTAGAATCAAGGGCAAACTGATGATGATTACAGCCCGACGAGTATTAGAGTGTAGTTGTGTGAGTGAAGGAATGCAACTGGCTATTTCAATTGAACATTGTTGATAGAAAAAGCGATGAAATAGTGAAAAACAGGAGACGTTACTAAGGTGTTCAAGAGAAACAAAAGTTTACGCAATGGATGCGTCTCCTATAAGTTTTAGTGCTCTATTCTAAATTCTATCCAAGAGGTTCAAATGAGATATGAAAGTCATACTCAAGTTTTGGGCGTATGCATGTCTTATACATCATAGCCAGATCAGAAGGGGAAAAGAATTTCTTGCATCTATTAAGAAAACCGAAGCTGTATTTTTAGCTACAACGAATATATATGATCATTCTATGAGGGGTAGTCATTAACACACATAGTGACTATGGAAATCTTTCAAGCTTCTTTGATGTAAGTGTCATTCATTTATAATGATAAAGGTGGTATATTTCGTTTGGCATACAGAAGATAGATTTGTGTTTTCCAAGCATTAAATTCCAAGCGGTTGTTAATAGCCTATTGTATAATGCTGTCGAGATCGTTGTGAGTCTGGAAACAAATATGAAAAGAGGGTGCTGTCGTCGGCGAAAAAATTAAGTTGACTAAAAGTTCCAGGCAAAAGATCATTTATGAAGAAAAGGAAGAGTGTTAGAGATAAAACGGAGCTATTAAACAAACCAGAGTTTGTTTTATGAATACCTGGCGTGAAACCATCCGATACAACTTTTATTGAGCGGATTTTCGGCCAATTAGTCTGACTTCTTTTGTGCTATCAACTTTCAACAACGTTTTGCAAAGACCATTCCGTCGAGTGCCTAGGAGACTACATCAGGGAGTGGATTATATGCATGCTTAGCAACAGCAGGATTCTAGGTACGTTAGGTAATATATGGTAAACTTGACTAAGCATGTTTGTAGAAGAACACCATAGGGCTGAGTTATATCCTCTCTTCTATGGCTTTTGGTTAACTAGAATAAATTTCTAGTTAAGTTGGAAAGATGTAGCTAGCATAAAGGCGGTTGCGTATGCAGATGACTTGTTTTGCAAGCTAAATTACTGGCTATCAGGGAAGCTTGCAAGTTACTCAAATCATTCTCCAAGGAATCAGCAGAAATAGATTCGTTTATATGAATGATAACTCTAAACTTACTGTGTCTATTTCCGTGGTGGTAACAGACCTACTGGTAACTCATTTTAAAAATGAAAATTCGATTTTTTGCTATGGACACAAAATCATTGTTGGTGGTGACCTTAATTGCCGCAATCAACAATGATTTTGTATTGGAGCAATTTGTCATAAGAAATATTAGAGAGACACCTAAACATTTTATTACCATATTCTCCCGATTTCACTGATTATATTACTAATATTATTTCCAATTGTGATAGATCGTTTACTTATAATAAACTGGAAAAAGATTATCTTCCTGTTAATATATACATATGTTAATCTTACATTACAAATTCAATAGCCTAGAATATGTTATAAGTATTCTGCAGTTAATTGGAATCAATTTACGTCATTCATAACTGCTTTAGAACTAATAATCTTTTCCAAACAGAATTGACTCGTTTTACTTTTCCAGAGCTATCTACGGGTGAAAACCAGAAGGTTATGCGAGATCCGGTTGTCCAGATATGACCATCCGAAGTGATTTTACTGAAAATTGACCCAAATCTAAAGAACTCATCGGAAGCGGATGGAGATATTTCCCCAGCCAAGGCTCATAAGGCGTTGAATGTTTTCAATACTGAATAGAGAATTAATAGACCTTTCCGTGGATGTGCCAATCCTTGCAAATTGCGAAAAAAGTTTTTTCTAATTTTTTGGGAAAAATCATGGACTAACAACTTGTCTACAAAAATCATTATTTTTTCAAAGTTCTCCAACTCCATCGAGACATACGAGTACATCAAACGAAACGTATATTCAATACCTATATGCACATGCAATCCAGAACGTTCTGCGTGCCCTAGTTTCCGAAATATGGCCATCCAAAGTGATTTCACTGATTTTCGACCTCTAACTGCCTAACTATGTTTTCGGGTGGCGATATTTCCGAAACGAGGCCTTCTAAAAGGTTGCGGTTTTCAAAATTCCGGGTTAACTTGTCAAGGGCTGTTCACTGGTCAAAACTAGAATGTTCGGCAAGGTCTGGTTTTAGAAATATGGCCATCCAAAGGGATTTGACTACAAATTGATCCAAATCTAAAAAACTCATTGGATGCGGATGGAGATATTTCCCCAGCCAAGGCTCGTACGGAGTTGCAGTTTTCAATCCTGAATAGAGAATTGACAGACCTTTCCGTGGATGTGCCTATATTTGCAAATCTCGAAAAAAAGTTTTTTTTTTTAATTTTTTGGGAGGAAAAATCATTCTCCAACCACATCGAGACATACATTAAACGAAAGGTATATTCAATACCTCTATACACATGCAATCCAGAACGTTCTGCGTGACCAAAATTAAAAATTATTATTGTCTCTTGAATCCAGATGTAATTTAGACGTATCCAGCATTATATTGCAAAAATTTTCAAATTTTTACAAACTGTATTAAGTGACCGCCCAGTCCAATTTAAATTTTCGATTCTTCGGAATCAAACATCTCCGCTTTAATGTTTTATTAAAATAAACGAAATAAAGCCAAACTCACCCTTTTGCGATTTCTAAAGTGACATTTAACCAAGTAATTAATCCCTTTTGACCATGTTTCCATTTGCAAAGCGTACCAATGTCAGATTTTAAATTTGGTATTATTTCTTTCTCTGATGGTTGGAGCTTATTTCACGTTACCGAAAAAGAGGCTCTAAACGCTCTAAAGTATTCAAATTTGGTAACTCAACTTCAACTTACTCAGACTATACAATTAGGGGCTTTAAACTTGTTTCCATCCTCTGATTTCCTCTAAATAAATTTCATGTTGTCATAATTGACCAGGCTTACCAAGAGCTCACCTTAATTGCCTTTAAATTTACCTTTTTTCCGTGACATGATGAACATTTGACATCTTTTGTGGAGCTTCGGTGATATTTCGTTGAGTACATGGTCGTACAACTATAGTGCCACCACTTATGTTACAATTTTTTAATTTTGGAACTGATCTCCGTTCGGAAAGTTTTAATTGTGAACACAAAAGCATTTTGCTGTAAACAAATAATTCAAACAAGAGAAATACTATTTTAATAAATTGAAAGAACAGCAGATTCAATAAAAGTTGAAATGAAAAAAAAAAACATCGTGTCGTACATCTGATTCATTACAATTCCAATCACTTTAGACATAACTGTTAAGTTTATTCAAATTTCACAGAAATGACATGTAGTTCGTTTAGGATAAAAATTGTGTTTCTTAAACCTTAAAATTTGTCTTCCATAAGAAATAAAAGTGACACAGTGAATAAATACATACTACATATGTATATGGGAATGTTTAAACTCACAAATTCTTGCTTCAGTTTTTCTTGGTCGTATAAAACTATATCAAATATTGTGCTTGATATAACTGTAGCTATCAACTAAAGGTGTTGTTTTATGAAAAAACGTACAAAAGTCAATTCCAATTAATAGTCTCTATCATGCACAAAATTTCCCTCGGAAACTTATTTCCCAATATCAATAAATTCCAAGTTAAAATTTGACATTCAAGTTGACTATTTTGAAAGTTGGGAAAAATTCCGAGAAAAATTCTATTCACGATAGCCTTTAATAATTTTCTACTTTAAATTACAATAAAATATAATTTTATAATTGCGTGAGTAACACTTTTAAGATACACTTGATATATAATCAAAAATTGATTAGACAAACTAAAACCCGTATCGCTGTTAGTTTGCCGAACTTCAAATCTTTTTCTACTGCCTTACATACATACTTGCAACTCGTACATCATGTCATGGAATAAAAAAATATACCATCAGTTGAGATTCTTTTTTTTTTATTCTTAGAATTTAATAATTCTATTGTTTCCCTTTCCCATGGGAGGGCTCAAATGGAACATAAGCTATTAAGACTCACCTTTGTGCGTGAACAATCAACATCAACTCATGCAGCAGATAAATCAAAATGACAAGTGATTGGAGAAATTTTCAACTGCCATTCAATAAGGGATGAGAAAATAGTTGGCACTAGTGACGCATGAAAAATCAAAGATGTCACTTTAATTTATTTTTAAACGGTTATGGCATGCAATCGTATTATGTTGCGTGTAATTTTTCTAGTTCTCGTATAAAGAATACGAGTAAATTGGACAACTTTTTAGATTGGACGATGTTTCTTCTTGCTCTGTTATGAATCTTGCCTACAAAATAGCTAAACAGTGAAATTGATATATTAATTTGGGGAAAAGTGTGAGAAAAGTCAACTTTTTCCAAAATTTCTCTACAAGAATTTTTGGTGTTATGGCGATGCTAGACGAAAATCAATCAACCCGAGAGAAATAAGGCAATAACTTCTATATTTACTTTAGAGGCACCATGGTCTTTATATTTTGTACAATTCGCAAATCGATTTAACCCAAAGTCAAATAGATTTAACCAAAATGCAAATCAATTTGAACTAGCAAATCAATTTAAGTTGCTAATAGTTTAAATCGATTTGCGTTTGGGTTAAATTAATTCGTGTTTAGGTTAAATTAATTTGTAATTTGGTTTACGATTGCATTAGAAAATTTCCTGAAATTCAAGAATTTAATAATATACATACTTTCAGAAAAACTCATGCACATAATGTATATTCGAAATATAATGGTATATTTAATATTATTTCAAGTTCAAAGGATCTCTTGTATTCAAATTTTGATTGAAATCAATAGAGGCGTTACTCTGGAAGTCGAAAAAACGGTGCTAAAACAGATTCTATTAATTAAACTTCTTGTTTAAATTTCTTTTGAAACAAATACTTTTTTTTATTAAAATTGTTAGAGCTGTTTTCGAAATAGATAAGCCCTCTGATGAGGGTAGTCCCTCACAGAAATTGTTGTGAGTTGTAAGTCACTAGGTCCTGGTTCTCTTCGAGCTGTTGCACCACCAAATTTAATTTAATTTTTGATGTGTAGATGTAAATATCTATGCCTGCCAGCGGTAGGGTGAACCAAAAATGTATAGGTCTAACTTATATGTTCCGTGTACCCATTACGGTTACGGGTTCCGTGTTGTACGATACCTTATGGAAGATTGCTTTTAAGGCCTGTTTACATTGGAGATATTGCGCACTTACCACATCGTGTTAACATTCGACATTTTGAGTTGCTTCAGAGTTCGCCTATGGTGTCAATGGACTGAAATCTCCATTTTAGTACTTTCATTGATAGTTAGAACTAAATATCTCTTCATTCTCAAAACGTTTCTTCACCATTCACTTAGTTTCAATACAAGTTCATTCAATATTTTAAAAATATCCCTTTTGCGTTAGTAATGAACGATTGCATTTTATTTTTTTAATGCTGCGGAAAAATGCATTTTTAGAGTTGAAATTTAAAAAATTCCGAAAAATTTTGTTTTTATTATCTGCTCCGAAAAATGCATTTTCGATGCAATCGGTTGAAATTTGAAACGAAATATTTTCCATACGTCAAAACTTAATTTTTCACTCAGCTTCCAAACCACATAATGCCAAATTTTGAATAAAATATTCTATACATACACATGTATGAACATCAAAATATAGGTTGTTCTCCATCTGTTAAGCCATGAACTATAGGATCATGACTACGATGCCAATGGATTAAAATTTTTGGTTTTTTTCGTTTATATTTACATTGCAAATTTCCATTACAAGATGGGAATGATGTGAATTGGTTTATAAATCTCTGACAGAGAGAGTGAGATAAATTACAGAAAGGTTAACAAAAAGTGAGAAGATTTAGTTCAGTGTGAACACCGTCTGTATCTGAAAAATGACATCATGAGCCTGATTACACGATTCTTTTTTCAGTTTGTTTCGTCTTTTTGACATTCTCAAATATTTTTGACAAGCACGGTATGATTGGCTTGATTTTGATAATCTTAACACACCGTCTCCACTAGCGATAAATCCATCGCAATCGCAATAGCCAAAGCAGAAAGCAGAGAGCAGAAGAACTGTCAGATTTTTGTGGCTGGGCATTTCATCGCATACTTTTTTAGTATAGTGAATAATTTTAATGGATATAAATGAGTTCTATGGACAATTTCAAATCAGATTTTTTTTTAATTTTGTTAGAAAAACGTAAACCCCAAGCAAAACCTTTCTTCGCACGCAAAACTCAAACTCAGTTAAATTAAATTTGGGTACGCCAGAACAATATGACAGTTCTCCCTGCGATAAAGCAAGCGATGAATGGTATGCGATGAGAGCATACTTTCTATCGCAAGCGATGAAAATATAGCTGCGATGGCGGTCTCTACTTGCGATAATGAACGCATGCTTTAAAGCATGCTCTGGATTCATCGCTAGTGGAGACCGCATGTAACGGAGCATGCTGGATGAAGATCAAAATGCATTGATGAGATTAATAGATATAAGTTTTGTGCAGACTTGGAATACAAAAATCAAGTTAATTTCCTCATCTAAAATATCATCTTACTCTGAGTTGGTCTGCCAATTGCCAAAATTTGACAGTTTGATGAATATGAACGCTTATGTTTCTCATCCATCAAATATTCAGCATGCTGTACTTGCAAAACAAATTTGAGAATGAAAATGCCCCTATTAATGCTCCGAGCAAATAGTTGTAGTATTTTGTATCAGATAACATCTCTGTTTGAAAATAGACGCACAAATAAGGGTGGGCCAAATACAAGTTTCTTTTAAAAAATGTAATAATATTATGAACAAAATTTAATTTTTCCATGTATTATGGCTTTATTAGTAAGAGCAAACTTTCCCATTAATATGCAACACAACGTCGTTCAAGCGATACCGGAGCGGATGGTCGTACGCCTTCAATTGCAGAGTCAATCGGATACTGTAAGCGAATAATCCGAGATCTTTGTGCAGAAATCTCTTAAGGCTAGTGCGTGAAATGTTGAGCTCTTGAGATCGATGGCGAATTGATGTTCATGAATTGAGTCTCACACTCTCGGCTACAGCAGCCACATTCTCGTCTGTCTCTGTGCGCACCGTACGACGACGGGAACCATGAGTGTAAGCATACCAGTCTCACGAACTTTTTGCACAAACTTGCGTACAGCAGACGTGGTGGGTGCTTGTTGTATCAACTACCATCCCTGTTTAAACATTTGTCAAAGTCATACCAACTTTGCGTCACGTAGCGGAGTTCGGAGGTGCGTTCTTTTTTGAAAAATATTTAACTTTTGAAATAAATAGGTTCGTTCCTTTACTTTGATTTTCTGTAAGCTTCAGTCCAAAGATTGCATTATTATGTTTATTGTGCACGTTCGCCAACGAAAATTCGGCACTCTGAAGAACTTTTATGTCACATCTTCACCGTAAGCACTCACACTTTTTTGTTTTAATATTATTGATATTACTAAGATGTACCTTTGTACAAAAAACCAACCCTTAAGAACATTTTTGTCAAAAATCAAAAACTAAGTTTTATCACAATCAATAAGGATATCACACTAATGAACTTTAATTGAAATCGTTAAGGCATTTTTTTTAAGAAAATTCAAAATAAGTAACAAAGCCGTTGTATTGCAGCTACATGTTCTAGATGATCTTAAGCAAAAATTCAAATTTCTCCTCTAGGGAATGAAATGAAAACGTTCATAAAAAACCTTCCCTTAATTAAGTAGCAGTAGCAAACTTACAAAATAACTCTTTTTGAATGATTTTATTCCGAGGCAGTTCACATTTTATATTGCAATTTTTTAAATATTCTTCTATGCATAATATTGTACTAGATTTTTAAATACTATTAGCAACTATTTATATTCTATTGAAAACAAAAGAAAATAATTCCACTGAATAAGCACCTTAATGTCCTGAATATGAGCAGTACTATAAAAGACTGATAGAATACGGGCCAACGCAAAATGCTGTAGCTCACATTAATTTCCTGGTATCGCTGTAAGAAGGTAGGTATCTCATGACATGCATAAAAGACATACGTATAAAAATGTTAACATGCTATTCCGCATCAAGTTGGCAGAAACTTTGGCAGACAACAACTTACTACTATAACCTACCTTTCACATTGTCCTATATTTTGTTTATTCATTAATAACTCATATGAGGTACGATATTTTTTTTTGTGCAAAGGGGTCGATATTAAAAGCTTTTTAGAAAGGAGGAAATTAGACATTCTTGATTTTATAGGAGGAAGTACGTTTATATAAATGCAGGATGATTCCTTCAGTGTCTAATAAGGCTGTGTTTCCAATGCGTTAAAATGTCGATTAAATAATATTTTTTGACAATTCTATTAGATACATTAAAACAACTGTCAGCTTAAATATAGTTAAAGAAGATGAAGGGTACGACAGCATCTAACTGATGAGCCCACTGTCGTACCTGGGCGAAACGCACCTTGGAGTTGAGGTCACTTGAACTTTTTAATTGAATTTAATTCGATCACTCCACTTAAACAGAAATAATTTTCATTTCTCTATTGAGTTAAAGAAGATGTTTTAAAAATATAAGTCTGCACAGGTTTTACATATTCTTTTTACAAACATTGCAGACTGATGTCAACTTGCTCAAATGAACTAAGACAGTTGCTAAGTGGTTTGGTTTGGACAAATTCAAAGCAACAAAAGGTAGCTGTCAAGATGGGCGTATGAACCTGATTTAAATATTTAATATTCAAATATTAAATACTTAATTTAACTTCACATTTCCAAACTGATTTGTATATAATATTTATCACAGAAGCGTTCTTTCGGAAGTCTCGACATAATAGTACGAAAACAAAAAGACATCAGGACTTAGCAATGTGATCACAAATCCAATCCCTATGACAAAGGGCCTTACCAACAATCAAATTAAGAGTTGACTTAAGTATTTAAGTGGACTCTAAAAAAATTAACCAACAATCAGTTTAATATAATCAGCTTACCGCAGAACGTCACCTAAATTTTAAAATGAAGAAACTCGTCTACCTTCGCGGTTAAGTGTAAACACCACGTTTGTACTGTCATTGTGACAGCTCAAATTTAGTGTTTGATTATTTCCATTTGCTTAATTATTTATAAATTCAAATTTCAGAAAGAAATATTGGGTACATTAAAATGGCTGAAAACAGTGAAAAACTGGACACTAGTAATGAAAAAATTGCTGGTGGAGACAGCTAAGCCACATTCATTAAAATCAAAGTTCAAGGTCCATATAAACAGACGCAAAATACAATTTAAGTGCATTTAATCGATCTCAGAAGAAAACTGGGGGTGGAATTCCGCCAACAGCTGTCTTTTGACTGCAAATGTAGTGGACTTTGTAATAGAGCGCTGTTTAGTAAAAAGCGTGCTTAACTTGGTTATTGATAAACGAGCAAATTAACTCGTCTTTAAAGTTTAACCTGATGTTTACATATATAAAAGCGTGTTTAGCAATTAATTATTGATATAAGGCCCAAAGTGCCATCACTAAACCTCCAGCTTTGTGGCAGCCATGAAAACAATCAGATCTTCCACATTCAAGTAAAAGTAAATCTCATATAGAAAATTATTTCGCTAAATGATTACAACAATAATGAGACCATAAAAACAATAAACTCTAACCACTTACAGCCATTTTTTATAAAACGAACTATTCAATTCGATGGCTCAGATATTTTGACGTTTCCACACAAACTATACCGAGAGAAAAGTCATAATTCGAGCCGGTAATACAGTTTTTTTCATACATTTTTAGATTTCAACTTGAAATTGGGGATATTGCTAATAAGTTTTGCTTAGCAGTCTTCGTTAAACGGAAATTATGATCGTATTAAGCACAAGGTGATTCAAAAAGTTGTTAATTATTAAAACAAATAATAATAGTCATAAATAAATAATTTAATTGGTGATACGAGTACCTTTGGCTGATTCATTTGGCAACTAAGTTTATAGAATTTTCTAAGTAAGTTTTAATATCCCCACAAACACCCTGTGCTTTCCAACAAGTGAACATTATAGCTACGTTTTTCTTTGTAACACTCGAACTGTTCATTCTTCTGCCTTTATAATATCCATCATACAAGTTAAATGCACATTATAACTTGGCTTAATAGATAACTACTAACGATTATAAGACTGACATGAAACTTTACTTGGAATTATTTTTTTTTTCTCTATTTTTATTGACTTGGCTTGCTTTAGGATTGCATTGTTCAAGGGGGTGTGTTGGAATTGTGAAATTGAAGCCATCACCTCATGAAACATTATTAAGGATATTTTCAGTACCTATGGGGTGTTAATTCGACAAACCATGGACTGGGTGCTAAATCCAACCAAACACATATAAATGATTCGACACGCGAGGAAAATAATAAAGAAACAATACATTTTCTATGTCATTTATTTAAAAAATATTCTTATGTTTTTATTTAAGTAATATTAGTATAGGTACAGCCTTAGTATAATTTCAAGACATATTATGTGAATTTTAAAGAAGATCGAAGAATACAGTTCTCTTATTTGGGTTGGTACTCCAATAACGCACTTGAGTTCCTTGGAAAGAATCCAGAAGATCTTAAAAAGTGATAAGTTATGTAACCCTAACGGAAACTATTTGAATCTCTCGACCGTCGCTATGTTTCAAGTCCCTCATTATTTTATCTTTATTCGTTAAATTTCAAGTAATTATTTTTACTTAAAATCGAACTCAAGATACCGGTACCTGTCATAGAAATTTTTTTTTTTATTTTCGACTTTCTCATTAACGGCTCTAACGATTTTAACCAAACATTTTCACCAGGAGCCCCCTTAAGTTTAAAATAATATTGTTTATAAAAATATTCGAAATTTTTTTTTTGTTTTTTGACAAAAAAAAATCCAATTTATTTTTTGAAAAATCAATATCTTGAAAACGTGTGAACGATTATTTTTTGAAATTATTTCCTAAAACCTATATTACTAAGCACCTAAAATTGGCATCCCAAATATTGTTCTAGATAAATTTTAAAGAAATTTGTTATAAAAAAATTTCTTTAATAAAACAATTTTTAAACTTTATTTGCGTAAATTCATACTTTTCCGGAAATCAGACAATTCCATGCGTTTGAATATTTGTATCTCATTACATACATGTTTTATATTTATAAAATGTATTTTAAATTCCAAAGTACTTTTACATAAGAGCAAGTTCGTGCGATTCACTCATGCATTTTATTTTTTTCATTGGGTTAGCAAAAATCGGGAAAAGTTATCTCGAAAAATACTGGCAACTATGCATGAACAATGCTGTGTTGTTACCTTTTACGACATTCATTTTTATACATTTTCGACCGGTGGGAGCACAAAACAAATAAACAATGCTATTTTGTTCATGATATGCAAGGATAACCATATCCCTTTTTAATTCTCAAGATACAAGGTTTTAAAAACCTTTTAAAAGTATCTTGTCCTATCTACAAAGTTCCAAGCAGAACAACAGTGGCACGTAGGCTGGACGACAAATATTATGTTTTATCAAAGTTAATAAAATCAAAGCTTGCCAGTGTTGGGCATTTTACATTAACATCTCGGTCTGATATTCAAATGCGCAGCAGGAGTCAGAACTCATTTTGGAATAGAAACAGAATTCCAATCGGTTACATTAAGTATTTATCAACTTGATGAAGGCACACATCAGAATACATAGCACAAATGCTTACAAAAACGTGCAACGATTGGGGAATTTCAATAAACAGAATAGCTGCAAATGTAACGGATAATGCGGCGAATATGGTTAAGGATGATGTTAACACAGCTTTTGGAAAAAAAGAAGCACATTCCCTGTTTTGCACATACGCTGAATTAAGTGTTCCAAAATGTTCTGCAAATTCCAGAATTGCAAAGTATTCTCATCAAAATAAAGACTATTAATACTTTTTTCAAACAAAGCTGTATTGCAAGCCGATTTGATAAAAACAGTAAGTGCTGCAACAAAACTAATTCAAAACCTTCCAACACGTTGAAATAGTACGTTATGATTGAAAGATTTTAAGTACTTAAAAGCGCTGAGTAATATGTTTATATCTAACATAGTTCCTGTCCACAAAAAGGGAACAAAAAATAATGTGTCAAACTATCGCCCTATAGCTAAACTATCATGCATTCCAAAAATATTTGAAAGTATTATATACGAAACTCTCTCTTTCCACTGCAAATCAATTCTTTCCCCAGTACAACATGGTTTTATATCGGGTAGATCAACAACAACGAACCTAGTAGAATTTGTTTCCAATGCTCTATGCACAATGGTCGATGGGGACGAAGTCGATGTGATTGCTACTGACTTTAGCAAGGCCTTCGACAAAATATCACATAATATCATCATGTTAAAATTAAATTCCATGGGCTTTCCTACACTTTTTATCTTATGGTTGAATTCATATTTGACTGATAGAAATTATGTTGTCCGTTTTAGATCATCTCTTTCCATTCCTTTTAATGCACCTTCCGGAGTACCACAAGGCAGCCATCTTGGCCCACTGCTATTCACTTTAGCTATTAAC
Source organism: Chrysotoxum bicinctum (assembly GCA_911387755.1). Classification (NCBI taxonomy): domain Eukaryota; kingdom Metazoa; phylum Arthropoda; class Insecta; order Diptera; family Syrphidae; genus Chrysotoxum; species Chrysotoxum bicinctum. The sequence continues at coordinate 99,320,131 of OU426989.1, forward strand.
GATATTGCTCAAATTCTCGATTGTGGTTTATCAATATATGCCGATGACATGAAAATATTTAAACGCATTTCAACTGCCGCTGATATTTGTTCCTTACAACAAAATCTTGACAAATTTTCCCTATGGTGCCATAAAAACCTCCTTGACCTCAATGTCAGCAAATGCCACAGCTTGACGTTTTCACGTAAACGGCTCCCTTCTCCTCCCAGAAAATATCATATAAATGCTGAACTTGTACCCGTAGTCACTTCCTGTCGTGATTTAGGAGTAATCTGTGATAAAGAGCTTAACTTTCGATGCCACATTGACAACATTATTAATAAAGCTAATTCGACGCTTGGTTTTATAAAACGCTGGTCAAAAGAGTTCTCTGACCCGTACATTTCCAAATCTCTTTTCATTTCATTTGTCCGTCCCATCCTAGAATATGCATCTCAGGTTTGGTCACCATATCAAATAACCCAAATTAAAAGGATCGAAGCCGTCCAGCGTAGGTTTGTTCGTTTTGCCCTGCGCAATCTTCCGTGGGATGATAATTATCGACTTCCTCCATATTCGAATCGCTTACTGCTAATTGACCTTCAGTCGCTTGAAAAACGGCGTGAAGCCGCAGATGTGGTTTTTATACACGACATACTAACTGGTAATATAGACTGTCCGGGTCTAATAAGTCTGATTCCCATTAATACCAATCGACGAAATGTTAGGTCAGTACCCCTATTCCGCATTCCTTTTCACCGTACTAATTATAGCTACTATAATCCTATGTCTCGTATGCTACGTAATTCCAACAACTCCTCAAATATTTTTGATTTTAATATATCTAAATCAGTCCTCCGAAATTCTCTCCTCTCCAACCCACCCCAATAACTTTCTCACCCACCCAAATTTTTTATTGTTAGTTGTACTATATATTATAATTTAAAATATATTATTATAATTTGGAAAAGTTTTTTTTTTTTTTTATAATTTACCTGTAGTTTTTTCTTACACTCGTGTATTTTTACTAAATTTTATTTATTTTAAATATGATGTATTAGTATTAAGTTTTGCTTACTTGTAATAAGTGTATAATAAAATTAAATTAAAATTAAACAAATCTGCACCGCCCATGCTGACTAGCATTTAAACATTTCGTCATTATTACGAGTACTTCAAATATTGCCTCTTCTTGAAGCAGCAACCAGAGAAATATCGGGAGTTAAATACTGTACCAGCAGTAAGGTAATTGTCTTAGTTCATCTAATGATTACAAAATTAAAAACGTTAGTGATTAAGGAGCCACTGATAAAACAAATTCAAAACCTCATACTAGCAGAAATTAATAAGAAGATGGGATTAATTGAGTAAGTTACTCCGTTAGAATCGCTACTTACAACTCTTAACCATCCCTGTGTGCGCATTACCAGGAATGGAAGGGTCCTACAATTTTCTGCAATTTTCATGACAAGAGATACTCTTAGAGGATTTGGCAATTGCAATCAAAAACAATGATTAATAGGCAGGTGCATTGATTCGAGCGAATTGACAACAACGCTCCAGCCAAGAAATCTTCGAGTCCCAGCCCCCAGGTTCGAGACGACGAGGAAGACCGAACCTCCGCTACAGGGACCAGGGGGTTACAGACGCAAGAGCGCTTGGTCCCGATGACTGGAGGAAGCTTGCGAGAGATCGCAACCGAAGGAAGACCGCAATATCTCAATCAGAGACCCTCCATGGATCGGGAGCCGGATAAGTAAGTAAGTAAAGTAAGCATTGATTAACCAGTTATTAGTTTGTGCATGCATACAATTTTATTTGAAGTCCTTTGTGCCAAAATTTTAATCTGGAGTAGCTTAATCCGACGTTCATAAGTTGGGAAGTTTTTTTTTATATTTTTTTTAAAAGAAATCCATATCTGGAATGCATTATCAAGATGGAAATGAACTAAACAGTTGTAAAAAGTGAGCGTAACGTCAGGATCCTCGCCCTCTCATACACCTTCCTTACTTAATCAAAGAAGTAGAAACTCGCTTTGAGAAGACATAAGCTACCATAAAAACCGAAGAAGACCCTTAATGGTTACTGACAGATATTTTCACTTTTCCTCAAGAAGTGGCTGACATTACCATCACTGGAAACACCAAAAATATCAGCAGATTTCTAATAACGTACTTAAAAAGTTACCAAATCTTACTGTTCCTCTGTTGACTATAATCTTTAACAACTGTCTGAACAACAGTTACTGCCCTTCAGCCTGGAAAACGGCAAATGTTGTTCCCGTCTCGAAAAAGACAACTCAAATTGGGATATTTACCGGCCAATTTCGCTGCTCTGATGTATGATCAAGATACTGGCGGTGTAAATATTGAAGAAATTCAACGTTTGCTGCAGCGAAAGTAATGTTTTACAGTACGGCTATCGAAATAAACATTACAATACACCCACTGTTGAGACTTCATAGTGGCGTTACAGTTGGACTCAACAAATAGGAAAAGACTATAACGTGCTTGTTGAACATCGAAAAAGCTTTCGACAGCTTTTGGATAAAAGGATTACTATTGAAACTGTTAGAACTTGAACTTGTAAATAAATGTCGTGTTGCAGAACCTCACTGTCCGATTTAGTGATTTTTTAGATTTCCATATTATTTGCAAAAATTATTTATTTCGCTATTGTGTATGCATAAAAGTAGTAACTAATATGAAAAGAAGTGGCCCTAAGTGACTTCCTTGAGGAACTCCGGATTTGGTGATAAATGGCTTTGAAAAAACAGATGAAAGTTTTGCAATTCCATGCTAAACTACGAGTACCGCACACAACCTATTAAAAACCCTTAGAAAAGCCAAACAGTTTAGAGGTTAGACTGTAATAAGCTATGTCTGATTTATTGCATTTTGTACAAGTTATTGTAATAAATACTGTCTTGCATATACTTGGAAATTTTCCAGATAAATCGAAAATATGTAGAAAAGGCGAAACTATGATTTATTTGCATTTTTTCAAAACTATTTCTGGGATACTTTGGCGATACAGTCTTACCTGAATCAGTGAGTGAAGTGGCAATCAAGTCTACGTAGATATTAATAAATATAAGGGCCACTTATGCTTAAACCGGGAAATCTCTTTAAAAATCTAAACGTAATTATCATAGGTTAATATAACTATGTATATTTTAACTTTTAACACAAACCAATATTTGGTACATTTTTAAGGGAAACAAATAAATTCCTTCGATATAATTTGTGAGCTATTAAATCTATTATTGCCCAGAAATACAAAACAAAATATTTTTGTAGTCTCCACTCTTGACTGACTTCACGTACAGTATATACCCTATTCCTTGTTAAATCTTAATTATACTTTGAAAGTATTCTTCCAGCGAAACGAAAACTAATTACGTTTGCAAAAACAATTGAAAAAAAACATTGCATGATTAAAAATATGAAAATGAAAAACGAAATTAAAGTGTATCTATATGTACCTATTACTCGTACTACCTATTTCTAATAAGTAGTCTATATTCTTTCCTATTACAGCATAACCAGGATAAGCGGAGAGTTATATATTTCCATTAAAACTCATCAGTTATCACTTTAGTTTTTAATTATGAGACTTTTAAAAAACAAAACTAGTGGTTCTTAGCTTAGAACTTGAATTGTTATTTTTGTTAAGAAAAATATCCCTATTACGATTGTTCAATTATAAATTGAGAGAAAATTGATAGTTATTATTTACCAATTGATAAACAATTGACAATTATAGACCAACTTTTCAAATCAAAAATCATTATTGATGCGTGTTATCGGCTAGAATATACATATGTTTCTGTAGAATATTTTTTTAAATTAAAAAGTTCCACAGTTACATTAGAATAAATCCCTGTGTTATTATTCTAATAAAATTAAATTTATTTAAATTTGGTGGTACAACAGCTTGGAGTGAACCAGTACCTAGCGACTTACAACTCTCAACCATTCCTGTGTGCGTGTTACCAGGAACGGAGGGGACTTACAATTTTCTGCCGATTCCGAACGGCTAATGAGCAGCACTTTCCATGACAAGAGATACTCTTGGAGAATTTGTCAATTCCTCGCAAGAGGCAGTACACCCCTGAAAAAAACATTCTTGCAGCGGCTGAGAATCGAACTCGAGACCTTCCGCATGCCAGTCCGACGCACTAACCATTATGTTTCAGTATGGCTTTCGAAATAAACATTCTACCATACATCCATTACTGGGACTCCATTCTGATGTTACAATTGGACTCAACAAAAAGGAAACCACTGTAGCGTGTTTGCTGGACATCGAAAAAGCTTTCGACAGCGTTTGGATAAAAGGATTACTATTCAAACTCTCGGAACTTGGACTTGCTAATTACTTGGTAAGAATAATCAAAAATTTCCTAACCCACAGACTTTTTTATGTACAGGTAGAAAAACATGTGTCATCAACCAAAGGAATTAACGCTGGAGTTCCTCAAGGATCAAAACTTGGACCACTGCTGTTCAATATTTATACTGCTGATCAACCAGCCAACATATCAGGTACAAAGACGAAGCTTTATGCAGACGACTCAATCACATACGCCACCGCTTTTTCACCAGAAATTGCTGCCAGGAGAGTGCAAGAGCACATTAAAAACCTATGGGAATACTATGTCAAATGGGGACTGAGGATAAACAGCGAAAAGACTGAACTCATCTGCTTCCGAACACCAGTGACTGTTATTCGAAGGCGAGCGTTTGCAACACGCTGTGATGCAATCAAAATAAAGCTCCCAGACAACACTGAAGTGACAGCCAAATCATCAACGAAGTACTTAGGAATCAACTTTTCCAATAAATTCAAATTCCAAAGGCATGCAGACTTGATGTTGAAGAGAGCCAACTATTCTTTGCACTTGGTCCATTCGCTTCTCAGGAGGCGAAGTGGACTAAGCAAGAAAACCAAGCTGCTTGTGTACAAACAACTTATCCGACCCGTTCTGACCTACGCCTTTCCCATCTGGTTTACTATTTCACCTACAGCAATGAAAAAGATGAAGCTTTTTGAAAGAAAGATGCTCCGCATTTGCACTGGACTGTACCGTAACACACTGACGAAGAAATATATACCAACAAGGAATCTGTATAAAGAAGCAAAATTAATACCATTGGACAAGTATTTACTGCAGCTCTCCGGAAAAATCATCAGGAACCTGGAAGATCATCCCAACACAGAAGTGCAACAACTTCTCCAGCATGAACTAGAGCCTCGTGACAAGTATCTATACACTCGAGCCATCACTGACGATCAATTTGAAGACATCATCCATAACGACAACGCACCCTTTTACGAGAAGAACAACAATCAATATTCAATACTACAGGGGATAAAAACGCCCACTCATCAAAAATTATTATTTAGTTAATATTAAAAAAATCATGAATTAGATTAAGAAAACATTAATATGATATTGTAAGCAAATAGCATTATGTAAAGCCAAATGAAGAACGTTGGGCCCCTATTGTTGAGCCAACATGATTTAATTTAGTAATAAGTTAGTTTTAAGTCAAATTGTATATAAAACAAATTGAAAAATAAAATTCTTAATCTAATCTAAACCATTATGCCAAGGGGTAAAATTAGGCCTTTTTTATCAGATATGTGAATGATCCATGCATTACATACCGAGATCCTGATCTGTACCAGGATCACGTCTCATGATGCCAAAAACTAGTTTTTACTATCTGACTGACAGATAGCTATTGAGTTTTGCAAATGGTGTCAGTAGTGTACTAGAAAAAAGAAACACAAAATGAACAAACACAAGAAAAAAACGAAAGTCTGTAAATCTGAACCGTATAGTTTTATTTTAATTTGATGACCTATACATGGATCGTTAGAGATAATGACAAATGTCTTTTTGACAGCGAATGTAGTGGATTTTGTAATAGAGCGCTGTTAAGTAAAACGCAGGTTTGACTCAGATTTTCGTGACAGCCCTGAAAAACTAGGTTTTTCAGTTTTTTTTTTTTAATTCTGTCCCCTGATAAAACTTTAAATTTGTTATAAACTAATAGATATGAAATCTCATGTCACTTACCTGAACTCGCCACAGCAAAATACCTAGATTTAATTTAGGGCGACTCCAAGTCTCAAAAAACACAGAATTTACTCAACGGGATGAGTTCAGTTTTTTTTTAAAAACAATTAGGGTGACTCCAGGGTGATTTTAGGGCTCAATGAATAAACCTACAATTTAAAAACAAAAATTTAATTCGGGAATATCGTTGGTCCGACTGACCACAAAATGTCACAAGTTGACAATAATAGTTGTGTTTTATTATCTATGAATCTGGATCTGGATTTATTTTTAACACGTATTATAAAAATAATTTGGGATCCTGTTTTCAATCCTAAAATCCTGTGATCCTAAAATTAGTTCTTACTCTGGCGGGTAGATGATTTTTATTGGTAGGGTAGTGAGAACTACAGTGTAAAGAAAAAAGAAAATCAACAAATATATGAAAAAGAGAGATGAGCATACAATACTTCTGTCACTTCATCATCATCATCGGCTCGACAACCGAGTTCCGGTCCTGGCCTCTTTCAACAAGTCTCTCCACCTATCCCGGTCTCTAGCCGACGCCATCCAGTTGCGCACCCCAAGGCTTCGGGCGTCCTGGTCTACGCCATCTCTCCAGCGCAAGCATGGTCTACCACGCTGTCGTCTAGCATAGAATGTACCACAAAGAACTTTCCGAGCAGGTTCCTCTACGCTCATGCGAGCTAGGTGCCCTGCCCACCGGAGTCTACCGAGCTTAATTTTTGTCACGATATCTGCTTCTAGGTAGATTGCGTACAATTCATGATTGTACCGTCTCCGGAATCGTCCTTCCTTACATATGGGGCCAACAATTCTCCTTAAGACTTTTCTCTCGAACGCAGCTAAGAGGTCGGAGTGCCTTTTGCTAAGCACCCAAGTCTCGGATCCATATGTGAGTACTGGCAGGACCATGGTCCTGTACAGCAGCAGTTTTGAAGTTATGGTGAGATTTCTGGATTTGAAAAGCTTTGACAGACTATAGTAGGCTCTGTTGGATTTGAGAAGCCGCCCGCGTATTTCTTCTTCTATATTGTTATCGGCTGCTACTATTGACCCAAGGTATTTAAAGGATTGCACCACTTCAAATTCGTGCTCCGCTACCTTGATTGTTTGACCAACTGTTCCTCTCGCATTCGACGCCACCATGTACTTTGTTTTACCTTCACTAATGTGCAGCCCCAGATTTTGTGCCGCCTGCTCGATCTGGATGAAGGAATCGTGTACAGCTTGTTCGGATCTTCCGATGATGTCAATGTCGTCTGCGTAAGCTAGTAACTGGCTGGACCTGTTGACGATGGTCCCTCTTGTTGCCGTGCCAGAGTCACGGATTGCTTTCTCCAACGCCAGGTTGAAGAGGAGGCAGGCCAAACCGTCCCCTTGTCGGAGTCCATTAAATATTTTGATTGGTCTGGATAGCAATCCGGCTATTTTTACTTGGCTTGTTACGTTGGTCATGGTCAACCTACATAGTCGTGTCAATTTATTTGGGATGCCGAATTCTCTCATGGCTTTGTAAAGTTCTACCCTGGCTATGCTATCATAGGCGGCCTTAAAGTCTATAAACAGATGGTATGTTGGGATGTTAAATTCTAGACATTTTTCCATCGCCTGCCTAAGGAAAGGGTAAAGATCTGATCAGTTGTTGATTTGCCTGGAATGAAACCACACTGATATTGTCCGATGACGGTTTTAGCGTATGGGGTTATCCGGTCTTGTAGGATAGAGGAGAGTATCTTATAGGCGGTACTCAACAACGTGATACCTCTATAATTGCTGCACGTTGTGACATCTCCCTTCTTATGTATGGGGCATATTATGCCTTTTCGCCAGTCTTCTGGCATTTCTTCCTGCTCCCATACGTGCACTATAATATCATGAATTGCTTGACGTAAGGCTGGCCCGCCGTGATGAAATAATTCGGCTGGTATGCCATCGGCTCCCGGGGATTTGTTCTGTTTAAGCCGGCCTATAGCCTTCTCAACCTCTTCTATGCTTGGTGGCGGCAACATAGGGTATTCTTCTTGAAGTAGTGGAGCCTCCACTTCTGCAGTGAGCTGACCATTTAGCAATTCATTGAAGTACACTTCCCATCGCTCCAGTATGCTTTCAGGATCGGTGATCAGATTTCCCTCTCCGTCCTTGCAGTATGTGCAGCGTGGTGTGTACTGCGTCATGTTTCGGACGGATTGGTAGAACTTCCGCGCCTGGTGCGGACCTCGCTCTCGGCTGTTTTCTATTTCACAGATTAGGTTCTTCTCCCAGGCTGATTTCTTTTGTCTGTGAAGCCGTTTTTCTGTTCTTCTGAGCTCTTTATATTCCTCTTCGCGTGCCCGCGTTCTATGAGATTGTTGCATTGCTCGGTACGCAACATTCTTACGTTCAGTCGCTAGCTTGCATTCATCATCAAACCAGTCGTTCCGATTTTTACGACTGCTGCCTAAGATGGAGTTGGCAGTACTAATGACAGTATTTTTACTGTCACTTCTGCCATAATAAAACGCGGCCAGTAAAAGGTAACCAGATAAGAACAATAGGGAAATAAATATAAATAAAATAAGAACGGTGTGAGATATGTACACAATTAATTCTTGCTTTTGTTGACTCATTCATGTCATTATGTATGGAAAAGTACATCATTAAAATGGGCACCTTAGATACGCTAGCAGCGCCTCAAGCGGTCGCAAAGTGTGCAATTTAAACATTCTAGGTGGGAAAATTAATGCGCCTGCAATATGGTAAAATTAAACTTTCTTATAATTATAAATTAAAGAGGTTATATAAAAAACAACTTTCCATAATTCATTATTGACTTTATTCACTATGAAAGTCTTCTGAGCCCGACAGATCTGACGAAAAGTCTTTTTGACTTTCTACATTTGTAAAGCTATTCTGCTGGCAAGTATAGTATCTTCTAAAAGCTCCAAAACTTCAGACGTTATCTTACATCTTTTTGTTCTTGGAGGAGCTCGCAGGCTTGTGTTGACTGTTATGTTTGTTCCTAGCCTCTTGTGGTTCTTCGCATAGTTCGCCAATGGGATCAATAGATAATGCTATTATATCCTTCCCGTGAAAAAGTACTTTGTGTACACTGACAGGCATTGAATACCAAAAAAATTCTCTACGATATAAAGCACATGTTTGTTTCAAGCAGTGGCGGCTGTACCTTAAGTGCGCTCGTGCGCTGAACCACCAATTCAAAAGATTTAAAAATTACTAAATATTACTGCATCTTTATTTTTAGATTCCCATATTAATATTTATTTTTTAAACATACGTACAAGAACACAAACAAGTAAAATTTCCAATTATGACGAAACAATGTAAGCGCTTTGCTTTACTATTAAGACTTACTTTCCCTGCAAGTAAAAATTCTCGTGCGCTTCGGCGAGCGCACGAGGACTGCTAATATAACTTGTATGAGTTACTTGCTTGTATCCCTGACGCGTGAGACAAAAGATATTTCATTGAAATATATGCAGAATTAGCCTGCTCTCGTGCAGCGCACGAGAACCGAAGATTAACTACAGCAACCGATGTTTGACTAGAATGCGCTGCGCCTGCAAATATGTAATGTTGTTTCGCTCTATCCGTGACTGGTTAAATAGTGTAGGTTTGTAGGTGTTAGGTTAGTAATTGTTTTTTATTTTGGTTTTGGTTCGATTCTGTACTGTGTACAGTGTGTGGTGTGGGATAAAATTAACAGTGATTAGGTATATTAAAGACAGTAATAATTTTTTTTTAAATAAAGTTACGTGAATCCACGATTTGACGCATTTAAGTGAAAAAATAAAAAACATGATTCCTTGCTAAATGTAATAAGTGTGTCAGTTTTATACATGGTCGAAATTCTTCGAGCAATTATACAAAATAATAAAAAATCGACATATACATGTAATTTTTTGTTTTTTTGCGATTTCTAATGTTAATACCTACTTAGTGAGCAAGTAAAGTGCACCACCTGTTCAACAACCCACCAGCCGCCACTGGTTTCAAGTATTCATGGAATTAATCAATATTTATTTGAAACCCACAGTTAAAGGACGGTATTTCCATCGTTCGTATTGACTGTTTGATGTTTTGGCAAATCGATGAACAAACCTAATTCCCGTCTAAACCTGTCCTGGACAAGCTTTTTTTTCTGATAGCTTTCCAAAAGACAAGAAGTTGGTATTAACATGCGTTTCTGAAATACAACTTGGATTGTTCATTTCACTAGGCTTTACTCCACACAAAGCATCTTCGTGTTGCAGCACAAGACGAAACAGCATTACATACTTAACCGTCTATCATACATGATATCATTCTGGATTTAACAAAAAATTCTGCATTATTTAAATCCACTTTTGTGTCAGAAAGTCCAGCGATTTGGTTTTCAATTTGCCTTACTTCAGAAGTTATAACATCAGTTAAATCCTTAACAAATTTAAATTTAATAGGACGATAATGTCTAGTTGAAGACGGTTATGGGTTTTGCCAAAGTATTTTCCTGAGGTCGTCAGTGGCAGAGCACATGTGTAAAGGAACCATAGAAATGCTGAATAGACTTTCATCAATGTGTTGCATTTCAGAAAACTTTTGTCAGTACCTTGATTGCTCAGCTCCATCACATCCAGACTTTATAACCAATTGAGAAATATTGCTTTCCGTCAAATTCAAAGTTCGTGATATTATGGTCTATAAGTGAGAACTATTTAGGCTGATGATTCCGTTACGATTATATTAGACAGATAACATATTGAACTTTATTGTACGCAGGATAAAATTTAAAATTTTGTGATTTGGCTTGTTGGTGCACAATTTTATACTGATGCGCTAAGAGATTAGCATCAGCTATAAGGGCAAGTGCTTGATTTGTAGATAATTTTGCGGGATTTCGGCAAGAAGGTTTGTGTGCTCTTATAAACCTTGTTCCTCTATTGGGAGAAGCTTCAGATAATTTTCTTACAATTACAGCCGAATCTTTTTTACCCTCGCTTCTCAGTTTCATTTTGGTGGCTAAGGATAATTCATCTCGACTTCGTTTCGGAGAAGGTCTTTAACTTTTTGCAGGGCCGGATTAACAAGTAGGCAGAATAGGTAGTTGCCTGGGGCCTCCGATTTTAGGGGGCCCCCGAAAAATGAAAAAGACTTCTAAAATTTTCTTACAAACATAAAATTCTAGTAACACTTTTTTTTATTGCAAAATTTTGTTGTCAAGTCCGGCAGCAATGGAGTAGGTCTTTCAGTCGCTATAATTGCAGATTTGTCTACTGAATTTCACTTGTAAAATGGTTTGCTTATAAGTTTTTCAATAACACAATCAGAACGGTTTTTAATAACAACTTTTTCACTACTTGATGCCAATTTCTAGTTAAATTTTACACGCAAATTATAAAAGCATTACTTTAATAAACAAAAACGACTTCCAAATTTTTATTTACAGGTTAAAGAAAATTCGTTTTCTTACCTCCACTAAAAAATAAACTCTATTCAGTGCAAAAATTCCAAACGAATTTCCCATTTTGTTCATATTCTTCCAGCACGAATAGAACAAAACAAAGTTAAGATACAACACTATTCCCATTCTGAGTGAGAGTGTAAGAACTTTGAGTACTCTTCGCCACTTTGGTTGGATCCGTTCACAGTTAATTCGAACGAACCGGTTGGTACGATACGAGCTATACTTTTTTGTGTGTGTGTATTAGGGTGTGTCAGGGGCGTATTTACCCTAGGGCTAAAAGGGCTACAGCCCGGGGCGGCAAGGCTGCTAGGGGCGGCTTGCACTTGGCCAATTTATAATATTTTTTTGAAGCGATTGAAATTAGTAATATTTTTTTGAAGCGATTGAACTTTCAAAACATACAACAATTATCCAACTTACAATATTTTTGAAGGATAAACAAAAAATACAAAGATTAAAAAAATGCGATGTTTTGAGTTTTTCATCAAAAAATCAAGCCGGATTCTAAATATAAGGTCACACACAAATTTTTATTCTTTATATACCTAGCAAATAATGTCTCAATTTTTGTTTAGTTTTGGCTGACTCGTGTCTCTATATACAAATACCCTTCCCTTCGTCAATAGTTTTTAACGACTTAAGAAAAAATATAATGATTGTTTTTTTTTGTACAATAGTTTATAATGATGGATAAATAAAAGGATAGGTATTATTTTAAAAAACTATTGGCGCAAAATTTTAGTCGATTAGTACGATGTTAAAACTATTTTAGTATAATACTAGGTTAAAAAGACGATTTTGCTAATTTTAATCAAATTTAGCATCATGCTATCTCTAACATTTTACTAAAGTTAAAATCGTCGAATACCTATTTTATATTTTTAGTATCGTTCCTTGAGACAGAAATATTTAGGCCTATTCTGCCACATCTGTTATTCTGCTATAGATTTTCTGTTATGAATCATAAAAGATTTCCACCTTAAAAGATCTTTTATGATTGGTATTCAGAGGTTCGAACTTTTATAAAAGTCTGTTATGCTACTTCGAAAACAAGATCTGTTATGAAACTGAACTAAGTCTGTTATCATAATCAGCTGTGATTATGTAAAATATTTCATCTCACATAATTAAAAGGGATGACGAACAAAAAAGTAAACTCTTAGGCTAGGCGCGCACATTCAATTTTTAGTTAGACAACTGTTTGGTTGCTTACAGAAAAGAGATGAACTATTTAGTTGAATTTCCGCGCAGGTGCATATAATTATATGTTACACATTACTTTATTTTCATTGTTCTAAAGGGTGGCAAAATTTATCAGCCTGGGGCGCCAAATCCTTAAATACGTTTCTGGGGTGTGTCACTTTTGTATGGCCGCAAAAAAATACTCTTATTTTTAAATGTAATAGTGCTGAAAAGTTGTATTAGGGTCTTAGGTTTAAGAACATGTAAAAAAAATAAGATATCGTTCGTCTTTGGCTCGCTCAAATCGGTTGAAGTTGAAAAAAAAAATGTAATTTACAGTAAATTTTATTTTACGTATACTAAGAAAAAACTAAAAAATATATAGGAAAAAATGTTGTCTTTACAAAAAGATATACATACCACGATATTGCTGGTGGTTCCCTTGATTTTTAAGAATTTTTTTTTGTAAAAAAAAAACGATTTTACATAAAAAAATGATTTTTCTTCCTTCTTTTATTATTCAATTTAAACAAATATAAGCTTAAAAGTGTTTCCCTGCAATTATCTTTGACTTGAAAGCCTACAAATATTTTATATAATTTTTTTGTATCCACACGGTGCAATTTAAAACAACACCTATTTCAAAAATCTCAAAAAATCAAAATTTTTGTGAATTTCATCTTATTTTTGAGCGAGCCAAAGATATTAATTAAAATGAAAATTGTAAACGCAGGATTTAATTTTGATAAGCAATGCAACTTTTGAAAGCTATTACATTTGAAAATACCATAGTTGAGCACTTTGACACACCCTAGTGTGTATACTTTCTGTGGATACATTTCGTTCTCAAACTACATGAACGTCATTATGGGTTATGGGTGCTACAACAATGTGAGTTGAGAGTTTTTTTTTTATTTTTCAGTGAGCATCTGAGCATACTTCCAGTGGATACATTTCGTTCTTAAATCATGTATGAATGAGATTCAGAACGAGAACGAGTTGATGTTGAAAGTTAAAAGTTGATGAATTTGCCGAAAACAAATGTAGAAAACGACATGTTTAAAATGTAGATAGTAATTTTATTGATATCATTACATTGTGACGGTAAAATTTGTATGAAAGATATAAGTTTGTATTTTTTAATCGAAAAAAGAAGGGAACGGACTTGAAAAGGGATGGTTGCCTAGGGCCCCGTTGAAAGTTAATCCGGTCCTGACTTTTTGCCTCTTAGACCAATAACTACAAGTACCGTTAGCAGTGTCTGCCAACTTTAGCCCATTCAGATTCAATTCATTTAAGCTGGAATTGATGCTTCAAACATCAAAAATGGATCGATAAGAAATTTCAGGGGCTTTTTAATATTACATATAGAAATTTAGCAAACAGTCACAGAATATCTTTAGCTTTTACTGTGCTGTGAATGTATCCTTACACAAAGACGTTAAGCTGAATATGATATTCTGCGATATAATATAATAAAACTCATTTTTACGTCTTTTAAAATTCGAACCCCGACATTTTGTTTATAATTCACTCATAAACTTAACAATAAAGTTAAGATTCACAAACTATTATTTTCTCGACAGATTTTACGTTCCTTCACACCAAAAAAATCGAATTTTTTTGACAAAGATCAACTTCTTCGAATCCGTATTTGAAGAGGGATTTACATGTATACGAAATACGCACACCACAAGACAAAATTTGACACGGGATCGAAATCCCTAGTATGTAAAGGAAATCGACATAAGTAGTTTATCAGAAATATCGATTATTGACATTGGCATTCTTATCGAATTGTGGAATATCTTTAAGTTGAGAATTAATACTAATTATTATAAGAAAAACCTTGTGGCGTATACTTTTGGATTTTCCAAACTTTTTCAAATTTATTTTCGGCTGTGAGGCGCGAGGCCCTTTGCACCGCGAGGCCCACACTGCCCACGCCTTACGCCGCCTCTGGATATTGCTATCTGGTCACCCTTTATAACGTAAAAAAAAATACGATTTTTCACATGGCAAAAAAATAAGAAATTCATGTCTTTCAATTTACATGACACATTGTTCATACACGGAAATAAGTGAAGATTTATAGACGTTTCCGTTTAATTTCTTTTAAAGTTTTAAAACTCTTGTAAACATACAAACATAAGTAAACAAAGTAGTTTCCTTTTTTTTAATTTTTCTTGATTAAACACGCACTTTAGGTATGTGAAGTGTGAAAAGGCTTGTCAAGAAAATATTTTTGTTTACTCGTGGTATTTGGCCTCTTTTTTTTTGTTTAAAACGAATAAATTTTCTTTCAAATGATTTTTTTTATAAGAAATCTGCCTTAAGATGAACTATTATTAAAGCCATACTTGATGCTAAATGCAAATTTTAAAACCAAGAAAGCACTTAATTGCTAGATATACAAAGAATATTTCGTCTTGAATCATGAACTATATATTTCTAACGAATACAATTCGAGGGGAAATCAGAATAGGGTTGTTATTCCTGGAAATTTGTTCATTTACTCATTAAAATTGCCATTATACCGTTAATAATTTATGATGTTGAAGAAAATATCATTAAAATAAACCTTTTCGTCAAGCCCGATGACATTTCACTCTATGATTTAATTGCATATCCAAATTTTCAATAAATACTTATTATTTATTCATAATCAGGTGTCATTTTCAATTTCATGATATCAGATAATCTTTATTTAACATTTGAGTCTGAACTCTGATTTTACTTTGAAAATTGAAATATCAATTTATGTATGTATTAATAAGTTATGCATAAGAAAACATTTTATGTGGACCGCCTACTATCTTTTGGCGCTGTTGTCGTATATAGGCGGGTAGACTTTGAAGTGCAATAAAAAAAAAACTGTGCGTAAGGTATTACCATTTTCTATACAGGGTGTCCGATAATTCATCTGCCATACTTTAGGATATGATGGTCATATTCTTAAAAAAAAATTGTTCTACAGTTAAGTCTTATTTTCAACTTTGGCATCACTTTTTGACGATTTCAAAAAAGGCTAATGCGCGAAACAGATTAAACCAGCAACAGCACCAGCGTCGTCAACAGCAAACAGCACGCTGACCAGCAAACATTTCTCAAACACATTGCCACCAGCAACGGCATTTCATCGGTTGGACATTTCATATGGAAAAAAAGTTTTTCATTGTGGTGCCACTGAATATTGCAGTGGGAAAGTTGACAACACTGCACCAGCAACAGCAAATTTAGGACTTTGGCCTAACGACGCTGTTGGCGTTCCTGTTGCTGTTTTTATGTGTGTTAAACAATTGAAATACATTGGCTCTAAATTCATGGCGGCCGCTGTTGCTATTGACGGTGCTGTTGCTGGTTCAATCTGTTCCGCGCTTAACTTACACCAAAGTTAACCTTTTTTTAAATCTGACCCAAGTTAAGGTCAATTTCTCTGTCAATATTAATGGTAGGGATCTCATTTTAAATTTTTAAAGAAATGCTATCCTTTAAAACTACGTTTAAATTGAGCTGATATGTTTTTAGGGTTGCAAGATATTCAATTTTAAATGGTGTTAAATTTTTCTTGCCCGAGCAAAATTTTGACTTTGAGGTAAATTTTTTTCAAAAAATGCGTAATAAACATAAAGTTTTCTTATTTTTACCTGATGAACAAAACAATAATAAAAAGAAAACTCAATAATAACTACACCCAAAACCCATACATTTTATGATACTTGGGAAAATCTAAAACTTTTATAATATCTGATCTAACTGATTGACGAAAATAAAATAAATAAATACGAGTAAAACAAGTGTATTAGAATACACTGGAGCATGACTGCAAATTGAATGGGTTTGGATTGAACAAATTCAAAACAACAATAAAATGCACGACTGGATCGCACGAACTTGCTCTTATGTAAAAGTACTTTAGAATTTAAAATACATTTTATAAATATAAAACATGGATTTAATGAGACAATAATGTTTAAATTTTTTTTGACCAAAACGTAGTCCATGTCCATATTAGCACACCTAATTTTTTTCATCAAAATCGTTTGAGCCTTTTTCGAGATAAATAAGATTATGCATTCTGGGTGTATGGGGGGTATACAGACATAAAGACATACAGACATACAAACAGATGGAATTGCCGGACCCACTTTTTTCGTCTTCGCTATCATCGTAATGTCAACTTTAATCAAAATCTCGCGTTCAATTTTTTTTTTCACAAATGCTGAACTTGTTCTATAGTACCTACATACAGTGATGGAAAAAATAATAGAAACAAGCTTCTTCTGTGCCGTTTAAAAGTAAAAAGTTTATTGGAAAGAAATTAAAAATACATACAATAAGTCTCTATAAAGTTTAAAATATACACAATATTAAATTTATTAATAAAAAGAAAAAGTAGTAACGAGAAAAATTAAAATTAATATTAACACCCATTTTACCCTGGAAAAAATAATAGAAACAATATTATAATTGTGTTTTTCTTTTTGGTAAAGAGTAACTTAACAGTTAAATTGGTTCATATTTATTTAGTAATTGGTCGTTGCACCTTTATTTGTAAAGACGGCTTCACATTAACGCCCCATTGAATGAACCAACTTGGCGCATGTCTCAGAAGGTATGGAAAACGATACATTTTGTATTATAGACCACAGTTTTTCCTTATTCTTGGCTCTGAAGTCTCCAATTTTTCTCTTAAGTATGCCCCACAGGTGTTCTATGGGATTAAGATCCGGGGACTGCGATGGCCACTCCATAACATTTATTTTATTTTGTTAAAGTATTCCTTAGCCAATTTTGAGGAGTGCTTGGGGTCGTTATCCTGCATGATTCGGACGTAGTCAATAGCACACATTTTGTCTCTTATCAAAAAAATTGGACCAACCCCAGATGATGAGAAGCACGCCCAAATTATGATATTTCCTCCACCATGTTTAACAGTCTTTGTTGTGTACCTTGGATCGAATTCTGCGTTCTTAGGTCGTCTGACATACATTTTGCCATCGGAATAAAAATATGGTGGTGCAACAGCTCGAAGTGACCCAGGACCTAGTGACTTACAACTCTCAACCATTCCTGTGTGCGTGTTACCAGGAATGGAGGGGACCTACAATTTTCTGCCGATTCCGAACGGCTAATGAGCAGCACTTTCCATGACAAGAGATACTCTTGGAGGATTTGTCAATTCCTCGCAAGAGGCAGTACACCCCTGAAAAAAACTTTCTTGCAGCGGCTGAGAATCGAACTCGAGACCTTCCGCATGACAGTCCAACGCACTAACCAGTATGCTAAGGGGTACTACTACTGCCATCGGAACCAGATAAATTTATCTTTGTTTCATCCGACCATAAAAAGTTGTTCCAATTTGCTCGTTGGGCAAAATTCATTATCTGCAGAATATTTTTCTTGCTCAAGAATGGTACTTTTCTGGGACTCCTTCCAGGAAGCCTTGCTTCAATTTGTCGGTTTCTTATTGTACGACTTGAAACAGGCGCATTTAGTTCAATTTTCAAGTTGTTTGAAGAAGAAAAAGGCTTTTTTTTAAACAGTCGTACCAATATCTTAATCTTATCAAACCACGTTGGGGTCTTTCGTTTTCTGCCTCTTGTTTCTAACTTTGGGCTTGAATGGAGAACTGTAAATATCTTCTTTTTTGAACAATTTAATGCTTGTGCTATTTCTTCCATAGTTTTCTCATTTTTTCTGAAGTTTTTTAATAAATTGCGCTCAGTAATAGTACAATGCACTCCACGACCCATTTTTATAAAATTTTAAATTAACTGTTATATTTTTTTTATTAAAACGACTCAAACACGTGCAAAACTAATACATATATACAAACTATAAAACGTCTATTTCAATAAAAATAAAAAAACGAAATTTAAGTCAAATTGAAAGTCAAAGTACCTTGTTTCTATTATTTTTTCCAGGCGAAATTATCACTTAGCTCATTTTTTTACGGTTACGTCCAAACAAAGAGCTAATGACAACAAACGGCTGCACCATTTCTTTCTTTCTGTATGTCTCTCTCTGTTGTATTGTATAAGCCGATATGGTCTGAGTTACCAGTGCTTTCAGTGTCTCTACTTCGTAGATTTATCTACGGAGTAGTGGAATATGTAATGTAATGTAATGTAATGTATATACAAATTAGAAGCGAGGAAGACGTAATTGTATGTAAGTAGTTATTAATGGTTGATCATTATGTTAAGCTTTGTTTCTATTATTTTTTCCATCACTGTATATCGCAAGTAAAAAGGAACTTCTAATATATTGTAAAATGGGCGTGAGAACCCCAACGGAGTTCAACTTGACATTTTTAAAGGTAAGGTAGTTCTATATAACAGTTTCTATTGAACTGATTTGTATCTTATATTTATAATTGGCAAGTTTTTTTGTTCAGATGGAAAAATTCAAAAAAAAAACATCCGGGCTTAAGAACGATTATCACAAAGTCGCCTCCAGCTTTGTTTCAACTATGAAAAACAATAATCAGGTGTTTCACATCAAACCTAATTTTTTCGCTTAGGTGATTTCTGTGGAAATAAAAGGAGGGTCGAAGAAAAAATACCCAAAGTTGTATATTCTAATTAGTCTGCTTTAAAATAAACTCAATAGAACTCAGAAATAATAAGACCAATACGTAAAATCAAGACAAAATCGCACCCTAGGCCTTGTAGATTATGGGAGTCTGCCTTTATTTAATATCTTTATTTGTCTATAACTATTATTATCTGCTGCAAGAGTAAGTTTTGCGACACAATTTTCATTCATTGTGACCACAAATGGAAATAATAACTATCCGTTTGATATACGATTTCATACGATTATCCAAAATAGCAAACGATTCTAAGCGTATATACATTATGTAATGTATGTACATATATAACTTTTTGAAATTCTAAACCTGGGATCTGTCATCACTTTTTAAGTAAACAATATAAATCTTGGACTTTGTTAATTTTCTCCATCTTCCTGTGCTAAATTAAACCGAGAGCTATACACTCACTCATGGCTTACCCGTTAAATTTGTAACGGTGGAACCAAGTAAGATGCAAGAATATTGAAGAGGAGGGGATTCTAGAAACTATCATTTATATGAAAACAGCAGAAAACCCTCCATTATGAACGAGCAATGGCAATTTCAAATGAATCTTAATGCTTCGCCGGAAAAAGGTGCTTCCACCAAAAGGCTTAGATCAAATTAATATTCACGGGTCTAGCTTGGCAGCGAATACGGGATACCCCAAAGCAACTAGCACCCTTTGTCCTCTAATTGTATGCATATATACACATACTCGTATCCAAAAGCGTCATCAATTTCGGCCTTAAACTAGATATTTCTTAACGCGGAAAGGGTGAGAGATGCCTCATGTGGACATGGACACATACGAGTACAAGTTGTGTCCTTCTCCGGTATACACAACACATTATTATCCTCGTTGTCCTGGTCCTGCTAAAGTTCTCAATTCAAAATATCCTCCATACCGAAGTTTGAAGGTAGGTAGGTATATTATGTTTACTCGTCCGATGGGGTGGCAGAAGAGAGTGAGTAAGTAAAGTGGGTGGGGGTGGTGTTACAGGAGTTAGATTCACTCTAAAGTACTCGCACTAAAGTCACATACAATACCTATGATGCCGTTGCGAATTGCGAAGAAGAGATAACGCACAATGCCTAGCCCAGCACAACAACCCCCGAAAATCTGTTTACCATATTATATTCTATTTGGGCAGCGATGCTGCTACAAACAACTAAAGGATATGGTAGCAGGAGACTTGAAAGAAGGATTTGCTGGCTTGTAACGTGTCCGAGTTTTACATTCAATCGTTGGCGAGGGCGGTAGTTGGTGCGGTGGAGCGGCGGCGGCGGCGGCGATAGAAAACTTTAAATCCGTATATCTAAATATATATATAGGGATGTGTGCATGAAGTGAACTATATGGAATTGGATATATCACTGGCATATTCTAATGCCTGGGATAGATGGGCAGCACAGAGTTACAACCCAATGTATAGCTACAGTGTTGTGATAAACATGCGTTGGGGAGGAGAGCCTCACAAACAGAGCTGGCTAAACTAAGGGCAGGAAGAAGGACGTCCGACGACGACGTACATAAAAGCACACGCACATATCTACATTTGTATGAATACATAAAGTTTTCATAAACAAACTATAGGCATCGGAGTTTGAAAGTTTACAATATATGCAGGACATAAGGGATTTCAAGAGATTGGTTTTTAGACATAAATTTAAACAAACATACATAGATATATGTATGTGCCTACACGCAGAGGGGCATAATGTGTACTGAGAGTCTTCACACACTCTTAAACTTATAGAATAGATACACGAACGTATAAGTGGAGTAGCTAAAGTAGAATATGTTTGGTCCTGTAATGTGGATGTAATATGCAAACGAAAGTTTTTCAAAAGAAATTTAAATTAGTGGGGATACATGCTTGGTAAACTGTATTTCAGATATAAGGACACGCATTTAGGGCTTCGCTTCGTGTATGGAAACTTATAATTTGGCTTAAAATATCATCCTAAAACAAATTGCTTTGACTTGATTCACTAGAGCTTATTAAACTTTAAAGACTTTCAGAAAATTGGTATCAAAGATATGATATTATTAAGCATTTTGTTAATTAAACTACTAAGCTACATGCATGAACTTTTAAAACATTTATAATAAATAACCAGGTTCTACTCGGCCGGGCAAATTTAGCAGGTGTCCTTTTTACTTGCGAAATAACGTCTGTGGTGGACACATAAATACAATACTTTACCTTTCATTTGCTGAATACCACACAAGCTTAAACATTTATCGTAAGACAACGGATGTTTTCT
Source organism: Chrysotoxum bicinctum (assembly GCA_911387755.1). NCBI lineage: Eukaryota > Metazoa > Arthropoda > Insecta > Diptera > Syrphidae > Chrysotoxum > Chrysotoxum bicinctum. The sequence goes on from OU426989.1 coordinate 99,341,671, forward strand.
TGGTTTAAGCTTTAGAAGACTCAAGAAAATTCAAATTAAAAAGTCACCTAAAACTATGACATATAAAAACTTAGGTTGCGCGTACAGTAGGGCGACAAAGCGATGCGATGCGATGCGAGAAGCGTTTGCGTACGAGAAAAATATTTACATTGATTCTTAGACGGTGTTCACATTGGACTTACTCAACCGATTTATTTTGACGTAAGGCCACCCTGTCTTGTTCAGACACAAAAGTAGTGTGAACACTCCAGACTCACTTTGACGTCTTGTAGTTGTCATAATTGTTGGCCATTTGCTATGCCACTACAAATATACAGTAAATTACAAAAGTAAGTAAGCACCTCTTGGTTTAAAGATCATTTCCTTCAAACAATCGATAGTAATGTAAAAAAAAAAAACTTAATTTTTTTGTCTGTAATTGATTAGGTATTGCGAACTGAAAAGTAACATTTCAAATAAAAATTTAAAGAAAACTTAAGAAATATTTGACTTAAACTAAAAATAATAACAAATTTATATCACAAAAGTAAGCAGTTCAAATAAACCTTGAATTCTTACAGTTATTTTGTAAATCTTATCCATTTAGTACTTCGTTGGACACCCTTTGGCTTGTATAACTGCTTTCATACGTCGAGGCATTGAGTTAACCAAATTTTGCGTAACGTTTTGTCCAATTTTAGACCAATTATCCTGAAGAACACGCTTTAAATCATCTTTCGTCCTGATTACATGTTTTCTTACTTGTCGGTCAAGATGTTCCCATAAATGCTCAATGACATTTAAGTCGAGCGACTGTGGTGGTGACTTGAGCTGGACTCGGACTTTGATAACATGTCAGGTATGTTTAGGATCATTGTCTTGCTGGAAGACAAATGACCTACGCATAGCCAGCTTATTGGCATTTTTCTGAAGATTGTTCTTTAAAATATTCAAATATTCGAACCTATTCATCAAAGAATCTATAAACTGTAAATTGCCGGCACCAGATGCTGCCATACACCCCCATACCACAACGTTTCCACAACCGAGCTTCACGGTTACTAACATTGACATGTTCGATGATTCAAACTTTGAGTTTTTTTTTCTCCAAACTTTTCCGCGTCCATCTGAGCCGTGGATATTAAATTAGCTTTCATTAGAGAAAACAACTGTGTTCTAAAATTCTGCTTGTTTAGATTCATGGGTTTTTGGAAAGAAGAACCACTTTTGGCAATTTATTTAACTTATGTAAGGTTTCTTTCTAATATTTCGACCATGATAACCGGATTGGTAGAGCACTCGTCGAATAGTTTGAGGGTTACATGAATTACCTGTTTCTTTAATTATTTCTGCTGATATCTTTGATTGACAATAATACGGCATTCCTGCTTGTCATTGTCATTGATCGAGGGTCATTTTGCAAACTTCCAATGTTATTTTATTTGGTTATTATTTTATGTATAGTAGATGGACTTTTGTTAACAATTTTACCACTCTCGCACTCCAATTTATTTTCCAAATAGTGTTTGATTATAATTTTTTTAAATGAGTGCTTACTTACTTTTGTGATACACTGTACCTTCGCTTGTCATATTATGTCACCAAAACAAATGTCAAAAAAAATCCATTAATTTTCATTTTTTTTTTAATTCTGCCTCACTTTCTCGTCTCTTTCTAACCATGAAGTGCGAATGAGAAAAAAACACAGAGACGTCAAAATAAGCCGGCAGAGTTAGTCAAATGTGAACACCGTCTTATATACGTGCGCACAGTGAAGTGATATTTGATGCGAGTTTCTCGCATACCTACCGCAAGCATCTCGATCACAAACTGTTCTGAACACTTTTTCAAGTGATTTTGTGCGAGAAGGTTCATATTGTTTGTTTTGAAGTTAAAAGAAAAAATTCAAACGTTATTATTATTATTGTTATTTCAGTGCTTGTGTTGTGTGGTGCTACTTTTTGATAATTTTTGGTGGCAATAATACGGACTATGTCGCATCTAATTCTCGCATCGCTTCTCGTATCGCATCGCTTTGTCGCACCACTGTACGCGTATAGCCTTAGAAACCAACCATGTTAATCAAACTCTTGAATTATTTGCTAACTTTTTTCAGTCTGTTTATTCAGATTCTAGTTCCAACTCTTGTTTGGAATCTTGAGTAATACCTCGGGTTGATATTGGTTCACTACCGTTGGAATTATTTGAAGCTGAAATAACACTTTTTAACTGAAAGCCAAATTTAAAACCAGAAGTACCTATATGGTATTCCTGCAATAATTTTGAAACAATGCTTTCGAGCGATGACCCAACCTCTGTATCTCATTTTCAATAGTTCGCTGCTAAATGGAACTTTTATTGAGAAACATCTTTCAAATCTGATTCGAAAAATTGTGTTTTGAAAATTACATAGGAATTTGCAAACTTTCTTCAATACCAAAAGTTTTTGAAAGAATAGTTGTGTAAATCCAAACTTGAATTTCACGTCAAAAAATAAAATTTCTGAATTTCAGCATATATTTATAGCTGGGTGCTCGACGACTTCCAACATAGCATACATCAATTCATACATATATATTAAACGAAGTAGAAAAGGGTTACCAGGTTGATGCTATATACACTGATTTTAGCAAAGCTCAGTTTGACTCAGTTTATAATCTTTTATTTATCAAGAAAACTAAATGAGTTTGGATTTCATTATATGATATATTGAGCTGGATATCTTTTTTTCTCATTGGCAGAAGCCAAAGAGTAATAATCGATAGTAAATGTTCAATACCAAGGATTACCTCAAGGTAACCATCTTGATGGATCATTGATTTTTATTATCTATATCAATGAAATAGTATCTGTGTTTTAGTTTTGTTTTTGTTTAACATTTGCTGACTATCTCAAGTTCTTTTTGATAGTTAAATCCATGGAAGATTGCCTACTTATTCAACACGACATAAATCAACTGTCGAATTGGTGTTTAAGTAACCGTTTGAATTTAAATATAGCCAAATGTGATGTTATTACTTCCCTTGGGGATAGCCCTCTAGGAAGAGTATATAAAATTAATGATCTTTGCGTTATTATTTATTTTAAGCTATCTTTTAATTTACATACTGTATCAATGGCAAATTCTATTGTAGGTATCACTAAAAGGAATTCTAAAGATTTCACAGACCATGACACACTTTTAATACACATACATATATGTTAAATATAACATTCGTCTATATAATACTCTATGAAGTAATAACACTTTATTACTTATCACTTCACTAAAATATAATCATGTAATATTTTATTAGTTTATCATGAACATATCAGACTTTTCTAATTTAGTTTATCAGTCTGAATAAAATCTTGTTCATAAAAGGAACTTTGTTTCACTTTCAGAAAATTTTATTATTTAAATAAAATCATGAACAATAGGTTATCGGCCCAGATTTCAAGAAGCTAGTGAATATACATATGTATATGTAAACTTTTCAATTAAAAGGGATTTCAAGAAAAAGAAACACGATATTTTTTTCGAAATGGATAAATCTTTAAGGACATCCATTAGTAAATTGGGTCATGATAACTACCACATTTGGAAATATAACCTGGAGCTTTTACTAAGGAAGGATGGTCTATGGGAAGTTGTTATCAATCCGAAACCAGATCCAGCAACAGAAGAATGGATTAAGAAAGACAGCGATGCAAAGGTGCTTATCAGATTATCAGTTGAAGAGAATCATGTCAGGAAGGCCGATTCTGCAAAAGCTGCGTGGGATAAACTAATACATCACCATGAAAAATCAACACTTAGCAACAAGGTACAGATAATGAGGAAAATATGTAGCTAAAGACTTGAAGAAGGCGCCAATATGGAGGAACATATCCAAGCTATGACGACACTTTTCGATAGGTTAGTAGCATTAGGTGAAGATCAGTTATCAGACAGTTGGACAATAGCCAGTCGTACGACAACCTTGTCACTGCTCTAGAAACCAAAGATCAAGCTGAATTAATTTTGGATATCGTTGAAGCAAAGTTATTAGAGGAATTCAGTAGGCAAAATAACGGAAATACTAATACTGCATTGAAGGTATCTAATAAATATTTAAACGAATCCAATAAATGTTTCTTTTGTAATAAAAGGGGTCATATGAAAACAGAATGCCGCAAGTACATACTCGTAGATTAGAAAAACAACCAGAAAAAAGGAAAAGTCAGCACTGTAACTTCCTCCAAAGAATTTTGTTTTGGTTTGACGGATGGAATCTGTGAAGGCTGGGTTATCGATTCAGGAGCAAGAGTACACATAACGAACAATATGGACAACTTTATAAGTCTGTACTTAAATAATTATGAGAAGGTTATAGTGGCTAATGGGGAAGAAATCACTCCGAAGGCAAAAGGAACTTGTAGAATGGAAGTTTTGAATAGCAACAATGAGAAAGCAACTATTCGAATTGAAGATGTCCTTTATATCCCTGATTTGCGGGGAAGCCTTTTATCTGTAAAAAAGCTGACTGACAAAAGATTAGCACCAAAGATGGACAAGAGATAGCGGTAGCAGACTTGACCGGAAGTCTGTACAAACTCAGGGTTAAAGGTAATAATTCAAAGGCACTATGTGTAAAGAACAAAAATCACCAGGAACACTGCCTTGATTATTGGCATCGTCTGTTTGGTCACAGAAACACAGAAGCTCTTAAAAGAATGGCTGCAGAAAAAATGGTAACTGATTTACATTTTATTGATTGTATGCATTGTTTGCCATTTGCTGAGTCAGTTAGTGAAAGTCATGCTCCTATGGATTTAATACACACTGACGTATGTGGGCCAATGCAGACGACCACACCGAGTGGAAATAAATATTTTTTGATACATTGATGACTTTAGTAAATAGAGAGGTATACTCTCCTAAAGACAAATCAGAGGCTTTTGAACCTAAGCCTAAGATAATCAGATCAGATAACGGGGCGCATACACAGCAGGAAGAGTCTTAAAGTTCTTGGCGAAGGGAGGCATATAGCACCAGCACACCACACCTTATATCCCTCAACAGAATGGGAAGGCCGAGCGCAAAATAGGTATTTGGTGTACTCGTATGTTACTTGAAGCAAATCTTTGGTATGAATTTTGGGGAGAAGCAATTATGACGGCAAATTATTTGCAAAACATACTACCGTCAAGCGTTCTTCGAACAACACCCTATGAAAGATGGACTGGTAAGAAGCCTAATGTTACTCATTTTCGTATTTTTGGAACAAAAGCTTTTGTTTATGTTCCTCAAGAAAAGCGAAGAAAGTTAAATGGCAAAGCTAAGCTAAAGATTTTCGTTGGCTACGACGAACATTCAAAAGGTTATCGTCTAGTCGATAAGGCAACAAAGAAAATAACCACTAGCCGAGACATTAAATTTCTCAATACGACTTTAGATGATTCCGTTCATTCAGAGATAACATCACAAAAGAGGATTCAAAAGTCGAAGTATCATCATCATCATCATCATCGGCTCGACAACCGGGTTCCGGTCCTGGCCTCTTTCAACAAGTCTCTCCACCTATCCCGGTCTCTAGCCGACGCCATCCAGTTGCGCATCCCAAGGCTTCGGGCGTCCTGGTCTACGCCATCTCTCCAGCGCAAGCATGGTCTACCACGCTGTCGTCTACCATAGAATGTACCACAAAGAACTTTCCGAGCAGGTTCCTCTTCGCTCATGCGAGCTAGGTGCCCTGCCCACCGGAGTCTACCGAGCTTAATTTTTGTCACGATATCTGCTTCAAGGTAGATTGCGTACAGTTCATGATTGTACCGTCTCCGGAATCGTCCTTCCTCACATACGGGGCCAACAATTCTCCTTAAGACTTTTCTCTCGAACGCAGCTAAGAGGTCGGAGTGCCTTTTGCTAAGCACCCAAGTCTCGGATCCATATGTGAGTACTGGCAGGACCATGGTCCTGTACAGCAGTAGTTTTGAAGTTATGGTGAGATTTCTGGATTTGAAGAGCTTTGACAGACTATAGTAGGCTCTGTTGGATTTGAGAAGCCGCCCGCGTATTTCTTCTTCTAAAGTCGAAGTATCACTTTCTATTAAAAGCATTGGTTCCTACCCTGAGCCAAATTTTAACGTTAAAGATGACTTAAGTGTCGAGGAGGAGGAACAACCAGTACAACTAACAGAAGATATCCCTCCAAGAAGTTCAAACAGATCCATTAAGGAAATCCCTCCTGGAAGATTGATGGCGGGAACAAACATGGTACAGGAAGACTTTATAAATGAGCCTCGAAATTATAAGGAATCCATAACATGCAACTATCGCGAACAATTGGAAAATGCAATGAATGAAGAAATTGAAGCTTTTAGGAAAAGTAAAACATGGAAAGTGGTGCTTCCACCAAATGGAGCGAATATAGTCGGATGCAGATGGACCTATAAGGTGAAGCGTGATTTAACCGGAAGTGTTCAAAAATTCAAAGCACGACTTGTCGCACAGGGTTATAGCCAGAAATGAGGGGAAAGATTATGATCAAACTTTTGCACCATTGGTAAGTCAGACAACTTTTCGACTTCTTCTTTCAATAGCAGGTAAATGCAAAATGAAAGTTCAGCATATGGATACAAAGTCAGCTTTATTAATCGAAGATCTCAAAGAGGAAATTTACATGAAGCAACCACCTGGATTTGAAGTTGGAGAAGAAGGTTTTGTATGTCGACTAAGAAAAAGTCTTTACGACCTGAAGCAAGCAGCATACATTTGGAACGACGCAATTCATAAAGTTCTCATCGAAGGATGATTCAATCAGAGCAAAGCTAATCTGTGCCTATATACCAGCTCAACGAAAGGTATAACTTGTTACATATTAGTATACGTTGATGACATTATTGTGGCTAGTACCGATGAGTCACTTATCAAAAAGGCAGAGATGTTAACGCGTAACTTTGAAATAAACAATTTGTGAGAGATGCCCCATTACTTAGGCATTGAAGTTTCTAAAAATAGTCAATCCAATTACAGCATAAGGCAAAAGCAATATATTGAGAGACTCGTTCAAAATAACAAAATTATGTTTTGGAATGCAAGATGCAAAAAGCTCTAATGTTCCACTACAATCTGAATACGACAAGACAACCAATTCAACAGACCCATTGATTTATAATAGCGTGTTCCAAAGACTAATCGGAAGCTTATTGTATATATGTAGCAGTAAATACCAGACCGGACATACCAGCAAGCATATCAATTTTGGCAACAAAGACAGCATCACCAAGTCAAGTTGACTGGGCCATCGCTCCCGAGAACGCTTTGGGTTGGCTCCAGGCTTAAATGGTTGTAACCTAGTCGACCTAGAAATTTAGCAGCAACTTTTGGTAATTTGACGTTTTTTGCTTGCGACTTATAAGACAAGTTATGCATTCGGAAAAAAAATCGGACTCAAAGTTGACATTACGATGATAGCGAAGACTAAAACAGTGGGTCTTGCCAATTCTGTCTGTCTGTTCGACTACAGCATAAGCGGCTCGTCCAATTTTCTTTAAACTAATAGATAATATTTTTAATTTTTTCCGCAACACATTTTTTTCTTTTTTTTTAAGACCAAAAATAACGGTACCTGCCATACAATTTTTTTTCGAAATTTTATACATAAGTATTTTTTTTCTTAAAAACTGTTCGACAGATTTAAAAAGATTTTGATCATTATTTTTATGTTAAGGCTTCCAAAACAATTTGAACAGAATTGTATATTCAAAGTTTCAAAAATTTTGTTTTTACATTTTTAAAAAAAGTTTTAAAATTTATTTTTCAAAATCCAATATTTCAAAAACCTTATGCTCGATTTTTTTTTTTAAACTTGATAAATAAAAGTTTCTCAATATAATCTATAAGGAGTTGAAAAAAAATTGTATTTTACCTAAAAGCAACGGTACTCACCATACAAATGTTAAAAAATGGTTTTCGAAAATCGTATTTTTCTCGAAAACGGCGCCTAGAATTTTGATAAATGTTTTCCTTTCAATTAATTTGTATGATCTTTAATTAAATTTTTTTTTTTTATCCGATGGAAATCTTCAAAAGACACTCGGTAAGAATCGGTACCGAGTAGTGTGGGACTCTTACCGCACTAAAACCACCGGTGAATCAGGACCAATCTATGAAAGATCGACAAATGATTTTTATTTCTTAATTTTTTTTAAATCGCATTGGGGGAGGTTTAATGTAATAACACTTTCCCATAACTTTTAGACCATCAGCTCATGAGGCTTGGTTCTTCTTAATCTCCGAACATTGTCTCGTACATTTAATACGGTCTCCATTTCAGAGTTAGTGTGACTTTGCAGTCGCTGATTGTGTGATACAGCGTGTTTCTTAACCACTTCTGTAACCATTTCAATTTGAAGGTCACGATGTAGATCGCTATTTCTTATATACCAAGGGGCATTTATTATTCCACGAAGGACCTTGCTTTGGAATTTTTGGATGGGTTCAGCATTTGTTTTCTTTGTACAGCCCCATAGTTGGATGCCATATGTCCAAACGGGTTTCAATACTTGCTTATATAACATTAGTTTGTTCTGGATAGATAGGTCAGAGTTCTTTCCTAGTAACCAATACATTTTTCTGTACTTTAAGTTTAGTTCTTCTCTTTTCTTTTTGATGTGCTCTTTCCATTTAAGCTTTGCATCCAAATTCATTCCAAGGTATTTGGCGGTATTGGAGTAAGGTACTTCTGTACTGTTTATAAATATTGGAACATTGTTTATGTTTTTGTTTGTAAAGTTTATATGCGTCGATTTTGTTTCGTTTAATTTGATACGCCATTTCTGCGTCCAATCACTAACTTTATCGACTGCATTTTGCAATTTTTGTGTAGCCTTCGTAACGGATTTATCTGGCACCAATATTGCAGTATCATCAGCAAAGGTCGCCATGATAGCGTTGTTGTCCCCTGGAATATCCCTTGTATATAACAGATACAGGGTTGGTCCTAGGACACTTCCTTGTGGTACACCGGCTTCAATTTTCTTAAGTTCCGAGTAATTTTGGTCGTACCGTTCTCTAAAGAGTCGGTTCGTAATGTAGGATTTCAGTACTTCGTAGTACTGCCTGGGAAGGTCCCTATGCAGTTTGTACTCAAGTCCCAAGTGCCAAACCTTGTCAAAGGCTTGAGCAACATCTAAGAATAAAGCAGAGCATACTTGTTTTTCTTCAAGTGCCTTTTCCACAACATCCGTAATTCGATACGTGGAATGTTTATTTCTAAATCCAAATTGATGGCTTTGAATTAGTCTTCTTTCTTCAATTATTTTGCTAAGCCTTTTCAGTAGCAGTTTTTCAAAAACTTTTGCCATGATTGGTATAAGCGATATTGGTCTGTAAGATGTTACTTCTGTTGGTGTCTTACCTTGTTTAGGTATAACAATGACTTCTACAATTTTCCAATGATGTGGCACATATCTTAGTTTAAGGCATGCGTTTATTATAAATTGGAGTTTCTTGAAGGCTATTAGAGGCATTTCTTTCAAAACCTGAGCAGTTATAAGATCGTACCGTGGTGATTTTTTGTTAGACAACTTATGTTGACACATGCTTCTTACTTCTTTGAGCGTGACAGAAGGTATTTCACATTCGTCGTTTCTGTCAACAAACTGTAAGGGATCTGTAGCTGTGTTTGCTGGGAATGGCTTGAAAACATTCGCGAGATGTTCAGCGAAGAGATCAGCCTTTTGTTTCGGGTTTCCGATCCATTTACCATCTTGAAATTAAGATATTACAACTTATCTATACCATAGAACCATTTTGTTTAATTTTGAATTTCTTGTTATCGACACAACGGATTTAATAAAAAAATTTGTAGAGATGGTTCTAAAAAGTTAAAAAAAAAATGCATTACAAAACATAAAAAAATTATTTTTTGAATTTTTTGGAAAAAGTTTTTTTTTTTTTTGGAAAATTCGATATCTTAAAAACTTAATATTTTAATATTTTTTTTGGAAATTTTATTTTCATTCGTGCAATAGTAAAAATTCTTAATTCTTAATTAATTCTTAAAAATGTTTAAAAAATTTGTATATAAAAGAATTTTCCGTTCAGGAGGCGTAGCATCCACCTACTTTCTCAAAATTATAAATTATAAGAATTACTTCCGATTGTTGTTGAATGATGAAATATTATAGAGCGGTGAGACTTCTAAGTTGTTTATTGTCTTTTCTATATTCTGTATAAAAAAAAACATTAAAAAATGATGTTGATATGCAATCTTTGTTGGTATTTAGAAATCCACACCACTAGCTTCACTGATGTCTTTCCAAATCTTCACCTGACAAAATGAAATCTTCACAAAAAGGCGTAAAATCACAGCAAAAAACATAAGTCTTAAAAAAAGAAAGCCAAGTTCTCATATGTACAAAAACCCTCCGTGTAACAAGTCAGCCGTGAAAAGTAGTACGATCTAAAAGTACACCAAGCTCCAATTTTATGAAGTTTAATATCAAATTTCTTCGGTAAATTAATATAAAAACAACTCATGGGAAAATTTCGATATTATTATTACTGACTAAAATTTGCAGCATTTACTTGGCATATTTTATTTAACTATTCACAATATTCAAAATTTCTTCACCAATTGCTTTGAAATTTTGACACAACTTTACGTCTGTTAGACGTATAAGTAATCCAAGATTACAAAGAAAGAAATTAGAGAATTACTGTACGTATCTAGCGAATACCAGATAATCTAAAGAGTTTTCCAATTACCTAGGTTGGGTAGATGTTGAAATGGAAGAAAACAAGCGATCCGAATGGTCCAATTTTCAATAACTCTTCCGTATAGATCCGGCTGAATTTGACCGATGGCCTGTCTTATGTTTACTTTAAAGTCATCGGTTGATTGTGGTTTAATCTAGCGGAGTCAAATCGCATGACCTTGGTAGCCAATTCAGTTCACTTCTGCGAGATATAACCTTACCCTCAAATCGTTCATGCAAAATATCAATAGTGGCGTCCGCTGCTTGTCACGTAGCGTCTTTCTGCTCGGACCACATGTCATCTAGGTCCAAAATCCATACCAAACGGTAACTTTTTGAGGATTCGGCTTGTTAACACATTTTACGGCCCAAATTAGTGTCCTCTTCGAAACGCAACGAACAACGCCCAGTCAGGGAACAAATGGCGGCGTCTATGGCCATGAACTTTGAGGTCCTGGGTCATTTTGTTATTTTGGTCATTTTGTACGGGTGTAGGCCTAAGAATCGATGCAAAATTCGTCAAGTTGAAGTCTGCGAAAGTCCGAGTTCTTGTGCACGGTGAGGACTGCCTGAAGTTCTGCTGTTTACTTTCACGGATCGTGGCGATGTTCTCGGCTGAACTTGCTCTTTTTTGACGTACGAATGTTAGCTAATTGATAACCGGAACGGTTGTCTTAAAATTGGCCACCAAACGCTGAAGAATCGACTGCTAAGAACCCAAAAGGGCGAAACGTTGGCGCTAACGAACAATCATTTTGATAACAAGGTTTTTTCACTTGGAAGGCGCGTGCTGTTCAATCGCGTAAATTGGTGATTATCATCAGATATTAAATAGTAAACAACCGATTTTGACAGATGTCACCAAAACAACATGGCCGCCAGAATCTACCCGCGCCGATTGAAAAACCCATATCGTCGTCGTTCTATGAAAACTCCTTAAGTCCATTTTTTGTTTTTTACTCAAATGGATATGCCCACACTTGCGATTTAAATTACTACGACTTAAAAATCGTAGTCGCAAAGAGAAATTGGCATGCACGCACTTGCGATTTTTAATCCACGATTTTTTAGTCGCAAAAAGTAAGACACATGACCTTAAGGCTAGGACCGCACTTGCGATTTTTTGTCGAAGCGATTAAAAAGACGTAGTCGCTTCAAATTATTGTCATGCACGCACTTGCGATTTTTTGCCGCGCGATTATTTAATCGCGAAAAATAAAACACACTACTTTTTATGTGAGTGCACGCATTTGCTACAAATAAGTAGCGACAGAAAAATCGCTTGAAAAAATAGAACTTGTTTCATTTTTATAATCGCTACGATTTTTAAGTCGCATGTGAGTTACATATTTGTATGGTGACCTTAAGTACCATTAGGTTAATCACCCCTCCTCAAAGCATTTTCCCATAAAGTAAGAAGATACTTTTTGGCTAAATGCTAAATTAGCACATAAGAATTAATTGTAAGACAATATTATTAGTTGTTCAATCAGCATATTATAATAAAGCAAAGTAACCATATCTGATTGAACAACATAGTCATGTATTTTAGAATAAGTTAGTCTTAACCGAAACCTCGGATAATAAAGACCTTTCAAAAAGAAAAAACAAATCTAATTTTTCTTAACTTGTGCGTGCATTCACATTTAAGGCCATGTGTCATACTTTTTGCGACTAAAAAATCGTGGATTAAAAATCGCAAGTGCGTGCATGCCAATTTCTCTTTGCGACTACGATTTTTAAGTCGTAGTAATTTAAATCGCAAGTGTGGGCATATCCATTTGAGTACATGTGTTTCATTTAAGTTTACGACAATCGCATCGCAAGAAACATGAAACAAATTGCGACTTTTAAATCGTTATGATTTGTTGGTAGCAAGTGCCTTCATTCTCATTTAAATTCATGTGTTCTATTTTTGCGACAAAAAAATCGTGCGATTGAAATCGCAAGTGCGGTCCTAGCCTAAATCTGAATGCATGCACATGCGACTTAAAAATCGTAGCGATTATAAAAATGAAACAAGTTCTATTTTTTCAAGCGATTTTTCTGTCGCTAGTTATTTGTATAGCAAATGCGTGCACTCACATAAAAAGTAGTGTGTTTTATTTTTCGCGATTAAATAATCGCGCGGCAAAAAAATCGCAAGTGCGTGCATGACAATAATTTGTAGCGACTACGACTTTTTAATCGCCTCGACGAAAAATCGCAAGTGCGGTCCTAGCCAGATTTTCGCTCTTATCATAAGAGAACAATAAACAAACAAATTATATACCGACTTTGAACTTATTGATATTCCCTGCCAACCAATTTAAATGTTTATTTAAACTGTTTTGTATGAAATGTTTCAAATAAATGTTTGTGTATGGCTGATAAACTCGGAAAATACTGAACTTATGTCGCTGACATTTTTAGATTTCATTTTATTTAACAACCATATAGAATGCTACGCATTTGTTACTTAACTACATATCTTGAACTTAAAGAACGACATGTTTACTTTTTATTTTGTGAATCCGCCTACTACCACTAACACCCACTTTTTGTATATTCGTATGTGTACTCGTATGTTCTACTAATGCAATATTCCTAAAAAGTTAGAACTTCCAGATTAACTTCTCTTGGGTAATTGGTTTTCTCAATAATATTCAATAGGTGGCGCTAAGGAGCGTTAAAAAATATTCAAGAACTTCCTCTTCTTGTTCTATAAGGTTATAAATTTACCACGCATTGGTAGCCTGTGGCTCAACAAAATACTCTTAATATCTCTACTCGAATTTTCATTTCTGATTAACGCAAGCATACCTAATAATAACTTTTAAGATATATATGTACACATATACATATATGTGGCAAAGTAAAAATTCGGTGATTGAATATTTAATATAAGGCGGATTTTTTAATGTATTTTCCCCATATTGCTTTATGTAGTGAACATTTCGTCAAGCTATTTACAATAATAGTTATAACTATAAGGTCAACAGTACAATTTAGCTAGTAAACCAACATACGAATGTTGAACTGACAGATCAAAAATTTGTAAGTTTTCTTAAAATAAATATGTAGATTCATCCTACCAGATACGTTATTTACCAAAAAAAATATTATTTTATTGCTTTTCATGTTACAATGTTGTGTAAAAGTACGAAGATTAAGAAAAGTTCATTAAAAACTTTATGACACCAGCATACATCGTCAACAAAATTTATAAAATGGTTATAGATTAAAGATTACCAAACTCATAACTACTATACAAATAATTAAAACGTTTTTACAACCTTACTTATGTGGCTGAAAATGTTCCACATACGCCATGGAACACCTTAAACAGTTAGCTTCAGAAAAACTCAAATGTTATTTATTCGAATATTATTCGGCTTAATTTATACACCTAGTATTATCTTTGCGACGACACAGTTTATGCGAAGCTTTTTGGGACAAAAACTCATCAAATGTACCCGTGTACCAATTTTGTGAAAAAATTATAAGTTACAAATTCAAATACAAAATATCTCTGTCTCTTCCGCTGCACCATAGAGAAGGACCGAGATGATCAGGGTTTTATAGAGCGATACTTTAGTTGCTCGAGAGAGGACTTTGCTACTCATATGCCTTCTTAGTCTAAAGAAGCAGCGATTGACAAGAGTTATTCTCCGTTTGATTTCAGCGCTGGTTTTATCGTCTGAATTTATAGCGGTGCCTAGGTATACTAAGTCCTTAACTTCCTTAAAATTATAGCTGTCTATGGTGAATTTCTGTCCAAGACGTCGTACTCATTTACCGCTAACCCATTTACTTCGCTTCCGTCTCAATGCCCACAAAATTCGCCACTGACATCACGCTTTGTTCTTCCAATAATGTCAATATGTCGTCGGCGTATCCGAGTAATTCGACTGACTTTTGAAAGATAGTGCCTCTACTGTTGACGCGTGAAATTTGCACTATTCTTTCAAGAACGATGTTGAAGAAGTCGCACGACAGAGCATCGCCTTGCCTATAACCTTTTTGACATCAAATGCATGGGTCACATCTTAATGGAGCAGCGTGATTTCTCCATCGTCATCCTGCACAAAGGGACAAGTTCGTTACGGATGCCAAAACTAGACATTGCTCTATATAGTTCGTTCATATAGATGCTATCATATGCGGCTTTGAAATCGATGAAAAGATGGTAGGTGTTGATTTGTAGCTCCTGGGTTTTTTCCAAGATCTGCCGTAATGTGAATATTTGATCGATGGTGGACTTCCTGGTCTAAAGCCGTACTGATATGGACCTTCCAGGTTCTGACGAAAGGTTTCAGACGTTCACATAATACAGCAGAAAGGATCTTGTACGCGATATTCGGGAGACTTATGCCTCTGTAGTTGCCACAGTTCAAAGGGTCTCCTTTCGTAAGGGTCAGACAGGCAATGCTGAGGTTCCATTCATCGGGCATGCTTTCATCGTCTGAATAAAGTTAATACCTCTCAAAACACGTGAATACACGAGGGCCAAGCGTTGAGTTGGTTTAATGGCGGATATTTTTTGTTTGGGTATAAATGATTTGGAGATTATTACTGTAAACCTAATACAAAGAAAATATGGCTTTTTGCAAGCTCCGGTTACCGATGCGTTCGCCTCCGTTCTTGCTGATTAATTTATAAGGAAATATTACTCCCAACGTCTTCATTGAAACTTTATCAAAAGCTCGTAGGTCGATAATGCACTGTCTTCAAAACAAGAGCCATTAATAGCTCGGACACCACACTGTTTTTGGAAAATGGAAATGTTTATAATGGTGTTCCTCAAGATTGGCACCAGTATCTCATGTTTTGTTTACTAACATAGCTATCGACATGCAAATTTTGCAACAACAATTGTTCGGCAATGCAAACAACAAAAGTTCAAGCACTTTATTCCATAATAGTGTTGTGCGACTAAGAAACAAATATCTGTATTTGACGATACCGCGAAAATTATGCGCGATGTTAATAAGCATTTATAGCGAAACAGGTATTTCGGGTGAACTAATTGAGGGGGAAAATGCAACTGACTATTTAGAGTCAGCGTTGCTTGTGGAAGAAGCGTTAAAACAAGGAAATAACTACATGAAACATTCCGACGGTGCTCAAGAGATGGGAATGAATCCATGATATCTCTGTTTCCTATCAGTTTTAACGCTCTGTTCTGAAGTATATCCAGTAAATGAAGAAAAATTTGAGCAGCACCTGCCCAAAGATGTGAGTTATACTCGAGTTTTGGTAGCCAGATCAGAGGAGGTGAAAATTTTCCGACACCGATATAGAGATCCTAAGAATTTTTAAAGGTCTCGAAAATGTGGTCATTCCAACGAAGATCCTCGTTGACACATATATCGAGTACTGAGTTTTTCGGTTTTTTCCATGAAAGTGCTATTCAGGGATAATGGCATAGGGGATATAATTTGCTTCAACTACATTAAACAGGTTTAAAAGTTATCGAAGCATTAAACTCCACACGATTTTGTATACCGCATTTAGCAATGTTGTAAAGTTCGAAGTTTAATGACCGTTGGAATTACACTTCAGAGGGAGATGGACGTGCAGTTGAGATCGAGTGTGAGAAATTGAGGGTAGAGTCATCGGCAAAACAATGAAATGGACTAGAAGTTTCAGACAAGAGATCATTTATAAAAATGATGAAGTAAGTCGGACAGCAAACGAAGGCCTGGGGAACGCCACCATTTATTTTGTGAAGAACGGACTTAAAACCGTCCAATACAACACGTATTGAATGATTCGGAAAGTAATTTATAATCCATAAGGAATAAGGGTTTCATCTATACCAAACGCACTTATTTTTCATTAGAAATCTTGATTAGAAATATCAAGCCCAATGATTTTACATTCTCCAAAACAATGTAAAGATCTATTCGGTGAAACATGCCATCAGATCACCAGTGGAGCAATTCTTGCGAAAGTCGTTTTCGCGGCCATTTTGAATAAATTAAAATCAATGACGAAACATTTTAAATAGTCTAGCCTTAAGGTATTAGTATGATACTACTTAACAATTTTAAAAATTTTCTAACTAGTATCGTACTAAAACAATTTTCTTAATAAATTGCTTCTGAACACACCTAAAACAATAACAGTTCGTGCAAAACAATAAGTAAACAGACCTTTTGTGACGTTTGCAAATAGCACGGTACTAAAAAAAATAAAATAGGTATTCGATGATTTTAAGTTTAAGAAAAGGGTAGAGAAAGTATGATGCTGTATTCGATTAAAATTTTAAAAATCGTTATTTTAACCTAGTTTCATACTAAAACAGGGGCCAAATTACCGCATCAGTTTTCGAGTAATACGCGACTAAATTATGTGAGTTTGACATTACCACTTACGTCATCGAACAATCGATTACCCTGATTTGACATTTTTATTCCATCACTGATGGAACTCACTCACTCGGTCACTCAAACGGTAATTTGGCTCCAGCTTTAACATCGTACTAATTCAACCAACATTTTACGATACAAATGTTTAAAATTAAGAATGAGTTAGTAAACTACTTTAAAGTTAAGTAGTATGATATACTAATACCTTAATAAAATTTTGCGCCTTTGTAACTAGTATCGAACCTAAAACAATATCACAAAAAAAAACAAAGTAAACAGATCGTTTTTGACGTTTGTAAATGTCAAAGAACCACATGAAGTTAGCACGATAGTAAAAAAATATTAAAGCTTTTTGATGATTTTAACTTAAATAAAATGTTAGATGTTAAAATGTTTATCAGCCGCTGCAAGAAAGTTTTTTTCAGGGGTGTACTGCCTCTTGCGAGGAATTGACAAATTCTCCAAGAGTATCTCTTGTCATGGAAAGTGCTGCTCATTAGCCGTTCGGAATCAGCAGAAAATTGTAGGTCCCCTCCGTTCCTGCTAACACGCACCCAGGAATGGTTGAGAGTTGTAAATCACTAGGTCCTGGTTCACACCAAGCTGTTGCATCACCAAATTTATTTTTTTTTAAATGTTAGGCACTTAAAACACAATAAAGAATTCCAAAATCTTCCTTTTAATGAAGTACGAGACTAAAACAGTTTTAACATCGTACCGATCCGACTAAAATTTTGCGCCAATAAGTTAAAGTTTGACATTTCCAACAAATCAATATATTTTTCCCAAAAAAAAAAAACCGTTCTATATTCCTAACTCGGCCATTGAAGTTTTCTTTAAAATCAACAATCCATCCCACATTTGAAAATATTAAATTTAAAATACAGAAGTCCATAATAGCACATGTATACCTTCCTACTAAACCAACATCCTACATAGCCATATTATGGAACATTTATGTACGAGTATGAAAGCAGATATGTACATCGTTCAAAACGGCACTATAACAGAATCCTAGAATATCATCAGCCCCATAAATTGGACTGGAAAATATCGATCCAATCCAATTTTATATGTAGATTTTCAAAATATATTTCTTAAAATACAAGTCGCCAAAGTCCAGCAGGAGTTGAAGTCTCTCCCCGTCCGCGGTCCCCTGCTCGTAGCCAAATGTGAATCGCTGACGGGCATGATTCTACCTAACGAAAAGGATGTTCGTATAAAATTTGTATGTCACACACGTGTGTATGCATATAAAATATTAAGATAAATTTAAGTACAACACTGCTTTCTGAGCGAGAACTCTGTTTAGAATATGTGCATATATAAATATTCGCACGCATATACATACATATGTACATATATGTATATATCTATAACACAAGAATATTGTGTGTCCTGCCTCTGTTGTATGAATAGAAGTGTTCGCATATGGGATCGGAGGACCGAGGACATCCCCATAGTCAGGACCAACAGGACTATAGTAATTGCTATAGATTTTGTTCTCGTCTGGTATAAACAAGAAGGAGGACGAGAACGAAGACGACTACGACTACGACAAGGAATTGAGTTTTATAAAATATGTAGATGTACGCTTCTAAACCGATCCATATAGTCACACTTGCCAACATATTAGATTAAAATGGAGGGGAGGAATGGAAACTTCCGTACGGGCAACAAATCAATACCCTGGAGATTTCTATAGTAAAATTTACTGTCCCTTTGCCCAACTTCCAGAACGCTTTCTGTAAGCCAGGCGGGCGAGCACACAAAGGGTATGGTAGGCAGGTACTGCGTATAGTGCCGAGCTGGCAAGTGTATAAGGATTCGGTTCTTTTGACTTTGCATACAGAGCCCGTGCCTTGTATCCGAACCTGTGAGCGGTAAAGTATGTAGATATGTGAAAGTACTTGCTGGATATTGGCGAATGCCTTATTGGAATAAAAATCACCTCCCGCACAGATATCTTAGTTTAAAGTTGCCAAGAAAAATAACATGCTTTGCCTGCAATGGCCATCCCATACTCACGTGGGGTAGAAAATGTGTGAGAACTTTTGCAGCCCTTAAATACGGGCGCACAAATCTGTGAATCTATTCAAAGGGAAATTGGGCCGAATAACTTTCTGTTAAATAAGTCCCAAACTATATGCGGATTGGAGATGGGGAAGGGGATGCGTTTTGAATTTTCTGTAGAATTTCAATTTAAACGTGTGTAATCTAATCATATTTTTGACAAGGGATGATTATATTGATGTATGCGTACATGCCGCCGTATATGAGTACTCATAACTTATAGTAGAGTATGCAGTGCATTTAAACGACTTTATGCCCAATTTTGTTGAAAAAATATGTTCTTTATTTTACAGGTGTAGAAGTTCAACTTGAAATATAAAACAGAAAAATGTTTATAATATCCATGAAATTGGCATTATTTGAAAGATAATTGTTTAATGTTGGAATATGATTCCGTGTATTTGACCACCGCAGCATGTGTGTACATGCATTTTCAGTAAGTCCTACTGTATTTCAGCAAAAGCGTATAGAATGTTGGCTCCAGTGTGCTCAATTGTTTCTAGTTTATCGGCGACTTTCACATATCCCTAAAGAAAGAAATCTAATAGCGTCGCACAAACGCAGTTGGCCAGTTAACTGGTCCTTTTCGTGAAATAAATCCATTGAGACACGAAAAAGTTAGTATGCATGTCTCTGTACCGCCATTTTTGAAGAAATGAGGCTGGTATGTTGGTGGACAACACTAATGGTCCTCGTCGACGTTCTCTGCACACAGACGAAAGAGTGTGAGATTCAATTCACTTACATACATACATCAACTCGCCATCGATCTCAACAGCTCAAAATTTCACGCACTAGCCTGAGGAAAATTCTGCACAAAGATCTCGGATTATTGGCTTACAAAGTCAAAATGCGCTACTGCGAAGCCAGCCGAGGCAGCTATTGAACGGCGATGTGTGAAGAAGTCATAATACATGAAAAAAAAAAATTAATGTTGTTCATTTGTTCAAAAATATGGCCGATCAGTTTCTTGAATTGAGTCGCCATGTTTTATCAAATTAAATTTGAGCAATTTGCATACGTTTTTCGGCGAGAGTATATTCATGATGAATTGATTGCCAATTCAAACTAACTTTAAAACAACCGAGAACTTTCAAATCCGTTATTACAAAAAATAATGACGCAAAATTTTAGTTGAATAAGTACTATGTTAAAGGTGTTTTAGAATGAAATTTGGTTAAAACCAGGATTTTGCTAATTTTATATAAGACAAATCTTCTTGATAGTACTACCTATAAGTTTTATATACAAAGGTATTATCACTGAGCTTGATTTTGTAGTGCGAACGCTATCCTGGCAGTGGCGCTGAAATTAGCGCACGATTTTACAGGGGAGAGTAAGATAAGATACAAAACAAGTAGTAAAAGAGAGAATATTTTATTATTAAATTTTATTATTAAATTTTGCAGGCTAGCGTTCGCAATACAAAATCACGCTTCATGATAATACTTTAAGTTATATATACAAAGGTACTATCACAGATAATTATATCGAGCCTTAACCGCCATTTTATCGTAAGCGACATTTTTTACAAAATCAAGTTAATTATGCGATTTGACAGCGAATGCTATTACGCATCTTTCCATATCATTTATTTTTCAATACAACTTTTTAACAAAAAGTTACACAGAAAACAAAATTTATCGTAAGCGACACTGATATTTTCTATTTACAGCTAAATATCGCAAATGACATAGTAGGTAGAGTGTTGTTGATATTTAATCAGCTTTGCTGAATTATCCAATTGATGCTACTTTTGTATCAGTGTACCCATCGGCCACTGTAAGGAATAGTTTATTTATAGGAGAGTGAGTAGCTATCATGTTTGGATGCCGGGAGAGTTCATGTACAATGGTCAGTTGCGTACGCAGAGAAGGTTAAGTATTTCAGAATGAAAACCTATTTAAAAATGCGTAGCAGGGCATAGTTCATAAAAACAAAAAGTCAGTCAGCATGTACCATCATAAATGCTTAGACAATATTGGTGAAAGGGGTTATATAATACGCAAAGTTTTTAAAAGTAGTTTTATTTCAATATTTATTTAGATATGGAAACAAATGTGGAAGGATGAAACCGAAAGTGCAATACCAGAAACTGTTCTAGCGTCGCTTCCATTTTGCAATCGGAATTTGTATCCTCATTTAAGAAAACATTTGAAGTTCTTTGTGTGCTACCATGTGACGTCTGTTAAGCCAGAACGTTCATTTTCAACTTTGAGACGATTAAAAACGTGGCTGAGTGCCACAACAACTGAGACCAGGCTCAATGGATTAGCTTTGTTGAACTTAAACAAAGAAATCGAAGTTAAACCTAAAGATGTGGTGAATGCATTCGCAAATAAAAAAAAAAGAAGAATGGATCTAATTTTTTCACCAAATTACTCGTATCATACTTAAATCAGTTTTTTCAGATGAAAAATATAAAAAAAAAAGTTTACAAAGAAATAAATGAATAAAATTCATTTCATACTCGTAACTTATTCATACATATATGTGGTATTTGGTAGAAACATGATAATTCCATAAAATGATTTGCATCCTTACATTCACTTCATATCGAGCTCGAACCTAAACGGGTAAACCGATTTTCTTAAAATTTGGAACATAATTTTTCAAAGAATATTTTCAAAAGTTTTCCAAATTTGAAGAAAATCAGTCAACCCGTTTCAGCCCTAGCTCCATGTAAGGTGGACGTAAAAACGCAAATTATTTTATGGACTTATAATGTTTGTACCAAACACCACAGTATATGTATAAGGTGGTTGATAATAAGAATGTCTTTCATTGTTTGATAGTTTTAGTGATACCTTGAGGTCAAACCGTATTTCTGCAGTAGCTAGTAATCAACATCTTGAATGATGTTATAAGACCAAGTTGAAAATTTCCCAAGCAAAGTACCTTGATTTGAAAGGGCTTTAGGAAAAAAAACTATTCCTGAACGGTATCATGACGAGAACTTATCTTTGAGATTTAAACCTACGATCAAGGATGTCTTAAGTTAAACCGACGAAGAAAATAACAAAGACAACTAAATACTTAAATACCCTTGAGTTTTTTTTTAATTTTTTTTTTTTTTTTAATTAAGAATATTTTTTGTCGCTATTTTTTATTAATTTAAAAATAAAATAATAAATTCCACTAAAAATAAACAAATAATGTGAATTTTTCATTAAAATAGGATTTTTTTTGTATTTTTTTAATTTTATCGTAAACGCCAAAATTTGATTATGAGTTAATAGTTAGTGAACACAAAAACTATCGTAAACGCCAAAAACGTTAAAAATAACGTAAATTTGGCAACATCAGTGTTCAGTTTATAGTCACTTAATTGCATTTGCAAAAATATAACTGAATACTGAAAATAAGCTCGTTCGGATTTGTAACTCAGGAAGAAAACAAAAAAATGTATTTCCTGTAAAATTTATATTTTGTCGCTTACGATAATTTGGCGGTTAGGGCTCGATATACAGATGTCTCACCTCCATACAAAATTCTGTCATCGAAAATTTTCTCGAGCAGACAATCTCGAGCAGACAAAAGCTTTCTTAAGAAGGTTTCATAAGAGGAAGAGAATTTTATAGTCATCGTAAGAAAACTTTTCTGAATTAAAAAGAGAACAATATAATATTCTCTCTTTTGTTTAAGGACTTTTTTTTTATTATGCGCGAGAAAGATTATACTGGCAGACAATGCGGCTACCTTTATTCATGTGGAATAGATGTAGGTATCTACCAAAAAAAGCAAATTCCTTCTGGGGTATCCTATTTTTT
Organism: Chrysotoxum bicinctum; assembly: GCA_911387755.1. NCBI lineage: Eukaryota > Metazoa > Arthropoda > Insecta > Diptera > Syrphidae > Chrysotoxum > Chrysotoxum bicinctum. The sequence goes on from OU426989.1 coordinate 99,364,571, forward strand.
TTTTATAAAAAAGGCAAAGGTAAGGCATTAGAAAGATAGAACATATTCTATTAATATCTCCATCATTTGTATTATATTAATTTATAATCTTTGTTTTTTTTTTTAATACTTTACACCTGTTCGTCATGTTGATATTGTTAACTTCCCATAGGGAGTTATTGTAATCGGTCCGATTTGTCAAATTGGAATTTTTGACATTTCTCGACGTTTCAAGGTCACTAGAGGCTATATCAATTATTTTTAGAGAGATGTCTGTGTGTGTGTGTGTACGTACGTTCGTACGTGCGTACGTTCTGGTACCATTTTTCGTCGTCGATATCTCAAGAACGAGTAAAGATATCGACTTCAAATAAATTTTGTTTAATAGATAATAACTTCGAAAGAGGCTGAAAGGGCGTTTATTAAAATTCAGTGAGTAGTTTTTTCACTATAACGGTTTAAAAAAAAAGTAAAAATTTTGGTTAGTTTCAAATATTTCACGAAAAAAAATTGCTATTGATTTCAAATAAAATTTAATGTACTAATTATAAGGTCATTCAGATTTGGTGTGAATTTGGAAAAAAATGAACGTACCGTTATTTTTTTAAATAAAAAAAAACTGAAAAAAAAAATTTCATAACCCAGATATTCTAAGAACGGAAAACAATTTGAAACCCAAAACAATTTTATTTTACGAAAAATAATGTGTTTGACAACTGGTGAAAATTTCAAAAAAAATCAGCTTACAGTTTTTTTACAAAAAATAAAAAACTATATAAAATTCTATTGAAAATTGGTAAAAATTGTTTTTCGACTCAAATTTCTCGAGAACTAGTAGTGATATTGACTTCTAATTTAGTTTATTTTATACATAGTATAATTTTGTACAATTGGTAAAATGTTGACAAATATTGAATTAATAGTTTTTTTTAAAATAAAAAAACTATTAAAAATTCTAGTGAAAACTAGTTAAAATTGTATTTCAAGTCGAATTTCTTGGGAATGAACACCGATAGTGCCTTCTAAAGTATGTTGTTTTATACATCGATACCTTCCCGTAAGAATGTATACTAAGGGACATTTCTAAAATTGTTCAGGAAACGAAAAAAACAAAGAAAGATCTAGTTGAATCATAGTGTGCTAAGAGACAATTTTGGTTAAACTAAGTGCCATCTAACAAAATTTTTTGTTGCTCACGACAATGAGATCTTTATTAATGTCGCTTAGCATAATTTTTTTGGCGGATAATACAAATTTCAGGGGGCAACATTATTTTAATGAGAAAACATGGCAGTTGATAATTTTTTTATTTGTACTCTAGTTTCCTTTTCATGCATAATAGGTTAGCGAAACCCAGGCCAAAACGTGGCCCTTAACATATAGTATATTTCCTAATCAAAAAGTCATTTTCGAAAAAAGTGTCGCTTAGTACATTCTTACGGGAAGGTATCGATATAATACAATTATTAACATATGGTTAAATTTTGACAAGTATTAAATTGACAGTTTTAACAAAAATATAAAAAAAAATCTACTAAAAAGTGGTAATATTTGTTTTTCGACTAGAATATCTTGAGAACGAGCAATGATATTGACTTTGCCATTATTTAATTTTATACATAATACAATTTCTAACAAATGGTTTATATTTGACATATATCTAGTTTTAGAGCGGATATATTTTGTAAGTACCCTTCCATCAATAACCAAACCATATCTTTTATATTTGAATATTTCGTTTTTAAATTTTGTTCAATTAAAATGTTTGGAACCGAAATATGTAATAAAGTAATTTCTATAATAACTGTGTTTTATTTTCCCCCAGATCTGATTCGGATTGGATTTTGTTTTCAAAATAACATTTAAAACAACAAATACAAACAAAACTGGGCCTTGTGTGTTTTTTGTTATACATGTAATTTTGAATGAAGATCCAATCTGGATTAGATCTGGGGGAAAATAAAACACAGCTAATATAATACGTTTTGAAACAACTTATACATCAACAATCTCAATTTCAAATCTCTTTAAATAATTAAAATGCTTTTCAATCTTAAAATAATGTTTGTTTGAATTTAAAGTTTGTTGCGCTGAAAATTGGGTTATTTGAAAAAAAAAAACTAAATATAAAGTTTTCAAGACCACAAATGGGAAGTTATCAGTGTGGGTCGCACCCAGCCTCTTTTTTGTTTGTGTGTTCATCCATGGAGTAGCCGCATGTATAGGTCGGTATTCTATGAAAAATGTGCATGTGTTTTTCTATAAGTTTGACAATACAGAGCCCACACCGCGCACGGGTGAATGAATTTCAATTTTTGTACAGAACATTTTTATAAAATTTCCTAATGTGTAATTCCGCAGTTAAGAGTGTTTAATTTTTCTTATAAAATCTACATGGACTTTCTTAGAAAAAATACCACCTTTATGTATTTTGAAAATAGTCAGGGTCTTTTTTTTGTCACGAGTGAGACAAATAAAAGATAGGCGGAAAATTGTAAACATTTAAAACCTGCTCTAAATCAATTTTAGAATGGGAGTCGACTCTAAATATTGTAGGTATATTTAACAGTATCAAATAGCTACTTTATCTTCTAAAATTGTGTCTCCTAGATTCAAAAACAACGTATTCCACTTCTTTTAGTTTTGAGATAATTAAAAAAAACGTACATATTTAGAGATGAGGCCTTAAATAAAATTGTTTTTATATTTCTTTAGACCTTCAATCCTAACTGAATATCATTTTCCTTTGGTAATCAAAGCGTCTTTGAAATATTTAACAATGCATTTTGAAATACTGTTGTTTTGAAAGTCAGTAAATGAAATAATGGCGTTTTGAAATTTTCATTTTGGAATAAATCGTTTTTGAAAATGAAACAAATACAATTTGGTTTAATTTTTTCATTAAGTTTGGATTTAAAAAAGATAAGTTAGTTGTATTAAATAACAAATTAACAAAAACGTAAAAAATTAAAGAAATTCATATACTTTGTATTATTATAACGGTTTAAAAAAGATTACATATCTATAAAAAATGTATAATGGCTCTGCTGTTGTTAATATTCTGCATTATTTAAAAGAACTAGCTTTATTTTTGCATGTAGGCATAATTGGCAATTGTTTTCTTTTGTACCAACATAGTAAACAAAAAAGATAAATATACTTAATTTCGCCTTAAAGGCAAAAAATTTTAAATCAAAAAAAATTACTTACTGCTCTACTTTAGCAAGCTGACAATATTTGCATTTTTTTTGGGTGGATATGTAGTAATAACAGGTGATTCGATCGATTCCATGTTTACTTTTTATTTTAATTGCATCCACACTTAAAGCACAATAGATCAAACTAAAAATAATATTAAATGCATGCATAGTAGTCTGACAGTAAGCGATTTTCACGCCAAAATTTGGAATACATTTGTTTTGATTCAAACAACAAAAAAGATTTGAATTTACTTCGGAATAGAGCTACTTTGATTATAAAGTGGAATAGAATTGGTTTGATTCAAAACATCGTGAGGAATACGTTGCTCTTGATTCTAACCCTCATATTCAGATCAAAATATCTCCAGAATAAATACACTTTTGAAAGTTTCAATTACAGTGAAGGAAAGATTTTAAAAAATTGAAGTAAAATGCATTGTTATAACGCATTTTTTCCAAAAGTGGAATACGTTGTTTTTGATTCTAGGAGACACAAGTATACTTTATCCATATTGACAATGATCATTTCATACCAAAGCAAATCGAAGTAAAAATGTTTACTGATGTTTTATTCGATTTTTTAAAGGATGTGCTTTGTAAATAGACTCAATCACTGCATATAATAAATTCGAAACAATCGTACAAGAGTGCTCTACGATCAGCAAATCTGTACATTTGTGTATTAGTAAGCTGTTAATTAGCTATATATACATACTTCATTTCCATCTAAAATAATGTAAATAACTTATAAACAGTCTGTACCGAGGTATGTAGTATATAAAGTGTACTTTTTTCGGCAAAAAAATTATTTGGTTTGAAGTTGTTTTTTTTTTTTTTTTTAATTTGTGTTGTTGTGTTTGAGTTATGTATCTGTCAAATTAAGGGTTGTTCAACATTAATTCGCTTAGGTTCTGTTGTTAAATCAACATTAATTAGAAGAGTTGTCTAAAGTGTTTAAAATTATGAAAAAGTTAGACAAAGCCTCCAAGCTAAACGACTGCGTCAAGTAGAGCCGGTTTTATTGCTTAAACGAGAACTGTTTACAATTTTGCGCCATAATTTCTAAACAGGGTATATTTTTACTGCGAATTATTTAACAAAACGTAGCTTCTATTAGAAGAACGAATAAAAAATAAATAAAAGTAATTATTGTCTTCATGCAAATTTCTAAGCAAGGAAAGAGTTTTCTAAAGTTAAAATAAAATTTGAAATTTGTAGAGAAACGTTCGAATATTGGAATAAAAGCCTGATTTATGCCTATTAAACAAACATTAAGGATAGACAGGTTTTTCAAAAATATATTTATTTTTCAATTTTTCTTATTTCATATACCTTCGTTGATTGAAGTTTCTTTTTATTTTAAAAACCACCTGATGGAATTGTTAGCTCAAAGGTAATCGAATTTATCTTCAACAATGAAAAAATAAAAAAATTATGCCAAAAGCTTACAAACTGGCACATATGTGTATACAGATTTTCAAAAAAATAAATGTCGGAATGGCGGTAAGGGCAATAAATGGATCGGTTGTTATTAGAAGAGAATTATTTCAGCTTTCACAACATTTAGTTGAATACCTATACAAGCCCAACAGAAAATTGTATTTGATTAATTAATAGTTTATATGATTCATTAATAGGAAACAAACGTTCACACGTGATGATAGAAACATAGGAGGAACATTTTAAACAGCATATTATTAAGGGTTTAGCATTTTATTAGTTAGCAATTTGTTAAACTTTTAGTAATTTACTAGCTCTTCGGAATTTTTAAACTTTTTTTTTCGTTTTACTAACTAGTAATAGACTAATTCCCTTTTATTAAAAATGGTCCATCTGAACACTTTTAAGTCATGACAGTTCGTTAAAATTAACAAACCAAACTAAACTAAATCTGGGGAACGTACCTAATAGTTTCAAATATCGGAAACTCAAAAGTCAAAAGGACAACCTCAAATTTATTTTGTTATTTGTTTATTTTTGACAACTTTTTTGTGAAATGTTTTTTTTATTATTTCGCCACTTTGGATTGGACCACTCCAGTCTTCCAAAAAAGTGTAATGTAAATATTAGGTACGTGAAATTCTGGTGCAATCTGAAGCCAACGGCTTGTAGTTCGATCTTGGATCTTTAAGTTTTTCGACTAAAAACCGATCTGCTATCTTGTCAAACCTACATACATATGTCTCCATAAAGCTGGGTCTTCAATCATATACATATGTACATATATCAAAATATTCGTCTTCCGAAAACATTTTATATTATTTTAATAACTTTTAAAAACAATTAACTCACGAATTGAAATAAAAAAAAACACAATAAAAGACAATTTAACGCTTCCAAATAAAATTGCCAAGAGATTTTTTTTGAGGAAAATGACAGATTTCATATTAATTTAGTAAATTACTAAAAGTTAAAGTAACCAATTTGTTATATTAACTTAAGTAAAATGTTTAGAGATAGTAAGATGATAAAATCGTTTAAAGAAATCCTCTTTTTAACTTAGTAACTTACTAAAATGTCTAAAACGCTTAAGATTTTGCATTAATATATTTAATATATTTTAAATGGAATAGGCTAAGAGCAGAAAATACCTATTCAAAAGCTAAAAAAATACTGATTTTTTCTTCATTAAAAATATCATTATTTTTTCACTTACAAACAAAAAAATAGAAAACAGAAAAACCGTTCTCATGTACCTTCGTATGTAGGTACATTAGACTGGGCCAAAAAAATTGACTATTTTTTTTTTTGAAAGATATATCGAGAATATCATTCAGAATGACAAAAAAAAATTTTCGTAAAAGTTTGAGCCCTTAATATCAATTTTAAGAGGGCTATCATCGCTAATTTTGATTTTTAGTCATAATTTCATGTTTTGCGTCAGACCTGACAAAGCATTGAAGTAAAAAAAATTCATTTTGACTTACTTTTATATAAAATTAAATTCCCTACAAAAAAGGTTTGATTGAAAATTTTCGTCAGACAAGCCGTTTTTGAGTAATTAAGCTTAATAAATTGTTATTTTTCTTCGATTTTACTTTTTTAATTTGGAATTTTGTAACTAAGGAAAAATAACAATTTATTAAGCTTAATTACTCAAAAACGGCTTGTCTGACGAAAATTTTCAATCAAACCTTTTTTGTAGGGAATTTAATTTTATATAAAAGTAAGTCAAAATGAATTTTTTTTACTTCAATGCTTTGTCAGGTCTGACGCAAAACATGAAATTATGACTAAAAATCAAAATTAGCGATGATAGCCCTCTTAAAATTGATATTAAGGGCTCAAACTTTTACGAAAATTTTTTTTTGTCATTCTGAATGATATTCTCGATATATCTTTCAAAAAAAAAAATAGTCAATTTTTTTGGCCCAGTCTAATGTACCTACATACGAAGGTACATGAGAACGGTTTTTCTGTTTTCTATTTTTTTGTTTGTAAGTGAAAAAATAATGATATTTTTAATGAAGAAAAAATCAGTATTTTTTTAGCTTTTGAATAGGTATTTTCTGCTCTTAGCCTATTCCATTTAAAATATATTAAATATATTAATGCAAAATCTTAAGCGTTTTAGACATTTTAGTAAGTTACTAAGTTAAAAAGAGGATTTCTTTAAACGATTTTATCATCTTACTATCTCTAAACATTTTACTTAAGTTAATATAACAAATTGGTTACTTTAACTTTTAGTAATTTACTAAATTAATATGAAATCTGTCATTTTCCTCAAAAAAAATCTCTTGGCAATTTTATTTGGAAGCGTTAAATTGTCTTTTATTGTGTTTTTTTTTATTTCAATTCGTGAGTTAATTGTTTTTAAAAGTTATTAAAATAATATAAAATGTTTTCGGAAGACGAATATTTTGATATATGTACATATGTATATGATTGAAGACCCAGCTTTATGGAGACATATGTATGTAGGTTTGACAAGATAGCAGATCGGTTTTTAGTCGAAAAACTTAAAGATCCAAGATCGAACTACAAGCCGTTGGCTTCAGATTGCACCAGAATTTCACGTACCTAATATTTACATTACACTTTTTTGGAAGACTGGAGTGGTCCAATCCAAAGTGGCGAAATAATAAAAAAAACATTTCACAAAAAAGTTGTCAAAAATAAACAAATAACAAAATAAATTTGAGGTTGTCCTTTTGACTTTTGAGTTTCCGATATTTGAAACTATTAGGTACGTTCCCCAGATTTAGTTTAGTTTGGTTTGTTAATTTTAACGAACTGTCATGACTTAAAAGTGTTCAGATGGACCATTTTTAATAAAAGGGAATTAGTCTATTACTAGTTAGTAAAACGAAAAAAAAAGTTTAAAAATTCCGAAGAGCTAGTAAATTACTAAAAGTTTAACAAATTGCTAACTAATAAAATGCTAAACCCTTAATAATATGCTGTTTAAAATGTTCCTCCTATGTTTCTATCATCACGTGTGAACGTTTGTTTCCTATTAATGAATCATATAAACTATTAATTAATCAAATACAATTTTCTGTTGGGCTTGTATAGGTATTCAACTAAATGTTGTGAAAGCTGAAATAATTCTCTTCTAATAACAACCGATCCATTTATTGCCCTTACCGCCATTCCGACATTTATTTTTTTGAAAATCTGTATACACATATGTGCCAGTTTGTAAGCTTTTGGCATAATTTTTTTATTTTTTCATTGTTGAAGATAAATTCGATTACCTTTGAGCTAACAATTCCATCAGGTGGTTTTTAAAATAAAAAGAAACTTCAATCAACGAAGGTATATGAAATAAGAAAAATTGAAAAATAAATATATTTTTGAAAAACCTGTCTATCCTTAATGTTTGTTTAATAGGCATAAATCAGGCTTTTATTCCAATATTCGAACGTTTCTCTACAAATTTCAAATTTTATTTTAACTTTAGAAAACTCTTTCCTTGCTTAGAAATTTGCATGAAGACAATAATTACTTTTATTTATTTTTTATTCGTTCTTCTAATAGAAGCTACGTTTTGTTAAATAATTCGCAGTAAAAATATACCCTGTTTAGAAATTATGGCGCAAAATTGTAAACAGTTCTCGTTTAAGCAATAAAACCGGCTCTACTTGACGCAGTCGTTTAGCTTGGAGGCTTTGTCTAACTTTTTCATAATTTTAAACACTTTAGACAACTCTTCTAATTAATGTTGATTTAACAACAGAACCTAAGCGAATTAATGTTGAACAACCCTTAATTTGACAGATACATAACTCAAACACAACAACACAAATTAAAAAAAAAAAAAAAACAACTTCAAACCAAATAATTTTTTTGCCGAAAAAAGTACACTTTATATACTACATACCTCGGTACAGACTGTTTATAAGTTATTTACATTATTTTAGATGGAAATGAAGTATGTATATATAGCTAATTAACAGCTTACTAATACACAAATGTACAGATTTGCTGATCGTAGAGCACTCTTGTACGATTGTTTCGAATTTATTATATGCAGTGATTGAGTCTATTTACAAAGCACATCCTTTAAAAAATCGAATAAAACATCAGTAAACATTTTTACTTCGATTTGCTTTGGTATGAAATGATCATTGTCAATATGGATAAAGTATACTTGTGTCTCCTAGAATCAAAAACAACGTATTCCACTTTTGGAAAAAATGCGTTATAACAATGCATTTTACTTCAATTTTTTAAAATCTTTCCTTCACTGTAATTGAAACTTTCAAAAGTGTATTTATTCTGGAGATATTTTGATCTGAATATGAGGGTTAGAATCAAGAGCAACGTATTCCTCACGATGTTTTGAATCAAACCAATTCTATTCCACTTTATAATCAAAGTAGCTCTATTCCGAAGTAAATTCAAATCTTTTTTGTTGTTTGAATCAAAACAAATGTATTCCAAATTTTGGCGTGAAAATCGCTTACTGTCAGACTACTATGCATGCATTTAATATTATTTTTAGTTTGATCTATTGTGCTTTAAGTGTGGATGCAATTAAAATAAAAAGTAAACATGGAATCGATCGAATCACCTGTTATTACTACATATCCACCCAAAAAAAATGCAAATATTGTCAGCTTGCTAAAGTAGAGCAGTAAGTAATTTTTTTTTATTTAAAATTTTTTGCCTTTAAGGCGAAATTAAGTATATTTATCTTTTTTGTTTACTATGTTGGTACAAAAGAAAACAATTGCCAATTATGCCTACATGCAAAAATAAAGCTAGTTCTTTTAAATAATGCAGAATATTAACAACAGCAGAGCCATTATACATTTTTTATAGATATGTAATCTTTTTTAAACCGTTATAATAATACAAAGTATATGAATTTCTTTAATTTTTTACGTTTTTGTTAATTTGTTATTTAATACAACTAACTTATCTTTTTTAAATCCAAACTTAATGAAAAAATTAAACCAAATTGTATTTGTTTCATTTTCAAAAACGATTTATTCCAAAATGAAAATTTCAAAACGCCATTATTTCATTTACTGACTTTCAAAACAACAGTATTTCAAAATGCATTGTTAAATATTTCAAAGACGCTTTGATTACCAAAGGAAAATGATATTCAGTTAGGATTGAAGGTCTAAAGAAATATAAAAACAATTTTATTTAAGGCCTCATCTCTAAATATGTACGTTTTTTTTAATTATCTCAAAACTAAAAGAAGTGGAATACGTTGTTTTTGAATCTAGGAGACACAATTTTAGAAGATAAAGTAGCTATTTGATACTGTTAAATATACCTACAATATTTAGAGTCGACTCCCATTCTAAAATTGATTTAGAGCAGGTTTTAAATGTTTACAATTTTCCGCCTATCTTTTATTTGTCTCACTCGTGACAAAAAAAAGACCCTGACTATTTTCAAAATACATAAAGGTGGTATTTTTTCTAAGAAAGTCCATGTAGATTTTATAAGAAAAATTAAACACTCTTAACTGCGGAATTACACATTAGGAAATTTTATAAAAATGTTCTGTACAAAAATTGAAATTCATTCACCCGTGCGCGGTGTGGGCTCTGTATTGTCAAACTTATAGAAAAACACATGCACATTTTTCATAGAATACCGACCTATACATGCGGCTACTCCATGGATGAACACACAAACAAAAAAGAGGCTGGGTGCGACCCACACTGATAACTTCCCATTTGTGGTCTTGAAAACTTTATATTTAGTTTTTTTTTTTCAAATAACCCAATTTTCAGCGCAACAAACTTTAAATTCAAACAAACATTATTTTAAGATTGAAAAGCATTTTAATTATTTAAAGAGATTTGAAATTGAGATTGTTGATGTATAAGTTGTTTCAAAACGTATTATATTAGCTGTGTTTTATTTTCCCCCAGATCTAATCCAGATTGGATCTTCATTCAAAATTACATGTATAACAAAAAACACACAAGGCCCAGTTTTGTTTGTATTTGTTGTTTTAAATGTTATTTTGAAAACAAAATCCAATCCGAATCAGATCTGGGGGAAAATAAAACACAGTTATTATAGAAATTACTTTATTACATATTTCGGTTCCAAACATTTTAATTGAACAAAATTTAAAAACGAAATATTCAAATATAAAAGATATGGTTTGGTTATTGATGGAAGGGTACTTACAAAATATATCCGCTCTAAAACTAGATATATGTCAAATATAAACCATTTGTTAGAAATTGTATTATGTATAAAATTAAATAATGGCAAAGTCAATATCATTGCTCGTTCTCAAGATATTCTAGTCGAAAAACAAATATTACCACTTTTTAGTAGATTTTTTTTTATATTTTTGTTAAAACTGTCAATTTAATACTTGTCAAAATTTAACCATATGTTAATAATTGTATTATATCGATACCTTCCCGTAAGAATGTACTAAGCGACACTTTTTTCGAAAATGACTTTTTGATTAGGAAATATACTATATGTTAAGGGCCACGTTTTGGCCTGGGTTTCGCTAACCTATTATGCATGAAAAGGAAACTAGAGTACAAATAAAAAAATTATCAACTGCCATGTTTTCTCATTAAAATAATGTTGCCCCCTGAAATTTGTATTATCCGCCAAAAAAATTATGCTAAGCGACATTAATAAAGATCTCATTGTCGTGAGCAACAAAAAATTTTGTTAGATGGCACTTAGTTTAACCAAAATTGTCTCTTAGCACACTATGATTCAACTAGATCTTTCTTTGTTTTTTTCGTTTCCTGAACAATTTTAGAAATGTCCCTTAGTATACATTCTTACGGGAAGGTATCGATGTATAAAACAACATACTTTAGAAGGCACTATCGGTGTTCATTCCCAAGAAATTCGACTTGAAATACAATTTTAACTAGTTTTCACTAGAATTTTTAATAGTTTTTTTATTTTAAAAAAAACTATTAATTCAATATTTGTCAACATTTTACCAATTGTACAAAATTATACTATGTATAAAATAAACTAAATTAGAAGTCAATATCACTACTAGTTCTCGAGAAATTTGAGTCGAAAAACAATTTTTACCAATTTTCAATAGAATTTTATATAGTTTTTTATTTTTTGTAAAAAAACTGTAAGCTGATTTTTTTTGAAATTTTCACCAGTTGTCAAACACATTATTTTTCGTAAAATAAAATTGTTTTGGGTTTCAAATTGTTTTCCGTTCTTAGAATATAAAATAATAACGGTACGTTCATTTTTTTCCAAATTCACACCAAATCTGAATGACCTTATAATTAGTACATTAAATTTTATTTGAAATCAATAGCAATTTTTTTTCGTGAGATATTTGAAACTAACCAAAATTTTTACTTTTTTTTTAAACCGTTATAGTGAAAAAACTACTCACTGAATTTTAATAAACGCCCTTTCAGCCTCTTTCGAAGTTATTATCTATTAAACAAAATTTATTTGAAGTCGATATCTTTACTCGTTCTTGAGATATCGACGACGAAAAATGGTACCAGAACGTACGCACGTACGAACGTACGTACACACACACACACAGACATCTCTCTAAAAATAATTGATATAGCCTCTAGTGACCTTGAAACGTCGAGAAATGTCAAAAATTCCAATTTGACAAATCGGACCGATTACAATAACTCCCTATGGGAAGTTAACAATATCAACATGACGAACAGGTGTAAAGTATTAAAAAAAAAAACAAAGATTATAAATTAATATAATACAAATGATGGAGATATTAATAGAATATGTTCTATCTTCCTAATGCCTTACCTTTGCCTTTTTTATAAAAAAAAAAATAGGATACCCCAGAAGGAATTTGCTTTTTTTGGTAGATACCTACATCTATTCCACATGAATAAAGGTAGCCGCATTGTCTGCCAGTATAATCTTTCTCGCGCATAATAAAAAAAAAGTCCTTAAACAAAAGAGAGAATATTATATTGTTCTCTTTTTAATTCAGAAAAGTTTTCTTACGATGACTATAAAATTCTCTTCCTCTTATGAAACCTTCTTAAGAAAGCTTTTGTCTGCTCGAGATTGTCTGCTCGAGAAAATTTTCGATGACAGAATTTTGTATGGAGGTGAGACATCTGTATATAATTATCTGTGCTAATATGCCCAAAAAGGATGATCACGAATAAAATAATGTGAATTATAAGCGACATAGAAATAAGACACGGCATTCTCCGCTTTAGTTCAGCCGCCATCCCTGGAGATAAAATATCTGAGACAACAACCTTCAGTCTCAGAACATCGTGCCACACATTTTTCCTATCCTTCTTTCTCTTCCGTAAGTAACTTCACGCCCGCGCTGTGTTCAAACATTTAATAAGGGTAATCATAATCCCTTGAGCGCGTGTAGATTATAAAAAAAAAAAAAAAAAATTATAAATTAACTTCTGCTACAATAAAGGTATGTTTGTATCTAATTATACTGGAAAATTGTCACCTTTTAATAAATTTTCACAAACGCAATGAATTCCTGGGCATATTTTTTTGAAAAATTGTACCTTATGTAGGTACTACCTATACATACGTCTGTACAATGTGTATTCTCGTACCTCAGTTATTCTTCTGGTTGCGTTTTTTCATGAAAAAATACAACCTATCTTACCTATAAACACTTCGAAAATTATGGAAAATGATAATTTTATTTGTAGATTTAAAATAAATACCTAAGCCGTAAAAAAATCTGTATCCACAATTTCTTAGGATTTTATTTTCTTCTTCTTTGTCGCCCTTTTTCAAATTGAAGTTTTAGTTTAATTATTTTTTTCATATTGTTTTTATTTTTATCAAACCCAAAAAAGTCAACCACACTATTCTCGCCATCATCAAAAGATCGATCAAATCAATTAAAACCTACCTTCCTGCCTGCAGGTGTCATCATAACCTCATGAACCTGAACGCAAAATACGCACATACATTAATTATCTACGTATATGTATGAACTAGGACTAGGAGTAACAAACAATATTGTAGGTATCTGTTTTTGGCTCTGATAGACAAAATTGAGCAACGAAATTAGAATAATTTGTATGGGAATTGCAAAGAACAAATATACCTTAAAAAGATAGAGAAAAATATTATTTCACAAATCCATCCAGGCTTTGACATACATACATACCTACATAAGTTCCTAATTTGCTTCTAAATGCAACAAAATATCTTACTAAGTGTCCTTTTTATGAACAAAGTTGCCTTAGATTCCCAGATAAACACACAAAATACCATTTTTTCTTGCAAAGATTCCTCTATGAAAAATGTAGGTATGTATCTTGTGTTCTTGTGTTCATAACAAATCTATTGAAAAAAAATGGTCTGGCGGTATTAAAAAAAAACGAAGAATACAGAACAGATACAGAGTTGAATACGCAAGAGCAACAGACGAAATAGTTTTTTTTTTTCTTTAATTCAGAGAGCACACATTTTAAAGAGAAAAAGCACTTCTCAAATATCTTAATATAATAAATTGAAAACAGCTTTTTTAAAAGCTCTTTCGAATGAAGATTTTCATTTTCATATGTCAGGTTTTTCTATGGGCATGCGACATCTGTATATAATTATCTGTGGTACTATCGCTATGCTTAAGATGTTGCCCCAATCGTCCATCTTCATGTCCATGAGAATACTAACGAGTGATTTTTTAAGAGTTAATGTTTGAAGATTATTTCATGCAAATGTTGGCCGCGACTGCGCCTCAAATGGTCCATCCGCTGAGTCCAATTTTGGCATACTCTTTCTAACATTTCGGCCGGTATCTCACGAATAAATGCTTCAATATTGGCTTCCTGTGCGTCAATCGAAGCGAGCTATAGACATGAGCCTTGACATAGCCTCACAAAAAATAGTCTAGAGGCGTTAAATTGCACGATCTTGGTGGCCAATTGACCGGCCTCAAACGTGAAACAAACTGTTCACCGAACTCGCCTCTCAATTGGTCAATTGTTACCCGTACTGTGTGGCATGTGGCACCGTTTTGTTGAAACCACATATCATGCAATTCAAGTTCTTCTATTTTGCGCAAAAAAAGGTTTGTTATCATCACACGGTAGCGCTTACCATTCACAGTAACGTTGCGATTCGCATCATCTTTGATTCCATCCAATGATTCCGCCAGCCCATAATCCGCACCAAACAGTGACTTTTTCTGGATGCATTGGTAGCTCTTGCAATGCTTCTGGCTGCTCTTCACTCCAAATACGGCAGATTTGCTTGCTCACGTATCCATTCAACCAGAAATGATCTTCGTCGCTGAACACAATTTTTGGATAAAAAAGTGGATCTTCGGCCAAATTTTCAAGAGCCCATTCACCAAAAATTCGTCGTTGTGGTAGGTCGTTCGGCCTCAATTCTTGCACCAACTGTATTTTGAAAGGTAACAGAGGCCCAATTGCTGCGAACGGCTCCGAATCGATAGTTCACGGTCATCATTAACACTGGCCGATACAGATGCGATATTTTCTTCAGTTCGCACTCTACGTAAGCGTGTTGTGTTTAATGTGCAACAATGTAAATTTAGGGCAAAATTAGTAACAATAGCCGCCTCAGTAGGTCGATTAAACTGACCATAAAATGGAAGAAGCGCGCGATGAACTTTCTTAACAAAGCATGCATTTTGATAATAAAATTCAATAATTTGCAAGTGTTGGTCGTTTGTAAGACGATTCATGGTTAAATTAGACCAATTTAAGGATGTTAGACAGTGACACAAAACACGAAACACAATGCTGAGGTTCCATTCATCGGGCATGCTTTCTCCCGACCATATTTTGCAAATGAGCTGGTGCATAATCTCATCAACCAAGTCATCGCCTGCCGCTTTGAACAGTTCGGCAGCGAGGCCGTCAGCTCCAGCGGCTTTGTTGGACTTGATATTAGATATGGCTATCTTCACTTCGTCCAGGTCGGGTGGGCGGTATTGTTGGTTTACGTCGCCAAAGTCGAATGCTATTATCTCTATAGCAGCGGAGTTTTCTTCTTCATCGCTGTTATAAAGTTTCCATATTCATATTCCATATTCAGCATGGACAGCGGTTCTACTACTATGTTCCCTTGATTATCCATGCAGACTTCGGCTCGGAAATTGTATCCTTGTGATGTTTTTTTTTTACCTTTGGGTAAAACTTCCGAACCTTATTCCTGCTACGACATCCCTCTATTTCCTCGATCAAGCGCTTCTCATGTTTCTTCTTTTTCTTTCTGAGAAGCCGGTGTTCTTCTCTCTTCTAAAACCGTGTAAAACCCAGCACATCACAGGCCAGAGGCGGCATCTCAGATGGCTGCTTGGCAATTTTGCCACTAGTCCTCAATACTTGATGCTGGCGGCATAGGACTTCTTAAGAGCTTGTTAGAAACTCGATCGGAAAAGGATCTTACGATCTCTTGCGATTGTAAACGTCCAACGTCGAACTTTCTCGCATTACTTCCTCGTTTTGTATTGGGTCGGGATATCCGCAGTCGAACCTTTTCTACAACGAGGTGGTGGTCGGAGTCGATGTTAATCCTTCGGAACGTGCGGACATCCTCTATACTGGAGAAGTGCCTTGAATCTATCGCAATGTGGTCAATCTGGTTCACTGTTGATTGATCAGGAGATCACCATGTCCCTTTGTGAATATCAACATGTTTGAACTGCGTAATAGCTACAAGAACGTCTGGCCCCACAGCGAAGTCAATCAGCATTAATCCGTTATCGGAGGTGGTGTCGTGCAGGCTATATCTTCCAATCGTGTCACCAAAGATGTCTTCTCTTAGTAGCTTGGCGTTAAAATCTCCAAGGATAATTTCAATGTCATAACTAGAGCACTGCTAGTATGTTTTGTCCAGGAGCTCGTAGAATATGTCTTTGGTGTTTTCATCTTTCTCCTCTGTTGGGTCATGTGCGCAAATCGGGCTTATGTTGGCGAATTTGGCCTGGATTGTCGTGAGGCGCTCGTTCACACAGTTGAAACTTAAGACTTTTTGCCTGAGCCTAATTCCAACAACAAATCCGCATCCAAATAAACGCTGCTTTTGTCCTCCCCCCTCTTGTTTTCTACTCCTAATAACCGTCCACTGGGGTTGTAACCCATAACCCATTCTCCAATTGAGGTACTAGGCACCCGATGTTCACCGCGAGGATGTGAGAGTAGGAGTCGATAGACAGAGCTGGGTTTTTAGAAAAACCTGTGGACACTTGTGTCCTCTTGCGTGCACGTGTCTACTATGAAATACAAATAACAAATATAAAAAAAAGTCCATGAAACCTGTCTCTCTCACTAATGGGGATCCATGGTTTTCCGTTTTATTTCTTTTCTCTTTCGCATTCATTTTGTTCACAGTACCCCTTGGCATAATTGTTAGTGCGTCGGACTGTTATGCAGAAGGTCTTGAGTTCGATTCTGAGCCGCAGCAAAAAAGGTTTTCAGGGGTGTACTCTCTTGCGAGGAATTGACAAATCCTCTAAGTATTTCTTGTCATAAAAAGTGCTGCTCACTAGCCGTTCGGAATCTGCACGCACAGGAATGGTTGAGTGTTGTAAGTCACTAGGTTCTGGTTTTGTTCGAAAAAGTGCGAGACAAAAGTTGTGTTCAACCACGAAAAGGCCAGTGTAGAGTAGTGTAGTGCAGTGCAAGTTCATGAAAACTGTCAGTGCAAACTCAAGCAAAAACGTCATACGTCAGATGTTTAAAAAAAAAAAACAAATTAAATTCGGTGCAAGTAAAATGCCTTATGCCTGCGCTAAAGTCGAGGGTAAAGGGAAGAAATTCATTCCCACTGCCTGCGACGACGTTGTTGGCTTTTTAGGCACAAAATCTCTTCCTCCTTTTCACCTTTTTTCATCAAACTTTCAAACACTACTTGCGTTCGGAATCCTTCGTGCAAATATACATACAGTGGTGGCCATAGAATTAGAAACAAGAATTTTGTAACAATATTAAATTGCATAACTTTTTTTTAGGAAATTCTTTGAGGTTGGTTAATGGTTCTTTTAATGGACCATGACATATAGTACACTTTTGAATATTGTATAAAAAATAAAAGCGTGACACTAACAGTAGAAAATTAATAACATTTATTTAACTCAAATCGCACCTGGTCATACAATTAGAAACGCAAAGAAAAAATTGGTATTTCATAAAAATTGATTGATGAAAAATTAATATTTTGTCGGGAATCCCTTATTTTTTGTCACTGCCGCTAATCTTGCCTGCATACTTTCTACCAAGGCGCGGCATCTTGATGGGGGTATACTCTCCCAGACCTCCTTAATATTTTGAAAAAGTTTTTGGGTTCTTGGACTTTAGCCTTCTCTCCACGTCTGCCCACAAGTTCTCGATAGGATTCAAGTCTGGACTTTGGGCGGACCAATCCAAAACATTAGTTTTTGTATCAACAAACCACTGCTTAACAATCCGTGCTGTATGCTTTGGATCGTTATCGTGCTGGAAAACATAACTAATGGGCATGTGGGCAAATGAATAAGGCTCCATGACATTTTCCAAGATGCCTTTACATATAAATATGTTGGTCCATTCGACCATTTATTCTTACTAATGGGCCAACTTCATGCCACGAGAACGCACCCCAAACCATTATGTTTCCTCCTCCATGCTTAACGGTCTTTAAAGTATATTTAGGATCCAATTCCTTCTTCTGAGGGCGTCTAACATACACTTTACCATCTGACCCGAACAAGTTAAATTTGGATTCGTCACTCCAAAGTATATTTTTCCAGAATCCCATGGTTTTATTTGCGTGAAGCTTAGCAAACGTCAAACGCCTCTTCAAATTCTTTTTGGAAACATGTGGTTTTTTCCTGGCAATACATCCACGTAGCCCATGTTCTAAGAGTCGACGCCTTATGGTTCTAGCTGATAGCTCTTGACCCAATTGGGGTGAAACAACCTCTTTTATTTTTGCGGAAGACAAAAAAGGATCGGCTTTGCTAATTCGACATATCAATCTATCTTCTTTTGGTGTGGATTTTCGGTCTTTTGGTTTTCTTTTTGGGGTTTCAAAGCTGCCAGTCTTTTTATAGACTTGAATTGCACCAAATACCATCTTTTTCGAGCAACTAAATCTTTTCGCTATGGAATCCATTGACTCGTTTTCGTTTTGATAGCACTGCACTATGAGCCTCCGGAATTCTGGACTACAAGACTTATTTTTGCCCATTTTTGTCGCTGTATTTGTAATTAATTAATATTAATATTACAAAAATAATCAAAAAAAAAACTGAAAACAATCAACTCACATTGATAATAATTCTCTTTTTTTTTAATTTATACTAATTCTTCTGTCGTTTCTAATTTTGTGTCCAGCAAAAATGTCGACTATCATTGAATTTTCTAAAATAACGGTGTTTTATAGACTGTTCGCGTTCATGGAAACTCATATTCAGAAAATACATGTCAGCTGTCAAAGAACAACGGCACAAGCCAAGCACACTGGTGCTTACAAAAAATATTATCATTGCTAAAGTGCGTTTAGAATTGTTGTTTCTAATTATATGACCACCACTGTACATACATAGATTTAATTAAGATATTATTGGATTAATTGGAGAACACTGAATCACCAGAGATTGCCCTTCATTCGAAGTTAGCTCTAATCTATGCATTATTTAAACTTTAATCAAAAATACAAAGCGCAGAAAAAAATCAACTTTATTCGTTAACAAAATATAATCGAATAATGACATCAGCTGACTTTGACAGTTTTCACCAACCTGCACTAGCTCAAAAGGTAGTGCAAGATATTCTGCACTAGTGTACACTAGTTCAGCTCAATGAACGCTAATCAGTGTAAGTCAGTGCAGAAATTTTCTCAATGAACACAAAAAAGCTACACTTTTCTGCCCAGAGTAGTTCAGTGCAGCCGGTTGAACAGAACTAAAGAGCAATCGTGTAATACAGGACAGCGTTATTTCTTGTAGTTACACGAAATGTATTATATCGATACCTTTCCGTAAGAATGTACTAAGCGACATTTTTAAAATTGTTCAGGAAACGAAAAAAAACGTCTCATTATTCATTTTTGTGTGTATTTTATTGGACGAAACAGATTTGTTTCCCGTAAGAATGTATTAAGCGACATTTTTAAATTTGTTTCGTCCAATAAAATACACAAAAAAATAACTAAATGAGACGTTTTTTTCGTTTCCTGAACAATTTTAAAAATGTCGCTTAATAAATTCTTACGGGAAGGTATCGATATTATTTGCTTTAAAAAAAAATATTTAATATTTCAGGCTACATTGTAATAGAAAAGTCACTTAACGATATTTGAATTTTTGTATGTAAATAAATAGAAAATTTAAATATGTACCTATTTTATTGACAGATTTACATATGTACGTAAATATTGTTGTCCTAAATTTCAATTCATCACATATAGGTGCAATATCGATGGTTATTCCGGCTGTAGGATTACAAGAATTTACCTTAAATTGCTCCAATAGTTGTAAGATTTCCACGATGCAGTTTTGCATTTCTTTACAATAATAACCTCGCTGATTTTTAAAATTCGCTTATAAGTATTCAGTTCAGTTGTTAATTTTATTTAGATTTTACTTGAATTAAACAGAAATCTTATTCATGATTTTACTTGGTTGCCTTGGCAGTTTTATATGAATAATATTGTAGTCGAAATATTTTCATCATTTCTTGAACATTTCAAAAAGGCCTCCATCTTGAATAGAGAAAAATACGAAAAATGACATTCAAACTGAGTGTTGTATTTCTTTTCCGATTTTATCACAGTTAAACTAAGAAAGAAGATATTTGTATGATATAATTTTCTTATACACAACGCGAAATAGATTATTTTATTGGAAATAATTTTTATATTATTTTAGTAAAACAATAAAAGCTCGATTCTATTCTACATTTTCGACACTTCCGCCAATATTGCTGCATGAACTAAGGCTTCGCGAAATCGTTGTCGAACTCGAAGCAGCTGCTCTATCTAAATTATAATATTGTACGACTTTAGCTGGAGGTTTACTCGATATGACCTCTGTAATTTGACCAACAACCCATTTGGTTAACTTAATGACAGCAATGTGTGCAACAAATTGCAGTACTATTGCTCCGAATCCTTTGTATAGGCCACTAACACCTTCTGTTGCAATTGTCGTCCTATAACAATCTCTAGCACCTTGATAGTTTGTCAGAATTGCAACAACAGAATATCCACTGTCCAAATTGTCGACAATAGTCCGGGTTCCTTGAAGTTGCAATCGATGAAGAATCGTCTCAAAAGGATAGAAT
This sequence comes from Chrysotoxum bicinctum, assembly GCA_911387755.1. Taxonomy (NCBI): domain Eukaryota; kingdom Metazoa; phylum Arthropoda; class Insecta; order Diptera; family Syrphidae; genus Chrysotoxum; species Chrysotoxum bicinctum. The sequence goes on from OU426989.1 coordinate 99,385,449, forward strand.
AGAACTTCAGATGTCAAAATTGAAATAAGATTCGAATAGATTTGGACATTTTGATTGATTAATGAATCATCTTTGACTTTGGCTCCTTTTTGTTCTTGAGAGTTCTGAATGCTTCTGCGAATAACATGGCTTGATATACCTCTAACAAAAAGGCTGAAGATAATTAAAAGAAAAACAAAATTCAAATTAAATGTAAAAATTACAACTGCGTTGATATACCTAAAAACATATTTGGTAAGGCCGAGGGATACACTTGGTCCAAGTAAAGCCCAAACAGGTAGCATTCTTCCTTTTTGAGGAGAGCTCCACGATAAAAGTCGCTGTCCACCTTCTCGGAAGACATCGAATATCCCAGGTTTTTCACTAGCAATATCACTTTGAACAGTTTCCACAAGAGAAGCTGCGTAGAATGGCATCACAACAGCAATGCTTACACTAAAATTCAAACAAAAATTTACTTAACTTACTATTTATTTTATGGAATTAACACGAAACTTGCCATTTCAAAATTAAATGCTGTCCGAAACGTTTGAAAGATGTGCGGCTATCAACATCCCTAAAAAATAAATATTTATTAAAGAAATGTATGTATTGAAATTTATAGACTGTGAGCCATTGATAGATTTCGTAAGTTACCTCTGTGAGGATTCAGGTCTAGTTTAATACGTTCTGACAGATTGTGACAAGTTACTTTAAAATATGTATTATCATCTGCCATAAATCACTTCATAATTACGTAAATATACTAAAATCGCCATTAACTCACAGACTATTAATACTTTACATACTTTGGCCATGTGGTAAGTTTTGCTACTAAATCATCCACTCCCATTGACATGCCACGAACAAGGAGGCAGCTCCCTAAACCTTTCCATAGGGTTGTGACACCTTGTCGCTTATGGAGATTAATTATGCTAGGTATAAGAGTTATCGGGGTAAGATGGTATCTGAAATAAATATAATTATTTTATAAAATCCAATTATTTTATTATCTGCAAATACACAATTTGTGAGCTATATAAGTAACGCATTATAATGTTTACCCAAAAATTAGCGCTCATTATGAATAGCAAATGGAACTTTTTATGGTTTTATCACTCAAAGTCAGTACGCAGAGAAGAAAAGAACAACATATCAGACCTAGACACCCAACCACGGAAGACGACGTGTTCAACTATTGTAAAATAAAAAGGGACACTGGAACAAGACATGCTACAAATTGAAGAGAGGGTGATCTCAGAGAAGACAATAATTGTGTTTTTATATATCGTCCGATACAAAATTACAAATAAATTAATTAAAGTGCAAAAACATAAAATTATTTTTTAGTTTACTATAAATTAAAAGTGCTAAAATATGGATTCTGTGTGCCTTAAATGCACAAAACCGACTGGTGGTGACCAAGGGGTCAGGTGTGCCGGTCTTTGTGGTAAAGCTGTTCAAGATAAGTGTAAAAGAAAGTTTCCGTAGTTTAAAAACCAACCCTACTGATGAAAACCGGGATAAGTAAAAACAAGACCTGTAACGTTCATATTCGACCAATTAAATTTTTACATGACCTAAAATTACGGCAAAAAATACTATTATGTCCCAAAGGTAGTAAACATTTTTTGTCATTTGTAAAAAACATACGAAACAGTGCGAAATCCTCAGATCCAACGCTCGACTTCAATGACACTCATATTGTAAGCTCGATAGATAAAGCCAATTTGTTTGCAGTACAGTTTGCTGTTAATTCGACACTACCAGAGAGTGACATGACTCCTCTTGTACTTGAGAGCGTAACCAATTTTTGGGACGAATTTTTTTTCGCACTTGTGCAGTTGCTAGAGTACTAAGAGATCTTGATATTCACAAATCCGCTGGCCCGGATAGTATCCCTGTTATTGTTCTGAAGAGGTGTTCTTCAACGCTGGCAAGCTTTTTTATCTATCCTACTCTACAGGTTTTTTCCCCTCTAACCATCGTCCGATTGCACTTACGTCCCTTCTTTCCAAGATCATGGCAACGCTGATTAATTTTCAGCTAAAGAAATATCTTGAGGAACAAAAGCTTTTTAATGACCTGATGGAGAAAGTAAGATTATTGCACTTGATATTTCAAAGGCATTTGAAAAAGTTTGGCACCAATCTCTCTTATCGAAAATGCGTGCATTTAGAATCGATGAATCTCTTCTTCGTTGGATTAGAAATTACTTTTCAGACTCTTAACTACAAGTAGTATTGGACGGTTTGAAATCTAATATCTACAAAATAAAACGCTGGTATGCCCCAAGGCTCCGTTTTATCTCCGACATTCTTTCTTATATTCGTAAATGATCTTTTGTCTGAAACTTGTTATCCACTTAATTGTTTCACTGATGACAGTACGCTCAGCTTTTCATATTCGTTTTTAGATTCACATCCTTGTCTTTCGGATGTGGACTTCCAACGGTAGCGTATGATAAGCTCATTAAATTCCGATCTTGACAGCATTGTTCAATGGGGAATCAAAAACAGTGTAGAATTTAAGGCATCGAAAATACATTGCTGTTTAGTGTCGCTAAAGCATAACCCTCCCTCAATGCCACTATCCATGGATGGCACTTGCATCGAAGAGACTGAACAGCTTTCAGTTCTAGGTATGTACATCACAGACTATCTTTTGTGGAGTGATCATATATATATGACATCGCCAAAAACGTGTTTAGGTTTTCTCCGCTGATGCAAAAAGTTTTTTTACCCCTTCTGCTCTGACTGTAATCTATAAGGCCTATATTCGTCCAAAGCTCGAGTACAATTCCCATATCTGGGCAGGTGCTCCAAAAACCCACTTGAGTCTCTTGTGGACAGAATTCAAAAGAGAGCTCTAAAAATGATAGGCGAACCTTGTCTAACTGAAACATTTGAATCTCTGGAGCACCGCCGCAATGTTTGATGTCTATCATTATTTTACCGCTATTTTCATAAACAGTGCTCTAGTGAAATAGCCAGTTACATTCCTCCCCTCAATCAATTCAACCGTAATACTCGTACTTCTAGGAATGCTCATCAGTTTGCCCTTGAGCCCAATTTCGGGCGTACTGTTAAGTACAGAGATTCTTTTTTTAGCAGTGCTACACGAATGTGGAATGCTTTACCCGGCTCAACACTTCCCACTCATTCTAATGTGCAGACATTCGTTTAGTTTAGTTCAGTTTATTCATCAAACAGAGAGTTCAACTCTTACAGACTACTTTAATATAAAATAAATATAAAATTGTACAATGTACATGCATATATATAAACAAAAAGATAAATAAATAGTATAATTACATGTCCTGTGGAAATAGCAAAGCCAACCATACATTTTTTTTTAAAACATCCCTTGAATTATTTGAAAAAATATCTATAAAATTAACCACAGAATTAGTTTCTCTTATACAGCGTGTAAACCGTTCATTTCTACTATAGTTTCTTCTGGTAAAAGTTACTTGCACATGAAAATGAGCGCAGAGATTTTCTTGACGGAAAGTAAATGTGAATTCGTTCAAGTAAAAGAGAACATTTGATACGATTACTTATTAAATTTTTATAAACATAATTGAGAAGTATTTTCTTCTTAGCTCAAGCGTTTGAATGTCAATAAGCAAGCATCAAGATGCATATGAAGGAACTTCCATATTCCAGTTCAATTTTATACAAACAAACCTGGTAAATTTTTTTTGAATTTTTTTGAATGGGTATTTTAGTAGGGATTCCAAACTATATTACAATATTTCAGTACTGATCTTACAAGAGAAACATTCAAAACCAATGTGCATCGGTATCTCCTTTCTCATCCTATTTTACTTTCCTAATTGCTCGCACTGTGTTTAACATTATAAGGTTATTCATAACCCCTTGAGTGCGCGTATAATATAAAAAAAATGAAAACCGACTCCCAGTTAAAAATAAATGATCACGAAACCATTCGATTTGATTTTTCTATGAAAACAAATGTAAAAGCAGTTAGTATCTTACAATATAAATTTTTTAAACTATAAAGATAAAAATATCGAAGCTCGAAGCTCCTAGCCAGTAAGTTAATTGATAAACAGTTAGATGCAATTGTGTAAGAGATGGTAGTTTCAAAAAGCGTGAATAAATGTCTATGGTTTAATAAAGAAATAGTGAACTTAAGAAACTCTAAAGTTTTGAAATATAATGAGATTCTCAAAGGAACTGGGGCAGGCATAACTATTGGTCTCGGGTCCACAGTAACAAACCTTCTTGACATCCCAAGAGATGAAATTATCAAAAAATATAATTTCTAAAAAAACTTTTTGTTATAGAGCTAAGCAACAAAAAAGATTGGGTAGTAGAAGAAACAAATACCAGTGCAAACATCGGACCACTTATTACGAAAATGTTGTCTACTCAATAATCATTCACCAAAGGAAAAACCATCTGGGCCAATACCCGGTGAAAGAGAGCGACCTATCCTCTCTCAGATGCCCCAAATACTAAAATTCCTAAGAGCAATGAATTTGAAGGAAGACCTTTAAGATGAGCAAGCTCATCCATATTCAAGTGGGGACACAATAGATCTTCAGGTCGCAGTGCAATACCCCCAATACATAATTCATTCATTCATTGGGCCAAATATTGAGGATTTGTAGATTGCCAATGGTGCCAATAACCTTTTTTAACCATCGAGACTTTTTTGTGGATTTTCAAAATTTAAGAAATGTCAAGTTTGTAGGTGCAAATAGAGCTCACCACAATAAAATCGTAACTTACTTTTCCGATGCGTGAAATACTTGACATTGTCGTCTTATTACAATGAAAGGATGGCTCAATAGATTCTCGGTAATAAGACTCGCCACACCGACGCTGACTGCCAAATACTTTCGTACCGACAAATCTGAAACGCAACCAATATTTTTACTAAGAATTAACATTTGTTAGCATTTGAATTTATTAAAAGATTTAATTTACCATCATCAGGAGTATCGCAAAGATTTCGAAAGTCTGTATGCCTATCTAGCGACAGCGATAGATCTCTTTCTGTGTTTACGTATCTGAATTTCGCTTCATTATCGACCGGTGAACACAAGCTATCTTGAAGTCCAGAGCCCCGTTCAGCCCTTTTCGAGTAATGTTGTCTATTATTCAAACTATTCTCGTCTTCTTCCGAATGACTAGAGTATTTTAAAAAATAAAATAATATATTAATAAATTCAAGGTAATTTTATACAATAAAATTTCAGATATTCATAAAACATTACATGAAAGAATATTGATCATCGAGTTGATACATATCTGGACGTTCTGCTGCGCCAGGTGCTAGATAGTGATATCCAGAGGAAGTGTCATCACTTGGAAAACCGCTGTTATTCATGATTCTCCTTGGTGGTAGTTGACCAGTTGACAAATGCCGTTCTTCATCTGCAGAATATCTGTAAGAATACGAAATATTTAAAAGAAAGTCTATTTTGATCATTCTTTATTTGTTTCATCTTGTTACTTTAGGGCAAAGTATTTTTGAACTCCTGCCATATAAACCAAATAGGTATATGTTTAGAATTTTCAAATATTTTAAGTGATTATTCTTAAAATATATTATTATCTTCACAAAAAAAACGCTAAAGTTGCGAAACAAAATTTACCCAGTTCGTATACAAAATTGGTAGAAGCACAATTTGCAAAGTTCAAATGTCAAAAAGAAAAAAATCTGAAACGTCAAATTGACTTTTCTTGAGTTCTTCAAACTGTTACAGACGGTAGTTTTTATTATCATGTAAGGCCGATTTCACATCAATAAAAAGTTTGCTCCAAACATTCAAGAAATATGTTCACCAATTTTTGATAAATACCAGAGTAAGGCCAGGCGCGCACATTCAATTTGTATGGCCAATTTCATAAACAAACACTTAAAGCACTTTTATGACAAATCCTCTTAAATTTTATCAGACTCATAAATCTTTCGAGTTTCACCAATCTATAAAAGGCAAATTTTAGGAAATTTTTTGTTAAAATTGAGTTCTCTTCACATCCCTGTAAAAAAGAAATTGGTTCTTTCTTTCTAACAAACGAAATGTATGAGAGAAAATGAGAAAGCATTATGTGTTGAAACAAATGTCAAGAAAGGCAACAAAAAAAATGCAAAAACAAATATATTTGAAAAGATTCTGTGGTATAAAATGGTTAAGTAATAACCACTTTATTTATTGCACTGACGGGTTCTTATCGGTTCCAAAAGACGACCAAACAAATTCAGCAACTGACCTATAGATGCTTTTGGAAAATCGGAACCTCATTTTGTAGTCATAAGCCGTGTTTTTTTTGGAAAAGTTATCCGTAGTACAGTAGGATTTTATATGAAAAACAAATACAACATCCGCAGTAGGATCACTGCCGATACTCGAATAAACGTCAAATCTTTATCCGCAGCAGGATTTCACTTCTCTTTTTATCGGCAGTGATCCTACTGCGGATGTTGTTATTCATATAAAATCCTACTGTACTACGGATAACTTTTCCAAAAAAACACGGCTTTTGGAAAATCGGAACCTCATTTTGTAGTCATAAGCCGTGTTTTTTTTGGAAAAGTTATCCGTAGTACAGTAGGATTTTATATGAAAAACAAATACAACATCCGCAGTAGGATCACTGCCGATACTCGAATAAACGTCAAATCTTTATCCGCAGCAGGATTTCACTTCTCTTTTTATCGGCAGTGATCCTACTGCGGATGTTGTTATTCATATAAAATCCTACTGTACTACGGATAACTTTTCCAAAAAAACACGGCTATAGTCGGAGAATCGATTCGTGTGAAGCCAGGAATACTCTTAACTCTTGCTCGACTAATAACTATGGGCCTTACTAATAATCAAACGCTAATGTCGACTATTACTTAACTCGAAGGTTAAAACAAAGTGCTGAGGTTTATTAAAATGCTACCAATAAACAAGTTAATCCTTTCACTAACTAATCTCCAGACTTTCATTGAATCTACTACAAAAATCTACAACAAATGAGAAAAAAATGAATGAACTGTCAAAATTTCCACCAAAGGAAACAATTCCTTCAACAACACCCGTACGTGGAACTTTCTATAGAACCCAATTCATAAGAAAATATTTTTCATAAGTAGTGTACTTAATTTACTTTTATTTTTTTAATATGAACGAAATTAACATAACAATAAATAAGAATATAAACAAACATAAAATCAGACTTCAAATTCAATGCACATAACTAAAAAAAGGAACTTATAAACTCAGACTTCAAAAACAATAATAACAACGCAAAAAAATCATTGAAAAACAATGATAAATAAAAATTCATAATACTATCTTATGCAAACAAGTTTAAGAACTTTCTTTCAAGCTTCTTATTTGCATGTTCAAGAGACACAGTTTTTTTCGTTGCACTTGTATTTTCATACGCTCCTTTTTTTCTTTTAGTTGGAAGATAATATTTTTTGCTCTTGTTTCGTCTTCTACCTGCAGTGTCCTCTTCTGGAGCAACTATTCTGATGAGACAACAGTTGGAAAGGCTCTTTTTTTTGTTGACGGCTGATCTTTTTGGTGCGGTCACTTTATCCTTTATGTTTGTAGTTGTTTTGTTTGGTATTTCCCTAAAGCAATAAAGAAAAAAATAAATAAAGAGAAAAAGCATTAATAAAAAACATGTACTTACACTTCCTTAATCACCAAACTCTCCAACGGTTTAAATTCATTTGGTGATTATGTTTTCTCTGGAATTATATATGTAATTCAAAAAGTTTTAATATTTTATGAGTAATCTAATAAATTGGATACATACATTTCTTCCTGCCCGTATGCATAATCGGCATCGCAGTCGTATGCGGAAAAATCTTCGACAAAGTCATCCTTTGCGATCTCCTCTATTTCATAATCCATCTCACTGGGCTCTTTCGGAGGAGATCCACCGCCAGTTTGCCTTTGCGCCCTCTTATATGTTGATATTTTGTTGCGGGATACTTGCTTACGACGGTTCCACTGATCCCTTAGTTGCTTAGTGGAAGATTGATATCCATTTGCCTCGAAGGCTTCTTTAATGGTGTCCCAAGCTTCACTTTTTTGTTTGATCATAGGCAGGCTGTTAAGTTTACTATCTATTATGTGACTGTGGGGTTAAATTAGTGAAACTAGTAACTGGATCATTTCGGGTGTCCAGTTGCTGGCTCTTTTTCTTTTATTTTGCGTATCCATTATTGTTTTTTTTTGTCTAAAATTATTTGATAGGAGAACAGACGACAAACGCACAGACACAACACAAATAAAAAATCAACAATGTAGGAACTGTCATAAATTTCTCTATACTTTCAAAGTTAAGTATTGCCGTTTTTACAGAAAGTATTATAGTACTTAAAGTATGTCAATTGATTTGAAGTGTCGGAGCGATTTTTTATTTTTTTTTTAATTTAACCCATATTATTTTTGAACAAGGATACATATTTCTTTATTTGTTTTATACTATTATTAATTCATTGTACATATAGGTACCAAAGTAAGAAAATCTTAAACTTCAAATATTTTTAAAATAAAAAGAAGTTAACTGGCATAATATATGTGAAAATTTTTAGGTTTTCTAGTAGTTAACAGTTTTATCACAGTGTGTCAATAATCCTTTATTATTTCAACGCGTTATAAAAAATCCAAAGTTTTTAATCATGAATTTAACTAATCACCAGATTTGATTAACACCATTTAATTAGAAATTATTATTATATTGAAAACAATATAAAAAAAACTTATTCTTTTGTGAACAAACTGGCCCAAAAAAAGTATTCACGCACAGCACAGGCGCTAAGTCGTTATAAGAGTCGTCAACTGCGTAAATCTATTAAAAATTGTTTACGAAACGTTTATGTAGAATTTAACGCCTTTGTATTTTTTCAATTTAGATCATTATCGTAATTCTGATTTTGGAAAGTGCATTGTATTGACCAACAAAAATTATAATTTCGTTTAGATCAATATTGGAAATCTAAATATAAATACCAATTAAATAAGTGTAATTTTAATTCGTTTAATCTGTTCCTGTTGCAAATAAACAATAAATCATGTTCTTCTAAATAAAGTACTTCACTTTAAAACAAAAATCTGAGGATTGAAACCAACCCATGAATATAGGTCTTGAAATGGACCTGATAACATGGGAGTAGATTTAAATGTTAATTACAAATTTAGGTAGCGTAAAACAGCACTAAGGTAACACTTTTTATTTAGTGTTCGACTTTAATCATGGATTTCCATGTATTAAATTTTGACATATAACTAACGACTAAACTGGAGATTAAATAAGTTATTGGTATGGGGATTTTCTAAAATCTGGAGATTTTCTTTTAAGCTTAACACTAAATTTGATTATTAGTAAGGCCCTATGTGTTGCACTTTATCGTTGGATGAAGATTTATTTTATATTTTTTTCTAAATAAAAAACACATAATTTAAATATTATTATTTGTATCTTAAAAAATTGAAAACTAAAATATTACAAAACAATAATTTGAGCTGCTATATCCAAATGTTGTTATCTACATCTGATGATATTTCATTAGCCGTGTTTTTTTGGAAAAGTTATCCGTATTACAGTAGGATTTTATATGAATAACAACATCCGCAGTAGGATCACTGCCGATAACATCGGCAGTAGGATCACTGCCGATAAAAAGAGAAGTGAAATCCTGCTGCGGATAGAGATTTGACGTTTATTCGAGTATCGGCAGTGATCCTACTGTGGATGTTGTATTTGTTTTTCATATAAAATCCTACTTTACTACGGATAACTTTTCCAAAAAAACACGGCTATTTTGACACTTTTAAAATTTATTGAGCCAAAAATGGGCATTTAGTTTATAAGGGTGTTTAAAAGCTTGTTTAATTTAAAAGCTCTTGATGAAACCAAAACATCCCATTTTAAGGTTTAGAAGCCTGTTAAATGTTTAAAAGTCCTTCGCGAAATCGGGCATTAGTTTAACAACTGTTTATCTGCTAAAATAAAAAATATGGGCTTATGGGACTCCGCGCACATACAGAAACTTGATTTAAGCAACTAAAATGTTTGGTGCAAAGTTTTAAACAGCATAGAAAGAATAAGAAATTAAATTGCAATCAATTAGGTCAATAATAAAAAAAGATTCTCAGGGGGGTTCTGTGATGTGTTAGAATTTAAAATCATATTGAAAGGTAGGTGCTGAATTCATAAAAATATTTCAAATATTTAGTTCTCAATGAAATAAAATTTTACTGTGCTCCATTTTGGTCTGATTACTTACATATCTTAACCTCCTGTGATTTTTTTTAAAGCAGGTGAATTAGACTTGTGTATGATGAACTAAAATTGAACCACTGGTATGCATATCTAAGAATTTTTGTTGTTGAGCATTATTTTCTATCATGAATATATCCAGAAATTGCCAAAGTAGCAAAAATGGACATAAAACATACGAATTTTGTTAGATATCGAAATATGGATTTTCTAAGAAATTACCAAATTTTCCATAATAAAAATGTAGTATTTGCACCTGAACGAGCCCGATGTGAAATTTGTGGATTGTAATTTTTTATTGTAGTCAAACAGTTCTACGACAAAAAAAAAATCAATACCATTTGTCAGTGTCAAATGTTGGCGTTTTTAATTTTACCATTTTGATTTTAATCAAACACGCTTTTTCAAATAGAAGCATCATTTTAACTTAAAAAAAAAGATAAAAATCACTTAAAATGTCTAAAGCCCATCCACCAGAATTAAAAAAGTGAGCTAATTTTATAAAAACAGTTTCAAATTGAATGCATTTTCTATTTTTCTTCAAGATATATGGATAAACGTATGTTGCTCAAACTTAATGGCGGTCGATCTGTAGCCGGAATTTTACGTGGTTTCGATCCTTTTATGAATGTGGTCCTTGACGAGACTGTTGAGGAGTGTAAGGATAGTACGAGAAATAATATTGGAATGGTGGTAATATAAATTGTCTAATATGAACAAAGTTGCATATCTAATAAATGCAAATATTCCTTGCAGGTAATTCGCGGAAATAGCATAGTAATGGTGGAGGCGTTGGATAGAGTTTAGTGCCGACCACCGAGGGTATGGTGGGTCCTAACTATTTGTTTAAGCTATTCCATTCAAAACAAAATGAATAAACTAAGTTTAGGAAAATCAATTTTTAGTTGCTAGTTTTATTAGTTAGAAATTCTAACTTAAATCCCAAACCAATTTGCCACTGGATAAAAAAAAACGATGACTTGACTGTGGGGAACCGGTGCTCATTTACCGGTTACTTCGAGTTGTCCACAGCTATTATTTTCTATCGAGTCCCAACAGCTATGAGAAGGATTTGTTACTTCTATGTATATATTATTCAGTGGATCTTGAATTCAGTTCCAAAATTTCTTATTCAAAATGATCTGAAAAAAATATGGAAAAGTAACTTCTCATCCTGTGTGGCTAAAGACGATACACATCAGAATTCCAATTCAATCAGCTATTTGATATGTATCACTCACGGAATGGGGATTGAGAATGGATTCTTTTTTATTTAAATGAAGTTATAAAGGCTTATATTTCTTTTAAAGTAGAGCTTTAAAAAAAATTACTATTAGAATTAACATGGGTCAGGGTACATCAACGTAAGCTTTTACTTAAATTTTTAGTAAATCATGTCGGCATTGGAAATAGAGAAGAACAATTTACATGTATGTACATGTCCAAGAATCATTTCCCAAAGTAATTTTCGTAGAAGAAATAAAAATGAGAACCGGATAACTGCAGTTTTTTGCGAGATAGGGTTTTACGAGCAGGTACCCTGCAGCCCTAATCTGTATTTCGTTCCGAAAGTAAAGTTTTCGAAAACGTATATTTGGTACTCTCAATGTCTAAAGCGGAATGAAATCCATATCTGGTAATACGTTTCGGTATGTCAAAAGCATTCAAATACGGAAAAATTATTTCTACAACAATTGTGATAACGAAACTAACAAGGAATGTATTAGAATTGACTTTCGGAACGAAATGCAGAGTAGGGCTCCCAGATATTAAAAAAAATCGTTTCGTTCTTTATAGTAAAATGACAACTCCTGGAGTTGTCTTGTTTTTGCGCCGTACTAAATAAGCTTTTCATAGACAGTTAAACGGAACTTTTAAGATCACAGTAGGTATATGCCATGCGTGTTTGGTATTTGGTTTAGTTTAAATTTATTGTATTGCAATGCAACAGTTGTTGATCCGCACTCCTCCCATTTTAATATCCAGAACTTCAAACCCAATGTGCATCGGTACCCCGTCTTAGATCCTTCCCCATTTTCCATCGCAGTCAGTTAAGATGTAACCCTGTATGTATCACCATCTTTAAAAACATGGGTTTTTTTTAAATGCATTTTTGTTGTCAAATGTGAATATCTCTTTGTATGCTCTGAATAGTTATTAAACCTGCCCATATTTTGTTTTTATTTTATTGTTCGTAAGATTATTTTTTTTACTTAATTCACTACATTTATATGAGAATAATAAACAAAACACACAACACATATACAAACTCGATTTTGGTAAGATTTAATGAAGCGCCACACCACGAAACATTAGATTTGTTGTAAGCCCCATTTGCAGTTTTTCACCAGAATCATTTAAAACTTCGGTCATAGTCTAGAATTATAGAAAAATGAATTGATAAATACGCAAACCATAATTTATAATTGCTATAATATATGTGCAATTTATTAAAATAGTTATTTAATCTCGTAGCCATAATAACAGAAAAGTTGTTGGGACGGCATTATGTTTAACAAACTTCAGTTTAAAAAGTTGCAATTGTATTATCTTAATTTTAAAAACGTAGCTTACTTTACAGATAAGTGAAGTATCAAACAAATAAAGTCAGCTTTACAATGTAATCCTACTAATATTATAAATGTGAATGTTACGATGTATGGATGTTTGTTACTCAATAACGCTTGAACAACTGAATGCATCTTGATAAAATTTAACACACACAATAGTTATAGTCTGGATTACCGTATAGGCTACTTTTTTTTTATTATCAGGGGAGGGGCATTGGGTGGTCTAAACACCCCAAAATTATTTATCTCTACTTCTATCTTCGCATTGCACTGAAATGTAGTACATATACATAAGTAGTTGCATTAAATGCCATACTTTGTGGTGCGGGCCCAGAGGAGGGGCATTGTGTGATTAATTTACCTAAGCAGTAACGATAAAAACACTCAAAAAAGTTTTAAAAAAAATAAAATTCTACGAATTAAAAACAAAAAAAATTTGACAAATATTTGTGTGTCTTTGAATTTAAACTATTTTAAGGTAAGTTAAACTTTATGTGCCTACAGGTTTAACTACATACATTGTTATAGGATAGTTACATACGTATGTGATTTGCTCATTGTTTGTTAGTTTTTTCAAAATATCCTTCGCTTGGCTCCATTACCTTTAAGAAAAGGACTTGATTGGATTTATTGGTTTGCTTTTTACTTGCGATATAGGTACTATAGGGCAAGTTCTGCATTTGGAAAAAAAATCGAACTCGAGATTTTGATCAAATTTGACATTACGATGATAGCGAAGACGAATAAAGTGGGTCTGGCAATTCCGTCTGTCTGTCTGTATGTCTGTACCTCGATCTAGAGCCCAAGCCACTGGACCTATTTTCTTCAAACTCGGTAGTTATGGGTCTTCGGTGATTCCCTAGAGGGGAAATTGAAATTTTTTTTTTAGCTCTAAAATTAACGGTACCCCCCATACACCCGTAATGCAAAATCTTATTTATCTCGAAAACGGCTCTAACGATTTTGATAAAAAAAATTAGGTGTGATATTATGGAAATGGACTACGTTTTGGTAAAAAAAAAATTTGGGGCAAAATGTTATTAACGGTACCTGTCATAGAACCGTTTTATTGATTTTCGACTTTCTCATTAACGGCTCTAACGATTTTATCCAAAAATTTTCAGCAGGAGCCCCCCTAAGTTTAAAATAATATTGTATATAAAAATATTCGAAAAATTATTTTTTGGGTTTTTTAAAAAAAATTTTTTTTTTGAAAAATCAATATCTTCAAAACCTATGAACGATTATTTTTTGAAATTATTTCCTAAAATCAATATTATTAAATACTTAAAATTCGCATCCCACATTTTTTTCTTGAAAAATTTTAAAGAAATTTCTTATATACAAAATTAATTTATTTAATAATAAAACGATTTTTTAAAGTTTGTTTGCATAAATTCATAATTTTCTAGAAATCAGACGGAAATTTCATGTTAAATTCATGTTTTATATTTATAAAATGTATCTTAAATTCCAAAGTACTTTTACATAAGAGCAAGTTCGTGCGATCCAGTCGTGCATTTTATTTGTTTTAATCCAGGTACATGGATACGTTAAATAAAAATAATTCGTAAGCTTTCAACTTCTCATGTTGAACAGGAGATCAGTTGTGACAGCTCTTGGCTAAGCTTAACGTGTTTATTATTTCAGTGGTAAGTCGTCTTTTTCAAATAGTAGAGCTGTTCAACGATGACACGCAGAAGTAAAATAAACACCCAAAAACAACATTCCGTACTTCACACAAGATTTCCATTTACACAAGATTTCCAATGCAAGAAAAACTGAGCGAATATACAGAAACTTTTAGACACATGATTTATTTTGAAAAACTTCAGTTGAAAAAAAAATTTGCTTGCGGGAGTTCCCGCACGGGTACGCTAGTTAATTAATATCTTTCTAATCAAGGAGGTTAAAAATGATAACTTTGATTGAAATTGCTACAATCTTGGAAAGTTACTTACATTACTTACAAGATACGCATGTGAATTATTAAATGCAGATTCTTATTATGAATAGCAATTTGCTTAAATTAAGTTCGCTGAAAATGTCAAAACCTTCGCTAATTTACTTAGCGTGGTATTACAAATAGCGAATGTTCGCTAATCTAACCGCTTAAAGTGTGAAATCCAATCTAAACAATTTATTTACTGATGAATCGAAAATTGAAGTACCATTCCAAACCAGAACCGGAATACGGCCATTATCACAGGCAGTCAGGCGGCTGTTAAAGCCATTAATTCTAGTACATAATCCCCCATATTGGTACAGCAATGCCGGTATGAACTTGTTAGCCTCAATATAAAACACAATGTCATTCTTATCTGGGTTCCGGGTTATTGTGACTAGGCAAGGATCGGCCCAATATTCTTTCAATTTTTTTAGCGAAGCAAACCGTAGGTGGAGTAGTTTAACTAACTAAATCTGACCCACTTATACTAAATCCCGAACACTTGATCTGATATACAGACCCAGGCAAGACAGCCAGGATCGTAGCTACCTGTAGCAGACATTGGCCAATAGGAGAGCATGCAGTGAAACTAGACATTCCTCACAACACTCACTGTCATAGCTGTGGGGACCAGCGGGAAAATCTAACAGTCGTCCATTTCCTCTGCAAATGCCCTGCTCTAGCCAAATTTAGAGCACAATCATGAGAAAGAGCATTTTTTGACAACTTAGATGAACTTTCGGAAACGAAGATTAAAAACTTGATCTCGTTTCGCAACGCGACGAAATGACTCTAGCACGAACTTCGGTTACTTCTGTGCCGTGCCCTCCATTTGATTCTTTAAATCCCGAGCTATCTTTAATTGAGGGCTTTAACAAAGTTTTACGGTGTGGATGATCACTCGATCGGATTGGCTACTGTTTCAGCACCAATTTACAAGATGCCTTGCTGGACCAGTGAGTGAGGCTGATTGAGTGATCCAATTTCTGTATGATTGTGCAGAAGCAAACACAAATTAAAGACATCAAAACCTACTAGATCCTTTCATATTTTTAACTTAATCCAAACTGGATGACTTTGTGAGAATGTCCACAATTTTCCTTATTAATTCTATCCACAGGTTTATAAGAGTTATGGTATCAAAATGGCTAGACTGCCAGTGGTCGCCATTTCTACCTACCTACCTTAGAGAAATATAAAAAGATCCATCAGTGCAAAAAAGTTAGATTACATACACACATACTTTGCATTCTATGCATTTTTTTTAATTGAAGCATATCTATAACATTGCTGATCGCGTATAACAAGATTTTTTTCCACTTTTGTATTCGAAGAAACAAACAACCTAAATATCTTAATTGAATTTTCTTACCTCTCCAACTGGCTCTGCAATTGTTATTTTGGCCACTCGACCTAAACGAGACTCCTTGATAATTCCGTGGGCATCAGCTTTGTGTTGTGTTAAATTGTATTTTTGTATAAATCCAGCCCCACATATTTCACATCTGAATCGCTCTCCTGTATGCCTTCTTATATGTGCTTTCAAATCATTACATTGAGCAAAAGCCTTGGGACAATGCATACACTGATAGGGTTTTTCGCCGGTATGAATTCGCATGTGCACAGACAATTTGTATGGTCGCGGGAAACCTTTACCGCATACATTGCAAAAGTGTGTCTTTTCTCCCGTATGACACCTGCAGAAGATAAATTTTAAATATACAAAAAATACGGGACCATACAACATAGGGAATTATTGTAGGTACTTACTTTTCATGCGCCTTTAAGTCCGTAGAACGTGGAAAACCCTTATCGCAGTACTGACATTTGTACGGTCGTTCACCATTGTGTCTTCGCATATGAATAATAAGATAATTTTTTCTTGGAAAACATAAACCACACTCCGAACACAGAAAGGGTTTATCCTTGCTGTGTGATTTTCCATGCTCTTTGAGGGCTTCACTTGTTTCAAATACAACGGAGCAAAGTTTACACTTCCAACATTTTTCTGTGTGCTTTAGCATATGCTTTTGAAGATAAGCCTTTGAGCTGTATGACTTATTGCAGTATTCACAAACCTCCCCTTTGATTTGTCGGCTATTCGGATCATTTGAATGATGCATTTCTCTGTGACGTTTAAGGTGATCTGCACGACCATAACTGGCACCGCAGCTATCACATTGGAATGGCTTTACTGGGTTATGTTTTGTCATGTGGTTTTTCAGGTGATCTGCTCTATTGAATCGCATCTCACACAACGTACATTGGAATGCTTTTTCTTGAGTGTGTGATAAGAAATGTCTTTTAACGTGATAAGAAGACTTAAAGGTTTTCTCACACAAGTTACACCCGAATTTTCCATCTTCTATTCTGTGGAAACAATCGAAAGTTGTTTCTCTTTTTTCACGCTTTTCTATCTTAGGAGGAGTGTAGATATTTTCGGTGATGTTGAATTCTGCCTTTTCTTGTTTTATTGTAACTTTGTTTTCTACAAAAATTAAAAGAGATAAAAAACAAACAATTAATTTATTAGATAGAGCATAACAACAGTAACAAATCCAGAAGTTAAGGTGAAGTAAAATGACGGCGCCTTTGAGTTGAGATAGTTAAACTAGCAGTTAAAATTATTTAAAACAAAATGTACTCTGAATAATTTATCTAAAGTTGCAAAAGGCATCGAAATGTATTTAGTTAATATGTATTATGAAAGTATGACAAGGCGTACATTTATTTTTTTCTTAACCATTTGTCTAACTCTCTGAACGAGTCAGGGGGAATTAATTTATCCTGACAGGGGAAACAACTTTGTGTATCAGTTATAAATGTTATTCTTCAGACAAATCTATGGGGTTTCTCATTTGTAAATTCAGATGGCAATCCAAAAAAAGATTATTTTGTCATTCCATTCGTTTGATTTCTGTCTGTGTCATTAATAAACAAAATTATCCTTTGTTTACTTTCTTTCAGTACAGAAATATGAGCTTGATAAATTTACCAATTCATTTCAAACTGCTTTTATTTTTTACGATAAATAATTTCCCTCATGTTTTGGAAATAATGTTCACAATTGAAATAAATTATCCAAACCTTAAACCAAGTTTGCAAGCTGACAGCTGGAAATTATTTTTGCATCAGTGCAGAGCTGTTGCGGATTTCTTAGATGCCGACGGGGTATGTGCTGGCATGCTTGATCGGCCTCCCGAATTTGCACTCTGACAATGGAAAACAATTCACATCGTCTGAGTTTGCTAAGTTTTTGGAATGCTATGGCGTGCAAAATGTTCGGACAGCATTTTAATCTCCGCAGGCAAATATATCAGAGAGAGAGAGTGAACCGAAGTATCTTAAATAAGATGAGAGTATTTGTACGAGATGAACAATACCTCTCAAGCATAGTTTGCGCTTTGAGGTCTGATAACCATGAATCTCTCGGATGTCAATCCTATTTTGCAATGTTCGGCCAAAATAAGGTTAACCATGGATCAGCGTACAAGATTCTAAGAAATTTAGGAGCTTTTCACGAACCCGAACAAGATGTTGTGCCATGCGAAGCAAAAATTGCATTTGCACGTCAGAAGTTCTTCAAAAACTTACAAAACGCACATGAGCGGTCGATGGTTACTTACAATACTAGGTAAAGGCCAACTTCGTCCGGAATTCTTCTATTGAAACTTTGCTCAGAGCAATTTTATTAAATGTCAGAATTCAAAATTCCTCAAGGCTTTTGTTCTCATGCATGCACATAATACAAATTTACATGTTATCCAAATGCTAAAAATTTGACATTAGACTTTATATAACAAAAGAATTAATATAGAAAGCCAGAGACTACTTTTTGGAAACAGATTTAGCCCTCTCAGGCACAAGATCCTCTACCAGACCCACCGTTTGTTTTAAATCTCGGGAAGCGGTCAGATGATGTTTTTTCTTTGTACGAGGAAATTTACTGGCCGTTTTTAAAACAAAAATAATGGAGGATATCTACAATTTTCTTGCCACTTTCTCGCATAAGTTAGTAACGTCGAAATAAATATTTGCGTTTTTAGGTGGAGCATTCCATCCCAAAATAACCGGCAATTTGATCCAACCCAAAAACCGTTACTACCTTATTACAGGTTTAACTTGACAAAAAAAATTATTTGGTAACAAAATACAAAGAATTTTTAAAACTTTAAGCGTTTAGTATTCAATAAGGAAAACATATGAACAAAATTTACATAAACACTCATGTTCTGCATTTCTATCGAATTCACACTGATGTACTACTTTTCGATCGTTTTCGACTTATAATAACCGATGACTTACTGCACATATATTTTGAGTCCTCAAAACGTTATTTTACAGGACATTTTGTACTGCCTTCAGCGAAACAATGAAGTTGATTAGAAGTTTCAGATAAGAGATCTTTTATGAAAATAAGGAAGACACTCTTCAAGACAAAACGGAGCCTTGGGGCAAACCAGCATTTATTTTATAAATATCAGACTTAAAAACGTCCTGAACAACTCGAATTGAATGATCAGAAAGTAATTTCTAATTAAACAAAGAAGAGACTCATCGATACCAAATGCATGTATTTTCGATAAGATATATCAAATTCTTTAGAAATCAAATCAAATTTGATTCTCCAAAATGATGTAAGCATTGGCTCCACTTTTGGGTGAGATATTTCATCAGATCACCATTGGACCTATTGTTACCAAAGGCGTACCGCCGGTTATTAAAGAGCTGATTGTTGTTGGAATGATTTTGCAAGCGTTAAAGGACACCTTTTCAGAACAATGGGGAGAATACTATCCGGGCACGCAGATTTGTGTATATCGAGATCTTTCAGTACTGTTGCAACTGAACGAGTGCGAAAGCAGATTTTTCCCATAAAATCGTTTACGCTCTGGAGTCATGTCACTCTCTGGTAGCGTCAAATTAACAGTAACCTGTGCTGCAAATAAAATGGCTTTATCTATTGAGCTTCCAACAGGAGTGTCATTGAAGACGAGCGTTGGTACCGAGGGTTTCGAGTGATTCGAACGTTTTTTATAAATGACCATTTTTACTACCTTGGGGACATTATAGTATTTTTGCCTTCATTGTTGGTCATGCAAATATTTTGTTTGTCGAATATTATCATATGACCTTAATACACTAATAGTGTATTTATCAGGGTCAGAGGTAAGAAACAAGTCTAGGGTGTTCGCGGATTGACCTGTAATGTCAAGAATCAGAATAGACTCGTTAACGAGCTGACTCAGGTGGTTTAACTCTGAAAAATCTCGGCATACCTTCTTTCCAGAATAACGCACCCACCAAGAATTGTGTTCATTGAAATCGCCCGTAATGACGATTTCACTGTGGGCATAATGATCAGCGTTTCCACCACCTTTGATAAAAGAGACGGTAATTAGAGGGTAAGGAAGATTCGCCTAATTTGGGGACCGGTTGGATAAATGTCATTTTCTATCTACTCGGAAAAAGATCCGAAAGGTAGTACAAATAGAAAAGTTTACGCATTGGTTTTGCCACAGTAGAAGGACACCCCTTCAGAACTAAAGGAGATATACAGTCTGGACCAGCGTATTTGTGTATTTAATTGTCCTTGAGGATTCTTGCGAACGCACGAGTGTGAAAGAAGATTTTTCCCGTAGAATAGTTTACGCTCTCAAGTCAGTCATAAAACTTTGTGGCAAAATTTGCAGCGTTATAAGCTAATTAGATTTTTCTTTCGAGCTGACAAAAGGGGTGTTATTTTTTTTGATTTACAAACGAAATATTTATTAATTAAAGAACGATTGGAAATAAAATAAATCTAGAATCGAGGATCCCAAATTATATTTATGCATTTGATTTTTTGTTCGTTCTATTTTGAAATTTGTCTGAAATTAGTGACAATACGAGTAAATGAATTTTCTTCTGAGAACTATGTAATCTTAATCGTGAACCCTTGTACCAAATTGATATCTATTCATCAAACTGTTCAACTCCAATTAAATGTTCGATTTGCTAACCGTAGTAAAACCATTTAAATAAGGAACTTTCTCTTTTGCCGTATAACAATTTACAGATCGACACTTTGTTGAGTTCCTGATCAATTGATTAAGAATGATAAAAATGTTTCAACACAAATAGGTCTTGGATTTATTCTTGTGCTGTAAATAAACAATCCACCGGCTGTACATTTTTTTTCATGATTTCTACAGGCTCAATAATAGAATGAGTTGTATGAAATTCCATGTATGCATGACTGAGATCCGTACATGTATTTTTATTCTACCCAATGCAACAAACAGAAAATTAGACAATAGGTACTACTACTTTACAATTTTGATCGAGCTTTGAAATTAGTAATAGTTATATACAATTAAATTTTGTTTTGGAAGGGAAAACATTGAATAAAAATTTTATTTATCTAAAGTTTTCATTTTCAAATATTTTCTGACCATTATAATGATAATCGTTTTACTGAAATTCCAAATACTATGTCCTGAGCCTTGGTTTTACTTGTCGTATAGAAAAACAACTGTCGAAATAAAGGTGAATATTGCATAATTTAAGATGAAAAAGCAAGCAGAGCTCTTAGAAATCTAATCTGTGAGTATTTTCTATAGTGAAATAAGAATATTTCTCTTAATAAATACAAAATAATAAATATGACTTGTATTTTGGTTTAAAAGTAACTCACAAAATCAGACACAATGTGGATTGAATGCGAATAAAAAACCGAACTAGATCAAATTACAGAACACTGAATTTCAAATTCAAAATTCCTTTCACAATTTTCAATTTAATCGGTTTGTTAAAATCTTAATTACTTTCGCGGAATGCAGATGAAAGACAAAGAATTACCTTCATTTTGCGGAGTTTGTGATTCCGTTATTTCTGCCTCACATTTAATAAAACTGTTTGCCGCCACAAATTCAGTATTCTTGATAGCTCCATCTTCATCTGAATCTAAACCGTCATTATCATCGTTGTCATCGTCTTCATCATCATCTTCATCATCATCGCCATCACCACCGCCTTCGTTATCAAAATCATTTGATATTTCTTCATCATCTTCATTTGTGTAGTTTCTGTATGCTTCAGGTTCAGCGAGCAACTCCAAATCATTTTCAAATGTATCTCTAGTTTTGATTGAAGAAAAAAAAAAAACATTAGCTGGCAAACGTAATAAAAGTGAATAATCAAACCAATACATTTCAGTATTTTGCTCCTGTTTAAGAATATGGGTAGAATCTAGTTGGTGAATGGTTAGCATGTGTCGATTAAGACGGTTTTTGCTTGAAAAATGTTTGTAACACACGAGACATTCGATAAATGGCTTAGCCTCTCCTTTTATTACACCATCTGCATTACATTCTCCGTCTTCCAATATTTGGCTTGACGGATCGCCATCCTTCTCAATTAATGCCCTGTAATACAAAAGAAAGACAAACAACTTTAAACTGCATGAAACTTATGTGTTCAAATCAAATACGTTTCTATTCCAAAGCTAATTTCAGAAGATTGAATTTTGTGGACATTTCTTATATGGCGAGTAACGTGATCTCTACGTGTGAACATTTTATTACAAACATAACACTGGTTCGAAGAGTTGTGGTAGCCAATTTCTGGATGTGCCGCACTAATGTGACTTTTTAATCCTGCCAAGCGGTTGAATGTTTTATTACATATACGACACAGATTGGCCGACCCTTTGTGTGCAATGGCTCGGTGTTCCTATAGTAAATTTTGTTACAAAAGAAAATAATAATGTGTCCCGACCCCATTATTACCCGCAATCGCTCATATTTGATAAATTTTTGATCGCACTTCTCGCATGGGTACAGAGTGGAATCTATGGTTTGGGTGCTTTTTTCCTCAGTGGGTATGGGTTTCATGTCTTCAATTGCTTGGTATTTATTGATTGAATCCAAATATGTAACAAGTTTACGATGAGATTGCTCAAAGTCCTTTTTGAAGGAGTAAGCACTTTCAACTCGTTCGATGCATTCATAACATATAAGATGCGGAAAATCGTCATGCCGGTGGACCTGAAATAGTTATTCTTAAAAGGTCCAAAGGAAACTTTCTCATATAAAAAACTTACTTTGTAAATTGTTAGTTCAGAAATCATATCGCAGATACTGACCCCACCGATTTTCTTTGGTTCTTCGAACAACAATACAGATTCCAAATTGGTTTTGAGACAAACCCTGCACATTTTTTCGATATCAAAATCCATGGTTTCGGTTCTACTTTATTTTGAGAAAAGAATTATTATTTTGTTAAATAAAATATTCCTGAGAAAGTTTACATTTCTGTATGTACAAACTATAAAATTACGAATGCGTTGGACATTTTTTTGTATGGAATGGTAACAGCAGCTGCTGTCAAACAAGTAACGCAAGCAGAACACAACTTAACGTAATTGGATTATCTGTACGTCATTTTTTCAACTAAGGGCAACCGTTACACTTTCTTGGAAAAGATTTACTACCATGTTTGTTTATATTAGCTGTTTTTTTTACATTTTCAATATAGCCTAGTACGCAGATCGGGAAAAATTTTGTCTCCCATACATTTTTTTTCCTGGGACAAATTTTGTCTCGGATATTTTTCCGAGCAGTACGCAGTTTGCGCGCAAAATTCATACTATTGTGAATTGCTCTTCAAAATGTCTCCACTAAATTTTGCCAGGAAAAAGAATGATACAAGCATTCTTTTGCGGGACAAATTTTGACAGCCACCGTATTTCCGA
The DNA here is from genome assembly GCA_911387755.1 of Chrysotoxum bicinctum. Taxonomy (NCBI): domain Eukaryota; kingdom Metazoa; phylum Arthropoda; class Insecta; order Diptera; family Syrphidae; genus Chrysotoxum; species Chrysotoxum bicinctum. Next base: position 99,408,945 of record OU426989.1, read on the forward strand.
AAGCGATTTTTGTCAATTCTGATTTTATGTAAAAGGTGCTGATGCTTGTCTTGAGATCATCAAGAGGAGATTCCAAAAAGATATGAACGACTTTTGTAAGACAACCCGTTCCAGAGATACACTGAAAAACACATTAAATTAGATTTCATCTCTCCAACTTTCAAATTTTTGCGCAAGATTTGGAAAAGTTTTGTAGAGATTAAAATTGTAGAGATAAAATTTGTCTTGTCTCGATCTGCGTACTAGGCTTATGCGAAGATAAAAAAAACGATGTCGGAGAAAACTATTCACATGTTGAATGCAACAACAACTAAGCGACTATGGGCATCAGCGATGCCCCGAGAATTTTCGGGGCATAATTTTTATCGAGGCTTAAAACTGTGCTACCAAAGCGATGAATTGTATACAAACGTCAGATAAAAGAAAACAAGAAGAAAATTGTTTTTTTATTCAGTTGACGTTGACAGCTGCGCCCATAATATCTAGTTTCCAATATCTAGTTTCAAATATCTAGTTATAAAAATTTGTCCATTCTCTAATTTGTGAAAGACGTTGAATAAGAAGTATTTCTTATTCTATGGTGAAAGATAGCGACGAAGGATGGAAATGTCAAAAATGTTCGATAGAAGATATGAGAAAGAGATGAGATTTGTTTTGTTTTAAAATGTCATTCCACAGCACGGAGCTGCCAATTAAAGCTGTAAAAAAAACACACCTATTCATTTTCTGTACAGCCTAGTACGCAGATCGAGACAAGACAAATTTTATCTCTACAATTTTAATCTCTACAAAAATTTTCCAAATCTCGCGCAAAAGTTTGAAGTTGGAGAGATGAAATCTAATTTAATGTGTTTTTTAGTGTATCTCTGAAAGGGGTTGTCTTACAAAACTCGTTCATACCATACCTTTTTGGAATCTCCTCTCGATGCTTTCAAGAGAAGTATCAGCACATTTACATAAAACCAGTTTTGACAAAAATCAATTTCGGCAATACGGTGGCTGTCAAAATTTGTCCCGCAAAATAATGCTTGTATCATTCTTTTTCCTGGCAAAATTTAGTGGAGACATTTTGTACAGCAATGCGCAAAAGTATGAATTTTGCGCGCGAACTGCGTGCTGCTCGGAAAAATATCCAAGACAAAATTTGGCCCAAAAAAAAAAAATGTATGGGAGACAAAATTTTTCCCGATCTGCGTACTAGGCTTAAGGATATAAACACTCAACTTCGACAAACACTATAGGGGTATTCCTGATTTGGTGCAACGAGCCTAGTAAAAATGCGAAATTTTATTATTTTTAAGTAGACCGTGAACACACTTTTTCTCACCTGTTTGCAACAGTGAAGTAAATATCAAAATGAGTTTGGCATTTGTTTTTTGTTTTGAAAATTTAATTTTTATAAGAATTGAAGTTTGTTCAAGTTTGTTAAAGATGCAAAAAAAAAAAAAAAACAACAGAAAAAGAAAATATCACAGAATTTTTAATAAAAGATGCTACAGATAAAATTACATATGTGGATCGAAGGTATCAAATAAAATTCAGGCCGAAAATCATAAAAAAGCTACATAGTATGTACATACATAGATGCATGTATATTTTTTCAGAAAATGGGTTTTCCCTCCGGCGCACATAGGGAAAAATGGCCTGATTACGGCGACAAAAGTATAAAAATGAACTTCGGCTAAATATAAAATTTTTGGGTTCAAAATTTTATTAAATATCCAATTCTTAAGGAAACATAATGTTCGAATTTCTACATTTAAAATTTCTATTTCTATTATGTTCAAAACCAAGCTTATATTAAAGCTTGGTTTTGAACATGTGCGGTCGTTTCGAGCTTTTGTAAAATATTTTGTTATGGATCTGTTAGCACATAGTAAGTACTTTATTTAGACATAAAAAACCGTTATATAAATCAATTATTTAATTAATACAGAAATATCCTTAAATATTTATGTAGTCCAAATGGTGGCTGTTGTTTTTAATACGATTTCTCTGAGGCTTTTAAAAAAAGGTCCACTTTGGTCCGCCTTAATTTTTTGTTTAAACATTAGCTCATAGTCTTGTTGTAACGGGCTATAATTTTCAGTTGCACGTTTTCGAATAATTAATATTTGTTTACAGCTAGTCGAGATCACTCCACGGAGGAGCCAACATTGATTTCAAGAAAAGAATTGTACTTTATATTAAAAGTGAAAATTTAATTCTATGTTTGCCAGCTAAATGTTTGATAAAATATATTTTGAACAAATTAAAATCCGAAAAAATGTTTAAAATCGTTTAAAAATGTTTGTGTCAAGGTTATTCGTTAAATTGAAACAGTGTCATCGGTTTCATAACAGACTTATAGAAAAACATGAAGACTGGTTAAAGTAGAGTTTGAAATACTTGCAAGAATATCAAGAAACCGTTATTAAAAGACAACAACGAAGACCAAAAAACTCCTTTATATCAACACCCCAAGGTTCAAAACAACGAAATGTAAAGAGAATTGTAAACCAAATACAATCTGAAAGTACAGCTAGTACAACCTAGTACAAGATAAAAACCAAGCTCATCGTTAACAAAATCGTGTCGGCCTATCGAATTTAAATTAATTAAGGAAAGCACCGAAACTACAAGACAAGAATTCAACAACATTCAAAACCAACTTAAAGCTATTCCACCAATGTCTTATTTTTGTCTTTTATTAAACTGTGAACTATGCCTTGTTTGGTTTTTCGTTAAATAAAAGTTATATAAGAATTTTTTACTATTATTTTAAAAAATAATATTTTCTTGTAGTTCAAAAACTTTAACACATTGAAATAGTTAAGAAACATCTAGGACATGCGCAACAAACATTATTTTGTCGAAATATAAACAAAAATAATTTTGTCGCCATAACTAGGTCATTTTGCCCTGTGTGCGGCTGCGCTTCTTTTTTTCTTTTAGGTCCATTTAATTTAATAAAATAAAAAGAACAAAAAGATATTTCTTTCGGTTTCCAAAGACTTTTAAATTTTAAAAGCAAGTGGCTCTTGCTGAGCTGTCAAAAATGCGACTTCAAATTTTATACCGTTGTATTTTACTGTTGCAATAGGTTTCGGGTATAGCTAAAGTGCGACACTATTGCAAAATTGCACTCCGTATATTTTGTTGTTGTACCTGTTGCATTAGATCGTGAATACCCCTATTGTTCACTTTGAATCTTACTTAAATTTAATAAACATTGGTGTGTTACATGTATCTTTCTCACTCACTCTCTTTTCAACTCTCAATTATCAATCATGCTTGCAAATTATCTTACATAAATCCAATTTCTAAGTCAGGTTGTAAGACTGAAGTTAGTAACTACCGCCCAATTTGTAAAATTCCATCAATACCTGAGCTCTTTCGAAAAATTATATATAACAAATTAGTTTTTCTTTTGAAAGAAGTTATTTCTCAACTGCAGCATGGGTTTGTGAATGGGAGGTCTACTACTACAAACCTTTTTGTTTTTAACAATTATTTAGTTAGCTTCCTTGAAGGAGGCTCTGAATGTGACATAAGCCGTGTTTTTTTGGAAAAGTTATCCATAGTACAGTAGGATTTTATATGAATAACGAATACAACATCCGCAGTAGGATCACTGCCGATAAAAGGAGAAGTAAAATCCTGCTGCGGATAGAGATTTGACGTTCATTCGAGTATCGGCAGTGATCCTGCTGTGGATGTTGTATATGTTTTTCATATAAAATCCTACTGTACTACGGATAACTTTTCCAATAAAACACGGCTAGTGTACAAGGATTTTTCAAAGGCTGTTGATCGAGTAACTCATTCAATACTGGTATCAAAACTAAAAAAGCTAGGCTTTTTCTCTTCGATTCCAAAATGGTTTGAATCTTACCTTACAGGTAGAACACAACGCGTTCAACTCAATAATATTTTTTTCAGATTATGTGAATGTTACTTCCGGTGTTCTACAAGGTAGCCACTTAGGACCCTTATTTTTTCTAATTTCCATTAATGAAATTCCTGCATTGTTCAAAAATTGTAAAATTTTTAATGTACGCCGACGACATTGGGGGCTATCGTGAACAAAATTTCCATCGGAATTTTCCCCATCTTCGAAAATTGGAAAGGTCAATACTTCTGCACTGTTCATTGTAAGCTGGCGACTGGCCTTTTTAAATGACAGCCAAAGTCACTATGAAACTTAATTCCCAATATCAATAAATTCCAAGGGAAACTTTCAACATTATTCAAGGTGCCCCATTAAACTTTATTTTAGTAGCAGAACGCTAAAACCGAAAAGCTTATAACAATTTTAGAACGGTATTTAACGCTATTAATTTTGAAAGGCTTCCAACTAAAATATTTTTGGTGTAATGCACCATTAGAATAAAATGTTTAATTATATGAATACTTACCACAAATTATTTGCTGGCAAATAATAAATTATAAATTATGGTGCTTATTTTGACATTCTCTTTCGTTAGAAAGTGAGTCGAATTCGTTGAAACTTAATTTTGAGACTCGGCGATTAGAATGTTAATCGAACAAATCGAAAGTTCACCCAATCCATAGAAAGTTCATTCATTTGCGAAAGCTAATTCAATTTTGACATTCGAAAGAATAGAATTAAATGTCATTTTTGTGTCGTTTGAATTTTTCTGTCGAGTAAAGAACAAAACATGTAAGCTTTTAATTATTTTATGGAAAATAAATTACTTTTATTATTTTTTTTGTTGTTTTATGTTAAAAGATCGCATTCCAACTGAAAAAACCGCGAACAAAAGCAAAACTTAATTAAAATAATGGAAGAAAACCCGGAGGTAGCAAAGGGATTTTTTTTACCACCTGCGTTGATACGGAAAGAAAGAAAGCATCCACTATCCTTCTCCTCTGCACTTCTTCAACACCATCTTAATTTATAAACGACACAAATGCCATATTTTTATTTATTAATTTATGTTTTTATCCAAGAAATTTAAATTATTAAACAATAAACAAAACAATTACAAATAAACAAAGATTTCACCTTTTGGTTTTGACATTTCACAAACACTTCACTTTTGTTTTTGATATTTTAGTGTGACCAAGTGTATACGAAAAAAAATAAAAATTTAGAACGCGTCATAAACAACTTATTTTTTTAAGAATAGTTTCAAAACAGCTGAGTTGACACAAAAAATGTAATAAATATGTAGTTCTTTATGGTTAAACTTTACTTTATAATGAAAAAGTGTATTATTTATTTTGTTTCTTGATTATTTATCCAACATCTATAAAATGTTTAGAATCAAAAAAAAATGTAAAACGGTCATACTAATTCAAATAGAAATATAGTAAATGTCAAACAGCTGACAATGAAAATGAATCTTTTTTGAAGTTCATTTTATGCTATCTTTCGCAAATGAATGTTATTCGTTCGAATCTCAAAATTAAGAAAGTTCATTCGAAGGAATAGAATCATTCTAACGAATAGACTATTCATGAGAATGTCAAAATAAGCATGTATATATAAATGTAATTTAATAATCTAATTTAAATATTAATTTAATATGAAAACGACACGACTCGACACAAACAAAAAAAAAATATATCAACTGAAATGTCAGCTGTTCTTCAAAATTCCCCTTGGATAGTTTAGTCTAACAAAACTTTTTTGGATAGCTTGAGATTTCTGGGGTGGAATCGCGTAAGGTGATAGTTGACTATCAATTCGTTGATTGTCGTTTTTGCCTATAGTTGTCTCTATTATATCAATTAAGAATTATAGAGAGAGCGATGCTCAAAACGACAATCAAAAAATTGATAATCAACTATCACCTTACGCGATTCCACCCCTGTTCGATAGCTGTTTTTTCTATGGGATTACAACAACACCAACAAATGCGGATACCTTATGATACGTAGCCGAACGCGGCCATTAGTAATTAAATAACAAGGCGGAGGAAATGAAATACTTTCTGTTTTGAACTTATATAACGGTTCTATTTTTGAATTTATGAATATATACATATTTTCATTTTATGGTTTTTGTCAGTAGCAAGGTTAAGATTTATACCTACATACATAATGTATGTTTCTTGCAAGAAATAGTTATTTGAATTGAAATTTTCAATTCTGGTGAAAAGTAAAATATTGAGCATTGAGCCTAGTTTTGGACGTACTGCCAAATATAGAGCTTCTGTCCTTTGCCGCACTACTAGAATGAGGTCTATTTTACTCTTCTAGATTTTTCAACCTCATTGTATCGACATCTTCTATTAAATCCTCTTCACTTTACCTAAACGCTCGCACTTTTACACCCTATTGTTAGAATGGTAGTCATAACTCCTTGAGTGTGTGTAAATTATAAAAAGAAAACTTCGGAATCAAAAACCATTTGCAACTTATCCGTTTGGCATTCCTGATTCGAGAGTTGCGGCAGGTTCTTCCGAATTACCGAACAACAACACTATGAGTCTCTGCAAATCTGGCGTTTACTCCAAATCGATCATTTGATTGCTGATTGATAGTTGATAATGTAACGAAAGCCAATCTTATTATATTGTGTTATTTTTGTTATTTATTTTAAGTTTTAAAAGAAAAAAATCTTAATTTGTTCACATGCTATCTAGATAAGATTGATAGACCACCTCCTTTACAGTTTTACTTTCTTTTTAAAAGTTTATTTCATATTCTTAATTGAACTGAGGTTCTCTATTAACGGCAGCCCTTAAAAAATGTTAATTTCTGGCTCGCTTTTGATATCATTTGGAAAATCATCAATAGCATCAGACATATCCTTGAATAAAAATTTTAATATTTTTCAAATTAGTTTCAAATCATATTTTTCAAATTAGTACATCTATGGGGCATGTTTATGCTAACAAGGGGAGCAAAAAAAAAAAAAACAAAAGGAGGAGCAATAAGGCATTAATTTAAAGGATCACTATTTAGGTCATAAGTATGTAATTATAAATTTACCCCTTGGATTGGTTTATTTGGTTTAACTTTAGAAACTCTCCCTTTCCTTGCCTCGCCCTCAACCCCATGAACAGATATTTTATGCTGCGTCAAGAGGTAGCCTTGTACAAATCCAACTCCACATATTTCGCACTTATACCGCTCACCAGTATGTCTCCTAATGTGTGCTTTTAAGTCATTGCCCTGTGCAAAATTTTTTGGACAGTGGGAACATTGATATGGTCTTTCACCAGTATGCACTCGCATGTGCACAACTAAGTTGTACGATCGTTGGAAACCTTTGCCGCAAATTGTACACAGGTGTGTTCTCTCTCCGGTATGATATCTGCAAAAAAAAAATGCATGTAGTTTTATTAATCTCAATCAATATTGCCGTTTCATTATTACTTAACGTGAACATTTAAATCGGTTGTCCGCGGAAATGCCTTATCACAAAATTTACATTTGTACGGCTTCTCTCCGGTGTGCCTTCGCATATGGATCCGTAAATAATCATTTCTAACAAAACGCAAGCCACATTCCGAACATAAATATGGCTTCTCCTTAGCATGGGATTTATTGTGCGCTTTCAAAGCTTCTTTGGACTCAAAACCTACTGGACATAGCTTGCACTTCCAAGCTTTATTCTTATGCATGCTCATGTGTTTTTGTAGATATGCTTTAGTGCTGAATGATTTATTACAAAGTTCACAATATTCTGATTTAACGGATTGACCCTTAGCATGCTTCTTTTCTTTGTGTTGTTTCAGAATATCTGCTCGATTATAAGATCGATTGCAAATTTCACATTTAAACGCTCTAGTATTATCATGCTTGCTCATGTGATTTTTGAGATGATCAGCTCGGGTAAATCTCTTATCACAGATTTTACATGGGAATGGTTTTTCCTCTACATGCGAAAGAAAATGACGTTTAAGATGGCTGCTTCGCGTAAATGATTTATAACAAATTGAACATTTAAATTTTTTTGATACTTCTTGAGAATGCTCAACGACCAGTGAGTCATCCTTATTAGGAGTTTCTATTTTTTCAGATTTTGGAACACAGTATGGATGTACGGTGGGATTGTCATCTAGCTCTACCTTTATTGAAATATTTTGCGAATCTGTTAAATTTTAAAATGAATAGAATGAAACAAATAAAATTGATGAATATTCAATCAGTCAATGCAAGATATCAACATCAATAATTACAATGTGTAACAAAATATTAAAAAACACTTATTTATGTTCACTTTTGTATTGAACAAATTATATGGGTGATTTGTTTAGTGTTGGCTCCTGCTTTAGACATATCATAAATGTGAAGGGCCTAGTAACTGAATACTCTCAACCACTCCCGTGTGTGTGCTGTGGACAGAGACGAAGAGAATTTACAGTTTTTTGGCGAATGGCTTATATGAGAAGCACTTCTACATATTAAGAGATGCTCTTGAAGTATTTGTCACTTCCTCGGAAGATGTAGTACCCCTGGAAGGGAACCCAGATCACCGGCGAGACAGACAATCCAACGCACCAACCATTATGCCAAGGGGTAAGAGATTAATAATCTACACAGCAGACTGGGCTTCTCAAGACGGTCGAATAGTCAACATAATTGAACAATACGCTAATTGACGTATAAACCTATTTCGAGAAGCAAATATGGACTCTGACTGAGAAGGAAAAATCCAGAATAGACTCTAACAAAAAGAAATTGCGAACCGCCCAGACAATAATTAGTGGCAGTTCCCAGATAGGTACCCTTGTTATGATGATGAATGAACATCGGAAAATGTTGATAAAGGATGCCCGTATGCAGCTTCCCATTTTAAAATCGCAATGCAGGCCCTTGTCACCGAAGAAAAGGGATGTATTTATTGGCACAATGTAGGGGCAAGAAAATAACTTACTTATAGTTATTCAGGATCCAGCTGAGAATTTGGAACTATTTCAAACCTGCACAGAGTTCGGGCAAATAAATGTTCTTTCATCAGTTTTCTTCATTCTCGTTCTGAGGAGCAGGGCAAATTTTAATACAGAAGGCAGTATTTTCAATAGGTAGGTAAATAAAATAAGCGAAACTTGTTGGTCTTCAAGTAAGAGACCAAATACTTGATATCAACAAACAATCAAAAATCTTACGACCTGCTGGGATAAAACGTCACTTTTGGATAGTTGAGGAATATATGTATATGGGCATATCCCAAAAACTTTTAATATTCAAGGTAATTGGATAAAAATCTTACTTGCATTATTTATCTTGCCTTTAAATTAAATCCCTCCTTTGTTAAAGTATTGAATATAGGTGCCTTCATGCATTAACTATATAAAAACAACATTATTTTCATTCTAAGTAGCAAAAAAAAAAAAAGAAATAACGAAAAATCTTTAAATTTAGCGTGTAATTTGCATAAAACTTTATATTCTTAATTTTTTTTCTTCAACGATGTGTAATTTGCAGGAAAAAAAATTAAATTACTTTTCTGCGTGTAATAGAATTTTTTAACTTTTTCAATATTGTTGAAATTAACAAATTTAAATGCATGCCGTCTTTATAAATCTAAAGATGGTAATAAATATTTGTAGTTGTCATCAAAACGAACATTTGAGCTGAAGTCTATTCTTGTGCTATGAATACTTTTGATACAAGAGCATTTGAAAAATTGACTTTTCAAACGTAATTCGTATTCAAAAAAAGCAGTTTTTCACGTAGCACATGTATGCTATTGTTTTCATAGAATTAATTATAGCTGTAATTATTTTCTCAAAACCCCTAACTAACGAAAAAAATAGTCGCGTTAATTATAAATTCATATCTGAACTTTTATAGGCTTAACTATCCTAAAAACCAATATACATTAAAATAAATATTTATTGCATTTTTTTTTGGATTTTTGGTTCAACGGGCTGTGCCGTCGATTATAAATGAGAAACGCGGGTATTTTATTAGTTCTTACACTCTCTCTCTAAATAGAATAACTAAAGGAAAATAGTGTGCCTACAAGTAAAAACTTTTTTTTTTCGCTAAAATAAAAAGTTTTTGGGATATGTCCATATAACTCCGAATAAACATTGACTCCATGAGTGTTACCTTAATGAAGATTCAACAAAGAATTTCACTATGTTCTAGGAAATTACTTCCAATTCGGTTTGGCGAAACAAATGAGTTAAAAGTGACTGGAAGCATACTCTATGTTGTACACGATAGAAGGACGCCGTTTCTAAAGCAGGGACCCTTCATGGATCGGGAATTAAGTTCTCACGTTAAAAAGACGAACAAATAACTGCATTGCTATTTGCTTTTGAATTAGTCCTATACTAAAAACTATTATTATTAACAAATTCAACACCTATTGCGCTATGTTGACAAATAAAATTTTGAACTTATTCTCGAAAAGTCTGAAACGGCTATTTTTTTTAATGGAAGCGAAAGACCACCCAGTTAAAATAACTTTTAAGACAAATTAAATAAGCAACTTTTACCTATCATTAAAAAAATGCCAAATTAAAAAGTGCAAAATCTCAAGACGAACAATTAAGAAACTCCGGGATTCTTAGACAGCCATTGGAAAAAAATTGTTTTCGAATGGATTCCTCAATATGGTTCAGCTCGAACAACTGAGTCGTAGAACTGAGATCTAATTTAATGGACTTCGCAGATGTCAACTATAAGTCAATCCAAAATTTGATATATGTACATATATTAAAAGTTCACTAGAAACATACAAGATCCTATCCAACGTGCTTTCCGAACGTCTTTAACCGTTCTGTAATTATTTAGTCGGCAAGTACCAGTGTTGCTTCCGGCCCCAAAGATGGACCTTAGACCAAATACTCACATTGAGGAAAATTCTAGCAAAGACCAACGAATTTCAAGCCGAGACTCACCATCAATTTATCAACTTCGAAGCTGCATATGATAGCATTCATCGTCTGGACGACCTCTATATGGTGATTGCCGAACTCGGATTCTCAGGAAAAACTTTTCCAAATGTAGCATGACATTTGAAAATACACGGTGCAATGTGCAACTGCGGAGCAGCTCCTCCGAATTATTCCAAACGTGATTCGCAGATTGTGCGAAGGGCAGGCGTCAACACGGAGTGCACTATATTCAACAAATATTTCTGTCCACTGATTAGGACAAAACGTCAATATTGATAGCAAAAACTTCGAGGTAGTTAGCGAGTTCATCTACCTCGGAGATTATAACTCCACGAACGACACCTTAGTAGAGATCCGACGAAGAATTACCTCAGGAAACCGCTGCTACTTCAGTTCAGCAACAAATGGATTCAAAACTCCTCACTCCTAAGACGAATTGCACGCTCAACAAACCCCTTATTCTAACAGTCCTGCTTTACGGCGCCGAGTGCTGAACTATAAGCAGAAAGGGAAATATAATATTAGGCCCTTTTCAAAGAAAAATTCTTCAACAGATATTTGGTCCTGAGTACGAGAGGGGCGAATGGAGGAGAAGATATAACCGCGAACACTATCAGCATTACCAAGATCTGTGTATTCCAAAAAGCCAAAACACGTCCACTACATTGGCTCGAGATTCTTCGAATTCCAGCCCCTTGGTTCGTTGCGACAAGGAAAACCGAACCACCGGTTTAAAGACCAAGCCATCGCGGATCCCAGAGCGTTGAAGCAGCGTGTTCGGGATCGCAGAGGATGGAAAGCTGTCGTGTTTCAGGCAGAGAAATTTCATGGATCGGGAGTCGGTTAAGTAAGAAACATGCAAAAGTTTATATTATAATTTGGGGATGTAGTACATAATATCGGGCCAATGATAAATCCGTTTGTAGATAGAAAAATCTGTCTCCGATTTGAGCTAAAATATTGGTTATACATTTGTGTTTTTCCAGAATATGAGAATTAAATCTGCGACTAATATACTCGTATTCACCTGAGCTCTACTCAGTTTTTTGTTTAATTTTGTGTTATTCAAATATGTACCTTTATTTTTCGCATTCATTGTACTTAGCAAACCAGCTAATGGCTTGTCATCTTCGTCGCTGCTGAATGGATTTTCTGCTGCACCAATGCTTCCATCATTATTGTCTTCAGCATCTTTATTTGATACAATTTCAGAGGTATCTTCAACCTTCGTAAGATTTCCATAGTCCATTTCGGTTTCAATCAACATCTCTAATTCATTATCAACAGATGGTCTGCTTAAAAATAAACAATTCCAATAAGATAACTTACTAATGACACTTTAGGAAAGATAATATATATACTTAATTGTTGTATACTAATATTTTTAAGACATTATGATCAAGAGCATTTGAATTTCTATTCAATACCTACATTTCTTCATTTGCTTTATCTTCATCTTCAAACATTTGCCCACTTTCTATTTTGTGAATCTTTTCCATGTGTCGGTTGACATGTTCCTTTCGAGTAAATCTTCTATTACAGATGAGACATTCGTGGGGATTAAAATGTTTTATTTCCGGATGATGCGCAGCAATGTGGTTCTTAAGGTCTCCGATGCGGTTGAATGTTTTGAAACAGAATCTGCAAATGTTTGCAGTCCCTTTATGTGAGACGGTACGGTGTTCCTAATAATAATTTAGTTTGGTCTTAAAGGGTCACCATTAATTAAGACAAAAATACCATACCCTCAGGCTCCGATAGGAAACAAATTTATCATCGCATTTTTCACATGGAAATAATGTAGAGTCCTCCGTTTGAACGCACTTATCATTTTTAAATTCAGGAGTCGTGTCGATAGTTTTTTTGTTCATTGCCTCTAGATAAGTAAGAAGTTTACGATGAGATTGTTCAAATTGTTTTTTGAGATCGTATGCACTACGAACTCTGTGCATGCATTCAAAGCATATTTGATGAGGAAAATCATCATGTCGACGGATCTAAAATTAAAATAATTTTCAAAATTCATACACAATTTACTGCAAAAAATTCAAAAATACTGTAAAAATTGTCATTTCTGAAATCATTGTGGACAAGTCGACTCCGTCTATGGCATTTTGCTCGTCAAACAGCAAATATAACTCAAGATTTGATTGGAGGCACACTCTGCACATTTTATCAATATCGAAGTCCAACATTTTACTAAATTTCGCTTTTCTGTTTGATGTAATCGTAAGTTTTTAACACAAGTTTAAATTAAATTATCGACATTGTTTTGCGGAGAAGATGTTTTTTGTTTTATATCTGATTTTTGATGACAACAACTGGGGATGTGTTCACCGAGGATATTTACTACGTTTATATGAGGTATTGAAGCGAGCTTGAAGCTCGCTTCGACCCTTTGTAAACGGGTATTGAGTTCAAATGAGCTTCGTTCGACTCGATCTCACTCGCTCAGCGGTGTCGAGTCGAAGACGAAAAACCTGGGTCGAGGAGTTGGCTTAACAAAATAGTTTTGTTCAGTGACGCTGTTCGAACAGTTTGGAGCAGTTTGAAACAGAAAAGTACAACTTTTTGCTGTTCAATGAGAAATTTTCTGTTTTAAACTGTTCTGATTTGCTGTTCAATGAGTCTGTCTGGAACAGTTTAGAACAAGATTTCTTGCCCTCGCTTTTTAGTTAGAGAAAGATAGAACAGATGACTGACGGTTCTAACTTGTCTGACATTTCTCATGGAAACTGTTATGTTCTGCTCTATTCTGCTCTGTTCTGTTCTGTTCTACTCTGTACTTTTATTCACTGAACAAAACTAATGTTTCAGAATCGCTCAACACCATTTCAACTCAACTCCAAATCAAGCTCTCAACTCAAATGACGAAAAACCTGGGTCGAAAATACGATCTTTCGATACTGCATATAAACGTAGTAATTGATAATTTGACATTGGACATGTTCAAGACTTAAGTGCTTTGCACATGAGACACGAACTGCGAATTTCGAATGGTCGCGAATTTTGACATTTCGTTCACATGAAAAATTTGTTGGTCGCCGAACAGTGCGAATTGTCAAAAAACAAAAACAAAAGTAAATAAATTGAAGTAAAATGAGTGCTAGTCCCCTATTACGCGTTGCCTCATGAGACATGTCTCATTTTTTACTTTCCTTTTAAATTTGTATCCCGTGAGGCAAAAGCTATTACACGTTGACTCATGTCTCATAAGACTCATGTCTCAAATTTGACTGTTGTTCGTACTTTTTAATGCACAACACAAAATAAAATGAATTTGAGAAAAAGAAACGTCAAAATGAGACTACTAAAAATCAGCCCGGTACTCACCGGGAATATTTTTCTGCATCTCATTTCCTCATATCTGCTTTCTTTTTCGCACTTACGTGAGCCTCGTCTCGTGAGACATCGTGTAATAGGGGACTAAGCAAAATTATTTTAAGAAAACGTGGCTTTTATGCAGTTTCATTTGTTACCAAAATTTAAAAAAGAGAAAAAACTTACATGTGCATCTTCTAAATATGAATCGTCATAGATTTGGAAAATATTTCACTTTGATACCTCAACTAGAAAGAGTTTTTAGATTCGAACGAATTTTTTAGTCGCCGGTTTGTGGATGGCGTTCACTAGTTGTGGATTGCGAATTTACATTTGACAGTTCGCAGAAGATACGTTGTTTGTGCGCGTAAAAATTTTTAAAATAAGGGTATTCATGTAACGAGATAATTTTCCGCTTTGTAGAAAGATATAACTTTCCGCAGCATGTTTTCATGAACACCCCCTAAGAAATACTTGCGTAAATGTGGGAAATATTTTCTGAAATGTCAAATTAAAAGTCAGAATCCATACTTCTTTAGTTTACGAGGTTTATTTCTGCACTTTCCGCAGCAAATTTGTGAGATAATTTTATGCGATTTGCAGAAACTTTTTCCCATACAAATTTTGACAGCTCGTTTCTGCGGAGATAAAATTATCTGGTTTACGAGGTTTACGAGGGTTTTCCGCGCTTACATGAATACCCCTAATATAAAAAATTTCAATTTATAATTTATTTATGCAGTGTTTTCCTTTTAAATAGTTGATTCAATCATTATTTCAATTCGTCGTAGAGTAAAAACAAAACAAAAATTAATATTAGCTGTGAAAATTGCTTAAAAAGATTTATTTGCATTCGCAGGTCGCAGCTCATGTGCAAAGCACTTTACAGTAGGTGTGTTTTATTCACTGCTGCATAGCTAGCGCAGCAAAATTTCTCTCGACCAACAACAATTTGATTGCTGACGAAAAAGATGCCAATAAAAAATGACAGTTGTGCTGGTGATAGAACTTTAAAGAAAGAAAATGGCGCTATGCATTAAATTTTAGAATTAAACACATGTACATACATGTTTTGACATCAGGTTTTGATATTTTCTATAATAATGGCCAACATTGAAATATAAATTCAAATTGACATATGGGGTGAGTTTGATCGTTAAAAACCCTGAATAAACCTCGAAAACCAGATAATGTAATCTCAGCAGAAACGAGCTGTCAAAATTTGTATGGGAAAAACTTTCTGCAAATCTGATAAAATTATCTCACGAATTTGATGCGGAAAGTGAAGAAATAAACCTGATAAACTAAAGAAATATGGATTCTGACTTTTAATTTGACATTTCACAAAATATTTCCCACATTTACGCAAGTATTTTTTAGGGGGTGTTCATGAAAACATGTTGCGGAAAGTTATATCTTTCTACAAAGCGGAAAATTATCTCGTTTTATGAATACCCTTAATAGTTGAAGTGCACCAAAATCTAACAAAATCTTAAATTTTGATGTTGGCATTTATCTTCTCCCAGGTCTTGAATCTTATTTGTAATAATAGGTTCGTTTGTTGAACTTTACCCAGGTTTTCTTGACAACCCTCAGAGTTGTCAACAAAAACTGGGGTTTTCGATTTTCAAAAAACACCCAAGGGCTTTCAACTGTTTTGTTGACAACTAAAAGCAAGACAAAATAATTTTGTGATCTGATAAAACTTTAAATTTGTTATAAATTAGTTTTAAAAAGAACGAAAACAATTTCGCGTTTCATCCGATGAGTACAACAAACATTTAAATTGCAAATATAAGCAATAACATGCAAGATACGAATCGCCAAACGACAACAAAAGAAATACATATAAAATCTTATATGACTTTTGATAGTTTGAGCGTTACCTGAACTCGCCCCAGCAAAATACCTAGATCTACTTCATGGCGAGTTCAGGGCGACCCCAGGTCTCAAAAAACACAGAATTTGCTCACCAGGGTGACTTCAGGTTTTTCAAAAAACGATTTAGGGCGACCCCAGGGTGACTTCAGGGCTCAACGAACAAACCTAATATTTCTTGCTTGTTTTTTTTTAAGTTTGACTGCTTTTACACGAAAGCGATTTTTAATCTTTGATTCTCTTTTGACTTCCCTTCGATTGCATGAATGCTTTTAAACACAGCGATTTTTAATGAAAGTTAACTTTTCTTCATTGAAAAGGAGTCATCTCTCCGCACTCTTTACTCTAGTGAGTAGATCGAAGTTCACTGAGCGAACGCCAAATAGAAATGAAACATACCTGACAAGTAAAGAAAACCACAAAGAAGAAAGAACGATAACTCTGCAATTTTTCCAACCCTAGCAATTTTGTGTACCCCCGCCACCACACACGTCTCTCTCCCACGGGCTTAAAAATCGCAAGGTAATATTGCTTCGTTTAAAAGCAGTCTTTGCTCGTCGCGTGAACGCAGAGAACGCTTCAGAAAATTTTGTTTGGTGAACCGCTAACCCGAACTCTGTTTCACCAAACCTTAAAAAAGACACCTTTTAAGAGGAAATGAGTTGTTGAAATTTTTTTGACTTTGTCTTTAATTTCTTCTAAAGTCTCTTGTGTCTTTTATCCGAACGGAAAGGATTGTCCTTTTAAAATGCTTAACCAAGCGTTTTTTCTGACTATTTTATCAGTACCTATCTTTCTCTCATAAAAACAGAAAGAAAGGCATCGACGCATGCACACTGCACAGCTTCGTTTGCGCATACTCATTTATAGTGAAAGTTCTGCCAAAAACGAAAATGACAATTGACAACTCTCAATATTTCATTTCTTTTGTAAGGTACCTATACTGTCAATTTTTGTATTATAGTTATAAAGTGGTACCCCTTGCCATAATAGTTAGTGCGGTGGACTGTCATGCGGAAGGTCTCGCCTCTCGCGTTCGATTCTCAGCCGCTGCAAAAAAGTTTTTCAGGGGTTTACTGCCTCTTGCGAGGAATTGACAACTCCTCTAAGAGTATATCTCTTGTCATGGAAATTTCTGCTCATTATCCGTTCAGAATCGGAAGGTCCCCTCCGTTCCTGGTAACACGCACACAGGAATGGTAGAGAGTTGTAACTTGTAAGTCACTAGGACCTGGTTCACTTCGACCCGTTGCACGTTGCTCCACCAAATTTATTTATTTAGGTACAAAGTATACACCCAATCTATTCGTGTGACTTTTTCACTAATAAACTTGCACGTGCATGTCATGCATTTGAACAATGAATCAGCCCTATCACGAATTCCATCGTAATCGCAAACTTACGAATCCCGAAAAAAGCTATCACCAAATCCGTTCATAGTGACAATTTGTATGAGATTTTCCACCACGATGGATTTTGTGATTGTTTTCTTTCGGGATTCGTAACAAGTTTCCGATTGCTATGGAATTCGTAATAGGGCTGAATATCTGGCTTAAGACAGAACTATGCATTATAAAGGTCAAACAGTTAAATGCTTACGTTACATTACAATAATAATATCCATACCTTCCCCCCTTCCCGTAAAAATGTATTAAGCGACATTTTTAAAATTATTCAGGAAACGAAAAAAACGTCTCATTTAGTTATTTTGTTGTGTATTTTATTGGAGAGGGATTTTTACAATAAAACAATTTTAAAAATGTCGCTTAATACATTCTTACGGGAAGGTATCGATATGCACCTAATTATAAATCGCAGAATTATTTCTAACAGTAACATTAATTGAGAGTATCCACACCATCCACCTTTAGATACTCATGGCAGCTTTATATGTATATGCATTCCTCTTAAATCAACCAACAAACTAGAATTTTACTTTCGTAGAAGTGTAAGTTTAATTAGCTGTTTTATTAATTAAGTTGTATTGACTAGAACAAAATATTATAAAAATATAATATTAATGTGCTTAAAATTTATTTACTTTCTGAGTGTTTTTATAAAACAATTCCAATGCGAAAATTATGTTCTAATTCAAATGTACCACTATGGTTTGATCTAAAATTGAAAAATTCAATTGATTCACAATTATCGTCGTTCAATGTCTTATTCGAATTATACTAGTCATGGGTCAGAGGTTATAGCTAACATGTTTTGTAAATTTCTTTAAAGAAGCTTTCGACCGTTTAAATTTGACTGAAACCGTTGATAATTTCTCTCTTTTTAATCAATTTAACATGGTTTTGTCAAAAAGACTTAAACCATTAGAACGATTACAGGTGCAGCATAAGCTTTTCTCCATTTATTGGATAGAATTCAGAACAAATCATTAAAACTGATATGAAACAGAGCTATCATGGAATCATTCCCATCTTTCGAACGCCATCGAAATGTTTCATGTATTTCCTTGTTTTATAGCTTCTTTCATAAACAAAGCTCACTTGAGGTAGCCGGTTGCATTCTTTCCCTCAATCAGTTCACACGTGCCGCTAGAAATGCACATCAGTTTAGTTTACCTTCGAGCCTAATTTTGGTCGTACCGGCAGATACAGATTCGTTTTTTAGTCTTACAACACGATTATGAAATAATTTACCCGGCACGGTTTTCCCTTGCCATTTCAATTTGCAAAACATTCAACACCAAAGTTCATCGACAACTCGTTTCTCTCCCCATCGCTCGTGCTGTGTTTAACATCATATATAAAAGTCTGTCAATAAACCCTTGAGAGCATGTGACTTATATACAAAAAAATGTACGTCCTTTCGTCTAGATGCTTATGAAGACAGTGAACAAGTTGACTGTGTTTTTATTGATTTCAGTAAAGCATTTGATAATTTGTATCATTAAACACTTTTGATGAAACTCAAGAACCATGGGTTTAATGTTTTATTCCTTAAATGGATGTCGTTATATTTAGAAAATAGATGTTATAGTTTCTTTTAGAAATGAGTATTCAGCTAAGTTCTACTTTAACTCAGGTGTTCCTCAACAAAGCCATTTGGGTCCAATATTATTTATTTATAAATGACTTGATTTCGATCATACTTAATTCCTCTTTTCTTATCTACGTAGATGACATTAAACTTTACAAAAGAATAAAATCTCGCAATTTAATTTAGGGAATGATGCATTATAAATCGTCTCTTTATAATTATAAACAAGTTCATGTATTTTTTACGGAATAAAATATGATTCGTTTCGTTTAAATTAACTGTATTTTCTGATCTTGAAATCGTTTTGGATTCTAAGTTGGCATTTAAGGAGCGCATTAATTTTATTCTAATAAAAGCTAAACGGGTTTTGGGATTTATTAATTGTTTCTCTCGTGAGTTTCGAGATCCATACGTCCTAAAGCTACTTTTTGTATATTTTGTGCGACTAATTCTTAATTACTACTATGTACATATAACTAGATTAATAGCTGTGCAGATACGATTTATGCATTTCGGCTTTCGTTTTCTTCCGTGGTCACAAGATATACTACCTCCTTATTCAAAAACTTAAACTAATAGATCTCCCAATTCCCCTAAAACATAGGCAGTATCTCAAATTTTGTTTCGTTGCTGGAATTCTGAATGGCTCCATATCATCTCCATCAGTTCTGTGTAAAACAAATTTTATTTTTAGTCTGCAGTCTTTGCGTCCAATATTCAGCAGATCCAACTATGGTGCAAATAGCCCTCTGAATCAATTTATTGTTATATTTAATATATTTTATTTCCTAATAATTTCTATAAAGGAAAATTTTAAATGTAACAAATTTGAAGCTTTGTTAAATAACACTAATTAATGTTTGAAATAATTCTGTGATTTATAATTAGGGGTATATTATTATTGTAATGCAAAGTTAGCATTGACCTAAACCATATTGGCATGACCTTTTTTTAATAAACGCAAATTGTTAACAAAATTAATGGAATGTGAGTAGTATATTGATTTTTAATACACAAAAGTTTTTAAATGCGTTTGTTAACTTTCTTGAAAGGTTCTCCCTCTTTGCGAAAGTTTTCTCTCAGTTTGGTGTCTCACATTTTCTGTAAAAAAAAAATACCAAACACACTTTATGTTTACTTATGTATTTTACTTGATCTCGACTTTTTTTATTGAATGTATGTATAATACCACAGACCATTCATTTTCATAACATAAAATAAGAATGTTTCTTACAAAATATACAAGTTTAAGAAATTGTATACACTTATTTCATTAAATTATAGTTAAAGATTTTTGTGTTTCAGTTTTATTACTTAATTTTTGTATTTACTAATTAGATATATTATTATCATAATAGATTTTATGTTGTTGATATAACTCAACTAAAAGCCAAACAAATATTCTTTGAATTTTATTATATTGCGGTTTCAGAAAACAACCATACATACTTTGGTTGCAGTAGTTTTTTCCCACTATATCGAAGTTTAAACCTAAAAATCATTCTAATTGCTGGTAGATCTTATGTCTTTATCCAAAATTGCTCAAATGACTTCGATTTTTTGAGATATTCGAATCTACTTAAATCGCGATTAGGTGACTATAATTTAATATTTAGAATGTCAAGTATCTCTTCGAGTTATTACTAGCTTAACGCCACAAAAACTAAATGCGTGTCAGAAAGATGTGTTAATTTTTGTATTCAAACTACACCGTGTTTTTGATGTTGTACTCATACGTGTAACCATTTTCGTGATTGTTTTCATTTAAAAATAAAAATGTTTTATTGGAAAAGATAATAAAAGAGTGAAAAACATGTAATTTTTTTCAAAAACACTGCCTTTCGTCGTCTTTATTTCAAGAAAGGAAAACAAGATAGATAAACTGGGATGTTCCAAGATAACCAATCTTAATCACGCTTACATCTCAGTCATATTTTATTTGAAAACGACAAGACTAAAGGGTCTTTCAATAGGGAAGCTCGAAATTCCGACCATGTCATGATTTTAAAGCAAAATCTATCAAATTTATTTTGAATTGTTTACTTCTTAACGATAAATCACTTTCATTTGGACTACCATGCTAGATGCCTGGGTTAGAACCCAAGTCGCTGGCATTCGAAAAAAATGTGTTTTTTAGGGATGTGATTCTTTCATCATCATCATCGGCTCGACAACCGGGTTCCGGTCCTGGCCTCTTTCAACAAGTCTCTCCACCTATCCCGGTCTCTAGCCGACGCCATCCAGTTGCGCACCCCAAGGCTTCGGGCGTCCTGGTCTACGCCATCTCTCCAGCGCAAGCATGGTCTACCACGCTGCCGTCTACCATAGAATGTACCACAAAGAACTTTCCGAGCAGCTTCCTCTTCGCTCATGCGAGCTAGGTGCCCTGCCCACCGGAGTCTACCGAGCTTAATTTTTGTCACGATATCTGCTTCTAGGTAGATTGCGTACAATTCATGATTGTACCGTCTCCGGAATCGTCCTTCCTCACATATGGGGCCAACAATTCTCCTTAAGACTTTTCTCTCGAACGCAGCTAAGAGGTCGGAGTGCCTTTTGCTAAGCACCCAAGTCTCGGATCCATATGTGAGTACTGGCAGGACCATGGTCCTGTACAGCAGCAGTTTTGAAGTTATGGTGAGATTTCTGGATTTGAAAAGCTTTGACAGACTATAGTATTCTTTGGTTCTTGCAAAAACCTGACAAAGCCTCAAAGAGTATTTTTTTCATGAAAAGTGCATCTCATCTTAACCGTTTGGATTTGGCAGAAAATTTAAGGAACTGCCAACAACACGCATACAAGAATGAATGAGAGTTGTTAATCGCCAGATTCAGGTTCTTAACGACCCATTGGCTTCTAATTTATTTATCTACATATTATTAATTTCATTTCTGTTATCAATTAAATAATATGCTCCTTTCATATTTTATTTATATCAGATGTACTCATGTTAATAGTTTTTATTTCTTTTCTTAAGTGGTTCAGAAGGGTTCTGGACTACCAATACTAACTTCATTATAATAATTTGACATTTACAAAGTTCAAAATAGTTATTTGTTAAGTAGTAGATCTGTTTCGCAATTTTCACATAATCCTTATTGTTAACTCATTTTGTTTGAGATTATATTATATTATAGCCTTTTCAAGTCTAAAACCTCATCACAATCAACAAGGTTTCTCATAGGTTTTCAATTTTTGTATTCTAGTAGATTAAAACAAAATTTTCTCGAAATCGCACTTTTTTCTCTTCAGTATAATAGTTTACTCATAAAAAGAGGGAAGATAGAAAATAGAGTTTGTTATATTTTTGAGTGTTGGAATCAGTTCGTGAGAATTTCATTTCTTTATAATGTTTTTCTTACTTAAAAAAGAGAGAAAAGGCAAAATGTGTAAAATTATGTTTTGGGACTTTAGCTGATTGAAATTGAGCTTTTTTTGATCATTTTTTGAAATTCTTTCGAAAAATCAAGTTTAGATTCTGATTTGTGTGAAAGGGCTATTATTCTCATTTTATTAATTTCCCCTTGCAGCATTATAAAATGTTCCTACAATTTTGAAAGGGTGCAATTGTTGTTTAATTTGGCAGATTAGAAAAATTGTGCCGCGACAGCTCTTAAAGAGCCAGGGCTTAATGAGTTACAGTTTAAACAATTGCCATGTGCCTTGTTAGCCCGCAGAAATGAAATGGACATTTTCTGCCGAATCCGAACGGTTAAGATCAGCGGTACTTTATCATGACAAGAGAAATTTTAAAATCAGTTGTACCGTTTTGAGAAAGTCTGATCAAAATCTAGAGTTCGATTTTTTTGTGAATGCATAACTTGCCATATAATATCTAATATATCTACGTACAGACATACATCACAATTTGCACTTAAGCCATCAGCGTGAAAGTCATCACACTAACCATTACGCAATGTCGTAATACTTACAAGACAGACTCAAACTTAAAAACAACATGGTCAAAACGATATCGTTCCAGCATTATTTTAGTCTTACACTACTACCTGTTGTTTTAACTGATTTTTTCTCTTTTCCAAATTAATTTACAATAGCAACGTTACAATTTTGTATGACGTTGCCATGAGAGGAAAAAATCCTACGAATTTTGATACGAGTATTAAAGTGAATTTGGAGGGTTGAGGTAAGACAAATCTAGACTAAAACTTCGCCAGAAAAAATAATACGATTTGATATAGAGTTTTACTCTCTAGATTTTGGTGAATAAGAATCGTTCACAACAGAAGGATTTAAAGTTTCTTTGTTTAGTTTAGCAATACGAATGATTCGAGGTGGTACATCGATACCATGTACATTGCGCTTATGTTGGTTTAATACAAAAACGTGTATAAATCCCATTGAACATTGATCGCATTTGTATCGTTCGCCAGTATGACGTCTTATGTGCGCCTTCAAATCACTACACTGGGCGAAGTTCTTTGGACAATGGGGACATTGGTAAGGTCGCTCCCCAGTATGTGTCCTAATATGAACCACTAGATTATAAGGTCTCTGAAAAGCTTTACCACAGATGTTGCATACATGTTTTTTCTCCCCAGTGTGGTATCTAAAAAAGCAATTATTAGCAATTATATTAAACTCGATTTTAAATGAGTATTGATAATAAATATTAATTTACCTTTCATGTACATATACTTCAGTGGAGCGTGTAAATCCTTTATTACAATACTGACATTTATATGGTTTTTCACCCGTATGTCTACGCATATGAACGGCTAAATCTCCATTACGTACAAAACGTTGACCACATTCCGAACACAAAAACGGTTTTTCTTCGCTATGTGTCTGCTCTTTATGACGCCTCAAAAGATATGCCTGACCAAATGATCGCTCGCAACAGTCACACTCGAATAGCTTCTTTCCATGGTTTGACATGTGCACTTTCAAATTATCTGTTCTAGAGAATTTTCTTTGGCAGATAGTGCACTCGTATGGTTTTAATTTCGTGTGACATAGTAAGTGTTGTTTCAGGTGAGAATTTCTTTTAAATGATTTACTACAAGTTTCACATTGAAATCGTCTCTCAGGATGTATAATTTTCCTTCCTCTTGTCTTTTTGATTTTTTCTGGTTTCACAATTTCATCTTTCTTTTTGTGTTCCGTTTCTTCAGCTACTGATATTTCCTCTAAGTTAATTTTACTATCTGACAAATCTAATTCGGCTGTTCAAATTAAAAAAGAAAAATTATTATGTAATTAAGCCACTACAGACTTTCTATTTGCCGATAGACACTATACATTTTGGTATGGGACGATATATTAGAAAAAAGTTTATTAAGTTTTTAGTTGAAAAATACTTTTGAGGATACTTTAAAGAGGTCTGGTGGAAGGTTGGCTGTTACAAATTCTTCTTAGACTTATATATTCGTATAAAAGGTGGGCCATCTAGTGGTTTCATTTTAAACCATAGGTTATTTTGACACTGAAAGCTGTTTCTCGCTCGAAATCTTGACAAAAAGTCAGTATCATAACTCCGCGGAACAAAATGAGTCGCTTTACGCTTGAAAAACGTTGGGAAATATTGCCGACTTATTTCCAAAGTGAGTGCTGTGTAGCCCAAACATTGTTTTTTTTTTTAAGAAGTTTTGGTCGAAATGTAGCACCCACCGCGCCTACTGTACGCAAGTTTGTGCAAAAATTTCGGGAGACTGGTATGCTAGTGAACAACACTCATGGTATCCATCGTCGTACGGTGCCCACAGACGAGAATGTGGCTGCCGTAGCTGAGAATGTGTCTCAATTTACGAACATCAACTCGCCACCGATCTCAACAGCTCAACATTTCTAGCACTAGCCTGAGGAGAATTCCACACAAAGATCTTGGATTATTCGCTTACAAGGTCCAATTGAAGGCGCACGACCATGCGCTTGAACGATGTTAATTAATTAGAATTTTTGCTCTTAAAGCCATAATACATGAAAACTTGTGTTCGGCCCACCCTTTATATGTAGGTCCAACAATGACAAAAAAAAATGGTTTTCGGCAGCGCCTCCCTGTGGTTTTGGGAATAATTAAATGTCTGTCGTGACCATATCAGAGAGTCTTGTTGCGCGATGTTTGAGGTGGTTACCTTTACTAATTCTGTTTTCGCGAATGTTATAAAGGGTTTTCCAATAAGAGGTGTTATTTTGATATTCAAAGAAAAATGGCATTTTTGGAGATAAATGATCGGATGTTTATTTCATTATAAAGAGGAAGGTATGCCGTTAATAATGGAACACAACATCAGCCAAATGGCCGCCAAGACCACGCTTACAGGACCATATCCTTTTCATGAAATTTTCCATAACCAAATCGCAAAGTGGCTGCCCTATGTCCTCGATAGCCTCACGAATTTCATCTTTGAGGTCTTGAATCGACGCTGGGCTGTTGGCGTAGACCTTATCTTTCACGTGGCCCCAAAGGAAGAAGTCGCAAGGTGTTAAATCACCAGATCTCGGTGGCCAATTGTGATCACCTCTTCGAGAGATAACACGGTCCGGAAACTTTTCCCGTAAAAGATCGATGGTTTCATTGCTTGTGTGGCACGTAGCGCCGTCTTGTTGAAAGTAAACGTTGTCCAGATCAATACCATCCAATTCAGGCCATAAAAAATCATTAATCATCTCTCGATAGCGCAATCCATTGACCGTAACTGTTGCTCCAGCCTCATTTTCGAAAAAGTAAGGTCCAATGACCCCGCGGGACCATAAACCGCACCAAACAGTCACGCGTTGAGGATGGAGAGGCTTTTCAACAATAACTCTTGGGTTTTCCGAGCCCCAGATGCGACAGTTTTGCTTGTTGACGTAGCCTCCGAGGTGGAAATGGGCCTCATCAGTCAAGATGATTTTTCGATGAAATTCCGGTTCATTTTCATGCATTTCAAGGACCCAATTTTAATAATTTCAATGCGTTGTTGAAGCGTGTATCGTTCCATTTTTATTAATAGCGTAGTTTCTACTTGTCAAATGTCAAAAAATGACAGCTTCAAAAGTGACAGCTACCGAAATAGCGGGCTATTCAAAATAACACCTCTTATTGGAAAACCCTTTATTTTTGATCCACCCTTTTACGATAATGGGGCACTAGGTGTTGGCAGACGACCATATTATTTATTACATTTACGTAGAATCATCATATATCATATAATAAAACGGCAAACATGTTTTTTGTGGTACACTTTTCTCCAAAAGTATTTAACCGATTTCGATAAATTTTATATGGCTGGAAAGCCACAGTTACGGAGATGTGCAGAATATACTTGAGACACGCATTTACACACTGTGGGTCATTTTTGTTTTTGCACTGTCGAACACTTTGCATATTACATAAAATGAAATTTAATTTAATAAATTTGCTTGAAAACACTGCCAATAATATAAATAATAAATAAATTGGCACTCGAATTTCGAGAGCTGGGTCGGCTAGTATATAATAAAACGGCAAACATGTTTTTTGTGGTACACTTTTCTCTAAAAGTATTTAACCGATTTCGATAAATTTTATATGGTTGGAAAGCCACAGTTACGGAGATGTGCAGAATATACTTCAGACACGCATTTACACACTGTGGGTCATTTTTGTTTTTGCACTGTCGAACACTTTGCATATTACATAAAATAAAATTTAATTTAATAAATTTGCTTGAAAACACTGCCAATAATTTAATAATAAATAATAAATAAATTGGCACTCGAATTTCGAGAGCTGGGTCGGCTAGTATTTATAAATTTAATATCTTTTGATTTTCCTTAAAGTCGAAACATATTCTGGAAGATTACTTTAATATCTTTAGATTTTCTATCAAGTTGAGCATCTAAGGGCCATTTTCTTCACTAGAAGTTGACCTCAACTTTAGTATTTTTATTCTCAACTTGTGATTTTGTTTTTCTTCACCCAAAGTTGATAGTTGCAACTTTCGATTCTCAACTCTCGAGTTGATCAACTTCTGGTTTTCTCAACTTCCGAAAATACTAGAAGTTGAGAGAGCAAACTTGAGAGTTGACATGAAACATTGTTTTTTTTTTTAATAAAATACATGCATTTTGTTTTAAAAGGTTGTTTGCTTGAGTTTTCACAACAAAAAAAAAATACTGTCATAATTTTCCGCAGCAATTATTTTTGAAAAAATTGGACTTCAACTTCGTCGAGCAGTGAATATCGCCGCACGAGGAAATTCTTGAAGCAGTACGAGGCTTTTTCGCCATCGAAAAGACGATTTTTATAGGTAAATTTGGTCACTTTATCACCATTGTAACAAACGCTGATGAGCATTTGTACAAAGAATTGCAGATAGGCACTCGCAATTGAGTTGAGCGTTCATATGGCGTTTGGAAAAGCAAATTTCCCGTGTTGGCTTCCGACATTAGGTGCAAAAAAGAGACGGCAAAACTCATCATCATCACTTGCGGTGTTATTCACTACAAAACAATTGATGGAAAATTATAGAACCTGCTCCAGAAATTCCCAGATTTGCTGATTTAGCTGCCACAAATTTACCATGTATCTTTGTGGAAACGGCAACATCCATGACAAACATCCGTTCGCGATTGGTAACAACTTATTTTTATCCTTATGTAGATCGAGGAGAAAAGCATTCATCACAAATATCACACAAAAATTCAATTAGATTGACTGAATAAATTAAAATTTAATTTTGAAAGTGACAGCTTGTATATATTTTAACAAATATCCCAGGGATATTTTTCAAATCAGAAGTTGATCAACTTTAGATTTTCAACTCGGGAGTTGAGAAAAAAATTGTGAAGAAAAAGAAATTTCCACTTGCGTTTCAACTCTCAAGTTGAAGCCAACTCTCAAGTTTTTCAACTTGAGAGTTTGCCTAAAGTTGAGCTATAGTGAAGAAAACGGCCCTAAGACATCCCACTAAGAGTATTAAATATATTTTTTTTTTGAAACCAAGAACCGACAAAACTTGAGTCATGAAAATCAATATGTGCTTGTTAGGTTAGGTTAGGTAAATGTGGCTGCCGACCGGAAAAAGGTCAACACACTTAGACCAATATTTGGTCCGTTGTATTTATAAATTTAATATCTTTTGATTTTCCTTAAAGTCGAAACATATTCTGGAAGATTACTTTAATATCTTTAGATTTTCTATCAAGTTGAGCATCTAAGACATCCCACTAAGAGTATTAAATATATTTTTTTTTTGAAACCAAGAACCGACAAAACTTGAGTCATGAAAATCAATATGTGCTTGTTAGGTTAGGTAAATGTGGCTGCCGACCGGAAAAAGGTCAACACACTTAGACCAATATTTGGTCCGTTGTGATACCTCAGGATTTCAAAAATCACCCTTACTCGTTAAACCATTTTGAGCTAACAATGAAGCGTTTGAGACAGTGAATGGCGGAATTACTTAGATCACTAGGGTCGTTATAGTAGAAGTCTCCCAAGTGGAGTCTACGTCTGTGCTAGGGCAAGACAAGAACATAGAAGGTGAGAAACTGATTCCTCTTCTTCTTCATCCATGCAGTTTCTGCAAAAATCATTTGCAGGAACTCCAAGACGAAAAGCATGTCTTCCTATTAGGCAGTGTCCAGTAAGGACACCTATAACGGAGCTAATATGCAATCTACCAATAGAAATTAGTTGTTTTGAGCGTTTAGCATCAAACAATGGCCAAATGTGTTTGTTAGTATTGTTCTTAGTGCTTGTTAGTATTGCTTATTTGTTTAATAGTTTTTATTTATTTACCCTTAAATGACTTTAGTGATTCTGTTTCCGGGCAGTTAATAGCATCTTCATCATTTTCAGTTCCAAAATCAAAATGCCCATCTTCCGCATCACTTTCTGCCTTCGTCATGTTTTCGACTTGATTAAACTCTGGTGTTTCACACTTCACAACTACCCTATAATCCGAAAATAATAAAAATTTGTTTATATAGTTTAAAGTAGTAAGGTAGGTGTTTCACACTTTTCAGTTGTTTCTATTTCGGCCGTGTCCACTTCTTTGTGAAACTTGTTTAAATGATTCTTGAGATGTCCCATTCGAACGAATTCCTTGGAGCATATTGGACATTTATTTCGTCTAGGTTTGTCATCAGATGCGTTATCCTGATTCTGAAACATATCGCATTAAGAAATTATTCCACGAGCAGATAATTTTACATTTTTACATTGGGTTGCTCTTCCTTGGGTGTATTGTGTACACTAGTGTCGTTCTGTTTAGAGTTGGAATTACGATTGGACTTTCTTCTAGGGCTGATAGACTCGTCATCATTTACTTCTCTAAGTTGGTTGTTGCAATTATAAAAAACAGTTTCGATTGGCTCTACGGTAATTTCTTTTATTGATTCTACAACCAAGTTCAGAAGTTTCCTTTGAGATTCTTCAAAAAGTTTTTTGAATCCATATGCAATCTTGACTTTGTCGGTACATTCAAGGCAAATAAGTTGGGGGAGTGCATCATCTTCAAGGATCTATTATTTGGTTTATATATATTTTATAACAACATAACTTGTTATTTAAAAAATGTGAAAAGAAACTAAAACCCACCGAGTACATTGTGCATTCTGTGATCATTTCAGAATAACAAAGCCCGTCTGGGAGATTAGGCTTATCAAAAAGCGAAATAAGTTTTGGTTCCATTTTCGTACATGCTCTACATGTTTTTTCTACTTTGAAACTCTTTTCTAACATTTTATTATTAATAATCAAGGCGAATTTAACATGAAATAAATAACACTATTTTACAAGTGAAGAAATAAAACAAAATAACCACAACCGACAATTTTACACAATTTGACATTTACAACAGACTGTGACACCAAAAAGGCGAAAACAAAAGTTTTAACAGTGTTCAGGAATGCATTTCCAATTTTCCGATACAAATATTTTTATTATCCCAAGTTCTCACTGTGGCAAATAAGATATTTTTTTTTGAAAATATCCACCAATTACAAAAATTGAATCGAGTTAAAAAAATGTTCAAGTTGTAAATTTTCATATCTTTTTAAGGCTAGGCGCGCACATTCAATTTTTAGTTGCACAACTGTATGGTTACTTATAGAAAACAGATGAACTATTTGGTTGTATGTTGCCTAAAATTAATTCGAAACAGTTCAGCTGTTTTCTATAAGCGCAAGAGAGAAAAGAGTATGAGCGTGAGTAAAGAGTTGCCAGTGCGCGGTTCTCTTTCAACTGGTGATTAAACTATTTGATTTCGATCACAGTTGCCAGTGCGCGAAAGATGAAAATATCGCTATAGTTTTATTTTTTTTTAATTCAATATTAAACTTGAAAAATTCTCTTTGGGTACCCTTTATTTTGTAATTGGTATTTTATTACCGGCGTATACTTAGCAGCGACATATCACCGATTTCAAAAATTTTTATTCCTATAATTAGGTGAGAATTTGGTGAAATTTGGTGAATCAATATTAGAATTTGGTGAATCATAGTTTAAAAGTTATTAACAATTTAAGGTTTCGCGTATAGTTAGCAGGTGATGA
Source organism: Chrysotoxum bicinctum (assembly GCA_911387755.1). Classification (NCBI taxonomy): domain Eukaryota; kingdom Metazoa; phylum Arthropoda; class Insecta; order Diptera; family Syrphidae; genus Chrysotoxum; species Chrysotoxum bicinctum. The sequence continues at coordinate 99,439,424 of OU426989.1, forward strand.
AAACAAAAGTAGTCTTTATTGGTATCTATCGATGGGGAATGGTGTTGCGAATTTAGTGAGCCAACTCTCGAATTTAGTGAACAAGTATTTCAATAAATAATTAACAAAATGGTAAAACTATGACAGTTCTATAAACAATTGCAATTCGTAACGTAACGTGGTACATTAGAACACAAAACTAGCCCATGTAATCAAAATTCTGTCCCAATTATGTCAGCTGTCAAAAATGTCAGCTGCTGCTGTCAATCTCTATTTATCGAATTTGTTCTATCCTTAAGCGGAACACACAAGCGTGTTGCGTAATCGATTTTGTCAACATTAGTGTTATACACGCTCCTTATTGTAAATTTTTGAGATTCTCCAACACAGAAAAAAAACTTTTGCGATATAGCTTGGAATAGTGCAATAAGAATATAAAGGATTTTGGCACAACATATCACAAGTGTAATTTGAAACTTCTAGCTAACTATGCGTATACTTTAGTCTTATAGAGTTGGTGACAAGTTGATAATATTGTGTACAAATAATTGTTTGCCATGAGCAAGGGGTGATTTTTACTGAAAAAAAATATAGTTGTTTAATTTGTTTTATTGTATTTATTATAAAACATACTCTTAACTTGAAGATGTGGTTTTAAAATCCTCATTGAAATAATAGTTGTATTTTTGTTGCTTTGTAAAAACATATTTGATATTATATACATTTTGAGTTATTAAAGTAAAAACAATATGCAATGAAACTAGTACGATTTCATTTACTTCTCCCGACGTTTCGACAGGGGTTGCTGTCTTCTTCAGAGGATCCTTTATTGAAACAATAAATCACAAACACAGTTTAACAAATTTGTCCACAAAGAAAATGTCTAGTTTTACATTAATTAATGTTGTTGAAAACTTTTTAAAAGGAACCAGATTCTTCAACAATACAAAAACGTTTCAACTTGGTCAAACAAAAATAATTTAATTAAAAACAATAGCCAATAATTTGAAGTGCTTTTAGGTTTGTTTAATATTTTTCATTTGGTAAAAATTATATCCAAGACACGAAGGATTTTAATAACAATTTTAAGTAATTTAAAATGATTCAGTAAATTCATTAAGCTCATATTTTTCTACTGAGAGAAATTGATGGAAATTAAATCATTTCGTTTGAGCGAAAAAAAATAATATACTATTTGATTTTACAATTTGTTTGCATTTGAATTTAATTTTGATCAAAATACAAAATTAAATTTTTCTGTTTGTCTGTTCGACTACAGCCTAAACGGCTGGGCCGATTTTCTTTAAACTTGGTAGATATCACTTTTAATTTGTGTCCCATGTTTTTTCCTTTTTTTTATTTTAAGACCAAAAATATAAGACCAAAGATATAAACAAATTTCATTTAGTTAAAGCTAGATAATGGTTGAAAAAAATTTCCGATAAATGGTTACCCACCATCGAAGTATTTTTTTGTTTTTAATTTTCTCAAAAACTAACCCACAGATTTTGATATTTTTTTGTATGCTAAGGCTCCCCAATAATTTGAACAGATTTGTGTATTCAAATTTTCAAAAATATTTTTTTTTTAAGTTTAAACATTTTTTTTTTCAAAACTCGATATTTCGAAAACCCTATACATACTAAATTTTTTTAAACTTGATAAATAAAAGTTTTTTAATATAATCTACAAGAAGTGAGAAAAACAAATTTATTTTACCTAAAAATACAGGTACCCACCATACAAATGTTAAAAAAGCGTTAAAAAATTATTTTTCTCGAAAACAGCGCCTAGAACTTTGATAACATTTTTTTTCTTTCGATAAATTCTTATGATCTTTAATTTAATAAAAAAAAAATTAAACTAAGATATTACAGCTTATACCTACCGTAGAACCATTTTTTTAAATTTCGAATTACTCATTATCGACATACCGGATTTCAATGAAGTTTTAATAAAGATGTTTCTAAAAAAAATTAAAAAAAAATAGCATTTCGAAACTTTAAAAAAAATATTTTTTGAATAAAAAAAAATAATAATTTTTTTTTGAAAATTCGATATTTCAAAAACGGCTAATTATTTGTTTTGGAAATTTAATTATCATTCGTATAAATAAATAAATAAATATTGTGGTGCAACAGCTCGAGGAGAACCAGGACCTATAGTGACTTACAACTCTCAACCATTCCTGTTAGCGTGTTACCAGGAATGAAGGGGACTTACAATTTTCTGCCGATTCCGAACGGCTAATGAGCAGCACTTCTCATGACAAGAGATTACTCTTGGAGAATTTGTTAATTCCTCGCAAAAAAACTTTCTTGCAGCGGCTGAGAATCAAACTCGAGACCTTCCCCATGACAGTCCAACGCACTAACCATTATGCCAAGGGGTTCTCATTCGTATAATAGAAAAAAATTGAAATTGGCGTATCAAAATTTTTCTTAAAAATGCTTTCAAAATTTTGTATATAAAAGCTTATTTTTCCAAAAAAAAAAAAACATTACAACGATTTATAACTTTTGTTCTTGCGTTCATTCATAGCATTCTGTTTTTATCTCTCACCATCAAAATAATTTAAAAAATAAATTTGATCCTTATCAACAGTTTTCTCTAATAACATTCGTTTTTAGAATTCCTAGTCTATTACATAGGAGCAAGTTCGTGCATTTTATTTTTTTCATGAATTTTTTTTATAGAGAAGTTTCTAAAAAGTTTCAAAAACATTGCATTTCAGAACTAAAAAAAATTTTTAGAATTTTTGAAAAAAAATATTCTTTTTTGAAAATTCGATATCTCAAAATAAAGTCAATATTTTGTCTTCTAATTTAATTTTTATTCTTACATACACCAATAAAAAATTAATGTTGGCGCTCCAAAATTTTACATGTAAAAGCTTAAAAAAAAGCTACAAAGATTTATATTTTTTCTTCTTGCATTTATTGACTTGTTTTCTTCTTCAAACTACTTTTTCTCTTCTTAACTACGAAAATCTTTTGATGTTTAAAACGGAAAGCTTTGTCAACATCTGAATCATAAAGATGTTCGATGATTGCTGCAGAAAGAAAGAAAGAAAAACATTCAGTTAGTTAAAGAGCATAATGTTTGTTAAAGAATAATTTTTTTTACAAATGTAAACATTTTAAAACCAAATGGTTTTGTTTATTTTGCTGTTGAAAATTTAACATTAAAAAAAACTACTTATTGCAGGAATAAATGTATGTATCCGTATATGTACATTTTCAAAATTGTTTATACATAAAAGTAGGTATACAAAAACTATTTGGAAAAAAAGTTTTAACCATTTTTAAAATAATTCAATTGAAAATTCTAGTGACTTCTTTCAATTGAATTAAATTCAATCACTCCACTTAAACCCAAATAATTAGCACATTTCATATATCTTCATCATTTTAAAAATAGCTTCCGATAATCATAGCTGGGCACCGTTAATCAAACAGTTAACTTCGTTAATCGTTAATCCGCTACTAAAAAAGTTAGCTTCGTTAAACGTTAAAGCGTTAAATTTCGCAAGAATTAACGCAAGTTAACGTTAATCGTTAATCCGTTAACATGTGATAAAAATTGCATTTTTTATATTTTTTTACTCTGAGCACCGGCGCTAAGTAATGCCGGTCGTCCACTAGGCGATCAACGCACAAATTTCGAATTCAACGCATTCAACTCTAATGTACGGTGCCTTCAATTCTGTTCAACCAACGGGTTGGATCTAGTTGTTGGCCGTTGCTCAACGAATTGCGCAACAAGTGTACGGGTAGTTTACGAGCTCGTGTTGCTCCTTGAAAATGGGATTTCTTGACTTAATATTGTGTTGCGTTGCGTTGGCTGCAGTAAAATGTGTCTACGTGGTTGAACTATTGCGTTGCCATGAATTTGCAGTAGTTTCAATTTGCAAACTGTAGTTTATTTTGGTTTTTCGACATGGAAGGTGATAAAAAATCAGAGTGGACCACGGAATTATTTTTGCAAATGATTTCAGCAATTGAGAAAAAGCCCAATATATGGGACATTAAGAGCCCCTCTTATAAAAATCGAGATGCCAGGGAATTGGCTTGGTCTCAAATTTCCTCGAAAATGCAATTGCCTAAACTTTGAATTCGAATTCACGGGGGGGTGGGATCAATCGATTTTAATTTCTCATACATATATTTCATTGAAAAAACAATTTTCTTCGCGACTCAAGAAAAAATCATCTACCCAGAATCGTCTTGGCTGTTTTTTCTTCCTTTGTCGTTTATTTTCTAATATTATTAATGCGGTAGCCACTTTTTTTTTCTTAGAGGAAATCATACTCATTCGGAACAAATTTAAGAATATTTTAAAGCGAAGGTGTGCGTCGACAATAAATGTATGTACGAACTGAAGTCAAAATTATTTCAGGTTTGACATTTGAGTTTTTTGTTTATCGTGGTGCGTTCAAGGCGTTCCCCAACGAGTGATCCTAGGTTCCTTGGTTAAGTGTACGAAGGTATCATCTCGTTCATCAACTGGTTGAGCAACAATATCGAAAACGCAGTTGATCAACTCGAAAAACTTTTTTTTCTGTCAAAATCGAACAAGTTTATCAACTAATATACGAGGTTATTCAACATTTGAGTAAGTTGGTCAACTAGGTATACGGAGCTATTCAACACTGGAATAAGTTTTAAGAGTTGATCAGCTAGGTGTGTGAGGTTAATCAACATATGGGAAAGTTTGTCAATTATGTTTACGGGGTTCCGAACGCATTTTGATCAACTTAAGTTGCTCAACTTGAATTACGTATGTTGCTGCACTAGTGTAAGAGGTTGTAAATCGTTTATCCAATGAAAGAGTTGAATAAAAAGCTGAACGAAGTTGGTTGAACTTATCGCGCACATAGTGGACGACCGGCATAATGAAATGATCACACGAAACGAATCTCTTCGCAGTTTTCTCACTCGCACGCGCCGTCAAAATATAATACGTAGCTAGCTGTTTTTGTTTCACCCGCGGCACGCGCCGCGCGGCACTTGTCTCATACTTGTCTGAACTTTTTTTTCGCGCCGCGCGGTAAATAGTAGGTATTGTATTAACGATTAACGGAATTAACGTGGATTAACGGATTTAACGTGTCCGTTAACATTTTTAAAAGTTAACTTAAAAGTTAATCCGTTAATCAAAATGTTAACTTCGTTAATTAACGATTAACGGATTAACGAGTTAATGCCCAGCTATGCCGATAATATATATGTATGTCCTGGAACATTTCTACAGTAGTTGAATATTTTACATATTTTAATTTTGCAAGGCTTTAAAATATAGACATAATAACTAGAAGAGGAGGTAATTAAGATGAAATTGTGTGTCTTTGTATTCAAATTTAACAAATTAGTCATCAAGTTACGAACCAGCAACTAGGAATATTGTACAACCATCAATCATGCACAATCGAAGACTCTGACAGTCTCTTATATTTATCTGCCCTTACCCTATTCAAAATGCATTTTCTTTCAGTTTTTTAAACCATATACAGATCGAACTGTACCTTGGCAGATTAATTGGAATGAACTAAAACGCATTAGTAAATACCTGAAAGGAACATCGAAAGTAAAGCTTCTTTTAGGTAGAAACAACAACAGCGAAAAATTGATTATTTCACAGCCATCCGGGCGCAAATTGGACCCAGGAAGCGGCTTTATATTAAAGGTAAACAATGGAGTTGTGAGCTGGGGCGTGTCGCCTTTTCAATGCACCCTCGTCTACGGAAGCAGAATTCATCGCATTGTCGGAGGCTGTCAAGAAGCATCATGGATTCGTCGGTTGCTGGCTGATGTACATCATTTTATTAATGAGCCTATCATATTTATCAGGAAATATAAAATCCCACACATTTACCCTCCCTACATCAAAGGTATACCGCTTGAATTTTTAGACAAAGCAAAATATCTGGGTCTTATTTTGGACAAGAAATTAAGCTGGAAGCCCAATATCCAAGAGAGAATCAACAAAGCCAACATAGCTCTATTCTCTTGCAAAAAAGCCGTAGGTAACAAATGGGGTCTACAAACTCATATTACACACTAGCTACACATCTCAGTCATTAGACCGATACTTACATATGGAGTAACAGTATGGTGGACTGCGCTGGAAACAGCAACAAACCGCAATAAGCTCAGCAAAGTCCAACGAACAGCCTGCTTTAATCATGGGTGGAGCTCTCCGCTCAACTCCCTCCGCTGCACTTGATGTTCTGTTTCATCTCATACCGCTATATATCTTTAGCAAACAATCGGCCGCTAGCACAGCCATTTGGCTTAAAGCCTCCTCGCAGTGGATCAATAACGATATTGGCCACTCCACTATACTGAACTCGTTCAGATCCCTACCTAGTAACGTCGATTACACCACCCCTCATCCAAAATTTAATAAAAACTTTCAAGATTCAAGTGTCCATCCCTTCCAGGTCTACCTGTGAAAATGAGTCCCTGTTGGTAGACGAAGCGATTCATTTCTACACAGATGGATCTAAAACCTATGACGGGGTCGGTGGAGGCGTATACTCCGAAAGATTAAATCTTTGTCTATCTTTTCGTCTTCCCAATCACTACTACGATATACGTATATACGTATTTTTCAAGACAGTCAAGCTGCCATAAAGTCACTGGACTCTGTCTCCATTAACTAACTAACAGCTCAAAATTGTCGATCATCTCTGGTGGAGATGTCAAAACAGTTGAACATTAACCTTATATGGGTGCCGGGGCATAAAGATATTCGAGGAAATTGTAAAGCCGACGAACTTACAAAAAACGGAACATTCTTACCTTTGTTGGATAGCAAATCTAACATCGGTTGGAAGACGAGAGAGAAAGGAGGTGTCGATGAACATTGGTTTTGAATGTTTGCAGATTGAAAAGGCAAGGGAAAACTGTGCCGGGTAAGTTATTCCATAATCGTGTTGTGCGACTAAAAAACGAATCTCTATATATGACGGTACGACCGAAGTTAGGCTCAAGGGTGAACTGATGAGCATTTCTAGGGAAGCGTGTATCACGGGTGAATTGATAAAGGGCAGGAATGCAACTGGCTACTTCGAGTGAACATTGCTTGTTAAAGAATCGATAAAACAGGGAAATACATAAAACATTCCGTCGGTGTTCAAGAGATGGGAATGAATCCATGATAGCTCTGTTTCCAATCAGTTTTAACGCTCTGTTCTGAATTCTGTCCAATAAATGGAGAGAATATTTTGCTGTGCCTGCCAAAAGGTGTGAGTTATACTCGAGTTTCGGACGTATAAGCGCCTTATATGTAAATGGTAGCAAGATCAGAAGGAGTGAAAAATTTCTTACAGCGATATAGAAATCCTTAGCATTAAGCAGCATTCTTGGCGGTCAAACTTGCCAAACTTTTTTAAATTGCAGCTGGACGTCTTCTGTTCCTAGGATCTATAATAATAAATAACTACTTAAAATAAAACACAATCTAAACTCAAAATTTTATAATTAGTTATTTTCATTCCTTTGATATTTGTTCTGTTTTCTGTAGGAAGAAAGAGAAACTACATTTCTATTTTCTAATTGTTTTTGACATACAATAGATGACAATAATTGGGACACTGTGACAGCTACTAATAATAATTATACAAAGGTTACATGAGCTTGTATTTATGTTACATTATGAAAGCAGTGATCTATTTGCGAATCTTGATAGCGAATATATTATTCAACTTTTTTTATATATTTTATTATTAACTTGAATTGTTAAAAAGTAATGAACTATGATTCAACGACTGCTGAAATATTTTCACAATATTTTTAGAGTATATTTGAGTTCGAGACCTGAATTTGAGAATTTGGTGAATCATACTTTGTAAGTTATAAACAGTTTTTCCATTTTAGTACGCGTTTACAGTAGGAGAGTCTCGCTCAAGTAAATAATTGTTTATAACTTTTTAACTAAGATTCACCAAATTCTGAAATTTGTCCATAATCTTACTAGTGTATATATGAGTTTAAATACTGAATTCCAGAATTTGGTGAATCATACTTTTAAAGTTAAAAAAGTTTTTTCAGGTCAGTACGGATTTTCACTCGGAGAGTCTCGCTCGAGTAATTAATTGTTTATAACTTTTAAACTAAGATTCACCAAATTCTGAAATTTGTCCACAATATTCCTAGAGTATGTTTGAGTTCGAATACTGAATTCCAGAATTTGTTGAATCATACTTTTCAAGCTATGAATAGTTTTCTCGGGTCAGTACGAATTTTCACTCGGAGAGTCTCGCTCGAGTAGTTAATTGTTTATAACTTTTTAACTAAGATTCACCAAATTCTGAAATTTGTCCACAGTCTTCCTAGAGTATGTTTGAGTTCGAATACTGAATTCCAGAATTTGGTGAATCATACTTTTAAAGTTAAAAAAGTTTTTTTCAGGTCAGTACGTATTTTCACTCGGAGATTCTCGCTCGAGTAATTAATTGTTTATAACTTTTTAAATAAGATTCACCAAATTCTGAAGTTTGTCCACAATCTTCCTAGAGTATGTTTGAGTTCGAATACTGAATTCCAGAATTTGGTGAATCATACTTTTAAAGTTAAAAAAGTTTTTTTCAGGTCAGTACGTATTTTCACTCGGAGATTCTCGCTCGAGTAATTAATTGTTTATAACTTTTTAAATAAGATTCACCAAATTCTGAAATTTGTCCACAATCTTCCTAGAGTATGTTTGAGTTCGAATACTGAATTCCAGAATTTGGTGAATCTTAGTTTAAAAGTTATAAACAATTAATTACTCGAGCGAGACTCTCCGAGTGAAAATCCGTACCGACCTGAAAAAAACTTTTTTAACTTTAAAAGTATGATTCACCAAATTCTGGAATTCAGTATTCGAACTCAAACATACTCTAGGAATATTGTGGACAAATTTCAGAATTTGGTGAATCTTAGTTAAAAAGTTATAAACAATTAATTACTCGAGCGAGACTCTCCGAGTGAAAATACGTACTGACCTGAAAAACCTTTTTTAACTTTAAAAGTATGATTCACCAAATTCTGGAATTCAGTATTCGAACTCAAATATACTCTAGGAATATTGTGGACAAATTTCAGAATTTGGTGAATCTTAGTTAAAAAGTTATAAACAATTAATTACTCGAGCGAGACTCTCCGAGTGAAAATCCGTACCGACCTGAAAAAAACTTTTTTAACTTTAAAAGTATGATTCACCAAATTCTGGAATTCAGTATTCGAACTCAAACATACTCTAGGAAGACTGTGGACAAATTTCAGAATTTGGTGAATCTTAGTTAAAAAGTTATAAACAATTAATTACTCGAGCGAGACTCTCCGAGTGAAAATCCGTACTGACCTGAAAAAACTTTTTTAACTTTAAAAGTATGATTCACCAAATTCTGGAATTCAGTCCTCAAACTCATATATACACTAGTAAGATTATGGACAAATTTCAGAATTTGGTGAATCGTAGTTAAAAAGTTATAAACAATTAATTACTCGAGCGAGACCCTCGGAGTGAAAATGCGTACCCACCTGAAAAAAAACTTTTTTAACTTTAAAAGTATGATTCACCAAATTCTGGAATTCAGTCCTCGAACTCAAATATATTCTAGGAAAATTGTGGAAATATTTCAGAATTTGAATCATAGTTCATTACTTTTTAACAATTCAAGTTAATATTATTAACATAAAAAAAGTTGAATAATGTATTCGCTATCAAGATTCGCAAATAGATGTTGGTTTTCATAATGTAAAATAAATATAAACTCATGTAACCTCTGTATAATTATTACTTTTAAGCTGTCACAGTGTCCCAATTATTGTCATTTATTCTGTTGTACTATTTCATTTTATTTCATATTACATTTTCTTTGTCTTACACTTGAAAATATCTTATGCTAAAGGAGATACACTATAAAGTATAACTCTAGGAACATCAAGCTGGAAACTATGGAAATGTTTTGTGTTAGAATTTTTGTTCATAATTTTTGTTTACAATAATTTTTCGTTTCTTTATTTTTAGTAAATTATAATTGTTATTTTGGCTTTTCTTAATATAATTTTGTTTGGTCTTGGTTGGCATATTCAGGATTTGGTTTAACACCTAATGCTTTTGTATGAGTGTCGAATTCATTTTTGTTATTTGTTTCCTATTTGTGACTTTGTTTGTTCCACTTTAATCAATTAAAAATCTGAGTTACTTGTTTAATAAGATATGTAAGATATTTTAAAAATGTACTTTTTGTTAACTGCGCCACATCCTGAGGACCACCTCCAGCAACCTGGCATGTCAGGATGCAGAGCCATATATGTATATAAATCAATTTGAACTATGGTTATCCACGATTCTGGCCTTGGACAGTTTGTTTGTAGAAGGATGTTAGGGCTCACTCCAAACCAATATTGTATTATATTCAGATATAATTCCTATAGGGGACAGGTAAGACGAGCTGTCCCAAGAGTTATTCTTTTGTTGCTCATATACATATTCACCCTTATTCCGATAGTCGTTTTACTAAAACGACAAGGCTCTAGAAACGAAAATTGGAATTTTATTGAAACGACTATCGTTATAATGCTTAGACAAGTGATGAAGAACATAGAGAATGCTACCCTTTTCGTATTATTTAAACCCAAAATGTGGTCTCTGGAGCCTTCTCGTTTTAAAGGCGTTTTATTAAAACGACTATCGTAATAAGGGTGATTTCTTTAATTAAATTATTTTGAGATCAGCTCATTCTCGGTGAATTTTTTCATGAGCACAAATGCAAAGAACATCAGAAGAGCTACTTAAGATTCATTATAAACATAGTGATTTGAAAATTTTTTTGACTTTTGTTTTATAGTTTTTATTTATACAGTATCTTAATATTTTTCTTTCTAGAATTTCAAGCTCATTTGCTACTTTTGGTGAAATTGAAAACCAGCAAGGGAATGCGTAAATTAATATGAGTCTTATAAGCGTTTTATTAAACAGTAGTTTAGTGCTTTTTTTGAAGACTGATGAAATAACTATGGTGTTAAAATGTTAGAAACCCTAATTGTTGATTGCTATCCTTGCGTGAGAATTGAATTTAAGGAGATTCGAAAACAGAATTCCTAAATAGTTTATTTTAGTTTTAAATGGGACTTCCACATTATCAACTTTTAGTCGTAAATTTTTACTTTACCCTTAGAATATGAGTTCCTAAAACAAATAGTTTCTGATTTTGAAATATTAATTCTTATCCCCCATTTGTAATAGAATTTTATAATAAGGTCGAGTATGTTTTGAAAGTTAACTAACAGCGTCATGTGGATAGTTCGCATGAGCCAATATCATGGTGTCATCTGTAAAAAAGGAAACTTTGTGGGTGATGAATTTGGGTAAGTATTTATATGTGGGAAGTCATGCATAAAGATGTTATAGAGCCTTGGGCCCAAACCTGAGTCCTGAGGGATTCCTCTACCAATATGAACTTTTACCAATGCATGAGTTGTAGAATGTTGCTTTTTAAAACCGAACTGGTATTCCAAAATAAATTCAAAAGAATAATCTATTATTATTATTACAAATGACCTTTTCAAGAATCTTACCTAAGTATGAAAACATGGATATGGGTCGAAAATTGTAGGTATATTTCAAAACATTTAGGTTTTCTTTTTGAACCGGTAACAATCTGGCAGTTTTGCAATCTAGTGGAAAATACCCATTATTGAGACAATTATTAATAATAATAGTTAATACTTCGAAATTTTCTTAAGTTTAGTAAAAAATTGGAACCAGTCGACTTTTTGCAGTTCAAGTTTTTAATAATTAATGAATTCTCCTCAACAGATGAGAACATTGATGGAGCTATATGGTTAAGAGCAGGATTATTTCGGTCAAACAAGAATATTCTCTCTGGCAAGGTATATTTAGCCTCATTAATTCTATTTTTTACTATTTCAATAAGTTCCTCCTTTATATTTGAAGAAGAATTATAAATTTCAATATAATAATCCGTAAAAATTTCAACCTTTCCTTCCTCCTCGGCTACAGAAATGCCATTCACTATTATTTTTGGACATCTTAGTTTTCGAGTGTTGCCGATAAGTCTATTTATATTTTATACGCCTGCGGACCGGGTTTAATGTTGGAAAGCCTTTTTTTTAGTTGGTCATTTATTCAAACTAACACTTTATTTTTAATAATTTGTTTAAGAAGCGAAATTCTGTTTGATAATTCTTTATATTCATCATTTGTTCTATTATAATTATTGTAATATATTTGTGTTTGTTATAAAATGGGATTTTTATGTTCTCAGGTAGTGAAGCATATTTTTTGAAAGATGGTGCTACTTAAGTTGAATTGTGTTCTACCGCCGAGAAAAGAGCAAGGTTGAAATTCTTAATGCTTGCGTGTATTTCCGAATTTAACATGTTTATAGAAGGTGATATCTTAATAGTATTTAATTCATTGTCTAGTGAGCATCTAAATCTGTTGCAGTCGGTTTTTTTGAACGATCTAGTTATGAGAGGTTGACTAAATGGAATTTAGCATCCGCTAATGTAATGTGGAGGAGAATAGGTAAGTGGTCAGAAAAGGAAGGTAAGGCTTTGATGCTACAATTAGGGTCAATATCGCCAATCAAGCTGTTATCAATTGAAAACTGATCCAGATAGGAAGATGTTCTTGGATAAGTGGGACAGTTAGATGTCACGTTAGCCAGATTACAACCTGGGTCAGAAAGCCATTTCTCCAAACCAATACCGTTAATTTTACTGACTCTATCCCCCATTAGGGATTTCTTTCATTAAGATCACCTATTTTATTTTCAGTTAAAATTGGTCCTTGTTTATTGCAAAAAATTTAAAACTAATTTTTACAAAATCTTATCAACTTGTCACCAACTTCTGTGTTGGAGAATCTAAAAAATTTAAACAAATTTGTTCAATAAGGAGCGTGTATAACATTAATATTGACAAAATCGATTAAGCAACACGCCGCGCGAGATTCAAGGCTTGTGTATTCCGCTTAAGGAAAGAACAAATTCGATAAATAGAGATTGACAGCATCAGCTGACATTTTTGACAGCTGACATAATTGGGACATAATTTTGATTACATGGGCTACTTTTGTGTTCTAATATGGCAGTTTTTACCACGTTACGTTACGAATTGCAATTGTTTATAGAACTGTCATAGTTTTAACATTTTGTTAATTATTTATTGAAATACTTGTTCACTAAATTCGAGAGTTGGCTCACTAAATTCGCAACACCATTCCCCATCGATAGATACCAATAAAGATTACTTTTGTTTTCATCACCTGCTAACTATACGCGAAACCTTAAATTGTTAATAACTTTTAAACTATGATTCACCAAATTATAATATCGATTCACCAAATTTCACCAAATTCTCACCTAATTATAGGAATAAAAATTTTTGAAATCCGTGATATGTCGCTGCTAAGTATACGCCGGTTATTTTATTTTCAATAACGTCAGAATGTAAATTTGAATTGAAATAAAAGGCTCTCTGTTTTTAATAAGTAATAATAATAAAAAATGGCCAAGTATCAAGCGATGGCCTCAGCAATGCAGCAATAGCATTGATGCCGCTATTGAGAAAAGTCGAACCATACATACATACATACATTATACATCTACACTTTGCCACATAACGAAGAAAATATTTACGATATGACACAATCGAAACACGTGTTGTTGGCAATATTTTTGAGGTTAACGTTGCGTATTCGGTGCAAAATATAACAAAATAAAATGTGATATTTACGGCATCTTTTAAATTACTCAAGGAAAAACTAAAACAAAATAAAATGGCAATTTTTCATAAATTTTTACTAACTTAGTACTAATTTCAGTAGAATTTTACACCAAAGTCTTAAGTGTGAAAGGGGTATTTTGTCAATCCATTCAGTAAATAATTTTAGTAGTAGCACTCACACCAAACTTCACTCAATTTCACCAACGCCAACAGCACTTTTCCTTTCATGTACTTCCTTCTCCTTCTAGCACTGAAAATAACTTTTGTGTAGCTTCGAAGCCGACATCTTTTTCCTAGAAAATTATTTATAATTGTACCTAATCGAACTGCAATCAAAACTACGAATTTTAAAATTGTATAATCTCACATCAAATTCAATTGATGCTATTTTAATAAACATGGTTTCTAAGAGCGGATTCATACCAAATGTCCGAAGACAAAATCTGCCGCGAGCCGCAAAAATGTTCAAGCAAAACTCGCCAATGAACGGTCCAAATGGACTAAACGTTATGTTCAACGCCAGCCAGATACCAGACAACCCAGGCTACATGGACTTTAATAATCCAACTCCTCCGGTTACCACCGCAAATTCAGGTATTGACAAAAAAATGACTCATGCCACAAGCGGCGGCCGACCACAAAGAAATATGCCACCACCTAGGAACATAGGCGAACCGCAACGAAACAATTGGATGGGCGGCCGAAATGGTCGTGGAGGTCTAATGCGACATAACCATCCGAAGTTCGGCGGTAGAGGTGGAAACAGACAATACAACGGTATGGACATGCCACGCCGACCAATGCCACCGATACCACCCATGCCAATGCGGGGACCAATGCCTCCAATTCCCATAGATCCTATGGGCATGGGGCCAGTCCTTCCACCGATGATGCGAAACAATATGGTAGGAATTCGATCTGGTCCTCCGTTGCCACCGATCCCACCCCCAATGATGCGTCGATCTCGAAATGCACCCCCACCACCGATGAGACGTGCACACAATGCTGTGGCACCAGCTAGAATCATAAAACACAGAAGAAATGGGAAACCAATTAAGTCCACAGGCGTGGTGAACAAGAGCGAGGTTCCTTCGAAGAAAACTTTAAAAGAAATTATTAACCAATATCCACTGGACAAGCCATGGGTAACCGAAGAGATTCGACAAGAACACACGAAGAAAGAAGAAATAGAAAACAGATTAAAGGGCAAAAAGAACGATGAGCTTTTTGCAGCTTTCAAAGTTCAACGCGACAAGTTTGTAGCTCTCTACGAAGGCGCCCGTAATAAACACTTGGAGGATAGCAAATCAAAGGTATAAAAAGAATATTTGGAGTGCCCGCGCAGGGGGCTTCATTTAAGTCTAAAAAAAAAAACTAACATTTCACTTGCAAATTTTGTTCGAATTTCAAACGCAGCAAATTTATTTAGGAAAAAAAAGATAAAGATTTGCTTGTGAAGAGTTAGTTTTTTTTTTTTAACTATACGAACATTGTCAATCCTATATAAAAATAGAAATTTCGGGGTGTTTTGTTAGTAAATTGTTACATGACATCAAATGTTTGGTCGTAATGGTAAAAGATGATGGACATTTTATAATCTGAGGTTAAATAAAGGATTCAAAGCAACTTCTGTGTTCAGTGAGGCTGTTGACTTTTAGAACAGAGATACACGATACAGTTTTGTTTGACCTCTCGGATTGATCAAATTTCAAAACTGGTTTTGCAAATTTTGTAGGTATTCAATTATTTTGTTAAAATTTATATTGTTGGATTGTAAATCACGGCGCGCGCCAGTCCATCGATGGTATTTGTAATAAGAATTCTATATGGCTGAGATGGTATTGATTTTCTAAAGATGCTACCTGTCAATATTTTATGTCCTATCAGTTTTGTGCATTTCAAAAGCGAATTTGATTTAACTATTTAACTAGCTACAGTTCAATAGTCCCAAAGAACTAAGTATACCAAAGTAGGTACTTCGTAGTTGGAAATAAACAAGCTTTAATGAAGTGAACTTGGCTTTCATTCAAAAGGGGAAAGACGTTCACTTCTTTTGAACAAATCTCAAATTATGATCTTAAAAACTCAACTTCGAAGTAAAACCACGTGATTGATCTTATTCTTTTTTTTTTATTATTTTCTGAAATCCAGTTTCAATAAATGAATATTAATTTTTTTTAGTTACTAACTTAACCGGCTCCCAATTAAGGTCTCTGCCTGAGACACGGCAGCTTTCCAACCGCTGCGATATCTAGTCATCTAGGCCAAGCGCTCTTGCTTCCACGATGACTTGGTATGGGGCTGGGATTCGAATACTCTATTAGCTGGAGCATTATTTTCCATTCGCTCAATGTGGCCGAGCCAATGTAGTTGACGTGTTTTGGCTTTCTGGACTACATCTAAATCGTGGTTAAGTTGATAAATGAATGAATTAATTATGTATTGGGAGTATTTCCATGCGACCTAGACATCTATTGAATCTGGATGAGCTTGCTCCTTCAAATCTATTGCAAGTATTTGTAGCATTTTCAGAGACGGTATGTCACTCTCTTTCACCTGGTATTATCCCAAATAGTTTTTCCTTTAGTTCATGAGCGGACAACTTTTTCCCACTATGTGGTCAGGTGTTTCCTCATGCATGTTGTATAATCGACATGGCACATTCGTGGTACATTTTCGCGGTTAGAATTTTTTTCTTTCGAAAGACCCAGGTTCATCTCTCCGTGCACTTCTTACGAGTGAAGAGTTTTGAATCCATCTCTCAAATCTCTTGATTATTATTCAGTTAATGAAAGACCATGGTAAGTTATATGATTCAACAGTATCTCAAAATGATAAACATTAACAACATCACCGCAGTTCGTGAAGGTGTACAGCAAAACCCGAGGCAGTTGATTGCTTGCCTTGAGCTGTTGAGAGCTGTTGGCGAGATGATGTTCGTGAATTGAGTCTCACATTCTCGACTATGCGTACCCTATGACAACAAGGACCATAAGGGTTGTTCACTAATCATACCAGTCTCACGAACTTTTTGCCCAAATTTGCGTACAGCAGGCGCGGTGGGTGCTTCATTTCGGCCAAAACTTTTTTTCTAAAAACGCACTGTTTGCGCTACACAGCACTCACTTTGGAAATAAGTTTTCAATATTTCCCAACGTTGTACAAGCGTAAAGCGACTCATTTCGTTCTGTGGAGGTATGATACTGACTTTCTGTCAAGATTTCGAGCGGGAAAAAGATGTCAGTGTCAAAATAACCTATGATTTAAAAATAAACCACCAGATGGCCCACCTCGTATATGTTCCTGTAACGATTTCTACCAGTTTAATTTAATTTGTATGTATAGCTCGTATTGACGATGTTCGTATTTTATAATATTCACAATTTTTTTTTAATGCACGTACATGGAACAATTCCTATTATTAGCTGAATATAAAATTAATAATTAAACACAACAATATTTTTTTTTTATTCCAAAAAATGTGTTAAACTATCCTGCTCAACCACTTTGCTTTAAATTTGGCATATTTTTTGCAGGATAATGAGACGGGACCGGACAAAAAAACCGCTGAAAATCAGAAAAAAACTAATCAAAAATAAACATACACATTGAATTTTATTAACTTTCTCTTGAATAAATTTAAATTTTCCCAAATTGTTTATTTTAAAATTATTTATCAATTTAATATTCAAGAGATAAAAATTTTAAAAATTTAAATTTAAAAAATAAAAAATAAACTTGCAATATCTTGTTGCATATATCATTTTAAGCATTAACAATTAAATTTAAAGTCTTGTTTGTCACACAAGTGAACATAATTAAGTTAAAATCGTCAAAAGTATTAAAAACATATTTACTATAACTTGACAAGCATTTTTATTAATACAACGATCAAAATTGTTTAAATGAAAATTAAAATGATTTCTAATGAATAATTTATTGATATCGTCATGTAATTATAATTTTAGTTTGTTTCGCTGCCAAAAAAATGCAACGCTATAGTTTTGTGTAATAAAGTCTAAACCACTATTTCATTGAGCAAACAAAATGGAGTTGATATTTTGGAATTATTCAAATTGTACGTGTAAATTAAAAAAGGTCTGCAACATTCATAATCGAATTTATTTTGTATTAAGTTTTAAAAAATGAAATTAATCCTAAAATAAGATACTTCAAGAAAAATCTAAATATTTTATTTTTTAAAAGAGAAGAAGAAAACTGTTCAGGTTTAAGTTTAAGCGTCCCATTAAATAAAGTGTGGGTGCAAATTTGCAGTTTCATAAATACGTTGTTATCTGTTATTACACAATCAGCTCTATTATGGCTATCAACTATCAACAAGATACTTGATACATATTAACAAATTGAATGAGGTGGTATTATGACTATCAACTATCAACATTTTTTTATCGACTGTGAATTTCATTAGATTTTATCATTATTGTAAGTGATTTTTTTGATAGGCATGGTATTACGGATATCAATAAAATGGATAAACATCAATTTTCTTATCAACCACGAATTCTTGATTGATACAAATATTCGGGACTTTTAAACGCGAAAAAAGTTAAAAAGAATAATGACTTCGATAGAATTGTTTTTTAAAGAGAGTTATGGTGAATTTTTATAAGAGCAATTTATATTTTCGTACTAAGAATTTTCCTTTTCGTGGCCGACAAAAAAACAAATAAATACTTCAAACGTGGAACGGCAAACAAAATAAACAAAACTCATTCACAATGAACTTTTGGTAGATATTCACAATCGGTCTAAAATTTCCAGTTGATACCCATAATACCAAATTATCAACTAATTGATAGAAATTATCGACTATCAAATTGATATTCATAATAGGGCTGAATGTCTTTGAGTCTGTAACGAGCCTTGGGCCATTTGGTCCTCACTTGTAATATAGAACCCTAGCTCAACCGTGGATGTGGTTCTTTGCCAGTTTTAACATCATTGATGGTATTGATGCGAGTATTGTTGCCTCTGCTTCGCTACCTTCATTGCTTCCCTCTCTAGAGCAACCCCTATACTAAGCTTCTCCTATCGGTTTATAATATATAATAATTACTCCCTCATTGTAAATTATGTCTTTAACTTTTTAAAATAATAAAAATCATTCCTTTTTATTTTCTTATTCTCGGAGATTTTAATTTATTTTAAAATAGGTTTACATATTTTAGAACTATTCAAACAAAGTTAAAAAAATCAATTTACTGTAAAAAAATATTTAATATAGTGGCAACGCGACACCGCAATAAAAATACTTATTAATTCATACTATTACGTCTTCGTTTTATTAAAAAAATGGGATTTCAATCCTCTTTTTTCTTTTCCTTTCTTCTTATTAAATTACACTTTAATCCTACGATAAATCAAAACCCGCCTAAGTAAACCGCGTAAGTATCATTATATGTACATACACATGTGGTCATTAAAATAGGTACTGCCATTTTTAAAACTAAAATCGTTGTGTTCTTTCAAAGACTATGTTTTCCCTTTTTTATAAGTTGCAACACTTTTTTTGGTGGAAATATAAAAATTGCCGTTATTAAATTTTGTTAATATTGCATTGACAATATAACCAACACATTCGAATAAAAATTTATGTAACTTAACAACTGTTGCATTTTTTATTTGATCCAAAAAAGTTCCTATTTTAATGGCCACATGTGTATGTACATAAATTCATACAGTAGCGTGCAAAATAATAGGTGTGTGCTAAAAAATAACCAGAAACGCGTTTAAAAATTGTAAATAAAAACACAGACTCGTGAAATTAACCCAATTTATTTGTTCGTTTCCACTTTTAAATTATTAAAAAAAAACAGCAAAAACAGTTCCATTTGATCCACACATGTATGTATGTACTTTAAGTTTTTTGTGCTGTTCACAAAAATAGATATGCAAACTGTAACCCTATGAAAAAGAAAAATCTATGGAATGTTCAAGTATTTTCTTAATGAATCATGGACCTTACACTTTAGTATTTTGTTCCAAAACCATTATTATTATTAAAAACACATTGACAACTTTTTGGCATGGAGTCTCTTTAAAACGCTTGCCATAATTCTTCTTTTGACGTATAATTTTTTTTTGCCAAGAACTGTCTTCACATCACTTTTCAATTGGATTTAGATTAGGAGACTGAGCCGGCCATTCCATAACATCGATCTTATTCCTCATAAACCACATCCTTGCTGTCTTCAATGTATGCTAAGGGTCGTTATCTTGTTGATAAAACACCTAAGGGTAATTTCTTCCTCAGCATACGGCAAGATTATATTTTCAAGGATATCGATGTACCATACTGAGTTCATAATGTCCCTAATCCAGAATATTGGAACAACACCAAAACCAGGAAAAGCATCCCCATACCATCACACTGCCGCCGTCATGTTTGATAGTCTTGACTGAATTGAATTGGAACCAGGACATGGTGTTGGTCCTTCTACTTTTTCGATTATGTCCCGTTCCAGAAGTCTGTTGATCTCATATTCCACTTTTCTTCTAAGGTGGATTGGAATTCTTCGATGGGACCGTGCTACAAGTTGCACACTTTTATTGAAGTGTAGGTGTATTTCGAATGTGTTCCAACCCACTGGGTAAGTTTGGGGTATTTTTCCTCGATATACTTCAGATCGATATTGGTATTGCTTACATTTTTGTTTTTGGCATTTTGTTTTTTGAATATTGTTCCTTATTTTAATTATATTTAGTTTCTCGCTCGTTTTGTAGCTCAGGATGGACATGGCATCTGTATCGATAACCGGAATAAGTTTTAACCACTTTATTTGTGTAGCACAAATGAGCCTTAAATTTGCCTACTATTGGTAGTTGAGCTTTCGAATTTCAAGGATAAACTTTTTCTTGAGTTGATATTAAATTATTGATTCTAAGCTGTTTTTAAGAATGGTCTCCGGTTTATAATATTTACTGGGGAGCCTGTATCCACTATAAAATTGACTTTTGTGTTGTTTAATGAAATTTCTACTTTCGGTGTCTTAGGTCCAGTCTTTGCTAAGATGTACATCGATTCATCGCTCGATAATCCCTCGTCTGTTATTGGATTATCTATGTTATATGTTCGTTCTCTTTGTTAGCTTTGCTCCAGTGTCCGTGTTTTTTGCACAAATTGCATTTCGATTTTCGAGCTGGACATTTAGAGAGGCAATAGTTGTGCCACCACCACAGAATCCATATTTCCTATCTTTATTGTTCTCCTTATCCTTTTCCTTATGTTTTTCACTTGATGGTCGGTGCCCTCTAATAACTGCGTACGATAGCAACTGGTCCAAGGACGGGCAGTCTCTTACGCCAAACCTTCTCACCAGTGATGATTTTGTTCCACAGATGATTTGTTTTTTTATTTCATCTGTTTTTACATCTACTTCGTATCCACAATTTTTCGCGCAGTTTAGCAATTTAGCATAGAATTGGGTTATAGTTTCTGTCGAATCTTGCTGTTATTTGGGGAAGTAGAAGATTTCGAACTTTTTGTTGTTTTGGGGAATAAAAAATACTGGAAAGTGGTCTCAAATGGGATCAAGAGTGATGCATGCAATATTGTCCCGTGATTTGTTTGATGGACCCAGGATTAGTCGATGTTATAAAAAAGTCTAAGTGAGATCCGTAGCTCTTACCAGTGCGATAAGTGTTCAGGAATTTTGTTAAGTCGAAGACTTGGAGTAGGATATAAGCAGTTGTGACCGAAATAATTTGGTTTTGAAAGTGTATTTGTAAAAATTTAATGTAATTTTTAACGAGGCTACTTGTCTCTCGTCCCTGGTTGTTTCTTATGAAATCGAATTCCCGATTGAATCCGCATTTGAAGTAGTTTCCTGCTAAAGGAGCGCTATTGGAGTATCTTTCTCTGCCGCTATACTTCGATGTGTTTGTCAGTAGATATAAGACAATTGACGTTAGCTGTTATAAAAGAAAAATTGATAGCGAAAGAGAAGAAATAAAGAGCAAATAAGCACGAGACTTCTCGTTTTGATTGAGTTTTTGATATCAAAAGCAACTTATTTTAGATATTAGTTCGCCAGTTGGCACTCCAAACAGTATTTGGGATTCATTGATGAAGTCTGCGTAGATCGCAATGAAAATAAAATAAGACGCGGTAACATAAAGACTAAATCAATTTATATATATTCAATAATACTATACCATAACTATATGGTCTTCTCTTTCTTCTTCATGCAGTGTATTCTACCACATATACTACTACAGTCTGAAATATATCCGCCATCAGTAAAGTGCGGGAAGAAATTTGATTGCCCCTTACCATTCCCTTTTACAGCATCTGCAAAGGATAAACCATCTTATAAGCAATTTATAAGTGCCGCTACTGAATATAAGATTATTTAAGACCACCTTATTTTTTTCCAGAAAGTTGAATTCCCGATTTCATAACTCGATAGACATTTTTCACATCTGGCCACAAGCACACAATATGCGGCTAAATGGTCAAACCTCTGACATCTAAAGCATTGCTTCGTTCCAGAGCTTTTTACTCAGTCCCATCTTATGTCGATTTCCTTTTACACCAGGGATTTTAGGTATTGCGATCCCTTGTCAAATTTTGTCTTTTTAGTGTGCGTATTTCGTATACATGTAAATCCCTCTCCAAATACGGATTCGAAAGATTTGATCTCTGTCAAAAAAAAATCGATTTTTTTGGTGTGGTAAAAGTCAAAATTTGACAAGGGATCGCAATCCCTAAAATCCCTAGTGTAAAAGGAAATCGACATTACTTTGTGCCTGAGGAGGGACCTAACAGTTTTGATTTGGAACATACTATACCTATCCTGCAGAACACATATGAACATATCTAGTGGTATTGCCTTCTCTTTGGACCATTTCGTTTCGAAATTTTTAACGAAAACCTTTAAAGAGGGGACCAATCTAACAGAACTACCAACTGGGGTGCTCTCTTCCTTTGGTTCATTGTTCAAACATGTGTTGCTTGTTTCAGTCGCCAATTTTGTTGGCGCTCCTGTCTGATACAAATTGGCGTCTTTTGTGAGCTAGTATATTAGTATACGTATCCTTCCTGTTCACAAGAATTTTGCTGAGGGTAGATACAGTATCGTCTGTATCTGTAACTCAAATCTTTCACTTCCTTACTTTCTTAATTATTTAGATGATGGCAAATTGAATGTTTTTATTACGCTTTTCATATTTTTTGACAGAGTTTTGTCTGGGGGAATACTTTGTATAGTTTGTATTGAAAAAAAAATTGATTTGTAGCCATGCATTCTTCTTTATACCATGTTTTCAATCTCTTTTAGATTTATCCGGATAATCTTGATCGGTGTTAAAATGTTCCCCTTATAAAGAGAGGTATATTTTTTTATTTTTTTTTTATTTCGCACTTTATTTGAAACACTGAGAAACACAAGAGATTATGATTTAACTGGTATCCGTTAGATATATTAACGTTAAAGTTTCTAATGCATAAGGCACTAGTTTATTTTCCTGCTGTATAACAGGTCCTATAGCGTGATTGAGAAGAATCAACGGAAAGTTTTATTGGCTAACTATTGTCAAAGTAATCTAAAACAGGTGCTTTTGAAATTAGAAGCTCAAGGTTTAGAGACTCATTTTTATGTCTCCTCTCAATTGCTACTCAATTTATTTGCTCAGCTTTCCGCCTTAAATGTACATTTTTAATAGGCAGCTCTTTAATTGGTAAGCCCAACTAATTAACCATACCTTAAAATCGTTGCACGCCTTTTCACAATTAGAAAGAAAAATTTGTATAATAGCTTCAATTTACTTTCATACGGTTGGATCTCATATTCATTGAAAATATATTAAATGTACAGGGCTTGGACGGTTCTTCGTTCGAACTGCTGTATTTAGGTGTAGAATATTTGATTGTTTCCAACTGCTGAACTTTGAATTTGACGAAGGTGGTGTTTCTTTTTCCTTGGTCGGGACCACTCCTAACTTTTAAGAGCGCTCGTAGATCTTCACTAATATTGCTTGGTGAATAGGTTTATGAGCTTCTTAAGTTATGAGCGCTCGGTGAATACCGGCCTTATTGTTGTCTTCGCCATTACTTCCATGAATAAATTCTTTAGACTGCTGTTTTGCTATTTCTTGAGATTAAGCAATTTGAAATATTTCATCGAGATTCTTTGTTGAATCGTTTAATAATTTATAATTTACAATACGCGCTTTCGAGTAAGCTTACGGCAGCTGAGATGAAGATGCTTCGTATGACAGCAGGAGTTACAAAGCTTGATCGAATTAGAAGTACGAAGATCCGAGGAAGCCTTCATGTTAAGAATACCATTTCCCAAAAAATTGAACACGACCGACTCAGTTGGTATTGCCATGTTCAAAGGAGAGATCCTGAGAACCCCGTCAAAAAGGCAATATCATACAACGTTCCAATTCGGAATAAAAAGAAAGGTAGGCCTAAACACTCCTGGTACAAACAAATGCAAAAACACCAGCATTCAGTTGGCCTCAGAAATGGAACAATACAAAACCGGGAGGCTTGCCGCCGATTTCTGAGGTCAACCCGGCGAACCCCACAGGCGGATCACTAGTGTGAAGCAGATACGTGGGAGAGTTATGATCCCCTCGACATCGAGATCATAACAGCGCCGAAGAAAAGGAAGAAGAAGAAGAATACGCGCTTTCGAAGTGATATATTCTCGATACCAAATAACTTGCAGTAGAAAAGTTTTCCTGGTTTTCGTTAATAAATAAAAAGCGAAGCACCAAATTTAATCTGAGTTTTTATTTATATAATATACATATACAGGGTGTCCCACAGTCACCGCCCCAAATGAAAACCATGAATTCCTGAGGCCATTTTAAGTTGAAAAACTTAAGAGGTCATTTTCTCGTTTTCGTCCCGTTTTCGAGTTATAACGGTTTTTCCCTTAACTGGCTTTATCTTTGCCAAACTACGTCCGATTCGTAAAATTTTTTTTATAACCAATCAAGAATTTATTACAGTTTTAGTTTGTCCATAGACTTTTTTTTCTGCGGACAACCGTTTCTCTGCAATTTTGCATCAAACCCAATTTGTTCGTTTTTTAACTAGTTTTTTAACTTTTATATCATTTTATTCAAAAAAACACGTTAATGAGTATTAATTTTTTTCACTTATTATTAAAGCCGAGTTAATTTTCTTAAAAAAATTATTTTTTTTCCTAAAAAACAATACTAAATGTAATTAACAAAAAATAAACCACAATAGCTCAGAAAAAGTTAATTTTGTATTTAAAAATTATTTTTTTTTAATTCACTCAGTTTGTTAATTTTTTGTTAATTGCATTAAATGTAAATTTTAGTATTCTTTTTAAGGAAACAAAAAAATATTTTTTTTAAGAAAATGAACTCGGCTGTAATAATAAGTGAAAAAAATTAATACCCATTGTTATGTCCGTGAGTGACATACAAGATAAATAATTATAAGCAATTTATAATTAAAAGTTAAGCTTTATTACTAATTATTAAATATACTCAAAAAGATAAAAGTTACAAGGAAGTGACCAAATGCAAATGCAGTTGAAGAGTGAGTCAGACTAGCCAACATAAGTTCAGGGTTGGTTTTAAGTAGCGGTTGTAGTAATTGCAGTTGTAGTTATGTAGTTCGCATTACTCCAACAGAAACTTTCGCTGCTCTCGTCAAAATCATCGTTGTACTCATCATCAGATGAAATATTGAGTAACAACGCAAAATAGTTTTTGTTCATTTTTAAAACTAAACGGGTCCTTTTTCCTTTTATTTGGATGTCGAGCTCATGACGGTATCCGTAGGTACAACGCCCCTGGTGGCACTAAACAGTAGGCTAAACGCTCTTGTAGATCAGCAGGTACGACGCCCCTGGTGGCACTAAACAGCAGGTTAGACGCTCTGGTAGATCGGCAGGTACAACGCCCTGGTGGCACTAAACAGCAGGCTAGACGCTCTGGTAGATCAGCAGGTACGACGGCCCTGGTGACACTAAACAGCAGGCTAAACGCTCTGGTATATCAGCAGGTACGACGATCCTGGAGGCAATTAATGACCAATTCGTCTGCACTCGTCTACGTCTGAATTTCAAATGATCAAGTGAATTTACTAGGCCACCTGACTGTGTGTATGATCGAAAGGGTACCTTTTCGTTTACCCAAAAAACTGCATGTGAATTATGTAGGTGGTGAACGAAAGATATTAATGTTGTTGATTTTCCTGTGACGTCATGTGTTCATGGTTCTTGTGAATTGAATTTAGCGAAGTACAATTCCCGGTATTAATACGAAAGTAATATAGAGTGGGGTAGCATGGCAGACGGAAAATATAGTTTTTGCCTTACTAATGTTCTTGTATAGTATTTCAAATGTATGTCGAGTTTTGGTCAAATAAAGATTTATAATAATAATAATAATACAGCTTTTTTAAGAATCGAAAGCAGATTCCAAAAAGGTATTAACCAACTTTGTAGATCTAGCCGTTCGAAAAAGACACGCCAATATCTTTATGAATTCTTTATCGAGCACCTTACAATTGGTTTGAAGAATAATTGTACTTATGTATACATATATTATTAAAAAGCTAAATTTTCCTAGATAAAAACCTTATATTAATATACATAGGATTATAATCTTATAAATAAGCTTACGTTTAGTTCGAATTCTTGATATGATTAACTTTAGTTTTTTATTAAATTAAAATACTTATTGATTGCTTCCTTTTTTTTTTTTATAATTAACGCGCACTCAAGGGATTATGACTACCCTTTAAATGTTGGTTGAACACAGTGCGAGCATTTAGGAAACAGTGGGAGGATTGAGTAGGAGAAACCGATGTACATTCGTCTTAAATTTTTGGACATTGAAATGGGGAGGAAAAACAGAGTCGGTTAAGGAATTCCACATTCGAGTCGTACGGCAAAAGAAAGAATCTCTGTACTTAACTGTACGTCCAAAGTTTGGCTCAAGGGTATAAGTTCGTGAGAGAAGTGAAACCGGAAAAATCCACCATCTTGCGCTAGCCATGAGTTCACGGGGTTATGGCGCTTAAAAGTTTCACAACAACTTGTATGTTTTTTTATCAAACAACCTGCTATTTGTTTGAAGACCAAAAAGTTTCTATTAGATTTTTAGAGAATCGGAACTCGATTTTGAGAAACTATCGAATTTTGTAGAATTATCCGTTAGCTAAGACACTCCATGTTATTGTTTTTAGACATATGGAGGGCTCACAGCTGTACCGAACCAAGTCATTTTAAAAAAATCCAAAACCAAATTTTCCGCAAAATTGACCTCTATTTAGAGCTGTAATGAACTATACATAGTTCATAGAACTATGTAGCTCTAAATGAACTATGTAGTTCATTACAGCTCGAAATAGAGGTCAATTTTGCGGAAATCCTGGCGTTAGTTTTGGATTTCTTTAAAATGACTTGGTTCGGTACAGCTGTGAGCCCTCCATATGGTAGATGACATAGCCTTTAATCATATTATTTAACATAAAAAGAAATGTTTATAAATAGCTGAGAGAATTCGAAATTATAACTGTACTACGTACAACAGGTAATTGTGAATTTTACTTATACTTGGCCGAAATTTGCGATTCACTATTGGTCGATACCTAAATTTTTTAACTTTTTTGTTTGAGTCAGATAATCTTTTGGTTCTGTGCTTTGAAAATAACAAATTTTGATTTGGTTCCTAGGGAAACAATTTGAAGTTTATAATAAACTAGCTTAAATACACCCGCGTCGCCGGGTGCTATAAAATAACTAATTCAATACAACATACAAACAAATTTTATTTGTATTGTGTTCAATTTTTAATACATTTTATTCTAGTGCTTTTTGATATACTATATTTTTCGTTTTTCCATCTGTTAAAATTTTTAAGGCAGATGGCTTGCCTGCACGTGAAGATATAACATAACTGGAACCTCTAAGTTAATACCACATATTCCCAAAGATTGGCATTATACCTTATTAATTGTAATGGCAAAAGCAAGTCGCATAGGAAACTGCAGACGTTTGAAAACGAATGATAAATAAGTTGGAATCATTGGAATTCTCGGAATTAAGACAACTTCGCCTTTGTATTTCCCTTTTAAAATTGTTGCTTCGATCACATTGTTAAACCCCCTTTTTACTGCAAGTCTTGTACTCGTATCATTGCAAAGCCGAGATTGATTAATATTGCGTAGCATTATTATAGGCGCGCCACCTTTTAATGGTAGATAATATGGTGGCAAATCAAGAGAATTTAAAAATTCAGTGGGATAATTCACAACATCATCTTGATTCATAACTGTGTCGATGGACTTGTATGCAAAAAATTGAGTTGGTATTTTATTCAGAATGTCTGCATTGATATCATTTACGTCTCTTATTTTTTCCAGCCAAAATTGTTCTTTCACTCAACCAATTATGATTACTGAGTTGTTGTGCTATATTTGGAAATACACTATTAATTAATTCTTGTTTTGATTGAGTCATTCGACAGAAATTGGTTGGTACTGTTACTAAGCCAGTTGAATTATCAACATGTAATTTTCCATCTCCAATATCCAATAACTGTTTAGAAAATTCGGCTGCTGTTTGATCATTCTCTAATTCAACGCGAATATTTTTAGTTAGGGTTAGTTTTTTACATGCCTCCACAAATACGATGATTTCAAACACGCTTTCAATTCATCAGCAGCTGTAGATCGAGGAATAACAGACAATGTTTGGCGAAAACCACCTGCTAACAATATCAAGGCACCATTAAAAATCCGTTGTTTCTCACGTAAATCTTGCAACGTTCTATCTAACGCTTCAAAAGACATTTTGAGATACTGATCGTATGGACGCTAGAAGTAATGAAATCAAAAATGTTTTTCCAGTTCCACCAGGTGCATCTAAAAAAAACATTGCACCTCTTTCATTACGAACAGCATGCAAGATTGTATCATATACACGCTTCTGTTCAATATTTAATTTTGGAACATTTGACCGCACAAATGCCTCCAATTCAACACAATCATAACATAATTCACGCCGCATTTCCATGTTGAATAAATTTTGCTCTCAACGATTAGGTGCTATCATTCCCAACTGAGATAAAGCTTTATTTGCAATAATTGACATACAAATATCTTCAATCAAAATAAGAGCTTCGTTGTGGATTTCCGGATTAATTAGCAAATTTGGATTTGAATAATTAATGCTACGTAATCTACGTAAAATATCATCTGATAATTCATTTTGATGGTTGTGCCATAATTCAAGCGAATTTCAAGGTGAAAATTATTATTGCGAGAGCCAATGATCGATTTGATGATGGATCCTTTAAAAGAGAAGCACTGACATTTGAATCTGATTCATTTGACAAATCTGCAAGTGAAATACATCGAATTCAAAGAATAATGTAATCGATCGAATCATCTAAGCCAAACATTAACTGTACCTATCGAAATAGAACTTGTGTCTTTGATTTTGTTAAATGACAAAGCAGAAGCATTTTTCTCCTTCTCATTTTTTTAAGTCATATTTTCCAGACATAAGTTAATCAGATATCAAACTTAAATCCAAATTATCTTCATCCCAATCTATACATTGAAAAACTCCCGTCAACTTTTTTAAATCACTGGCATATAAAATATATTTATATACCAAGCACAGCGCAGCGGTGTCACTTTTTTTATTTGTGAAGATGTTTTGATTGATGTCCTAGAAGCAGTTTTAAGGCCAACAATTTTAAAAATTTCACTTATGGGCATTTCTTCACGATCATCATCAACTTTCTTAAATTGACCTTTAAATGTAGATGGTTTATCAGTTGAAAGTAGTACACTACCACCATCCTTTGATTCAATATTTTTTTTCAAAGCATCCATCTCTTTAACTATCTTTACAACAATTTCTTTAATATGGTCTTCCATCCTTTTTTCGATTGTTTCAAGTATTTTTCTTGTTCTATGTGATGCTTCTCGAACTGTTCCTTTTGGTCCTTTATTTATGTTTTAAGTTGTTCTTTTCTGCACTGCCATTGCTTGATAACTCCATTTGATTCTTCCTTATATTAACTTTTTTTCTTCGCTCTAGATACTAAATCAAATACATATTAAATTATTGGATATATCTACACAACTTAAAAAATAAATGCAATAACCTACTCAAGAAAAATTCACAATCCACGATTTTTAAAAATAATTTAGAAAACCATTTTACTTACCTTAAACAAATCTAATTAAGCTGAAAATTGAAACTTAAAAAAACTTTACGAAAAAAACACTTGCTGCTAGAACATTGCACCAATTAAAAAGAAAGTTTTTTCCGAGCCTCACTTTGACGAAAGAAAAACAAATTACAAACAGACATATGCCTTAAAAAAAATTATAATTAAATAATTTTTTCCACAGTCAAAGTGCCGAAAAATCAATTCGAAAGTCTTATATATTTAATTTATTTTAAAGTGTGGGTTGTGTTGGTGTATTTTGATAGAGTTTCGCTCATTTTAGATAGTTGTACGAAATCGAAAGGTATTTAGATTACGTCTGACCTTCGTTTATAATTATCTAATCTTCACGATTGAGGTATTATTTTAAATGTTAAATGTAGCTCGGATTACAAAACTTCGGCTGGACCAATTTTCAAAAAGTTTGTTTCTAAACCATCTCCAAATAGTCCCCTTTCATTTAAAAAAAAATTATAAAAATCCATCCAGCCGTATTCTAGTTATAAGGTCACACACAAAAGTTAAACTCGTTTTTATATATATAGATTACTCTTTATTTTTAATCAAATAAGCCAACAGATAAGAACTTTTACTGAAATTAGATTCAAAATCTCACCCAAAGACCTAAAAAAATTAATTTCTAAAAACAAATTGCAGGCCAAGACCAAAATGAAATTGACGAATTAAATATCTATCAGTGAGAAACCGATTGAAAATAAAGCCAATAATTAATTTTGATCTCAAATGAAAACACTGCACTTTCGCTTGACTTGATGCTCATCGCTACGAATAAGTTTTGGTAAGGTTTCGTAATTTTTTTTAAATATGAATTAATGAAGAAAGAAAATTGATCTAGAACCAATTTTATGATATGAGAGGCAAAGTCTTATTAGTTAAATCATTTGTTCACATAGGCCGCAAATGTACTTTGAAATTGTCTCAGTTGTTAGATCTTAAACAAAATAATTTTAGATCCGTACGATATACTATAAGATTTAAAAAAAAATCTTGTACTTACCTTGAAGAGAATAACATCACCAATATTTGGCAGTTGTGAGAACTCTTCAGAAAGTGGAAGAATTTTTTCAAAATTGATATCATTGTTGTCATTGCCAGTTTCCTCCTGCTCAACTTCTGACCTCAGAACGTACTATCTACTTCAATTACACTATAATTGAAGTCATTCTGCTGTGCAACCGATGTCAATAGAACTTTCTTTCCAGGGGCACGAACTAAGACAGTATGTTCGTGAATTTGAATTATTGGTTTTTGTCAGATCAGATTAGTTTTTTTTTCTTAGGCTCTGGTTTGTCTTCTTTTGCTGGTTCGATAACTCTTTCCTCACAATCTATGGTCAAAAGACCATATATAATACTTCTCTAGATTTGAAATTTCCATCGACTAGAGTTAGAGAAGAGAACTTGTTCAAGCGATTGATTTGAAATTAGCATCAATTTGGAGTGTCTCAGAGTAGAAGATAAAATTGGAA
This sequence comes from Chrysotoxum bicinctum, assembly GCA_911387755.1. Taxonomy (NCBI): domain Eukaryota; kingdom Metazoa; phylum Arthropoda; class Insecta; order Diptera; family Syrphidae; genus Chrysotoxum; species Chrysotoxum bicinctum. Next base: position 99,470,837 of record OU426989.1, read on the forward strand.
CAGTAACTGAATTGATGAAGAATAACTGTAGGCAATTATCAAACAACCCATAATAGCTTAAGCTCACATGATGATACCTAGTCGGTTTTTCTCTTCCTTTTCCAGATCTTCCGTGGATTTTTTGTTTTTTCGGCAGCGTTTTCGTTTTTGGGACTTGGACTTTATAGTGTGTTCACTGAGAACGTTTGGATGTGTAAGGACTCCATTGGATTGGATTCTTTTAAATTGTTGAGTTGTTTCGAATCGAATATTCCTATTCTGAAGAGCTTCTATGCTTGTCAAAAAAACCTGGGTCAACCCTGGGTAAAGTTGAACGAACGAACCTATTTAATATATATCAATAACTTTAATTTTGTCCTCTCATTTTGTTTTAATAAAAGTTTTTTTTTCAATTTACATATATTTTTCAGTTTATTTTTTTTTTTTTCAAATTGTGGTTCACACCTGTCACCATCTAGATAGTTTAGTAATAGTAAATTAAACAGACGGCACCGCTGAGGATATATAACTGACTTTATTATGATAATGTTAATGTCATGTTAGCATATACCTACTTTAGTTGGTTATAATGTTGTTTTACTGTATACCAACTACTCTTACAATCGTTTTAAAAAAAATAATGGAAAAATTTTCCATCATTTTTAATCTTGTAGTACGTTGGGAAAAGGGATATAATTAATTTAAAATTTTTAAATTAATTCAATGATGTAGCGGGTACTCATTTTCTTGAAAACAAACCAACATATGCATATTTCCTTTTGAAAAGTTGCTATAAATTCTTTTCATATTGTCTTTTGTCTTTTTATATTGTTCATGAAATCGTCAATCAGGTTTCAATATTGTAATATTATTTTAAACGTTTATTAATCTTATCTTGATTCTGTGTGAATGTTGCAGTTCCTTAACAATATATTATTTATAAAATTTTAAAATTAATCATATCATTATAAATATATACATAATACAAGCACATTTAAATAAAGGTTTATTTAAAAACAAATGATTTCTTTGAATATAAACTGAATGGACTTTGATTTTGTAAGGTAATAATTTATAAACCTGCAATAAGAGTTAATTCATAAACGAATTAATACAAAAAAAAAAAACACAAAGGAAAAATAGCAGCGTAAGTAAAAATGATAATCCAATCAAAACAATTGAGGTATGGAAGGAAATCTTTTATTTCCATGAAAATTAACTAAATGTTCCACAGAAAAACTGCACATTCTAGGTTAATGATAAGTTTGGTAAAAGTAAATGTAAATGTTTTGGTTCCTATAATGGAAGTACATACATATAATAATAATAATAAACAAATATGTAAGCGACAGGGAAGACTATCAGCGTAGAATTATCACAGCAAATTCTTACTTCCAAGAGATCTAGTTTGTGTTGCATTCGTTGGTTTTATATATGTTCATGCATACCTACATACCTATTATAAATGTTTTTCCGTACTGACTAAACTCTAATGTCGATTTCCTTTACACATGAGAAATCAATTTCTGTATGAAGATTTCGATCTCTCGACAGATTTAACGTTCCTTTACACCAAAAAAATCGATTTTTTTCTGACAGAGATCAAATCCCTCGAATCCGTATTTGAAGAAGGATTTACATGTATAAGCAATACGCACACCAAAAGAAAAAAATTGACAAGGGATCGAAATCCCTAGTGAGTAAAGGAAATCGACATAAGTAAAAGCAAAGTTAAATAGCTAACAGTGCTTACAAATTGATTATTAATAATTCCTATTCCAAAATATTTAAAAACCTGTAATTTTCCAACCACCTTATATGTACGTCTCTCGCCTACGGGTGGGCTTAAAAACCCCAAGGTAATACTGCATCGTTTAAAAGCAGTCTATTATGATTGTCAATTTTCGATATAATATTTGAAGTTTTATCAATAACTCGATACTATGGTTTCAAATTTTCAAACTTCTGTGAACTGTGGTGACCGCTATTATGGTGACAAGTTATGATATTATTCTTCACATATACATACTCGTATGTATAGCAGCACCTCCTCCGATTCGACTTTGGCGATCTGCACGATAGAGTTTAAATCCTTTCATACATACAAACGCACTATATAAGTATGTCACAATTAAACCATGTTTCAGAAATACATACGATATCGGTTAAACTACTCTCGAAAACCCATTCAAACTCACTCATCTAATTCACGAGACATCAACATTAATATGCCATATATGAATACCAACCTCCAAGATGCATTCTAACCAGTAAAGTTTGGATTTAAAGTCAAACGAAAAAAGAAAGAAATAACAAAAATGATTACTAACTAATGCAAGATCAAATGCCAATAATAATAAATAAACTTTCTTTTACGCATTGGCAACTACTTTAGTTAAATTTAAAATCAAAGGAAAAGTAGAGTAGTTTTATATTTTTTAAGATTTGTTTCCAAAATTTGGATAAACTACATATATTTTCTTAGAGCATTAGCATTGATGAAATCAGATTTTGAGATAATCGCAAACAAAAAAAAGATTTTTTTTGTGTTTTTATCCGTAGAGTAAAATTACATTTCTTTAATTTCGAAAAAAACGTAGATATCGTATGATCTAAAAAAAGAAAGTTGGGGGGAAAAATTAGGAAACATATGAGCCGTTTAGGCTGTAGTCAAACAGACAGACAATTGCGAGATCCACCATGGTTGGATCAAAATCTCGAGTAAATACCTTTACGGAAAAGCAATTTAGGTGAAAGCGAATTCTACAATACCTTAGAGAACCTAGATATAAAAAACTGGCTGTGATATATTTTTAATTTTTTCTCGAGTATCTTAGATTTATAGCTCGGGATCCAAATGAGCACTGTTATTCATGCATAATAATACAGTTTTCGTTTTTTTTTTTAATTTATTATTTCAGGGATTTAAGAACACTCATAATTTTGAACCTATGTATGTATATATTTTTTCAAAAATTATAAAAATAAACGAATTGTCGAAAGATGATAATTACCAAACAAAACAAGTAAAGGCAAACAATTGATCATCAACAAATTGTTCATTGAGCTAAGTTTATACTTACATCGATGCGAAATGAAATTTTTATATAATAAAATAAAAAGTTTCCCAGGCGTGAATCATAATAAAGGAATAAAATTAAATAGAATTGTTTTGGCTTCAACACACGAAGCAATTTATTTTGTATGTAAACTTTTCGATGAGATATCTTTTATTTAGATTTAAATTTCATTTCGTATTGATGCTTTGTAGTCATTTTAGATGACTGCAGAATTATAAAAAAAACTTTAATTTGTCGGACAAAAATGAAAAAAAAAAAAACCTTTTATTAATGTTTTATATTTTATTTAGATTATTCCTCTATAGTTGTTATACTACCTATCACTTTGGCATGTGTTTTGTAATGCGCCTAAAATAAGAAATTAAAATAAAATTAAAATCCGGTTTAGTTATACTGAGAGCTCCGAAACTTACTTGCAAATGATGTTTTCGCTTAAATCTTTTTTCACAATATTCACACTCAAAAGGAACTTCAGCATTGTGAACAGCTTTGAAATGTGTGCGCAAAGTATTTGGTGACATGTATTTTTGAAAGCACTCAGGACATTCGAATTGCTTTTCAAAATGTGAATAACGATGATTAACCATATGTGTGTGTGCACGGAATCGTTTATCTAGAATAAGTTATAAATACATTTTTTGATTTGTTTTTTTTTTTTCCTTAAAGAATGCAAATTACCACAAATATCGCACTTGTAGGGTCGTTCATCTGTATGACACCGCATGTGTGTTTTTAAATCACCGTTACTGATGAATCCTTTTTGACAAACATCACAAATAATATTTCTCTCGTTGTTATGATTTAGGATGTGATAATTGTAATGAACTTTTTGATTAAACGCCTTCTCACATATATTGCATCTAAACAAATAATTATAAGTTATAAAATTTCTTTGTAAGCAACATAAAATTAAAAAAATTGTCATACGTACTGATACGCAGGTAATCCATTATGTACATTAATATGAGCCTGGTATGTTTCTTTTGACAACAACGCCTTGTTACAAATAGGACATTGAATTTTGGTTGTTATTGGATGCATTTTCTTTCTAAAAAAATATGAAATTTTAATTTGAACATCAGATGGGCTCACTTAATAAAATTCAGAAATACTAAAGGTATCATTAATACATTTTTAAAATAAAAATAACTTAGATTTCAGATCTTTCAGTAAATTCAGGAATCTTAAGAAATGTGAAAAATGATGCTTAAATTAAGTCCGCAAAATGTTTTCCGCTTTCGGCTCTTGTTTTTGAGATATTACCGTTTAGAAATGGGAAACAAATGGTTTTCCTCTATTTTGAAGGTTTATGTGCCCTACCAACGTATCTGTATGGAGAAAAATTAAGACCGTGACGTTAATTTTTTCATCGAATTTATTTCGCAAAGTAAATATGCAGTGCTAACAAGATTCTGTCTTGTACGAAATGTACGCATTTTCGCATTGAATTTTCAAATTAATGTCATGATTGCAAGCGATATATTGCGACTACTTTACATTATGCGAAGCTTTGATTTGGCTGAGGAAAATACTGCAGCAAAAAACAATTGTAAGAACATTTTTTAAATATAGTATTTGTATCGATATTAACATGTAAATATATTTATATGAATAGAGAGCAACGCATTGAATCAATAAAGTTAAAATTTTCCGAAACTTAACCCACTAGTCAGCCGTCGAAGAGATACTCGTAAACATACTTTGAAGAAAATAAACTCCCATATGCAGAGATATATTAGGCTGGAAAAAGTTATGTGTTCTCTTCTTTCGTTTTAAAAATTAATCATTTAATCTATCGATATACACCGCCGGTCACTTTAATATATCCAGTGCTTTTAAAAGTTCGAGCTGAGTTTTCTTCAACAACGTTTCAAAGACATAAAATGCAGCTTTATCCTTGAGAAAAATCAGACCACATAAAGTCTAATTAATCATAGAGTTTGGACTTAATAATCTCCGCTTTAGTTCAGCCGCCATCCCTGGAGATAAAATAGCTGAGACAACAACCTTCAGTCTCAGAACATCGTGCCACACATCTTTCCTATCCTTCTTTCTCTTCCTTAACTTTACGCCCGCGCTGTGTTCAAACATTTAAAGGGTAATCATAATCCCTTGAGCGCGTGTAAATTATAAAAAAAAAAAAAAAAAAAAAAAAATCGAATGTTATATCACTCCATACTTTTTTGATGGCATCAATGAGCTCGTCTTTGGTATTATATTGTTTTCATGATTCATAGATTTTGCGCGACATCTATACCCAAACATTTTCAATACTCGTAATATTCAGGCCAGGAGAGTATGGTGGCCACTGAAGTAATGAAACATTTTGACTTTTAATCCACTCTTTCACTGCGCAAGCGGAATGAGTAGGTGCGTTATTTTGTTTGTATGTCCATGAAAAATCTTTAAAAATATTAGAAAAAATATGGAAAGACCCTCTACAATGCACCGAAATACAAAACAACGTTCATTTTTGAAAAAAAAAAAAAAATATTTTTGAGGCTCCATAGAATGAGATTGATACCCAAACCATTACTTCACCCTCGCATCTGTGGAAATGATTTAATTGGTACTTTTCCTTTCTGAAATCGTGTTGCCGCAATTGTTGGACAATAAAATTTTTTTATCAGTAAAAACAACCCGATGCTGCTCGTTTTTCAACGTCATTTATTTGCCACAAAAAGTACACTTGCCTCTTTGCGAATTCGTGTTAAGATCAGCTCCACGCATGACACGTTTTACGGTGGAAAGACTAGCTATAACACCTTATTTTTTGTAGCAGAATCGTGTGAATTCAAAGCAGTTCTGAGGATTGCTCTTCTATCGACGGCTGACTAAATAAAATATCGCCATGCATCGCATGAATTTGGAACGAGTTAAATTTGAAATTTCAACGTACGAATACGATACATACATACCTGTTTGTGACGGTACGGCTGACAACAACACAACAAGCAAAAAACATATTGGAATGATTTAAATTGAATTTTGGTGAAGCCAGTATGTATTTTGCAATTTAAGTTGGCACAAATGTGATACACCTTCTCATTACAAGAGATTGTTATGTTAGGTTGACGTGACTGTCAGCAGAAGAGCCGACACGCTTAGACTATGAGTTGAGCCCTTGTGATATTACATTGAATCTTGAAGCCTTTCTCCCTAATCGTTAAACCAATAGAATCTCTTTATGAAGAGCGAGCGAAATTGCCTATATTTATATTTGCCAGATGACTAGTAGAAATCTGCCATATGGAGATAAAGCAGGACATGTACAAAAAAGCTGAGGGATCTTTTCCTCCTCTTCTTTGTCCATGCAGCTTCTGCAGAAATCGTTACAATAAATTTCAAACCGAGTTGCGTGGTTGTCTATTAAATAGTTTCCTGTTTTAACACCTATTACAGAACCTATGTGCTTTAAGATATAAAACCTTTGGAGAGCTTCAGTTACAGCATTGGCCAAATCTGTTTTGTCACCAAGCAGGTGATGCTGTTGTTCCACCTAAGGTTTACAAGAGATACTTTTGAAGAATTTGTCCCTTCTTCGCAATATACAGTACCTCTAAAAAATAGATCTTAACGAACAACGACCAACAAATATAAAAACAAATGGGATTTAAAACATAATAAGCCTAAATTCTTCAGAAAAAATTTACAAAAGGGTTAAAACCTAGTTTAATTTATTGTTAATATATTAAAATTTGCGTTGTAATTGCTAAAATGAGAGTAATTTAAGAAAATAAATTGGTCGTCGCGAATTGGAATACTCGTATGATTGCTACGAACTGTCAAGCACTTTTCGCGTACCACATAGCATCCACACTGCAACGAATGAATTGTTCGCGCGTCTTAACTCAAAATCATTGTAATTTGTCTAAGTAAACGCCATTCGCGACGAATAAAAAAAAATGCATGTGAACGAAAGTAAAAATGGGCGAATGTTCGTTCATTCGTCGGTCGCTCTCATGTGAATAGTCCTTTAGACCATCGACGTTACAGTCCATAGGGGTAACTATTGCATCATGGAATACTATCTAACCACTAAGTATTGAAATATATTTTGTATGATGTAAAGTACGAATACGAGTATGTTTTACTTATCAGTATGTACTTACTTATGGATTTTTAACTGTGTTTTAAGTTTAAACGTTTCATCGCAGTGCGGACAGTGATAAATCTCTTTAAATTCTACTGTTTTTGATGTTAAGTTATTTGCATTAGTATTTTCTTCGTTAATAAGACTTTCTTCATCGTATTCCTCTTGGTCTATTTCTTTTTCGTAATTTTCCACAATTATGTCTTCGTCTAAATAACATATTTCGTACTCATCATCGGATGTTTCGGAAGGAATATTTTCTTCTGTTTTAATGAATTCTTCAACGCTGTTGAATTCCTCGTTTTCTTGTTGTTCTTCGATATCCTCTATACCATCATCCATATCATGATCGTTTTTAGTAATAGAATTTGCATCCAAGTAGCTCTCAATGATGTCAATTCCAGTGATGTCACTTTCATTGATGTAATTTTCAGTGACATCATTTTCAATCATCTCATTTTCAATGTCATCTTCAGTGACGTCATTGTCATTGGGGTCATTTTGTTTTGCATCATCTTCAGTAGTGATATTTTGAGTGATATCAATTTCTGGTTGTTCATTATCTTGGCAGTCGTCAATATACTCGCCAATTGAAGTGTTCTCTACATTTTCAACAAAATATTCATCCTTAAACTGAATGCTACTTAATGTATCGGCATCGGTTGGAAGCGTTCTTTCCTCATTCTTATCCTCAACACGATTAGCATCCTTACATGGAATAGCATTGAAAAAATCTATAAGAAACAAATATGTTTCAAGAGCTTTGTTTTTAAGTTGTTGAAATAATTTTAACTGTAGACCACAGCTATTACAAATGTATCTAAGGGTAATTCTTTCACCATCGATCTAAAAGAAAAAGAATATTGTATTTAAAGAAAGAAGAGATAAGTCAATAGTAGTATTTTTCGACTGAGAGAGTAAATCGAAAAAGCAAGTTTTAAACGAGGTATGTATGTGGTTTTATGACCTTGCACCAAAAACTGTGTGTCGTTTACACTCGTACTGTTAGGTAACTCGCTCTAATTAGAACTCATATAGAAATTAAGGATATTCCGCGAAATAAAGTTTTTTCTTTGGATATTTTTTTACGAAATTCACATATTGTGTACATACATACAATTCCGATGAAAAGTTCAGATTAAATACATGGTGTTAATATTTAAAATATCTGCCGACCCGACACGCTCTAGTGAAATGTAATTAAATTTGTTATTAGTGACAGAATAATTAGAAACTCCTGTTATTAAGTCAACAATTTTTAAGGATTTTCGTTTTTGAAACCTATCTTATAAAAATACCAATTAAAGGTATATAAAGAAATGCATTAAAATTGTTTGTTTAAGAAAAAAAAATACTTACTAAATTTTTAATTTAGATATATTTTTAGAATTTCAATGAATCAATGAAATCCTTAGGATGATGGTGTGAGATCAAGAACATAGTAGTTCATGTAGTGTTGGGCATAATCGAATGATTTTAAGCATCGAGATATGAGTCGAATGATTTAAAGAATAGAATAATCATTCAAATGATTTTCCAAACAATATCATAGTAAAAAAAAATTAGGAAACAAAAACTCAATTTCATGGTAAGAAAGAAAGTACAAAACAAAACAAAAAAACCATAACATAATGGTTCTCGCTTCTCGCCTTTCCTTAACAATTCCATATCCAAACCTCAACGATGCATCGAGTACGAAAATTAATATAAATACAAACCCAAAGTCGTTGAATACACACACACGAGATACACAAATAACCAACTTATCGAGTTTTTGATGTTGTGTTTTTGTCTGTCTTTTCGTTCAATATTCCCTTCTCGGTCTCGAATAGGCACTCGCTCTAATTAGAACTCATAGAAATTAAGGATATTCCGCAAAATAAAGTTTTTTCCCATTGATTCTTATGACCCCTTGTCATAATGGTTAGTGCGTTGGACTGTCATGCAGGGGTGTACTAACTATAACGAGCATTTGACAAATCCTCTAAGATTATCTTTTGTTATGAAAAGTTTTGCTCATTAGCCGTTCGAATCGGCAGAAAATTGTAGGTCTCCTTCATTCCTGGCAACGCACACACCAATGTACCACCAAATTTATTCATTTTTTAGATTCTTATGACCAGGTCAACGTTTCAGGAAATTCCTTTTGATTAGTGATTTAAAACCAGTAATTCATTCAATATTTTACATATTTCAATATATTGAAATATGTTTTAAGGGCTTCATTGGAAGAATATCACTCATGGAATGCCAAAAAAATCAGATTTGAAGGTTTTAGGAAAAATTATCTATTCAGAGGAATAATTTTTTTTTAATTTGGCTAAGGGTGATGCTTTTAAATATCTAATACAAAAATGATATGAATATTATTGATTTATGCATAACATGACTGGAATCTAGCAACAGCCAAAAGTCTGGATTGGATGGGTTCGCAGCCTTAGAAATACCTCTTTTTCCTAACTTTTTTGATGTGTTTAGATGGCACACATATACCCAAAGGAGATATGTACTAATTATTATTATGAATGTTGTTTTGGAAATTGTAAAATTTTTAACGAGAACATAAACATTGCTCACATCTCACATGCTTGCTTGCACACTTTTGTAAAACCGAAAATTGAATCATATAAGTTTGCTATGCATTATTGCAGTATAAATACAATAATGAACACAAGTGATGCTAAAATTTCTACAGAAATGATACTTTTTATATGAATGCGATACTGTTAGTGATACTGTATATTAACTAGGTCTGTGGTAACCTAGATTTTTTCAAATTGACAAGTTTTTGATATTGATTATTTGTTTTGTTTTGAGAGGAAGTGATAAAACCTCCAACTCCTAGTGAATATATTTTGATGGTAATATAAATTAAATTTATTTGGATACGACACAGGCAAACATATTAGAAGCCAAATATCAAAGCCTGCTATATGACTTATTGAAAACAAGTCGCTTAGCCAGTTTGGAATGTGCCTTTTATAGAAAAGTTTACTGCCTGCAAATCGGAGCAAATGATGTAAATACTCAGAAACGTAGCAATAATTAGTACATAAAAAGGAAACAACTGGCCAATAATTACAATTTCAGTTGGAACTATTTTTATCTTAATCTTTACCGAAATTATATTCAAAAGGTTGTATATACAAACGTACAGGTAAGTTAAAGACTTCTTCGTACAATCGTCCAAGGACGCTTAAATTGTTGTACTCCTTCAAGAACAAATCCTGGCGTTCAAATGATAGTGTTTTAGATAAACAAATTCGACAACAATCTTGCTCCATTTCAAAGGACAAATAAAATATATTATTATTTTAATGTTTTATATGCATATGGTATCAAATATGGTAGTCCAAATCCTAACAAAATACATGTCATGTGGTTGTCAAAAATAGTTCTGTTTAGTTTGATTATTGATGACATGTCAACGTTCAGGAGTTCTGAAGCAGTCTTCACACCATACGATCGGTCAGTTGCTTAGAACAATTTGACACGAGTTTCCAGCATTTTGACACGAAATAAGGCAGCTTAGTTGGCCTTGGGATTCAAGGGAAATCGGGAAATAAAAAAACAATAGGGGTATTCATGTAAGCGCGGAAAACCCTCGTAAACCAGATAATTTTATCTCCGCAGAAACGAGCTGTCAAAATTTGTATGGGAAAAAGTTTCTGCAAATCGCATAAAATTATCTCACAAATTTGCTGCGGAAAGTGCTGAAATAAACCTCGTAAGCTAAAGAAGTATGGATTCTGACTTTTAATTTGACATTTCACAAAATATTTCCCACATTTACGCAAGTATTTCTTAGGGGGTGTTCATGAAAACATGCTGCGGAAAGTTATATCTTTCTACAAAGCGGAAAATTATCTCGTTACATAAATACCCTTATTATCAAAAAAACAAATTTATTTTGCATTCTTTGGGGTTGAAATGAAAGCATGATATTTTTCTTTCCCTGTGTGCGACTGGTAAAGAAGAAATATATGTTTAGATGTAGATTTTATTTCATTTCAATTTTCCAATATTTTAGCACTGCTTGTTTCGAGCAACTAAAAAGTTTGTGTTTTGACACAAAATAAACGATTTCCTAAAATGTGTTCGCTATTTTGTTTAACATATAATTATATGCACCTGCGCGGACATTCAACCAAATAGTTCATCTGTTTTCTATAAGCAACCAAACAGTTGTGCAACTAAAAATTGTGATCGCAATCAAATAGTTTAATCACCAGTTGATATAGCACCGTGCACTAGCAATTCTTCACTCACGCACACACTTTTCTCTTTGTGCTTATAGAAAACAGCTCAACTTTAGTTAAATGTCCGCACAGGTGCATATAATTATATGTAACACAAAATAGCGAACTCATTTTAGGCAATCGTTTAGTTTGTGTCAAAACACAAGCTTTTTAGTTGCTCGAATCGAGTTGTTATATTTGCGCGGAGTCCCATATAAGCCCATATGATTCATTTTTCAAATAAACAATTGCGAAACTAAAAATTAAATGTACAAGGATCACTGTAGTCATGACGATCACAGTTTGAGTCATGTATAGAAACTCCTTTGATAAAATACTCGTATGTTAGACAGGAAGACCAACTATATGCTATCAACAAACAAATTTGCTATTGTGGTGGCCTCAGTAACTGCAAAACCATTGACGTATTATAACAGTTTTCTTAAAGTTATGTCTTTGAACACACCGACCATGTGGGCATAACCTAAGGTATTTCGTTCTTGTGTCAAAACCCCTATGTCAAAAAGTTAAAAAACAGCAAAGAAAATATTCATTGTGGTGATACAAATACAGACCTATTGTTGCAATAATTTAGTTTTAGTTTATAGTTTGTTTCTGCTCTTTTCTCTATATTTTGTGTGTATTTAATAATTTATATTTTTACTTAATTAGATTAATAATTTTTATAAAGTTCTTACTGAACATACAAATATGAATTTGAATAATAATATTCTTTCGAAAATCAAAAACATTGACGCTGAGGATCTATATTTAGTTGAAAATGATTTATGTTTTCATGAAAAGGTACGAATATATTTAATTTGTATCAACATTTAATGAAGATTACAATAAAAGATGGTTTGTTTTTTCTACTATGAATGTTTATTATTATATATAAAATTATATTCGGTTCTTCCCCGAAGGCTAATTGAAGATATGTATGTAAATATTTAGGCTTGACCATTTTATATTCATAACATATTTAAGTAAATAAGCAAATCGCCGTTCCATCCCAATTTATAATAATTTAATTTTTATTAACCTAAAACTGACTTCTGATCTGGCAGTAATCTATAAAGTGTATATTCGTCCCAAGCTCAAGCATGATTGCCTTATTTGGGCAGGTGCTCCAATAATCCACTTGAGTCTCTTAGATAAAATCCAAAAAAGAGCTTTAAAATGATAGGTGATGAAACTATAACCGAATCTGAATCTCAAACACCACTGCAATGTTTCTTGTCTTTCATTATATTACCGTTATTTTTATTAGCAGTGTTCAAGTGAAATAGACAGTAGTTGTAACTTCGGACGTACAATTAAATTCAGAGATTATTTTTTTAACCGCACTACACAAATGTGGAAAGTTTCACCCGATTCTATATTTCCCTCCCATTATAATATCCAAACATTAAAACCAATGTAGGTCGGCATCTCCTTTTAAATCCTCTTAAACTTTCGTATTGTGTACTGTGCTTAACATTTTAAGGGTAGTAAAAACCCCTTTAATGAGCGCAAAATATAAAAAAAGGTCGAAATTTCTAGATACCAGAAGTATGTTTGCCGACTAAACCTTTTCACTAAACTAAGCTTGTGGCTGGTGCCTAATACATCACTTTAGTTTTCTGTTTCCTTAATGTTCTATATTGATAAAAGAAACACGAAATGAATTGGGTGACGGTCAGCACAAGACTGTCGTCCGATACTTGGTATTTATTTCAGTGTATATAATGTATAGTATGTATCGTATATGTGGTATATAACATTAATGTTCAATATATAATATTCCTCCATAATAAAGTAGTAAGCCTTTTTGGTCTATAGGTCGCATTTTTCAGGATGTTGTCCGCCTATGTTTCTTGCTCTAAAATTTGTTGTCGAATATTCTATGAACTAGCTCATCTCAACTGAATATTAATATCGAGATTATTATAGTCTATTGCGATCGACAAAGTGTGGATGAGAAATTATTTAAATTTTGGAAGTCAATGTAAACTAAAATGCAGAGACAAAACCTGCCAGACTTTTGTATTTCATATCATGACGCAAGAAACTATAAATCTTCAAATCTATATTTTTGTTATTTTTCTACGATATAATTTGCTGTCGGCTATTAGACTATAAATGTTGTTATTGAAGACAATGCATTAAATTGTTTCCATCACCTCTGAAGTAAAAAGAGTACTTTCTTACTTACAACATTGCTGTATATGTAGGTACTATAGGGCATTTGGTGTACAAAAACAGTACTTTCTTCATTGCTATATAGGTAATATAGGGCACGTTTTGCATTTGAAAAAAAAAATGGAACTAGATTTTGATCAAAGTTGACAAAGGCGACGCGAAAAAAGTGGGTCCCTAAATTCCGCCTGTCTGTACCTGGATCTACACCCAAATTTGATTGCTTGCACATCTTCTTTTTTTAATTTGCACTTGGGGAGTTGAAATTTCAATGGGTACCGCATGGATCTAGTTGAATTTGAGGTATGACCAATGGCCTTAATTAGGATTAGTGAATACGAAGCGAATACCTTTAAATTCGATATTACATTTTCGACTCGCTTCAATTTTTTCATTTGTGGAATACCCGGCGAGTCGAAAATTATACTTCCAAAAACTTTAATTCAATTGGCAGTTGCCTTCATTTTTTTATATTGAAGTCATCACGCAAATAAATTGTTTTAGTCATTTAATAAGAAATTTAATAAAATAATTATTCAAATGAAAAAATGAGGAGGTAAAAGAATTCTCTGACTAAAGAATTTGAGTAGGGTGTTGATTTGTTATTTGCCTCATTAAAAAAGTTAAATAATACTCTTAGCTGCTTCGGCTTTCAAAGGGAACTTCGTTTGTTCGTTGGTCACATTTTATTTATTTTAATGTTAACAAATTAACATTAGTCCATTTAGTTTAGACACCAATTCGCAAAAAAACTGTCGAAAATTCACATATTAAAAATTAAAATATAATTTCATATTCGCTTCCGATTTAGAAAATAGAGCAGTTAAACCAGCTAAAACGATTCGCTTCATATAAACTAATATACAATATTTCAGAACTTTGTGTTCCATGATAAAAAATCTTCCTCAGCTACATGCCAACGCCCAACCTTGAGCTAGATCAAGTTTGTCAAAGCTTCAGCTGATTTATCCCTTTAGAATCATATAAATAAAAATTTATAAAAAAGACATGGGTTTTGGAACTACAAATAAAGAAAAGAATGAAATAAAACGAGCAAATTTCAATTTGAAATTAAATTTAAATTGAATACACTTTATACACTTGTCCTGCTCTGCCTTATCCAGGTTTTTTTTTTCTACAAATTGTCGACTAAAAAATTAATTCACGTATATAATTATAAAAATAATTAACAAATTATTTCTTCATTTAAGGTATCTATAGCTTTCTTGCTATTCGCAGATTCAAAAACAAATGCACAATACATTCTTCAGAAATTACTGGTTATATCATCAGCTCCACATACTTCCACAGATATTTTAATGAGCTACACTAAAGTTAATCAAAATTGGAAACCTTATCTCGTGGAAGCTCTAGCAATAATAAAAGCATACAAAGTCCTACGAAAGCTTGGATTGCGCGTTTTTGAGGTCCGAACACACTTCCTTCCACACATACCAGAAATGAGTCTACACATCAATCCAATAGTTAAAGTACTTTACTCAATGTGTGAAATGCTTACGCCAATCGATGCCGGTAATCTTGTATTAGAAGTTCGTGATGCAATAAGTATACAAGATCATTTGCGCTTCTATAATTTTGACTATTTGGAGATTTTCCTACTTGACTGGATAACGAAACGTATATTGGACGCTTCTGGAAGTGAAACAACTGATATATCTATACTTATCGATTATTTTAAACTCAATAGCATGGGAAAAATCAAAGATATGCTGGCATATTCTTTAAGAGATCTGAATAATGAAGTAAATGATAGTGAACGAAGAGACTCTCAAGATTTGCAAACCAATAATTATGCGAATGACTGTTCGACATCCAGTTCCACAAAAAGTCCAGAAGTCATTCATCGCCCTTTGGAATTGAATACTGGAAACTATTATAAAATTGATAGGGAAAGTGCAGGATTCGTTTTGATAGTCAACCAAAAAAATTTTCATAGATCAACAAATCCCGATTTGCAGGTAAACTGAACAACGAAAACACGTTTAGCTTTCGGTTTTTCTTGTTTTTTCTTATTTTAATTTACTTCATATTTTAACTGTTCATCTCAATCAATGTTTATAAAATGAAATCCATTAAAACATTAATTTGGAGGCGGTTCTCGTCGGTCGGGCTACCAAATGGCATAATGTTAAACAATGATTTGAATTATTCTCATATAGGCTTCACATAAAAATATCACCAAAATGTATTATGTTCTCAATTTACTGAAGGGTTTGACGGTTAATACTCACGTATAATTTGAAGAAACCATATTAACCATATTAAATTTTATAAGAGTCGGTTAACATCGACCAATATTTGCGTCTTCGAATGGTACGGCAGCATCTAACTGATGAGCACACTATTGTAGGTTAACGTTCGATTCGATAAAAGCCGATCCTATGAAAACCTTGGATTCAATTCCAATTTTCAATTTATTAAAGATGGATGCGTTAAAATTTGTATCCAAATCTATGCGGACAGCTTTATATTGTTGTAACAACTTATGAAATCACAGCTAATGGCATCTGGTATAAAAGCAACTTCAAATATCTTAAATTTTCGATGATCAATTTTCGACAGTCGTTTATCGATTAATAAACGACACTCGCAATAAGGGTCTATATCATTCTCCAATTAAAAACTTTAAATTCATCATATTTTGTTCTGAGGTAAAATATCAATTTTAAAAAAATCGTAATTAAAGAATAACGATCAATGATCCTTTTTTGCCTGGAAGTTCTATTTCATTCCATTGTGTTTGAATATGACAGAACCGTCAGATTTTAATACTTGTTGCTAGATTCCTGTTATTTGTATGTGGAATTAAAGCGGCCAGTTTCATTTCATTAATTTCTTTTTTTTTTCAAAATTGTAAAAACAATCTTCCTTATTTTACGTAGTTTATTTTTGGTAAAATTATTGTTATATCTATCGCAGCATCTCTTACCAAAAAAAGATTTACTCGAACGCTTAGGCACAGACGTTGATAAATTGTCTTTAGAAAAAACGTTTTCATCATTTGGATATAAACCAGTCATCAGGGATGATTTAAATCATATTGAAGTGTTACGGAATATTCGAGAAATTGTAAAACGTTCCATAATGTACGATTCGTTAATCGTATGCATTCTAACTCATGGCTGTGAAGGTTTGATGAAAAGTTTTTCTATAAAAAATGTTTAAACTATTCGATTGCTATATAAAATTCTAGGTTCTGTTTATGCGTGTGATAGCATACCCATAAAAATAGATGAAATCAAAAAGATCTTAACTGGAGAATCGTTGATTCGAAAACCAAAAATGCTTATCATACAAGCATGCCAGGGTACAAATCTTCAAACAGCCAAATATGATGACAATTTGGAGAGTGACGCACCCGAACAAAATTCAACAGACTATGGTGATATGGTGCAAGCAATGTCTACAGTTACTGGATTTGCATCACTGCGTCACACAAAAATAGGATCTTGGTTTATTCAAAGCTTATGTACGAAGATTAATGAGTTAGGCGACAGGTAATTTACTGTTTGTGTATTTATTCAAGAAAAAATAAACAATTTCTTTATTTTCTTTTATAGAGAACACATTTTAGACATTTTGACCGAAGTGAACAATGAAGTTGGGAATAAGAGAGGATTCGATAACGCATGCATGACTCCAATATCTTCTCAAACGCTTAGAAAAAAATTTCGTTTACCAAGTCGCTTGACTTAACTTATTAGTTATATATTGTATATTGTTAATAAATTTTATAAATTCAAACAAAAAATATATATTTATAATGTTTAAAAAAATATGTATAATTTTTTTTTTCTCGCGAAGATAACTGCAGTGTGGAGATCAGATCGTTTGCATATTAGACGTTTGTTTTGAAATTTGGATTTGATGCGAAACACCAGTTTATCACAGCTGATCATATCAATCGTAGCTTTTGGATTGTGTTAATATGCTCCTGTCGCATGCGGACAGACTCAAACTTTTGTCTAGTAAAAAGGTCTTAGCTTGCAAAACTCTCAGAATTGTATGTAAATTTAGAGTTTATAAAACAAACCTCTCAGTTAAATTTCCTTGATGTTCTGTGTCTGGATTCCATTTGAATTTCATTTCAATATCAGAAGCCCTTACATTCATTAGCTCAATGACAAAGTAAATTAATTTTTGAAAGTTCATTGAAGTTAGAAATAGAGAATATCACCCAGCATCATACAATAGATGATAGAAATAGTTTAATAGAAGCCGTGTTTTTTTTTTGCATTTTATAGAAAGTACACTAAAAAATTCTCAAAAAACTCATTAATTTTATGTTTTAGCTCTCAGCTTATTTTGTTATTATTTTATTTAATTAAATTCTATTTATTATTTTAAATAATATCAATTTGCCTTTATTTCGTTTCTTTTTTATATTTTAACAATACAAACATAGTTACGGTTTTATTTAAGTGTGTAATCAAATTGTTGTTGCTCGATACTAAAGACCGCTTCCAACAAGCAATTACAATGAGATCGTTTAATATTTTTATAAATATTTCTATTTTCTTTTTGGCAAAAAATTAAAGAAATACATAAGTAGGTACATTAATTTAGGACATTATTAGTCAACTTAGTGGTCGGTTTAACTTTTTAAATTCGAATTTTCAAATAATTTGTTTTTATTTAACATAATTATAAATTTACGATAATTATTTTGTTTCATTTCTATAATGATGATAGCCTTGGACCTTATTATGGTACATGCTCGTATATTGAATTATCTCCATGCGTGTTTTATCGGCAATGTTTTAAACATATGCATTAATGTTCTTAGTTATTATTTTATGTTTTTTTCAGTATTTTGTATTTGTTTTATTAAAAAAATAAATATGGAATGAAGCGAAACGCTACATGCTAAATTGATTTCAATTCAATTTCTCTTTTTTTGTTATGCATTTAGATTAACTTTTGTACTGACCGTACTGGGCGTCATCGGGTGCGATTAGTTAAGTGGCCAATATTATCCTTGATCGCGAACGATCTCAATCTTATCACATATATCTGAGTCAGGAATAGTTGTAAAATGGGTGCGATCACTTCTGAAAGTATTGCGTTCGTTAGAGCTAGTCTTAAGGGATCTCTCAGAGGGAGTTTCGGTACCGGGTTGCACACGTTTTTGGAGGGCTGAGACGAAGTTCTGTGGATAATTTTTTTGTATTAAAAATTAATTTAGTAAAGTATGTATGTTAATATTTAAGAAAAGAAATTCAGTACAAATATTAAAAAAAAAAATGAAGAAATAAAACTGTTACTTGGGCTCGGGCGCCACCGTAAAACATCTAGCAGATGAGTGCATAATTGAACGAGCGAATAAACACAAACCCATATCAATAACCATGATGGCGTCCAACTGCAATTCGTTAAGTTTAGTTGAATTTAGGCAAATGCGATCTCAGTCGCTCGGCGCAGAATTGTATTATTTGTCAAATGCAGGAAAAATACTTAGAATTTATTTTGAGATTTCAGCAGGAAACTTTTAAAACTTCCAATTGTTCTCCACACCAGTAGTCAACGACTTGCGTTTATATCTGTATTTGTTGTGTTTTACAGCTTTATTAGCTAGTTCATGAAGCCGGTGAGTAGAAAAATGCCATGGCAAGCCAAGCATCATTTTTAAAAGTTTGTTTTATCATATTTGAAGCTAATTTTTGTGCGTTTTCGAACAATCGTACCAAACAGGACAATCGTAAAGCAGAATGGCTTGAAAAATCGATTTTTATAATATTAACTTGTTAGTAGAATTTTTACTTATAAGAGGATACACGATTCTTATATATTGGATTATTTTA
Source organism: Chrysotoxum bicinctum (assembly GCA_911387755.1). Classification (NCBI taxonomy): domain Eukaryota; kingdom Metazoa; phylum Arthropoda; class Insecta; order Diptera; family Syrphidae; genus Chrysotoxum; species Chrysotoxum bicinctum. The sequence goes on from OU426989.1 coordinate 99,490,227, forward strand.
TCGAGAGAAGTAGATATGTGTTTTTGGAAATTAATTTTTGTATCTATCATAATGCCAAGATATCTACAGTGTTCGGACCAATCAATACTAAATCCGCCCATTTGAAGTTGAACATTATTTCGCAAGAAACAATCTTTTCGTCGACGCGACGTGTAAACCAAGTAGCTTGTGTTTTTGCAGGGTTGACTTTAATTTTCCATTTAGAAAAGTAATTTTCTAACATAGTCAAAGAAACTTGCAATGTATGATGTACATTCAAGTAATATATTGCTGATGTAAGTATAGCTGCAGGCTATCAGAAACATACACTGCCGCTCATCTGAATAGGTTCACTGTTTTTCGTAACTTACTGTAAGACTATCTGCATATATATGGCAATGACTCGTCTGTGTTATGTATGTAATGAAAGAGCATTATTATGCGCTTAGTTTGTGAGAAAAGTTTTCTCTTAAAGCTTACCGTTCTTCTCACACGCTAGCTAAACTTAATTCATTAAAAAAAACTAAGTGTTTTTTTGGCTCATCTGAATACGTTCGAAAGCAAAAAAAATCATTTTTAATTGATGTGCGCGGCGGATGTGTACTGAAAGTTAAGTTTTTTGGTAAATCGAATTGTTTTAAACCGTTTAACAAGAAAAATGGGTCGCGGAAAATCCTTGAAATAGGAAGAAAAATGTAAAATAAAAGCATTTATTGAATTAGGGATAAGCCAAAGAAAAATCGCAAGAAAAAATAGAAAGAAGCCAAAATTTAGTGGGTAAATATTTGCGGAACATCGAAAACTACGGGAAAAATATGAAAGGTTACACTTACATATAAGGCCACATCAATGGCCGATAGACGCGCAATCATAACAGCTGCTTCTAATTCGCATGATTCCGCGTCAAAAATTAGACTCAAAACTGGTGTTAAGTGTAGTTTGGTGATGGTGAAACGCGTTAATAAGAGTACTAAGCATTCAAAAAGAAAAAAATACCGAAAAAACACCTTTGAACGAAAAACGAAAAGAAAATCGTCTCCAATTTTGCAAAAAAATACATGTCGTTGAAATCGGAGTGGAGGCGAGTTATATTTTCAGATGAAAAAAATACAACTTAGAGGGCCCAGATTTTTTTTTTTTTTTTTTTTATAATCTACCCGCGCTCAAGGGATTATGATTACCCTTTAAATGTTTCAACACGGCGCGGGCGTGAAGTTAATGAAGAGAAAGAAGGATAGGAAAGATGTGTGGCACGATGTTCTGAGGTGGTTGTCTCAGATATTTTTATCTCCAGGGATGGCGGCTGAGCTAAAGCGGAGAAATGCCGTGTTTTATTCCTATGTCGTTTATAATTCACATTATTTTATTCGTGTTCATCCTTGTTGGGCATACTAGTTTAACTCAATTTCATGTTGTTAGTGTTATGCCTGAACAACATGCAATGAGTAAACCCAGCAACCCATTGATGACAATTTTTAGAAGGTTTTAATGGAATTAAAACGACATAGACGACGGCAGGGATCGAACCTGTGATCATGAGGTTGACAGTCGAGCACACAACCATCGTGCCACGGCCACCCCCAGATGGCTACAACTATTACTTTCATGACCTTCGTAAAGAAGAACATTATATAAGCCGTCTGCATAGCTGTGAAGGCAGTGTCATGGTGTGAAGAGCAATTTCATATTATGGAACCTTTGAGCTGCAATTTCTTACATCGCGAATGAATATCAATGTGTACAAAGTTGTGTTTGAAAAGGTCTTCCCACAAATCTCTGACCTTTTCAGACCAATACCATTGTCATTCTAGCATGATAATGCCCCTATCCATACAGCGAGGTCGGTAAAACAATGGATCGAGAACCAAAATGTAGAGGTGTTGGAATGGCTTCCATACTCACCTGACCTTAACATAATTGAAAATGTTTGGGGACTTCTTTTCCGTAAGGTGTATGAGTCGGGGAGACAATATGAAGACAAGTTGTCCTTAATCGAGGGAATTAAGAAAGCGTGGGCAGAGATTTCGCTGCAATATCTAGAAAAACTGTATGACTTCATTCCAATTCCAATTTTCGAAACAGTTTAAAAAAAAAGGTGGCGATACACATTAATGAATTATTATGTCTCTACCTATTCAATGTGCAAAATAAATCATTTAATTACAGTTATTTTTCTTGTTTTCCTCCATTTTTTGCTTTTGAACCTATTCAGATGAGCCAAAAAAACACTCAGTTTTTTTTAATGAATTAAGTTTAGCTAGCGTGTGAGAATAACGGTAAGCTTTAAGAGAAAACTTTTTTTCCCAAACTAAGCGCATAATAATGCTCTTTCATTACATACATAACACAGACGAGTCATTGCCATATACAGGGTGATTTGCATAAGGTGTGACAAAAAGCTAGGGCGTGTAGGTTGGACTTAGACAAGAAAAAAATCGTATTTGGAAGGGGGGGGTCTATTTCCGCCCGTTTAGGCGGGAGGGGCAATTTAAGAAAAAAATCATTTAAAACAGAAAAAAAAATATTAAAAAATAACGGTGATACCTACAGAGTAATGCTTTAGTGTTTTGAAAAGCCAGAAATATATTCTTTAATTTTGTTTTTAAATAAAGTTGTTCGAGTGAATAGTTTTTGAAAAATTAATTTTCAAAATCAAAATTTTGGAAAAAAAATGAAAATTTTGTTTTTAAACAATTTTTTTTCAAAATTTTACGTAATTAAGTATAATTTTTTTATTCAATATTCAATGCTCTTATTCATTTTTGATCAAACACAAAAAACCGGATGACAAAATGTTTTGTAGTTTTTGAGAAAGTCAAAAATAACAAAAACTACTTTATTCAAAAACTACTTTATTCAAAAACTTCTATATTCATCGCAAAACGCAATATAATTATTAAAGGTATATTTTCAGAAATAGTTTAAAAAAAAACTTTTAAATTAATGTTGAATAGTTTTTTTTTTTCAATTATGTACATAATTATGTCGTTTGTTTCAAAACTTACTTGCGAAATTATGTCTCCTCTAGCTGTTCGAACTTGATACAGATAACGATATTTTCGCTGTCGAGCTTCTTCTCGTGTTTCTCTAGGTCTGGAAGTAGATCGACAACGGATGTCCTGGGGATGTCTATGATAGCTCCGCTTCCGATGGTCCACACGCCATCCGGTAATAAAACATTGCACCATTACACTAATAATAGCAGCAACTGGCCAAGTGCATATGAGAATTCCACCAAAACAAGGAGGTGGGACAGGATTTGGTTTCATGTTTAAAATCTTGAATGAAAAAATTAATAATTATTGTATTAACAGTATAACGATTAAATGCCTTACCCAGTTAGCAGTGTCAAGTCCATGCATGAAATAATCAATGGAAGCTACAATCATTGCAGTACCCACTATGCTAGAGGATAATATTGTTATGTATTTTACACAACAGAGCGTTAAAACAGAGAAAATTACAGCTCCGCCTACGACAGCAACATATATTTCTCTTGGCTAAAATTGAAAATTGAATTTAAAATTATAATACATATGCACATTTTCATATGATAGTGCAAAGCAATGCTTTTTATTTTCTTTTAAGAATGAGGAAAAAAAATATAACAACAAATACCTACATATGTACATAAAAAAGAACATTATAAGCAGTAGACAAAAAATTATAGTTGGCCGGGCATCGTCGGGGGCAAAGTATTATCGAAATTAAATTATAAATCTCCAATAAATTGAGACTTTTTTATTTTGCATTTTCCAAAGTCAAATGTCAAATGTTTTAGTTATTTTAGTGCACCGGACACTGTTATATAGAAATATGTAAACTTACCCCAAACTCATTGTCTGGCATTGTAGCCACACAAACCGCCATAGCGACGGCTGCTAATAAAGCTCCAGCAAAACCACTAACTAGAGCCGATGCTATAGGGTGAGCGGAACCTAAAACGGCTCCAATTAAACCCGCAACAATAGCAAGAGCTGAATCAGCTGGGCTTCCCAGAAGTGTAATTTTCAAATCTTGCAAAATGAATATACCATTGGCACCAACAAGCAATCCACTCAAAAATCCAACAGCTCGAAGACATCGATAGCCTAGAAAAGAAATAACCGCATTTTAAAATATTTTTATACCAAATAATAGCAGCATGCAACACAATAATAACCTAACTTTTCTAAAAATTAATTGATTTTGAAATTTTGTGACTCAAAGGCAGTAAAATGAAATATCTTAATTTCTATTGAACAAGTTTATTAATTAAGAAAAAAATCTCTAATATACAGTTTCTTCCATATCATACCTAATAGTGCGTAAACAATTCCAAAAACAGCTGTGATTGTCCATAAAAGGGCAGATATGGTATCTGGGGGAGGAGTTGCGCAGGATGGATTATCCATTATCCCCTGTAAAATTAAAAAAAAATGTATCTAAAAAATAAACAAAATCTTTCTTCTTTATTATTAATTAAGAGCATTTATTGACCTAAAGACCAAAAAAGAAACCAACAAATACATACTTCAATCAAAAAAAGGTGACCTGTCCTACATATTAAACTGCAAAAATAATGTAAGAGGGCAGTAACAAGAAGTACTACCGCTTGACGTAACGGTTTGTGCTTTAGACTGCATCGTCGTAGTTCTAGATTTTTGCCACTAAAGATATTGGTCTTGCGAGTTAGTTACAAATCTTCCAAGAGTATCTCTTGTCATGTTTATGTCATTATTATATTGTATATTACCTAAAAAAACAAGGTTAATCCCTGCTTAAAACAACGGTAGATTTTATTTCAATCTGTATGCCATTTTACCCGGACAATTTTCATCGTTGGAATTTGAAGTTTTTGAAAATTAAATACTTTGAATACTTTTTGAAACTTTTTAAACTCGTAAAGCAAACAAATGTAAGCGTTATTGATTAAGCTTTGAAAAGAATATAACATTTAAGTTTAAATGTCACATTTTTGCGATAAATGACACATTTTTCTTAGGGGGTGCCATTTTAGGCCACCTTCCCCTATGAGAAAGCCAACTGGGACGGTATCGACGATTTCTTCAGGAACTTTAACTAGTCGCTATGCTTTCTCGAAAGTGACGTGGACTTCAGTGCAGGTATTACAAAGTGATTATGGAGTCTTGTACCAGAGTAAACACGAACGAGCTTGGTATCAAATGAAAGGTGACCTTGAGCTTCTTATGTGACTGAAATATTAGCCCTGGGGCCCTATTCCTGAACACGAGTCGAGTGAGTTTTATGTGACATGGGAAAATTTCACATGAAATGGTATTCGCGAACACGAGTCACTAATAATGGGTATTCCCCAACTCGAACGTCAAATATCACTCGAGTGAAAAAAGAGTATTCCTGAACACTAGAGTGAGTATTTTTGTGTGAGAAATCAGTCATGTTTAAAAAGTTGTCGAGTCAAGTAATGGATCCGAAAATGTAATGTCGTTTTCCATTGGTTCCACTCAAGGATCCACTCATTCTGAAATCCAATGGAACGGTGCTAACTTCTTCTACTCAAATTTGAAATTTTGCCTTTGTATTAGTTAATAGTCGTGTTGGTGAAAATCTGCGATAGTTGCTTTTGGCATTTGGCAATGAGTATTAGTGCTTCTTGAGTGGATTCTGACTTGAAATCGAGAAGCGAAATTCTCTTCTCAGAAGAGTATTTTTTTCCCAATGGAATGGTTTGAGAAGACTTCTGGACTAGAGCTGTGTAAATCGTTCATTTCAAATGATCGAATCGTTCAACAATCGATTGCGAAAATGATCCGATCTTTTCAATCAATCAATCATTCGATCATTTTCATTTCACTGAAATTATTCAATACTGTTCCTATTCGATATTAATTTCGATTTCGATGATAAGATTGACTTGTGGCTTTGATGGTTCTCACATAATACTCTATGATGAGGGTACTTCATGGATTAAAAAGTGTCAAAAAATTCAAGAAAAAGAGATTTTATTTGTTGCTTCGGAAAAGAGCAATTTTAGGGCTTTCGGCTAACATTTGGTACGAAATATACTTTGTACGTCATAACTGAATTCGTCCTCTATTCGTCAAGTCATAAACTGTAAAATTCCATCAAAGGATGGCTACGATGTCAATGGATTAAAAAACGTCTAAAAATACCAAAAAAAAAGAGATTTTATTTGTTGCTCCGGAAAAGTGCAATTTTAGGGCTTTGGGCTAACATTTTGTACGAAATATACTTTGTACGTCATAACTGAATTCGTCCTCTATTCGTCAAGTCATAAACTGTCAAATTCCATCAAAGGATGGCTACGATGCCGATGGATTAAGAAACGTCCAAAAATCCACATTAAACATACCGGATCCTGATACATCAAATAACATCAGTTCAACCCAACAATGATTTCGATCATCAATACTTTTCGATGATCGGATCAAAAAAATCGAATCGATCCCGATTGACACAGCTCTATTCTGGACCAAACGCTTCTGGACGACCAATGGAAAATGACATAAGTAAAAAACAAACTAAAATAATAGCGAATATGCATATTTTAACTAAATTTAAAAATTTTAGATTAAAAGTTACGACTGCTAGGCAGTATGAAATTTTGGTTGATTTTTTCCTAACCCACTCTCACCTTGCAAAGGGAAGAATCCAGTCAGTCGAAGCAAGGAAAAAAGGAAAAAAGCCGGCGAGTTATGGGAGGACCTTAGCAAAAGCCTCAATGCAGTTGGACCGCCTTTAAGAGATGTAAATGGTTGGAAGAAGGTACATAATTATTTGTCATTTTTATTTCATGATACATAAGTTAAACAAAATGAACTTCGTTTTTGATTCACTTTGAATTTATTAATAAATCAAATGGAGAAACATAATATTAATTAAGAAACATTTTATTTTATTTAAAGGTTTGGTTCGAATATAAAAATAACATAAATAAAATGCACGACTGGATCGCACGAACTTGCTCTTATGTAAAAGTACTTTGGAATTTAAGATACATTTTATAATTATAAAACATGAATTTAAAATTAAATTGCCGTCTGATTTCTAGAAAAGTATGAATTTATGCAAACAAACTTTAAAAAATCGTTTTATTATTAAATAAATAAATTTTTTATATAAGAAATTTCTTTAAAATTTTTCAAGAAAAAAATGTGGGATGCGAATTTTAAGTATTTAATAATATTGATTTTTGGAAATAATTTCAAAAAATAATCGTTCATAGGTTTTGAAGATATTGATTTTTCAAAAAAAAATTTTTTTCAAAAAAACCCAACAAATAATTTTTCGAATATTTTTATATACAATATTATTTTAAACTTAGGGGGACTCCTGCTGAAAATTTTTGGTTAAAATCGTTAGAGCCGTTAATGAGAAAGTCGAAAAACAAAAAAACGGTTCTATGACAGGTACCGTTAATAACATTTTGCCCCAGATTTTTTTTTACCGAAACGTAGTCCATGTCCATAATATCACACCTAATTTTTTTTTATCAAAATCGTTAGAGCCGTTTTCGAGATAAATAAGATTTTGCATTACGGGTGTATGGGGGGTACCGTTAGTTTTAGAGCTAAAAAAAAAATTTCAATTTCCCCTCTAGGGAATCACCGAAGACCCATAACTACCGAGTTTGAAGAAAATAGGTCCAGTGGCTTAGGCTCTAGATCGAGGTACAGACATACAGACAGACAGACAGACAGACAGACAGACAGACGGAATTGCCGGACCCACTTTATTCGTCTTCGCTATCATCGTAATGTCAACTTTGATCAAAATCTCGAGTTCGATTTTTTTTCCAAATGCAGAACTTGCCCTATAGTACCTATATCGCAAGTAAAAAGAAGTTGTCTCAGAACAAATCCCATCAACAAGGTACTGGCGGCGACGGTCCAAAAAAACAATTTACATTTTCTCCACTTGAGGAAGAAGTCATCAAAGTGCTTTCGTTAGATTGTGCAGTACAAGGTATCCCTCAAAGCGTTGCGTTTGGTCAAACGTCGTCCTCTCGAGAAAAAGAACCAGTTGGTACTGGCGCTGATCCAAAACAGCAGCTGGCATTATTGCTTTATTTTAATTCATGCTTACACGTTGCTAGGAAGCTCCAAAGGATTTGTTGCATCTCGAATTTTCTTGAAAATGCACCTCCTGTCCTCATCTAAATCACTATCACTATCATGAAACATCTCCGTACTAATCAATTTCTTTTTAATTTTGTTATCCTATATTATTTTAAATTAAATTATGCCACATTTATTTTTCAACAAATTGAATTGAGAACTATTTCGAAATAATAATATTTTTGTCTGTGACATGTCAAATTATCGTAGTTAGCTACGGTTGAAAGGGTGCGTTCAACATTATGAGACTCATGTCATGTTTTTGAACCTCACTCGTGTTGAAGAATACCAATTCTCACTCGACTCGACTATTAGCTCTCGAGTGACATCTTACTCGACTCGTGTTCAGGAATAGGCCCCTGTTTTTTTTGGAAAAGTTATCCGTAGTACAATAGGATTTTATATGAATAACAAGTACAACATCCACAGTAGGATCACTGCCGATACTCGAATAAACTCCAAATCTCTATCCGCAGTAGGATTTCACTTCTCTTTTTATCGGCAGTGATCCTACTGCGGATGTTGTACTTGTTATTCATATAAAATCCTACTGTACTACGGATAACTTTTCCAAAAAACATGGCTATTTTCAAAATCGTTTATGGGAAAGTTGAGATATTTGAGTTTCAAATTGCCGATTGCAAAATAAAGATTAAAGCTTTTTTTCCAAATAATTGTTCATAACTTGTGAAATAAATGACGTAGAAAAGTGATATTGGTATCAAATGAAAGGTATTGTTCTTGGCTTTGGCATTATACTAAACATATTTTTCTATGTTGAATACATTTTGACAAATGAAAGTTTAGCTTCATGAAAAGCAACTTTTTTTGCACGGTCTTTTGCACACCAATATAAACAAAAAATCCAGTGATGATATATACTTTTTTAGCACTAGTGAAAAGCTTATTTTATTACCTTTAATTCCATATAAAATTAATTGTTCTTAATCAAATAAATACCTAACTAAAAGCAAAAGATTCTTAAAAAGACACCCAGCTATATCTATTTCACAGAAATGATATGTAGAGATACGAATACTTGGGTAAAATAAAAAACAAATCAAAAGTAAAAAAGTTGCATATCTTCGTTCAATATAAACATATACGTATATGACCTTTTAATGTTGGATCCAAAGAGACTAAACGAAAATTGCCAGAAATGGGCAATACCCTTTAATTCTTTTCGGAATGAGAATAGGGAAAAATCTATTAAAAGCGAATTCATGCTGTAAAGAGGTTAATATGGTTAGCGAAGTAAGTTTCCGATATTATAAAGCCAACCCTACGGAGGAAAACCGGAAAAAGTTCAAACGAGCTAGAAAGACCTGTAAATATCATATTCAAAGAACCAAATTATCGCATGACCAAAACCTCACAAGAAAAAGCCAATTTGCTTGCAGCACAGTTTGCTGTCAATTCGACACTCTCTTATAGTGTCATGATTCCACTTGTATTTGAGAGCGTTAACGATTCTATTGAACAAATCTTCTTTTGCACTTCATTCAAATTCATTCATTCAAAAGTACCGAAAGATCTTGATATACACAAATCCGCTGGCCCGGATAGTGTCGCCCCAATTTTTGGCAAAACCATTGCGTAAGCTTTTCCAGCTGTCCTACTCTACTAGTCTCTTTCCGAATGGAATCTTCTTCTTTGTAAGGCCATGGAAACGCTGATAAATTATCAGCTTAAAAAATATCTTGAAGAACGAAAGCCTCTTAATAACCGGCAGTATGGAATTCGTAGCAATAGGTTCACTGGTGATCTGATGGTATAACGCACCGAACAGTGGAACAAATCTTAACATCGTTTTGGATAAAGTAAGATTATTGCACTTGATATTTCAAAGGTATTTCATAGAGTTTGGCATCAAGCTCTCTTATCACAAACACGTGCATTTGGTATTGATGAATCTGTTCTTCGATGTATTAGAAACTACCTTTCGAGCCGCTAAATACAAGTTGTATTGGATGATTTTAAATCTGAAATTCATAAAATAAATGCTAGTGTGCCACAAGGCTCCGTTTTGTCTCCGACTCTCTTTCTGATATTCATCAAGGATCTTTTGTCTAAAACTTCTGATCCATTAAATTGTTTTGCTGATGACAGTACCCTCAGCTTCTCATTCCTTTTCAGATACATATCCTTGTTCTTCGGATGTGAATGTGGAACGGCAGCATACGTATGATAAGCTCATTAAACTCTGATCTCGATAGCATTGTCAAATGGGGAACCATAAACCGCGTAGAATTTAATACTTCAAAAACACAATGCTGCCTTCTGCCCTTAAAGCGTAACCCTCCTCCCATGCCACTATCCATTAGCGGCACTTGCATTGAAGAAACTGAACAGCTCTCAGTTCTCGGTATGAACATCACAGACCACCTTGTGTGGAATTACCACACGTTCGATGTCGCAAAAAATTTTGCTAAGTGCAAGAAATGTTGTATCCCTTCTGATCTGGATGTAATCTATAAAGCCGAGTACAATTCCCGTATTCGGGACTCTTCGATAGAATCAAAAAAAGAGTTCTAAAAATGATAGGTGATAGTATTTTAACAGAAACATTTGAATCTCTCTAGCACCGCCGCAATTTTTCTTGCCTTTCATTACTGTACCGTTATTTTTATAAACAGTGTTCTAGTTAAATAGCCAGTTGCATTCTTCCCCTTAAACAATTTAAACATCAGTTTACCTTTGAACCTAACTTCGGACGCACTATTAAATTCAGATATTCTTTATTTAGCCGCACTACACGAATGTGTAATGCTTAACCCGACTCTATATTTCCCTCCCTGACTGTAAGACGATGAATAGTGTATGCACACGCACGTATAGACGAACAGATGAATAGACGCACGGTCCTACAGACAATCTGACGGCATTTTCGTTCATCATAGTGCTAAGTTTGATTATAACCTTGAAACTATTTTACACGAAAACGAAACCAATATTTGCAAGTACGTACAAATATTGCATTCACTGATGTAACTTGTCTTAAAAAAATGTTAATATTTCACCCTTTATTTTCGTATTTTCGGAAAGCAAAAAAATGTCAAATGATCTCAGTAAAATCATCGACTAACAAACCTCTTAGCTACACAGGACTCGTTACAATTTTTTACATGACTGACTAATAGGCACGCTCCTTTTAATTACAAAAAAAAAGAGAAAAACAAATTCGAGTGGGAATGTACGAGTAGGGGAAAGGCGCGAACAGTGAGACAGTGCAAACAGTGAGACAATTCATTTTTCTCTTTTGTGAAAGCATGCACGGACATGCCAGTATTGGTTATAACGTATATTTACCCTTCCATGTGTTTTAATTTTTTTGCGCACGACTTTCAGTTGCGCCTTAACCCCCACCGGGTAAACATAAAAAAAAATACATCGAAGTATTTTTCGGTGTGTGTTTAATTTTAGCATAGCAACACGAAATAATCAGGAAAATTCACAGAATTTTTTTTACATATGACGTATTTATGTGTTCTTTTATAATAATACAAAAAAATCTTAGAATTCCTTGTCATTATTCTAATTTTTGTTTTTTTTTATGAAATGAAAAAAAGTGAACAGTGAGACACTTACAAAAAACAAACAGTGAGACATGTCTCACTGAGCCTGAGGTTGAGGATATTGTGTTAGTAGCACACGAAGATATAGAGCTGGTGCTGCCAACGCCGACTCCATGTGGTCACACTAGTCGCCAAAAGGCATCTGTTATGTTTGATGTTGAATTCCAGGGCTATGGAAGCAGACTCAAGTGATTATTATTTTTATTCGTAACCATATCTGTGAATTGAAATGATCACAATGTGATTCTGTTTTTTTTTTTACTTTTTTTTTTAATTTCATTGTTCCTTTTTACTTTTTTTATGAAGAAATATATTTATGTTACTTAATTTAATTAATAAAACACTAATTGCCTATGTACTTATTTAAGTTTTTTTAATTTTGTTGTTTTTTTTTGTCCGTCTCACTGTTCGCCTTACACTGTCTCACTGATCGCACCGCTCACAAACAGTGAGACAGTTTGACTTTTTATACGTTTCAGTTTGTTGTGATTTTCTCATGAGTTCTTTCACTTAAAATTCTTTCGTTACATTAAGGTAAAATATGCCTCAAAATATACTCAAAGTTTGGTTAAGATTGCTTGAAAACATTCAGAGATATACTACTTTAAAAGAAAAGTGTCTCACTGTTCGCACCTTTCCCCTATAGCTGTTTTCGTTTTTACCTTAATTGGAAGCTATTTTTTTGTTTGTTCTAAATAATTCTAAAGAGATGTATTTATGTATGCAGGTACTCGTTTATATGTACATATGACTTTCACTGATCTGGATTCCTCTGACCTAAAGTAACACGCAATGAGTTCAAGGTTTGACCTAAAAAGCAAAAATCCACTCATCTTTTTTCATTCTGACAAAATATAAAAATAAAAGGGCCAAGGGATTAATGTAAAGCTATTAACACGTTAAGCTATCAGCTTTTGAATATTGCGAGACGAGTAGACGTATAAAAATGTTAAAATGTTGATTACCTTTATAAGAAATGGCCAGTCCAGTACTGGTATCTCCGCCTCACTTCCGTTTTCGTCGCTTTCCTTGGAGTGCATTTTGTTGTTGTTTTTTTTTTTTTTTAATTTTAAACTTAAGTTGGTATTAAAAGGTATTTTATTGTTATTTATGTGAAACCGTAAACACTATGTGTCATTCATTGTTGTTTTTGTTTTTCCGAAATGAAATGTATCTCGAACAGCTAATTATTTGCATTGTCCTTACGCTGCATTGTTCCAGACGCACAGTATGTCCTCACCCCGGCTTTTGGTGAGCTATCAAATTCGCTTATTGATTTTTCAATCCTCATTTTCTTTTGTTTACCGATTTTATATTTAAATTTACTTTTTTATGTTAACGGATATTTTTTAAAGGAAGCATCAGTATTCATCGGAATGAAAGTAATTAGAGAGTGTTCATGCACACCATGTGCTTGGTCAAACAACAAACAAAGGAACACATTCATTGGGCGAACTCCCGCAAATTTTCACCCTAAATTTTAACGTCTCAGAACTGGGTGGTGGCGGTTTTGCAAACAGAAAAGCAATGATAAAACTATAGGGTTTTTTGTTAAGGAAATTACGGGCTGCATTTTATTCGAAGAGGAGACACAGTAGAGGAATTTGTTTATATTTATGCATAATTAATTTTTTTTTATAGTTTATCACTTGATTTGTGTGAAATGTAGGTGATTGAAATTTGGAACAAGAACTAGGAGTGCTAAATGAAGTAAATGATGTACTTGGAACACAGACGCGACAGGACTTTCACGAAAACTTTTACATACTGTTAATATCCACATTCTGGCCGTTGTCCTTTTGCAATAAAAACGAGTTCAGAGTATGCGCAATGGAAGAATGCAGGATTCTGTTAGGGTAAAGTAACCAAGTTTGTGTTGTTGTTTTATTTTTGATGTGTGATTATAATTTGAAGTACCCCCTGAAATAATGGTTAGTGTGTGGGACTGTCATGCGGAAGGTCTTGTGTTCGATTCTCAGCCGCTGCAAAAAAACGTTTTTCAGCGGTGTACTGCCCCTTGCGAGTAATCGACAAATCCTTTAAGAGTTTATCTCTTGTGATGAAAATTGGGTGACAGTTGTAAGTCACTAGGTCCTGGTTCTCTTCGAGCTGTTGCACCACCAAATTTAATTTACTTTAATTAGAATTTGGAGTATACCTATATTCAAAGAAAAACAAGAAGTTTTTTAAAATTGTTTTACAGAGTTCATACATAAGTTAAAGCCCTACAAGATCAAAGCCACTCAATGAGCGGCAGAAAGATAAGATTAAGTGGCAGCTGCTTAACCACTGCGTGGCCGCAACTACACGATTTCATATGTTTTAATTTTTGTTTGCTGCTACCCCCCTCATCGAGTTCATAAGTTTTAAGGTAAGGCAAAACTGCAAAAGTCAATTTCAAGTCCTTTGTGAATGTTTGTCCAGTTATTTAAAAGTGTCGACGTTTTCTCCCAACAAAATAAGCTAATTAAATTGGTGTGTACGCACATGTTAAGGAAAATCTGTGACGCTCTTCAATTTGGGACGGCAGCAATCACAAGAGGTCACCAAGTGCTTTTCCGAACGAGTATATAAAAAGCTCTTGAGAAGTACTATTTCAGTGTTGAGAAAAAGTGGCAACTCTGCTATTAAGTTATCAGACTAGTTATCGACTGTTGGATACAAATAGAAAAATCGATTACGTGCGATCGATAAATTTAATTCATTTATATTATTTTTAATATTTACATTCAATTGGCGCGGGTAGATTTTGGCGGCCATATTGATTTAGTGGCATCTGTCAAATCTGTTTATTATTCATTTACTAATGCCAAATCACCATAGTTTGCAAGAAGATTGAACAGCACGTCCAAAAGATAAAACTTTATTATCAAAATGAGTGTTCGTTAGTTTAATTCAAACGTTGCGCGCGTTGTGCCCATTTCACGGTAGACGTGGTGGCCCATCACAGTCGACTCTTCAACGTTCGGTAATCAATCAGCCAACCCGAGGCAGTAGATTCCTCGCCGTACACAAGAACTCGGCCTTTGGAATACTTTAACTTGGCGAATTTTGCTCCGGAGCATGGGCTTTCACTCGTAAAAGATCCAACTGACCCATCAGGCCCCCTCGACGGGTTTCACCTTGTCGTGGTGGGGGGGCTTACGCATATTCTCCTGCTGTGAAGCTTCAGCAGGTGGAATTAGGTAACTAATAAAACCCAACAGGGAGTTAAGGGACAGTCAGGATTGAGACGATATGAGATGGTTAGGATTCCGGTGACATGTCTAGCCGGAAACCTAATGCATATCGTAGTATTTGATCTTGATTGGTAAGGTATGGTGGGACCGTAGGGTCTCTGGCTGCTTAGGTGGCTGGGGGTCTGAAAGTCCTACCAAAAAGGGTGTGTGTTGGATTGATTGTGGGTGGGACTGTGGATCCTTGACTGGGCATGCAGTTGGGGATTCTAGGTCTCACCTTAGGCAGTTAAATTAGTAGCGTCCTTGTCCGTTCGCGGATGGGGATTCGAAAGTTTTTCTGGAAGGATGTCAGAGGTGGTTAAGGATGTCAAAGGTGGATAAGGATGTCAGAGGTGTCAGAAGTGGCAGATGTGGCAGAAATGTCATATCTGTCTAAGGGTTCAAGAGGTGTCAGAGGGTCTGACACGTCTGATTGGTTGTTTGAAATGTGCTGCTGCTGGACTACTGTTGAAGGTCGCTTACTGTATACATGAGGCTTGGTGGCATGTCTCCCGTGTGTACCATGCGTAATTCCCAAGTGATCGTGTGGTGAGTGATTTTGATGGTGGGTCGAGTAGTTGGTGCATGGATGATGATTGGTTGGATGTGTCAGATGTTGGGAAGTTCTTCGGCTGGTCTAGGCCGGCTATAGTTCTTCTGAGGTTTAAAGAGGAGTCAGAAGGTTTTTAGAGGTGTCAGAAAGGTTTTGGGGTTCCGGGTACTTGTACCTGGCGTCCTACGTTAATAGCGTGAAGTGGAGCGTCATCCAGAGTTCTTCGGAACAAAGACCAGGGCGTCACCCGTGATTACCGCAAGGTGATCAAAAGACAGGAGTGTCTCTCCTTGCTTACCAACTGGTAACTAAAGACCGGGGCATCACCCGTGAATACCGTAAGGTAATCAAAAGACAGAAGCGTCTCTCCTTGCTTACCAACTGGTAACTAAAGACAGGGGTGTCTTTCCTTGAATAGCCGTAAGGCGAGCTAAATAAGACTGGGATGCACATGAGTTGTTCGTTGACCGCCCTCGACTTACTTCTCAATGTGTATCCTAGCGGGTTGACAGGCCCCGAGTTTTGCAGGAACTCATCTGGAAGTGACGGGTTCATATCTATTAACTCCGAAGCTGAGTAGGGATTAGGCATGTTCTTTTTCCGTTTCGCCTAAGGGGGATTTGACGAAGTTGCGAGGCTCCACCGGTAGCTTTATACTGGTTCTCTGTATTCTGCTATCTTGAGGTCGGCCCCCTAGTGGGAGATCGTGGTTTACTCCAAATGCGGAGGCGTATGGTTTTCAAGATTCTTTTCTTGAATTCAAGAGCTGCAGATAGACCTCGACTTAAAGCAAGAGGTGTGCATATGCTGCAACATATCACAACTTTGCGACCGAAATAGCTTGCTATGGAGGGGTTAATGGTTAGGACTAAATCTGACTCCAATGGTGGTAGGCCACCCGTGGGGTAAAACCTTTAATTGTTAGGAATCCACGTAAAACAAAGGTACATTCTGACCCATCAGGACCTCAAAGTTCATGATCATAGAGGACGTCATTTTTTCGCTGACTGGGCCTTGGACCATTTGGAAGAGAACCCCAACTTTGACTGAAAAATAATCTTTATCGTCGTCGAGGCGTATTTTTGGACGAATGGTTGTGTTGACAAGCAAAATTGCCGTATATGGGATGGCACCAATCCATACGAGGCTTACCAGGAGACAATGCATCTTAAAATTTTGACGAAGAACTCCTCCTCCATCGAAGCAAACATCGAAGGCACAAATCGCGACGGACCGCAATCGCTTTGCAGAATCTTCAAATAAAACAAAAACGTCGAGGAGAAGATATCCGTTCTTCTATAAATGTAGTGAAATTTTGTTTTCTAGCAGAACTATCCTGTCTTCCATAAGTATATCATAACACCAAAATTCTTAACCCAAAAAAAAATTCATAGGATTATATTAAGACTAAGACCTTTCCGAGGAAAAATACAGTTAAGTTGCTTAAAGCAGTGTTAAATTCCTTACACAAAGTTTTTACACGTTTATACTCCGATCAAAATTTGAAAAAGGAAAGGAGAAAGATAAGCTTGTGGCTTTGAAATTCCCAAATACATATGTACAGTGGATTGAAAAAGAAATCGGACATAAACATTTTTTTTTCTATAAACCATCAAATAAAACTAAAGAATATTTTGAAAACATGAATTCGTATATTTTAAAATTCTATATATTATGAACTCTTCATACATAACCAAATTTAAATAAATTCATTTTAAATTTTCTCTTGGATTCATTTATTTAGAAAACAATAGCAATTTTATGGTCAAAAAAGAAATCGGACAATGAATGTTGGACAAAATAAAAATTCCGGAACTACAAATAAAAGTAAAACAAATAAAAAGCTAGTACTTCGTCGGTAATCCTTTACTATGTTTTACCGCATTCAATCTTTTTGGCATTGATTGAACGAGCTTTTGACAAAAAGAAATAGGAATTTTCTCCCATTCGGTTTTTAATGCGATTTCCAAGTCTTTCTTCTTAGTAAACGTATAGTTTTTAAGCTAAATAGCTCCATAAATGTTCAATAACATTCAAATCTGGTGATTGTGGTGGTGGTTCAATCACATTTTTACAGTTATATAACATCCATAACCGAGTATTTATAGCCTTGTGTTTTAGGTCATTGGCTTGGTCGAAGTAATATTCTTCGCTGATTTCT
The DNA here is from genome assembly GCA_911387755.1 of Chrysotoxum bicinctum. Classification (NCBI taxonomy): domain Eukaryota; kingdom Metazoa; phylum Arthropoda; class Insecta; order Diptera; family Syrphidae; genus Chrysotoxum; species Chrysotoxum bicinctum. The sequence goes on from OU426989.1 coordinate 99,507,812, forward strand.
AATTTGTGTGCGCTTTGATGTAAATTGACCTTCAAAATTTTAATATACTTGTATTGATCCATAATTCCATCCACAAAAACAAGATTTCCTGGACCAGCCACCGACATACATCCCCATACCATAAGGAAGCCACCTCCATGTTTTACAGTTGGTCGCAAATTTTTTTTTCTCAACTCTTCATTCGGCTTTCTCCACACATACAGTGGCGAGCATATGTGGATACATAATGCTCAAAACTGACTTTAAGTTGCTGTAAAACTCGCAATAATAAAGCTATTACAAATTTTTTTTTTCGGTTTAAACTCTTTATTTAAAAAAAAGACTGGAACGGTACAATAATGTAATGCAGTAAGCTTTCTTAGTCTTCCAGATTTTTGTAAGTTTTCAACAGATTTTGTTGTTTTAAATCTTTTTATGATGTCTCCTATACCGTAGACTTACTTCTTTCTACAATTTCTGCAATAGCACGTACAGATTTACCTTCTTCAAAATGTTTTATTACTATTTTTCGCACTTCTATCGTTGTATATCCACGTTGTTCATCCATTTTGACCTTACTAATAATAATGCATAAAATTCAAATCGAATAAACATCTGACATACTCGTATGTATGTAACTTAATTTTAAGAACGTAAAAGTGTTATATTTGTCCCGTTAAAAACAAAAAAAAATAAATATACCACAGGGTGTCCGATTTCTTTTTTGATAGTAAATTTGCGATTATTTTCTTTTAAAATAAATTTTGATGAACATTTATTAATAAAAATGTAATTTCTTCTAAATACTAAGAATTATTATAATAAAAACTATGGTTTTTACTGACCAATGGTTTTTTCCTGGGTGTGCGTGACTTAAACCCCTATTGAACAATAGCTCTTCTTACCGTTTCTGGATGCACTGTATTGTTGTTATATATTTCAAGCCGTGTGCTTATTCGTTTTAGCCGTTATAAAGTGATCTTGCTCAACCATTCGCTTGATCGCACGGTTATCCCTTTCGGAGAGCTTCGAAGGTCGGCCAGATCTTGTCTTCGATTTAATCTGTCCTGCGTTTTTAAAGCGATCTACCGTTCTCTGTATTTACCGAGCTCTTGAGGTTTTTTTTTTTAATATTTCACCATACGACTTTTTTTGTTTAACGTAAAGATTAATAATCAACTGCCGCTCACTCAAACTTAACTCTTTATTTGCCATTTTTTGCTTTAAAAAAAAACAAAGACAATTATTTGCAATACGCGTTAGAACGATTAAAAATAAACTAACAATCATGTTATGCAAAAACAAATTTACCGATACTTAAACAGTGTGTAATGCAAGAAATATTCACCTGTACGCAAACTTTTGTGGAAGAATTTCGGATGCTAATTTTATTTTTATTAATTTTTTGTGGTACGAGTATTTTTTTTAAATTTTTTTTGTTGAAAATAAAAACGTGGTAAATTTCTTTTAGTGAAAAATACCTTTTTTGAAAATAGTTCACTTTACATTTGTTAATAACAGCAATTTTTTAAAAATATCTTCCTTGTACGCAGACTTTTGTGGATCACTGTATATGCCCGATCAACTGTATATGAATTTGTTAACCGACATAAAAGACCTTAAACTTTGCAATCGACTATCAAGTAGTGTCCCCAAGTTACTTATGCATGGACTAAGAATAATTTGATCGTTTTAAGTACCTATTGGGTTACTTTCCGAGGAAGCTTTGAAAAAATACAATGATAGCGAAGACGAATAAAGCGGGTCCGTCTGTCTATCTGTATGTCTGTACCTCGATCTACAGCCTAAGCCACTAGAGCTATTTTCCTCAAACTCGGTACTTAAGGGTCTTCAGTGATTCCCTAGGGGGGGAAATGAAAATTTTTTTTAGCTCCAAAACTAACGGTACCCCCCATGCAACCATAATGCATAATCTTATTTATCTCGAAAACGGCTCTAACGATTTTGATAAAAAAAATTAGGTGTGATATTATGGACATGAACTACATTTTGGCCAAAAAAAATGTTGGGCCGAAATGTTATTAATATGGTACCTTTCAAAGAACTAAAATTTTTATGCAGGAGCTCCTTTTGCATTTGAAAAAATATAATCTAAAAAATTTTTCGAAAAAATAGTTTTTAGATTTTTAAAAAAATAATTCAAATTTTTTTTTTGAAAATTCAATATCTTGAAAACACACGATTAATTTTTTAAATTACGTTTTAAAATGTGTATTTCATTAAATACTGACAATTTGCATATCAATTTTTTTTTATAAAAAAATTTAAGGAAAATTTAGTACACAAAAAACATGTTTCAGTGTATCTGTATGTCTGTACCTCTCGCTACAGTCTATACCACTGGGCCTATTTTCTTCAATCTCGGTAGTTGAGGGTCTTCGGTGATTCCCTACAGGGGAAATTGAAATTTGTTTTAGCTTCAAAATAACGGTACCCTTCATACACCCGTAATGCAAAATCTTCAAAATCTTATTTATCTCGAAAACGGCTCTAACGATTTTGATAAAAAAAATTAAGTTTTGTAACAGTCATCCTAATATATGTACTTAAATTCACTTATAATTTTTCATTATATAAAATCATTTGTATGAAAGCACATTTTTTTTATAAAGTAAATGTCAAAGTGCTACACCAAGTTGTTAATAATCACATATTTTCTAAATTTCATATTGTAATGTGCTGTCGCCTTTCACAGTATAAAAGGCCGCAGCAAATCACAAAAAGTCGCAGTCTATTCAATAAACTCATAGAGCAAACAACTTAAATTGGAGCATTTGTTTTTATTTGAAAGATTGTATTAGTAAGCATTAGCAGTAGACAAGCTGAACAAATAATAATTTGGTCGCCTGGCTCTGATTTCGTTAATAATCGTTGGTAGATAAATTTTTAAAGAAGTAGACAAGCTGAACAAATAATAATTTGGTCGCCTGGCTCTGATTTCGTTAATAATCGTTGGTAGATAAATTTTTAAAGAAGAAGAAGCTCCCACGACCCACGCTTACAGTAGACAGGCTGAACGAATTTTTGGTCGCCTGGCTCTGATTTCTTAAGTCATCGTTGGTAGATAATTTTTTTGAAGAAGAAGAAGAAAAGGAAGAAGAGAAGCAAGAAGAAGAAGAAGCTCTCACGCTTCAATTGGCGCCCAACCCGCAAAAAAAACTGTCATCTGGTAAACAGAACAGTAGAACCCGCGACACAATACAGTCTATTCAATAAACTCATAGAGCAAACAATCTAAATTGGAGCATTTGTTTTTATTTGAAAGATTGTATTAGTAAGCATTAGCAGTAGACAAGCTGAACAAATAATAATTTGGTCGCCTGGCTCTGATTTCGTTAATAATCGTTGGTAGATAAATTTTTAAAGAAGAAGAAGCTCCCACGCTTACAGTAGACAGGCTGAACGAATTTTTGGTCGCCTGGCTCTGATTTCTTAAGTCATCGTTGGTAGATAATTTTTTTGAAGAAGAAGAAGAAAAGGAAGAAGAGAAGCACGAAGAAGAAGAAGAAGCTCTCACGCTTCAGTTTGAAATTATGGACATGCACTGCATTTTGGTCAAAAAAATGTTGGGGCAAAATGTTATTAATGGTACCTGTCATAGAACCGTTTTTTTTTGATTTTTGAATTTCTCATTAACGGCTCTAACGATTTTAACCAAAAATTTTCACTAGGAGCCCCCTTAAATCTAAAATAATATTATATATAAAAATATTCGAAAAAATATTTGTTTTTGTTTTTTGAAAAAAAAAAATCCAATTTATTTTTTGAAAAATCAATATCTTGAAAACGTGTAAACGATTATTTTTTGAAATTATTTCCTTAAATCTAATTACTAAGCACTTAAAATTGGCATCCCAAATTTTGTTCTAGAAAAATTTGAAAAAAATTTATTATATAAAAAAAAACTTTAATAAAACGATTTTTAAACTTTATTTGCATAAATTCATACTTTTCCGAAAATCAAACGGCAATTCCATGCATTTGAACATTTTTATCTCATTAAATCTATGTTTTATATTTATAAAATGTATTTTAAATTCCAAAGTACTTTTACATAAGAGCAAGTTCGTGCGATCCAGTCGTGCATTTTATTTTTTTCGGATTGGCAATCCAGAAACGTTCGGAATGCTTTTTAACTCTTCTGAAAGTCTTTATTCACATTCTGACAGTTCCTGTACTGAAAAGAAGAGAGAATAGTTCTAAATTTAATTAAATGGTTTTCCATTGGCAAAAATAAATCAATTTATTTTTTATTTACATCATTCTGTCAAAACACCGATTTTGGTAATTTTTGTATTCCATTAGGCAAACAAATTCCTTTTTTTTTATTTAAAATCAATTTTGTAAATCTGAATTTTTATTCAGATTAAACTCTCTGTACTTATACCAAATCAACTTTCAGCTGTCAGTTTGCAGGCATGGCTTTAAATTTGTTTAATTTATTTCAATTCTGCAAATTGTATCCAAAACACGAAGGAAATTATTTGTTCGAGCTGATACATATTTTTCTACTGAAAGGAATTTATGAATGAAGATTTTTTTTGACATAATGAGAGCGATTCACTAATACAATAACAAAAATTATTCAATTTGCATTCACATGCAAAATCTCGCGAGGAATCAAAATCTTCACTCAGAAATTGGTTTTTATGTGTAAAGGAAATACACATAAAATGACTTTGAAAATCAGTGGCAATAATTATAAATTAATTGAAAAAAAAGTTTAGTCAAAATAATTGTTTAAAAAAAGTTAAAATAAGCACGTAGGAGGACGTGTCCTTTGGATTGCATCCTTTTTGTGGCCAGTGAAATTGTCAGAACATACATTTTTAGCTGCAACTATTCAAATATTTTGAAACGTAAATTACATTATTAATTGACGAATAAGTTCCGAGTACTTTAATTGAAACTATGTTCAGATCTTGTGAAATAAAGCCTTAACCTACATTATATTAGCTATTAGAACTTCGACAAGTTACCACATTTGCATACATTTAGGGGCCCACATTTTTGCCCTGTTTCTTTTTTGTCCGGACATTATAAAAAATTTAATTTATAAAACGGGATTAAAAAATAATAATAATAATAAATAAATAAATACAAATAAATAAAAAATAAAAACACAATTTCAAGTACTACTTCATAATTCAATAATATTCTTTTATTTTCGTATAAAAAAAAAACTGCTACTAGTTAAATTAAGTTTTCACCACCTTCAATCAACTTAACAAATAATAGCTAGCTACACATTTACACCGTGCGAATATGCCAGGTATCACTTTTCATGATTCTTCCAAACATACGAACCGTAGTATTTGAAATTACTTTGCTTACATTTCTTGTCAGCCGCTTCGGGTCCACGAGATCCATAAACATATGGAATTGGCTTGATGCGTTCCTTTTCGATTTGATGAAGAATCGGTGTGAAAATTCTCCATGCCTCGTGAAGCTCATCTGACCGGACGAAATGCATTAAGGAACCACAGAAAACGTCTAATATAAGTCTTTCGTAAGCATCTGGGAGGTAGGAATCTTTGTAACGATGTTCATAAGTGAGGTCCATTTCGGTTTCCTCAATATCGAACGTGATGCCAGGTGATTTGGTCATCATCTTAAAGTACAGAGCTTCGCCTGGCTGCACACGTATTACAAGCTCGTTTCGTTTTGAGTTACCTTCGAAAATATCACCAGGCACATCATGATATTGAATACGAACTTCGGCTTTTCGTTCGTTGAGAGCTTTCCCGCACCGCAGGATAAAGGGTACTCCTTCCCAGCGTTCGTTTTTTATTTCAAGCACCGCTAGAGCATACGTTGGAGTTGTGGAATCATTTGACACTGTATTGTCATCCAGATAGGAAAGTTTTGCATCGCCTTTACCCTCAGGATTACCAACATATTGCCCCAATACCATGTCGTCCAGGGTTAGCGAACGGATATTTTTTAAAACCTTCACTTTTTCATCGCGGATATCATCTGGATGACAGGAGACTGGCTTTTCCATAGCAACTAATGTTAAAATCTGAAGCAGATGGTTCTGCATAACGTCTCGAATAATACCAAATTCGTCAAAGTATCCGCCACGACCCTGGGTTCCAAAGGGCTCTTTAAATGTTATCAACACTGATGCTATGTTCTCTCGATTCCACGTTGAGCTTAGAATCTTGTTAGCAAAGCGAATTGTCATGAGATTTTGTACCATTTCTTTCCCTAAATAATGATCAATACGATAGATTTGATCTTCCTCAAAAAGGGACGCCAAATGATCACATAAAGCTTTTGAGCTTGCCGCATCTCGACCGAATGGTTTTTCAATAATGACTCGATTCCAGCCACTGCAAAAGAAAAAGTTTATTTTGATTATACTCGTATTATCAGAAATTACTTAAGAGCTAGCACATCAATTTATAAAAACATAAAACGACCCATGTAAAAAGTTAAACTTATACCAGAAAATTGATTTTTAGTCGCTGCGATTAAAAACTGTAGTCCTTCGCAATGAAATTCTCCTTTTACTTCTTGCGACTGAATGCCGAAAGAAATTACTTTGAGTCTCTACTATCAAACCCATCTTAATTTCCCACCATAGAATTGGAACTCGTATAATTCGGCTGGAACATTATTTAGACCATACAAAAGGATGGAATGGTGTGACTCTCCTTCAAACTAAGGTGTGTGGAAAATATTCGTGTCTTTGGCACGTCAACGAGAGATCATCACCAAACCAAATTTTACCAGATACTAGCTTTCGCATAGTATCAGTACGAACTTGGAACAACGAAGTTTCTACTGCTGTGCAAGACTGCCATCAGAATTCACATATGAATCCAAGACTTGGATGCTTATGACCAGTACACTGAAGCCCTGATGTAGCTTTGTCACCCAAAACAAACGTTTCACATATTCTGAAACGCAGTCTGATTTTCTTGATGTACAGCTGTTTTTTTAAAATTAATAAATAAATAAATAAATAAATAAAAAAAAAAAAAAAAAAAAAAAAAAAAAAAAAAAAAAAAAATAGGGGAATAATAGAAAAGTAAGACACTTTTCTCAAACATCATTAAAACACTGTTTCTGTTTGGCACGTGAATTTTTTGCCAAAAACCTGAATCATAATTTTAGCACAATCACCTTAGGACATTACAGGTAGGAAGTTAATTAAAAATCTTTAGTCGGTTTTGAAAAAAATTGAAAAACAAAAATCGTTATTTGGTAGTTTCTCGTTTAAGCTAAACGAAACTCCAAATAGAGAATCACATAAAAATGTTCTATACAAAATTTGTAGCAGATCGGTCCCTTTAAATTATAGCTTGATGTTCAGTGGACGATTTTCAAAATATATATTTCATTATATCTATTCTTGAGTCTTGTGCCAATACCAATACCTTCAGTTCATGATAATTAGTTTTTCCAAATTTTCTAATAAAAGACAAAATAAAAATATAAAAATGAATAAAAATTAAACTCCTAGGCCGAAAGGTGAATTAATAATAAGTTTATAGTTTAACTTAGAGTGCCCGCATGGGGCCAATAAGTTAGTTGTAAGTTATTGATAAGTAGGCTAGTTTTATGAATTTTTGTCTAGCATTAAGATAGTTATAAGATTGAAGTAAATAAAAATGAATTATAACAAAAAAAAAAAAAAAAAAAAAAAAAAAATTGAATCCGTATTGTATATATGTATGTATACTTCAAAAAATTTAATGTAAACCATGTATTTGAGATAAGTACTTTTCGGTGCTTCCTGCCTTCCATTCTTTCCACTTTTGGATAACACTTTTTTGACAATTTAAAGAAGGTTTTTTCTTGTAGCTTTTTCCTTCGATTTTGCTATTTATTAAACTGTGATATTTATATAAATTTTTTATTTTTCTCAGTAGTAAGGTAGAGTTATACCATGTCTCTGTAAATTGTGCAATATATAGTTATTTTAAGAAAAAAAATTGTAAATAATTTGGGCTACAATAAAATATTCAATTCAATTCAATAACAAAAAAAAAAAAAACAATACCAAGCGTGCTCTGAGTGCTCCGAGTTGTTTTCGAAACACACCAGAACACTTTGCTGTCACAATTTTTTTTCCAAATTTCGATATGCCAAATGCGTGTGTTAAGCATTAAACTCTGTCTGCTTAGTTATTTTATTCTGAGCTCATAGAGCGCACTCTGAACACGCTCAGAACGAAAAAAGAAACACATATTCTGAACTAAAAATGAAACAAAATTTATTTTTTGACAACTTAGACTCTGCTCTGAACTAAAAAAAAAAAAAAAAATGCACGACTAGGTCGCACGAACTTGCTCCTATGTAATAGACTAGGAATGTTAAAAACGAAAGTTATTAGAGAAAACTGTTCATAAGGATAAGATTATCATAATTTTTTAAATTCTTTTAGTAGTAAGAGACAACAACAGAATGCTATGTAAATATGAATTTATGCAAGAACAAAAATTATAAGTCATTGTAGTGGTTTCTTAATAAAATAAGGTTTTACATATGTATATACAAAATTTTTAAAACTTTTTTAAGAAAAAAATTTGGTACGTCAGCTTTAGGTTTTAATTTTTATACGAATGAAAATTAAATTTCCAAAAAAAATATTGACCCATTTTTGAGATATCGAATTTTCCAAAAAAAAAATGATTCTGTTTTTCAAAAATTTAAAAAATATTTTTTTAAAGTTTTGAAATACAATGTTTTTTAAACTTTTTAGAAGCATCTTCATAAAAAATTTCATTAAAATCCGTTATGTCGATAATGAGAAATTCAAAATTTGAAAAAATCGTTCTATGGTAGGTACAAGCTGTAATATCTTAATTTCAAAAATTTTATTCAATTAATGATCGTAAAAATTAATTGAAAGAAAAAAAATTCATCAAAATTCTAGGCGCCGTTTTCGAGAAAAATACGATTTTTGAAAACTATCTTTAACATTTTTTAACATTTTTATGGTGCGTACCTTTATTCTTAGGTAAAATAATAATTATATTTTTCTCACATTGAGAAACTTTTATTGATTTTTTTTTTTTTAATCCAAAAAAAAAAATTTGAAACTTTGAATACACAATTCTTTTCAACCATTACCCAGCTTTAACTAAATGAAATTTTTTTGTTTTTTTTTTTATTTTTTGAATCTGTCGAGCAGTTTTTGAGAAAAAAAATATTTATGAAATTTCGAAAAAAAAATTGTATGGCGGGTACCGTTATTTTTGATCTTAAAAAAAAAATGATATTTACCAAGTTTAAAGAAAATCGGCCGAGCCGTTTAGGCTGTAGTCGAACAGACAGACAGACAGACGGACAGAATTGCGAGACACACTTTTTTAGTCTTCTCTATCATCGTAATGTCAACTTTGATCAAAATCTCGAGTTCGACTTTTTCTACGAATGCATAACTTGCCTTATAGTACCTATAAGTCGCAAGTAAAAAACGCCTATTATCTACATAAATTGTGCATCGTTTTAAATTTAATAAGTTCACGAATCAACATACAAATGAAGCGGAGGTAACGTATCGCAAGGTGCTCATGCTATCAAGTGAGACCAAGATGGGGATATTGAGACGTCAAAAAAAGTCGACATTGAGTCCAGTGTGACCACCGTCAAAGATGCAATTTTTTTCAGATAAAGGTAAATATAATTTCTGATTGAGTATCCAATTTGGCGTGAATTGAATAAATGACATGATTTCAATTCAATTTTTTGTAGTGATATCAATACAAAAGAAAAAAAAATACAAACAATATAATTTACCTACTTTCTAGACATACAAGTATCCTTGATGTGAACTGTTACATTCTGAAATACAGATGGTGGCAGAGCTAGATAAAATATTCGATTGGCTTTCGAATTACTTTCCATTTCCTCCATTGTTTTGGTCAAGAATTCATAGCCAGTGCGTCCATCATAGCTTCCTGCAACGTATTCATTCAAAGACCAAAACTCTTCATATCGTTTTATTTCATCCTTTTGAACCTGAAAACAATTGCAAATTAATTATTTTTATTAAGAGTAATAGGACAGACTTACATTCATATAAGGATTACATTTTTCACGAAGATCTTTTACTGTCAGATGAGAACGTGAGTAGCCACAGAATTTCGTTGAATTTGGCAGTAAGTTGTCTCTGAAAAGCCACCAAAGGGTTGGATAAATTTTTTTCTTAGCTAAGTCACCCTAAGACAAAATAAAAATAGTTAATATTTGTTCGATTTGATGTTTGATTTGTATTAATGATACTCACCGAAGCCCCAAATATAATGAAAGTGTGGGGAATATCACCATCAAAATGTGTTCCTTCACACACCATTGCCACGGACTTTAAGGACTTAATAATGCGAGATAGTGTTCCTTCTTCGTTAGATGTGTTACCTGCAATAAAATTTTGTTACAATTATTCCAATGCACTTTACTGTTGGCTTAACTTCTATTTGTGTATCTCTGTGGTTTAAATATTAGTGCCGGAAATGTTAACAAAAAATTGGCTAATTCTCTATTCTCTGATTAATTTTAGGCTTTTCCTTAAAATTTTCTACTTATCCTTAATTTTAACCATTGGTAAAGTTTTTAGGGAGGTGCAATTTAGTTTTTCGAAAACTAAATTTTTTTTTTCAAAAAAGTGAGCTCAAAACTTGTAATTTAAAATAATTAAAACAAAAAATGTTGTTCGTAAGATTTAAAAATAAGTTTTTCGTTTTTTTAAATTTATAGAAATGTGTGATCTTATGTGGGCTATAGGTTAATAAAATATGGTTTTAAGAATCATTGACTTACTAGCGCAAAATTTGTAACAATCTAGTGTTAAGAAATAAGTATGATCTTTATATATAAAACTTATTAATTAGCACTATCAAGAAGACGAATGATTGTGGCGACATCTTAAGCCTAGGGACAGTACTCGATAGATTTGTCTCTGCTAAATTTAATAATAAAATATTCTCTTTTTAACTACTTGTTTTGTATCCTAACCTACTCTCCATTGTAAGATCGAGCGCTAATTTCAGCGCCACCACCAGGATAGCGTTTGCAATACAAAACCACGCTTCATGATAATGCTATAGGTTATATATACAAAGGTATGATACACCTTAACAATTTGGTAACTTTAAAGCAGTTTACTTACTTCTTCATAATTTTAAACATTTTCTCACTAATATATAACTAAGGTAATTTGTTAGGTGATTTCCTTCTAAACACACAAAAAGCAAAGAAAGTTCGTTAAAAAAAACTAAGTATACAGATCTTTTTGACATTTAGAAATATCAAAGAGTCATATGAAGTTAGCATGATACTAAAGATTTAAAATACGTGACAGATGATTTTAACTACAATAAAATATTGAATTCGATTTAAATTTCCAAAAACGTCGGTTTAACGTAGTCTCATACTAAAATAGTTAAACATGGTACGAATGCGACTAAACAATGACAGTTCTGGCGAAAAACCAAGAGATCTTTTTTTACGTTTGTAAATGTCAAAGAGTCATATGAAGTTAGCCTGATTTTAAAAAAATAAAATGGCTATTTGGTGATTTTAATTTTAATAAAATTTGACGAGAAAATATGATACTAAACTCAATTAAAATTTGCAAAATCATCGTTTTAAGCAAGTATTATACTAAACAGTTTTAACATCGTACTAATTCGACTAAAATTTTGCGCCATTAACTTTAGTTGTATGTTTATACAGCACTTCCTGTAGTGCTTTATATCCTGTGAAAAATTATGGGAATATATTAATGGCCCACCCACAATATTGTCTTGTCACATCTATGTACATATGTAAAAAGTTAATTTTCAACTTAAAGAAAAAAAACACATGTAGCGAACTATGCGAAGTCTTAAAATCGCAAACATTCGGAACATAGACAAATTGAATTTGTTTTCAAGTTCAAATTTAGAAGTTCTTAAAATGTACACTTATGTACGTCATTTTTATTTGGCAATCCGAAAGCCTGCTGGAATCTTATGAAAGTGTTCACTTGGGAAAAAATGAAAGTTAAAAAAGACAGATCGTTACAAAAAAATACGATCATATTTTAAACTAATGAATTAATTTTTAAAAATGACAGGCTTACAGATCCGTGGTATCCGAATGCAAATAAAACTATTTCATTCCTTCTCGACGTTTCGTTGGTTTTTTTCCAACTTTTTCAAGAGATTTGGCTTTTATTTTATTTTACATTTGTGTATGGTTATTATCTACATATATAAAAATTCTTCACTTTTACATTAAACATTTAAAACTCAACAATGAAAAAAAAATAATTAATAACTAAATAAATAAATACATTAAACACTATACAATAAAACAGACAAGAACTTAAATGCTAATATGTATCACAAAATTTTCTTTATTGCCACACTGTAATTAGATTTTATGTTGTCTTTGTCTTCTTTCGTATTCATTGCTTTCGTCATAAACATATTTTAAACCGTTTCAAAACAATAATATTATTAAAACACTTAAAGAACATCGAAACTTTATTACCTACATATGTATATTTTTTTTAAACACTAGTTAATTCTATAAATTATTTTTTAAACACTTTACCGTGGGACGTAGTTAAAACGATTTAGACCTTTAGTGAACGTGAGTGAAGTTTCTCGATTGAATGTTATATGAATTCAAGAATAGAATTAAAAATGGAAATTTTGTTGACAAAGCTTTTTAAATCTATATGAGAGCAGCTATGAAAAATACAAGTTGAAGACATGCAATGTTTTTCGAGAATAATTATTAGGTAGATATTGTTATTTGAGAATTCAATAAAATATTTTATATATACCAATATGCCTTGCCTGTCTTCAGACTCTCTTATACTGATAGGTACGCCGCAATCTGACACGTGACGCATTAAGCATTATCTGACCGCACTTTTCCTTCCGATATATTGGAATTTTTTTGTGACATTTTAACTTGAATCATTTTGAAATTGATACCAATAACTAAAACCTCAATATCTTGTCATAATTAATTATCATTATAATTGATCAAATATTGATTTAGAGATGAGGTGTGAAAAAACTTCGACTACCTATCTTATTTTTTTTCCAATTGTTTAAGGGCTTGTAATGGATTCAAAATAAGCTCAAAACAATGTTTAAAAAAATGCAGCTTAAACAATAAACGGCTTCTTTGTTAATGTGCAACCTATTACATCTAAGCTGTTTTAGAGGGTTTACCTACTGCCTCTTCTGAGTTAAAACAAATACTCCAAGATTCCTCCTCTTGCCATGATGTGTGCTTCTGTCACTTACAATTTGGTTTATTAAATTGAGTTAACACCTTACGATTAAGGAGTGACTGCTGTTTTACTGTCTCTGTGCAAACATTAATATATCCTAACTACTTGAATTATAATATCCCGATTCTGCCCAACATCATTGATACTTCACCTGTCGCCATAGGTTTCATAAATGCAAAAAATCACATGAATATAACGGGTGATTTTTTTGAGGTTAGGATTTTCATGCATTAGTATTTGACAGATCACGCGGGATTTCAGACATGGTGTCAAAGAGAAAGATGCTCAGTATGCTTTGACATTTCATCATGAATAGACTTACTAACGAGCAACGCTTGCAAATCATCTGCCACAACGTCGAATTTTCAGTGAATGGGCCCTAGAAAAGTTGGCAGAAAATCCGCTTTTTTATCGACAAATTTTGTTCAGCGATGAGGCTCATTTCTGGTTGAATGGCTACGTAAATAAGCAAAATTGCCGCATTTGGAGTGAAGAGCAACCAGAAGCCGTTCAAGAACTGCCCATGCATCCCGAAAAATGCACTGTTTGGTGTGGTTTGTACGCTGGTGGAATCATTGGACCGTATTTTTTCAAAGATGCTGTTGGACGCAACGTTACGGTGAATGGCGATCGCTATCGTTCAATGCTAACAAACTTTTTGTTGCCAAAAATGGAAGAACTGAACTTGGTTGACATGTGGTTTCAACAAGATGGCGCTACATGCCACACAGCTCGCGATTCTATGGCCATTTTGAGGGAAAACTTCGGAGAACAATTCATCTCAAGGAATGGACCGGTAAGTTGGCCACCAAGATCATGCGATTTGACGCCTTTAGACTATTTTTTGTGGGGCTACGTCAAGTCTAAAGTCTACACAAATAAGCCAGCAACTATTCCAGCTTTGGAAGACAACATTTCCGAAGAAATTCGGGCTATTCCGGCCGAAATGCTCGAAAAAGTTACCCAAAATTGGACTTTCCGAATGGACCACCTAAGACGCAGCCGCGGTCAACATTTAAATGAAATTATCTTCAAAAAGTAAATGTCATGGACCAATCTAACGTTTCATATAAAGAATCGATGAGATTTTGCAAATTTTATGCGTTTTTTTTTTTAAAAAAGTTCTCAAGCTCTTAAAAAATCACCCGTTACATACCTATTATTTTAAATCTTTTATTGTAGTTTTTATATTCAACTGTTCCACTACTAAATCCATCTTTGCTGTGGTTAGTTTCGTTATGCGTTTTATTGGAGAATTCGAAAAATGTTATCGAGTCACTATAATCCTCACATATATTGTGCTTGTGACTCCCGACAAGAGGGAGAATCGCCCTGTAAGATCGCGCCAGAAGGCAACCTACCATCATCAAGGTACAAAATGTCTAGTTAAATCTGGCCAAAAATTTCTTGGACAAAGAAATAGCAAAACCGTCCTCGTGCAGCTGCGTTGTCGCTTAATAAGAGACTTAGGGGCCAGTTATAGCTATCATTGAAATGCATCATTAAAAACTTTGATTTCAATTTACAAGACGATTAAACAAACTATAATCGCTTTAATTGGTATCAAAATGAAGCTTATGAGGTCTAGATTTTTTTTACTCTAAAGAATACTAAATTATGATTTAAAATTACTTTTAAATACACTTTTATCAATTTATTAATAGAAATCAATTGCAATGAACAGCTCATTTTTATTTCTTTAACTTCGAACAAAATCGTTTCACTAATGTCGTTTTTATTTGGCAATCCGGAAGCCTTCTCGACTCTTTTAAAATTGTTCAAATTGCACAAAGTAATTTTCTTTCAACAAACATCATTCTTAATTTTCCAATGGATAACATTATTGCCCACATTTGATTTTTCACATAATGTACATATATACAATCACAACAAACTTCAGAATCATCAGAATCAAAAAAAGTGTTCAGTTGGGATCTCGGATCGGAGAGAGATTTCGTTTTGCTTTCAATGATCAACTCTAACCTCAAATACCTAGGATTGGTTGTTATCAGTCACTGTCAGGAAACTGAAACTAATTTTTCAATGATTGCTATAACTGGCTTTTCAAAAAAATAAAACCAGCGTTCGATTGATTTGTTTCAAAGATGCATTTCAATGAAAGCTATAACTGATATCTAATCAACCCTTATGTATGCTGTGTATAGTGGAGAGGCACGGACAACGGACATTGGCACGCTTTTAACTGCCTCGAACGGAAATTTTACATGCCACTATCAGTGAAGTTTTATTTCCAGTTAAAATCTATATATATAAAAACGAGTTTAACTTTTGTGTGTGACCTTATAACTAGAATACGGCTGGATGGATTTTCATAATTTTTTTTAAATGAAAGGGGACTATTTGGAGATGGTTTAGAAACAAACTTTTTGAAAATTGGTCCAGCCGAAGTTTTGTAATCCGAGCTACATTTAACATTTAAAATAATACCTCAATCGTGAAGATTAGATAATTATAAACGAAGTTCAGACGTAATCTAAATACCTTTCGATTTCGTACAACTTACTAAAATGAGCGAAACTCTATCAAAATACACCAACACAACCCACACTATAAAATAAATTAAATATATAAGACTTTCGAATTGATTTTTCGGCACTTTGACTGTGGAAAAAATTATTTAATTATAATTTTTTTTTAAGGCATATGTCTGTTTGTAATTTGTTTTTCTTTCGTGAAAGTGAGGCTCGGAAAAAACTTTCTTTTTAATTGGTGCAACGTTCTACGAGTAGCAGCAAGTGTTTTTTTCGTTAAGTTTTTTTAAGTTTCAATTTTCAGCTTAATTAGATTTGTTTAAGGTAAGTAAAGTGGTTTTCTAAATTATTTTTAAAAATCGTGGATTGTGAATTTTTCTTGAGTAGGTTATTGCATTTATTTTTTAAGTTGTGTAGATATATCCAATAATTTAATATGTATTTATATTATATAAATTATAAGGAAGAATCAGATGGAGTTATCAAGCAATGGCAGTGCAAAAAGAACAGCTTAAAAAATAAATAAAGGACCAAAAGGAACAGTCCGAGAAGCATCACATAGAACAAGAAAAATACTTGAAACAATCGAAAAAAGGATGGAAGACCATATTAAAGAAATTGTTGTAAAGTTAGTTAAAGAGAGGGATGCTTTGAAAAAAAAAAAATATTGAATCAAAGGATGGTGGTAGTCTACTGCTTTCAACTGATAAACCATCTACATTTAAAGGTCAATTTAAGAAAGTTTATGATGATCGTGAAGAAATGCCCATAAGTGAAATTTTTAAAATTGTTGACCTTGAAACTGCTTCTAGGACATCAATCAAAACATCTTCGCAAATAAAAAAAAGTGACGCCGCTGTACTTGGTATATATATATATTTTATATGCCAGTGATTTAAAAAATTTGACGGGAGTTTTTCAATGTATAGATTGGGATGAAGATAATTTGGATTTAAGTTTGATATCTGATTAACTTATGTCTGGAAAATATGACTTAAAAAAAAATGAGAAAGAGAAGAATGCTTCTGTTTCGTCATTTAACAAAATCAAAGATAGGTACAATTAATGTTCGGCTTAAATGATTCGATCGATTACATTATTCTTTGAATTCGATGTATTTCATTTGCAGATTTGTCAAATGAACCATATTCAAATGTCAGTGCTTCTCTTTAAAAGGATCCATCATCAAATCGATCATTGGATCTCGCAATAATAATTTCAACATTTTCACCTTGAAATTCGCTTGAATTATGACACAACCATCAAGATGAATTGTCAGATGATATTTTACGTAGATTACGTACCATTAATTCAAATCCAAATTTGCAAATTAATTCGGAAATCCACAACGAAGCTCTTATTTTGATTGAAGATATTTGTATGTCAATTATTGCAAATAAAGCTTTATCACAGTTGGGAATGATAGCACCTAATCGTTCGGCGCAAGATTTATTCAACATGGAAATGCGGCGTGAATTATGTTATGATTGTGTTGAATTGGAGGCATTTGTGCGGTCAAATGTTCCAAAATTAAATATTGAACAGAAGCGTTGATACAATCTTGCATGCTGTTCGTAAAGAAAGAGGTGCAATGTTTTTTTAGATGCACCTGGTGGAACTGGAAAAACATTTTTGATTTCATTACTTCTAGCGTCCATACGATCAGTATCCCAAATTGGATTGGCACTCGCTTCTTCTGGAATTGCAGCAACTTTATTGTAAGGCGGTCGAACTGCACATTTTGCACTTAAATTGCCATTGAACATGCATGCTACTGAAACACCTACCTGTTAAATTTCTAAGAATTCAGGCATGGCAAAAGTTTTGCAGAAATGTATAATCGTTTGGGATGAATGTACGATGGCTCACAAAAAGTCTTTGGAAGCGTTAGATAGAACGTTGCAAGATTTACGTGGGAAACAACGGATTTTTAGTGGTGCCTTGATATTGTTAGCAGGTGGTTTTCGCCAAACATTGTCTGTTATTCCTCGATCTACAGCTGCTGATGAATTGAAAGCGTGTTTGAAATCATCGTATTTGTGGAGGCATGTAAAAAAACTAACCCTAACTAAAAATATTCGCGTTGAATTAGAGAATGATCAAACAGCAGTCGAATTTTCTAAACAGTTATTGGATATTGGAGATGGAAAATTACATGTTGATAATTCAACTGGCTTAGTAACACTACCAACCAATTTCTGTCGAATGACTCAATCAAAACAAGAATTGATTAATAGTGTATTTCCAAATATAGCACAACAACTCAATAATCATAATTGGTTGAGTGAAAGGGCAATTTTGTCTGGAAAAAATAAAGACGTAAATGATATCAATGCAGACATTCTGAATAAAATACCAACTCAATTTTTTGCATACAAGTCCATCGAAACAGTTATGAATCAAGATGATGTTGTGAATTATCCCACTGAATTTTTAAATTCTCTTGATTTGCCACCACATTATCTACCATTAAAAGTGGGCGCGCCGATAATAATGCTACGCAATATTAATCAATCTCGGCTTTGTAATGATACGAGTACAAGACTTGCAGTAAAAAGGGGGTTTAACAATGTGATCGAAGCAACAATTTTAAAAGGGAAATACAAAGGTGGAGTTGTCTTAATTCCGAGAATTCCAATGATTCCAACTTATTTATCATTCGATTTCAAAAGTCTGCAGTTTCCTATACGACTTGCTTTTGCCATTACAATTAATAAGGTATAATGCCAATCTTTGGGAATATATGGTATTAACTTAGAGGTTCCAGTATTTGCGAATGGGCAACTATATGTTGCATCTTCACGTGCAGGCAAGCCATCTGCCTTAATAATTTTAACAGATGGAAAAACGAAAAATATAGTATATCAAAAAGCACTAGAATAAAATGTATTAAAAATTGAACACAATACAAATAAAATTTTTTTGTATGTTGTATTGAATTAGTTATTTTATAGCACCCGGCGAAGCGGGTGTATTTAAGCTAGTATGTAATAAGAAATATTGAAAAACCTCTTAAATCTTTTTTCGATATCAAAATAACGTATGTAAATAAAATAAACGCTCGCACAAAATGAGTGTTCGTTAGTGCAAACGTTTGCACTTGTAGTGCCCATTTTCGTTCGGTGGCTGTTTACAGCCGACTCTTCAATCATTTGGTTGCCAAATTTGAGACGACCGGTTGGGTAATCAATCAACCAATATTCGTACGTCAAAAGAACGAAAGATATGGCGAGAACATTGCGAACATTGAGAACAGTCCCTGAAAGTGTACAGCGCAGGACCCAAGGCAGTCGATTCCTCGCTGTTCACAAGTACTCGGCCTTTCACATGCACTTCAACTTGGCCAAATTGGCATCTGAACTGGGGCCTACATCTGTACATGATCGAATTGACCCAGGAGCTCAGATGATAACCACTCTCTTATATGATGTTTGTATTGTGGGGTTTCCTGAAGTCACAGGTTATTGTGAATAAACCACAATCGAACGATGCTCTTAAGTCAGTAGAAGAAGTAAGAAGAAGTCAGTGAAAATAGGACCAATCCAATCCGCACCACCACCGTAAGAAGCCGAGGCGGGAACGGTATTTGAACGATGTCATATTCCATACATAAAACGTATGCTATTATTGAGTCTTTCAAATAAAAGAGAATTTTGTTAATACCTCACGCACAGCTTGTTTTATTATATTTCAACATCTATCTGCCCTTATTGAAAAACCTTTTATAATATTGTAAGTGTATTCATAATCGCTTGAGTTTGTGCATTATACACAAAAAAGAAGAAGATACGGTACGCTAATTAACTCAGTAAGAAGCTGTAGGTCAATACAGTAATCAAGCACCGACCGACGAAAAGTTTACCAAAACGAAAACAATTTTTAAACTAAATCGTATTGCTTGACTTCAAAAAATCATCGAATCGTTATACGAAGCCAATACTTCGCCTGTAAGCAAATAATAATTATTGATACCACTTAAAAATCAGTATAACAACATCAATTCACGATCGGGTGATCGTAAGTGGTTTTAAAGTCTGTTGTTGACATGATTGTATATGCACTGATGATGCATGATATACATATACTATACTGTATACTGATACTTCGTACCTCTGCTTTGTTGTAATTTCAAAACCCTTAGGCTGTTGGCCCACAATTATTATCATTTTCTGCGTCGTTACATTGAAGCAATGTCAATGTCAAAATTGCCGTGAAAGTAAGCATTTTTTTTTTTTATTAAAGGCTTTGTAGCCTACAATATTTACTATTTTTCAATGTATTTAAATTCAGTGTTATGATTCGGACGCTATTAATAGGTCATGGAGCATTGATTTGAGCGTAGGTGTTTATCTGTTGTAGAAGTAGATTTAAGATTACATATTTACATAATGCACATAAAACGACCAACAATTTTGTTAGAGAACCTAGAATAGTGTAGGTATCTTGATTAAATTTAAAATGTGTATACACAAAAATTAAGAATTTAAAAAAGTTAATTGTGGTGTTTTATTCTAGAAATAAAGATGAAATAAAATAAATTATAACGGTCTTTGTCTTTGGATATCACGTTAAACGATTATACGAATAAGCAGGGTGTCTGTATGTATATTTCCATGTAGGTACATAAATAAAGATGAATAATGATTTATTATAAAATATTGTTTTTTTTCCTCAAACGGAGTGTGCAATTTTTTTATAACTAGGTTTTTGAATAGGAAATTGGGCAAGAAAAAATTAACATTTTAATATATCCAATTATCTGAAGACTTCAATATGATATCAACTTTATTTAAACGCAGTTATAAATAAAAGTGCTTCATCTAAAAAAGAATTTTTGAATGAAGTTTCTACCACTAATATTAATAGCAAACTCCGTAAACATACGTTACGGTACATCAAAGTAACCCCCGATAAACACTCTCCGATTTCTTTCTTAGAATTTACCAAAGAATCATTTCCCAGAATATCCATGACGAATTCAGGGACATCTCACCCCGTACAGACTTCAGGTTTTTATCTTAAATCGATTTTATATACAAAACATGGGTGTAACTAGAGAAAATCTATAAAAGCAAAAACAAACTTTATAAATAGTTTTAAACTAAAAAAAAATGATATCTGATATGCGAACAAAATTTTAAAAAATCCACACTTGTAACAGTTTTCTTAAAAATTCAATTTTGTATTAATAATATTTCTTTCGCATTTTTACTTGCGATAAACAGGATGGGCCATCTAGTGGTTTCTTTTTAAATCATAGGTTATTTTGACACTGACAGCTGTTTACCGCTCCAAATCCTGACAGAAAGTCAGTATCATACCCCCGCGGAATGAAATGAGTCGCTTTACGCTTGAGCAACGTTGTGTTCCATAACTAATGGGAATGATTGCTTTTACTAGAGTAAAGTCGGGTAATATGGACCACCAATCATATTTTTGTTAATAAAACACAAACGGTGTAAGTTCTTTTTTAAAGATATTTAAAAAAAAATACATCAGTTAATTCTGATTAAAAAAGTAGCAACAAAAGAATAAATTCACTTAATAAAGAAATAAAAAAAAACAAAAAGTTAAGTAACTCTAAAACGTAACAAAAAAAAAGTGGAGGGTAATATGGACCACCTGGTTTTCAATCCATGGACGGCTATTTATCCAGTTTGGACTCTGACATAAGCCTTGCCAAGCAATTATATCAAAATCATCAACAGTCGATCATTCATCCTCATCCAGACCCAAAACTTCTTATATTGAAATAGCGGGTAATGTGGACCACGAGTTCATATACTCCTTTTCTCTGGTGGTCCATATTACCCGCAACATAATGTTTGAAAAAAGAGCAATTTTACAACAAAATGAGACTCTTTACAATGGTTTTAAAAATAAAAACCTTAAAACAAATATTGACTTCTTATATTTAAAAAAGAAAAGGAGAACAAACTATATTTTTAACTATAGAAAAAAGAAGAAACACCTACGAAAAAAAAAAATAATCAACGCTTCGGATTTTCTTTTAATCCGAACAACTTCGTAACGCGCTACTCCTGACTACTCAAACTATACTGAGTTAAGTTTAAGCAGGTCCCGCACAATCGCAAACAATCGTCTCCTCGATTGCATTTGTGTAAGGCGAGAAAAGCTGGTGGTCCATATTAGCCGACTGGTCCACATTACCCGACTTTACTCTAATAAAGCCATAATACATGGACGAAATTTAATTTTGTTCTTTTTATTGCATTTTTTAAAAGAAACTTGTCTTAGGTCCAGCCTTTACAAAATGGTCGGAAAAAGTATTTTGACAAAATTGTACATACATATGTGCAAGATTAGACTTCTCGTTTTGATGAATTGACGGTTCGTTTTAAATGCTCAAATAAAACACATTCGTGCTTGTAACTGCAAAATCGTAAAATATTTTATTTTTCTCATGTATCCGTTTTTTATCACGTTCAATGTGTGGTCAGGGCTAAAACTAACTGGAAATCAAAAATTTTGACATCATATTTTTTCTAATTTAATTCGTTTCGCGTGCTCAATATTTTAAACGATTTAGTAAAATTCTATAGCTATTTTAGTAAGTTACTAAATTAAAAAAGAGGATTTTGCTAATTTTGAACGATTTTAGCATCTTACTATCTCTTAACATTTTACTAAAGTTAAATTCACAAATTGTCTACCTTAACTTTTAGTAACTAGCATAAATCCATACAACATCTGCATTTTCCTCAAAAAAATTACTTGGCCATTTTATTTGAAAGAGTTAAATTGTGTTTTTTTTTATAATTCATAAAAATTTTACTCCAGGTAAAGGTTTGACAAGACAACAGTTTGGTTCTTGGTTGAAAAGCTAAACATCCAATACATAATTACAAAACCTTGGGCTTCCGATTTCATCAGAATTACAAGTACATACTAGCTTTGTATATACATTAACCAATAGTATTATCATGAAGCGTGATTTTGTATTGCGAACGCTAGCCTGGTGGTGGCGCAGAAATTAGCGCACGCTTTTACAGTGGAGAGTAGGATAACATACAAAACAAGTAGTAAAAAAGATAATATTTTATTATTAAATTTAGCAAAGACAAATCTAGCAATTGCAGTCCCACAATCTTTTGTGTTCTTGATAGTACTATAAGTTTTATATACAAAGGTACTACAGGGCAAGTTTTACATTTAAAAAAAATCGAACTCGAGATTTTGGATGATAAAGAACACGGAAAAAGTGGAATTCTGTCTGTCTGTTTGTACGAGTATCTGTACCTCGGCGTACAGCCTAAACCTTTCTCATTAACGGCTTTAACGATTCTGACCAACATTTTCTTACAGAAGCTCCGTTGATTTTTTTTTTGAAAAATCAATATCTTGAAAACGAGTGAACAATTAGTTTTTGAAATTATTTCCTATAATAATAATATACATTTATTTAAAGAAATTTCTTTTATAAATAAAATGTTCTTTTAAAAAAAATTTGATACCGTAACTTTTAAAGGGCTTTTATGTAAAAAAAATTTGATGGAAATCAGCTCAGCCCATAAAGAGAAAGTCGAAAGTCGAAATATATGGCAGCTACCGTTATTAACAGTTGTTGATAAAATAGTTGCTTACGAAAATAGAAGACATAGGTATGTTTAAGTATAAGATAAATAACCTTTTTCTTAACTGCTAGATGATAAGTACAGATGTTTTATAGCTAAACAAAAAATTCAAACACTCTAGCGAATATTTCAAGAACTTTTAAGTCCCAAGTTAAATGAAATTCACTTCGGTTATAACAACATACATATGTACCTACGTTTGTTTTGCAATAAACAATATATATAGGTAGATATTTTTTTGTATTAGGTACCTACCTTTTTTATTTTTTTTTTTAAATTAATTATCTAGGTATTTAGCATATCAAAAAATATGATAGTATACCTATAGGTAAATTATAATATATCGTACATGCCTACATACACATATGTACATGCATATGAAAAAATTGCATTAGGTACATAATATAAAAAGTATTAGTATTAGAAAAATATTGACATGTAAATAGAAACGATTTACATGACCAAAGAATTTTGTCACTTATTTTCGTTCATAATTTTATGATTAATCGAAATTTTGCTATCAAATTAGCAATGACGATCTTTTGACAAGCTCTCAAGTCATAGTATAAAAAAATGTATTTTAAATTCGAAGATCACTTAACCGAAATAAAGACAAAAATTAAACTAAAAATAGACTTAATTATAATAAATAATAACTTGTTTATTTTGATTGTTGATTAAAACAGGACATTAAAACCAAAACAACTGCGTTCTATGAAAAAATTTCACATGGATTCTTATATATTATGACATTAATTTTTAAATTTCACTACTATGGTAAGATGATTTTTAAGTCGTATTTATTTGCTAAAGTTGACATGTGGATATGTATGCAGGTATACAGATGTGATATTCAAGTGTAATATCTCTTTAAGATCGGCACTTAATCTATTCACTATTTCACGTTTATTATTCACTTATTCTGTCGATTAAACATGATCAATTTTCAAAAAAAAACAAACCGAACTTCTTTTTTTTTATCTTAAAATATTTCCATACCTATAATTCTTACTTCATCCGGCAAACGACAGAACTCAGAACGCGCACTACGAGTTTACACACCACACGTGTTTTACCGAATGCCGACTAAGCAATATCCAATTTTTTTTTTGGTTTTGTACCAACCACTTAATAAAAAAATTTTTTTTTTATTTAATTCTCCCTTAATGACGTCATTAATGACATTAACTTAAAAACAAATCTTTCATATACCGCCTCTTGGGCTCCCCCTAGTGTTGTTTCGTTTTTTAACATGTGATATGCGTAGTTAATCGTACTTTAAGGGCAAGTTATGAATTCTTAAAAATAAACACGAACCATGTAAGTAATCATTTGTAAAAATTAACAGCACCTAGTGATTAGAAGTGTTTACCTATTTTTTTTTTTTTTTGTATTTATAATTATAGAGTGAAATTTAAACTTATTTAAAGTCTACTCTACGTTTTATTGGTCGTCCATTAGCCTTCTGAACACCTTAAAATTAATTTTTTTTTTAAACAAGACAAATGCTTATAGATTGGATTTTATTATTCTGGATGACCTATGGAAAACGCCATACGATTTGATAAGAAAATGACATACCGAAATCTTGAACAACAATAGTTGGTCTGCTTTTCGTTCTGCATAATGCTGCTAGACGGTAAATTGATAGATTATTTGATAAAGTCTGCACTCCTTTTTCGTAAAGCTCTCAAATAAACAAATAAATTAACAACCCCAAAATTAATTGAGTGCGAATAGTGACGTTTGTGGTTAACTGGCTGAGAGCAATGGTTTAGCTGCATCTGTCAAAGTTGAAAGGTATTAAAATTGTATAAAGAGATACAATGGGCGCATTCACTAATGTAGTGACTACGTAGTCAAAATTCAACTAGCTTTGTGAATGCAAAATTGCACTACAAAGCTAGTCAATCCTAAACTGTCATACTAATGACAGATATAAACATATATCAAATGACAAAAATTATGTTTTGAGAACTTTAAATAAACTTTTTTTTACAGTGTAAATTGAATAACATCAAATATAAGGTATATTATAAACTTTTTTAATAATTTAACTCATCTAAGATTTAATAGGTTTACGCTTTAACTTGTGCAAATCTCGTAGATTTACCTTACAAAATTAAATCGTTAATTTAGCAGGTTCAAAATTAATCTTCATAGGCAAATAGTTTTAAGAATCGAACTAACCTATACACAGATCGAGTTCCACCCTTGTATATAAAATCGGTATATTTTTATATACAAAGGTTCCACGTATTCCCTGCACAAACGATTTTTGTTTGCTTCGTTTGTCATAAGTTAAACTGTTGTCTCAATAATTCTATTTGATAGAAAAAAATGAAACAAGGTAGTGTCAAAGATTTATTTATTCAAAACTTAGATAATCCTTTTGTGGAGAAAGCGTTACAGATTATAACTTTGAACTTTCATCCTGTTAAATACTACCATCTCAAAATGAATAGGTACGTAATAAATATAAAAATGTACTACATTTTTAACGTTTCAAAAGTTAAAAGATTTATTTGTTTCGATATAACCCGTGTTGATTAAAGGAAGGTTGAGTATGTGCGACTTAGTTGTGAGCTTTATTTGTTTTATAATTTTCGAATTCATGAACAATTATACATACACACATCCGTTAGGTAAGATTGTATTCATCGCCTGATGATCGTGCAATGCTCAACCAAACGCAAAGTAAAGTGCCGATTGTATAATGTACATACATTATATTCCATTTTCCATTAGAATGTTGCTCGTGAAAGAGGTTGCTACTTTGACATTGACACTGACCGTGTAGCGTAACATAGATCACTATTTATCATAATTTTGAATAAAGTGTGTTAAAGGTATTAAAGCTTTTCAATTAAAAAATATTTCATCACTATGACTACCTATACAAAATTTTATCGTGAGTTAAATAACTCCGGGAAAACTAATGACCGAAATTACTTCTAATTTCCATCATGTTCAATCAAAATCTTAAACTGACAGCCATGATACAGTATGTACGTATATGTACATACATTCATACAGATCTTTTTATAACAAAATGGTTTTGTATATTTTCTTTTTATTTAAGAAAGAAAGATCGGTCTTGACTTTGCTTTGGTACTTACCATTTTTTTTTGCCGGATCCATTTTTAACAAACAAAGAAGACTGCATTAAAGAATAATGTTACACTTGAATACAGAATAATGCTATAGGAAAAAATATCACAAATTGATTTCTCAAAAGTAGTAAGGAGATAAGTTCGTGATGATTTTGTATTACACGAAAACAGAATAAGCTCTACTCGAACTTATGTCGCACATAAAAGCCGAAATGATACTAAAATCCGTGTCGATTCACGTGAATGATTAAAGCCTAGAAAGTTATCGTACCGCCTGTCTACATCACAACAGCTGAGCAGTGTTTGTATTTCTTTTTCCTTCTTCTTCAATTTTTCATTGATATCAATTATGTAGTTAGTTTCAAACGATAGGTGGTGATGGTGAATCATTCAAGCAAGAGAGGATAGAAACAGGTTTTATTTACATTTTTATTATTATACTTTTCTCAATAGTAGCTCGCAAGATTCGCGAATCGCAACGCAACCAGATGTGGTAAAATTGAGATACAGATGCAAAGTATGTATGTACATACATATGTTGCAACTATTTGAGTGTTTAAAGTTTTTTTTCGTGATAAAAAGAGCTTTTAGATCATTGTTTAACGCTTTTTCTTTTGAATTGTCGTCGTGTTTTAATAAGAGCACAGAATCGATGAAGGACGCGACCTAGCTCTATTTAAAAAAATAATTCAGGATTAGAGCGTTTCTAACAAATTGCGATTTCCTTAATTTCTTAAGATCGCTTAATTGCTACATGAACGTCATTACTCAAAAATTCAAGATTTTGAATTAGCTGCAACAATGTTAATAAAATTGCTTGTCATTTACCATTTTTATATCAAAGGGCACCGTAGTGCCCAGGCAAGTTCTGGCACTACACCCTTTTTACAGGAACAAACTCGGGCGATTTTTTACCCCCCTATTTTCAGTACCAATGAAGTCATAAACTTCAAATTCCGAATATTTGCTAAGCGCCTCACCAAATTTCAATTTTCTAGCATAAGCGGTTTTTGAGATATAAGGCCTCAAAAATCACAAAAAACCGTAACTGACTGACAGATCATCAAAATTATGGAGCACTTCCCGACATTGTAGAATCTTGTAATTTTGCACAACAGTAGGTCTTGTTATGCAAGTAGAGGAAAAAATTTCAAGTTTTCCATTCAGGGGCGTGGTATCCGCCCACTTTCTCCGAATTGGTGTTGGTTGAATGAAGCACTTCCGACTGCTGTAAAACGATGAAATTTGGTAAAGTGGCAGGGCTTAAATTGAATACAAATAAAAAAATATAAAATTTGAGGTTTTCCATTCAGGGGCGTGGTTTCCGTCCACTTACTCAGAACTGATGTTAATTAGATATGGCACACTTCCGATTGCAGTAGAATAATGAAATATGGTAGGACGGTAGGGCTCAAATTGCATCTAAAGGACCAAAAATAAAAATTAAGGTTTCCCATTCAGGCGGCGTGGCATCCGCCCACTTTCTGAAAAAATGTTTAATTTACATATATGGAGCACTTCTGATTGCTGTAGAATGATGAAATTTGGTAGAGCAATATAGCTTAATGTACATTCAAAGCGAAAAATAGAAAATCTAAGATTTTTCATTCGAAGTGTCTTTTTATTATCATTTTGAAACTATACTCGTACATGCATCTTGAAAATTCATGACTTTTTTTTAGAACTAGGGTGCTCGATTTGGTACTCTATGTTATGTTAACATGAATGAAAAAAGAAAACATTTGCATACCTGAAAAAATTATGAGTTTACATAAAAAAAACTCTTAACTGTGGTGTGAACTATAATAATCAAACCACTAATTTATTACGCTATTAATAGGTGGGCTACCTTCATTTAAAAAAAGAAGCTAAAATTGCAACAAAAACATCATCGCATCCTCAACAATTACTGCTTTTTTTATGACTTTGAGCGAATGTAGGTAAGGTAGGTATCTTAGTGTTAGGTATCTTGCCAGGACAAGGAGAAAAAATTGAAGCGCAAATCAAAACAACCAATAACATACGAAAAGAAATAGGAAGCTATAAACTAAGTTGATTTTAGTAGGTAGAGCGTAGAGTCCACCCTTCTATCTTTCCACGGCTGGCTTGTTAGACAAAGGTTTTTCTATAGAAGAACTTAGCTCTTTTTTTAACACTTATGTTTTTGGTCTGATATGTGTTAACAGTAGGAACGAAGGAGAAGAGAAGCACTTTCCATTCTTGAAGGATTTGTCACTTCCTCGCAAGAGGCAGTACAACCCCGAAAAAATAATTTTGCAGCTACTGTGAATCGAACACAGACCTTTCGCATGACAGTCCAACGCAATAACCGTTATGCCAAGGGGTACTACATTACTATATTTGGTACATAAAACCAATTTTTTTCTTCATTCTATCGATCTGTTCCGAAACCATACCAATTAGTAATAAGATTATAATGGGTTTTACAATAAGGACTTGAAAACTGTTTTTGTTTAAATAAAATGTAAACCATTTGAGATATGTATCTACCTCTAAGATAAGGAATAGAATAATATTTAACGTTAAAAAAGTATAAGCGAGTTAAATCACCCGATCTAGACTGACAACCGACATGGCCATTTCTCGATATAAGACGTTTATTGAATTGACTTTTTAATAAGTCGATTGTAACACCCGCTGTGTGGCTTCTAACAACGTCTAGTTCAAACCACATGGCATTTATGTCTATTTCATGCAATTGACCAAAGAAACAACGTTGCAACATGCAACTGCAACGATCTCCATTGACTGCAACTGAACGGTCATTTTTACACCGCTGCACACAGGTAAATTTTCCCGAAAACATGGCCAAAACTATAAAAAAAAATATCCGATTTGTTGTTTTTTTTTTAATGCAAAGTTGTGAGCTTCAAACCTCATTGATCATAAGATGCAGATTATAACGGTTTAATCAGATGATGCTTTTAAAGTGCAAATTTGAAATAGACGAATGCAGTAGCAAGTTTGGTCTGTGATAAGAGGCTGTTTTGGTTTGTTTTTCTCTTATTTTTGGATGCTTTCTAAAATAATTAAACATGGATTCTGTTGCTAGTTATAAGTAAAAATGGGGATTACTGTTTTTTTTAATATATTAGGTGTATAGTTAATTTTGAAGCCATTAAATCCAATTTATTTTATCATACCAAAAACAAAAAAAATTAGTTTTAATAATGTAAAAGTTAAGTCAATATGAGTCCCAGAGTAATGGATATAGTCTTTTTTTGGTTTCTTTTTCCCCAATCAGAAACAGTCAAAATGTATTGCGGCTTTTTGCGACTTTTTTAAAAATTGGCTTTTGAACATGATAAGGAAGGGCATTTTTTTTTAATTTGAGCTTTTTGCTTTTTACACAGGATCGCGATCAAGTTTAATTTAACTGCCATAAAATCAGCTCTCTGATTATTTAAGAAGTTCCATGTCTCGTGACATAACAGAAAAAATCAATTTTTTGGAAGAAAAAGTGAAAACTGAAACCAATATTGAGATTTCAGAGCAAACAAGTAGAATTTTTAGTGATTTTACTCATGATCACAAAACGAGATGGTTGAGTGCCTCCAGAAATTACAATAACTTTTTAAGGCAAAATTCAAAATGGCTGCAAGCGAAATTTCATTTTTATGTCGAGCTCATGGTTTTGTTGGACGGCCGTAAATTGATTTTTCGAATCTAAGCGAAAGAATATTGATGGTTGATGGTTGAGCATATTAACAGAAACATTCCAGTTAAGCATAAAATGCTGCTTACAAAGATTGACGGGAAGGTTTGAAATACAATTACAGAAACCACTGCAATTTAAAGATGTTACCTTTGTAATCTAACATCAAAGGATTTTAATAAAATAGACTTGGTGTTGAGCAAACAGATCCAAGACAAATTGAAACTGCGGTTTGGGTTATCCTCATTGCATGCCTGGCTTAGATTTTTTGAATGTTTACTTCTCTTCTTACGTCTCCTATATGCTGCCTCTAGGACAATGGCAAGATCGTGGTGAGGAAAATAAGAGAAAGGTTGAAGGAAACAATAAAACAATTCAAAAAGCTTTCAGGAACCGAATGGGGCTATTAGCGGACAAACCAAAACCAGGTTATGGAAATAGCTTGATTTAAAGAATATTGCATTGATACCGCTAATTTGTTTGTTGAACT
Source organism: Chrysotoxum bicinctum (assembly GCA_911387755.1). Taxonomy (NCBI): domain Eukaryota; kingdom Metazoa; phylum Arthropoda; class Insecta; order Diptera; family Syrphidae; genus Chrysotoxum; species Chrysotoxum bicinctum. The sequence goes on from OU426989.1 coordinate 99,538,424, forward strand.
GTACCCGACTACAACTGTGCATACAATTTTAATTCACAGTCCTGAAATTATACCTGAAGATATTCTTCCAATTGGGCACCTCGGCGAAGAAGCGCAAGAATCCCGAAACAAACACATTAAGCGTTTTCGAGAAAGCTTCGCAAGAAAGTTCTTAAGACAGCAAAAACTGGAAGATGTTTTTCATAATCTTTTGATTATTTCAGATCAATTAATTAGCAACTTAAGAATACTAATCCCAAAAACAAAAACTGGTCTTCCATCTGAAGTATACTTCAGTTTTTAAAAGAACCAGAGGTTGAGCTAGCAGAATTGATTTGAGTTTCCAGTCATTGAAAATGAAAATGAAAATGAAATTGAATAATGTTTATATAATTTGTTTATTTATTTTTATTTATTTATTACTATTTATATTTTGTTTCGTTATCTTTTTTTAACAAATTTAGTATATAAATATTGTATTAAAAATTGTTCAACACAAAAAATCCTATGCCTTTTAGTCGTATGAGAAAACACCAAATTTCAAAACTACCATTTTTATCCTTCTTGCATGTGTTTTACCCGAATTTGGTTCTATATTTAGTTGACAATTGTTTTTTTTTTCTTCAAAATAACTGTTTTTAATGTTTTCATGCAATAATAAATTGAAAATACGCACAAAATAATTTTGGCCATATTTTTGGGAAAATTTACCTGTGTGCGCTGGCATGAAAACCACATCACACCCATGTTCTGTATTCCGAGTGAAAGTGAATTGAAAACGAATTTCAATTTCACTTGAAATGAAAAGGCATGTTCTACATTCCGAGTGAATTCAATTCACTCCGAATTTATTTGTGAAATGTCAAAATCAGCTGAAAGACAATTTGCATCATTTATTAAAACATTGTTTCTTGTGCATAACGAAAATAGATTCACTATTATTATTAATAAGTGGTAGAAGGGACGAAAAACAATGATAGAGAGTTTGTGGAAAAGTTTTACGTAGTAAAGCCATAATTTTAGATCTTCCAGAAGCAGCGTATGTAAGTAAAAAATGAGGAATGAATTAACATGGTCACATTTGAATTGTTTGTAGTTTCAAAAGAAGCTTCAGACTAAGCGAAGAGACATTTGTTTACATTTTTGAAATAAATCCCTTAATAAAATCGACTTCAATTTCCTTAAGCGGGAGCTCTTTTGTATTTTCTTGTAAACAACAATTTATCAATCACTCAAATCAAAATCATCCAATCAAAATTTCAAATCTTTATTTACACGTTTATCAATTTCACCAAATAAAACTAAGTGAATTGAATTCACCGTAAAACGCTATGCATTCGAAATGTAGAACACGAATTTTCATCTCCGAAAACTCAATTCACAAACTTCATTTCGGGTGGAATTCAGAACACCAACATTTCACATTCGGAATGAACAAATCACAAAAGTCATTTTATGCGGAATGCAGAACATCAAAATTCACTTTTGTTGCTCGAATTCACAATAAGTGAAATGCAGAACATGGGTGATACAATTAGTTTTTGTGGGTGGGCTGGTGTTTCTTGAAGCATATAAGGGTTTTACCCTGATCAATGACGCAGATTCCCTTTTTTGACCAAACCGTTTAACTCGCTAACCATTATGCCAAGGGGTACTACAAATTTCAATATTATTTAGGAAATTTTATCTGACCCTTGACTGTTTCCAAATCATTTTGATTTTATGCCTTAATTTAAGATTCTGCAACCATTACATTTGACAGTCGTAGAGAGAAGCCGATCACAATTTATTATATTAGTTCTTTTGAGAATGCCATATTCAATGATGTAACAGTAAGGTACCCGCTATCGGGATATGTTGGAGAACTTACTTACTTACTTAAAAACTTACTACCGAATTAGATCAACTAGGCCTAGAGAAAGTGTGTGTCCAACAAAACGGTGCCAAACCACACAAGGCTCGTGCTACGATACGAATTTTATGAGAATAATCTCCAAAAGTGGTGTTATCGACTGGCCTCCACGATCTCCTTATTTAACGCCTCCCGAGTCCCGACCAACCACAACCTCGATGCTTAAGGACATCATTAGAAACGAAATGGTCAAAAGAGTTCGCCCCACGGTCAAAGCTGTGGAAACTTTGTGTTTCGACATGGTTTTCTTCATAATTTTAAGGTTTACTTTTCAGAATGACTTAAACTCTTACAACGTCTAAAACAAAAGTGTCTTAAAAAAATTACTAATTCAGCAACTACATATTTCACGTTTTAAAAAACATATTTATTAAGTAGGTTGAAAGGCATTACATTTTTATTTTTATACACATTTATACTCGTAGTTTGAGCATAATAAATCGTTGAGTTCCTGTTAGGCGGCCTTCCGATCCGAGCAGAATTTTCAAGGATTGATTGATATAATCCATTACCTATAATTGAGAATCGTTTCCGTTAATTTTTTTTTTTTTAGAAAAAAGCAATATGTATGGCTAGATTTTTTAAAAAAAAGTCAGCTTATTCCATTTGGAACAGCTTAAGTCGCTAGATTTTTAAAAATTATTTTTTGATTTTGTATGTGGTATTCCGTTCCTCAATTTGTTTTTAATGCTAAAATCCCGAATGGCATAGTACTTTCATGAAATTATAATTCACCAAATATTAGGTTAATTTTTTGGCTTTACTTCGTCCATAATCAAAAAAAAAAGATATGCCTACTTACATATGTAAAAAAATGCTTCTGTAAATGCTTAAAAAAGGACTGACTTCTTCACATCTGAAACAGCAAACCGTGAAGGAACGCAGACAATTAACCAGAAATTTTACTTGAGTCTGCTAGAACTTGGATCGATATCGTAGTTTTTATTTTATTATACGCACACTCTAGGGGTTATGAATACCCTTAGGCCAGGCACGCACATTAAATTTTTAGTTTCGCAACTGTTTGGTTGCTAAAATGAAACATATGGTCTTATATGGGACACCGCGCACTTAGAGCAACTCGATTCGAGCAACTAAAAAGTTTGTGTTTTAACACAAACTAAACGATTGCCTTCGCAACAGTTGAGCTGTTTTCTATAAGCGCAAGAGAGGTTAGGTTAGGTTAGGTTAAAGTGGCTGCTGACCGGAAAAGGACAGCACACTTATGTCGTTTTTATTTGGCAATCCGGAAGCCTTCCGGACTCTTCTGAAAGTGTTCAATTGGGAAAAAATGACAGTTCTGATTCTGAAAAGAAGAGAAATTTGCTTCTGGATTTGAAATCAGAAGCAAAACCAGAAGCACTCACACATTCATATACTTAAACGTCAACCTCAACAGCTGTGATTTTTGGTATCCAAATTGTGCGAACCAGGGTTGGCCGAATTAACTACACTACATTTTCTACATGATTTACTACGTTTATATGAGGTGTTGAAGCGAGCTTGAAGCTCGCTTCGAACGTTTATATACCTGTATTGAGTTGAAATGAGCTTTGTTCGACTCGATCCCAATCGCTCAGCGGTGTCGAGTAGAAATGTGGGTCGAAAATCCGACCCTAATCCAACTCGATCTTTCGATACTGCATATAAACGTAGTATTTAACTACGCGTAGTTTATAGAAGAAACTACATGCCTAATTTACTACAATTTGTTACGTCAGCTACATATGTATGTAGTTAATTCATAAAAAATCAATATAATGAAGGAAAAAAAAAACAATTTTGCACTTTTATGATCTAATGAAGGTTTGTAAAAAAAAGTTTCATTTACCATAAGGATGAAGAATTGTAGGAATAACTGAACGTTTAATTTAAAAATTCAAATTTCAAATGCATAACTGACAGTTAATTGACAGCAATGCTACAATTTCTTACATTAACTACAATTAACTACATTTAACTACATAAACTACGTAGCAGACGTAACAAATGTAGTTATTTCTAAAAAGTGACAATTCGGCCAACCCTGCTTTCAAAAACATTTATCTTGATTTTGATTATTGTACGCATTTGATATTTCACATATACAATCAAACAAAACTTCAGAATCATCAGAAGCAAACAAAAGTGTTCAATTGGGATTCCGGATCGGAGAGAGATTCCGGATTGCCAAATAAAAACGACATTAGACCAATATTTGGTCCGTTGTGATACCACAAGGATTTCAAAAATCCCCCTTACTCGTTAAACCATTTTGAGCTAATAATGAAGCGTTTGAGACAGTGAATGTCGGAATTATTTAGATCACTAGGATCGTTATAGTAGTAGTCTCCCAAGTGGAGTCTACGTCTTTGCGCTAGGGCAGGACAAGAGCATAGAAGGTGGGGAATTGACTCCTCTTCTTCTTCATCCATGCAGCTTCTGCAAAAGTCATTTGCATTAACTCCAAGACGAGAAGCATGCCTTCCTATTAGGCAGTGCCCAGTAAGGACACCTATAATGGAGCTAATATGCAATCTACCAATAGAAATTAGTTGTTTTGAGCGTTTAGCATCAAACAATGGCCAAATCAGTTTAGTAGACCGGCAAGTTGGGGTGCTGGTCCACCTGTGGTTGGCTTTCTTTATGGTATCTTGCTTTAGCATAAGTTTACAAGTAGCTAGGGGTATACCGATGTTAGATTTGCTATCCAACAAAGGTAATATTGTTCCGTTTTTTGCAAGTTCGTCAGCTTTACAATTTCCTGGAATGTCTCTATGCCCCGGCACCCATGTAAGGTGAATGTTAAACTGTTTTGACATCTCCACCAGAGATGATCGACAATTTTGGGCTGTTTGTGAGTTAATGGAGACAGAGTCCAGTGACTTTAAGGCAGCTTGACTGTCTGAGAAGATACGTATATCGGTTGTCGATATAACGTTTTCTTTTAGCAAGAGAGAAAAGAGTGTGAACGTGAGTAAAGAGTTGCCAGTGCGCGGTTCTCTTTCAACTGGTGATTTAACTATTTGATTTTGATCACAGTTGCCAGTGCGCGACTAGCTTTATTAATTATAATGTTAAACAGTGCGAGCAATTAGGAAAGTAGGATAGCATTAGAAAGGAGATACCGATGCACATTGGTTTTGAAAGTCTCCACATTGCAATGGGTGGGAAATATTGAGCCGGGTAAAGTATTCCACATCAAATCATCAAGAACCCAACTCAGAAGTGCAACAACTCCTCCAGCATGAACTAGAGCCTAGTGACAGGTATTTATCCACCCGAGCCATCGATGACGATCAATTTGAAGAAATCATCCATAACGACAACACACTCTTTTACGAGAAGAACAACAATCAGTAGGTACTACAGGGAATAAAACACCCACTCATCATTATTAAACAGTTAATATTAAAAAATCATGAATTAGATTAAGAAAACATTAATGATAGCAAATACCGTTATGTAAAGCCAAATGAAGAACGTTGGGCCCCTATTGTTTAGCCAACATGATTTACACTAGTAATAAGTTAGTTTTAAGTCAATTGAAAAATAAAATTCTTAATCTAATCTAACCAAATAATCCACCCATGGATAGTTGCATTGAGGGAAGGTTATGCTTTAGTTATTGATATTTTTGACTTTTCCAATCTTTCAAAGAACTTTTTAGGAGGGACAACGTTAAAGTAATACAAATTACTTATTTCATAGCAAAAATTTACTATTTATTGTTACTAATTTGGCGCATATTAAGTGGGAACTAAAATAAAAGAACGCTAACGATGTTTCGCTGTGAAAACGGGCTGTGGGAAAATGAAAATTAAACACTAAGAACTTTTTAATCAATGAAAATAAATCAAATCTTATTAATTTTGTCCATACTATTTTTAAGGAGAATAAAAAGAAACGAAATATAACATTATGTACACAATATTCTAGTTTTTGAAATCCTTACGTTATTTATAATTGTTTAAATAATCAATTTAAATTGAAAGCCAATATTTAAATTTAATTCTAGGATTTACTATCCGAAAATACTTTAAAGAATAAATATTCCTCGCTGGATAATAACATGGTAGAGTTGATAAAGTTAAAGAAATATGTTTTATTTTCGTGTCTTGGAAAACATGCTATTATACATGATTTTCTTCACACTTTTTTAAATTTGAGGATGGAAATTTGATGGCAATTGTCCAAAAAACTTTTTATAATTTTTCATGCACATATATAGCTCCGCTACATCTTATTGTAGGCATTAGGCACGTCTAAGAAATATATGTACCTCTGAGGTGAATGTCACTTAAAAAAATCTCAGAGCGTCCAGAGATTTTTCCTTCCTTGAATGCGCTTTCTCGAAAAAGATATTTACCACATTTCTTTAATCTAATAATTCAGCAATCAGCGACGATTCTATCTTTTTATAGCACACAAAACACAGAAAATTAAAACTTAAAAGAAAGTTTAACTTAAAATGATTTATGTATGAAGAGACAACTTTTTATTAAATTTATGCGAACACAAATACATTTCATATTTCTTCGTTTACCACTTAAAAAAATATTTGTAACTCAAATAAATATTTCTAACTTTAATTTTAGAGAAAAGAATTCTTCGTACATATAAATCTTAATGGCATTTTGTTATTTAAACATTACATTTAATGACTTTTATTTAAGAAGCTGATAACTTTTATACAGAAATACAAAAATTACATTTTATAGAAAAATATATGAAGATGTGGTAACAATCATTTAAATATCCTATTATGTTGAAAGCAAGCTTTTTTGGATAAGCAATATCACATTGGAGATGTGTACGTCAGTAAAAAAGAACCGTGTGTAATACTCCTCGGCCACGTCTGGTTTCAAAGTCTTGCAGGAGCTCGTCTATTTCATTATCGAGATCTGTTGATTTCGTCATCTAAATATTATAAGAAAAAAAATAAAAATATACAATAATATAAACATTCGAGGATCTTTTTTCTTATGATACAAATGCAAAAGAAACGTCACTGTCACCTAAGAAAACAATACAAATATTTAAAGATATTCCTATTAGTTATAGGAATATCGAATAATACTAAACTTGTACGCTAAAAATTAGATTGCAATTGTATCTGTATTAAAAAATCTTGTCTTAATATCTTTAGGACTCAAGGTTTGTTTGGGCTTCTAACCGGGGTTCTAAACTTCTATCGAGGTTTAAGGTTTTTTTTCAAAAATTAGTCACCACCTGACCTTAGTTTAATGATATAATACATCAGAGTTGCGCCTATTCCCTAAATGATAGGAGAGTGAGGAAGTTGAAAGTTTCAAAGAATCTATGGCTGGTTATTTAAGACTAAGATGAAAAGAATCAGCATAATTGTGAATTCGTACTCGCAAGCAATTTTGGTTAAAATTACGAAAATTCTTAGGTAAGTCAGTGGCTTCGTTTTTCTTTTCACTGTAAAATTGTGTACGGTGTAATTATTCAGGAAATTTTTGTTGGGGAGAGTATGAGAAGGTTGAACTTGAAAAATAATAACAAGACTTGACAAAACATTTTCGGACATACTCGGGGATATTAAATTGTCCTGGGAAAATGTTGGTATTAAGTACAAAAAATGTATTTTCTTCTTAAATTTTGTTTGTCAACATCTGTTTAAAAAAATGAAAACTAAGCTAAATTGCGCTATTTTTGCATATTGTTTTTTTTTTTTGCATATTAATTTTTGGTTTGAAATTTGTCCTTTCACCAAACTAATGCTTGTAAGTAAAGTCGCTCGAACATTTATGAAAACGTTTTTTGGCTTATAGAATTCAGGTAAATCAATGAATGTAAGTAGATTATATATTTGTTCCCAAAAGATTTCTTATACACAGCGCTTTAAATCCTCTTACTGAACAACACTCTTTTTGGCGTTACATCAATTGTTCAAGAAAAATGGTAGAAAACAGAAAGTATGCGATTTATAGAATGTATACCAGGTATATACTTGGTCCCAACAGTTTGTCCAATGAGGAGTTCAAGAACAAATATCCGCTACTCCGCAGGTAGTAGTAGTAGATTGATGACAAAAAGAAAGGCCGATAATACTGCGCAACTTGTTTAATTTCTCTTTAGTCAATCGAAAAGCACGTGGTTTTTAGAGTCGTTTAAAGCTGAAACCATTGGAACAAACTGTAAAAGTAGTAGCAGCATAAAGTTCTTTAAGGAGTGCTAACAATTTAAAGAAAGCTTGCTTAGTGACTTGAAATTGAAACATGAAATTAAGAACATCCGACAGTCTCAATTTAATATCCGTCCAATATTTATTTTCAATCAAATTTCTATAACTTAACATGCTTAAGAGCATGCGGCATTTAAGATTTACCATGTTAATCATATCAGCGATTAGGAAAGCACCCAGTAGAGCATCTTCATGGTTATCCTCGATGTCAATGTTAAAGGTATGAACTGGTTTGTTAAAAGAATCTCTAGTTGCCATATACTCTAACACCTGTTGACAAACGAGTGATAAGAAATTTTATATCGATTTTTAATATTCTGAAGGTTACCTGATCATAAACACGTTCCTCCACGGTAACGATTATGTCGAATTCTTCGGGACAATCTTGAAATCTTTCGGGGCACTTCTTGATTCGCTTATTTCGATCTAGCATGTGTAGCAGGCCATTGTTTGTATAGCTAAATTTCAACATTAAGGAAAATAAACTAAGAAAAAAAAACCTCTTAAAATAAAAATACAGAATCTCATTTCCATTTTCTCTTTAAAAAGGATACTATTGTTTGTCTTTTGTGATCAAATCATTGTAAATTGTATCGTATGGTGTTCCAAATTCGTAAACATTAGGCTTATCAATTGAAGTTCCGGGAAGTTTCACTCTATCGCCAGTGCCGAATGATCGAACTTTGTATCCTTTTTTTGCAAGAAATCCATGAGCTTCCATGGAGCGGTTCATATTGGAGGAACAAATAACCGCAATTGATAAGTCAGATGGATTCGCCATACTGTATTGTTAAATGAAAAACAATAAAGTGTTTTAAAAATGTGCAAGTCTATGAAAATAATTTGATTTTATTACTTTATTTTAAAAATTAAATAATGGTAAGTCCAAGCAAAGAAAATTTGCAAACGAACTTCCTCGAATGAAGTGTAAAATTAATTGACAGCTGTCATTCTAGTGGTTTCATTTGAGGTGAAAGGAAAAACATGCGTAATGAATCGGAATTGAAACATGTACACCAGGCATGTGATTAAAACTGAGGTAAAGAAAGAAAAACCATTAACAAAATATTTCCTTCTAGAATATTTTTGTTTAATGAGTTCACTTCTCTATTCCAGTTGGGTAAATACTTCATCCTCGCATCAATATTATTGAACTCGGTTTAGTGAGAGAAACCATGCTCACAAAATATATTCTATTCAAAATGAATTTATAGCTCATTTGACATTTTATAACACTCCAAAAGCCCTCCATTTACCCGTACTATTCGGAGTTATGTTTCTGAGTGTTTTTTCCTTTTCACTATCATTTTGTCAAAGTGATAAATGCCTTAGCCCATATGTGTCAATTGAATTAATATTTCAATTAAATTGATTTCTACTGATAAACTGAGGTTTACACAGATTATTTTATTGAATAATATCCCACGCTTAAGGAGAAGCGGGCGCACTCAATTTTTAGTTTCACAACTATTTGTTTACTAAAATGAAACATATGGACTTATGTGAGACTCCGCGCACATTCAGTAACTCGATGCGAGCAACTAAAAACATTGTGTTTTGACACATCTAAACGATTGCCTAAAATCAGTTCACTATTTTTACTACACATAATCGTATGCAACTATGCGCATTTCGTTTCTTCAAAAATCCTGACAGAAGAGCAGCGCGCACATGCAACGGTTCAGTCACGCTTACACTTTTCTCTCTTGTGCTTATAGAAAACAGCTCAACTATTTAGTTGAATGTAAGCGCAGGTGACTATGATTATGTGTAACACAAAATGGGGAACTGATTTCAGGCAATCCTTTAGTTTGTGTCAAACACACAATTTTTTTAGTTGCAACCCCCGATTAACTTATAGTTTGTATCGCAAAAATATACCTAAAAGCAGTGAAAACTGGAATTTGAATAACTATGTTTTGGATAGAGCAACACAAAAAAAAAACTTTGACAAATCTATTTTTTCTTAGGGAGTTTAGCTTGATCGCAGTTAGTAAACGTCACTCAGCAGAAATTTTATTTTATTAATGAAATGTTGCATTTAATCGAGGCATTAAAAATAAATGGAAAATAACTTATTTATGTTAACGCGGTATGATCTGGAATATAGTGGAAATGAAAACAAGGCTGTCAAAAAATATGGATAGGTGCCACACAAAAATGACAACTACTTAAGTTACAGTAGTATAAATATAATTGTGAACAAACATCTTGAGTGAAAATTTATTTATCGCTTTTGATTTGCACAGATTCAAAATGGCAAATGAAAACGAACTCGAAGTCATTTGCCGTACTTGCTTAAGCGAAACAAATTCATTTAAATGCATTTACAAAGTAGGTATGCTTTGTGGAGAGATAACAACTTTGTCTGCAATGCTAAATGACTGCACATCTGTCGAGGTAATTTTTTTTGATAATAAACAATATTCACGACCATACTGCATCCCTGTGAATTAGCACAACGATAAAACGATCCATAATTCTCAATTGCAACTTTTCAAAAGTAACGATAATAAGTTGTAAGATCACAAGTACCCTTTTTCTATTTCCGGTTCGATGTTTCAGAATTTTCTTCTCAATTTTGGACCTCGAATGAAGTTTGCAAGCCATGAGATACAAATAGACATGTTTGCGCTACAAAAAAAAATTAGATTAAGCCGATTGATGCAGTGGTAACCAATGATTTGTATTTACCTTCTGGTCGCTATTTAGTGTATCGTCCCTAAGTATAACCTTGCATTAAGCTAATAGCTCTGCTTGGTTTCTGCAACTCGATCTAGTGGTTTGAAGTTTTACATTTGTGGTTAAAAGGATCCCAGAGACTCGGTGTAATTGCTTAACTCTTTAAAAAAAAACCTTTTCCATTCAATCATAGAATAACGGATTATTAATGGCACTTCTCATAAGGCCTTTATTTCCGGCTTTCTTATTATCAATAGTTTCCTCATTATGTTTATGCTCTTAATGCTAAATAATTGTAGGACGACCAAAAAGAAATTATCGAAATAAATCAAAGGTTCGTGCGACAATAGGCTACATGCTTCATTATTTTAAATAAAAGAAGTACATAATAGTATTATGATTTTTTGTCACTTACATATGGAGGGCTCACAGCTGTACCGAACCAAGTCATTTTAAAAAAATCCAAAACCAACTCCAAAATTTCCGCAAAATTGACCTCTATTTAGAGCTGTAATAACTATGTATAGTACATTACAGCTTTAAATAGAACTATGTAGTTCATTCAGCTCTAAATAGAGGTCAATTTTGCGGAAATCCTGGCGTTAGTTTTGGATTTGTTTAAAATGACTTGGTTCAGTACAGCTGTGAGCCCTCCATATGTATGTGGTTATGAAAGCAATAAACGCGCAACAGCTCCTCCAATCCTGAGTGCGAGTCCGTGACAGCTAGGCTGACAAGCATATTTTCATGGCAATAGATGCTCTTGGAGAATGTTACTTCCTCCTAAAAATCATTCTTGTTCTTAGGTGGCCAAATGGCTGGAAATCAAACCCAGACCTCCGGCGTCATAGTTAAACACACTAACCCTTGATTCTATAGATCAATACAATTTATTATAATCGCGTTTTATATTAGTAAAATAAATATATTTTTGGCTTCAATCCGTCAATTTTGCTGTGTTTAAAAATCAGCTTGCAAATTTAAATTTTTCGAAAAAATTAACTCAAAATATCCCCTGCTCTCCATCTTCAGTTGTTATTTATTAATCACTCTTGTTATTCTCCATAAAAACAAGATAACGCTATTCTTTTCTTCATCGCTGCAGTATGTCGTCATTGGCTTAACGAAAATCACCACACGCCCGAATTATTTAATAACCAGCAGTAGAATGTTTTTTCCCAAATATCGTTGTACCAACATTACGGGTCTAGGGAGAGGTGGTGGAGTTATAGTTGCAGTTCGACCAACGTTTTCATTAACTGAAATTGCTTTGTCATCATCAGTTTTAAATTCGAATTATGACATCGATCAGCTTATTGTTAAAGTTAATTTAAATTAAACTCAAGATATTTGTATTGCTTTAAGATATATTCCTCCAAACACAACCCGTTAGTATTATATAAAATTCATATTGATAATTGTAGCTCAGTGATAAAAAATCTTAATGACAATCAACAAATGATTGGGAAAATGAGGTTGTCGATAGATTAGCTGAGTTCGATATTCAGCAAATTAATACATTTACTAACAGTCTTGATCGCATACTTGATTTAATTCTTGTATACAAGGAGACAGGTATATTTCCGCACCCGTACAGTTGCAAGAGCACTTCGAAATCTTGATATAGACAACTCGGGTGGTCCTGATGGTATACCCGCCATTCTTCTTTGGTATCAACGAAATCCTTATTCTTTGGATTAGAAATGACCTTCTAGATCGTTCAATGCATGTTGTCTTAGATCTCCTGTCTGAAACTTTTAATCCACTTCAATAATTTGCCACCGACTCTACTCTCAGCTTCTCATACTCGTTCTCAAATTCACATCCATCTCCTTCGGAAGTTGAATTGCAATGGTATCGTATGATTAGCTCATTAAACTCCGATCTTTACAGCATTGTTAAAGTCGTCTGGAGTTTAATGCTTCGAAAACTCAATGCTGTCTATTGCCTTGAATAAACTGACAAGCTCTCAGTACTCGGTATGTGTGTCAACGACGATCGTCGTTGGAATGACCACATTCCCGAGACTGTTAAAAATGTTGCTAAATGCTTAGGATTTCTATATCGTTGTAGGATTTTCCGGAGACTGTTAAAACTGTTGCTAAATGCTTAGGATTTCTATATCGCTGTAGGAAATTTTTATCCCTTCTGATCTGGCTAGCATTTATAAGGCGTTTATATGTCCAAAACATGCATGTATTTCCTTGTTTTATCGCTTCTTTCACAAGCAATGCTCACTTGAAGTAACCAGTTGCATTTCTCCCCTTTATCAGTTCACCCGATTCGCTAGGAATGCTATCTGTTCGGCCTTGAGTCTAATTTTTTAGTACCGTCAAATATATATAGATTCGTTTTTTAGTCGCACAGCATGATTATTGAATAATTTACCCGGCACGGTTTTCCTTTGCCATTTCAATTTGGAAACATTCAAAACCAATTTCTCGAATTTAATCCATTGAATCGTTTCGCTGACGATAGTACCCTGAGCTTTTCATATTCGTTTTTAGATTCACATCCTTGTCTTTCGGATGTGGACTTCCGATGGCGGAGTATGGTAGCTCATTAAATTCTGATCTTGACAGCTTGTCAATGGGGAATCAAAAATTGTTTAGCATTTAATGTTTAGAAAACTCAATGATGTTGTTTACTGTCGATAAATTGTAACCCCATTTACCAATATCCACTACTATCCATGGGTGGCACTTGCATCGAGGAGACTGGACAGCTTTAAGTTCTAGGTATATGCATCACAGACAATCTTTTGTTGCGTGATCACATATGACATCGTCACGTATTTAGGTTTTCTCCGCCGATGCAAAAAGTTTTTTTACCCCTTCTGATCTGACTGTAAGCTATAAGGCTTATATTCGTCCAAAGCTCGAGTACAATTCCCATATCTGGGCAGGTGCTCTAAAAACACACTTGGACAGAATTCAAAAGAGAGCTATAAAAATGATAGGCGACCGTTGTCTTACTGGCTATGTTTCATGTCTTTTCATTATTTTACCGTTATTTTCATAAACAATGCTCTAGTGAAATAGCCAGTTGCATTCCTCCGCACAAACAATTTAACCGTAATTCTAGGAATGCTCATCAGTTTACCCATGAGCCCAATTTCGAACGTACTGTTAAGTACAGAGATTTCTTATTTTATTATAATAATAAAAAAATACTCCTCCAACTAACTCCGGGGTAACCCTTTTTAGGTTAGAAACAAATTTGTTCAAATTTTTGTCTGTATTAATTTAAATTCAATGTTATCGTCGGCTTTAGGCCAAGAATATCACAACATTCAAAAATGTGCTGAACAATTTGATTTTTAAAATGATCTTGAGCTTTTGATAGATGTCACATTGAGTTCGGGGGTTATGATGACATAAATATCATGTTAAATAGTCGACGGTCTTATTACCCAACCCAATAATAACTTACCGAAATATAGACAAAATATAAAAAAAATTGAGTTGACGGCATATTTTTGACTGCTTTGCTAAACAGTTCCTTACAGTTGTGTTAATTTAAAGACACGAAAATCGAAAACAATAAAATGCATTCATATCAAAACATATTCAACCTTATTTTTTACGACGTCACTACGCTGGTCAAATCTCTGCCAAGTGTGCCTTGTTCATCAGCATCATGTTCACATTCAACGTAAATAAATCCGATTTGATGTGGGTACATAACTTCAAACTACACGTTCCAAAATCGTCATAATTCGTAACCAAGCCCTTTTATATTTATATAGATCCGAATTGTTAAACATTTGAGATTATGATAAATTAATCTTAAATATATAAATATTTCTAAATATTTTCATTTTTATTAAAATTTCAGTTTAACGAAGATGAAGATCTGCCCAGATTTATATGCACCAAATGCGTTTATCAACTTACGAAATCTTATCTTTTCCGTCAAACTGTAATTAGAGTCAATGAAACCCTCAGAGAACAACATAGTAGTATGAAAAATGAAGAGGGTGTTCTTAGCACTTTGTATTACTATGAGCAATCAACTCAAAACGGCGAAACTTTGGAACATGATGATGAACATGTTCAAGAAGTTACTGAAGACGAAGAAGACGACGAAGAAGAATTATTAGAAGTACCAGAGGAAGATCAAACAAGCCAAGATGTAGAAAATGTCGAAATCGACAGCAATTCTATTAAAATCGAACTCAATTCAAATGAAACAAGCCATTTTGAGTTTGCAATAATAGATAATGAAAATCAAATGATGATCGAACGAAATGAAGAAGTGATCGACGAGTCAAGTCAAACGAGTTCCTTCAAAGAAGAAAGAGAACAACATGAAGATGGTGTCCTCAAATTACCCATGAACATACGCATGCGTCGAAGAAAATCCATCCCGGGGCCACCGTTTAGGTGTGAAATCTGCGGCAAGAATTTAAGTAATCATAGCTCGTACAAGTACCATATGCAATTGCATTCTGATGCAACACCATTTCTCTGCAGTCATTGTGGAGAAAAATTCAAAACAAGAAACGCTTACGATGGTCATATGACAACGCATGATAGTAAAAATCCGAATATGTGTACAATTTGTGGGAAAACTTATAGGCAGCCGAGCTCGCTTCGAACTCATATTCTTACGCACACTGGAGAGAAACCATATTTGTGCGGTATATGTGGCAAAGGTTTGACACAAAAGTCCGGATTTAAGGTAAGATAGACAAGACATTAATTATGACTGTGACTCAAATATTCTAACTTAGAAACACATGCTGGTGCATACGGGCGAGAAGCCGTTTAGTTGCGATGTCTGCGGCAAGGAATTTCGGTACTCTAGCAATCTTATTACACACAAGCGGTCACACACTGGGCAGAAGCCCTACGAGTGTAAAGTAAGTTATAATTTTTAATTCAAAAAATAACTTGGAAATTTAAGACTGTAATTATTTTCTGTATAGCAATGTGATAAGAGGTTCTCGAGTGGCGAGCAACTGAAACGCCATCTTTTAATTCACTCCGGAGAAAGGCCATATTCTTGCAACACTTGCCAAAAATCATTCAACAGACGGAGCACACTTTTAGTTCACAGACAAATTCACAGAGATAAGTCGATAATTCCGAACATTAAAGATGAGAAATAAGTTATTTTTTGCATATACATATATATATCCATTTTAAGAAATAAAAAATATCACGCTAATGCTGATCTAAGTGACTAAATTTTTTCCTGAGCTTTTCGCGTTTTTCCTTTTTTGGTCGTCTCCATGGTTTGTTGGGAATTCCTGTTTCTTGACCTTCAACATTTCCTTGGCTACTATTCCCGATGTGTGGAAAACTAGCACGACCTTTAGCATGAGGCGCTCCGTTGTTTGTTTTGAAGAATTGGTCGCTTAATTCATTAGCTGTGTTTTTATTTATCTAAAAAAGTTCACATTATAATGTCAGTTTTTTGGTGTTTATAACAAAAGTTAAATCTTACTCGCATAGCTCTTTGCTGCCTCATAGGAAGGGATTCCTCATCGACTTCTTTCTTTGTACGGATGGGAAAGGTATGAAACGATTCTTGATCAACTCCAGGTGGACCATGGCAGAAAAGGAGTTTTCCATTGACGTAGTCCTTCAGAACGTAACGTGCAGATCTTGACTGATCGGGTTGGCCATTAGCAGTCATAAATCCTCGATTATCTTAAATTAAAATAATTATTCCAATAAACGAATACATATGTACATATTATGTGTGTACGTAAATATAATACTAAACTTAAAAAATAATATAAAACTTACATCCATATGCTAATAGTAGTTCTTCTGCATGAGGAGGTCGGTTGGGATCTTCACCTTCGATTGGTTTTGCAATTATGATTCCGTATTTATCTTCTAGAATATGTTTTGGAATGCGAGCGCACAACAAGTTGACTGGCGGAACGAAATCTCTCATCTAAAACGAATAGTTTCATATAATTTCAAACAAATTAATGAGGTAATGCACCTTACAATACGAGCATGCAAATATATAAACCTAAATGAAAGAATCATATACTAAGGTACCATCGAACGAAGAGCTATCAGCCGAAAACTTCATGCAGCCAAACCTAAGATTTCGGCTCATAGAAACACCAATAACAACCCTTTTTCTTTGTGAAACCCATCACTCAACGCAGCCGTGCGCTTATGTGTGTTTGTATGTCGTGAAATTCAAATGCCAAACATTTACTTTTTTTACCTGTTTAAAGTTAGAATTCCTAGTTTGCATCAAAAAAGCTTTTCACTTTATGATTGATATTACAACAAATTATCGCATTTAATAATAAAAACTGAAATTCTAGATTTCCCTTCATTGGATTTCTTCGAGTATTCCAAATACAAACATATGAAGTGAAAAATGAAAACGGGTGTTCTTGTCATGATAAAGTGTCAGTTTGATGTGAATTACGGGCCGGCGGCGGCATCATCATGACAATACCAAATATCTTTTGACGCAGATTGGAGGGCATGGTTATTTCACGTAGATGCGGCGTGAACTGGTTGCCGATATCGTGATATTTGCAACAGTTAAGACTATCTTGTAGAAATTTGTTAAGACACAGGTCTATGCCATTAAAAAAACTTGTTATAATCGTTACTGCGTTGGACTGTCATGCAGAGGGTCTTGGGTTAGATTCTCAGCCACTGCAAATAAAAATGAAGTTTTTCAGGGGTGTACTACCTCTTGCGAGGAATTGACAAATCCTCCAAGAGTATCTCTTGTCAAGAAAATTGCTTCTATTTAGCCTTTGGGAATCGGCAGAAAATTGTGGGTCCCTCCATTTCTCCAAACAAACACACAGAAATATGTAGTTGAGAGTTGTAAGTCACTAAATCTAGGATCTCTATGGGCCTTACCAATAATCAAATTAAAAGACGACTTTAATATTTCAGTGAAATGAACGATTATGTAATGATCTCTATACATCATCTATATGAACTTAATATTTAAGTGAACCCTAAATTATGAACCACTTACTATACGGAACCTTAAAAATAAAATGTAGCGTGTATGATCAGTTATATGGAGTCCATTAAATAATGGTTCATTTCGCTCCAATATTAAAGTCATCTCTAAATTTGTTTATTGGTAAGGCTCTATGAGTCGCCATTTTCTATGCCGTTAAGTCGCAAACGACAGATGGCTTCTAAGTTAAGATAGCCCGTGCAACATCTCAAATTCATATAACGAATGCATACTAAACAGCGTTTGGAAATGTCATATTTGACACATAATCTCATTGATAGACATTGCAAATAAACCTAAAAATTCGCTAATATCTCAAACAGAACTTGTTTTATTCAGTTTTAACATCTACGCGTCACTTTTAGAAAACCATTTATTTCCACCTTATCTGAACGTGATGTAATGGTTATTGCGATGGACTGTCATGCCGGAGACATGGTTTCACTCCAAACCATTGGCACTTGAAAATTTAAATTAAAAAATATTTTGCAGGGTACGAGCACTTGTGAGGAAGCGACGTTCCTTCAAGACTGTTTCTCATCTTTACTGTTAATATTCGGCAGAAAATTAAAGGTCCCCTTCTTTCCTGTCGAAAACATGCACACAAGGAAGGTTCAGGTTCTACGAGCCTTTGGCCTTTTTTTTTTTTTTTTTTGAACGCTTGGTTTGTTACTTTTGAAGTGAGATTCAGACTTTTAAGGTTTTATATTTAGCGCAGATAAAAATATTCCGCGAAGGGTGAGCTATGTAATCAGATCTCTAGTAAATCCGTACCATCGGATATTAAACACCTTTCGTTATTCAAGATATTTCTTAAACTGATTATTGTATTTATTGCTATTCAATTGGTAGAAGACCTCTTCAGAACTAAATCGGGTCCTTATTGTAAACCAGCTGCTTTGTATATTTCAACATTTTCTAATACTCTTGCACCTGACGGAAGGAGTCTTACTGTTGGAACTTGGTGCTTCTGATCAATGCTAAGACAAAGAAGAATACGTTTGGCCTATGTGTTTTTTGTCAGGATAGTTAATTACATAACCAGAAACATAATGATATAATAGCATCAGTATTTTCTCAACAAGTAGATTTCAACGACTTACGAGCTTGATTTTGTCTTGGGTAGTTATAAATAAATTTGGTGGTGCAACAGCTCGAGGTGAACCATGACCTAGTGACTTACAACTCTCAACCATTCCTGTGTGCGTGTTACCAGGAACGGAGGGGACCTACAATTTTCTGCCGATTCCGAACGGCTAATGAGCAGCACTTTCCATGACAAGATAATCTTGGAGGATTTGTCAATTCCTCGCCAGATGCAGTACACCCCTGAAAAAAACTTTCTTGCAGCGGCTGAGAATCGAACTCGAAACCTTCCGCATGACAGTCCAGCGCACTAACCATTATGGCAAGGGGTACCACAAGGGGTAGTTGTTGCAGCATAAATTTAAAAAGTATATAAGGCGGATAAAGAGTATTAAGAGATTTATAAATAAATCTCTAAAAGTGTATTGCTTGAAACCGTTAAAGTTATTCACAGAAATCAATTACATACATAATATTAAAGGTTTTAAAATATGCCCTTAATTACCTGATCAATTGGTAGGATTCCATTTAATATCATATCAGCTTTAGTTAAGACAAAACTTGGCATTACTAAACCAGGACAATCACACAACATTATATCTTTTTCAAGAAACAGCGTTTGAAAATGCTTTGTTTTTCCTGGGGTCGCCGAAACCGAAACTTTTTTCTCACCCATCAGAGCATTTATAGTACTACTCTTTCCGACATTTGGATAACCCACTAGACCTATTGTTACTAAATTTTCCATTATCGTGCTTCCTTGATAAACATTTCTGAATAATTCTACGAGTTCATTGCGGTTAAGTAGCTTGGGACTGTTTCCCTGCGGTTCGTCCCTAGCTCCAATTTTATTCTCAATTGTTCTTAGCTGTTCTTCAGTTTTATCCAATCCTTTTATTATGGCTTCGGTAGCTTTTTTTAACTCTTCTACTGCCAAAGTTTTTGAATCATTATCTTCAACATCTTCAATCTCATCAGAGCTTTGGATAGTTTTGTTTACTACTTCGGCTTCCTGTTGTTCCTTCGCCTTTGCAGCTTTGGCTTCCTCTTCTGCCAGGAAAGCAGAAAAAAATGCCACTTTGATGTTTTCTTTATCGAAATACTGTGCCCATGCTATTCTTTGTTCAGGGGTGAGTAAATCCGATTTGTTTATCAGGATCATATTCATTTTAGTATCTTTGACTTCTTTCACATAATTCTCGAGATCTTCACTACGAAACAATAACGGATTTCTGGCATCGACAATTTGAACCACGACATCACTCTTTTCCACCACACGCCATAACTGTCTCCAGAATTCTAAATTCTTCTCGTAAGGTGTAAGAAGGATCTGATCGTCTTCTTGAAGCAAGGCTATGTTGCGTCTCCATTCTAGGAAAGAATCACTTTCAGCTCTTTGCAAGTCTTCGGATGTTGTAGATTGATTCCATTTAGGACGACGAGGAATTTTTAATAAATCCTTTTTATCAAAGTGTCTCTTCGCCAATAATGTTTCTTCGGTTTTCGACAGCAATCCAATATTACTTTTGGGATTTACGAATGCAATGTTAAGCTTTTCAGCTTGAAATTCAGTGCCTGCTAACTCAGCTGTGCGAAGAAACTCTTGAAAGGAAGATTCTTCTGTAACGGATTGAAGATTTAGCCGACCCCAATCGTAGCCATCCTGTACTTCAGTTGTGTGTAGCTATGATAGATTAATGTAAGTTTTTTTGTAAAATAAGAAATTTCTTTTAAATATCTTACCATGGAATCATTGTCAACTTTTTTTCTGGCATTCCTCTGTCCAAAGCGATCTTTTATCAAAGATCTACCCAAATTAGATTTATTTTTCTTGCTCATTTTACTTAAAAGTGGATTTTGTTTTCAAAATTTCTTAGCACGTGCAATGGGCGCATTCACTAACCTAGTCACTACGTAGTCAAAAAGTCAACTAGCTTTGTGAATGCAAAATTGCACTACAAAGCTAGTCAATTCAAACTGTCATATTAATGACAGATGTAAACATATAAAATAAGAAAAATTGTGTTTTGAGAACTTTAAATAAACTTTTTTTTACAGTTTAAATTAAATAACATCAAATATAAGTTATAATATTAATTTGTTTAATAATTTCACTTCGAAAATATCTTCCACCAAAAATTAAATTTGTATTTTCAATGAACAGCTGATTGTGAAATGTCAACTAGCTTTGAAGAAGAAATTTTTACACTACGTTTGAGGGGAAATTTCAACTAAATTTTTAGTTGTATTTAGCCAATCAGAACGAGTTGACTACGTAGTGACTAGGTTTGTGAATGCGCCCAATGCAAAGCACATATTTGACAACGAAATACAGTTTTATTTTGATGTCTCCTTAGAACTGACAGCTTGAAGTTCCGTTTGTGTTGACAAAATATGTGTGTTCGGCTTCTTGGAATTTTCACAAATTTCTACAATAAGCACGCAAACAAATGGACTGCTTTTAGACGCAAGGGATTTTTAGGTTCGTATTCACCGAGCGTTCCTAAACGGCTCTTAACTTTACGAGGCTCTTAACTTGAAATTTCTGTGCGGTGTTCACCAACCACTCGCAAGTGTTTTTCGAAGTTCGAAAATGAGAGCCACTCTCTCTTGTTCAGGCATACCCAAACTGTGAAATGTTGTGTAATGTTGGTCTTGACAGCAAATGGATACTCTTCTACTTGGCATTGCTCACATGGATTCGAGTCAAATGCGTGCGTGGCACACGCACAAGCGAACAAAATTTCGAAGAGAGCGCTCGTAAGTTAGGAGTGGTCGGGACCACTCCTAACTTTTAAGAGCGCTCGTAGATCTTCATTAATATTGCTTGGTGAATACGTTTATGAGCTTCTTAAGTTATGAGCGCTCGGTGAATACCGGCCTAAATCTTTGTTTCTCCTTTGGCTTCCTTTCGATTACATGGATGCTACGAGTATATGGAATTTCTTTTAATGCATGTGTTTCTTTCTGTTCTTATTATTCTTTTTATTATAATTTTGGTTTGTGATGACGATGTAAGATTGCTTGATATGTGTTCAAACAAGCTATTGTTTGCAAGGTTTTCATTAAATTGCAAAGATAGTCTTTTCGTCGTTCTTCTTGTACGTTTATGGATTTCGGTGAGGTATGTGCTTCTTACTTTATTTCTAGAGGGACAACCTTTCAGTGAAGTATGAGTGAAAGTAAATTGGGTGTAAATACGAAAAAAGTAATGTCGTTTTTTATTGGATCCACACATTCTGATATCCAATAGTACGGTGCTAACTACTATTAGGCTAGGCGCGCACATTCAATTTTTAGTTGCATAACTGTTTGGTTGCTTATAGAAAACAGATGAACTATTTGGTTGAATCAAAATCAAACCAGAATGCTGTTGCCGGGTTTTACTTTTGGCATTTGATTATGCCTCTTCTTGAGGGGATTCTGACTTGAAATCGAGAAGCGAAATTCTCTTCTCAGAATAGGCAGCAGAGTATTTTTTATTCAATGGAATGGTTTGAGAAGATTTCTAAATGACGTCCAATAAGGGGGTTCACATTCTCAAATATGTTTGAGAAATATGGTTTGATGAATATTTGACGGATTGAAATCATTTACGTTCACATTCATCAAACATGCTGTCAAACATCACATCTCATTTAAAAATTCTGCAGAAAACTTATATTATTCTAATAAAATCCACCTGAATTACCGCTTTTGCATATATTACCCCTCACACACGCCACATCGATCAACCTAATCGACAAAGTACTTCGCTTTTGTATGGGCATTTACACACCAATACGCCGACGTAGAAGTACATGCCAAAATCAGCTGTGAAATGGTAGAGTTGTAAAATTTTAAATGAAAAGTGAAACCACTTTTTTGTGTTGATCAGAGCTTTATTGAATTGTTGCTCAAGGAGATTGAATTTTACTCTTGCTTTTTCAGGCGATTTGTAAATTTTAACAACTAAAACCGAATAACATCATTAAAAATTGTTTCGACGAACTAATTCGGTCCTTTTTATACGCCATGTCGGCATACTACATCGATTCCCAAAGTTCGCACTGCCGTGTCGACACTTATTTATTTCACACGACCCAAAAACCTTATCGACAATATGCTTCGATGAAGTAGTTTGTGGCATGTGTTAGGAGTATATGACTCATTTTGAAATATTTTCTTACGATATGAACAGCTCGATAAATTTCATTGAAAATGAAATTTACTTGTGGCTTGACAAGCATGTGTTCACATTCTCAAATATGCTTGTCAAACCAGAAAAATATCAAAATATTTTGATATTATCAAGCATGTTTGATAATCCGTTTGTTAAAGTGCTTGGTTACACGAGCGCAAAAAAGAATTAATTCACGAAAGAGAACGGACGATTTTTAGAAAAAAGAAAAGGGATAGAAAACATGCCAAGTTTCGTCATTTTCCTTATTTTCAGATATGAGTTTTGCCTTAAAAATCATGTTTCTTTCCTAAAACGTTCTCCTTTTGACAGTTATTTTAATTTTTATTTGGTGGTGAAGGAGAAGTACTTCAAAGTTGCTTTGTTTTCCTCGTACCATTTCAATATCGTTTTACTTGTGATAAACTGGGTTCTTTGTTTACTTTTTTATTTTGCATTCGGTAGTATAAATAAAATAAGTTACTTTAAGGCAATGGCCAGTTGGTCTCGGTCTGAAACGCTCAAATTAATAGAAGTGTCACAAGACCATCCAAATTTATTTCAAATTTGTCATAATTTATAATGCGAGATGTAAAAAAAGTACCTGCGACTTTACATCCAACGAAGTTTTCAGTGTTTTAATTTCCCACCATTCCTCTATTGTCAAATTTTCTTGCATGCCCACTTAATTTTTTTTCTGTGTGTATCCACAAAAGTAATTCTTTATTGCGCTCATGTATCCAAGTACAAAGCGTTCACATTTTCAAATTCGAGTCAATCAAACCGCATTTGTCAAACATATTTGAGAGTGTAAAACCCATTGACTTATTATACATGGACTGCCAGAGCCCAACTTCACGATGGTTCAACCTAAAACTATACGGAACTAGCGCTCTTGGTGCAAACTCGGAAAACATAGTGTAACTTTTGGTTTTGGTATTTGATATATCAATTTTTGACATAATTGAGTTTATAAAGGGTGTTGAGCGAGAATTGTTTAAGTTTATTATTAAATAAAAACTTGAGGGCTGTTTTCATGCTTTATTTGCTGATTTAAGAGTCATAATAGCATTTATCATAGACTTATATCAATTTGTAAACACCTTATTGTTTAACACAAATAAAACTTTCAACTTTTCATTTCAATTTATTGTGAACATTGTGTTCAAATCATGATGAAAACTATCTAGTAAAAAATGGATGCGATTTAACATGAAAAGATAAATTAAAAAGTTCATATAGTTCTACTTACATTTATGTAGATAGGAGATTTTTTTGAAATAATAGCAAATTCACTTATAGTTAGATAAGTATAACGACAAAATGCCAATTCCATTTTAAAATATAAATATAAATTTACGAAGAACTGGTTCTACCTTTTTATAAGGTTACCTGTCAAAACCTTACAGCAACAATCGCCAAGCAATTCAGGCCCTAGAAGACAATATCCGCCGTAAAGCAGTTTTCATTAAACTAAATGCTTTGCTCTCGCGTGCTCACAAATTTCCCTGAACACCCTTTAATTTATTGTTATTATATTGTCTTGGATAACGTTAAAATGTAAAGTTCAAATTGAGATAGATGGCTATAGTTTCTATGACAAAAATAGTAGTTCAGGCCAGGAACCAAGAGATGGCTTCTGGAATTAATATTTATTTTTACCACTTTTGCACCAAGAGCTATAATGTCGGTAGGGAGAGGTTGAACCATTTCATTGAAATGTTTGTATGGAAATTTCATACGACTAGCAGTCCCATTGACGTATTATATATGGACTGCTAGTCGTATGAAATTTCTATACAAACATTTCAATGAAATGGTTCAACCTCTCCCTACCTACATTAGAGCTCTTGGTGCAAAAGTGGTAAAAATAAATATTAATTTCAGAGGCCATCTCTTGGTTCCTGGCCTGAACTACTATTTTTGCCATAGAAACTATAGCCATCTATCTCAATTTGAACTTTACATTTTAACGTTATCCAAGACAAAATAATAACAATAAATTAAAGGGTGTTCAGCGAAATTTGTGAACACGCGAGAGCAAAGCATTTAGTTTAATGAAAACTGCTTTACGGCGGATATTGTCTTCTAGGGCCTGAATTGCTTGGCGATTGTTGCTGTAAGGTTTTGACAGGTAACCTTATAAAAAGGTAGAACCAGTTCTTCGTAAATTTATATTTATATTTTAAAATGGAAATGGCATTTTGTCGTTGTACTTATCTAACTATAAGTGAATTTGCTATTATTTCAAAAAAATCTCCTATCTACATAAATGTAAGTAGAACCATATGAACTTTTTAATTTATCTTTTCATGTTGAATCGCATCCATTTTTTACTAGGTAGTTTTCATCATGATTTGAACACAATGTTCACAATAAATTGAAATGAAAAGTTGAAAGTTTTATTTGTGTTAAACAATAAGGTGTTTACAAATTGATATAAGTCTATGATAAATGCTATTATGACTCTTAAATCAGCAAATAAAGCATGAAAACAGCCCTCAAGTTTTTATTTAATAATAAACTTAAACAATTCTCGCTCAACACCCTTTATAAACTCAATTATGTCAAAAATTGATATATCAAATACCAAAACCAAAAGTTACACTATGTTTTCCGAGTTTGCACCAAGAGCGCTAGTTCCGTATAGTTTTAAGTTGAACCATCGTGAAGTTGGGCTCTGGCAGTCCATGTATAATAAGTCAATGAGCAGTCCATATATAATACGTCAATGGTAAAACCCCTAATAGAAAATGACATACATGACCATTGACTTATTATACATGGACTGCCAGAGCCCAACTTCACGATGGTTCAACGTAAAACTATACGGAACTAGCGCTCTTGGTGCAAACTCGGAAAACATGGTGTAACTTTTGGTTTTGGTATTTGATATATCAATTTTTGACATAATTGAGTTTGTAAAGGGTGTTGAGCGGGAATTGCTTAAGTTTTTTATTAAATAAAAACTTGAGCGCTATTTTCATGCTTTTTTTGCCGATTTAAGAGTCATAATAGCATTTATCATAGACTTATATCAATTTGTAAACACATTATTATTTAACACAAATAAAACTTTCAACTTTTCATTTCAATTTATTGTGAACATTTTGTTCAAGAAATGGATGCGATTCAACATGAAAAGATAAATTAAAAAGTTCATATTGTTCTACTTACATTTATGTAGATGGGAGATTTTTCTGAAATAATAGCAAATTCATTTATACGAGTAG
The DNA here is from genome assembly GCA_911387755.1 of Chrysotoxum bicinctum. Taxonomy (NCBI): domain Eukaryota; kingdom Metazoa; phylum Arthropoda; class Insecta; order Diptera; family Syrphidae; genus Chrysotoxum; species Chrysotoxum bicinctum. The sequence goes on from OU426989.1 coordinate 99,564,628, forward strand.
TTAGATAAATATAATGACAAAAATACCACTTCTATTTTAAAATATAAATATAAATTTACGAAGAACCGGTTCTACCTTTTTATAAGGTTACCTGTCAAAACCTTACAGCAACAATCGCCAAGAAATTCAGGCCCTAGAAGACAATATCCGCCGTAAAGCAGTTTTCATTAAACTAAATGCTTTGCTCTCGCGTGTTCACAAATTTCGCTGAACACCCTTTATATTATTGTTATTATTTTGTCTTGGATAACGTTAAAATGTAAAGTTCAAATTGAGATAGATGGCTATAGTTTCTATGGCAAAAATAGTAGTTCAGGCCAGGAGCCAAGAGATGGCCTCTGGAATTAATATTTATTTTTACCACTTTTGCACCAAGAGCTCTAAAGTCGGTAGGGAGAGGTGGAACCATTTCATTGAAATGTTTGCACCCATGTTCTGCATTTCACTTATTGTGAATTGGAGCAACAAAAGTGAATTTTGATGTTCTGCATTCCGCATAAAATGACTTTTTTGTGATTTGTTCATTCCGAATGTGAAATGTTGGTGTTCTGAATTCCACCCGAAATGAAGTTTGTGAATTGAGTTTTCGGAGATGAAAATTCGTGTTCTACATTTCGAATACATAGCGTTTTACGGTGAATTCAATTGACTTAGTTTTATTTGGTGAAATTGATAAACGTGTAAATAAAGATTTGAAATTTTGATTTTGATTTCATTGATTTATAAATTGTTGTTTACAAGAAAATACAAAAGAGCTCCCGACAAGAAAAAGTTGTGTTGCAATTTATGAAATAAGAAGAAATTTTGTGTTAAGGGAATTGAAGTCGATTTTATTAAGGGATTTATTTCAAAAATATAAACAAATGTCTCTTCGCTTAGTCTGAAGCTTCTTTTGAAACTACAAACAATTCAAATATGACCATGTTAATTCATTCCCCATTTTTTACTTACGCTGCTTCTGGAAGATCTAAAATTATGGCTTTACTACGTAAAACTTTTCCACAAACTCTCTATCATTGATTTTCGTCCCTTCTACCACTTATTAATAATAATAGTGAATCTATTTTCGATATGCACAAGAAACAATGTTTTAATAAATGATGCAAATTGTCTTTCAGCTGATTTTGACATTTCACAAATAAATTCGGAGTGAATTGAATTCACTCGGAATGTAGAACATGCCTTTTCATTTTAAGTGAAATTGAAATTCGTTTTCAATTCACTTTCACTCGGAATACAGAACATGGGTGTTGTATAGAAATTTCATACGACTAGCAGTCCATATATAATACGTCAATGTACATGACAGTATGATAGGAAACATAGGGTGATATTCGCTGTATTTGGTTTCTCCATACAAATTTTCTGAACATGTGTGGTTGATGTAAAGGTTAGTCTATAGTCACGATCACTGTTTTTCGTTTAGCTTTTTTGCTAAAGTTCAAGAGACCGTTTGATGCTCCCTTTCATTCTTTTACATTTATTCGAATATTCCTTAGAATTTGTTTGTCTTTTTCTCTTGTCGTTTATAATCGATGCACTCACGAGGCATTGTATTTCATTATCAGCCTTATCGGCAACAAAGTTTCCCTGGAATTATTTCACTTATTCGAAAAATTGGAATCGGCAATGCTTTTTCGATGGAAAAATTTACCATAAAAAGTTGTTTTCCGGAAATGAACTTTTTTCCCATGAAATATTTTTACCTTTGTTTTTTTTCAGGAAGTACATAAACATTGCCTAGTTTTTGTTCGATAATCAATTCTCCTCAGGCTAGTGCGGGAAATGTTGAGCTGTTGAGATCGATGGTGAGTTGATGTTCGTGAATTGAATCTCACTCGGCTACAGCAGCCAACTTTTTGCACAACCTTGCGTACTGCATGCGCGGTGGGTGCTTCATTTTGGCCCAAACTTCTTTTCAAAAAACGCACTGTTTGGGTTACAGAGCACTCACTTTGGAATTAAGTTTTTTATATTTCCCAACGTTGTTCAAGCGTAAAGCGAATCATTTCGTTCTGCGGAGGTAAGATACTGACTTTCTGTCAAGTTTTCGAGGGGAAAACAGCTGTCAATGTCAAAATAACCTATGGTTTAAAAAGATACCACTAGATGGCCCACCCTGTGTTTTTTCTAAAAAACAGTAGAATATTTATGTGCATTTGTTATGACGAATATTAACATCAATAAATTGTCGCCTTACAATGCTCCTGGCAAAATTGAGTGCGTTGCATTTGTATTTGTCTTTTAGAAAGTAGAATTACGATGGAAATTCCCGATCCCTAGATTGCCGATAAGCATGTACGTTTATTTTTTTCCAGCAACATAAAAATATCTTTGTCGCCGTATTATTATTCCAGCACCAATGTGTAATATATTATTGATTTTGAATTTTTGTACATTTCACACACCGTTTAACTTCGAATTTTCTATTCGTATCGCCATTACTTTTTTTGAATAAATATAAAAATACGCTATAAAACAAAATTGCCGTCAAAATTCGATTTATTATCTACATGTATATTTAAACATTTGTACCAATGATCTGATATTTTATAATTACTGCTCTTTATTAACTTTGGAGAAATCTAATATTCGCGTTATTGCTTTTATTATAGCTACAAATTATTTGGTGATATTATATTTTATATATTCAACAGACACTGCGAAAAATGCAGTTTTATTTAGTAATTTCATTCTCAATTTCAATCTTAAGCCGTTTTTTAGCTTGAATATCAGCCATTGTCTGCTCTATCGATCTCAAATCTTTTTTATTTTTGCTGGGGACTGGAAAGAAACAAATTTATATTTGATGAGTTAGTATCTGTCTGAAATTTATTTATTATATTTATTAATATTAGTAAATTTGTAATACCCCTTAGAAATAATGGTTAGTCATGCAAAAGACTTGTACACAGCAAAACATAAGGCTCTGTTGGGTTCCTGGTCACAGTGGTGTCCCAGGTAATGAAAGCGCTGACGAGCTGGCAAGAATAGGATCAACACTAGGTCTAAATCAGGCAGACACAACAGTTCAGGACCCATCCTGTAATATTAAACAAGTAATCGAGAGCCAAGGCAAAGTTATAGCTATGAAAAAGAAGAGATGGAACTCGCTCGATTCCTGTCTTATAACCAGAAAACTTTGGCCTAGTTTCAGCAAACAGAAGACCGACTTTATCATCCAACTGAGTAAAAATTCCTTTTTTCTTCTCGTGAGCATCTGTACCGGTCACAACCAATTGGGTTACAACCAGTATGGACGACTTATGCAAAGGATGCGGTAACGAGGAGATACATGAAGATACTCCCCACCACCTGTGTCACTGCCCTGCGCTATATCATCTGAGAGACAGGTATCTAGGGATACACTTCTTCAACGACTCGGAGGAGCTCTCTGACATTTCAAACAAAAACATATTGAAATTTATTAACGATACCAAAATGACTTGAAAATTCCCAAACTCTATCAACCAGCCGACCACGAGCCTGGAAATCGCCTCCAACCAAGGTCAAAAACAATAAAAAAAAAGTCACAGACGATAATGATTTTACGAACGAAAACGACTGAATGATGCATTTCAAGCATGCGTTTCTTGTGGGAGCAGCACCAACGGAGAAAGGACACGTCGCCTATACACCTGCGATTTCCACTCCTACGGTGAACACGAGCGTCAGTGACTTGATGGGGCCACCTCTCCCTAAGATTGGTAAAATCCTCTTCTTGAAAGGGACAGCCCCTTCGACTTAATCAGCAATACTGACCAAACAAAGACGTTGCATTGAGCCACATGCTCCTACGGGCCTGGAGGAGGGACGATTTCTCAAGTGGGGGTAAAGAAAAGGATCACGCTCTAGGATCACGTCTAGCTCTTCTCAACCAGATGATTATGTGGCGACAGACATTTCTACAATGACTTAGAAGTACCCTCCCTTAACAGGTTTCAATGAATAGGATTATCATAGGTTTCAATACATGGGAGTCACAATCGCTAGCGTATCTCAACGGATCTGCATTGATCTAAGTGAGACGGTAGGGAGATCAACTGTTAACCCATTAACCTAGCCTAACCTAATATGCAGAAGGCCTGGGTTCGATCTTCAGCCGCTGAAAAAATGTTATCCAGACATTTTCTGTTCAACAAGAGTGTGTTATTTTTCCAACCAATAGTTTTCTTTATACCTTAGGTCACCATTTCTACCTTTTTACCTACGCAAGAAAGAATTGCACACTAACATTTTCACACTGTTGAGAGAAGTAAGAAAAATTTGTGTCGAATGGTAAATACATGGTAATCACATGTAAACAATCCCTATCATTGAACAGTGTTAAAAGAAGCACATAATAGCAGAGTTCCATTCCCTATACATAATCAGTCACTCAAAAATTTCCAATAGAATAAGGTTATTTTTCGCTTGTTTAATGGACAGATGCTTTCGAGAAATTCTTCTATTTTATCTAGATGGTTCTATTCGGCAATTTAGTTGGTTAGAATTAGTCAAAACATAGAAGCAGTAGCTAATCCTATCTTTTAAGGCAGCGTTTTGGAGACATTGGAAATGTAGCCAATAACGCACAATTAAAATACTACTCACGGGGTGCTGCTGATATAGCATTTGAGCTGAAAATTCAAATTGAAACTATCACTAAGGTATATTCAACGATCAGATCAATGCAATCGTTCTTCAACAAAAAACTTAATGCCAAAAAATTGAATTTACTTTTGGCCGACTGTGATATTCCATCAAACGCATATTTTACCAATTGCAATAAAGAACATTATGCTTTACCTAAGAGCAAGGTTAAAATAATAACTCACCGAATCCATAAGATTCATTTGTCTCAGTTTTTCTGGCGGCTTCCAATGCGGCCTCTTGGCCAATTAAATGTGCATATTTGTCTTTGTAATTTGTTGTAGGGTTGACCTTCTCTGGAGATTGTCTGCGTTCGACTTCAATCTGTTTTTGTTCTAATCTCTAAAAGGAAATCAATTATTTTAACCGTAGGCAAGGGAACAATAGCCAGAACAAACCATTTTAGCGTATTCCTTGGCTGTTTTCTCGTTCCAATGGGCACCATTTCGTCTCGCTTTAACCTCATCTTCTGAAGGTGTGTGCTCTCTCTTGTAGACAACAGAGTATCGGTCATGTCCTTCGATTCCAAAACTTATAGCTACAAGACCTCCCACTTCAGCTACTTCATGGCTGATATACAAAAACAAGTTTCAAGATCTATTCAGAATAAACATTTAAATTTTACATTATGCCTCTGTAAACTTTATCCATTGGCTGAAATTCTATGTAACGCCTTTCATCCTTGGAAAATCGATCTATTCTTTCTTGAGCATATTTCCGAAAGCGATTGATTTCCTCTTTTTCTTTGATCTTCATTTTTTCGAGGTGCTCCTTTTGTTCTATAAACAAAAAAAAAATACAAACGGAAATTTGGTGGACAAATTTTCAGATGTAAATTGTAAGAATTCAATACTTTTAAGGAGTTCTCTGTCCTTTTCGTTTACTGCAGGCGGTTTATCCATTGAATTTAAAATTGAATTCAATAAATCCATATTTTAATAAATTAAATCTTATAATAGTCGATTCTGTTTACTTTTTATGGAAGACGAAAAAGTTTTGAAAAAATGCCTCCCTATGTTTAGAAAACTGAAAAAGAGTAGACGTCAAACTACATCTGATTTTGGAACACAGGGATGTTTGATTAATGCTTTGTTTTTTCTGTATCTACTAAAATCACTCCGCTGACAAACTGCAATAATTTCTGAAAGAAAACTGATTAGACAACTAATAAAGACAACTAAAAATTTAGTTGAAATTTCCCCTCAAACGTAGTGTAAAAATCTCTGCTTCAAAACTAGTGGATATTGATTTAGTGTTTAAAAGCATCCATGCAATCGAAAGGAAGCCAAAAGAGAAAAGAAGATTAAAAATCGATTTCGTGTAAAAGCAGTCTTAAATACAATCAATGGCGCAAAATTGTAGTTGAATTTTTACGATGTTAAAGCTGTTTTAGTATGAAACTAGTTTAATACTACGATGTTGCAAATTTTATAATGAAATATAACATAAACGGTGTTTTTTTGGAAAAGTTATCCGTAGTACAGTAGGATTTTATATGAATAACAAATACAACATCCGCAGTATAGGATCACTGCCGATACTCGAATAAACGTCAAATCTCTATCCGCAGCAGCATTTCACGTCTCCTTTTATCGGCAGTGATCCTACTGCGGATGTTGTATTTGTTATTCATATAAAATCCTATACTGTACTACGAATAACTTTTCCAAAAAAAAACACGGCTATTATACTTTCTCTTCAATTTTATTGAAGTTAAATAAGACCATCGAATACCTATTTTTTTTAGTATCGAGCTAACTTCATTTGACTATTTGACATTTAACCCTAGTACGCAGATCGTGTTATGGCTACCTTCGTCTAAAAACGTAGAGGAAAAGGTCACATACATAGTTAGATTAATATGTTACAAAGATACCTTCCTCGGAGGAGGGCATAGTTCCTGAGGCGTGTCGTGAAGCAGTAACGACCTCGTGCTCGGTTAGGGACTCCGCTCATTGTAATAACCACGACGAGATTCTGCTCCTATGACAAGAAGTTAAAGAGCAACTTACCGTGGAAACACCCTTCGTTCAACCAGCGGAGCTACGTATGGTTCGCATTGTCTTTGGAGGGTATAGAGTAAGTGGGTTAGGGCCTTTCTAGGTGCTATGTTTTCGCCACCGGGTCCCGAAAGCAATTCCCAGGACCGATCGGCGGCGACGGGAACTCCCGTGAGTGAAGGTGAATTCCACCAGAAACCTACACATTAGGGAAGTGCCGGTATAGTTCTTCGTCATCTGGCCGTGTAAATTGCTTATTTGTTGATTTTTGGTTGATTGAGAATAGGAACCGAAGTTAATTTTTAGAAAGTAGAAACAAAAATGACACATGATGAGATAGGAAAGAAAAACATGGTGTTTTCGGCTAGGAAAAGGACGAAAATATGATAAGCAACGAATATGTCAGACTCGCTCTATCAAGGAACGGTGGCGAGAAATAAGAAATGAAACATGGTTCGGAAAAAGGATTTAGAAAAGCGCGAATGGTTCGAGCCTTGAATATTGAATAGTATTCATGTTGGCGGAGATTTGATATCGCCCAAAAGTAGTAGACGAATTTTTAATCTAAAAGGTAGAAAAAAAAGGAGAATGAAAAGTATAGTATTCAGATGGGGGTCGAGCATTTTAAATATGGGTCAACCTAGTGTATTCAACGGAATAGTCAAAGAAGTGCACTTTGTAGCGAGCGGTATAATTGGCTGAAAATGATGAGGTGATGGGTAGGCAAACGGTGCATCATACACGGTATGCAAGGTAGTCATTGTTAGCTAGACAGTCGTGGAATACAAGTCGTGTGTAAAAGAAAAGAAATTTTATATTGGGAATCTGGCGCTTCGAGGAAAAATTTAAATTTTCGAAAATTGAATAATTATTTGCTTATTCAAAGTGCGCATTGGGGTGAATCTTGGGTGGTTTCCAACACCGAATATAGTCGAGTTCGACAGTCCTTGGGACGATCTAGTGGAGGCCGAATAGCAAGCTCGCCAAATCAGCGTAGCGCCATAAAGCCTAGCAACTCAGAAGCCTGATTTCTCCTGGTACTACCCTGGATTGTGGTGTCTTGGTCAGTGAGCAAGTCAGTGGAGAACCCGTGCCAGACCCGGGTTCAACCAAGTAAATGTTTCATAGGGTTTTAAAATTAATAAAGATGCAGTTCGGAACCCAAGAAAATCAGGGTACACTAATGAACTGTCAGCGCCGTTAAAATAATTGTGTCCCCACGAAACCATTATATGCGTGATTGAAGATTCACCCCACGTATTTAACCGATATATATCTTCAAAGCACATATATACATACATAAAAACAGCATAATTAAAGCGATTCCTACACCGTTACATAGAGGCGGAGGAAGAAAGGAGACCCGACCGGTGCATATGCTAGGATTAAGCTATCACCACAGCTGCAGCTATACGTATTACTAGGAGAATTATATTATTTTTGGCGTGATAGATTATACATATTTGGTTTAAAACTAGTGAAAATTGTGAAAATTCCTTTTTTTTTAAAGATCGGTTAAGGCAAGAATCGATATCCGTTGGGTGATCGAGAAGTACAAATCTGTGAAATCAATAGTCGCGATAAAGGTTCCTCGTTTACCCTATTTGGCGCATTATTTTGCATTCCCACGGTAAGAACCACCGACAAAGAGCTCTCTGTAGGTAGGGATACCGGAGTTAAATTTGTTTTTTTTTGTGCGGCGGCACAGAGTCGTCGGTAAAAGAATTTTGAGGGAATAGGGGGGAATCTAGTACTTAGTTCGACTTTTAACTCTCGCCCAAGATATCTTTTTTTTTAACCCAAATAGTTTTATTATCGAATCAAGCGGAAAAACAATAAAAAAAAAGGTCAAATTTGCATTTGGTGTATTTAGTATACTGTTTCTTCTCATATTTGTTTTTTTTTAGATTATATATAATTAAGTTGATATATTTAATCATTTCTTCGCATTTTTTATAAAAGTTCAAGTGTTTTGTATTGTTTCAGTTTTAGGGTAGCTATTAGATTTTTTTTGTATTTCTTAAAGAACAACGTACATAGATACCGATATATTCTGTCATGAGAAATTTATTTAGGAAATAAAAAAAAGATTTTTGTAAGTCACGCCAAGGACAATGGAAACTTTGAGTTTTACTGGGCTTAACAAAAGCTCAATGGAGTAGATTCGGAATTTTCAGGGGGTGTGGAAGGGCTGGCTAAGGCTATTCGGGAAAGGATGGCTTGACGGAATCCTTGACCTAAATTTTCCGGAAATGGGGAATTCGAAACATCCGGCCGTACGAATTCCAGGTAGGGAGGGGTAAAGGCCAAGCTGTGATGTCACCAGCAGCGTCCCAAGGTGTGGTAAACAAGAAGTGGTGGTGTTTTCGTAATTTTTTTGGCATGATGAATTTTTTTTTTTGAAACAGGTGAGATCCGGCTGCGTGTGCAAAGCCCACCCCTATTCCGACGAGCTTAGCCGCGCGACGCGAGCATGCCACGACTCACGCAGTGGATATTCCGTCCCTTCCCTTTCCTATCCCTTCCCCTTATTTCCTTTTCAGCATCCTACAGTCTTCTAGTTCAGTTTTGTGACAGCCCTCGATCCCCGATTGGTTTACCAATCGTTCCTCTGGCATTATTTCTAGATTCCCCGCTTCCAGGCCAATCATAATAGTCTCGGCTTCCATCCCTGACCCAAATTATCCTCTCCCTTTGCATCAGTTTCAAATGGCGCCCAACGTTGTTTTTTGTGTCCCTGTCTTTCCCAAATGGTCGGATTGTAGTCGTCGACGAGGCCGAATCGATTCGTAAGTCTTATTCTGGATAGCTCTTTAGAATGCCTAAATAATAGCGACGATTTGGTTCGACATCGGCAACGAGGATAATCAATCATTCGTTGTATCGTCCATAATTGCTGTCGAGGTCTGGAGTTACGATACAGTATGTCATCATTTGTACGTTTATAAAGTAACGATTGATTTGCGACAGAATCGTTTAGTCCGGACGGCGGTAGTAATGAAAAATATCGTGTTCCAATGGTGGGTGTTGGCGGGGCGTGAGCAAATCGTAAGTCTTGATCAGGAGGGCTAGTGAGAAAGCCAGACCAATAGCTACGATGCGTTCTTTCTCTGAGAACCTCACCAATTGGAAATCGTGTTGTCGTGTAGAGTTTTTTTTTGTTTGTCATACAAATATTTACCACACTTTGGGAGGAAGATATATTTGAGAAAAAAGTAAAATAGGAATCCAGGATTTTTGTGTTGTGTCATACATTGGCGAAAAAGTAATTGTACCGAAGGAAGCCGCCCCAAACACCCCCGCAAGATCATATTAAACAGTCAAACAAACAGATACTTTAGATAATTTAGACCAGTGTAAGGAATTATAGATTACATTAAAATCAAAATAAAAGTGAATATAGTCGCGAGATAGTTAAAATCTTGGTACGTGCAGAACTAAAATTCGATTGCTTTTTTTTGGATGAAATTTGGTTATTAGAATAATAATTTCTATCTCATCGTGTCATTATTGTTTTAAATTTATTCAAAAGGTAATTAGTAAGGATTGGTGCCTAGTTAAAGAGCAACTTAACCGTCCCTCTGATTATCAATACTCATTTTTCTTATTTACATAATTATATGGTTAGTTTTTAGTTTAGTTCATAGAAATCTTTAGTTATTTAGTTACACTGAGGTAATCGTTTCAAAAAAAAAAAACAAGAAAAAAAAAAAACAAAAAAAAAAAAACAAAAAAAAAAAAACACAAAAAAAATATATATATAAACAAATTTTGATATCATTATTGAGGTAAAATTAGTAATCTCAATTATAGGTTAGACAAGCTAAGTACTCGATTGGTTAGGTTCACTATTCTTACAATTTTTAAGTAGAAGGTTCCCGGAAGTGGATAGACTTAGATCATTCCGTACTCAGCCGTATATAATACGGGATAGTATTTTTTTTTAAGTACAGGGTAGTATCGATTTGCTGTTAAGATAAATGCTGAAATTTATTCTAAAAGAAGAAGAAGAAGCTAAAGTTAGTTTTATTAAACAGAAATTAGGTAATAGAGTCGTCACCCGTTCCTTGCTAAGAGATTTTGACCATAACACCATAGTAGGTATGCCAGTGGAACGCTCACCAATCAAAAAGACATCAGGTGGTCAGGAAAATAACCAACCCATAAACCAACTTTCCCTGCTCACAGCCGCTGCAGGCACGTCCGCAGGTGAAACAGAACATAGGTCGCAGTCTTTAAATCGCTCTGCAACAAATAGTACTGAGTCGGGCGGAAGCCCCACAGATTCCATAAGGGCACCATCTTTCAGTAACTTAAGTATTGTGGGAGCCGAAAATACGGCGTTACCATTAAACATGGAGACGGAAAACCTGTTATGGCGTACTGAAAATGTGAGGGATGGTAGTAGTCAGAGGACCGATTCAAATGTTGTCACCAACCAGGATAAGGGTCGAAGGGAAGATATAGGAGCAATATCACCTGAATTAAGAACGGTGATTAATTTGGCTGTGGTTAATGCCTACGAGTCTTACACCAATTCGATTCGCGAAAGTATTTCCGAGTCTGTAAAAGCCGAGGTTCAACGGTCCTTTTTAGACTTTCTTAAGGAAATAAATCTCACTACTCGCCCTATTCCTCCGTTGGAAGAGAGAATCCGACCACCAACGGAGAGCCGCCCTGTCCACCAGAGGTTCAGCCAGCCACCGCCGACAGTTAGACCAGCTCAGCTAGACCCATCTTCTAGAACTTTCGTCCCATCAACTAGTCAAGGGGGAGCTCCGCGTATAAGACGAGGAGGAGACCTTGGGCTGGGGGTAGATAGGGGCATGCCATTACCCGAAAACCAATCGGGGCAGTCTTGGGAAGATAGAAATAATTATCATAGGCACCCGCCTCAAACCTTTTACGCCGCTCAAGGATCTCCATATGGAGGGGGACGGGCAGTTGTGAGGATTGACAAGTGGGGTGTAAATTTTAACGGCAAACCTGAATCTCTGACAGTGGAAGATTTTATTTTTCGTATTGAAATGTTACAAAGTCAGCATAACTGCTCCTGGGCGGAGATCCTGCGGGACTTCCACCTCCTACTCTCAGGGGCCGCCGCTGAGTGGTATTGGCAGTACCAACGTTCGAATTATCGTCCCGATTGGCCAGTTTTGAGAGACGCATTTATGCGACAATTTCGCAATTCTAAGTCTGACCTGGACTTAATGCGGGAAATAATAGACCGCAGACAGGGCACCTGGGAGTCCAGTGAAGATTTTTTTGCAGCTATCAATAAGTTGAGGTCTCAGCTTAGGATGCAAATTCCCGAGGTAGACCTTGTGAGAACTTTAAGAAAAAATTTAAACGAACGAGTTGGTAGGCTAGTGTATCCCCAGGCTGTATATACAATGGATCAGCTGAGGATAGCGTGCAAAGACGCGGAGGATGTTTGCCCGAATAGGGATAGAGAAGGCCCAAAGAACCATCGACCACCAGCTCGATATGGAGTGAATGAATTGGAAGTCGGCGCAGAAAGTTGGCCTCTGGAAGTTGAGCAATTAGAAGCTTTCCAACATATGGGCGCACGCCCAAAGAATTCTCGGGGTTATAATGATCCGAAGGCAACTGCGTGCTGGAACTGTCGAGTGCCAGGACACACGTTCATGGACTGTCCGTCAGCAACCAGAAACATTTTCTGCTACAGATGTGGACAGGAGGGCGTAATTACTCCCAAATGTCCCCCACTGTAGGCCGGAAAACCTCAATCGGAACGCGAGAACATTGGGGGAGACGCGTTCGACCCAGACCCCCCAAGAAAATCCAAAATCAGTCTAGAAACGCCAACCTGTCTTGATAAAAACAAAATTCAGATATTATTAAGACATAAAACTGAGAGAGAAACAAGAAACCAAGAAGTAGAATCAAGGAAACAAAGATCAGACCTTTACACGTAAGAATAAAAGAATATTATGAAAGAAGGGATAGGATTTTTAATAAAAAAGTAGGATCAATATCAAAAAAAATTTTAAAGGCTAGAGTCAGATACAAACGTAGAAAACAAATAAAGAAAAATATATTGTCGTCTATAATAGATACAAATTCCGATCCTCGGCCATATGCCAAAGTTATAGTAGGGAATAAAGAAATTCTTGGCCTGCTGGATAGCGGGGCAAGTGTAAGTATTTTGGGAAAAGGGTGTCTAAAATTAGTAAAAGAGTCGGGAATCCAAGTACTACCATATAAAGCAGGCGTTAAAACCGCCGATGAGAAAAACCAAACAATTGTTGGGAAAGTTCAGACCTTAGTGAAGTATAAAAATACGGAACAAACGATTACTCTGTTTTTGGTCCCCAATTTAGATCAGGAATTGTACTTAGGAGTCGACTTCTGGAGGGCATTCCAAATCGCGCCAAGTGTAGTAAGTTCGTTGTCGATACAAGAGGAAGACGCAGATCTGCTAAACGCGCACGACCTGTCGCCTGCCCAACGGTCCGATTTGGAGGCCGTCAAGCAGAAATTCCTGGACTACGATCGACACGGTCTTGGAAAGACGGCGCTTATGGAACATGTCATCGATACCGGGGATGCGGTCCCGGTGAAGCAGCGGCACTACCCTGTCTCTCCAGCGGTACAAGCCCTTTTATACCAAGAAATAGACAGGATGCTTAGTCTCGGCGTTGTGGAGGAGAGCGAGAGTCCTTGGTGTTCACCAGTGGTCCTTATAAAGAAGCCAGGCCCAAACAATACTACCAAGTATCGTTTTTGCCTGGACTCTCGAAAGGTCAACGCGGTTACCAAAAAGGACGCAAACCCCCTCCCCCACATCGAAGGGCTTATCAGCCGTCTACCAGATACCTACTACATCAGTAGCGTGGACTTAAAAGAAGCGTTCTGGCAAATACCGCTGGAGGAGCAGAGTAAGGAAAAAACTGCGTTTGCGGTACCGGGGAGACCCTTGTACCAGTTTACGGTCATGCCCTTTGGGTTGTGTAACGCAGCCCAAAGGTTGTGTCGTTTAATGGACAAGGTGATCCCTGCACGACTTCGGGATCGAGTCTTCGTGTACTTAGATGACTTGCTCATTATAGCGCCAGATTTTCAGACCCATATCACTCTGTTGGGTGAAGTAGCCGACTGCTTGAGGAAAGCAAATCTCACCATCAACGTTAAGAAATCCAAATTTTGCTTTAAGGAGCTGAAATATTTGGGTTTCATCGTTGGTGGTGGGAAATTGAGGACCGACCCAGCAAAGGTAGAAGCAGTCGCAAATTTTCCGATGCCTAAAAACCCGCGACAAGTGCGTCGGTTGCTCGGCCTAGCAGGGTGGTATAGGAGATTCATTAAGGATTTTTCTAGCTTGACGGCTCCCTTAACGGACACGCTGAAAAGTAGGCATACCAAGTTCGTGATGACAGAAGAAGCCAAAATAGCGTTCGAGAAGTTAAAAACCGCTCTTGCTACTGCTCCAGTGCTCACGCACCCCGATTTCTCGAAACGTTTCTATATACAGTGTGACGCGTCCGACTCTGGAATCGGCGCGGTTCTTTTTCAGAAACAAGAGGATGATGAAGAGTTGCCCATATCATACTTCTCCCAAAAACTAAATGCGTGCCAGAGAAACTACAGTGTGACCGAGAGAGAGTGCATGGCCGCAGTAATGGCGGTGAAAAAGTTCAGGCCCTATGTCGAAGGTATGGATTTTACCGTCATAACTGACCATTCGTCCCTAAAGTGGTTAATGACGATGAAAGACCTGAATGGTAGGCTTGCTAGATGGAGTCTAGAATTACAATCATATACCTTCGACATAGAGCATCGGAAAGGTTCGCTTAACGTCGTTCCAGACACACTCTCTCGGGCACACGTAGAGTCGTTGGCACTTGATCAAGTAGCCCCATTGGTAGATTTGGACTCCGAAGAGTTTAAATCTGATGAGTATAAAAGCCTCCTAAGTACAATTCGTGCCCACAAGGAGGAGCTACCGGATGTGAAAGTAGAAGACGATTACGTCTATAAAAAAACAATTCCACACGGCATAGGTGAAGTTGGATCGGAACACACCTGGTGTCTTTGGATACCCTCTGCTCTGACTGAAGGTCTAATCGCTAAGGCTCATAACCCACCGCAAGTTGCTCATGGCGGCATAGCAAAAACTTTGCACAGGATACGGCAATTTTTCTTTTGGCCCAATATGACGGTTCAGGTTCGCCAATTTGTTTCTAAATGTGAGGTGTGTAAACAGTCAAAATCGTCCAATCAAGTCTCTCGACCACCTATTGAAACTTCCTATTCGTCAGAACGACCTTTCCAGAAACTTTACGTTGATTTTATAGGCCCTTACCCGCGATCCAAAGCAGATAATGCATATGTTTTCGTAGTTCTAGATCATCTATCAAAATTTGTATTTTTAAAACCGCTTCGAGCAGCTAATTCGGGAAATATTATGAAATTTTTAAAAGACGAAATTTTTAACACGTTTGGAGTACCTCAGATTATCCACTCGGATAACGGGAAACAATTTCTATCTAAAGAATTTCAAAGTTTTCTGAAAAACTTCGGTATTCGACATTTCAGGACAGCAAATTATTCGCCGCAATCGAATGCCTCGGAACGGGTTAATAGGACGTTATTGGCTGCAATACGGTCATATCTAAAAGAAGACCAACGCGACTGGGATATTCACCTCAGTGATATCGCTGGCGCGTTGAGAAGTTCCGTTCACACAGCGATTGGAGTGTCGCCATATTTTGCCCTTTTCGGAATAAACATGATGACTCACGGTAGCTGTTACGATTTGGCTCGGAAGTTGAGAGTCGTAGAAGATGGTGAGCTTTTGACCATTCCGAGGAAAAATCGATTGCAGGTCATTAGATCCAAAATCAAGGAGGAAATTCTGAAAGCCAACGATAGAAGTGCCAAAAGGTATAATATACGATCCAGAAATGTACGCTACGTACAAGGGCAAGAAATTTACAAACGAAACTTTGTTTTGAGCGACAGTTCAAAACGACTTTCCTCCAAACTCTGTCCAAAATATGTGAAATGCCGAGTTGTCAAGCCGGTTGGTAAGAATATGTACGAAATTGAAAACCTGGCGGGAAGGAAGATTGGAATCTTCCACGCCAAAGACCTAAAACAGTGAAAATTCCAGGGCACCATACAATGAAATTGCCTCGGATAGATTTGTAGAAAGGTATGAGTTGTATAAAGTAACCATCAGATAATTTGGTTTATCAACAGAGTAGCAGAACAAAAATGTTCCCATTGGATTTAAAGCGAACTTTAAGCATTTTATTTCATATGAATTGCTGGAGATCAGAATCCAAAATTAATTCAAACAAATAAAAAGACATTGGGGTATTAATCCACGAAGAATATAAATGTTCCAATACGCATGTGGTTATCTGTGATCCTTATTCTATAAGAAGTTAAGACTTTTATTTAAAACCTTTTTTCGATCTGTGATACTAGTGGAATCCTATAACTACACCTAGCAACTCCATACTAAACAAATTTTCTAATCATTTCCATCTGTGATGTTTCAAATCTCTACCACCTGTGATATATATGTTTTTTTTATAAGAATAGTTCAGCGTCTGATCTGCCCCCAAACCAGCTGTGATATTTTAATCGTTCGTCCAAATTATTTATTTATTCTTAGAAAAATTTTAAGCATGAATTTTGAATCGTTTTTTTTTTTGCTGTGATATATCTCAAGGGACCTAAAATGAAATTAAAACTTTAGAGTTCATTCGGATCATGAATTCTTAGCCCTAATTATGATTAGTCTATTCTGGACAGACTGACGAGACCATACAATTAACCTTCCTTTTACTTAATCATCAAATCTCTCCTGAACTGCGGAAGAGAAACATTTCATGTCGTCATGACTCTAATTCGGTTAAGTCCAAATTTTGAAATGAGATAACAGCATATAGAATGGGTACATACATAGTCTAGTGTGTATTCTTTTATTTTATCGTAGTCAATATCGACTTACGTAAACAACCTATTTCTAATTAGTAATATATAACATTTATGTAAATACAAAAAAGGAGGCTGATGTGATAGGAAAAGGATAATGAAATCTGTTCCAGCCTTATAGCAACGACGAGAGAGGCAGAATAAATGAATAATATAATGACTTACGACTCGATCACGGATTCGAATGATGGGGTGAGTTAAGGTTCGGAGGCGTCGCGTAATTTTTGCCTAAGAGCGATAAGTTCTATGCCCGGCTTTAAGGGCGTGAGTACTTCCCCACGTTTCTTTCGGTCCGAAACTTCCGGTAGCCAGTCACCGTCTCTGGATCTGAAAATACTATCCTCCAGGTTCGGAGTTTTGTTATGGCTACCTTCGTCTAAAAACGTAGAGGAAAAGGTCACATACATAGTTAGATTAATATGTTACAAAGATACCTTCCTCGGAGGAGGGCATAGTTCCTGAGGCGTGTCGTGAAGCAGTAACGACCTCGTGCTCGGTTAGGGACTCCGCTCATTGTAATAACCACGACGAGATTCTGCTCCTATGACAAGAAGTTAAAGAGCAACTTACCGTGGAAACACCCTTCGTTCAACCAGCGGAGCTACGTATGGTTCGCATTGTCTTTGGAGGGTATAGAGTAAGTGGGTTAGGGCCTTTCTAGGTGCTATGTTTTCGCCACCGGGTCCCGAAAGCAATTCCCAGGACCGATCGGCGGCGACGGGAACTCCCGTGAGTGAAGGTGAATTCCACCAGAAACCTACAC
Source organism: Chrysotoxum bicinctum (assembly GCA_911387755.1). Taxonomy (NCBI): domain Eukaryota; kingdom Metazoa; phylum Arthropoda; class Insecta; order Diptera; family Syrphidae; genus Chrysotoxum; species Chrysotoxum bicinctum. Next base: position 99,581,992 of record OU426989.1, read on the forward strand.
ATTAGGGAAGTGCCGGTATAGTTCTTCGTCATCTGGCCGTGTAAATTGCTTATTTGTTGATTTTTGGTTGATTGAGAATAGGAACCGAAGTTAATTTTTAGAAAGTAGAAACAAAAATGACACATGATGAGATAGGAAAGAAAAACATGGTGTTTTCGGCTAGGAAAAGGACGAAAATATGATAAGCAACGAATATGTCAGACTCGCTCTATCAAGGAACGGTGGCGAGAAATAAGAAATGAAACATGGTTCGGAAAAAGGATTTAGAAAAGCGCGAATGGTTCGAGCCTTGAATATTGAATAGTATTCATGTTGGCGGAGATTTGATATCGCCCAAAAGTAGTAGACGAATTTTTAATCTAAAAGGTAGAAAAAAAAGGAGAATGAAAAGTATAGTATTCAGATGGGGGTCGAGCATTTTAAATATGGGTCAACCTAGTGTATTCAACGGAATAGTCAAAGAAGTGCACTTTGTAGCGAGCGGTATAATTGGCTGAAAATGATGAGGTGATGGGTAGGCAAACGGTGCATCATACACGGTATGCAAGGTAGTCATTGTTAGCTAGACAGTCGTGGAATACAAGTCGTGTGTAAAAGAAAAGAAATTTTATATTGGGAATCTGGCGCTTCGAGGAAAAATTTAAATTTTCGAAAATTGAATAATTATTTGCTTATTCAAAGTGCGCATTGGGGTGAATCTTGGGTGGTTTCCAACACCGAATATAGTCGAGTTCGACAGTCCTTGGGACGATCTAGTGGAGGCCGAATAGCAAGCTCGCCAAATCAGCGTAGCGCCATAAAGCCTAGCAACTCAGAAGCCTGATTTCTCCTGGTACTACCCTGGATTGTGGTGTCTTGGTCAGTGAGCAAGTCAGTGGAGAACCCGTGCCAGACCCGGGTTCAACCAAGTAAATGTTTCATAGGGTTTTAAAATTAATAAAGATGCAGTTCGGAACCCAAGAAAATCAGGGTACACTAATGAACTGTCAGCGCCGTTAAAATAATTGTGTCCCCACGAAACCATTATATGCGTGATTGAAGATTCACCCCACGTATTTAACCGATATATATCTTCAAAGCACATATATACATACATAAAAACAGCATAATTAAAGCGATTCCTACACCGTTACATAGAGGCGGAGGAAGAAAGGAGACCCGACCGGTGCATATGCTAGGATTAAGCTATCACCACAGCTGCAGCTATACGTATTACTAGGAGAATTATATTATTTTTGGCGTGATAGATTATACATATTTGGTTTAAAACTAGTGAAAATTGTGAAAATTCCTTTTTTTTTAAAGATCGGTTAAGGCAAGAATCGATATCCGTTGGGTGATCGAGAAGTACAAATCTGTGAAATCAATAGTCGCGATAAAGGTTCCTCGTTTACCCTATTTGGCGCATTATTTTGCATTCCCACGGTAAGAACCACCGACAAAGAGCTCTCTGTAGGTAGGGATACCGGAGTTAAATTTGTTTTTTTTTGTGCGGCGGCACAGAGTCGTCGGTAAAAGAATTTTGAGGGAATAGGGGGGAATCTAGTACTTAGTTCGACTTTTAACTCTCGCCCAAGATATCTTTTTTTTTAACCCAAATAGTTTTATTATCGAATCAAGCGGAAAAACAATAAAAAAAAAGGTAAAATTTGCATTTGGTGTATTTAGTATACTGTTTCTTCTCATATTTGTTTTTTTTTAGATTATATATAATTAAGTTGATATATTTAATCATTTCTTCGCATTTTTTATAAAAGTTCAAGTGTTTTGTATTGTTTCAGTTTTAGGGTAGCTATTAGATTTTTTTTGTATTTCTTAAAGAACAACGTACATAGATACCGATATATTCTGTCATGAGAAATTTATTTAGGAAATAAAAAAAAGATTTTTGTAAGTCACGCCAAGGACAATGGAAACTTTGAGTTTTACTGGGCTTAACAAAAGCTCAATGGAGTAGATTCGGAATTTTCAGGGGGTGTGGAAGGGCTGGCTAAGGCTATTCGGGAAAGGATGGCTTGACGGAATCCTTGACCTAAATTTTCCGGAAATGGGGAATTCGAAACATCCGGCCGTACGAATTCCAGGTAGGGAGGGGTAAAGGCCAAGCTGTGATGTCACCAGCAGCGTCCCAAGGTGTGGTAAACAAGAAGTGGTGGGGTTTTCGTAATTTTTTTGGCATGATGAATTTTTTTTTTTGAAACAGGTGAGATCCGGCTGCGTGTGCAAAGCCCACCCCTATTCCGACGAGCTTAGCCGCGCGACGCGAGCATGCCACGACTCACGCAGTGGATATTCCGTCCCTTCCCTTTCCTATCCCTTCCCCTTATTTCCTTTTCAGCATCCTACAGTCTTCTAGTTCAGTTTTGTGACAGCCCTCGATCCCCGATTGGTTTACCAATCGTTCCTCTGGCATTATTTCTAGATTCCCCGCTTCCAGGCCAATCATAATAGTCTCGGCTTCCATCCCTGACCCAAATTATCCTCTCCCTTTGCATCAGTTTCAAATGGCGCCCAACGTTGTTTTTTGTGTCCCTGTCTTTCCCAAATGGTCGGATTGTAGTCGTCGACGAGGCCGAATCGATTCGTAAGTCTTATTCTGGATAGCTCTTTAGAATGCCTAAATAATAGCGACGATTTGGTTCGACATCGGCAACGAGGATAATCAATCATTCGTTGTATCGTCCATAATTGCTGTCGAGGTCTGGAGTTACGATACAGTATGTCATCATTTGTACGTTTATAAAGTAACGATTGATTTGCGACAGAATCGTTTAGTCCGGACGGCGGTAGTAATGAAAAATATCGTGTTCCAATGGTGGGTGTTGGCGGGGCGTGAGCAAATCGTAAGTCTTGATCAGGAGGGCTAGTGAGAAAGCCAGACCAATAGCTACGATGCGTTCTTTCTCTGAGAACCTCACCAATTGGAAATCGTGTTGTCGTGTAGAGTTTTTTTTTGTTTGTCATACAAATATTTACCACACTTTGGGAGGAAGATATATTTGAGAAAAAAGTAAAATAGGAATCCAGGATTTTTGTGTTGTGTCATACATTGGCGAAAAAGTAATTGTACCGAAGGAAGCCGCCCCAAACACCCCCGCAAGATCATATTAAACAGTCAAACAAACAGATACTTTAGATAATTTAGACCAGTGTAAGGAATTATAGATTACATTAAAATCAAAATAAAAGTGAATATAGTCGCGAGATAGTTAAAATCTTGGTACGTGCAGAACTAAAATTCGATTGCTTTTTTTTGATGAAATTTGGTTATTAGAATAATAATTTCTATCTCATCGTGTCATTATTGTTTTAAATTTATTCAAAAGGTAATTAGTAAGGATTGGTGCCTAGTTAAAGAGCAACTTAACCGTCCCTCTGATTATCAATACTCATTTTTCTTATTTACATAATTATATGGTTAGTTTTTAGTTTAGTTCATAGAAATCTTTAGTTATTTAGTTACACTGAGGTAATCGTTTCAAAAAAAAAAAACAAGAAAAAAAAAAAACAAAAAAAAAAAAACAAAAAAAAAAAAACACAAAAAAAATATATATATAAACAAATTTTGATATCATTATTGAGGTAAAATTAGTAATCTCAATTATAGGTTAGACAAGCTAAGTACTCGATTGGTTAGGTTCACTATTCTTACAATTTTTAAGTAGAAGGTTCCCGGAAGTGGATAGACTTAGATCATTCCGTACTCAGCCGTATATAATACGGGATAGTATTTTTTTTTAAGTACAGGGTAGTATCGATTTGCTGTTAAGATAAATGCTGAAATTTATTCTAAAAGAAGAAGAAGAAGCTAAAGTTAGTTTTATTAAACAGAAATTAGGTAATAGAGTCGTCACCCGTTCCTTGCTAAGAGATTTTGACCATAACACCATAGTAGGTATGCCAGTGGAACGCTCACCAATCAAAAAGACATCAGGTGGTCAGGAAAATAACCAACCCATAAACCAACTTTCCCTGCTCACAGCCGCTGCAGGCACGTCCGCAGGTGAAACAGAACATAGGTCGCAGTCTTTAAATCGCTCTGCAACAAATAGTACTGAGTCGGGCGGAAGCCCCACAGATTCCATAAGGGCACCATCTTTCAGTAACTTAAGTATTGTGGGAGCCGAAAATACGGCGTTACCATTAAACATGGAGACGGAAAACCTGTTATGGCGTACTGAAAATGTGAGGGATGGTAGTAGTCAGAGGACCGATTCAAATGTTGTCACCAACCAGGATAAGGGTCGAAGGGAAGATATAGGAGCAATATCACCTGAATTAAGAACGGTGATTAATTTGGCTGTGGTTAATGCCTACGAGTCTTACACCAATTCGATTCGCGAAAGTATTTCCGAGTCTGTAAAAGCCGAGGTTCAACGGTCCTTTTTAGACTTTCTTAAGGAAATAAATCTCACTACTCGCCCTATTCCTCCGTTGGAAGAGAGAATCCGACCACCAACGGAGAGCCGCCCTGTCCACCAGAGGTTCAGCCAGCCACCGCCGACAGTTAGACCAGCTCAGCTAGACCCATCTTCTAGAACTTTCGTCCCATCAACTAGTCAAGGGGGAGCTCCGCGTATAAGACGAGGAGGAGACCTTGGGCTGGGGGTAGATAGGGGCATGCCATTACCCGAAAACCAATCGGGGCAGTCTTGGGAAGATAGAAATAATTATCATAGGCACCCGCCTCAAACCTTTTACGCCGCTCAAGGATCTCCATATGGAGGGGGACGGGCAGTTGTGAGGATTGACAAGTGGGGTGTAAATTTTAACGGCAAACCTGAATCTCTGACAGTGGAAGATTTTATTTTTCGTATTGAAATGTTACAAAGTCAGCATAACTGCTCCTGGGCGGAGATCCTGCGGGACTTCCACCTCCTACTCTCAGGGGCCGCCGCTGAGTGGTATTGGCAGTACCAACGTTCGAATTATCGTCCCGATTGGCCAGTTTTGAGAGACGCATTTATGCGACAATTTCGCAATTCTAAGTCTGACCTGGACTTAATGCGGGAAATAATAGACCGCAGACAGGGCACCTGGGAGTCCAGTGAAGATTTTTTTGCAGCTATCAATAAGTTGAGGTCTCAGCTTAGGATGCAAATTCCCGAGGTAGACCTTGTGAGAACTTTAAGAAAAAATTTAAACGAACGAGTTGGTAGGCTAGTGTATCCCCAGGCTGTATATACAATGGATCAGCTGAGGATAGCGTGCAAAGACGCGGAGGATGTTTGCCCGAATAGGGATAGAGAAGGCCCAAAGAACCATCGACCACCAGCTCGATATGGAGTGAATGAATTGGAAGTCGGCGCAGAAAGTTGGCCTCTGGAAGTTGAGCAATTAGAAGCTTTCCAACATATGGGCGCACGCCCAAAGAATTCTCGGGGTTATAATGATCCGAAGGCAACTGCGTGCTGGAACTGTCGAGTGCCAGGACACACGTTCATGGACTGTCCGTCAGCAACCAGAAACATTTTCTGCTACAGATGTGGACAGGAGGGCGTAATTACTCCCAAATGTCCCCACTGTAGGCCGGAAAACCTCAATCGGAACGCGAGAACATTGGGGGAGACGCGTTCGACCCAGACCCCCCAAGAAAATCCAAAATCAGTCTAGAAACGCCAACCTGTCTTGATAAAAACAAAATTCAGATATTATTAAGACATAAAACTGAGAGAGAAACAAGAAACCAAGAAAGTAGAATCAAGGAAACAAAGATCAGACCTTTACACGTAAGAATAAAAGAATATTATGAAACAAGGGATAGGATTTTTAATAAAAAAGTAGGATCAATATCAAAAAAAATTTTAAAGGCTAGAGTCAGATACAAACGTAGAAAACAAATAAAGAAAAATATATTGTCGTCTATAATAGATACAAATTCCGATCCTCGGCCATATGCCAAAGTTATAGTAGGGAATAAAGAAATTCTTGGCCTGCTGGATAGCGGGGCAAGTGTAAGTATTTTGGGAAAAGGGTGTCTAAAATTAGTAAAAGAGTCGGGAATCCAAGTACTACCATATAAAGCAGGCGTTAAAACCGCCGATGAGAAAAACCAAACAATTGTTGGGAAAGTTCAGACCTTAGTGAAGTATAAAAATACGGAACAAACGATTACTCTGTTTTTGGTCCCCAATTTAGATCAGGAATTGTACTTAGGAGTCGACTTCTGGAGGGCATTCCAAATCGCGCCAAGTGTAGTAAGTTCGTTGTCGATACAAGAGGAAGACGCAGATCTGCTAAACGCGCACGACCTGTCGCCTGCCCAACGGTCCGATTTGGAGGCCGTCAAGCAGAAATTCCTGGACTACGATCGACACGGTCTTGGAAAGACGGCGCTTATGGAACATGTCATCGATACCGGGGATGCGGTCCCGGTGAAGCAGCGGCACTACCCTGTCTCTCCAGCGGTACAAGCCCTTTTATACCAAGAAATAGACAGGACGCTTAGGCTCGGCGTTGTGGAGGAGAGCGAGAGTCCTTGGTCTTCACCAGTGGTCCTTATAAAGAAGCCAGGCCCAAACAATACTACCAAGTATCGTTTTTGCCTGGACTCTCGAAAGGTCAACGCGGTTACCAAAAAGGACGCAAACCCCCTCCCCCACATCGAAGGGCTTATCAGCCGTCTACCAGATACCTACTACATCAGTAGCGTGGACTTAAAAGAAGCGTTCTGGCAAATACCGCTGGAGGAGCAGAGTAAGGAAAAAACTGCGTTTGCGGTACCGGGGAGACCCTTGTACCAGTTTACGGTCATGCCCTTTGGGTTGTGTAACGCAGCCCAAAGGTTGTGTCGTTTAATGGACAAGGTGATCCCTGCACGACTTCGGGATCGAGTCTTCGTGTACTTAGATGACTTGCTCATTATAGCGCCAGATTTTCAGACCCATATCACTCTGTTGGGTGAAGTAGCCGACTGCTTGAGGAAAGCAAATCTCACCATCAACGTTAAGAAATCCAAATTTTGCTTTAAGGAGCTGAAATATTTGGGTTTCATCGTTGGTGGTGGGAAATTGAGGACCGACCCAGCAAAGGTAGAAGCAGTCGCAAATTTTCCGATGCCTAAAAACCCGCGACAAGTGCGTCGGTTGCTCGGCCTAGCAGGGTGGTATAGGAGATTCATTAAGGATTTTTCTAGCTTGACGGCTCCCTTAACGGACACGCTGAAAAGTAGGCATACCAAGTTCGTGATGACAGAAGAAGCCAAAATAGCGTTCGAGAAGTTAAAAACCGCTCTTGCTACTGCTCCAGTGCTCACGCACCCCGATTTCTCGAAACGTTTCTATATACAGTGTGACGCGTCCGACTCTGGAATCGGCGCGGTTCTTTTTCAGAAACAAGAGGATGATGAAGAGTTGCCCATATCATACTTCTCCCAAAAACTAAATGCGTGCCAGAGAAACTACAGTGTGACCGAGAGAGAGTGCATGGCCGCAGTAATGGCGGTGAAAAAGTTCAGGCCCTATGTCGAAGGTATGGATTTTACCGTCATAACTGACCATTCGTCCCTAAAGTGGTTAATGACGATGAAAGACCTGAATGGTAGGCTTGCTAGATGGAGTCTAGAATTACAATCATATACCTTCGACATAGAGCATCGGAAAGGTTCGCTTAACGTCGTTCCAGACACACTCTCTCGGGCACACGTAGAGTCGTTGGCACTTGATCAAGTAGCCCCATTGGTAGATTTGGACTCCGAAGAGTTTAAATCTGATGAGTATAAAAGCCTCCTAAGTACAATTCGTGCCCACAAGGAGGAGCTACCGGATGTGAAAGTAGAAGACGATTACGTCTATAAAAAAACAATTCCACACGGCATAGGTGAAGTTGGATCGGAACACACCTGGTGTCTTTGGATACCCTCTGCTCTGACTGAAGGTCTAATCGCTAAGGCTCATAACCCACCGCAAGTTGCTCATGGCGGCATAGCAAAAACTTTGCACAGGATACGGCAATTTTTCTTTTGGCCCAATATGACGGTTCAGGTTCGCCAATTTGTTTCTAAATGTGAGGTGTGTAAACAGTCAAAATCGTCCAATCAAGTCTCTCGACCACCTATTGAAACTTCCTATTCGTCAGAACGACCTTTCCAGAAACTTTACGTTGATTTTATAGGCCCTTACCCGCGATCCAAAGCAGATAATGCATATGTTTTCGTAGTTCTAGATCATCTATCAAAATTTGTATTTTTAAAACCGCTTCGAGCAGCTAATTCGGGAAATATTATGAAATTTTTAAAAGACGAAATTTTTAACACGTTTGGAGTACCTCAGATTATCCACTCGGATAACGGGAAACAATTTCTATCTAAAGAATTTCAAAGTTTTCTGAAAAACTTCGGTATTCGACATTTCAGGACAGCAAATTATTCGCCGCAATCGAATGCCTCGGAACGGGTTAATAGGACGTTATTGGCTGCAATACGGTCATATCTAAAAGAAGACCAACGCGACTGGGATATTCACCTCAGTGATATCGCTGGCGCGTTGAGAAGTTCCGTTCACACAGCGATTGGAGTGTCGCCATATTTTGCCCTTTTCGGAATAAACATGATGACTCACGGTAGCTGTTACGATTTGGCTCGGAAGTTGAGAGTCGTAGAAGATGGTGAGCTTTTGACCATTCCGAGGAAAAATCGATTGCAGGTCATTAGATCCAAAATCAAGGAGGAAATTCTGAAAGCCAACGATAGAAGTGCCAAAAGGTATAATATACGATCCAGAAATGTACGCTACGTACAAGGGCAAGAAATTTACAAACGAAACTTTGTTTTGAGCGACAGTTCAAAACGACTTTCCTCCAAACTCTGTCCAAAATATGTGAAATGCCGAGTTGTCAAGCCGGTTGGTAAGAATATGTACGAAATTGAAAACCTGGCGGGAAGGAAGATTGGAATCTTCCACGCCAAAGACCTAAAACAGTGAAAATTCCAGGGCACCATACAATGAAATTGCCTCGGATAGATTTGTAGAAAGGTATGAGTTGTATAAAGTAACCATCAGATAATTTGGTTTATCAACAGAGTAGCAGAACAAAAATGTTCCCATTGGATTTAAAGCGAACTTTAAGCATTTTATTTCATATGAATTGCTGGAGATCAGAATCCAAAATTAATTCAAACAAATAAAAAGACATTGGGGTATTAATCCACGAAGAATATAAATGTTCCAATACGCATGTGGTTATCTGTGATCCTTATTCTATAAGAAGTTAAGACTTTTATTTAAAACCTTTTTTCGATCTGTGATACTAGTGGAATCCTATAACTACACCTAGCAACTCCATACTAAACAAATTTTCTAATCATTTCCATCTGTGATGTTTCAAATCTCTACCACCTGTGATATATATGTTTTTTTTATAAGAATAGTTCAGCGTCTGATCTGCCCCCAAACCAGCTGTGATATTTTAATCGTTCGTCCAAATTATTTATTTATTCTTAGAAAAATTTTAAGCATGAATTTTGAATCGTTTTTTTTTTGCTGTGATATATCTCAAGGGACCTAAAATGAAATTAAAACTTTAGAGTTCATTCGGATCATGAATTCTTAGCCCTAATTATGATTAGTCTATTCTGGACAGACTGACGAGACCATACAATTAACCTTCCTTTTACTTAATCATCAAATCTCTCCTGAACTGCGGAAGAGAAACATTTCATGTCGTCATGACTCTAATTCGGTTAAGTCCAAATTTTGAAATGAGATAACAGCATATAGAATGGGTACATACATAGTCTAGTGTGTATTCTTTTATTTTATCGTAGTCAATATCGACTTACGTAAACAACCTATTTCTAATTAGTAATATATAACATTTATGTAAATACAAAAAAGGAGGCTGATGTGATAGGAAAAGGATAATGAAATCTGTTCCAGCCTTAAAGCAACGACGAGAGAGGCAGAATAAATGAATAATATAATGACTTACGACTCGATCACGGATTCGAATGATGGGGTGAGTTAAGGTTCGGAGGCGTCGCGTAATTTTTGCCTAAGAGCGATAAGTTCTATGCCCGGCTTTAAGGGCGTGAGTACTTCCCCACGTTTCTTTCGGTCCGAAACTTCCGGTAGCCAGTCACCGTCTCTGGATCTGAAAATACTATCCTCCAGGTTCGGAGTTTTGTTATGGCTACCTTCGTCTAAAAACGTAGAGGAAAAGGTCACATACATAGTTAGATTAATATGTTACAAAGATACCTTCCTCGGAGGAGGGCATAGTTCCTGAGGCGTGTCGTGAAGCAGTAACGACCTCGTGCTCGGTTAGGGACTCCGCTCATTGTAATAACCACGACGAGATTCTGCTCCTATGACAAGAAGTTAAAGAGCAACTTACCGTGGAAACACCCTTCGTTCAACCAGCGGAGCTACGTATGGTTCGCATTGTCTTTGGAGGGTATAGAGTAAGTGGGTTAGGGCCTTTCTAGGTGCTATGTTTTCGCCACCGGGTCCCGAAAGCAATTCCCAGGACCGATCGGCGGCGACGGGAACTCCCGTGAGTGAAGGTGAATTCCACCAGAAACCTACACATTAGGGAAGTGCCGGTATAGTTCTTCGTCATCTGGCCGTGTAAATTGCTTATTTGTTGATTTTTGGTTGATTGAGAATAGGAACCGAAGTTAATTTTTAGAAAGTAGAAACAAAAATGACACATGATGAGATAGGAAAGAAAAACATGGTGTTTTCGGCTAGGAAAAGGACGAAAATATGATAAGCAACGAATATGTCAGACTCGCTCTATCAAGGAACGGTGGCGAGAAATAAGAAATGAAACATGGTTCGGAAAAAGGATTTAGAAAAGCGCGAATGGTTCGAGCCTTGAATATTGAATAGTATTCATGTTGGCGGAGATTTGATATCGCCCAAAAGTAGTAGACGAATTTTTAATCTAAAAGGTAGAAAAAAAAGGAGAATGAAAAGTATAGTATTCAGATGGGGGTCGAGCATTTTAAATATGGGTCAACCTAGTGTATTCAACGGAATAGTCAAAGAAGTGCACTTTGTAGCGAGCGGTATAATTGGCTGAAAATGATGAGGTGATGGGTAGGCAAACGGTGCATCATACACGGTATGCAAGGTAGTCATTGTTAGCTAGACAGTCGTGGAATACATGTCGTGTGTAAAAGAAAAGAAATTTTATATTGGGAATCTGGCGCTTCGAGGAAAAATTTAAATTTTCGAAAATTGAATAATTATTTGCTTATTCAAAGTGCGCATTGGGGTGAATCTTGGGTGGTTTCCAACACCGAATATAGTCGAGTTCGACAGTCCTTGGGACGATCTAGTGGAGGCCGAATAGCAAGCTCGCCAAATCAGCGTAGCGCCATAAAGCCTAGCAACTCAGAAGCCTGATTTCTCCTGGTACTACCCTGGATTGTGGTGTCTTGGTCAGTGAGCAAGTCAGTGGAGAACCCGTGCCAGACCCGGGTTCAACCAAGTAAATGTTTCATAGGGTTTTAAAATTAATAAAGATGCAGTTCGGAACCCAAGAAAATCAGGGTACACTAATGAACTGTCAGCGCCGTTAAAATAATTGTGTCCCCACGAAACCATTATATGCGTGATTGAAGATTCACCCCACGTATTTAACCGATATATATCTTCAAAGCACATATATACATACATAAAAACAGCATAATTAAAGCGATTCCTACACCGTTACATAGAGGCGGAGGAAGAAAGGAGACCCGACCGGTGCATATGCTAGGATTAAGCTATCACCACAGCTGCAGCTATACGTATTACTAGGAGAATTATATTATTTTTGGCGTGATAGATTATACATATTTGGTTTAAAACTAGTGAAAATTGTGAAAATTCCTTTTTTTTTAAAGATCGGTTAAGGCAAGAATCGATATCCGTTGGGTGATCGAGAAGTACAAATCTGTGAAATCAATAGTCGCGATAAAGGTTCCTCGTTTACCCTATTTGGCGCATTATTTTGCATTCCCACGGTAAGAACCACCGACAAAAAGCTCTCTGTAGGTAGGGATACCGGAGTTAAATTTGTTTTTTTTTGTGCGGCGGCACAGAGTCGTCGGTAAAAGAATTTTGAGGGAATAGGGGGGAATCTAGTACTTAGTTCGACTTTTAACTCTCGCCCAAGATATCTTTTTTTTTAACCCAAATAGTTTTATTATCGAATCAAGCGGAAAAACAATAAAAAAAAGGTCAAATTTGCATTTGGTGTATTTAGTATACTGTTTCTTCTCATATTTGTTTTTTTTAGATTATATATAATTAAGTTGATATATTTAATCATTTCTTCGCGTTTTTTATAAAAGTTCAAGTGTTTTGTATTGTTTCAGTTTTAGGGTAGCTATTAGATTTTTTTTGTATTTCTTAAAGAACAACGTACATAGATACCGATATATTCTGTCATGAGAAATTTATTTAGGAAATAAAAAAAAGATTTTTGTAAGTCACGCCAAGGACAATGGAAACTTTGAGTTTTACTGGGCTTAACAAAAGCTCAATGGAGTAGATTCGGAATTTTCAGGGGGTGTGGAAGGGCTGGCTAAGGCTATTCGGGAAAGGATGGCTTGACGGAATCCTTGACCTAAATTTTCCGGAAATGGGGAATTCGAAACATCCGGCCGTACGAATTCCAGGTAGGGAGGGGTAAAGGCCAAGCTGTGATGTCACCAGCAGCGTCCCAAGGTGTGGTAAACAAGAAGTGGTGGTGTTTTCGTAATTTTTTTGGCATGATGAATTTTTTTTTTTGAAACAGGTGAGATCCGGCTGCGTGTGCAAAGCCCACCCCTATTCCGACGAGCTTAGCCGCGCGACGCGAGCATGCCACGACTCACGCAGTGGATATTCCGTCCCTTCCCTTTCCTATCCCTTCCCCTTATTTCCTTTTCAGCATCCTACAGTCTTCTAGTTCAGTTTTGTGACAGCCCTCGATCCCCGATTGGTTTACCAATCGTTCCTCTGGCATTATTTCTAGATTCCCCGCTTCCAGGCCAATCATAATAGTCTCGGCTTCCATCCCTGACCCAAATTATCCTCTCCCTTTGCATCAGTTTCAATCGAGCAAAGACAAATTTTATCTCTAGAATTCTAATTTCTACAAAAAGTTTGAATTTGGAGAAATAAAAAATCCGTGAAATATCTGTCAAACATATAACATGTTAAACACATATATTCATATAAAAATATAAAAAAATTGTTTGGAAACATGTCTGAATAACCGGCGTATACTTAGCAGCGACATATCACCGATTTCAAAAATTTTTGTTCCTATAATTAGGTGAACATTTGGTGAAATTTGGTGAATCAATATTAGAATTTGGTGAATGATAGTTTAAAAGTTATTAACAATTTAAGGTTTCGCGTATAGTTAGCAGGTGATGAAAATAAAAGTAGTCTTTATTGGTATCTATCAATGGGGAATGGTGTTGCGAATTTAGTGAGCGAACTCTCGAATTTAGTGAACAAGTATTTCAACAAATAATTAACAAAATGTTAAAACTATGACAGTTCTTTAAACAATTGCAATTCGTAACGTAACGTGGTAAAAACAGCCATATAAGAACACAAAACTAGCCCATGTAATCAAAATTCTGTCCCAATTATGTCAGCTGTCACAAATGTCATCTGTTGCTGTCAATCTCGATTTATCGAATTTGTTCTTTCCTAAAGCGGGATACACAAACACGGAATCTCGTGTGGTGTGTTCTGTCATCGACTGTTAGGCTAGCCGCGCATTAGCAATTTTTAGTTGCGAAACTGTTTGGTTATTTATAGAAAACAGATGAACTGTTTGGTTGAATGTCCGTGCATTTGCAGATAATTATATGTTCAATAAAATGGCGAACTTATTTTAGGCAATCGTTTAGTTTGTGTCAAAACACAAACTTTTTAGTTGCTCGAACCAAGCAGTTTCGCAACTAAAAATTGCTAGTGTGCGGCTAGCCTTAAATACAATCAATGGCACAAAATTGTAGTTGAATTTTTACGATGTTAAAGCTGTTTTAGTATGAAACTAGTTTAATACTACGATGTTGCAAATTTTAATGAAGTACAACATTAACGGTGTTTTTTTGGAAAAGTTATTATCCGTAGTACAGTAGGATTTTATATGAATAACAAATACAACATCCGCAGTATAGGATCACTGCCAATACTCGAATAAACGTCAAATCTCTATCCGCAGCAGCATTTCACTTCTCCTTTTATCGGCAGTGATCCTACTGCGGATGTTGTATTTGTTATTTATATAAAATCCTATACTATACTACGAATAACTTTTCCAAAAAAAACACGGCTATTATACTTTCTCTTCAATTTTATTGAAGTTAAATAAAACCTTTGAGTATATATAATATGGAGGGCTCGTTTCTATTCCAAATGCGTGACTATCATAGGAGCCGCTACTCAAATTTTTGTAAGACAAAGTTATTGCCGAGTGCTTCATATCACATGTGACGGAGAACTATATGCGAGGAGAAGGTAAGCACAAATCGGAGGATACGGCTGTATCCTTAACTTTCATAAAGTGAGACAGCGACCCCTATCACAACTTCAAGTACTACAATGCATTAGGGATAGGAACGAGCCCTCCATATTATATATACTCAAAGAATAAAACCATCAAATACCTATTTTTTTTAGTATCGAGCTAACTTCATTTGACTATTTGACATTTAACCCTAGTACGCAGATGGAGCAAAGACAAATTTTATCTCTAGAATTCTAATTTCTACAAAAAGTTTGAATTTGGAGAAATAAAAAATCCGTGAAATATCTGTCAAACATATAACATGTTAAACACATATATTCATATAAAAATATAAAAAAATTGTTTGGAAACATGTCTGAATATCCGATTCCGAATCACGCACAGAAATTATTAAATCCAACGGATTAAAAGAGAAAAATTATTTACTCAATCGTCTTGAGTTCCATCAACGAGATCCTAAAAATGCTCGACAAAGCTACGCGCGCACATTCAATTTTTAGTTGCACAACAAAATAGCGAACTCATTTTATGCAATCGTTTAGTTTGTGTCAAAACACATATATAAGGCTATTTAAAAGCGAAAAACATAAAAATTAATTGTTTAGGAAATGAAGGAAAGGACATATAGACACTTAGGCCGGTATTCACCGAGCGCTCATAACTTAAGAAGCTCATAAACCCATTGACTTACTAGATATGGACTGCTAGTAGCCAACTTCACGATGTTTCCACTTTTAAGCTTTCTTCCTAGTGACAATGCGCGATCAAAAGATGTCACTTAAAAAAAGGAACTAATATTTGACAATTCAAACCCAGCGGTTGTTGACAATTCAAAATGAACTGTCATTACTTTTTTTCAATTTTGAATCAATTTGCACATTTAATCAAATTAAATGGTACCAAAATCGGTAGTTTTCTTCTGGCAGCATCACCAGAATTTGAGATAATAGGGCGTTTTATTATCCACAAATCTATCTGGATCCGGATCGGGATCTTCCCTTGAAAATAAAACGATACGGATCTTACTGACAGCAGTATTATAAGTCCGTCCCTTTTTATCCTTGGGTTTGGAAATTTAAAATTATGTCTTGTCTTTTTTCTTTACACTATAGATTACACTACCTTACCTTAAAAAGCCATCTACTCGCCAGTGTAATAACTAATTTTTGGATCTTTGAAATAGATCCCGATAGAAAACAGGATCCCAAATTGTTTTTGTAATACATGTTAAAACTTAATCCAGATCCGGATCCAGATAGATTTGTGAATAATAAAACGCACCTAATATGTCCATCTTCTTGCAAGACATTTCTCAGTTGTTCTTTAGGAAAATCTATCAACGATGTTGCTTTCGTTCACGTTTCGCCTCCAGGTCCAGATCAGCACGGTTATTGTTCACAAGGAACCAGTGTGGATTGTGTTCGAGCTGCATTACAGCACTCAAAAATTATCCTAGGTAAGAGAAGCTAATGATATTTTTCAAATACTTAATACTAACTGAATGTCTTAAACTTTATGTAACAGCGCAAATGAACAAAAGAATGCCTCGAACCTTTGGTGACTCCATTGTTTATTCATCGCATTTTGATTATGCGGTTGAAATTGATGAACCCTTGCCCGCTTATGGTGGTAAAGCACCAACAGATGTTGAAACTAAAATTGGCAAAAATAAATAAATAATTGCAGAGAATTTGGTTTAAGATGGAGCAACTCTTCAAATGGGTATTGGAAGCATTCCAGATGCTGTCCTTAATGCCATTCATAATCATAAGGACTAAGGTATTCATTCTGAGATGTTTGCCAATGGTGTTGTCGATTTGGTAGCTAAGGGTTGTATTGTTGGATCTTTCCTAATTGGGGACCAAAAATTATGCGACTTTGTGGATAACAATCCATTTATTGGTAAGTAGGGTATTTAGGGAAATGCGACCTTGAATTACAACAGTGTTTTGTATTTGTAGAAATGCTGACAATTGACTATGTCAACAGTACCAGCATTATTCGTCAGCTTCCAAAGTGCCATTAACTCGTCTTGCATTGAAGTTGATTTAACTGGTCAGGTTTGCTCCGATTCAATTGGATCACGATTTTTCTCTGGATTTGATGGCCAGGTAGATTTCATTCGGGGAGCGGCTGAAGGATGTGATGTGACGACCGAGCATGGAAAGGCGGGTGACAGTACAGGCCCTGATGTCGCACTGGAAGATGACAAGGACAGCGCGGCGTGAAGGCTGCGCTAAATAATAAATTAAATAACAGTCATTTTAATGTTGATAGTTCGATATTCTGTCTCTATCATATCAATAAAGAAATATATAGAGAGCGATTGTAAAAACGACAATCAATTAATTTTGTGATCACTTTACTCTTACGCGATACGGGCCCAGACCTCTGGCATGACACTCCACCCCATTAACCATTGAGCTTAGAGACACTATCATGTTTCCCCGAGTAATCTTGATGAAAAATGACCCTAAATTACCCTAGGAAACCTGGGGTGGAATCGCGTAAGGTGATAGTTGACTATCAATTCGTTGATTGTCGTTTTTGACTATAGCTGTCTCTATCAATCAATTAAGAATTATAGAGAGAGCGATGGTCAAAACGACAATCAACAAATTGATAATCAACTATCACCTTACGCGATTCCACCCCTGTGCTACCTAATCGCTTTACATAGTTTTCATAAATACAAAGAATAAAGATATATGTATTGACTTAGTAACACCCTCAACGGAAGAACGGATTGAATGAGAGGCAAATTAATTTCGATCATATTATTTTATTTATTAACTTAAAGAGAAATCATTTTCTTTGCAGAAAATTAACAATTAATATGCAATGAAATTTGTTTAAATGATCCCTTGCATATATGTTCTAGTCCTAGTTGCTGGGCAAAAATATTTCATATTTTCGATGACCCATTAAATACAAATCACCATGCTTATTTTAACCGACGAAATTTTTCCAGCAAACGAATTCTTGTTTTTTTAAATTCTTATAACAATTTCGTCTGTACAAATGCAAATAAAAACCCTTTATTTATTTACAAAATACACAAAAACTTTGAAAAAAAAGTTACGCGACCAAAGAAAACATAATATTTACGAAAACTGAGAATTTAAGGCGATGGCATTTGCTTCAATCGTTCAAACTCTGCTTTTTCTAAAGATTGGCGGTGATCTGGATGAGCGATATGAATAAGTGCGTGTGCTCGTTATCGCATTGTTTTTCCAAACAACGATGCAATACCAAATTCTGTGCTAACATGATGAACATGAGCTCGAGAAGTTACAACTCCAGCACCTGACGAAAAATAAAATTATAAAATTTAAATATGTATACTCGTAAACTTCGTAGGTAAATATGCACATGTACCTTACTTTAGAATAGGTGTAATTTTACTCTCTCCTTTGTTTGTTGTTGATGGCATTGCATATTCGATTTTCCTCGTCCATCTGTTCCTTCAGCCGCTCCCCGAATGAAATCTACCTGGCCATCAAATCCAGAGAAAAATCGTGTTCTAATTGAATCGGAGCAAACCTGACCAGTTAAATCAACTTCAATGCAAGAGTTAATGGCACTTTGGAAGCTGACGAATAATGCTGGTACTGTTGACATAGTCAATTGTCAGCATTTCTACAAATACAAAACACTGTTGTAATTCAAGGTCGCATTTCCCTAAATACCCTACTTACCAATAAATGGATTGTTATCCACAAAGTCGCATAATTTTTGGTCCCCAATTAGGAAAGATCCAACGATACAACCCTTAGCTACCAAATCGACAACACCATTGGCAAACATCTCAGAATGAATACCTTAGTCCTTATGATTATGAATGGCATTAAGGACAGCATCTGGAATGCTTCCAATACCCATTTGAAGAGTTGCTCCATCTTAAACCAAATTCTCTGCAATTATTTATTTATTTTTGCCAATTTTAGTTTCAACATCTGTTGGTGCTTTACCACCATAAGCGGGCAAGGGTTCATCAATTTCAACCGCATAATCAAAATGCGATGAATAAACAATGGAGTCACCAAAGGTTCGAGGCATTCTTTTGTTCATTTGCGCTGTTACATAAAGTTTGAGACATTCAGTTAGTATTAAGTATTTGAAAAATATCATTAGCTTCTCTTACCTAGGATAATTTTTGAGTGCTGTAATGCAGCTCGAACACAATCCACACTGGTTCCTTGTGAACAATAACCGTGCTGATCTGGACCTGGAGGCGAAACGTGAACGAAAGCAACATCAGGTTGATAGATTTTCCTAAAGAACAACTGAGAAATGTCTTGCAAGAAAATGGACATATTATCTCAAATTCTGGTGATGCTGCCAGAAGAAAACTACCGATTTTGGTACCATTTAATTTGATTAAATGTGCAAATTGATTCAAAATTGAAAAAAAGTAATGACAGTTCATTTTGAATTGTCAACAACCGCTGGGGTTGAATTGTCAAAAATTAGTTCATTTTTTTAAGTGACATCTTTTGATCGCGCATTTTCGTTAGAGAGAAACTTAAAAGTGGAACCACTTTTTTTGAGGATTTGTATGAAGAAAATGAGCGACTAGCAGTCCATATATAGTAAGTCAATGCATAAACCTATTCACCAAGCAATATTAGTGAAGATCTACGAGCGCTCTTAAAAGTTAGGAGTGGTCCCGACCACTCCTAACTTACGAGCGCTCTCTTCGAAAGTTTGTTCGCTTGTGCGTGTGCCACGCACGCATTTGCCTCGAATCCATGTGAGCAATGCCAAGTAGAAGAGTATCCATTTGCTGTCAAGACCAACATTCCACAACATTTCACAGTTTGGGTATGCCTGAACAAGAGAGAGTGGCTCTCATTTTCGAACTTCGAAAAACACTTGCGAGTGGTTGGTGAATACCACACAGAAATTTCAAGTTAAGAGCTTCGTAAAGTTAAGAGCCGTTTAGGAGCGCTCGGTGAATACGAGCCTTAAAGTCCTTTTCGGTGTATTGCTTCGGAGAATCCATTTTCTCAAAACGGTGTGGCATAATAGGTGTGTTTTTTTTGCAAGTCCATATAGAATTGTTAAAAAAACGACATCGGGACTAAGCGCTTTACATGCAAATGCAACAACTACTTAAATCTATACAGAGTTAGCTAAGACCAGATAATTTTCGAGAGTTAATCTAAGACCCGTTAAAAATGGTGATGCCAAAATAGTTTTATCTATATGTTATCGATAATTTGCTCAGAGACGTCAAAAATGAAGCTTTTGGATTGGATGATGCTAGTCGTCAATAAGCTGACAAATGTCATAGCGTACACAGTGCTTCCAGCCATATGGAAAAAAAACTCCTAAATCCCGATGTCGTTTTTTTTTACAATTCTATATGGACTTGCAAAAAAAACACACCTAATATGTAATATGAAATAAAAAAGGACCGAAAACTGCCAAAAACCTGTGGTTCTTTCTTACATCGATATACATATAACCACAGTTAATTTTTGGTGTACTTCAACCCTTGTGTTCAAACTAGAAAGTATAGAGTAAATCTAATCTATGCTAGAAAGCCAAAGACTGTCTGCGTTATTTTTGAGATCAGATAACTCTGCGGGTAATTGCACATTTCGACCGCAGCACTAGTTTGCGCTCTGTTCGATCGTGGCTAAAAAAACATCGTTCTCAAATATTCAATGAACATTGAACAGAGCCTTTGGTTGTCTCAAATAAAAAGAAGACGTCAAGTTTTGTTTTGAAAACAGACATTTTTAAAGAATAGGATATCTTTCCTTTCACGAGTTGTATCGAACTTTTATCAAAAAAACATTAATTTAAAATGTCTAGTCAATCGAGTTGTCCAGAGGTATTTCAATATTAATTTATCTCAATTAATTAAATTAAAATATTTCCTCCTGCTAGCATTTACAAGCTCAAATGATAATCGTCATTCATCCCGGTTCTTTAAATCTTCGAATTGGACGAGCTTCGGATTTTAATCCCATACGAATTATACATGCAATTGGTCGGAAAATACGTCCAAATGGACATAAATATCGAGATCGGATTCTTCCTCAAGTTGTGAGTTTGTTATAGAAAAAATGTGTTGAATGATAAGTAAATAATTTGATTTAGACAAAAGAATCACTTTCTGAATTTGAAGAACATCGCTTGCAAGTTTCTCACATCATTCAGTCATGTTCCCAATCTGATGGTCGCCGAAGATATGCAACGCCACCACAGCAAATAGCTGCTTTCAATAGAAGATCTTCTCCTGATGTGGTCGGAAAAGCAGAGACCAATGTATTGACAAGAGAAACTATTATCGGAGATGAGGTATATTAATAAATTGTTTTAACGTTTAACTGGTAGATAAAAATGATTGACCAAAGCTCTGTAGTCCAAAGACTCAACTAGCGCTAGCGTAATTGTAATACTATAGTCTTGCATGCGGGTGATTTAAATATTATTTTCGGTGTTCTTCTTCTAAAACGAAAAGAAAATGTTTCTAGATTTGATTTCAGAATCAAAATCCATAGGTACGTTTCGAATATATTTTTTTAATGTTAGGTTTCCATTGTCATTTTCAAAATGACAAAATTCGCCTTTCGTCAGTACTGTAACAAAATTGGGAAAATTCGGAAAGATTTGACCTGATCAAAATATTTTTTATTTAAATCTACATAAATTATTAAAAATTGGGATTCCTTTTTACAAATAAAACGATGACTGAAAGAACCGTAACACTCCAAGTTAAGGAAAAAACTTCACATTTGGGAGAAAATAATTCAGTAGTAGCTTAAAAATTCGACAAAAACATTTAAAAACATTATTTTTGAGAAAATCAAGAAGACTGATGGCTATCATCCAAAATTTTGTTTAGAGAAATGAACAAAGCCTATTCATAAAGTACTTAAAAATAACTTTAAAAAATGCTTCATTATACAGGGTGCCCCTTAATTCGTGCATAATATTTTAGGGCGTGATTCTTGGGAATATTCTAAGAAAAAAAATCGTTCTACAGTAAGGGCCTATTTCCATCTTTTATATCATATATCAGGGATTTAAGAAAAGCTTATTTTGGTATACCCTGACCCATGTTAACGGTAATTGCGGTAATACTGATGATAGAAACTTTATTTAGGACTTATTTTCAGAAGAAATAATAGCCTTTGTAATTGTGCTTAAACAATTTTGATATCCTATCTTGATCTTGAGATATAAAGTTTCTAGCAGTTTCCGTTTTTCCTGGCCTTACTAATTTTTTAACTTTGGACTCAATTTTCTCTAGAAAATGCGTAATAAACATATCGTTTTACATTTTTTTTGAATGAAAGTAACTGCTTTTACAAACCAAGAATACTCAGACATTTATTTATGTTTATGGGCTGTGCAATGAAACTTCAACTAAAGCGCGACAAAGATACCAGGAATTTATTCAAACCAATGACGACTTTCTAATTTACGACTTTTTGGAAATAAATGTTGAAGGCTCCGAGAAACGGGATCAGTTTACACTACCTACCGCGGGCAGGCGTAATTGGAAACTATCCGAAGTTTTTGCGCAATGATTTATCAAAACTATTGGAGCACATTCCACTTATGCAACTAACTTTATCATATTTTCAACAGGATGGCGCTCCAGCCCACTATTATCGAGAGGTTAAGAATTGGTTAGATGAAGAGTACGGCAATCGTTGGATAGGAGGAAATGGACCGTTTGAGAGTCAAATGCAACTGAATAATTAAGCAGTTTTATAAAAAAATATTAACAAGTCTAAGAACCAACTACTAAAATTCGTATTGGCTCTGCGAACGGTCAATTTTGGCAGCAAAAAATGATGATGTCAATTGAAATTTCCCGGCGAAACAGTCAAATGCAAATCGATCTTTACAGTAATGAACGAAGAACAAGTCGTCAATTATCCGACTGAATTTTTCAATTCAATAGAACCACCCGGAATGCCGCGGAAGGTATTAAAATTGAAAGTTGGATCACCAGGGATGCTAATTCGCAACTTAAACTCACCAAAGTTGTGCAACCGAATTAGATTGGTAATTAAAAAAAAAATAATTTAATCGGTGGGAACAATCATCGGTACAAATTCAAAGGTGAAGATGTACTTATTTCACGCATTCCCATGGTCCCCAATAATTTACCATTCTAGTTTCAGCGTATCCATTTCCCTTTGCATCTTGGCTTTGCTATTATTACCAGCACAAGGCCAATAATCGACTCTATCACTGGCTTAAATTTAGAGAATTCATATTTTTCACACGGTAATTGTATGTTAGTTCTTCCAGAATTGGCACACCGAAAAATTTATACGTTTTCACTCAAAAAAAAGCACAAAAAACATTGTCCGTCCGCTGGCCTTACAATGAGTTAATACGAAAAATATAATTTCCCATTTGCCTTAAATACATGTGTGTTTTTTGCATAGCGGGTCGCTAGTGCAACATAACTGTCTATTTATATCCCCTTTTGATTCGATACCGTTTTTTGCAGTAAAATATAATATGTTTGTAAACTTTAGCAGTTTTGCCATAATTTAATCCTCGATTTAGGTAGATATTTGACATCAGGTGGAATCATTTTTATCATATTTCAAGTTCAACCACTCGATCATTGATTTTTCTTAACTTATTGGTTTTTAAAGATAATTAAGATAAACGTCAATGATCCTTACAATATACATTTTCCAATTAAACGTGGGGAACTTAATCTGCACAACGAGCTCGGAGGTTCTCTTTCCTCCGTTTTGACTGACTTACAAGATATCTGGCAGCATGTCTTGAAAACGAAAATGGGTATCGATTTGAGGTAAGCTTACAGTTCTTGACTAAATCACGTTTAAAGTTTCGTTCTTGCAGCATACTTAATCAATATAAAGCAGTTTTAGTTGTTTCGGATATTTACAACCGTAATCACCTCAAAGAGTTAACGTCACTGCTACTATTTCGAATGGGTTTTGGAAGTTGTTTTTTAGTCCAGGTATCTAAATGTCTATCAATTTGAATTAAAAACAAATCTACCTTTTGAAAGTTAATTATTTCAGTATTTCTTTTTGGTCCTCATATATAATTAGGATCACGTTTCAGCTACTTTTGGCGCTGGTCTGGGTCATGCTTGTGTTGTCGATGTAGGTGATCAAAAAACATCAATATCGTGTGTGGAAGATGGTATTTCTCAACCAAGTACCAGAGTTCGACTTGAATATGGTGGAGCTGATGTGACGCAAGTTTTTCATTGTCTTCTGGATAAATGCTCCTTTCCTTATAAAGAATGCAATGATAACAACTTAAAGGATGTTTTTCTGCTCAAGCAACTAAAAGAAAAATTTTGTCATGTTAATCTGGTAAATAATGCTCTTAACTAGAAAATAAAAAAATCAATCGATTAACATTTATCACTTCAAGGACATTTGTGGATCTCAAGAAAAAACATTTGAAGTTTGCCACGCAGAAAATAAACTTAAGTATACAATTCAAATAGGCGATGAATGTATTGTTGCACCATTAAGTTTGTTCCACACTGAGCTACTAACGATTACTGGAAAAAGTAAGGCAGCAAAAGTACAGATTTCGGCTTCTCATCAGCCGGACTCAGAAGACTGTTTTGATGCAGAATATATAAGAGAAACAAGTGTAAGTGAATGCTTAAGTAGTATTTATAAAACATAAACAATATTATTCAACTTGTTTTTAGAGAAGAAATGCCCGGGAACAACTCGATCAAATTCAAGCTGACGGTTTGATTGTGCAACAGGATAACCAAGAAGAAGAACTTGTTGTTGATTCTTTTGAGAATGAAAGGGATAGCAAAAATGATAAAGACTTTGTTCTACCGAATGGTCAAATAATTGGAATTGATCAAGCTGTCTTACTTAGTATAGAGCGATGCCGTAAGAAACTATTTTTAAATTTTAATTTAAAAAAAAATTGAATTAAAAATTATATTTTCTTATAGCTACTGAAGAAATGAAAAAGAAAATGTACGGATGTGTACTTGTTGTTGGAGGGGGCATGAAATTTGCCGGTATTGGTAAATGGTTGCAAAACAAAATGGCTTTGAATGTAGCGTACTCTCATCGTTCCGGTAAGTAATCAGTACTTGAATTCTTTTAAGATTTTATAAAATATGTCCTACATTATTGTTGGTTTTTTGTTTTTCATTTTTTTTTAAACTGAATTGATAGCTTGTAAAATGAAACTTCTTTACTGGAATATCAGAGCTTAATACTTAAAGCAAGTTATTGCTGATAAAAAACGTTTACCTTATTTGCGCACTTGAATATTTTCTCTGAGCCTAGCATCTCTCAATTTCAGAAATACGAATTGTTTTAGGTAATAGAAGAACGCTTCTCCTTCGACCTTTAATTTTATGAAAAACTGATTCGCGTAAGCCCATTCTCAGGCCATACCAGTGGTTGGATCCATACATTTTTGTTGACATTTTGAAAGTTTCTCCGTAATAGCCGTTATTTCCAGGCATATCTGTTTGGCGCTTGGCTATCCCATTCATAGAGGTAGCACAGATAGTTAGTGTACCCACCTTGCAATCTAACCCAAATAGTGAGGAACTAGTGTCAGTTGCCTACGCCAATGGAATACTTGCAGATCTATTCTA
This sequence comes from Chrysotoxum bicinctum, assembly GCA_911387755.1. Classification (NCBI taxonomy): domain Eukaryota; kingdom Metazoa; phylum Arthropoda; class Insecta; order Diptera; family Syrphidae; genus Chrysotoxum; species Chrysotoxum bicinctum. The sequence goes on from OU426989.1 coordinate 99,607,058, forward strand.
TTGTGCAACATTACTGCCTTCAAACTTATACATGATTCCTGTACATCTAATCAAAAAGCAAATTCGAGAATTTAGAAAACTTCCTTGAAATAGATCCGATCAACACTTTTGTGTTCAAGCAGATCTTATGGTCCATTGCTTCAGGTGAAAGGGAAGCACTTCAGATTATATTTGGAATACATGTAAAGCCCGTATGAGATCTCGGAAATCTGTATTTGTTTCTGTATGTCTATCAGTTGATTTTGATGAGTTTGGGATAAATTAAGCATAATTAGTTATTGAAGACGAACATCGAACAACTTCATCGTAACGAAAATCAGGATCTTTCGGTTCAATATCTTCGGTCGCATATGACGTTTAAAGAAAAAAAAACAACAAAGAAGAACAAGAATGATTTTGAGTTTTGTCGAGCTTCGCGCATAAAGAATTCATGTGTTGCAGTATGGATGGTTTGTGGAACGCGAATAGAGGTTGACAGGACCAACTTTTTACTTTTCAACTTTCTCAAAATAAAAATTAAAATGCATATTTTAATATCTTAAAATTAATTTGAATTAGTTTTCTACCATCTTGTCCAGTTTTTAAGAAGCATTTACTTTTATAAATGTTTTAAACCCCATTATTTTTTTTGTTCGTCGGTCGTTGGTAGCTATCATGTGAATAGCCTTTAGTTATTTAAAAACAAATGTTTTATTTAAACAAATTACCTTTTGAATTCCCCCTTTTTGCACAAGTACGACTGAAACTGACGTCATCATTTTTTATAATTTAAGTCATCTTGGTCGTACATACATATATTCGATTTGACTTTTTATATACATGTATAAACAAAATTTAAATCCCAAAGAAAATAATTTAAAATTTTCAGAACAACTTGATATTGTTACAAGCACTAAGGATATGGACCCAGCTATGACCGCTTGGAAAGGGGCTGCAATTATGTCATGTCTGGAAAGTGCGCCTGAATTATGGATAAACCAACATGAGTGGCAAAAATATGGCCTGCGTATTTTAAGAGAAAAAGCACCTTTCATGTGGTAAACAAACTAAACATGTATTTCTAAAAAAATGCATTTTTTGGTAGAACATCAAACATAGGTATACTTAAATAATAAATTGAATTAAGTTTAAGAAATATCAGTAACTTTGTGTTTGATTTTGATAGTTCATTTCAGTATGTTCACAGTAAGATTAATCTTAATTTGAATTTCATAGATTCTACTAAAATTATGATTATGTGTATTTGGTGAGCATAAACAAACACATGTCCATAAACATTTGCCTGTTGACCAAGCAGCTAATGCTAAAAAGTAGAAGATCTGTGTCCTATTTTGGATAACAAGTTAAACTCGAAACCTAATATAAAAAAAATATCAAAAAGACAACAGTGTCTCCTTTTTCTCCTGCAAAAAAAGCTATTGAGAATAAATGGTGTTTTCAACTCCATATTACTCACTGGCTGTATAATTTTGTAATAAGAGCGAGTTTAACGTATAGTGAAGCAGTTCAATGCACCGCTCTAGATATAGCGAAAAGTCAAGATCAAATTAGTAATTATGATCTAACCATTCCATGCAGATCTACTTAGGAAGATGTGAAATTCTCGAAAAAAAGATGACGGGGTTGACGGAGTACTTAGGCGGACTAAACTTTGGTCTCATATTTCGTCTGCCTAATCATTCTTGCACATTCAACGCGGAGCTTTTTAGCCCGGTCAAATTAGCTTCTAAAATAGGGGTAATTTACCTAACCGGCTCCCGATCCATGGAGGTTCTCTGCCTGAGTTATTGCGGTCTTCCATCGGTTGCGATCCCTCGCGAGCTCCCTCCAGTCGTCGGGACCAAGCGCTCTTGCGTCTATAACCGCCTGGTGCATTCCACACAAGGAATCGACTCAGATCAAAAGTCATCGATTTTAAGCCGATTAGTGATCGCCTGGCTGTGATCCGCATCAAATCTACTTTTCAAAACATCAGCCTAATATGTGCACACGACCCTACCGATGAAGATGAGGAATCTAACAAGGAGGAGTTTTACGACCTCCTGGACGGAGCCTACGGAGCCTGTGCGGAGTACGATATCAAAGTCGTGCTTGGAGATTTCAATGCTAAATTTGGGAAGGAAAATATCTTTGGCGGATTAGTTGGAAAGCACAGCCTCCACGAATTGACAACAGATAACGGCTTCCGACTAATCGACTTTGCTGCAGCTCGGAATACGGTGATAAGTAGCACTAGGTTCCCCAGGCGAAGGATACACACAGCAACCTGGCGACCTGACCGCCAACCAAATCGACCACGTGCATCGTTGTATCTCCAAAATGGTGATTCTTAGGAGAAGAAGCGTTAAGACAATTTCTATAGATAATTGCATGAGGAATAATTTTTGTCTCAACTATTTTATGATAAAACTTGTCGTTTAGCTGAAAAATGCAAAAACCCGATTTTTGCAACATTTAACCTTGAATAATTTTTTTCCACACGTCGGATCGATGGAGACTTTCGACAAATTGTTTGTAATAGTGTTCCAAACATTCATGCCAATATTCAGCTTTGTGCGAAATAATGTAACCTTGAATGTCTATTTTGACCGGGCTATTTAGCAATCAAAGAAGATATATTTTTGCTTAAAGAAAACGTAATATCAACAACTGATATCCTCATCTTCTCTGGGAGCAAAGCTGCTTTTAAATTTCTGGATTCAGTCTCTTCAAAATCAAATGATCTGACAATCATCTTCCTTTGAGATTGCATTGGCATATATATATATATACAATAGTTTATTTTTATTAACACTAAATATATGTTCATATGTTATTTACAATAATTAATTTCTTAAGTCTAATGCTTATTAATCTGCGAGCACAGAAGGGGCTCTGCTTCGTTAGGTTGGTTATGTTTTCTTTCTACATTTGAATAACATGTGCCTTAAGTCTAAATTTGTTTTTATTATTTATGATATTTGCGTCAGCTAGAGCAGTGCTAACGGTCGTTGGCTCGTGTGGTGATGAAGGGGTAGATATAGATCATTGTTGATTGCTGTCTGGTCTTTTGGTGGCCTCAACCTCTGTTGTGCTGCGTCCGTGCAACATCATAGAAGTTTTCGAAGCTGTCTTCTCCAGCTATTCCAAATGCTTGGTCCATCATGGAGAGCACCTGGAGATATCGGTCGTCTTTGCCTGAGTTACCTGTAATTAAATTAATAAGAGGACTGGATTTTTCTCAGCATCTTAGTGCTCAGATTGTAGATATATTTGTCAATCGGGACAATTCCTGAAGCTTCGTACAGCTTCTAGAGCCAGATTGCATTGGCATGGCATGGCGCTGTAGTCCATCATTCACCCACATTTAGGACATTCTAGGAGGTGCCGTGAAATAAGGCCAACTTTCGAAAATTGGCATTATTGCACTTTGATAAAGTGAAATAAAGCCAATTTTCAGTAGTTGGTCTTATTTCACTTTGACAAAGTGAAATAAGGCCAAATGATTTTGAGAATTAAGACCAAATTGGTCTTATTTCACTTTTTGAAAGCGTAATAAGAGCAACTGAATGTGGTGGTGCCGTTTATCGGGGGCCGACGTTCTGGGTTTTCTTGGGCAACAGTACCTTGGGTGGCCTGCTTCGTGGGTTTTCAGGATTTTAACTCCCTTTTCGGGGCTCACACCCGCTCACGCAACTCCGTTGCTCCGCTTAGGGTATGTTCAGTCGCCAGGCAGGCGAGTGTAGCAACAGTTTTTCTTGGGCAACAGTACAGAACTGTTAGTTGTTTACTCCAATTAATATAAAATACAAAACTGTTGCTACAGGCGCCTGCCTGGCGACTGAACATACCCTAAGCGGAGCAACGGAGGACTGGATTTTTCTCAGCATCTTAGTGCTCAGATTGTAGATATATTTGTCAATCGGGACAATTCCTGAAGCTTCGTACAGCTTTTAGAGCCAGATTGCATTGGCATGGCATGGCGCTGTAGTCCATCATTCACCCACATTTATGACATTCTAGGAGGTGCCGTGAAATAAGGCCAACTTTCGAAAATTGGCATTATTGCACTTTGATAAAGTGAAATAAAGCCAATTTTCAGTAGTTGGTCTTATTTCACTTTGACAAAGTGAAATAAGGCCAAATGATTTTGAGAATTAAGACCAAATTGGTCTTATTTCACTTTATTGAAAGCGTAATAAGAGCAACTGAATGTGGTGGTGCCGTTTATCGGGGGCCGACGTTCTGGGTTTTCTTGGGCAACAGTACCTTGGGTGGCCTGCTTCGTGGGTTTTCAGGATTTTAACTCCCTGTTCGGGGCTCACACCCGCTCACGCAACTCCGTTGCTCCGCTTAGGGTATGTTCAGTCGCCAGGCAGGCGAGTGTAGCAACAGTTTTTCTTGGGCAACAGTACAGAACTGTTAGTTGTTTACTCCAATTAATATAAAATACAAAACTGTTGCTACAGGCGCCTGCCTGGCGACTGAACATACCCTAAGCGGAGCAACGGAGTTGCGTGAGCGGGTGTGAGCCCCGAAAAAGGAGTTTAAAACCTGAAAACCCGCGAAGCGGGCCACCCAAAGTACTTTTATCCAAGAAAACCAAGAACGTCGGCCCCCGATAATCAATTATGTATTATACGAATCTAACGGCAAAAACAACTTTTTTTATTTTTAACGAAACATTTTATGCTTGGCCTTAAGTCGCAAACACATTTGGCCTTATGTCACTTTGTAAAAGCGACATAAGGCCAAGTCCTAAAATTTAGCCTTATGTCGCTTTTGTAAAGTGACATAAGGCCAAATTTTTTTTATGAAATAAATATAAAAATGCAGTTCGGCCTTATTTCGCTTTGTCAAAGTGCAATAAAAGCAACTGTTGTAAGTGAAATAAGACCAATTTGGCCTTACTTCACTTTGTAAAAGTGCAATAAGACCAACTGCTGAAAATTGGCCTAATTTCACTTTATAAAAGTGCAATAAGGCCAATTTTTAAAAGTTGGCCTTATTTCACTTGGCCTTATTTCACGGCACCGTTCTAGGAAACTGTAAAGTTGATGAAATCGCTTGAAATACGAGTAGAACAATGAAACCTATTTTAGCTTATAGAATAGATATTGGTATACTTATATACACTTATTCAAGGAACGTTTTAATCGTTCAACGTCTTTAAATAGATTGCACACACTTTTAATTGTTTTACGTTTAAATTTAGGCATACAATTTTATTCTATTCTTATAAGCACATGCAAGCTATGGTGTGGTTATCGAAATATTGCCTTCAAAAGCGATAGTAGTTTTTTTCGATGGCCAACTACTTAATAATGTCTTTGGGTGGTTATATCACATTGCAAAAATGGTGATTTTTATTTGACAGAGGGGATTGGAGGATTTTATTTTTCGTTGACATGATTTGGCTTCATTTTTACATCAATGAAAAGGTCTGTTAATAAGCGATTCAGCATTGGAAACTGCAACCTCTTACGAGGATGCGAAAATATCTCCATCCGAAGACTTGTTAGTCTTTGATACTTTGGATCGATACATAGTTCTAAAATCACTTTGGTTGAAATATTCCGAGGACACAAAAGTTTTCAATTATGGAATGCCCTTGAATAGATGTTGTGAATTCGAAAAACCACACCTTTTTTGTAAGGCTTGGTAGCCATCAGAATCACATTTAGCGTTTGGTCGAAATTCGTTGAGATCTATTTGGATAGAAATATTTTTACCTAACAGTGTCGTTGATTTTCATCCAAATGAATTTAGAACTGAATTTAGAATTTAAAACTGAATTTGCCAATTTTTGGGTAATATTTTCAAGAGATATTCACAGGTAAAAATCAGAAGCTTCTTCAAGGTCTGATTTTCGAAAAATGTCTATCCAAAATGATTTTACAGAATTTTTCCCAAAGCTATATTTGATTCTGATGGCGATACTCAACCAAGCCTTGAAAAGCTTTGCAGTTTTCAAAATTATTTAAATCTATTCAAGAGGTTGCTAACAAAAGTATCTGTCAAGTCTGGGTTCCTGAAATATTTTCATCCAAATTGAAAATCGACCCAAGCTTAGGACAGTATTCGGATGGAGATATTTCAGTAACCAAGGCTCGTAAAAGGTAGCAGTTTTCAATGCTGAATAGAGAATTAAGAATTAAGATTGTTCTAGGAATGTGCGAATCTTTGGAAAACTAAAAAAAAGTTTTTTTTTTTAATTGGAAAAAATAATGGACATTTGTCTAAAAAAGTCACCATTTTTTAAATGTGTGTAAAACCCATCGACTGATACATCAAACGTAAAATTGGTATTTTATTGAATTTTGTCCCCCAATTACCAAACTTGGCCTCTCTAAGCCATTTAAGTTTCTGTAAGAAAGCAAAAAATTAAGACATTTCAATTTGTTATTGTTCTTCATTTTATTAAATACATTCTACAATACATTTTATTTCAATAAAATTAACGATAACTATGTAGTACTGCTTTAACATAAACCTTTCAATATATATTATGTACATACATATATATTTTTATTATTTAATAATATTGTTTTATATCTCCTTAAAACTATATCTTCATATTTTCTTTAACTTTATGCCATTTGCATAACCACAACTTTTTGTTCTGTAATAATTTTTTTTTGGTTTTTTAATTTTTTTTTTAAACAAACATTAAATATTTATTTTTTAATATAATATAGCATAGATATTTGAGTATCTAAGTAAAGTTCTTTTCTCTTTGTTTTTTTTTTTATAAATGTCAATTATCTAATGCAATTAATTTTTTTTTCGGAAATTTTATTTGTTTTATTTTGTAATATTTTTTTAACTATCAAATAAACATTTTTTTCTTTCTAACATTATACACGTTTTAAAAGCAATCAAAATACCTTAACGGGTGCTTTCACAAATGGTATAATTGGTATACCTATTTTGAAAGTACACAGTTTACTATTTTTGGTTTTTAACTTTGTTACGTTTATTCTTGCAATGTTTGAATAATATATATACAAAGATATATATATATATATATATTTAAATTAATTTCCTCATTGAAAATAATTTTATTATTTTTTTGATAAGATAAATAACAAAAAATACGGTGGTCTCATTTTAATCAAAAAGATTTACAAAATTAGTTGTTAAAACCTTTATAACTGTCATTTAAATAATATTATAAATTTATTATTTTCATTTTGTATTATAACAATTATTTGACTTTTTTTTTAATTTAAGGGGTTGTTTTTTTGTTATTTTGTTCACTTAATTTTTAATTAAAGTGTTGATTTTTCTTGAATCTAAGAATAATTTTGATTTATCTTTTTATTTCTTAGTAGTGTTAGGTAATAATAATCCTGATTTACACAGCACAGGGATTAGCTGTTCTGCATACATTTATTTTTACTTGTATGTTTATCCAAAGCATAATAATTTGTAAATGTCTATTAGCTTTAAACTTTTTGATCTTAGCATTACGAAATTTTACTCAAAAATTTGTTTCAATTGTCGTTTCTGTGATTGAAAATTTATTATAAGCAAAAAAGCAGCGCCCGGTTAATATTTAATGGTTCATTGCACATTTCCATTAAGACTATAATGTTAATAAAGTGAATAACAAAAATCTTTAAGAGTTTAATTACAAGGGAAGACTTTCGAAAAATGTATTAAAATTTGAAGAGGAGTAAGGAAAAGAATTTTTTTGAATATAATATTGTATCTACACAGGCAATTTAAAGAAATCACGCAGACTCAAAAGAATGTTGCAAATAAACAGAAATCCAAACTCAAAATATTATAAAAATAATTTAAAATATATATATAAAAATATGATTTGTGCATGTCAGATGTAGTTGTATTTTTATTTTTTTTTTTTGATTAATTTACATTTTTATTTGTTTTAATTTTAACTTATATTTACGTAAAAACTCAGTCAATTAAAAATATATATGATAAGTTACACGGCCTGTATAACCTTACTTTATTTTAATTTAACAAATTAAATTATTAATTTAAACATGGAAGATCAAATTATGTAGTCGAATTTTACACAATCCTCTATAGTTGTTGTATCTATGCACTATTTAATAGACATCAAAAGTTTAAGTTTTTTTTTTATTATTTATGTATAATCGGTTTGAAGTTATTCAATTATTTTATCAGGATTACAGACAGAGAGCATTTTTGTAAATAATCGTTTAGTAAAACATTATATTAAATTATACAATTGTTTTGTTCGCTTAAATGTGTCTTGCCAACCGTTTATTCCATTTCAAGTCAGTATTTTGGTTTGTATTGAAAATTTAAGCCAAAAAATTAGTATAGTTATTATTTATTGTCGTAACAGAAAATCATGCAGATTGTAATATTTTTTTCATTGCCCATAGAAATTTGAATTGCTTGGCCTAACTCCTGGGGCTCTTAAAATCATTGTATGCCAATCAATACAAATTTTGCAGTCCCTCTTTTTGTTCTTTGCTGTTAATTAAGTTTAATTAAAATTGAAAACAAAAACAGAAGTAGTTAATTAATTATTTTATTTATCATGACTTATACAAGTGTGAACAAGACTAAGGTAAATGTAATAGAAACTTTCGTTTGTAGTGTGAATTATTTTATTTATTTATAACAATATATACCTGATAGATAACTTTATTTATTTTACTTTTTTCTTCAAAGTTTCTTATTCAAAAGAAATTTGGTATTTCTTATTCCTTAGTTTATTTTTATATGTAAATAAGAACGTGTATACATTTTATAAAACTTACTAGAAATATGCGATGAATTATAAATTTAAGCTTTTAGCAAAGACAATTTCTTAAGTGCATTTTTTTTAAATATAAAACTAAGTCGTTTTTTGGCTCAAACATGCTCATTTAATAATTTTATGTTGTTATACATAAAAATATATAGTTAACAACAAAAATCTATATTCCCTATGTATAAACTTCTATTTTATATGTTCGTCTTATTTCATTCACAAGTAACCAAGTGTAGCATAGGTTTTCACAAAAGTTGTATCGCTCGATGAAACATCTCTGAAAAATTGAAAAATAGTTTTATTTAGAAAGATATTGGCGCACAGTTTTAAACAGCTTGTTGTTAAGGTATTTGTATGATACTACTTAACAATTTGTTAACTTTAAAGTAGTTTCTAAATTCGATCTTAATTTTAAACATTTTCTAACTAGTATCGTACTAAATTAATTTTCTTAATAAATTGCTTCTGAACACAACCTAAAACAATGGCAGTTCGTACAAAAAACGAATGTCGTTTTTATTTGGCAATCCGGAATCTCTCTCCGATCCGGAATCCCAACTGACCACTTTTTTTTTGATTCTGATGATTCTGATGTTTTTTGTGATTGTACATACATATATGTGAAACATCAAATGTGGACAGTAATGAAAATCAAGAATAAATATATGTTGAAAGATACACTTCGCACAATTCGCTCTTTGAAATTTAAAAATTGTTAATAAATAATTATAAAATATGGACTTAATTAGAGAAAAATGTTCAAATGCATAAAATCTGATTTATAGAAATGTATGAATTTATGCAAACGAAGTTTTAAAGTTTGTTTTATTATTAAATTCATTTCTTATATGAGAAAATCTAAACAAAAATTTGAAATTTCAATTTAAAAAAGTATTTAATAATATACATTTTAGAAAATAATTTCAAAAACTAAAACTAAAAACTCGTTTTTAAGATATTGATTTTTCAAAAAAAAAAAAAAAAATAGAAAAATATTTATTCGAAAATGTATATATACAATAATATTTTAAATTCAAAGGAGCTCCTGTATAGGCATTTTGGTCAGAATTGTATATCATGGCATATCGTTAAGTACAGGGAATCTTTTTCCTTGAGTTCCTTCTACCATTTAAAATATCAATACGATTAACTATTTAATCCTCGTATACTTTCTAAACATATACATAACTCATTTAGTACAGCTAACTTGGAGAAATGCAAGGCTTATCAACACTGAAGACATCAATGAACTCGCATTTATCAGCACTCTATCAGGTAAACAAACACACCTAACTACACGATAATGTTTGAAACAGGCTAACCACCACTATTGCAAGCTTTATGCGCGAAACAAATTAAACCAGCAACAACCAGCATCGTCAACAGCAAACAACAGGCTGACCAGCAAAAATTTCTCAAACACATTGCCACCGGTAACGTCATTTCATCTGTTGGGCATTTCATATCGAAAAAAAGTTTTTCATTGTGGTGCCACTGAATATTGCAGTGCGAAAGTTGACAACACTGCACCAGCAACAGCAAATTTAGGACTTTGGCCTAACGACGCTGTTGGCGTTGCTGTTGCTGTTCTTATGTGTGTTCAACAATCGAAATACATTGGCGCAAAATTTTAAACAGCCTATTATTAAGGTGTTAGTATGATACTACTTAACAATTTGCTAACTTTATAGTAGTTTACTAACTCATTCTTAATTTTAAACATTTTCTAACTAGGGGCCTTATTCGGAATTCCCCCCCCACCAAAATGAACTTTTTCTTTAACGAATCGATAAAAAAGTGTTTGCTATTGATAAAAAACATCAAATTATGGAGGAGAAACACTTTTTTATGGTAAAAAAGTGAAGTATAAGCGGACCACCCACAGTACTATTGGCCCTTATTCGGAATTCCCCCCCCCACCAAAATGAACTTTTTTTTTAACGAATCGATAAAACAATATTTGCTGTTGATAAAAAACATCAAATTATGGAGGAGAAACACTTTTTTATGGTAAAAAAGTGAAGTATAAGCCGACCACCCACAGTACTATAACTAAAACTACTTTTTTATTATGGGATATTTTTGCTTTTTTTGCTTGCTTACGCATTACGGCGTATAAACAGTGAATGTGAAATATATATATATATATAAAGAAACTTTGAATTTACCCTATGGCCTATATTCATTTTTTTATACTTCACTTTTTTACCATAAAAAAGTGTTTCTCCTCCATAATTTGATGTTTTTTATCCACAGCACACTTTTTTTTATCGATTCATTAAAAAAAAAGTGCATTTAGGTGGGGGGAGTGGGAATTCCGAATAAGGACCCTAACTAGTATCGTACTAAAAGAATTTTCTTAATAAATTGCTTCTGAACACACCTAAAACAATGACATTTCGTGTAAAAAAGTAAGTGCAAGAAACTTTTTTGATGCTTGAAAATGTCAAAGAGTCATATGAAGCTAGCACGATACTAAAAAAATAAAGTAGGTGTTCGATGATTTTAACTTTAATAAAAGGGTAGAGAAAGTATAAGCCCCTTTTAGACGATCAGTTGTTCCTTCAGTTATCAGTTCAGTTAAAAAAGGCAGTGTATTTAGACGATCAGTTGTTCCTTCAGTTATCAGTTCAGTTAAAAATTTAGACGTCAGTAAAGTGTTCGGTTGAGCTTTCATTTTACTTGTGAGCAGTCGAAAACCAGAGGAAATACATTGCGTAATGGAAGATGAAAGCCTTATTGCAATAGCTATAGTTTTGTCGTTTAATAAATCACCGCAAACTAAAATTGAAATGACGACTGAACTGACAACTGAACTGAAAAGTATTTACACATCAGCTTAAGCCTAGTACGCAGATCGCGCTAAATTTTATCTCCCAAACAAAATTCTCCAAAATTTAGCCAAACTAAAATTATGTCAAGCATTTTAGCCGAAAGGTACGCTGCTCCAGCTAAAAAATCAAAATTTCTCTTCGAACTGTACATATGTAACTTATCTGTCAAAATTGTCTGGCACATTTATTCTCGAGCTAAATTTCAATTTCAACTTGAAATGGAATAATATTTGAATGATATTTAGAAGAATATTTGGTGACGGGAGTCTTACAAGATTTTCCACAACGAAAATCACTCATAATTCATACGAGTAATACTCATTCGTTCTCATTCATAATTCTTAAAAAATCATACTTTAAACCAAAATCTTTTAAATCTTTGAAAAAATTTAATTTGGAGAACAGCTGTTTTCTGTAACATATTCTCCACAAAGTTCTTATGTTAAAATTTAGCTTGGATTTTAGCTGATATTTGGAGAAAAATGTGGGAGATAAAATTTAGCGCGATCTGCGTACTAGGCTTAAAGTAACAAATAACAGAGTGACTTATAAAATATCAGTTATAAGTTATAAGTCATAATTGATGTGATACGCAGACTCAGGCAAGGCATAGCGAAGATCGTTGCTACCTGCAACGGATACTGGCCACTGGAAGAGCTGGCGGCGAAACTAGACATTCCCCACAATATACGCTGTCGTAGGTTTGGGAACTAGCAGGAATAGGAAACACACATCCATTTCCTCTAGAAATGGCCAAAATTAGGGGACCGTCAATTGGAAGAGCATTTTTGACGATATTGATGAACCTTCGGAAATGAAAATAAAACATTCGATTTCCTTTCACCGTCCTCCTTTTCGGATTCTGGTACACAGTAGCCTTGTTATAACTTGATCGGATTTTTTGGCACTTCAGCCTGCCTAGTTTGTGTTTGTGGAGTTATCAGATTCCTGATGATAAAACATATGTCACACCAAAACCATAAGACAAACTACTTTGAATTTAGTCCAAACTGGGCAATTCCGTGCGGATATGTCAAACACCCCCATATCAATTCTATCCACATGTTCAAACGAGCGGGGCCTGAGCAAATAGATCTCGCTCCGAACCGGACCTGTGCGCTCCGATCTATTTAAGGGACACAATTAAGCAGTAAACTGTCATTGTGTGAAAATAACAGCGCTCAGTGTTTTGCTCGATCTGTGAAGGCAAAAATATATTTAAAAAGATGAGATACCTATATTTATGAATTTGTTGGAGAGATTTATTGAGGAATATGCCCCGTAAATAGGATCGAATCTTTTCAATTAGTTTTCACCATGATAACATGTTTATGAAAAAAATTTCAATTTTCCATCTGAATTTCAGGTTTCACAAATGGAATGAACAAAACCAAAAACACAATTTGTTCGTTTGGTAACCCGGATCGAAAAGTTCCGGAAGGTTCTCCCGGACTACCAAACGAAAACGCTATAAGTTGGGGTGCGATATATATTTTCAAACCCGTCTTTCTTATTACAGCACTCCCAAACAAATTTGCCCATTGAACTTTAAAATTTATATTAAAAGCTCAAGTGACCTCAACTCCAAGGTGCGTTTCGCCCAGGTACGACAGTGGGCTCATCAGTTAGATGCTGCCGTACCCTTCTAAGACGCAAATATTGGTCGATGTTTACCGACTCTAATAAAATTTACAGCTTTAATAGACTGTGAATTTTATTTTTCTAGGGGAATTTGATTAAATTAAATTAAATTAAACAGAAATAATTTTCTATCTTCAATGATTTAAAATTTATATACATAGAAAAATATAATTTAAAATTTTAAAACTAAAATACATACTCATCCTCCCAAGGACAAACAGTTTTATGATTGGCATCACTTTCTGGCTTAGCATGTGCACCAGCAACATTATCAGGACCAGTCTTGTCAACGGACTTCCGAGTTTCCGAACTGTGCTTCTTTCGCTTTTTCTTTAATTCCTCGGTCTCTGGCTTTTTTATTGGTTGTTCAATTTCATCTTCAACTGGATCAATATCGATTTCAGCAAGAGGTGCTAAGGAGGGCGCAGGTGTTGGAGCTGGCGCCACACAACCAGGAGTTATTACATCGTCAATATCATAGTCATACGACTCAGTTCGGCCCTCAAATTGAAGTCCTTCATGGTATTCATCGGTTGTTGGTGAAAGCTCTTCGTGGAGAAGAGCTTCTTCTTCGCACATTTCCTCGTCTCTAGGGTCTACCGGAGAAAGTTCAAGATCCGGATGAATTTTTGTATTTTTAACAATGCAAAGTGCTGTGTTTTGTGTTGCACTTGAAGGAAGTTCTATTGGTATATCAGCCTCAATCGGATCAAGGCATGTTATTAAATTTACTGCTTCAGTCTCCGTTTTCATTGGAATCGAAGTATCTTGTTCTTTATAATCTATTAAACTTTCAACTTGGATTGATGGAGCCTTTGTAAGGCTACTAGAGGTGTTGGCTATTGGTAATTTAGTATCGTTAGCTGGCCAATTACTTGAATTGGACTTAGCAATCTTACAATTATTCGTTGCACTTTTGATTTCATCTAATGCCATTTTTGACTTGCTGGCAGGAATGTCAACTTCCTCTTCAATTTCAGCTTGCAGAGGATTGTTTATTTCAGGCGTTGGTATATCAAATTTTATATCGCTCTTATCAAGCGATTCAGGTATCTCAACAGAAGTAGAAGCGAGATTTTGTGTTTCGGAATTAGTTTCCATTTGTATCAACTCAATTTGTACTTCAGTTTGTACGTCGGCTGTATCTTTAGTTTCATCATCAGGATTGTCATCAGGCGTTATTTTTTGTTCATCATCTATTGCATCTGGCGAAATAATTGTTTCAACAGATGGTAGAATAGTCTCCGATTCGATAGGTTTCTCTAGAACAACAGATACATTTTCACTGTCGATGTTTATGGTTGATTTTTTCAAATCTTCACAAGAAGAAAGAAATGACACATCTTCGGTATAAATTGGAACATTGAGAGATGTTGCTTTCATAGATCTGGCATACTCCGAAATTCTATATTAAAAAAAGATAAAATATTAAAATGTGGGTTAAAAAAAAAAACAATCATTTAAATATTTGTTTTGAATAAAAAGTTCAAAAAAAAAAAACTATTCTAGGTATAATTCAGGTAAAAAAAATGAAACTATTGATGCAAAATTCGATAGATAATTTTACGATTTTTCTTTAAAAAATTAATTTTCTCGCATGATATATTTCTTTTGGTACTCCTTGGCATAACGCTTAGTGCTTGGACTGTCATACAAAAGTTCTTGGGTTTGATTCTCAGCCGCTGCGAAAAAGGATTTTCAGGGATGTACTGCTTCTTGCGAGGAATTGACAACTCTAAAAGTATCTCTTGTCATGAGAATGAGATTTAGAATCGTCATAAAATTTTACGTCCCCTTCATTCTTGGTAGCAAGCACGCAGGAATGGTTGAGAGTTGTAAGTCACTAGGTTTAGGCTCTCTACGAGCCTTTATAACCTCATGTTTTTTTTATATTTCTCGCAAGGTCGTTTTTTCTTATGATATATTTATATTTTTTACATGATAGTTTTCTCGTATGATATTTATCTAGCATGAAATTTTTTCGCATCATAACTTTATCGCATAATATTTTTTCGCATGTTATATTTCTTGAATGATAATTTTGTCATATGATAGTTTTCTCGCAATATAGTTTTCTTGCATGATAGTCTTATGATAGTTATCTCGTATGATAATTTTCTCGTAGATGGTATGGACTACCAAATGAAGAACCCTTTTCCTTTTATTTAAGCTTGTTATGAGTCACTTACCGACTTTCGTGATTAAAAATCCATCAACAATATCTTGGATAATTTAAGTGACAGAATGCGGTACTGCGAACCCTACCGAGGGAATTAATGGGAATATTTGCCTCTTGCTAATAAAGCCATAATACATGTACAAAATTTGTATTTGTTCATTTTAATTGCATTTTTAAAAAGAAACTTGTCTTTGATCCACCCTTTACAAGTTCTTAGCAGTTCAGGGATGATTTCCTCGCAACCCATAAGTAAATCCAAAGACTCGACTAGTGAAACGTTCTAATTTCCGGCAGTAGTTTTCAGAAACGAAGGACTACAATACTCCGTTTATAGAACTTATACAAAATAAAAATTTCACAGAATTAGGACAGTATGTTTTGAGTTATCGTGGCAGATTGTTAGAAAAAACAGTTTGATTAAACGCGTTCGAAAACGTATGCTGATAAGTAAATTCTAAAGCGATAGAGGCAATTTAAAAAAAATAAAATTAAAAATTAGTCAATAACTTTGCTGCAAACTTCATTAAATCTTTTTATGTTTTTCTTTATGATAATACAAATAAATATACATCTTACCTTGGTGTCAAGGTCACCGAAGCTCTTCGTTGTTCGGTAAAATTAGGCATTAATCGTTTTGAGCTGCTTTCACAACTATCCACAGTATTTTGTCTAAGACCACAGGATCTTCTCATTCGATCGGAAACATCAGATATATCAGATGAAGTACTTAAAGAAATTAAATAAATTAGAACCGTCTTGATCCATGTGATAAATGTCTACATACCTTGGTAGTCTTTTGGAGGTCGTTTGTGTGATTTGTGCTTCTTCCTGTTCCCATGGGCAAACCGAAAGCTGTACAGTAGCAGAAGGATCTTGGATGGGTTCGGCTTCATCCCATGGACATATGGCACTGGCTGACTCCATTGTTGTTTCTAATTTATCCACAGGTGCCTTGGAACCGTCCCTTCGGAGCAAATGAAAAAATATGTACTTATGTATAATATTGTAATAGAAAAAAGAAACCTGGACCCTATAAGACTTATTTCTTCTTGCATTGTAAGAAAATTGCAATCACGAGCAAAAGTTTTTTTTTGTTTAAATTAAGTTGGTCACTTAAAACATAAAAATGATTATCTGCTAATGGTATTTAAGTTATAAAAAAGCTTAAGTTTTCTGTCAGACAAAATTCCTTTAAGAAACTATAGGGATCAACTAATTGTCAAGAATACCCGAGGACTTTATTTGAAAATCTTAACTTTTTATAGACACATTGAATAAAATGACTGTACTTGTATATTTGCTTAACTGTAACAAGACAGAGATTTTTCATCCTTTGCGAACATTTTAAAAATACATACATACATAGTATATTGTGTATAAAGTTTCAATAATTAATGTCTTTTAATATTCAAAAAAATAGAACACAGAATAAGACCCTTCACAAGAATAAGGGCACTTGAGCCGTTTAAAAGTGTCATTCAATGTCAAAAGTATTACTTGATAAGTCAACATCTACCTTATGCCACTCAAGCCAATGTGTATAAATAATTACAACATCACTACCACTTAACTTAAAAATGATGAAGGACTTGGGGGGTATGATAAGCAGATAAGCATAAGAAACTATGTCATAAAATAAAATCAAACATACCTGTAGGCAATCTCACACAAATTACTTTGACTATGCGAATGGGGAACTTTATTGCCTGCATCCTTGATTCCTATAACCGCTAATTCATGTACCGAACCCGAAAGACTTCGGTCGCTACCACGACGACGTGTTAAATGTCCGGGCAGTGGGACTGGAGCACTTACAGTCGCCGAAGTTCCACTCGTATGTGATTGGGTAGATAGAGTTGCAGCATTCACAGCCATTTTCTTTTTCACTCCAACTCCGCCAAAGTTGAAAAATCTCTTTTTATGCAACGGCTGTATACCAGTGGCTAAAAGATTTTTATAATGTTCCGATCGAATAAAACGAGGATAGCAATCCTTCTTCAGCAACAGCATATAAATGTGTTCAGCAGCTGCGTCAAAAGTAAAACGGGAAGGATTTTTTAAGCCTTTTTGAACTATTTCCATGGTCTTTCCATCGATGTTAATCTCACACGGTGCTCCAGGCTTCAAAAATTCCCTTTAATGAAATGTAAATTATAAAAAAAAAAGATTATAAAAAAGTTTCATGGCTGTTACAAAAATATGTCACAACTTTAAATTTAGATCCCTATTTTACCTACAATGAAAATTTAGATCTTAGAATAAGGATACATAAGACTTATTCTGCATCCATCAGACTCAAGTACATAATAACATTATTTTTTAGAAAAATTGCAGAAATAAACTTTGTCAGCTTAGTATTATTTATTATTTATAAAAATGTCAAAAATCAACTACATTACTAACAATACAATGTGGTTTTCTATTGGAAAAGTACATATCAATCTATTTTAGATCTAGATCTGTCAGAATTTCATAATTTGACATTCTATTGGGCAAATAAATTGATTAGTTTTGCAAATATAAATTTTTCAACGGATTTACCAATGTCATGACAGTTTTCAGCTGTCAATTTGCAACAGTGATTTTAGATTTTTTTTCTAGTCAACAATAAGAAAAATAAAGAATCTCTTTACTTAACAGTAAGTCCGAAAGTGTCATCGAGAGCAAATTGGTGGGCATTCCTAAAATCGTGGGTTGAGTTGTTGTAGGAGAGGAATGCTACTAGCTATTTCATAGAGTATATTTTGTTAAAGAAACTATAAAATAACGAGAGCCCAATCATTTTAAAAGCTGTTCTCTGAATACTATCCAAAAGACCCAAGTGAGTCGAAGGAGCACCAGCTCAGAGTTATACTGATTTAGTTGAAGTTATACATCCGAAGGACAGGAGTTTGAATCTTGAAACGAATTTGAAAAGTAGTATTGCCATCAAAACAATTTAATGGATTAGAAGTTTGTGATTAAAGGTCATTAATGAAAATGAGAAAACGGTCTATCAGTGCTACTTGTATACACCGGTTCCAAAGGTAATTTATGATTCGATAAGAGAACATAATGCTAAACTATTTCAAATTTCAAATATTTTTGAAATAAACCTAATTTTTCCAAAATAATGTTTAGATTTGTGCCATTGATCGGTGAGATGTACCATCAGATCACCATTAGAGTGGATCTATTGCTACGAAAATGCTTCGTGACTAAATAATAATAAAAAGTAAAAAATCCTTCCAAATGATTTTTGGCATTGCCAAATAAATACAAATTGCAATTGCCAGAAATATGAGTTTCCGAGTTCATGAAACTCATCTTAATCAGGTAAAGAAGCCTGTGAACTTTAATTTTGAAAATAAGAAGAAAAAAACTTCTACAGTCGTTTTAGCCAAAAGCCTTAGAATTTCTACACTTATTATAATAATTTTGTATTTAAATAATATGAGATTAAAATACAATGTAGTATAAAAAATAGAACAATGGAAATAATATACATACATACATATTCTTTTTATTTATTTATAATAAAAGTAAAAAGCATATTTGCAAATACAAAATTAATTATTTTTGAATAAGCTTTTGTACTTTAAAGCATAAAATAAGAACTTTTTTCAAAGTTAAGACATTTGATAAGTAGTTTGTTTGATAATATAAAAGTTGATTCGAGCAAGATTTGAAAAAAACCTAGAGCGTGTAGATTTAGCATAGACAAGAAAAATCGTAAAACGGCCTTTTTCTACAAAAAAAATGACTAAAAATAGAAAAAAAAATTATAAACAACGCTAACACATACAATTCCATGCAATACCTTTTTGTAAAGCCAGAAATCTCTTCCTTTAGTTCATTTTTAATAAAGTTTTAGTGAAGGATTTTAAAAAAATTAATTTTCAAACAAAAAAAATTCGGAAAAAAATTTAAACAAAACTTTACGTAAGTAAATCATCATGGTATGTATTAAGCATACAATACTCTGTTCAACAAAAATTGTCGGTACAGGCCTTATGGGAGAGCTTTTTCCAAAGCAGTGGCGCCTGACGCACCCTCACTACACTACGTTGGGAAAAATGCCACTTAAAAAAGAGCAAGCCACTGACTTTCCTTAAAGAATAATTGTTGCTGTAATTCTTCGCAAAAAGTTGTACACCCCAACGCGACCGTTGTATCCCACTACTGAAGTCAAGGGATACTGTCAAGTCAATACGATCGTGCGCTTGTTATATACATACATGAAAACGGAGTTACCATTATCATTCTAAATTACAAGCAAGAAGCTTATTTAGTGGATTTTATCAAGGAGCTTTTGGGATTTGAAGCTGTTGAGAACAAATTTTATCAAGTTTTTGGCGATTTATAATGTAAACTAGGGAAACCCTGTGAGAGCTTTAAAAGGCGACACACTTATGCAAGCTAATGAAACCAGAGTGAGAGGCAAACGTCCTATCTTCCCTGTACTGACAATTTTTGTTGAAAAGAGTATAGATTAGTTGTTTTTTACTTAACTACGCACATCAAAATAAATTTGACATGCCATTTTTTTAATATGGCGGCAGCGGCGATATACATATCTATCAATATAAAAAAACGCAATTATTTTTAACTGAAGTACAAAATATGTGGTACCTCTATACCAATAAAAGGCAAGGAATTTGTATTAAAAAAACTATTTTCAAATTAAATGTCAAATTGGTAACCACATCACGATGTAAAACTATTCTCGAGAAGAATTAGTGGAAATGCACTTCTGCTACGGTTTAGCAGATGTTCGAGATCGTGAAGCCCAAAGACTTTACGCTGAAAGATATCCCAATAGGAGGTGTTCAAGTCATAAAATTTTTTTCAAGAATCCACCGACGTATCCCATACAATTTCTTGCTTGTCTTAAAAAAAAACAAAAAAACATACTTAAAAAAGTTAGGATGGAGGTTTTTAAGAGTTCAATTGGAACTCCATACTTAAGGGTTTCCTGCAATTCAGGCATTGAAATTCGAATATCCAGTTAGGTTATTTACACTTCAGGCAGGACATAATGAAAAGAAGATAGCATATGTGAATGGATGAACAATCTGCCAGAGAGCCAAACCGTGTAGGGTTTGCAACTTCCCAAGATTCCGAATTTGCACCAGAATGACTTTAAGGCTAAGCGCGCACATTAAATTTTTAGTTGCACAACTGTTTGGTTGCTTATAGAAAACAGATGAACTATTTGGTGGTTGAATGTTGGCGCAGTTACATATAATTATATGTTACACAAAATAGCAAACTCATTTTAGGCAATCGTTTAGTTTGTGTCAAAACACAAACTTTTTAGTTGCTCGAACCAAGCAGTTGCGCAACTAAACATTGAATATGCGCGCCTAGCCTATGTCTTTACAAGCTATCAAAGTCTTGAAACGCTGTCCAATCTCTTTTATTAAATTTATTAAAGAAAATAGGGAACCGGTTTTTCGAAAAAGATTCAGAAATGAAAAGAGTTTTTCCTGAACAGTTGACAATCCCAATCATACAATTTAGTACCAAAATATTAAACAGTCTAGTGTTAAGGTATAAGCATATTACTTCTTAACAATTTGCTAAATTTAGTAGTTTACTTATTCTTCCTTAATTTTAAATATTTTGCAACCAGTATCGTAAGGCTATTTTTTTTTTCATTTACTGAATCGCACTTTGTTGAAAAGTTGCAACTACTGATTACTGAGGTAAACATTTGGGTGTTGCTTTAACCGAGTTATTATGTATTTTTATCAAGGGCGTACTGTAGTTACTATATGACATGTTACATTTTCGTAAAACAATCGAACTAGAGATTTTGATCAGACTTGATAATTCTTTGATAGGAAAGACCAAAAAAGTGGGTCTCGCAATTTTGTTTGAATGTCTGTCTGTTCGCTCACAGACCAAAAAAAACGGTACCTGCGATACAAATTTATTTTTTTCAAGAACAGTATCACGCCAATAAGCACGAATTTGTATACATTTTTTTCTGTTTCGTTTAGTTTGTACGATATATGTTACATATTATATGATTCAATAAAATTTAAATTAAGGCATTACTGACAGTACCTACAATAGAACTTTTTTTTTTGTTTTTTAACTTTATCGCTATAGCCAAAACGGATCTTAATGAAATATACACTATATGAGTTATTTTAGCCTTTTAAAAAGTGAATTTCATGCCTCTGACACTTCTCTAATAATATTCATTTTTAAAATACTAGGTCTATAAAACTGCTCTTATGTTTTAGACATTTAAAATGCTGATTTTAATTAAAAAATCCTGCATATCAAAATCAAACTTACTCATAGATTTCGGTGACTTTTTTAGAAACTTGTGAATGAGCCGACCGCCTGAGACGATTAACAGCTATCCAAAAACGTATATTCTCATGAGAGTATTCTTTCTCAAGAAATGCAGTGAATTCATGCAGGCCAGTTGGATCTGAAACGAGTTCTTCAATAGAAATAGCCCAGCGACGCACTCGTTTCTCTGTTGGAATGTCGACAATTGTGTTGTTAAGCTGCCAAAATGTTATGTCTTCAGACACCCATGGATTCGAGGGAAGAACTGGTTGCAAAAAGAAATCATAATCTGCAAATGTCTCAGAATAGCTGACCAAACTTTCACAAGCTTGTGACATTTTCATTCGCGTGCGGGTAAGGGACTTTTGAAAATAGTCTACTTCGCGCTGAAGATCTTCGACGGTTTTTTTCTTAGATTTTAATCCTTGTCGATCGCGCGATGGCACTGGACAAGGTTCCAAAGGTGTAAATTGGCCGGGTGGTGGACGGTGGACACGCCAATAAGCACGCTCCTTTAAACAAACACCAAAACGAACATTAGATATTTATCAAATGGGAAAGCTTTTGATTGTATATTTACCTGTGAATCTCCAACAATTTTGTCACCTTTTTTTCGTTCTTTTGCCAATCGAACCTGTTCATCAGCTTGCATCGAAATAAAATCCCATTTGCCTTTGAGATTTTTATGCAAACTGGCCAGAGCTTCGCTTTCATAATCCTCCAAGGCGTGTCGTTGTTTATTGCGCAGAGATCGTTTTGCCAAGTAGATAGCATACTCTACATTATCAGGTGCTTTATGTTGCCATGGCCAATAGTATGGAGTTTGGAACCTATAGAGTGATGAGTCGTCTTTAACAACAAGAGTTTTTGTGTCGTTGACGGGAAAAAAATAGCCGTGCAGACACAATTGATTTGCAATATTAAGTGCTTCGGATTCTTCAATCATCAAACGATCCATTAGCCATTCAATCAAATCGTATCCTTTAAAGTTTAAATTAAAGTTCATATGTGTACGTTTAAAATCTATAGGAATAAAATAAATAAAATTAATAAAAACCAACCCATAAATGCATAGGGAATAGATGTCAAAAACATTTTCTGTTGTCGCACTGGAACTCCGTGCTCCGGATCTTGCATTTCTCGCACCAAAGATTCCATCTAATTAAAAAAAAAAAACAGAAGAGAGTAAGTGGAGTTATTTATGTGGTTGTCCATTTTGTTTTCATCAAAAGACTTTTAGTTCTAAATCAGTGACATATCTTGGGCAATAATATTTTTTTTTGTACATTATGAGGATGAGACATTCTTGAATTGGTTCTTGATGGCCGGTGTTGTTGGAACGGTGTACTCTGACAGACTAAGCTTAGTTATCTCATTTTGTCTTCCTTAACACTGCCTTTCATAATTGTATCGTTATTTTTATAGAGGAAAATAGCACCCGTGGCTTATAGAACACCCATCGAGCGCAACTTCATACGTACTGTTAAGCTCAGAGATTCTTTTTTTAGCCACACTACAGGAATGTGATCACTTAGCCTCTCTCATAGTGTGACATAAATTTTAGTTCTGAATAGGAATTGTTCTCAATGGAATGAAAAATTTTATCCCTTACAGGACTAAAGGAGTAAGTTCCAATTAGAGTTCATGATACGACTGTAGCTGTAAAGGGGTTATCAGGTTAACAAAGTTGAGATCCACTGAGGAAAGCCCGAAAAAGAAAAGATAAGCTAGGAGTACCTGCAATGCATAGTTCGGAGAACAAAATTCTTATATGACGAAAATCTTCGGAAAACAATACTAAAATGGCCCCAAAAGTAGTAACAACTTTTGGTAATTTGTAAAAAAATATAAGAAACTCTTCTAAATCATCGGTTCCAACAATAGTTCACGATAATACTCCTTTATTCAGAGTTATGACTACTTCTGTACTTGAAACCGAAAATGGTTCTATGGGAAAAATCTTCTTTAGCACTCGTCTCAAGTCTCAAGAGTTCTTAAAGATTTTGAAATACACAAATTCGCTGGTCCATATTGAATATGCTCTTTAGTTCTGAAGAGGAGTTCTTCTATGCTGGCAGACCCATTGCGTAAGCTCTTTTTTCTGCCCTACTCTTTGGGTCTCTTTAAGTGTAGATGGAAAACGGCATTTGTCCAGCCGATCCCCAGAAAAGGTGAATCTTCCTCCCCCTCCAATTACCAACTTATTTGCACTTACGTCCCTTCTATTCAAGAACATGGAAATGCTAATCAACAATCAGTTAAAAAATATCTTGAAGTCGAAAGGTCAGTTAGGCTTTCGTATAGCAATACTCCACTGGCTATCAGATGGCATATCTCACAGAAAAGTGGAATCACTTTTAACATCATTTTGGAGAAACAAGGGTAATTGTACTTTATATTTATAAAATATTTGATAGAATTTTGGCACGAAGCTCTTCTATCGAAAATGTGTACATATGATTTTCATATTCGTTTCCAGATTCACACATACAACTCTGTTCTTCGGTTAGGGAATTAAAACGATAATTTATGCTTACATCATTAGATTCCGATCTAGAGAGCATGATACAATGTGGTATTAAGAACTGTGTGAAGATTAATGTTTCAAAAATACAAAGCAAATTCGGCCAAGTGACATATACCACCCATGAAAAGCTTGAAAAGCTTTTTAAAGTCGGTATGTGTGTTAATGACCATCTCTTATGGAATGATCATATATTCGACGTTGCCAAAAAATCTGCTACATGCCTAGCTCTCTCATGTCTGGGCTGGTACCCCCATTACTAATTTGAACCTGTTGGATGGAACCCATAACAGAAGAAAATTATAGGGGACAGATCCATTATGGAAACTCTCATTATTGTTATTTACAATGTTTCAAGGCCAATGTGCATCGACATCTCCCGTTATATCCTCTCCACTTAACCTAAACGCTCTGTATTACACCATAACATACTAAATTTAGTCATAACCCCTTGAGTGTTTGGAAACTATAAGAAAACATAAAGTGGAACATGTTGCGATAAGAGAAGCTTTAAATTGGCTTTAAGAAAACTTGATACCAAAAACGGATATCCGCATACTCTCAAACCGTCAAATGCTATTAAATTTCTAAAATTTGCCTCTACAAACTCTAAAAGCCTTATTTACTAACTCGTTTTAGCGACGGAGTAAAGTTACTTCGACTTTACAACGCCTCTAATGCTGAAAACCTTATTTATAATGAAAATGCACGAGGAATAGCGGTGGAATAAGCTAAAACTTGTTCATAGGAGGTTTAAGGCCGTTTTAGTATCTAAATGTCATTTTGAGATGACATCTTGTGAAATTTACAAAAAGGAGTGTAAGCAATTTTTTTTCGTTTCTTACTAAGACAAAAAGGATAGATATTTTACAATAATAAATTATTTATATTTTCCAAACGCTCTAACAGTTGTACGGTATTGGGAACGCAATGTGGTTGGTACATTCATTTATTGGATTTAAACTTTATACAATCCAATTTTAAATATATCCAATTTCGAATATGCATACAATGATAATAAAATGAATAATAATGGAAATCAGCTGGGGTTTGCTTTACGTGAATAATAACCAGAGTTTTAGATGGTGACTTTTTACTTTTTTCCCAGTATATTTGACATAAGGAAGGCGTAGCTAAAACGGATAAGAAAATATATTATAAATAAGGATTTGTTTGACGTGGCGTACACCCGAAGTAAGTGCTTCGGCTCGGTTTAAATATTCCGAGGTTGAACCCAGTATTAGTGAAAAATAATAAATAAGGCTGTAAGGGTACAAACTGAGTGGAGTGCATTGGTATCACTTTACTTCAATTGAAGTAGATCTACTTCTTTTTTTTTTAAAACATTTTAAAATCTACTTCCTGCTCGCACCAGCAGCAAAATACTGAAATCTACTTCATTTTGAAAATCTCTGTTTCAACCTACTTCAATTTTACAAAATAAAGCCAAAATCTACTTCTTTTTCTCTATTTCACTTTAAGTAGTAGTATGTAGCCCCATAATTACCATAAAATAAAAAAAACGTCAATACAGTACAAATACACAAATAAGTAATTGTATACGAAATTTCTTTAAAATTAAAAGAAATGTATTGACAGTTTTAAATATTTATAATAATATACATTTAAGGAAAAAAAATTTGCATGCATTATTTTTTCTAAAAGCAAGTAAAAAGTCACTTTGAAATCTACTTCGATTTTTCTCAATATACTTCACTTTTTTCTTTAAATCTACTTCGACTTTTTTTCCGGAAGTGTTAACGCTGGTGGAGTGTAGAGAAATGCTGCGAAATTCATCAGAGAAAAGAGCATGAGAGCAGAGCAAGAATGAAACCTAGCCAGAGTGAGGATCCTAATAATTTGAATCTCTACTCAACAGAATACCAAACAGCAGTGAAGGAATTCATATAATGCCATGAAAACGATAATTTACTTGACAAAATTTCATACAAGTTGACAAATAAGTGGCAAAACTTCATCTTTAACTCAATCCTACCTAAAGAACGTCTTTCAGTAACCTTTAGTAACTTTAAATATAAGCAGTTTTGTAATTTCAAAGACTTCAATACCTTGTCTGGTTAAAAATTGCAACGATGAGAGATGTTTGAAATCACCGCTTTGCTCTCTTGTTGATTTATTGCTCCATATTCGAAGGACGCTGGTTTGTTTTTTCCGCTTTGCTCTTTTCTTATTGCATTTTCTCACTCTCAGCTCTACTCTGTTTGTACCTTAAAACTGCCAAAAACTGCCGATCTACTCTTATTGAAATGGCACAGCAGTCCAACATTCAGCTTTGCTGGGTGCTGATATATTTCAGAAGTGGTCTAAGTGTGTCGGTTCTTTATTGGAAACATATAGGAGTACATGTATATTTTCTACAGGTTCAGAATAAACTTATGCGACAAAGCTAAAACTTCTTCTTCTTATCAAAATACAAAAAAAATAATCTTTTGTATTTTTCAAAATAACTGACAGTCCTGAGTATAACAAACTCTTTTTGTTTTAGAACTATAGCAGAATTATATAAGCAGGAACCACATAGGGGTATTTGACCCAAAAAGGTGATCAAAATTATTTGTTGGTATTTTTAAATGAAAAAGGTTCTTAAAAAGTGTAATTAATAAATACAAAAATTATACTTTCCATATTTTATAAATATTTTCATAAGTTTTGCTATCAGGTTTCCTATCTGTGTGAATGTTTTGTTCTATAGTTTGTTTTGTTGCTCCGATAGTTTTGTAACTTGTTGATTTGGTTATAGTATATTATAGTATAGTAATATCAATAAGTTAATTGCACTTTGAAGTGAAACATCGATTGTAAATAAAGCGAGACGGAATAGCAAAGTTTTTTAACAATTTTGATTATCATTAGGAAGCAATAAATAAAATAACGTGGAAATTAGCAATTATTTTGTTTTTTTTTTTTTTTATTTTAATGGAAGTCTATTATTGATAAGGATGGAAAACGATAAATTATAACTAAATAACCAGTAGCGTATTTCAGAACATTTGCCTTAAATATTTTAGCAATAAGTGCCATAAAAAATTTAAAAGTAAATTCATAATTCAATATTTAAAATAATAAAATTCAGATACAAAATCACAGAGTTATAAAAAAAAGCATAATTTGAATCAAATTACTCAGGTGAAGCAACATTTTCCAAGAAATTATTTTCCTTTTTATCCTCTTCTAAGTCAATTGGCAAAATAAATTTTAAGGCCTCTTCAGA
Organism: Chrysotoxum bicinctum; assembly: GCA_911387755.1. Classification (NCBI taxonomy): domain Eukaryota; kingdom Metazoa; phylum Arthropoda; class Insecta; order Diptera; family Syrphidae; genus Chrysotoxum; species Chrysotoxum bicinctum. The sequence goes on from OU426989.1 coordinate 99,634,490, forward strand.
AAATGGTATTTTGTGTCTAGTTTCCCTTGGACGCAAACAAGAAAGAAAAGGGTCCGAGGTCAATAAAAGCCTATTCAAGACATCTGTGTTGCAAGACTTTCTTGAAAACTTTCTCGCAAAATCCTGTCTGTATAGGTGAAAGTGCTTGTTTTGGGCCTCGGTGGCTTCTTCCGAAAGTTGACCGATCGGAACTATTGCGTGCTTTATAATTGTTGGTCCGTGTGTTTAAACTTTATGCAAAGTGGGTGTCATTGGGTACCACTCATAGAGCTGCACAAAGTTTTGCTATCTCTTTACAGAACAAAGCGAACATATTTAGTTCTATTCTGTGACCACTCGAAATAACTTCTAAGACTGTCTTAAGATTTTTTATGAGCACTAAATCTACTCCGGTACAATTTGCATCTGTTTCTGGGTCGGAAAAAAACCTTCTAGACTTATTACCGTCATTTGTGTTTCCGAACCCAGCTTTCCGAAAGTCTGCTAACAGTCCCATTTGTTTTTTTAATTCTTTTTGAATACGGTTTTTATTTTCTCTAACGACCTGTTTTTCAGTATCCGATCTCACTTGCCACTTTTTGATTGCCGATTGGTATGCTAAGTGCAAGATAGATTCAAAGAATCTTACCCTAGCGTGCAATATAGATACCTAACCCAAATTTAAAAGTTTCTGGATTTTCTTCCTGCCTCAATTCCAATGAATTAAATTACTTTGATGTCGCTTTGCAAATATAACAACGCATTGTAGACAAATTGTCTGTAGCCGCGTTGCATACTTTGGCGTCATTCAGTCATTTATGGTAGGCAATAACGTATGTTTAACTTTCAAGACACAATTGAAGCGCTGAAAGGATGAAGGTCTTAAATGACATTTTTTGAAATTTGGCTTTTTTCTTACAAATGAAAGTCTTATATGGAAACTTAAATTTCTGACAAATCTGTACTCTTCTATCGCCTATAGATTCATATTTAGCCAAAAATGAAGGTGTTATATGCAACCGCTTTGGTAAAAAAAAAGTTATAGTAAATAAACTTTAAATGCTTGTAACTCAAATGTTTAAAAATGTCGCTTAACACCTTCATCCTTTCAGCGCTTCAATTGTTAATGGGAACTTCTGTTTTTGATAGTTTTTTGACTTGGGTTTCAATGTATCTAAATTCATCTTTTGTGATGTCATTTGATTCTTTCAAAAACCTGATCGGGATAGGTCTACAGAATCGTGGACTAGATGGTTCAGGGTTCTGCCACATCACTCTTTGTTTGTTGAGCTTGTTCTAAATGTCTTCTTTCTTCATCAGGTATATGAAGCTCAAGTATTTGTAACATTAAATGATGTTAGATCAGGGTAGCATTCTAATTTAGCTTTTTGTAACACTGAGTAGCAAGGATAAAGTTTAAGGCTTGCACTTCTAATTGTGTTATATTGTTTTCTCGAAAGATCAGCTTCAACAAATATAGATAAGGCTTGAGTTGTAGCTAAAGGTTGAATTGTTTGTTGATCAATATTGGAGATTAAAACTGCTTTGCGAGCTATAGATGCTCTATTGGGAGAATTATATATTTGCGCTTAAACCGAAGAAGCATCATTTTTTCTGCTACCTCGAAGACTCATTTGAGTAGCATACACTAACTCTGCGTCAGACACTTGTTTCCGCAACGCTTTAGTTTTCTGCAGCTTGCTACAATCGCTACATTCTTAAAATTCTTTTGATGGACGTCCTGGCCTTTCTTTGGACCAATTACACCGTTAAGCCATTTTTCATAAGAAACCTATCTTCTTTAAAAGATGCAACTATCCATTTTGCTTTATACTGACTCTTAAAAAAATTAAATTTAAGCTTAAGATCGGCCGTTTTGTCCCTTGGACAATTTGTGATTCTTATAAGTTGATCCTACATATATTCTAGCTTTTCATCGATTGAATTTTTGTTACATTCTTTGATGTACCTATACATAGCTATCTTTTCGGGTTATAAGCCTTTGATTTTGTTCTATTTCTAAAAAAAAGTAAAGTGTACGACTGAGTCGCCCGTGTACGTCCTGTTAAAGCAAATATTTTATATTTTAAGCATTTCTACAAAATCGTCACCCCACAGTATTGGAGTGGCACATATGCATCTTCACCGCTTATGAGTTAGGAATATGCATTTAGAGACAAGATACAAATTTGTCTATCATGCTCTATAATTCTATACGCACCCAAATATCACAATCTTTTTCAATATTTGTAGAATGAGCCTCATATCAAACAAATTTGCACTATTTGGAAGCAAAATCATGAAAAAAATGTAAAAGATGTAAGTAAAACTCTGGTTTATATATTTTTTTTAATTTGTTTACATTAAGGTTTTTACGTATAACTACTCAAACTTTTTGTTATGGTATGGTCGCTCGAATACTAGGGTGATATTATCTGAATGGTCAACAAAGTTAAACTGGTCTGACTGTTTGATCAAGGATAGAACAATTTGTATTAACCAATAAGATATTACAATATAAAAAAGTTACACATACGCCACAGTGACCCGCAGTTAGGACGCAAAAAAAAAAAAATTTAAACAAATTTATAGCTGACTAAACAATTACACCAGTTCACCTTTGTTGACCATTTAATAAATGTCAAAACTTTACATCGATACCTTAATGCGCACATGTGCTATTTTCATTTTTGCTGTTTTTGGCAAACTAAAGTTAAAGTTTTGATACGTGCATAACTCTACTAATGGAGCTCATTTAGCATTGATATTTAAATATGTTATGGCCTGATACCTTTTTAAAATTATAATGACCAAAAATATATAATTCTTTAACAGTTTTCGATTTTATTCATGATAAAATCAAATATGTAAGGACACTTTTGTGCATGATATCAGTTATCAAAATAGGACTTAGAACACAATTTAGTTCTTAAACGGTTAATTTATAACTTACTTTATTATGCGGAAGACATTACTTTTTTACCAAAACGTGTTATAATGAAACAAAAACTATGTATATTATTATTATTTAATAAATAAAAATAATTTAATTTAATTTAATAATTTTTATATTTACTTTTAAGAGTAATTTTATCCCAATTTTTATCAGAAGTAGGGTTAATATCTAAATTGAAATTCTTCCCCAACATTGTTAGGTTTCTTCTGACGATGCAACAAGTATTTCACCTCTTTTGATTTGGCTTTATAAAACCTATATTCGTCCAAAGCTTGGGTATAATTTCCATATTTGGGCAGGTGCACCAATAACCCACAATCCAAGAAAAGCTTGAAAATTAAAGGTGGTAGAAGTATAACAGAAACATTTGAATCGCTCGAGCACCGGCGCAATGTTTCCTGTCTTTCACTATTTTACCGTTACTTTTAAAAACATTGTGCTAGTGAAAAACCTTATTTTACTTCCTCCCCCTAAAAAATTTAACCGTAATACTCGGGCTTCCAGGGAATGTCCATCAGTTTGTACTTGGGCCCAACTTCAGACGTATTGTTAAATTCAGCACTAAACGAATGTGGAATGCTTTACTCGGTCCAATATTTCCTTCGCATTGCAATATTCAGACATTCAAGACCAATGTGTATGTGCATCGGTATCTCCTTTTAAATCCTCTTCAACTTTCCTAAACGCTCATACTGTTCTCAAACATAATAAAGGTACTCGTAGTCAAAATCCCCCTAGTACATGCATAATTTATTCTTTCTCCAGTTGCTGACTTGTTCTTATTCGTCACTTTAATGTTATTTAAAAATCAAGCACCAATAAATTAATTGTACGTTAGATGACTAACAGTGTATTGAAATGGTCTTTTCCTGCTCATTTCGATTAACAATTTGTACTCCATAGGGGAGTTAAACTGTTTTGACTTCCGAGCTCTTTCCATTATTGCATGAATATTAATTCTGTCCGCTTCGAGATAACTATGTTCACTTTCCATGAATTTTAAATCAAGATTTTGCAGATTACTACCTGCGCTATTCACAGCAAAAAACATTGTAGCGAGGACATTTTGATTTCGGTTCTGTCCGCCAAAAGTATCAGCAACAAATAGGTGCTCATTATACAATTTAAAGTTAAATTTTATGATATGAATTTTTTTACGAAACAAGTTTGGAGCTCAACAAAAGGATTCAATCTATTACTGTCATACATCGCCTTTTCCGATTCCAAAAATAAAGTGCACAAAAGTGCTATGTCCAGACGTAGCCCATAATACGAAACATATAATGCGGACATAGCACAAAATGTTGGACAAAGAACAATTGTGCTTTTCCGATAACTCAATAGGGGACATAGAACATTCGCCTCTTTTGCAAATTTAAGCAATTTTAGAGTTTATTTGGACATAGAACTTGAGTGAATATGAAAGTACTGCTTCTCACCTTTCCATTGGTACCAATATCTCAAAACAGCAAAAAATGGACATAGCACATGTATGCATTAAGGTATCGACATATGGGATGCTAAGATTTCGGAGCCATTAAGTAAGTATCGCAAGCGAAAATGGGTAAAGTATGTTTTACCCACTAACCCATGCAGAAAAGAAATTATAAAACAAAATGGCGGAAGTTGGCGGAACTTTTTATTTTCTTACTTTCTTAAATACTGCGAAAATTATGTAGTACTAAGTATTTAGGTACCAAGGGCTACTATATTACTTTTTTTTGTTAATTTTTCTTTTTCAGCTTTCGTAAAAAAACACTTTAAACTCTCAACTAAAATGCTTAATTGAAAAAAATATGCTTTAAATAAAGTTAATACCTTTATATTTAAAGGAAAAAAAAAAACTCTTTAAAATAAAAAAAACACAGGAAATCCACCTTTAAACTAAATCGCACAAAAAAAGTCGATCCGACAAGCACTAACTTTTGACTTAGAATAAAAGTAACGGATCGACATGGCGTGGTAAATATGGTTGTCACATGATGCAGTGCCTATTTATCTATGACATAACGGTTAAACTTTCATGTCATGCTTCATTTTTTATTTTAGACTTTTGATCAGCTTTTTGGTATGTATATCACTATGTGAAACGTTTAGAAATTAAAATTCAAGTTACTCCAAATATAGAAGATCTATACAAAAAATATGATCCTTTTTTAATGCAAACATTTATCACACTCCTTTTTGAGCTTAGATGCTTGTACATAATTTAAAAGAGCTCAAAATTAAATCATACCCTAAATTGTTGCGAACAGTCCATATATTTTTTAACAAAGGGATTCTCAGAGTAATTTCATAAGATTTCATCTTGAAGTTCAAAAATTTTTAGTCTTCAGCTGAAAAACTTATGTTTTTGATATATGTTTTTGTAAAAAATCAGAGTTCCCAAGTATCAAGTGCCCTGCTTAGAATAGGCAATCTATATTTTCCTATAAAACAACAAATCTGTTTGTGATAGAGTGTTTAAATATTGCAGTGATAAAGGACCAATTGTCATCAAAGACTAATTTTATGGTCCTTGGGTGTATTACCTGGTGTTTGTTTTTTTAAGAGTTAAGGATATTTATCTAAGATAAACATGTAATTTAAATGCCTTTTACTTTAGTACAACACTTGAAAATAATAGTTTCACATTTCACAAACAGCTTACAGTGAGGACCGCAGATTAAATGTAATCTATTAATTATAATAGACATAAAGGTTTAAATATAATGTGGGATTGTTCAGCTTCATCAAATTTCAATCACTTTTACTTTCGTACCTAAAAAGCATAGGTTATTAAACAATGGTCTGCATTCTTTGGCTGAACGGGACCTATTTTTAGTCTGTATTTCAACAAGATTATATTTACGTGGTCACGAATTTACCCTATCAGTACAACTTCCTATAACCCTAATTGCATATACATATTGTATATCTTTTGCGCAAACTTAAGGGATTAAGACTATCCTTTAAATGTTTGAGCACGATGCGATGTAAGGAAAGTTGAAGGGGATTTAAAAGGAGGTATTGATGCACATTGCTTTTGAATGACTGAATATCAAAATGGGAAGGAAATATTGGTCGGGTAAAGTATTCCACATTCTTGAAGTGCTACTTAAGAAAGAATTTATGAATTTAACGTTACCTCCGAAGTTGCGCTCGAGGGTAAGGTGGTAGACATTCCCTGAAGCGCGAGTATTACGGTTGAATTGTTTTAGGGGAGCAATGCAACTGGCTATTTATTTGAAAACAAATATATCAGCTTCTTATAGGATTGATCTCCAAATACTTCGTAGGTAGTAGCTCGTATAGTGTGTTCACTCAACACTTTATAGTTCAGTCAGAACTTGACGCTAGCGTTCTGTCTTTACAGCTGTGATGTCTGATCATTTACTATTTTCACAGAAACTCACAAACAAAGAGAATAAAACTATCTTAAAAGTGCCGAAACTGCGCAAAAGCATGGGAACGCAAATTCACAGAAATTCAGAGTACACCGTATTACCTAATGTGTTGTTTGACATTTAGTAGCCTTCGAAAAACTTCAATTTATAATGAACACATGCATTAAGCTTAGATATGTACTACAACATTGGAAATTGAAGACGTCATTTTTATTCTTAAGGAACGTAAGCCACCAACCGAAGTATGTAACATTTTGCTGACAAATATCTTCTTGGTATAAACATCGCAAAAGTTGTTGAAGAGCTTTGCAAGATATAAAAAGACAGAAGACCGAATCCCCAACCAAAATTAGTTTGGATTTAGAAATAAATATTACATGATAGACCAAGTGCATGGAATATCAGTAGTTGGAGAGAAGGCACAAAACAAGCAAGTGTCTTCAACTCTTTTCTAAGATGTTTGCTCAAGCCTTTGACTAGTTTTGGAACTTGAAACTTGAGTAAATTCTGCAAATGGACCTTCTAGACAATACCACGAAATACTGAAGTTCTACGTTTCAGACCCATTCTTTAGAGTACGTACGATCAAAATTACTCGGAACTTAATAATATTTATGTAAGCCCATGTACAACAAGGCAGTGTCTTAAGCTAGCTCTAAACGACGACGAACACGGCCAACTCGTTCGTGCTCGCTATGATTTCCTCGTGTGTGGGCTGGTTCGCGAGCCGCTCGCTGTTGGGGAAAAATTTCTATTTTGTCATGTTCGTTGGCTTCGATGTTCGCCATGTAGGGCCATGTTCGCGAGCAAACCCTTTGTGTGCTGTGAACGTCGCACAGTGGTCTGAGAGCGAAAAAAAGTCTTTGGAAAAAGTCATATCTGGTGTTTCTAGCTCCAAGCAACAAATTATACCAGCGTATGCTCCATACTTTCATCAGTACTAATTTTCAGAACGAACTGGTTAAGCCCATTATTTTTAGAAAAAATGTTTACCTTTATTAAAAAATTAAAATAAAATTAATACATTGACCCAGGTCTGAGAAATTCGATTTTTGCGAAAACAATTATTTCTGCCCGAAAAATTTTTTAACTTTCAACTCAAATTTTTGAAAAATTTCAGTAACTTTTTTACTAATGATTTTTTGTAACCAAATTTTGAGCAAATATTTATAAGATTAGTTTTAACATGTGTGTCAAATTTCAATTAAACAGTTGAACAGTTTAGATCTTACAAATTTGTTTCCGCTCTCGTATACAAACATTAAAACCCTCCAATTTTATAAAAATGTTTTGATCAAATATGTATTAGACTGATTTAAACATGTGTGCCAAATTTCATTTAATACCGTTGAGCAATTCAGATTCAACAGGCTTTTTTCCGCTTTCCCATACAAGCCAAACCACTGTGCGTCGCGTCGCCGAGTTCATATCGCGGATTCTTACTCTGTGAAAAATCAACACGAAATGAATGTTCGCCAAATGTGTTCGCCGTGTAGGGGATAACGCAAACGAACAAGTTCGACGAGCATGTTCGTCGTTTAAGGGTAGCTTTACCAACGTCGTTTTCGAACAGGTAGGTACGTATCAATTACGCCGCTGGCCATAAATCCAGTGGCGATTCCTCGCAGTTAGCAGGTTTATCGCCGCTAAACCAAGAATTTAAATGAACTCAAATAAATAAACGCAACTTTCAAATCATACCTACTTTCCTAAACACAACACAAAACTACCATACAAAAAGTATACCATAGCGTTAAAATTTGCGATACCAAATTCCCTACAATACCAGCGTTGACATAAATACACAAAACTATTTAACCTACCCACATTCCTATTCTCAAATCATATTTCCCTTCACAAACGCAACAAAACTCTCATGCGAGTACAAAAATGTCTTCCTTGTAGCATTTATAGCGCGAAAATTTGCGCTACCAAATTCCCTACAATTTATACAATACAAGAGCGTTTGACTACAACATGTCCTAAGAAAATCCCAGGCAAATAATATGAAAGTGTTAGCGCAAAAACGTGCGATAAAACAACATACATATCAGGTTGAATGGAAGACGAGTAGGTATAGTAAGCACTAAGCAGGTAAATTTTGTGTGTGTTCTCTTTTTTGTTTACTTGTAGTTGTAGGTATGCAGTGTAGAAAGAACAAGGAATGCGTCTGCTTATGTGTGTTGTTATTTTATTGGGATTTAATATCTAACGATATTTAGTTAATCTAACGATATTTAGTAAGATATTAAATCCCAAAAGTTAAGTGCGAAATAAACATAAGGATTTACGCATTTAACATTTATATCGGGTCCTAAGATCTAAGATTAATGATTTTTAATGTAAGTAAATACAGATATTTTTGGTGCTTTCAAGTATCTACGAGAGTGTGATCTTGTTTTTTTTATTTTTATTTGTATCTTAGGGTGGTCCTTATATTGATTTTTTTAATTATGTGTTAATCTGTTTCTTTTTTAAAACGAGGAAACTATATTGAGTTTTTAAATGTATTGACTATTGAGACAATTCGAAACGGCAACGGGTTTTAAAGGTACTTCAATGGTGAAATTATGTGATCAAAGCGGTTCCTTAGCTTTTGAACAGTCATACATGAACAAAAATTAAACAGTCAGATTTTGTTGCTTTTACGTTTGATGAGTCTTCTGACATTCCGTTGTGTTTCGGTGTTACTTTAAAAATAGTGGTCATTTGAATGGAAGTCAAATAAAAGTTGGGAATGTACCTATGTCCCAATGCTAAATTTATCGACTGTTATGCACACGTCTTGAATTTGGTGCTGTCTCAAGGATTAACCAACAAGAGAGTGCAAGATTTTGTTAGTACTTTGAATGGGATTGCAATTGCAACGTTCGCATGCTCTTAAAGAATTTTTCAAAAGAAAAATACCATCGTTAGCAATGACTTCGTGGTGCCTTAGTTCACGACTTGTCAATAGATTCTACTCTTACACCGAAAGCATTCTACAATGAAAGTATAGTTAGTTATTAAAACTTTATTTAAATAAATAAAATAAAATAAAATAAAAGTTAACGATTTCAATTAGCTTAAAGTTGATATGGTTTTGGCTAAGGGCCGTCTACCAGATTGACATTATATTTACTTAAACTATTTTATTACTATTTTGCTTTTATTGTACTTTTTTTTGCCATTTTCTTTTAGTATTTTAATTTAATCGTCCTTTTCAAAAGTTACCTTCTATAATACGATTTCTGTACCTCAGTGCTGCCGTCGCATATTGATACAATACTTCCCAACCAAGACTACCGTTCAGAATACGAAGCGCTTCATTTCTATTCATAAAAGTTTTTCCGAAGTATCTCAAGCGGAACTCTCTTAGAATGGGGCATGTGGCAACGAAATGCTAAACATCTTCTCTTTCCCTTAGGTTACAAAGGTCACACAGAATTGGCAGATCCGGTCGATGTGGAATATAATTCAATTTAATGAGTTTACCTCTAAGCTTAAATATTGTACTTATACCGTTAAGAGGCAGCCGATCAAGGAAGTAGGTATTGTTATTAAGGTTTAAATTGAGTTGACTATAAATCGATCTATGTTGCGACGATTGTGCTTCGGTCATAAATCCATCATATGCACAGCTGTTAATTTCCTCTAATAATTTTCCAAAGAAGCTCCTTAGGTCGGCCGGGTCAATGTCTGTACGGACTGTAAAGCTGAGTCCGCAATTAGTCCCTAGCTCCTCCCACTTTTTGACAAGGTTACCTTTTGAAGAGATAATACTTTTGAGAACCTGTTTAGGTAATCTTCTACTTTTCCTTTCGAGAATATCTACCACCACCATTCCTGAATATCATCATTTTCGACTTATCTAGATTAACGGTCAGATTCCAAAGACCACAGTACTTTTCCAGACGGTTAATCATTCTCTGCATTCCCTCAACAGAATCAGCCAGAAAAACTATATCATCGGCAAAAATGAGACATGGGATCCGCTTTCCTCCATACTCTATTCCTCCTCCTATTGCCTCCACGATATCGTTTATAAATAGAATGAAAAGGAGGGTACTTAGAACACATCCTTGTTTGACTCCCATTCGCGTTTCGAAGTCTTCCGAAATGAATTCACCATCCCATACATACGATACGTTATTCTCATACATAGCTTTCAGTACGTTCACAATCTTGCTTGAAATTCCCATTTTATAAAGCTTATAAAAAAGAGCTTCTCGGGCAATTGAATCGAAAGCGGCACGGAAATCCACGAAGAAAGCATACAGTTTCTTGTGCTTTCTTTTGCACTCGTCCGCAATACTAGTTAAAATAAATAACTGGTCTAGTGTCGAGTGGTTTTTCCTAAAACCAGCTTGATACTCGTTTAGTATATCTTTATCTCTGACCCACTGCGTCAGCCTGTTAAATATCAGTGAACTAAATAACTTAACCGAAGTATTCAAAAAAGAAATACCCCGGTAATTTTCCGGATTGTTGTAGTCACCTTTTTTGTGAAGCGGATAAATTATTGCTCTTTTAAAGCTATCGGGAACGCTTGCTGTCTCAAATATAAAGTTAAATTCTTTCGCCAATGCTGATAAAAATTCGGTCGAACAATTCTTATAAAATTCTGTTGGTATTCGGTCATCTCCTGGGGCTTTTCCTGTTTTAGCACTTTCAATTACTTTAATCACTTCAAAAGATGTAATTTGTGCGTCAAGTAGCTCATCAATGATTAAAGGAGCAGCGTATAGCGGTAGAGGAGAAAATTGATGTGCATTGAGCAGATTCTTAAAATGGTCTCGAAGTTCCACAGCTCCTAAAAATGATCCAATCTTATTTATCCTCCCGTTTATCGTCTTAGCCGCTTTCCAGAATTCTGCAGACGACCTCGCAGTGTTTAAAAGTTCCAAGCTCTCCTGCACATATTGTTTTCTTTTCACAAAACAAATATTCTTAAACTCCTTATTTGATGCTGTATACATATTTTTAAAGACTGGGGCGTCGTATTTTCTTAATAACCTCAGAAGGGAAAAGGATTTCTTTCTTGCTTTGCTACATTCCACATCGAACCATTTCTGTTTAAATTGGACGTGGCATCTCTGTTTAGAAATGACAGGGATTGAGTCCCTTATAATTTTTGTAAGGTGTTCCATATGCAGTGGTTCATCCTCTGTCATTCTCCTACTTAGCATTTTATTCAAATTATTTTTATAATTAGAGCGAAAACTATTTCTCCATAGCAGTTTTGGCAGCAATTCCAGCCTCTGTGTGAACAGATCTTCATCTGATCCCAAGAATGTACAATTAATCTCCAGCGGCATGTGGTCCGAAAAGTTTTGTTCAGCTATCCTAAAGTTACGCAGGGTAGGAATCCAAGTTCCCGACACAAAACCGTAGTCTATGACTGAGCACGCCGCTCCTCTAATAAACGTGAATTCCCCATTTATATCACCTTCACAGCTTCCATTTAAAATCTTTGCATCTAAGGCATCCACAATCTCTAATATTTGTTCGCCCTTTCTATCCGTAACTTCATCTTTCGACCTTCGGGTTGGCTTTATAAAAGCTGATGTTGCTCCACTGATAAAATTATTCTGCGACAAGCCGATCCTCGCATTGAAGTCACCAAGGAGTAAAACGTTCATTGAGCCTAAATAATGGAGTGTTTCGCAAAGTTTGTCATAATCTCTCTTCCAATGGTTACAATTTAGGTAAATTGGTACGATGAATAGAGCGCAACTATTTACGCTTATCTCTATGACGTTCATTTCTTCGACTTGTTTAAATTTCATAGCAACTCTTTCGAGACCTTTACGATAGCCGTGCAGTTCTCCACCACTTCCTCTTCCAAAAGTACTTGACTTCAACGCTGGAAACCATTTCAATTCATAGTTTTTAAATAGACCTTCAAATTTTTCCTTTTCCTCCTCTAATACATGAGTTTCACAAAGTATAAATATGTCAAAACATTTAATATAATTAAAAAAATACAATGAAAGTATAAACCTATAATGATAAAAAAATACATTGGAAAGCAATGATCGAATGGCTAAGTACATCGGTTGACTGTAAATTCCTGAAAAGCTTTGAAACTGTTTTTCTTTTAAATGTGTTTTCAAAATTATTTCACACTCAGATATGTCTGCTTTTAAGAAACGAAGGGTTTCAGGAAATTTCGCAATCAACCTTGCAGGCTGATCAACACGTGCTTAAAAACGAAAAGATCGAAATACAGGATATTATTCCTTGAAATAGTTTACCATTTAAGCATACAGATATCAGAATGGTTTACATCCTTTGACAAACTGAAATATTTCGATTTACAAATTAATTAAATATCGCAACAAAAAAAAAAAAACAATTTTGCTGAAGAAGTAATTAAAAATATAATTGCTGACCAAACATGTTTGAATTTACTCAATTAAAGAATTAATTGGCGGTATTTCTATGAAAACACAGATGCTATGCAGCCAACAGGTACAACATCAGCTGGGACTTTAAAAACGATAACCCCATTTAATGTTTTTGTCTGAGTGGTGGCAAACGTCGTATAGACATTTTTTAGCATCAGATGTACAAGTTTTCAAAACTTATGTACAGTACCAACTTCAACGGCGCGGCCGGCGTCTATAGAGCGTTCTTTTCTACATTGAAGAGATTAAAAACGTGCCTCTCATGGTCAGGAGAAAATGAGCTATTTTATTTGGTATTTATGTCTATCTAAAAGGCTCTTTTAAAAGAGTTTAAAGAAAGTGACGAATTTTATAATGAAGTCATTGAAAATTTTGCTACCGTTGAACGGATTCATGTATCGATACATTTTTAAACCTTTTATATCATGTTATTAATTTATTAAGTATTGTTTGCATTTTTTGTCCTTATTTATAAAATTAAAAAAAACTACCATTTTTTTTAAACTTCCGCATACCACAGAGCTAACCCAATGCTGAGGATCAGGAATCGCCACTGCATAAATCCCCACCAAACAGTAAATTCTTGAGGATGCATTGTCACCTAGTGAACAATAGTGTTAGGGTTGCCAGATTTTTCTCACACCTCGTCGGGATAAATGGCTAAAATAATGAAAAATCCCGGGTTTTTAACATATTGCCCGGGACAAAATAAAAAAAATCATAATATGCGTGTAGATTAAAATAAATAAATTCTTTTATTAATTACTAATTAAATGACTTTTTTGTCATTTGCAAATATTTTTCTTTTGTCAATTTTAATGACAGATGTCAGTTTGCAAAAATACATTCTTCGTTAAGTTAGTTTTCTTTGTTTGTTCCTTATCGATGAAAGATATTTAGGTACATTAGGCATTATTTTGTGAGTTTAAGTCCCAATCCGGGAAAAAAGCTGCCCCAGCGGGACAGATGAATTTATGTCTGAAATCCGGGATATCCCGTATAAGCCAGACGTCTGGCAACGCTAGTTGGTGTCGTCCCGTATAGAGTAATTTCGATTGTTAACACAGCCACTCATCCAAAAATACGCCTCGTCGCTAAACGCTCCGTTGTTAGCGAACAAACGGTATTGTCTTGGTCATGAACTTTGAGCCCCTGGGTCAGTTGGATCTTGCACCGCTGTAGGCCTAGATCTCAACGCAAAATTCACCAAGTTGAAGTCTGCCCAAGGCCTAGTTCTTGTGCACGGCCTCAGGTTCTGCTGTACACTTTTCACGGACCGCAGCGATACACTCGGCGCAGCTTGCGTTCCTTTTTCTCTGGTTGTCTCAAATTTGGCCCCAATCGTTGATGAGTCGATTGTGAAGGGCTATCACGTCTACCATAAAATGGGGTAATGGGCGCAACGTTTGCCCTAACGAACACACATTTTGATAATAAGGTTTTATCAATCGTTTAGCTTGTCATAATGATTTGGCATCAGTAACTGAATAATAAAAAACAGTTTTGACAGATGTCACCAAAACAACATGGCCGCCACCCGTGCTAATTGGAAAACCCTATATCAAAATTTTGAATTTCCCTCAAAGTGATTTTAAATTAAGAAAGAAAAATCACTTGTCGAATTTTCATAGACTAGTCCTGGGGCCAAATTACCGCATCAGTTTTCGAGTAATACGTGACTGAATTATGTGAGTTTGACATTACCGCTTACGTCATCGAGCAATCGATTACACTAATTTGACATTTTCATTCGATCACTGATGGGACTCACTCACTCGGTCACTGAAGCGGTAATTTGGCCCCTGATATCGATTGGTTTCGTGCATTTTGCTGAACTGTGAATTTCTATCCGCAGAAGTTTTTTTTGGGTAGAAAGTTACAGATAAAAGGAATTATTGTTTACCCTCTCGGTGCAACTCGATACACAATAATAGAATCACATTATCGTCGGGTATCAACAGAAAAAAGGACCTTTTCCCGGAGTGCGAATCTAAACAAGCCCTGTACGATTATTACGTAACCGATTTGTATGCAAAAAATATGTATTTTTTGCTCTTTGTTTAAGGTTGGAAATCTACTCAAAAAGACCATCAGGCTTTTTGTCTGAAGGAAGAAACAAGAACTGAAAAAGAAAGAGACAAGACCTTCTACCAGTTGATCTGCTGCAGGCAGTTCTAATGGCACATAAGTCAAAAGATGCAGTCTTTATTACTGCTCAAAGTTTCAAGTGCATAATTTTACCTTCTACAGAAGAAAATACGAGTATGTCCGATTAATGGAACCTCAGCATTATTTATCCGATCCTCAAGACCTAGGAGATACCCTGAACTGCCGTAACTACCTGATAGGTCGATGTCGGTGCGGCTTTATACCAGAAAAGTCCACCATCGACCAAAAATTCACATTACGGCAGATCCTGGAAAAATCCCAAGAATTTCAAATCGACACCGACCACTTTTTCATCGATTTCAAAGCCGTGTATGATATGCTCTATGGGGATGGCATCCCTGGCAAACTTGTCCATTTGCGCAGGATGGCGATAGACAATTCACGCTTATCCATCAAAGTCAGAAAAGATCTCACCTATGAATTTGATGTCACAAAAGGTTTTAGAAAAGCCGATGCCCAGCCATGTGACTTCGTTAACATCGTTCTAAAAATAATAGTGCAAAGCTCCCAAGTCAACACTAGAAGCACAATCTTTCAATAGACCGTCCAATTTCCATTTTTCGGTTGTCATTATCGTCCTTCCGAGAGGATAAATTCAAGTCGACCAGTTCAGAGAACAATTCGCCAACGTTCGTACGTCAACTGAACCAAAGATTTGCCAAAAATATCGCCGATGTCTGCGAGAGTATGAAGAAGAATCCAAGGCAGCCAATTCTGCTCCGCGCACACGAACTCGGGCTTTGGCAGACTACAACTCGGTGAATTATGCGTCATGACTCGGGCCTAGGCCAGTAGTTGGAAATTAACTCCAATTTCGGTCCAAAAATCATATTCAGCGACTAGGCCAATTTCTGGTTGAATGGGTTCGTCAACAAGCAAAATTGTCGAATTTGGGAAGATTACAATCCACGCGAATTCCACCATATTGCAATCCAGAAAAAGTCACTGCATGGTGTGGATCTTGGGCTATGGTAGCATCATCAGCCACATCAGCAGATTTGTGAGCAAGAGCAAAGTCGGCGAAACAACACACCACACGAGACAAGTGAGGTTCCCGCTTGTCTAATTCAAATCAACAAACCATGCAGTTGAGAAAATTAATCATATAAACTTTTAAAATGGAATCTAATGGACACACACATTCAAGTTTTATTTGTTCAAGTTTTGTTGTTGAAAATTTATTGATAAAAATTCCTCAAAAGCATAATTATTTAATGTTCAATGAAAATAAATAATAGTGTACGAGTATATCACGTATGATTGTCAAAAATCATAATTCTTAATTTAATACATTTTAACAAATAATTTCTCAAAAAAAAAAATTAAACTCACTTTATCAAATGCTAATGGACGAGAAAGTTTTTCGATAGTTTGCTGACTTCCAACAGATATACCCATGAGTGCTGAATGTTGCTGTTGAGCTTGTTGATGTTTTGCAGATTTTAAGAGGCTTAAGTTTGGCTGTTGATGTACTACTAACTGCCTATCTTTGTCTGACGATACACCGCCAGGTGGCTCCATGACCACAGGATAGTACAACTGTGCCCTAATTGGCACAATTTGGGAATAAAAATTGTTAAAAAAGTGGTTTATCCGAATTCCATTGTATCTTTGTGTATAAAAATATTTGCTGAAAAGATTAATTAGTTTATTAAGAAAAAAAAAATTAATTTAAAAAAAAAATTTGTATTTATAAAAATAACTTACCGTGCCTCATTTTTAATAAAAACCGAATCGTTGTGTTTGGTTTAGTGTGCACAGTATATTTGTTATAAAGGCAATGTATTTATTTAATAAAAAGTCGCACAAATGGGGCTGCGACCTTAACAGATTATTGTTTGCTGGTTCCCGATCCAGCCCCAGGCCCATTGCTGGCTTACTTCCACGTGGGATCTAAAAAGATAAGTAATATTTAAAATTTGTTTAATAAAATAAAACATTTACATAATGTATTTTAGTATTTCTACTTTAAAAAAATATATATTATAGATTTGATAATGTATTTTTTAAGTTCAAAATAATATGGAATTTAAAGAATTGGTAGGGTTTCCATTATATTTTATTTTCGTTCAAGTGAATTTTAATAAAAATGTCCCACTTATTTTTAAGGACAGTTAAGGAAGCAACCTGTTAAGGATTTAATGCTTCAAAAGCTCAAAACGCCAAAAACGCTGCTAAGTGCTTAGGTTTCCTTCGACGATGCAAGAAATTTGTCACCCCTTCTGATCTGGCTGTATCTAATCTATAAAGGCTATATCCGTCCAAAGTCCGAGTTTAATTACCATATTTGGGCGGGTGCTCCAATAACCAACTTAAATCCCTCGAGCACCGCCGCGCCGCAATGTTTCTTGTCTTTCATTATTTTACCGATATTTTTATAAACATTGTTCCAGTGAAATAGTCAGTTGCATTCCTCTCTTTAAACAATTTAACTGTCACACACGCGATTCCTTGAGCCCAACTTCGGACGTACAGTTAAATTTAGAGATTCTTTCTTAAGCCCTATTACTACACGAATGTGGAATGCTTTACCCGACTTTATATTTCCCTCCCATTATGATATTCAGACATTAAAAACCAATCTGCATCGGTATCTCCTTTTAAATCCATGCTGATGACTCGCTCACCAACGAACGCCACATCAATGTCACCACTTATCGCTGTCCGAAAAGTAGAAACACATCAACAGACTCTTCCAAGTCTATCAGGAATTGGGCATCCGGATAAATACTTCTAAATCGGAACTTGTCTGCTTCAGGAGACCTTCAATTAGTAGGGGCAATCGCACACCACACATTTGCAGAAACCTGAACAGTCTCAGGTCGGATCCACCATACTTGCGAAACAAAAGCTGAAGTACCTAGGAATGAACTTCACCAAGTTGCTAAGGTTTAACATGCACTCGAGAAATGTGCTAAAAAAGCCAGCTGGACCTTCAACCCTTTGCAACCATTGTTGAAAAGAAGATTAGGTACAAGCCAACCTACAAAGATAGATAAAAAGGACGGCCACTAAACAACGACATCCCGAGTCGAGGTACCTCAGTGTGATGGAAACTCTGGATGAAAACATAATCATGGATAACGAGGAAGCAGTCTAGCTCTACACTAACATCGGGTCAGCCTACCACCGCAGCTTAGCGGCGTCTCTTCCCCCAATTTACACCAAAATCTCCACTGACAACCGGGATTGAACACGTTTATTATACAAAAAACCTTCATATAGACATAATGGTTAACATTACATGCCCGTTCAGGAACATGTACCCATTCATTCCTAAAATATAAACAATTAATAAGAGCCCATAACGGCTCGTGGATAGCCTTAACCTAGTGATTTCAGTAAAGGAGGGGACCTACAATTTTGTTTCGAGTCAAAACAGCTAAGATGAGAAACAATTTTCATGACAAGAGATACTCTTGGAGGATTTGTCACTTTCTCGCAAGAGACAATACCACCCCCAAAACATTTTAATAGTGGCTCGTAATCGAACCTATGACAGTCAAGCGCACTTAACATTATGTCAAGGATACTACCATCTCTAAAAAATATTTTGTTTTTTTTTATAATTTTTAGTATCTACCGTTTTCGAGAAAAATACGGTTTTCGAAAAACATTTTTTAGGTTTTCGAAAACTATTTTTTAACATTTGTATGGTGGGTGTGGGTACCGTTATTTTAAGATATAATAAAAAAATCACAATTTACTTTATTTATTCATTATCTACGATTTTACATCCACAGATATTTGCCTTAACTAATTTTATACAATATATATGTTATTTACAAAAGACTTAAAGCAACCTTTAATTTAGATTTAAAGACTTCTCGAGACATAATTAAATCAAAATTTTCATCATACATCAAGTTAAACATACGAGAAGTAAGAAGAGAATAGGCCCTAAATGGCTTCCCTCGGGAACCCCGGAACCAATTATTATCATTTTTGAAAAAGTATCACCAATAGATACAAGCTGCTTTCTACCATATAAATACGTTTTGAACCACTTAAGTATACACCCAAAAAAATCGAGGGAACTGAGTTTCCTGAGTAATACTTAAATATTAACTCTACTAAACGCTTTCTTAAAATCAGTATACACCACATGAACTTGTCTACGTTGTTCTAAAGAATTTATACAGAAGTTAGTGAATTCTACTAAATTTGTGCAAGTCGATCTTCCCTTTGAGAAACCATGTTGGCAATCCACAATCTTGGAACTCACTTCTTTCGAAACCTTATCTTTAACTAATTCATCTTACATCTTAGGTATAATTGAAAGTTTAGTAATTGGTCTATAATTACTGACATTGTCTTTTTTTCCAGCCTTAAAAACAGGATCAATACACGAAACTTTCCACTCATCAAGGAATATTCCACTTGACAGTGACTTATTAAAAAAAATATGAAGAGGTAAACAGAGTGACGAAGCACAATTTTTTAAAACATTTGGATAGAAACCCAATAAATCCGGTTTCACAGAAGGGGTTAAGTTTATCAAACAATAAAAAACGTCCTCAAATTTTAACTGAATCATACTACAATCAGTTACAGCATCTATTGAGTCAAAGTACTCGTCATTTACAGCAGAAATATTAGAAGAGTTGTAAATACCTTGGAAATAATCCGCGAACATATCTACTATTTTTTTTGGATCAGAAGATACTTGATCGCAGTACTTCATTGTTGTAGGGAAACCAGTACTTTTCCGCTTCGAATTTAGAAATTTCCAAAACATTTTAGGATTATTTTTCAAACTATGCTCCAAAGACTGAATGTAAGAACTATACAGAAACTTTGAAAGAAACGTAAATTTTTTACGCAATCTGCTGAATACACCATAGCTTTCAGGAGAATAGCTTTTTTTGAAATGTTTATGAGCTTTAGTTTTAGCATTTTTTAATTTTACAAGACGATAATTATACCAAGGAGGATGGGAATTTACACATTTACATATAATAGGAACTATTCATTTAAATTATACTTAAAAATTGTGGAAAATTTAAGGAAAATCTCACTTACCGACATCTCCTGAAATTCAGTGACCCAATTTACATCATTAAAAGCTAAGTTAATTTCATTAATATTGGTTGCATTAAATTTATAAACTCGATTATTAAATTTTTTATAGGAATTAATATTTCTAAAATTATAATTGGTGATTCTAAAACCAATAGCATTATGATGAATTGAATTTTTTAAGAAGGGAGAACAATTTTCAAAAATTACATTTAAATTTTCAGACACAAACAGTAGGTCAAGCAATCTATTTAAAGAGTTAAAGCAATCATTTTGCACTAAGTTTAAAGTATAAATATAATCAATTAAACATATTTTAGTTTCAGATGATAAATAGAAAGGAATCATCTTAGTTTCTTTACAACGAATCCAATATAAGGAGCCTAAATTAAAATCACCAATTATGCAGATGTTCAAGTTATCACTGCAGTATTTACAAATGACTTTCTCAATATTATTTAAATGTTTTTCATATAAAGATACACTACTACCAGGTGGAATATAACTTAGGAAAATCAGCAAATCTTCAGTTGATGATGAATTTGAATTAATTTTTACACATAATTGTTCAATATTTAGTTTTGATTCAACAAATTTTATATCGATATCAACAGCAGTAGCCAGTAAGTGACTACGAACAGCAAGCAAAATACCACCACCTCGCTTTTTGTCAACATCAAAGCGGTCTAGACGAAAAACCGAAAAATGAGAAACATTTATCAATTCCTCCGTCATTAAATGCTCATGCATCCAAGTTTCAGTGAATGCAATAACGTCATATTCACAAGCATCGATTATTAGAAAAAGGTCATTCAGCTTAGAACAAAATCCTCCCATATTCTGATAATAAACATTTATTTCACGGCAGTTGCGAGGAATAAAAGATTTGTTGAATCCAGGTGATGGAGGTGTATTTGTTGAAACTTGGTTGAATCGAGAACAAGGGAACAAGGGAGAACAATTTGTAGATAGTTTTAAAAAACTGCTAATATTAAAGTTTGAAAAAAAATCGATCATGTGGTTTTCAAAATTTTGAAAAAAATGTTAAAAAATGGTTTGCGAAAACCAACCATTAAGACTTTGCAGAGAATACCTACTGCAGGAACATTTTTTCGTTTTTTTACTTTTTCATTTTCGGCATAACGGATCTTAATGAAATTTTGTATGCAGAACCTTTTTACAAAATAAAACAAACATATTTTTTGAAAAATAAAAAAATTAATTTTGTTTTTGAAAATTTAGATATTAGCTGTATGAGCAAGATGAGGAACAAACTCAACGTTTTGTGCAAAGAAGGAGATGTCATACCGGAGTTCTTATTAAGGCTTTTGAAATAAACACTCTGCCTTACATTTACTCCTGAAAGTTCATAGTGATGTCAAACTTGGACTCAATAACAAGTAAACAACAGCTGTTTGCGTACAAATAACTTATACCATGCATTCTGACCTATGGCTTACTTTATCACCTACAGCAAGAAGCTGTACGGGGAAAAATTAAGCTTTGTTGCAGCTCTCCGGAAAAAAATCATCAGGAGCCTGGAAGATCGTCCCAACTTAGAAGTGTAACAACTCCTCTAGCATTAGCCTAGTGACAGTATAGATATACGGCCAATCACTGACAATCAATTTGAAGAAATCATCCATAACTAAGACGGATCCTTCTACCAGAAGAATGACAATGAGCTGCACAAGGAATAAAAAGCACTATCATCAAAACTTCTGCGATTGTACTTTGTAAATATTTGAAGAAAATCCTGTATTCAATCCATATGTCCTTATTAACAAACTCCATTATACGAGAATGAAAGTTTGAAAGCAAAAAGTTTATTGCAATTTGTCTAGTTAACGCTGCCACAAGATGATGCTAACAGATAAACATTTTCGATGCCAAATCACATAGACCACAACTGCTTGTAAAATGTTTATATTTTTGCTTCATTGCACACTAAAGATCTTTGGCTATTTCTTGGACTTTAATAAGTTGTGAATATAAAATAAATAACATGAGGAACACAAGTGTATGAGTTCTAATAAAATTAGCGAAAAGACGTGTCTGGGGTAAAGAAATTCTTCATTTTCTATTTCTGGCTCTAAGATCAATACCAAAAATATTTTCTTATTTTGTTTCTCAATGTTTGTACTTCAAAAATTAAAAAAAAAACTTTAAAACAAACGTTTCATGGTATTCAATATATCTTGGGAGGACAATTTTTGAATGTCTTCTATAATGTATAGAGCGATTGAGGATATAATTTCTTTGAACTATTTCCAAGAAAAATATTATCAAAACTTCCAAAGACAGATTTGATTAAATACTTTGTATTGACATTTTTTTTTGGTAGGTACCTACAATTTTATTTAAAATAAAAATGATTGACAAATTGATTAAATTATTGATTCAAGATGAATCTATGTAGGTAGATACATACATATATACAGGGTGGGCCATCTAGTGGTTTCTCTTTAAATCATACGTTATTTTGACACTGACAGCTGTTTCCCGCTCGAAATTTTAAAACCAAAGTTAGTGCTGTGTAGCCCCAATCCCTAATACCGTGCCTGCTGCACGCAAGTGTGTGCAAAAAGCTCGTGAGACTGGTATCCTAGTGACAACGCTCATGGTCCACGTGGTCGTACGGTGCGAACAGACGAGAATGTGACTGCTGTAGCCGAGAGTGTGAGACTCAATTCACGATCATCAACTCACCATCGATCTCAACAGCTAAACATTTCACGCACTAGCCTGAGGAGAATTCTGCACAAGTATATCGGATTATTCGCTTATATTGACAGAATGAACTATTGCGAAGCCAGCGAAAGCCGCCAATTGAACGACACGTTGTATTCCATAATTAATGGGAATATTTGCTCTTGCTAATAAAGCCATAATACATGGACAAAATTTAATTCTGTTCACTTTATTGCCCAGCCCTTCGAAATCTTGATACAAAACCAATCCGCTGGTTCTGATGGAATGCCACGTTCCATCTGGTGATCTGACGGCATATCTCACCAAAGAGTAGAACAGATCTTTAAATTATTTTGGAGAAAGTAAGATTAGGTACGTTTTATTATTCACAAATCTATCTGGATCCGGATCTGGATGTTCCCTTGAAAATAAAACGATACGGATCTTAGTGACAGGAGTGTTATAAGTCTGTCTCTTTTTATTATTGGGTTTGTAAATTTTCAATTATTTCTTGTCTTTTTTTTTTACACTATAGCTTACACTACCTTACCATAAAAAGCCATCTACTCGTCAGTGTAATAACTGATTTTTGGATGTTTGAAATAGGTCCCGATAGAAAACAGGGTCCCAAATTGTTTGTAATACATGTTAAAACTTAATCCAGATCCGGATCCAGATACTCGTAGATTTGTGAATAATACATAAAACGCACCTATTTGTGCTTGATGTTTTTGCTTCGTCGAATAAATGTAGGCTTTCGAAAACTAAGAAATTACGATTGAAGTGAATTTAAAGGATGACGGAATTTTAGACAGGGTGAATTGAGGTTAAACTCGAAACAGTTACAATAATTCCTCAGTATCATACGAGTAATATGGTAGGTTTGTTGCAGCTGTAAGAGGTACGTTGTGTGGGCAGATATAAGAGGCGACGATTTCTTAGACTACGGAAATTGTTGTTAATAGATGTGGAGTTCTAAAGAGTTGTTCAGTCAACAGATCCTAAAAGTAAAGCATGAATAAAGAGAATATCGCTTATTTCTCTTCGTTCTTCAAGCGCATTCAAGTTATTTAATAGAAGATACCGAGTTAGAATAAAAGAGTTATTCCAAGACAGACCACGAAGGTCAATGCGTAGGAAACGAACTATCTCGATTCTGGATATATGAATTTCTTGAAAAGGGGATCATACTAGATAGGAGTATTCAAGAAGGGTACGAACAAAGGTTATGTAAATGTATCGGGTCACGTAGGGGTTAGGTAATTGGTCGGACCATCGATGCTGAGTTTGCTTTAAGTATAATTTCATCAATATGTATGAGAAAGTTGTGCTCATTATCACATAATCATTTCAGCGGTGGATATGGGTTGATAATGGAGAAGGCAGAGATGGGCTTTCGTGAAAAAGTGGTTAGTTGACATTTAGCTGGAAGAAATTTTGTACGTACCAGACAGAGAAACTGTCAAGATTTAGTTGAAGAAGAGTAAAATCATATGTCGAAGAAATGGTGTGAAAAACTTGTTATTCTCGACGTAGAGTGGGATATATGGGAATATTTGCAGCCATACATATGTCTAAAGCATACACAGAAATATTAGCCGTGTTTTTTTCGCAAGTCCATATAGAATTGTGGAAAAAAACGACATCGTGGATTAGAAACTTCTTTCCAAATAGCTGGAAGCATTGTGTACGCTATGGCATTTGTCAGCTGCATTGACGACTAGCATTAACCGGAATCCAAAAACGTCACTTTTGACTTCTCTGAACAAATTATCGATATATATGTGAACATCAAATGTGGACAGTAATAAAAATCAAGAATAATATTTGTTAAAAGATACACATCGCACAATTAGGATACAAAAAATCACAGCTGTTGAGTTTGACGTTTAAGTTTGATTCTGATTTCAAATCCAGAAGCAGATGTCTCTTCTTTTCAGAATCAGAACTGTCATTTTTTCCCAAGTAAACACTTTCAGAAGAGTTCAGAAGGCTTCCGGATTGCCGAATAAAAACGATATAAGGCTCCCAAAATTTTGCAGTGTTTTCCAAGCCGAAGTGCTTGCAGCTTGTGAGGCCGCAAAATAACTTTTCACATGCGAAGTGACGAATAAGAATATTGATATCTTCATAGATAGCCAGGCGGCATTCAGAGCCATTTCGTCAATTGTCACGTCAAAACTGGTTGCTAATATGGTTAAGATTGCTCGGAGAAACAAATTCAGTCACCCTTCGATTGGTTCCATGACACCGTGACATTTACAGAAATGAAATGGCTGATAAACTGGCCAAAAACGGTTCATCCGGTATAGAAATTACCAACGTTTCCTCAAGACCACAAATGGCAGATGGTCGACAATTGACACCTGTCGGTTTTTAAGAAATCATTGGCAAGATATATCAAGGAAAAAAACAGAGTATTTACTAAAGCTTAGCAAACCTCAATTGTCTCTCCTGGTTGGAATCCTTACGGGGCACAACTCAATGGGAACCCACATGAGCAGAATGGGTATCAGCACATGTGACTTTGTAGAGGGTGTCAGGACGACAAGATAGAAGAGGGCTCATCTCACTTTTTTTGTTAATACCCCAGCCTAGCCAGAACTAGAAAAGGTGTCGTCGGAGAAAGCTTTTTCGACGAACTGAGCGACGGCGTCGCTGATTTCATTCAGAAATCAGGATGGTTAATGAAAGACACCTAATACCTATAAGACTTCCACGGTTCCACTAAATCGTTTCTCTAACCCTTACCATTCCTACATTGAGCACACCCTGGGTGGATCCATTAAAATATCCAATTGAGGTTGATACGGCTTGCTGCATTATAGCCCCATCTATAACTTGAGACCTGAAACTTCCACCAGGGGACGACCATTTCAGCAGTTGGTGATGATTATATGCAAAGAAACTTACGACACAGTTACACCTTTTTTCATATTAGACTCAATTCACAAATTAAAAGCGAATGATCGACAAATAATATGAATTCAATATGCTGCGGACCTATCAAGAATTGTGCCGAGAGAAGAACGAGTTTATTCACAAACTCATAATGAGTGATGAGGCCGATTTTGACCTTCAACGTTATCACGAATAAATAAAATTGCAGAATTTAATTGGAAGTCAAATTTACACACTTAGATGCACAGTATAGTGTGGAATAACCTCAGAAATGATCATTGGACCATATTTTTTTCGAAAACTACAAACAAGTTGCGGTTAATGTAGATGGCTTCAATACCGAGCAGTGATTGTACATTTTTTGAGGCCAGATTTAGGGAACAATTCATACCACAACTCACACAGCTCATCCAAATATGGCTCTCCAGAAGAAAATCTTTGGTGATCTGATGATATCACGTTTTTCTCATTTTAACTGGCGACTGCGTTTGCCCGATTAAACGGCTCCCAATTTTTTTCTTAAAAGAAAGGTGTCTGCCAATAGTCCAAGAACCGAACAACAGATTAAGGCCAAAATCCGAGAAGAAGAGAGGGCGCTTAGACCTGATATTCTAAGAAAAGTAATGGCAAATGTTCTGTTAACAGTACGTTAGGTCGAAGCAAACAATGGGCACCATTTGCGAGATATTAGCGCAAAATTTTAACCGATGTAGTAAAATGCTAAAGCCATTTTAGTAAGTTACTAATTCAAAAAAAAAAAGATTTTGCTAATTTTAAACGATTTTAGCATTATACTATCTCTTAAACATTTTACAAAAGTTAAAATCACAAAATGGCTGCTTTAATTTTTAGTAACCTGCTAAATTCATATGAGATCTGTCATTTTCCTCGAAAAAAACTTTATTTGAAACAGTTAAATTAATTAATTAATTGAAAACTTAAACATTCAATAACGAATTAAAAGCCGTGGGCTTTCGATTTCGCCAGAATAATAAGTACTATAGTTACATTACAACTCCTTGGGAGAAATATCTATCAGACTCATGTTGGTAAGTTGATTTCTTAATGGAACACAAATGATATAAAGAATGAGCGCATTCACTAATCTAGTCACTACGTAGTCAACTAGTTCTGTTTGGCTAAAGACAACTAAAAATTTAGTTGAAATTTCCCCTGATTTTGACATTTCACAATATATTTTCGAAGTGAAATTATTAAACAAATTAATATTATATCTAATATTTGATGTTATTAAATTTAAACTGTAAAAAAAAGTTTATTTAAAGTTCTCAAAACACAATTTTTCTTATTTTATATGTTTACATCTGTCATTAATATGACAGTTTGAATTGACTAGCTTTGTAGTGCAATTTTGCATTCACAAAGCTAGTTAAATTTTTGACTACGTAGTGACTAGATTAGTGAATGCGCACAATAAAGGAGGTACAACAATTAACCTTCTCGGAGCATCACATGGAATGGTGCAGCCCACAGTGGGAAAAATAATTTAAAAAAACATTCAAAAAAGGTTCACAAATAACAAAATAAATTTTGGGTTGTCACTTTGACTTCTGAGTTTCTGACATTTAAAATTATTAGGTCCGTTTCCAAGATTTAGTTTTTTTTCTCACGAACTGTCATTGTTCAGAAATGTTCAGATGCACCATTTTTAATAAAAGAGAATTAGTAGCGTACTAGTTATTAAAACGAAAAAAAGGATTAAAATTTTCAAAGAGCTAGTGAATTACTATGTAAATGTTTAGCAAATTACTAACTAGTAACCCCTAAAAAAATAGGTTGTTTTAAATTTTGCCTTACTGACAACATATTGCTAACCTTAAAGTAGTTTCCTAACTCATAATTAGGCTGAAAAAGGACGTGTCCTTCCCTCCGTGGTCCCGTTGGAGTGTATATGGAAACTAAGGAGAGTAAAGAAGGACACTTAATTTGACAACAAAAAATATCTCGCATGAACACTAGATCATGAATAGTTGTACGGGACTTGTTCGGCTGCAAAACCCAAAAGCCTTTGTCTGGGTATAGAATACGAATGCAAATTTCAGCGATTCTGACCCTTCTGGATTCTGTGTTCCATATGACAACTGCATATTTGAGGTTAGATCTTACTAAGAAGGTATATAGGGAGAAGAGAGTGTAAGGATCGGAGAAAACAGTATGGAAACTCGTACACAAACTGTTTTCTAGAAATAGAGATCATGAAGCATTTTTAAACATTAAGGTTCAAGTGGTTTAGTTGACACCAAATAGATAAGTTATCAAGATCCATTTGAAGCTTAAGTTAGTAATCATCGCTCGCTATTTTTAAAAATACCTTGAGATCATCAGCATTATGTAACGGGTGATTTTTTAAGAGCTTGAGAACTTTTTTTTAAAAAAAAACGCATAAAATTTGCAAAATCTCATCGATTCTTTATTTGAGACGTTAGATTGGTCCATGACATTTACTTTTTAAAGATAATTTCATTTAAATGTTGACCGCGGCTGCGTCTTTGGTGGTCCATTCGGAAAGTCCAATTTTGGGTAACTTTTTCGAGCATTTCGGCCGGAATAGCCCGAATTTCTTCGGAAATGTTGTCTTCCAAAGCTGGAATAGTTGCTGGCTTATTTGTGTAGACTTTAGACTTGACGTAGCCCCACAAAAAATAGTCTAAAGGCGTCAAATCGCATGATCTTGGTGGCCAACTTACCGGTCCATTCCTTGAGATGAATTGTTCTCCGAAGTTTTCCCTCAAAATGGCCATAGAATCGCGAGCTGTGTGGCATGTAGCGCTATCTTGTTGAAACCACATGTCAACCAAGTTCAGTTCTTCCATTTTTGGCAACAAAAAGTTTGTTAGCATTGAACGATAGCGATCGCCATTCACCGTAACGTTGCGTCCAACAGCATCTTTGAAAAAATACGGTCCAATGATTCCACCAGCGTACAAACCACACCAAACAGTGCATTTTTCGGGATGCATGGGCAGTTCTTGAACGGCTTCTGGTTGCTCTTCACTCCAAATGCGGCAATTTTGCTTATTTACGTAGCCATTCAACCGGAAATGAGCCTCATCGCTGAACAAAATTTGTCGATAAAAAAGCGGATTTTCTGCCAACTTTTCTAGGGCCCATTCACTGAAAATTCGACGTTGTGGCAGATCGTTCGGCTTCAGTTCTTGCACGAGCTGTATTTTATACGGTTTTACACCAAGATCTTTGCGTAAAATCTTCCATGTGGTCGAATAACACAAACCCAATTGCTGCGAACGGCGACGAATCGACATTTCACGGTCTTCAGCAACACTCTCAGAAACAGACGCAATATTCTCTTCTGTACGCACTGTACGCATTCGTGTGGTTGGTTTAATGTCCAATAAAGTAAACTGAGTGCGAAACTTGGTCACAATCGCATTAATTGTTTGCTCACTTGGTCGATTATGTAGACCATAAATCGGACGTAAAGCGCGAAACACATTTCGAACCGAACACTGATTTTGGTAATAAAATTCAATGATTTGCAAGCGTTGCTCGTTAGTAAGTCTATTCATGATGAAATGTCAAAGCATACTGAGCATCTTTCTCTTTGACACCATGTCTGAAATCCCGCGTGATCTGTCAAATACTAATGCATGAAAATCCTAACCTCAAAAAAATCACCCTTTATATGGAACATTGGCTGAAATTAATAAAGATCACAATATCATCAATAGATATAACAAAAAGCAACGGACCAAGATGGCTGTCTTGAGGAACACTTAATTGACGTACACTTAATTCCTCAATCGCATTCATTCTCCAAGTTTTATTTTTTGAATCCTACCGAAGAAGTAAAACCACTGAAGTAAGCTAGAATGAACTCCGAGTACTTCACGTTCACGAAGTAATATGTTGTGGCAAACTGAATCGAAAGCCTTGCTAAAATTCGTATAAATAGCATCGACTTGATTTCGGTTTTCGATAGTATCCACGACAAACGAAGAGAAACATGTTGATCTGGATAAATCCATGCTGCGCAATTGCTTATATTTTCTTTTACCAAAAAATCAAGCCTATTTTTTACTACACTTTTTAAAAGTTTAGAAATTGCTGATAACTTGCAGATTCCCCTATAATTTTCAATATTGTTTTTTGAGCCCGATTTAAAAATTGGGATCAAAAAAGAAGATTTCTATTCGCCCATAGATACTCCGGATGACAATGACAGATTAAAAATAATGGGCAGAGGTAGGTAAAGCGAATTTGTACATCTCTTTGAGATAAGGGTAAAAATACCATCAACACCAGGCTAGGCATTTGGTTTAAGACCTTGTAAGCATTTTAAAACAGATTCTTCACCTTTTAAATTCATAGAACTCGAAACCCTAAACCAGAATTGGTATTTTTTTTAAGTAAAACTCAAGACTCGTGACTTAATTTCTGTGCGAGAACTTATTAAGAATAATGAATTCCTTTCGAAGTTTACAAAATTAAATTATGTACACATATAAAATTATTGTTCGATAGGTATTTTTCATAGAGATTAATGTTACTTTTAGGTGGAATATAAATAGATATTTAAGAAAAATTAGGGTTTTATAAATTTCACCAATAGATAAAAGAAAAGTATTCTTTGGAATTCTGCTGATCCATGAAGGCAAGAGGCAAATGAAACAAATTATAACAAAACAAAAAATGTTGAAGCATGGCGCAAAATTAAGCACCCTATCGGAAGATGTTATAATTTTTGCAAATGGCGTTGAACGTCAATCATATTTGACATTTGTGATCTAGACAGCTGCAGTGTTGAAACAGACAAACAATGGTGCGCTATACTCCGCAAGAGCAGGAAATAATTATGTCGATTTTTTTACCAAATCGGTGAGTGGTGTTAGCGCAGCGAGAAATTCGACGTCGATTTCGTAATCGTGTAGCGCCAACTGGGCAAACATTCCGTCGCTTAGCTACTCGACTCGAATAGACTGGAACCACAGCAGACCATGTAGGGTGTGGTTGTTACCGGACTGGTCGTTCGGCCGAGAATATCGCGGCTGTGACTGCCGGTGTCGCTGGTTGAAACATCAACCAGATGACTGATCATTCATGTGAATTACTGTCAAGCCATCCTCAATCTCAACAACGAAGAGGACGATTTTGTGTCGAAAATTATCATGAGCGACAAGGCGCATTTCCATTGAAGCGGTTTCGTCAATAAGCAAAATCTTCGTATCTAGGGCTCTAAAAATTCCCGTGTGATGCACGAAGAGCCATTACATCCCCTCAAAGCAACTGTTCGCGCAGGAGGAATGAATGGGCCGTATTTTTTTGAGGGCACCATCGGCAATGATAAACGATTTCTTACTGCCGGAATGGGATGAGCGGATTACGTTGCATCCGCACACAGATTTTTCTTACACCTCGGCGGGACAAATGACTAAAATAATGATATCCGGAACAAAATAAAAATCATAATATGCATGTAGATCAAAATAAATAAATTCTTTTATTAATTACTAATTAAATGACTTTTTGTCATTTGCAAATATTTTTTTTGTCAATTTTAGTTATAGATGTCAGTTTGCAAAAATAAATTCTTCGTTAAGTTAAGTTTGTTTGATTGAAATTTTAAAAACAATGCAGCGATTGTTCCTTATCAATAAAAGATATTTAGGTACATTAGGTATTATTTAGTGAGATTGAGTCACATCCCCGGAAAAAAGTGCCCCGGCGGGACAGATGAATTTATGTTTGAAATCAGGGACGTCCCGGGTAAACCGGCACGTCCTGCAAAGCTAATTATGAAGGAAGTGCTTCCAGGTCACCTAATCTCCGTTTTGGCGAATTGACATGGCCAGCAAGTTTGCCCGATTTAACCATCGCAGACTTCTTTCTTTGGGGCTACTTAATGAAAGTCACGATTATAAG
The DNA here is from genome assembly GCA_911387755.1 of Chrysotoxum bicinctum. Classification (NCBI taxonomy): domain Eukaryota; kingdom Metazoa; phylum Arthropoda; class Insecta; order Diptera; family Syrphidae; genus Chrysotoxum; species Chrysotoxum bicinctum. The sequence goes on from OU426989.1 coordinate 99,665,881, forward strand.
TCAACAAGCCTTAGACTATCGCAGCCCTAAAAGAGAATATTCGACCGGAATGCGAACAGTTATCAACGGAAAACTTGCGGAAGGTCATGGAAAATGCGATAAAACGGGCGGCAGACACTAAACGAATATAATCTTTTTTTACTTAACAGACAAGATTGTAAAGGTCCAGATAAAGATTGTCATCACTCAAAATAATAAATAAATATTTTTAAACAGGGTGATTAGTAACAGTAAACTGATATGAAAAAGTTTAAAATATATATGTAAGATTCACATTAAAGTTAGCCGATAAAAACTTTATTATAGACTCAATAGACGCAGAGGCAGTGAATTTAGACAGATGAAATCATTTCAAGTTGTTGTAAACTTCAAAGTCGGCCTTTTCTATACTTGTTCCAGAAGCAATAAGTAAAACCTTTGTTCAATTTATCTCAAGAAAATTCATCGCACAGTTTAAAGCTTTTAGATCTTTATGCAATAAGAAAACAAAATTAGAAAATATTTAGAAGTTTAGGGTGTGAAACAAACCCAAACAAACAACCTATTTATCTTAAAGTTGAAGTTCTTATCCTAAAATATAGTTTTCCTCTAAAATAAAATCGAAATGAAATCCTTAATTTTTTTCAAAATCTTCAGAAAGTTTAAATTAATTATTTGTTTTCGAAAAAAAAAAGAAAAGAACACTCACCAACCATTAGCCAGCCTGATTGATCAGTGGATATATTCCGAGGCCCTTGAATTTCACACCATGCAAAATGCTTTTCAAAAATGGATTCGTTATACGAGAAATGTTGTCCTTTCCTCTTGCTTTTTTCGTGTGTTTTTTTATTTTTTCGTTTTTCCAATAAAATCCATGGAGTGTCCGACGAAAATGTTTTTTTCTTTTTGTTGATATTAACTCAAAATTTTTATATTTTTTCAACAATTGTAATTATACAACACTTTTTTATTAGAAAAAAAAAACATGCACTTTTTTTTTTGATTTAACACTTTCTCCGAAAAGGGCTAGGTACATTACATATAAGAAAAAAATAAATTCTAGGAATTGGAATTCGCGTCAATTGTGGAAGGCATTGTACATTGACAGTTGTTGTTGCTCTCTCGAAAACTGTTTTCAAAAATATACATACATATGAGAAATATTTTTAAACAAAATCGTGGTTTTAATTAAAAAAGAGTTAAAATAGACTTGAAGTTGACATCACAAGAGTTACGAAACGAATTCAAAAGATGCTACACTCATCGTCCGCGTTCGTCGGTCGTGCTCCCTAACACACTACATACTTATAACTTGGGTACATGAACATTTTTGCATCTAGGATATGAGTACCTACGTGCATATTGCAGATTGTACATAATCTCATTATCGGAAGGTATCCATTCTTATGTGTGTGGGTTGATGAGATGCGTTTTTTACTTCACATTATTGCCATAGTTATAAATACTATGACAAAAAAAAAACGCGACACTGACGATGAAAGAAAAAAATCTTAGCCACAAACTAACAGCTTTTCAAGTCAATAATTGTGTTATTCACAATTTTCTTTAAATATACACATTTCTAGAGACATGCGCTATACATATTTATATGACTATTATGCCCTTGGTATGTCCAAATCTAGGTATGTAAGTCTTAAGATTTCAGCAAAAATTTTATCTCTTCTTTGCGAATTGTCTTGCCACATTAAAATCTTTTATATTTTGTTAAATATTTATGTTAAAGATAACTGATCACATCAAAATTTTAAAAATCGTTAAAGATTCATTCGAGTCGTCCTTAAGATGAAATCTTTTTCCACATCGAGAGAAAATTAAATCGAATTCAATGTCAACGCCATCCACAATTATTAAGGTTTTTTTTTTACATACAAAATAAATTATAAAATTAAGAAAAAAAAAATAATTGCGCATTATAATATTATTTTTCAGTAGGCGAGATCAGTCTTCTTCCATGTCATGGGCTTGGAAATTTTCACTTTTATCTATTTTTTTTTTGCTTGAAACAAAATATTGCACTTTGAATAAAAATCAATTTTGTTTTACCGAAATCCGTTTTGAAAGCCGTTTTTTGATTTTATTTAATTTAAATATAAAAATGAGAAAATTAGGTGAAAATAATTAGGGAAAAATTATGTGCTAAAAAAATTTATTCATCTCGTAAACAGCTGCACAGCAAACCGAGTGACTTCTTGTAAAGAAATTTTGTCCGAACTGGGTCTGGCCTGGAAAATTTGTATCTATTTTATGGAAAAATAATTTGGATGGTTTGTTTGCTTGATTCCTGCGTAGCAACATGCTCATTGTAAACGCGCACATCCTCTGCGTGTGAGAGTGTGGAACGTGATTTTTGTGACCGTGTTTTTTTTTTTGTCTTTTAGTTTCAGCTAAAAGTTCTCTCAGTTTACAAAATAATTTCGAGCATTTTTCTTGCATTCAGAGTGCGCAGATACGAGAATATCCAGATACCAGATGATTACTAGAACGAACACCCACAATTTGATAAGGAGGATGTTTTTTTTTGTTCATTGTTTGATTCCATAGATACTTTGGCTCTCTCATTAAAATATAAGGCCAAAAAAAGAATTACCACGAGCTTCGAGTATAAACACACTTCCAGAAAAAAAAGAGTTTCAGCTTATAGAGAAACTTGCGTAATAAAAACATTCGATCGGATTTGGTAGAGTTTTTGATTTTTACAAGTTAAATAGTCTTACACGAGGAAAAAATTAAATTTATTAACGAAAACCAAAAAAATAGATAGACAGAGTGTACGTTATGGTGAATAGATGGACTAGATGGACTATCGAAACGGTTAGTTAATAGTTTCATCGTCACTGTTGTATTGTGTTCCACAAGAAATGTGCTTTAATTCGAACACGTTCTTGTTTTGTGTGTTTCGAAGATTCCCAGTGATGCTCAAACCGCTTTTAAGGATTTTAGATGTGGTTTTAAATAAAATTGTACATCACTAGGAAGAGATAGACTGGTAGTTGAATTCGTAAAAAAACAATACGGCCAAGGCAATAGTGTAGTCTGCCTGATATGACATTTTGTAACAAAAAGAATATTTAAGTAAGAAAAAACACGGAATTCAACTACATAATTAATCATTAATATTTAGGGCTTTTAAAGAAGATGGGTGCGACCCACACTGATAACTTACCATTTGTGGTGTTGAAAACTTTATGTTTAGTTTTTTTTTCAAATAACCAAATTTTCAGCGAAACAAACTTTAGCTGTAAAATTCAAACAAACATTATTTTAAGATTGAAAAGCATTTTAATTATTTAAAGAGATTTGAAATTGAGATTGTTGATATATAAGTTGTTGTTTGTTAAAACTGTCAATTCGATACTTGTCAAAATTAACCCATATGTTAATAATTTTATTATGTCGATACCTTCCCGTAAGAATGTACTAAGCGACACTTTTTTCGAAAATGACTTTTTGATGAGGGCCACGTTTTGGCCTAGGTTTCGCCAACCTATTATGCATGAAAAGGAAACTAGAGTACAAATAAAAAAATATATCAACTGCCATGTTTTCTCATTAAAATAATGTTGCCCCCTGAAATTTGTATTATCCGCCAACAAAAATATGCTAAGCGACATTAATAAAGATCTAATTGTCGTGAGCAACAAAAAATTTTGTTAGATGTCACTTAGTTTAACCAAAATTGTCTCTTAGCACACTATGATTCAACTAGAACTTTCTTCGTTTTTTTCGTTTCCTGAACAATTTTAGAAATGTCGCTTAGCATACATTCTTACGGGAAGGTATCGATGTATAAAACAACATACTTTAGAAGGCATTATCGGTGTTCATTCCCAAGAAATTCGACTTGAAATACAATTTTAACTAGTTTTCAATAGAATTTTATATAGTTTCTTATTTTTTGTAAAAAAAACTGTTAACCGATTTTTTTTGAAATTTTCACCAGTTGTCAAACACATTATTTTTCGTAAAATAAAATTATTTTGAGTTTCAAATTGTTTTCCGTTCTTATAATATCTGGGTTATGAAATTTTTTTTTTTCAGTTTTTTTTTATTTAAAAAAATAACGGTACGTTCATTTTTTTCCAAATTCATACCAAATCTGTATGACCTTATAATGAGTACATAAAATTTTATTTGAAATCAATAGCATTATTTTATTTTCGTGAGATATTTGAAACCAACCAAAATTTTAACTTTCTTTTTAAACCGTTATAGTGAAAAAACTACTCACTGAATTTTAATAAACGCCCTTTCAGCCTCTTTCGAAGTTATTATCTATTAAACAAAATTTATTTGAAGTCGATATCTTTACTCGTTCTTGAGATATCGACGACAAAAAATTGTACCAGAACGTACGGACATACGAACGTACGTACACACACACACACAGACATCTCTCTAAAAATGATTGATATAGCCTTTAGGGACCTTGAAACGTCGAGAAATGTCAAAAAATCCAATTTGACAAATCGGACCGATTACAATAACTCCCTATGGGAAGTTAATAAAAAGCTGTGTGTGAGATATGAACAATATTTTTATTTGAAAGACCCATGTACATACATACAATGTCATTAACTATGGAATACGAAATCATTTGAACGCCTTGGCTTATTATAGTGACACTAATCCGAGTAGTACAAATTTTCAGTTATTCTTCCGCATAGATCCGGCTGAATTTGAGCGATGGCCTGTGATATCTTACCTTAAGGGCATCGGTCGACTATGGATTATTAGCATAGACCTGCGACTTCAGGAACCCTACAAGAAAAAGTCTATCGGTCTCAAATCGCACGCATCGAGACATAAATTAAATGAACTGTCAATTCAATTCCTATACATACACAAATCCAAACGAAAAACGTCTGAGTGGTCTGGTTATGGAAATATGGCGGTCCAAAGAGGTTTTATGAATTTTCGAGCCCCAACTACCTAACAATGGCCCTTATTGCGAGTGTCGTTTCCTTATCGATAAACGACTTTTATCGATAGTCGAAAGTCGAAAATCTTTTTTGGTATTGTGGATCTCTACTGTGAACGAAATTTTTCGTCTGGACAATCGATCTTTATCGTTTGCATTTTACTGTTCGACTGGCCAACGAATATAATTTTCTAGGCAAAAATGTATCTTTTTTTATTTTATTAACTTATTATTTCCATTATAATAATTATGTAATAACTATGTAATGCATAAATTTGGCTCTCCATTTCCCAATAAAACACACTTGTATTTGACTAGAACGACTTTGTGTTCTACCTCTGCTTCATGCTGCTCTTATTATACTGCTTGAACACAACAAATTTATCGCGTCAATCCGTCAACTTTGTCAATTTGCTGTATTGGTGTTTTAATTAAAAATGTTTTCTTGTGATTCTTCTATTGATCAAACTATTTGATCCCTAAGTAAAGGAATTTTTTTCCACATACACCATCACTGAAACATGCCCAAATGTCAAAATATAGGATTCATTAACAATAAGCACATTCGTTATTCACAGTAACTATTGTATCTGTCGATTGAGATACACAATACCAAAAAGAAAATTTGTCGTTGCTTTCGACTTTTGTCGGGTCGAAAGTTGAACGACACTCGCAATAAGGGCCATTGGCTTTGATTTGCGCTTTTTCCGAAACCAAGCCCTATAAAGGGGCGAGGTCTGGTTCTCGAAAAATTTCTAACCAAAGTGATTTTACTCAATTTTTGAGAATTTTGAAAAAATCATGGACTAACCACTTGTCTGAAAAAATCAACAAATTTTCAAAGTTCCCCAAACGCATCGAGATCGAGACATACATCGAATGAAAGGTCTATTCAATTCCTTTATACACATTTAAACGAAAAGCTTCTGAATGGTCTGGTTATCGAACAATTCCGGTCCAAAGTGATTTTATGAATTTTCGAGCCCAACTACCTAATAATGTTTTTGGTTGGCGTTATTTCCGAAACCAAGCCCTATAAAAGGATCCGGTTTTCAAAATTCCTGGTCATATTTTTCGCAGCTATCCACAGGTGAAAGCCAGAAGCTTCTGCGCGGTCTGGTTCTCGAAAAATTTCTAACCAAAGTGATTTTACTGAATTTTTGAGAATTTTGAAAAAATCATGGACTATTCAATTCCTATACCTATATACATCCAAACGAAAAGCTTCTGAGTGGTCTGGTTATCGAAATATGCCTGTGCAAATTGATACTATGGATTTTCGAGCCAATTTTGACGTCATCTACTACATTGGTTAAGTACTAAATTGTAAGCTTTCCTAAGTTTTTAAATCTTGGCTCCCGTTTGTCGTAATGGACTTTTTTTTAATTTGAAGAAAATTAGCAGGACTATAAAAAAAAATTCAAAACTGCAAAATATTTATCGTGAAATACAGTTTTTTTTTTTTTTTAAATAACTAAGGTATTAAAAACAAGAAAAAAAAAACGCTGAAACCAACGGTAACTTTTTATGTTTTTGCTTAAACATATTAAAATAAATGCAAGTTGATAGAAAATATTGTTATTAGCAATACAGTTTTTTATTTTTGTAAAGTGTTGATTTTTTTCGTAAAGTGTTGATTTTTTTTTAAATTGTAGGAAATTACAAGAACTTAAATAATAAAAAATAAAAATTTCATCGTTAAATGAGCTTTTTTCTTAATAATCACGAAAAAGTGATTTTTTTAACAACAAAAAATTATTTTAACTTACTATAACTTTTTTTCATTTGTTTAAGCAAATGTTTTTTTTTTTTATAACATAATAGATAATGTTATTAGAAATAAATATATGTTTAATTTTTGTTGGTACGAGATAGTGGAGCCGAGATATTCGCAAATGACCAAAAAATGACACAAAACACATTTTTACCAATAACTTTGGTAAAAAAAGTTATCATGTGGTGCAAATTTGGCTTAAAGCTTTTTTCATAATCACCTATCGATCCATGAAAATAGACCGCGCAAGGTCAAATGACGCTTTGACTGGACTATAGTGTCACTCATTGTGGCTCCCGATTTTGAATTGGATTATCTGAAACGAATAATAATTTGCACACCTATTTTTAAACAGCGGACTTATCGCGTTCGGAAAATGAATAGACCTTCTCATGAGTTTGAACAAACATATGTTTGTTTTGACAATTGTAATAAAGGATAATTATCATACTTCGAATGTATTTGAGCGATCACTTTAATCCATTTGGAGATGCGTGAGTGTGAAAAAGAAATTAATCCTTATTTTTTTCCAGATTTCATCAGTACTACGGGCAGAGGGTTTTTTGACAGAAGATGGGTACCAAAAAGGAGTTGGCAGAGAACACGATGTTGGTTTGGCACAATCCTCGTTTAGCCTTATTCTTACTTTTTTCCACTCAAACTCACTCTTCACTTCTTCCAAAATTCGGCCACTTTCTCCCGATTGGCTTAAAGTGAAGCCCTTGGCAATTTTAGGATTCTCCTGCATTTTATTAAGCAGCATATCGCTTTGGTCTTTTTTTATTGTTTTGCTCCTACATTTTAACAAAAAACATGAATTTTAAATTTTCTATCTTAAAAAAATAAACAAACAACTTACATTTTCCGCCTTATTGTGCTCTCGTTCGCCTAATAAAAATAAGTGAAAATTATGGCTGTCATCGGCATATCATTTCGCCCGAAATGATTGTTCACAATAAGGGGAATTTTTTGAATATGAATAAATTTTTCGGGTGAAACTCACAATAGGCGAAAAGTGAAATGTCAATTTATCCGGGTGGAATGTTGTTCGGGTGAAACTCACATTAAGGCTAATAGAGAGAACAATTATTGTCAAAACGGCAATCAATTATTTTAGTGATCACTTTACTCTTAGGCTTCGGCCACGCACTGAGCGACGAGCGACTGAGCGATTGAGCGACGTCGCGTCGCTCTGTCGCTTAAAACAATGACAAGTCGCTCAGGGTTTACGTGGCCACCTCCATGCAATTTCATGTGTTTTAATTTTTTTGCGTCGCTCAGCGACTCGTCGCTCAATCGCTCAGTCGCTCGTCGCTCTGTCGCTTAAAACAATGACAAGTCGCTCAGGGTGTACGTGGCCACTTCCATAAAATTTCATGTGTTTTAATTTTTTTGCGTCGCTCAGCGACTCGTCGCTCAATCGCTCAGTCGCTCGTCGCTCAGTGCGTGGCCGAAGCCTTACGCGATACGGGCCCAGTATTAGGCAGGCAAACACAATTTTGAATGTACCTGTCACATGAAGAAGTCTTAATCTATACTCTGCAAACACTCAAAGGATTATGGCTACCCTTTTAATGTTATGGTGTAACAAGGTACGAGCGTTTAGGAAAAGTAGAGAGGATTTAATAGAAGATGTCGCTGAACATTGGTCTTGAAAGCCTGAACGTCACAATAAGGAATGGCAAATTATTGCACATTCTTGTAGTCCGGTTAAAGAAAGAACCTCTATATTTGCCAATATGTCCGAAGTTAGGAGCAAGGGTAAACTGATAAGCATTCCCATATCCAACTGGATATTTCAATTGAACATTGTTGATAGAAAAAAGCGATGGAATAATAAAAGACATTACGAGTGTTCGAGAGCTTCCTCAAAAGTTTCCTTAGTGGATGTGTCTCCTATAAGTTTTAGGGCTCTGTTCTGGGTTTTATTTAATAGGTTCAAATGGGTAATAAGGGCGCCAGCTCAGATATCAGAATTGTACTCAAGTTTTGGGCGAATTTATGCTTTATATATGGTAGCCAACATCCATATCATCATCCTTGAAGACTTGCGACAACATTCCGAGTGCCAAAGAAGATTTGTCTTATAGAACCGTACCCGGAAATCCCTTTGGAACTTACTGCTTCAGTGCTTTTAGGGATAAAGTTTTCATTTCATTATGAATAATGTTTGTTATTGGAATCTACGATATTTCTGTATCATGATCGAGGAATTATAATGATCTGTGCAAGAACTGCTTGAACGCCATCTAATATCAGGGGGGAGTTAGCATCAATAAATATACAATGAAAAAACGGGCACTATCATGCATATAAAACAACAATTTAAATTTTCTTTTGAATTTTTATTAGTGCATCAAAAGCAATATTAAATTTAGTATTGTATAGTTTAAAAAAGTTATTCGAACAAAATATTTGATAATTTAAAATAATTTAAAAAAAATTAAAATATAGCTTAGTTACTTGTTGAAAGTAATTTTGTACTAAAACTAAAAGTCAAAGGTTGGTACTTCATTAGAACTGTGTATAACTATGTTTTCATTTCTTATTATGTCCATTGGCGAAATCTGAAATTAAAAATTATTAAACATAAAATTTAGTTATTTATATTTAAAATTTATTTACTCGTTATAATTAATTTAAATAAACTTATGCAAAACTTCACGATTATCAGACAATCGGATTTATCTTTGCTATGCTTGGATTAATGATTATTAAAGTAGGTATACAGGGTGATTTGCATATGATGGGATAAAAACCTAGAGAGTGTAGCTTGGATGAATATTTTTGTCTAAGCTTTTGAATCGTAAATAATCAAGGTCTAAAATTGGCGAATTACTATATGATCTAAGAAAAATGAAGTTTCCGTTATTCGTGTAATTTTTCTTAAAAACTAAAATACCCTCTTATGATTCGAGAGTCGGGAACAAAAAATTCGCGAATCAGACTGTTTGGCATCACTGTTTGCGAGTCGCATAATTAACGTGTAATGTCTAATTTAATATCGCTCTTTTACAGTTAGAGAATGTGCGCCTAAATTGCAAAACGTTTAGCAGTTTTAAAACCTGAACTTATTTTGTTTAAAACATTATCAAATGCGTGTTTGTTAAGACCGAAACCTTAATGAAAACTGAGTTAAACTGAAAAATGATTAATGTTTTTGTTCTCACAAATTATCTGAAACTTGAAGTTGGATAGAGCTATTTGTTATAAAAGATGTTGTTTAGAGGAAGAAAACTTTAATTTGAAATAAAACAAAAAGAGGCTCTGTTTGAAAGATAAGTTTTTGTCATTAATGTTTGAATATGATTTCATGCATGTGTTCGCCGTGGGGCTAGCACGTACATGACGTAATCTGGATATCCAATTTTCACACAAAGTGGATTTTCCATTAAGTTATTATCATATTATTTGTTGATCACAATGATTACTTGAAACATTTCGATCATAATCTTCACTAAGCTGCACATCAGCAATCGCTAGTTCTGTGCGCACTGTACGACGTGTTAATGGCTGTGAACATAGTCTGAGCATATCGAACATGTTTTGTACATCCTCTAAGTCAAGAGTGCTCTGGGCGTTCTGAGTTGTTTTTAAAACACACCTGAGCCCTTAGCTGTCACATTTTTTTTTTAATTTCCTGCTGTCAAATGCTTGTGTTCAGCATTTAACTCTGTCTTCTTAGTTATTTAATGCTGAGTTCATAGAGTGCACTCTACAAATGTTCAGAACGGAAAAAGAAACACATATTCGAACACTCTGATCTAAAAAAGAAACACAATTTATTTTTTGACAACTCATGCTCTGCCCTGAATTAGAAAAGAAAAACGTCTAATGGAGACGGAGTTGCAAATGGAGACAATGTGAAAATATTAAATACAAACAAATTCAACATTATGACCACAATGCAATGACCGAGTTGCAGTCTTAGCTGCAAGGGTTTGCCAACTTTTACGTGCATCATTTTTGACGTTTCAAAATCCAAATAGTCAAACCACTCGATGCTGATTTATATGTATATGTATGCAGTATGCTCTCTTTAATTCCTGATATAAATACTTTGTTTAGTAAATTCGCAAGAGATATTAATCAGCTGACCCAAATCTTAGAAGTGTACAGCAGCATTGTGTTTACGAAAAAAATGTAACACGTACGACACTTTTTGACAGCTATTCCAGCAGCAGCTCAACTTCTAGTCTAGTGTTTAGCCAGTTACAACATCCGTATTATCGTTTAGTGTAAACGTATTGCAAAAACTATCCGTTGTTTCGGGAATCAATCGCTCTAAAGGATGATTATGAACACCATCTCTTTTTTCTCTAACTGGGTTTTGTTGACACGAGATTGCAGATATGAAAATGGTTTAATCTTTAATGTACCTAGAGAATTCAAAACTGAAAAAATGCTGTCAAAATAACGCGCAACACGCATAACTGAGAAAAGGCTTCGTGTAATAATGCACGCATCACCGAATGACAGTTCAAAAGAAAATTACCAAGAGATGTGTTACACCCGCTTTATCATATTTTATTTATTTTTTTTTTTTTCAATCATACAACAAAATATTCCCTCAACTTACATAAGTCAAACGTTGGACGCACTTCGTCGAGAGATGTGCTGATGCCCATCCTGCTTATGTGGGTTCTCATTGAGTTGTGACACATAAGGATTCCAACCAAGAGAGACATTTGAGGTCTGCTAAGCTTCAGAAGATACTCTGTTTTTTTCCTTGATATATCTGGCCAAAAATTGCTTGAAAACCTACAGGTGTCAATTGTTGACCATCTGTCATTTGCAATCTTGAGGAAACTTTGGCAAATTTTATTCTTTTCCTGCTCCAGTGGCATAAGTACCCAGGGTAAAATTTTAGATGAACCGTTTTTGGTAAATTCATCAGCCATTTCATTTCCATAAATTTTACGGTATCTCGGGAGCCAGGGTGACTGAATTTGTTTCGCCGAGAAATTTTTATTCAAAACGGCAACGAACAACCAGTTTTGACTGATTGCCATCTGGCTATCTATAAAGATATAAATGATCTTGTTCGTCAGTTCACATGCGGAAAGATATTTTGGGGCCTCGTTAACTGCAAGCACTTCCGCTTGTAAGGCACTGCAAAAGTTTGGGACGGTTCCAAAACGGAAAGGGGGATAGGGTCTGATATTTTCTAAGACAACTTGGCCATAAATAATGAATTTGAAAAAGTATCTCAAGCGAAAGTTTGTGGACAGTACGAGACCAAGAACCCAGAAATATAGATAATCCGGTCATGGAGCTCCGATGTGGCAGAAGAGCCTACGAAAAATGACAGAGAAATTTTGTTTGCTAAGGGGTGTTTTTCTATTTTAGCACACGTGCTCAGCTGATAATTTAGCGAAGGGTAGAGCGGTGTGGGCATTGCATTGTACAGGATTTTGCACTGGTATTTTATGATACAACAGTTTTGAATTTGGTTTGGCGCCAAAATGTCCCAGATGAATAAATGCAGAAGCTTCCATTCATAAATTTGGTCTAACATTTTGTTAGAACAGTTTTTGTTATGCGAGGAAGGGATGGTCTTTGGTAAAGACCGACACATGATTTGCGTTTAGGACCCGGTTTCCATAAATATCTCTCTCTCTCTCTCGGTTGAAAGTTTGTTAGTGTGACTGGGTTAAAATCTATGTACGGTGAAATATAGGCTGTTTGAATATATATATGTCAGTGAAGTTTACAATGGTTCTGTGACCATAGTGGCCCCTTTTCTAATTTTTACACTCTTAAAGTCGAAGAAAACTTTTGGCCGCAAATTCCTTCGTGAATACCTCGAGTGGGGCAAGTGATAGGAAAGTTTCTAGGGCTGCGGTTGGGGTAGTTCTCATCTTGTGCCGATATATGCCAGTTTCTGAATTTGTGTCATGACCCAAAGGTTGGTTCTCTTATCAAAGGCTATCCACCAAACCTAAAAGGCGTACTTCAGGATATATCTTATAATGGCTATGTTCATCCAATGAATGGTTCAGTTATATGGAACGGTGTCCCATTTATAATGGGGAGATTTAAATTTAAAATGTTTAGTTTTCTCTTAAACAGAACCAGTTCTGTTTTAAGAGGGTTAATATTAAGTCCGCAACTGCTGGCCGAATTACTGAGATTATCAAGGGCTGCTTGTAGGAGCTGATGTCATTATCACAACTTTAACCATCTTGCCTTAATTTAACTAAAATCTTGTTTACGACCAGAAGTCAAAGCAGAGGAGATAAGACACCTCCCTGTGCCGTACCCCTACACGTTCTAAGCTTGCTGTCACCCATTTCTGCATTATCAATTTTAGTTTTAAGCATGGAGTCAATCCAGTTTGACAGCATAGGATCGATTCTGACAGAGTCTAGTGCTTGTCGTATCGCGCCATTTTCAAAGTTGTTGAAGGCCCCTTCTATGTCAAGGAATGCTCCTAAGGTAAATTTGCTTTCGTTAGATACATTTCTATAATTTCTGCGGCTTCGTGAGTTCACCCACTGACACACACAATTTTTGAAAGTGGACCATATGTAATGGTCCTATCGACACAGATTTTATAAATGGCGTCGAATGTGCTTTTGATATTTGTGAAGAAAACAGAATAAGGGTTGCTGCGAATAAAATGAAACGAATTAATCTTCAAGAACATAGAATAATCGGAATACTAGCATTTCCCAGTTGTCTGATGCGGTGTCCCGCAAGACACACTATTTGACCACTCTACACACTTCTTTTTACTGTTTGCTTTTTAAGGCAAGGGTTTATGCGAACACGCTACAAACTCTAGCAATCCTTAAGAATAACATTCGTCAAGAAGTGAAAAGAACCTATCACCCGAAGCTCTGAAGAAAACCATGGCGGCCGGCGGCCACTTCAGAAATATCATTCTCAAAAAATGATGTGAGATCACTTGAATGCCCCTACATAAACAATTAAAAACAATATAAATTTATTATCCTTTTTCAAAAATACCACCATACCTAATTCAATATAGACGTACACTAGTGAATATAATTAACTAAACTATACTTACATTTTGAATATATTTCTTATCAATTTTGAAATTTTTGTAAAGTGCAATTCTTTGTAAACTCATTACGGAATGCAAACGGGTTTTGGGATTTACATCTAAAAGTCTAAGCAGCACATCCTTTCCGTCCGGATGAATAGACTCGAATTCCTCTGGAAATAAATTATCTTTTGGGAAGGAATCATTGTTGGCGTCGGATAAAGCAGGTAATTTGACGACTTCTTCAACGTTAGGGAACTGTAAAAAAAATACATATGTACATACATAAATAGTTATTAATATAAAAATAAAAGAAGCATTACAAATTTAAAGAAACAGAATAAATACTATTGCTAACGTATAAGAATCAGAATTGACATTAGGATTATAATTCTTTTTAACAGAAAAATCAACAAATTAGTCTGTATGCCTGTTTGTCTGTATATATCTGTACCTCTCCCTACATCCTAAAACCACTGGAGATTTTTTCTTCAAACTCGGTACTTAAGAGTCTTCGGTAATTCCCTATAGGAGAAATTGAAATTTTTTGTTTAGCACCAAAACCAACGGTACCCCCCATACCTCGAAAACGGCTCTAACGATTTTAATAAACAAAATTAGGTGTACTATTATGCGAATGGACTACATTTGACAAAAAAAAAATTTGAGGAAAAAATGTTATTAACGGTTCCATTTACTGAATTTCCAGCTGCTTTTTCAGATTCGTCTTTTAGTTTCTCGTGTGTCAATAGTTTTGATGTTTTAGATTAGAAAGGTTTATTTCAATAAAATCTTACGCATCAGTTGTGGATGAAATCAACCTTATTTTCCTAAAAGCTATATTACGATTATTGCTACCGTTTAATACTCACGTTTTCAACACTATAATTACAACTAGAATTTTCCCATAACAGTGGAAACTCGCTAAGATAATCCCAATACCCAAGACCAATTTCAATCTTACCAATCCGGGTTCCGCCCCATGCACAGTTGTACTACAGCACTTACAGAAGTCATCGAAGATATAAAGCAAAAAATGGACGATAACTGTGTTACGTTTTTGGTACTTCTTGACTTCTCTTAAGCTTTCGATATGGTTAACCACACTGTTCTCTTGAGAAAGTTACATTTAGAGTTTAACCTTTCACCATAAGCTATTAAATTGGTTTCTTATTGAAAACAAGCCGTGTGTATTGAAAATAAACTTTCAGAATTCCTACCAATTAAACGAGATGTTCTTCAGGGATCGATCTTGGCTGCCCTTTTCTTCTCGTTGTATATTAATGAAATAGCTTCCATCATACCAAATGTATCTATATTGTTGTATAATTGTGATTCTGCGAGCAGGAAAAAGTTGAATATAGCGTTTAATAGTACGATTCGATATATTTTTGTCCTTAGAAAATACGATCGCCTGTCTATGGCCCTAATTATAGCTATCATTGAAAACCATCATTGAAACACAAATCAGTGGAAGAGTGGAATATTTTTTGACAAATCAGTTATAGCAATCATTGAAAAATTGGTTTTAGTAAAAGATCCTATCAGTGACAAAAAATTCTAAGTATTTGAGGTTAGAGTTGATCATTGAAAAAAAAAAAACTGACACATGAGAATAGAAAGAGAATCAAACGCAAATCATTGGAACGATAGTGTTCCACTTTGTTGGAACGAAAATCAGCTGTTCATTGAAAATGTTTTTCATCATTGAAAAATTAAAAGTAGTTTTATGAGAAATATTTAACATAATTTATTTTTATTTGCAAAAGTAAAATATATAGTTGATAAGCTTAATTTGTATACCAAACATTCTCAATATTCATAGTTTAACTACCCCAAAAAGTGAAAACCAAATTTTCAATAACGGTTTTCAATGATAGCTATAACTAGGGCATGTGAACTTCCTAAATATGTCGTTTCGAACTTTAAGCATACTTTTTTAATATTGTGAAGAAAAGACAGACAGCCAACATATTTATACGAAATACTACGATTTCCTGCATCAAACAGATCATAATGATTTAATACTCCTTCGATTTTCGTGTCTCACATCTGAGAGACAATTTTTACTTGCGACTTATAGGTACTTTAAGGCAATTTATGCATTCGTAAAAAAAATCGAACTAGAGATTTTGATCAAAGTTGACATAACGATGATATCGAAGATCAAAAAAGTGGGTCTCGCAATTCTGTCTGTCTGTCTGTTCGACAGTGCCGGATTAAGCCAGCGCGGGGCCTGTAGCAAATTCTATCAAGGGGCCCTTAGACTGTTTTAGGTTAGGCACTTATCAAGTTTATGGTATTAAATAAAACAAAACTGTTACAAACAAACTTTTCTTGATTTAATTTGGGAAAATTTATAAATAATGCTGTTGATATCGACTTCTCGGAGTAAATCATGTTCAATATTCATTAAAGTGAGGAGATTAAGACGTTGTTGGCTCATCGTGTTCCTTAATTCTTTTTTAACACGGTTTAATGTTGAGAAAGATCGTTCACCACTGCAGTTGGTGATCATGAGAGACAAATAAATGCACAAAGCAATTTCAACGTTCAGGAAACAAGATTGGAAAGAATTATTTATCAACAGCTTGTAAACCTGCATTTCCAGAGCCTCATGATTCCTGCTGTCAATAATACCAGCCACATCAGAATTGAGTATTGAAGCGAATTGCACTAATTCGTTGCCCAGACTGTCCTCCAAATCATCTGCGTAAGCCCTTACTATGGTTACAGATTTTTAATTTCTTCTGGTGGAAGAGATTTTATATGAAGGTTTTTATAATACAAATTCTATATACTACTGAAATAAATCAGCCAAGTAGAAGACTTAGCACTATTAATGGCCTTGTTGAATTATTGATTCAAAATAGCTCTTATGGCTTTTAGTCCACAAAAATTGGCGTTTCGTCGGGGTGATCGCACATGGACTCATCAGTTGGCTATGTTTTATATGATTATAATTTTAATCTTGGTTGGATATAGTTCACATTGGATTTTTGTCAAAAAATCGATGTAAGATGAACTGAATTCAATAAAAATTGCGTATTGACTAGGTCCTCACAGCCAACTGATGAGTCCATGTGCGATCACCCGGACGAAACGCCAGTTTTTTTGGACTAAAGGCCAAAAAAGCTATTTTGAATTAGGAAGAGATTTTAGCTCTCGGAATATTACGAAAATGCCAGCAATTTTATGATAACTGTTCATATACGTTTACCTAAAGCAGTGAGTACGTTATCAATGGTGACAATAAATACCTGAATTTCATACCGTTGTCCAATTTGCGTTTGGTGCGGTGCGAAACATGATTTTTGGTAAGACCAGCAGATAGAAAAATAAAATTTTAGCTGATCATTTTGATGCAAATATTTTCTTCTTAGTAATTGTGACTAAATCTAATATGTAAATAATACTTTTTTATGGTCAGAAAAGGTTGGTGCGCGAGGCCCCCAAATGCGCGGGGCCCGTAGCATTTGCTACTCTTGCTTCGTGGCTAATCCGGCACTGTGTTCGACTACAGCCTAAACGGCTCTGCCGATTTTTTTCAAACTTGGTAAATATGGGTTTTAATTTTTCCCCCCACACGTTTTTTTCTTTTTTTTTTAAGACCAAAAATAACGGCACCTGCCATACGAATTTTTTTTTCGAAATTTTATAAATATTGTTTTTCTCAAAAACTCCCACAGATTAAAAAAAAATTTTCATTTAGTTAAAGCTAGGTAATCGTTGAAAAAAATTTCCAAGAAAATGGTTCATTTTGGTACCCCCTTTGGAACCATTTTTTTGTTTTTGATTTTCCCGAAAACGGTATGACCGATTTTGATCATTTTTGTATGTAAAGGCTTCCCAGCAGTTTCAATATTATTGTGTATTCAAATTTTCAAAACAAATTTTTTTTGAATTTTTAAAAAAATTTTCAAATTTTTTTTGAAAACTTAATATTTCTAAAACCCCATGCTCGATTTTTTTGAGACTTGATAAATAAAAGTTTTTTAATATAATCTACAAGATATGAGAAAAAAGAAATTATTTTACCTATAAATAACGGTACCCTCCATACAAATGTAAAAAATGGTTTTCGAAAATCGCATTTTTCTCGTAAACGGTTCCGAGAATTTTGCTAAAATTTTTTTCTTTCGATTAATTCTTACGATCAATATAATTTAATAAAAAATGAAATATAAATATAAGATATTACTGACTGTACCTACCATAGAACGATTTTTTCGAATTTTGAATTTCTCATTATAGGCATAACGGATTTTAATGAAATGTTTATAGAGAAGCTTCTAAAAAGTTAAAAAAACACTGCATTTCTAAACTTTAAAAAAAATATTGTTTTGAATTTTGAAAAACAAAATCTATTTTTTTTTTTTTGGAAAATTCAATATCTCAAAAACGGATCAATATTTTTTTTTTGTAAATTTGATTATTATTCGAACAATAATAAAAACTTTAAATTGGGTTACAAAATTTTTTTCTTAAAAATGTTTTAAAAGTTTTTTATATGAAAGCTTATTTTTTTAAGAAACCACTACAGCGACTTTTAATTTTTGTTCTTGCATAAATTCATATTTGCATAGCATTCTGTTTTTATCTCTTAATACTAAAAGAGTTAAAAAATTAATTTCATGCTTATGAACAGTTTTTCACTAATAACATTAATTTTTGAAATTCTTTGTCTTTTATATAGGAGCAAGTTCGTGAGACCCAGTCGTGCATTTTATTTATTGCTGCAATCCGTCTTTGGAATTCACTCCCACAACACTTGCGAAAATCAAACAACGCACAACAGTTTCAAAATAGATTGAGATTTTTTTATCTTAGTCAGAGCAACTAACTTCTTTTAAATTTTATTTTTCCTTCCTATCTTTACAATATTTCAACATTCTTTGAACTTTATCTTCGTAAATTTTCTAATTTACATAAATTTGAACTATGTATATAAATTCATAAACTACCGCTAGCTTATAAGATTAATCTTACTTCTTACTGTGTTAGTATTTACCCGAAATAAATACACATACTACCTGGCATAGAACGGTTTTTTTTTTTAATTTCGACTTTCTCATTAACGGATCTAACGATTTTAAACAACATCTTTATGCAGGAGCCCCCCTAAATTTGAAATAATACTGTATATACAAATATTCGAAAAAATATTTTTTGTTTTTTTTTTCCATTTTTTTTTTTTGAAAATTCAATATCTTGAAAAAAGTGTAAAGGATTATTTTTTTGATTTTTTTTTCCTAAAATTAAAGGGCACGGTAGTGCCCAGCCAAGTTCTGGCACTACACCCTTTTCACAGGAACAAACTCAGGCGATTTTTGACCCCTCCCTATCTTCAATACCACTAATGTCAGAAACTTCAAATTCCGAATATTTGCTAAGCTAGTCAGGCACAGGCGCCTCACCAAATTTCAATTTTCTAGCACAAGCGGTTCCTGAGATATAAGGCCTCAAAAATCACAAAAACCGTAACTGACTGACTGACAGATCATCAAAATTATGGAGCACTTCCCGACATCGTAGAACCTTGTAGTTTTGCACAACGGTAGGTCTTGTCATGCAAGCAGAGGAAAAAATCGAAAATTTGAGGTTTTCCATTCAGGGGGCGTGGTATCCGCCTACTTTCTCCGAATTGGTGTTGGTTAAATGGAGCACTTCCAATTGCTGTAAGAAGATTAAATTTGGTAAAGTGGTAGGGCTAAGACTGCATACAAAGAACAAAATATAAAATTTGACGTTTTCCATTCAGGGGCGTGGTATCCGCCCACTTCCTCAGAACTGATATAAATTATAAGTGGCACACCTTCGATTGCAGTAGAACAATGAAATTTGGTAGAACGGTAGGACTCAAATTGCATAGAAAGGACCAAGAATAAAAATCGAGGGTTTCCATTCAGGGGGCGTGGTATCCGCCCACTTTCTCAGAATTGGTGTTGGTTGAATGGAGCACTTCCGACTGCTGTAAAACGATGAAATTCTGTACAACGGTAGGGCTCAAAACACATATAAAGGAACAAAAATAAAAATTGAGGTTTTCTATTCAGGGGGCGTGGTATCCGCCCACTTTCTCCGAATTTGTGTTGGCTGAAGGGAGCACTTCCGAGTGCTGCAAAACGATGAAATTCGGTACAACGGTAGGGCTCAAAACACAAATAAAGGACCAAAAATAAAAATTGAGGTTTTCCATTCAGGGGGCGTGGTATCCGCCCACTTTCTCCGAATTGGTGTTGGTTGAATGGAGCACTTCCGACTGCTGTAAAACGTTGAAATTCGGTACAATGGTAGGGCTCTAAACACATATAAAGGACCAAAAGTAAAAATTGAGGTTTTCCATTCAGGGGGCGTGGTATCCGCCCACTTCCTCAGAACTGATATAAATTATAAGTGGCACACTTCCGATTGCAGTAGAACAATGAAATTTGGTAGAACGGTTGGACTCAAATTGCATAGAAAGGACCAAGAATAAAAATCGAGGTTTTCCATTCAGGGGGCGTGGTATCCACCCACTTTCTGAGAAAATGTTTAATTTATATGGAGCTCTTCTGATTGCCGTAATTAAGGTAGGTATGTTAGTGTTAGGTATCTTGCCAGGACAAGAAGAAATAATTGAAGCGCAAGTCAAAACAACCAATAACAAAATATATACCAAAAGAAATAGGAAGCTTTAAACTAAGTTGAGTACATCCTTCTATCTTTCCGTATCTTTCGAGATTCTGACATGGCAAAATATTAAAATCTTTGCAAAAAGGAGTGGATCAGACCAAAAACATAAATGTTAAAAAAAGAGCCAAGTTCTTCTATACAAAAACCTTTGTGTAACAAGTCAGCCGTGAAAAGTACTGAGATCTAAAAGTACGCCAAGTTCTTACTTCATGAAGGTTTAATACCGAATATTTAAAGTAGAATAATATTGAAACAGCTACAATGTAATAGAGAAATTTTATTATTTAATGATTACTGACTAAAATTTGATGGGCTTACTTGGCAAGTTTTTTTTTATGCCAAATTCAAAAGGTCTTGAAAACTTGACCAGAAAGCCCATCAAATTTTAGTCAGTAGTCATTAAATAATAAAATTTCTCTATTACATTGTAGCTGTTTCTATATTATTCTACTTTAAATATTCGGTGTTAAGCCTTCATGAAGTAATAAGAACTTGGCGTACTTTTAGATCTCAGTACTTTTCACGGCTGACTTGTTACACAAAGGTTTTTGTATAGAAGAACTTGGCTCTTTTTTTAACATTTATGTTTTTTGGTCTGATCTATATTACGAAACGAAATACCATTACCATTGGCATCCCAATTTTTTGTTCTTAAAAAATTTAAGAGACATTTTTTATATAAAATTTGATACATCCTCCTTACAGTCTAGTTAACTTTGCTACAACTTTTAGATCAGCGCAAATGTTGTACTGTAAATATTTAATTTTTTCCAACAACAGCTTCATATTGCAATAATTTTCTTTCATATTTGTTGCATGTGCGAAAGGGACAGAAGGATATTGATTGTCATTGTGAAGTAACACAGCTTTTAAACTGATTTTGGATGAATCAATAAAAAGTCGCCTTTCCTCTGAGCCTTCAGGGAAATCCAGTTTTTTTAGAAGTCCTTTAGCATTATTACAAAATACCAAATTATCTTCTTTGGTGAAGTAACTTATAAAGTCTTCTTGTCGATTACGAAAATACGAGACCCTCGTATTTTCATTTAACAAATTCCATTGTTTTAATCTTGACCCGAGAAGTTGAGCCTTCGATTTTGAGAGTCCCAAATCCCGAACAAGATCATTCAAATCAGATGGAGTAAGAAGATGAGGTTTTGATAAGTCTGTGGATAAAATTGAAGAAACAGAGAAGGTACTCGCTTGACGAACTTGCTGATATGTATTTTCATCATCAGTCGTTCTGTCGCTGTTAATACGCACTGAAAGTGCAGTATTACTGCTTCGAGGTACTGGTATTTGTGCAGATGGAATGTTCGGATATGTAATTTTATGTTTATTTTTTTTCGTAAATCCCCTTGTCGAAGTCATACAAAAAAAACAATCGTTTTGATGGTTTCGAGGTTCCATTCAAAGCATAGGCGTTGAGAATGGCATGGTTTTATGACTTCCCTTAAGCCAACCTCTTAACGTCCTTGTACAACTGTTGCAGCATATTTTCGGGAGCCAATTTTTGCCATAAAATTAAAATAATATTCTACTCACGTGATTCTATTTTGCTCTATAGTTGAAATTACACATACATTTTCGTTACATTTATCAATAATATAATATAAAACTTACCGAAATACTAGGTTAAAATCAGTAACAATCACTTTACAACTTTAAATCGAACTGAGTGCCACAGCGAGAACTGCGCAAGCGAATGCATTATTGCATTAGTGTAAAAATACCATCAGTCGATATCGTTCTCTCTATTCCTATAAACCCAAGTCGTTTTTGTGTAGAAAAATATGATACACGACTGAATAAATTAGCTTTAGTGCAAGAATGACGCACAAAAAATACAGAATTTCGAGGTATTTAAAAACAAAAATTTTAAAAAAGATATACGTGATAGCAAACAATAGGAAGCAGATCTAAATTCAGCATGTTAAGCTCTTCATATTTATCATATTTTTATTTAAAGGAGAATTTCGTTGCAGACCAGTGTTATTGTTAAAATTTTAAGTTTTTATGAATAAATATCTACATATCTATCATTAGCCAACAAAACGAACTCATTGTAGATGGAAAGGTTGTTCCACTTTTCCACTATTATACACTTACACTTTTGTTCGTTAACGTACACAGAAAAAAGGAAATGAGCCTCATCATTCAGAATACTGTTTTTTAAAATAGGAAATTTGCAAATAAGTAACGATACATAATTAACAACCTTCTATAGGTTATCTTATAAAAATTGGATGTTTGCCAATTCAAAAATGGCGCGAAATTTTATTCAATGACACTTTGAATACCCACATACCAAACAAAGTGCCAATTGTTCAAGTCTCAGACTTTTTAGAAATTAATAGTCCCAGAGGGATTTTATTTGATTCTTTTTTTTTTTTAATTTTCATTCATACATAATATACTCGTATATGCAGTTTCAAAGTAAATAAACAAAATTTCACCGGATTCAGAGGCTTAATCGCCTCTTTAAAAATCATAGTCAAACAACTACTTCCAAGTCATACTATGTAAATACTATATTGTATGAACATACATCTATGTACTTGTACAATGTTAATTTTTATGATAAAATTATGCTGGCCAGTACTTTTCCACTCGCGCTGGCTGACAACTGATTCCACAAAATTATTTCCTTATCTGACTCATTCCCTAATTTACCCAAATTGATCAACTTTGTAAATAGCCTGATAATTTAATTTCCATTAATGCAACAAATAAAAGAAAATACTTGCATTCCATCAGTGTCAGCTTATTATGTGAATTGTGATACGTCATGACGGAAACTTTTTGACCCCCTGCGAGTGAAACGAGACTCATTATCCAATTTGGTTTTATTCAATAGAGGTACCTCACACTACATTTTGATTTTGTCTTCTTCAACAAAAATGTTACGAGTCCACGTGACCTTTGCAGCATGAACTCGAAATGAAAAGAGCAATCAAATGAACCAGTGTTTACGATCCAGCTTTATCCTGAGCCTCTTCTATTTTTCTTTCTTTTTTTTTTTTTTGTATTGTAGTTAGGTTGTATAGACAAACTAAAAACGTACCTCAATAGTGAATACGTATCTAGTTATTCGTCGTTGTCGTTCTGTAACTTAATCTTTCGATTTTATACTATTTTTCGTTTTTAAAATGTTCTTCTTGCTTCTTGCACATGCTTTTTTTTTAGATTTTGCACTCTTAACTACGTACAATGCGGATATCTTGCTTAGGTCCATCAAAAGAATTTGAAGGCAGAATAACTTTTTTACGTAACAATAGTTTTTTGAACTTTCTCGAAAGAAGGTTTTGAAATTTTTATTAAGGCTTAAGTAAGGCTTAATAAAGTTGCAAGTGAATCCGCCAACACCCTAGAATTGTTTCTCACCTCTGACCCTGATAAATACTCTATTAGGGGATTATCGCCTCTACGCATACCATTGTGCTAACAAAATCCAGTTAGAGAACAAATCCCTACGAGAACCGTTTGGCAATACGAGAAAGCCAACTGGAACGGTCTCAGAGGTTTTTTCAAACTGGTCACTATGCTTCCTCGATAGTGACGTGGACTTCAGTATATAAATGATAATACATTTTACTCGAGCTATGAGGAGGTGCGATGTTATAAAGCCAACCCTACTGAGGAAAACCGAAATAAATTCAAATAAGCTAGAAAGACCTTTAATGATCAGAACCAAAAAACACTACAATGTCTCAAAGGTAGTACATATTTTTGGTAATTTGTAAAAAACGTCGTGCGTAATACTACTTAGTCGTCTGTTTCTACGCACGTCTTCAATGACACTCCTTATGTCAGCTGACGAGAAAAAGCTAATTTGTTTCCAGCACAGTTTGCTGTTAATTCGACGTTCCCAGAAAGTGTCGTCACTCCTTCTGTACTTGCGAGCGTAAACGATTTTGTGGGCCAAATCTTATTTCGCACTCTTAGAGTTGTAAGAATACTGAAGGATCTCGATATCCACATATCCGTTAGCCCGGATAGTATCCCACAAATTGTTCTGAAGAGGTGTTCTTCAATGCTGGCAAAACCATTGAGTAATCTGTCCTACTCTACAAATCTCTTTCCGAATCGATGTAAAACGGTATTTGTCCAGCCTGACCCTAAAAGGTCAAATCTTTTTCCTCCTTTAATCATCGTTAATTATACTTACATACGTCCTTACTTTCCTAGGTCATAGAAACGCTGATAAATTATCAGCTCATGAAATATCCTGAAGAATGAAAGATTCTCAATGACCGGCAGTATGGCTTTCGTAGCAATAGGTCCACTGGTGATCTGATGGTGTACCTCACCGAACAGTGGCACAAATCTTTACATCGTTTTGGAGAAAGTTAGATTATTTATTGCATTTGATATTTCAAAAGCCTTTGTTAGAGTTTAGCGTCAAACTCTCTCATCGAAAATGAGTGTATTTAATTTTGATGAATCTCTTCGTCGATGGATTAGCCTTTCGAACCGCTCAATACAAGTTGTATTCGATGGTTTTAACTCTGAAGTTCATAAAATAAAATAAATGCTGGTTTGCTATAGGGCTCCGTTTTGTCTTCGACACTTTTTCTCATATTCATCAATGATCTTTTGTCTGAAACTTCTGATTCATTGACATATTTTGCCGGCGGCAGTACTGTCAGCTTCTCGTATTCGTTCCTTCTATGTCGCTATCCATGAGCGACACTTGCATCGAGGAAAGCGAAGAGCTTTTAATTCTCGGTATGTGCATTACAGACAACCTTATGTAGAATAACCACATATTCAACGTCGCCAAAAATGTTTTTTTTATTTTTAAAAGTCAAGATGTATGGTATAGGTACTCTTTTGAATGTAATATTCTTGACGTAGCTTGCCAGTTTTGTGAACTTTCCTGCAGAAATTTTGCGGACCCGAATAGCATAATATATAACTTTTCAAGTCATCTTCTGAATATCTCCTGGACATCAGATTCGCATGGTTTTCTGTACCAGAAACATATCTCGAAGGCAACCTCACAGATTTTTCCTGAATTTCAGTCATCCAGTTACCGACAAAAGTACTTATTTTTGAAGAATGGGTGCCTATGCAGTGCAGAACGATTTTAACATCAGTCCAGAAATAATACCACACGATTTGAGCTGTTAAGAGTGGGGGGGGGGGGGGGCGGCGTTTAAAACATATTCCTAACATATCAACGGAACGAAAACACCCTCATTTAATACCTAAAAATTCGAATTTCGTTTTTTGTATCGTCGGACACTTGCACTTGGCAAATTATCATGCAGTTCCGAAAATGCTTGTTTCACTTATCACTTATTTTGAAATGTTAATGCACGAGAAGTAACACGGCAAATTGTTAAAAATTATTGACGTAATTTTTCTGGAATTTCGGAAATAATAATTGTTATGTTAATACCAATGATAGAAACTTCATTTGAAATCTTTATTACTGTGTTTAAATAAAGTTGAAATATTGTTGAAATATCCAATTTCTAAGCCTGTTAATTTTTTTTTACCCACGCTAATTTTTAACTTTGAAGTCAATATTCTCCAGAAAATTCGTAATATACAGGGTGGGCCATCTAGTGGTTTTTTGTTTTAATCATAGATAGTTTTGTCACTGACGGCTGTTTCCCGCTCGAAATCTTGACAGAAAGTCAATACCATATCTCCGAGTACGAAGTGAATGGCTTTACGCTTGAACAACGTTGGGAAATATTGAAAACTAATTTCCGAAGTGCTGTGTGCGTTGCGAGGCCAAAAAGTGCGTTTTTCAAAAAGAAGTTTTGGCCGAAATGAAACACCCACCGCGCCTGGTGTACTTAAGTTTGTGCAAAAAGTTCGTGAGACTGGTATGCTAGTGTACAACATTCATGGTCCCCGTCGTCGTACGATGCGCACAGACGAGAATGTGGCTACTGTAGCTGAGAGTGTGAGACTCAATTCACGAACACCAACTCGCCATCGATCTCAACAGTTCGACATTTCACGCACTAGCCGGAGGGGAATTCTGCACAAGGATATCGGATTATTGCCTTACAGGGTCCAATTGACTCAGCAATTGAATGCTGCCATAATACCTACATGGAAAAAAAATTAATTTTGTTCATTTTATTTCATTTTTGAAAAGAAACTTGTATTTGACCCACCCTTTACATAACGTTCTTCTATTTTTTTAATGAACGAAACAAAAATAAAAATAAAATTCAAAAACAAGTTGTCGGAAAAACCCATAGATTTTATGATACTTGGGAAAACCTGCAGAAATTAGAGATTGGCATAAAGATAGGCCCTTACAGCCTTATTTACTAACTCGTTTTAGCGACGGAGTAAAGCTACTTCGACTTTACAACGGTTCTAAACCTGAAAACCTTATTTATAATGAAAATGCAATCCAATTTTAAATGTATCCAATTTCCAATATGCATACAATGGCCCTTAGTAATAGACATTCATAGAATCGGTTTTAAAGTCACTTTTTGTTAGATGTAGAAAAGTTGCTTTTAAAATTTCGTAGTAACAGATCAAATTTACAAAAGTCTTATTTATACCAATAATTGTGACTCATTTTCATAATTTCGTTATTGTGAACTGATACATAAACAGATTTCTATTAACCAGATTCGTAAAGTTCTATTGTGATTCTATCATTTTAAATTTAACTTAGTTACATGAAAGCAGCTTTTAAGTACTTATAATTGAAATTTGTTTTATTTCTACGAATGTTTGGTTAAAATCGAACTTAGGCTAGATTCGGATCTATTACTCAGGGCCAATAATAATAAATTGAATAATAATGGAAACCAGCTGGGGTTTGATTTAGGTGTATAATAACCAGAGTTTTAGATTTGTCACTTTTTTCCCAGTATATTTGACATAAAGAAGGCGTAGCTAATACGGCTAAGAAAATATATATTAAATAAGGATTTGTTTGACGTGGCGTAAACTCGAAGTAAGTGCTTCGGCTCGGTTTAACTATTCCGAGGTTGAACCCAGTATTAGTGAAAAATAATAAATAAGGCTCTTAGTGTGCTATTTTTGGCATTGGATTCACTTACCGGTGAAATTTTGTGTCCTATATCTCAACAAAATTGGACGACACACTTTCTTTCAACCGATTTCGATTTTCTTAGGATGTGGAAAAACTTCCATTTTATGTTTCACAAAGTATACTAGCTAATAATAGAATACTGCTGAAACAGCGATAAAGAACTTTGCTGAAAGTTGATTTGCATTCTATCTTATTTTTTAATTTAAAAACTATGACTAACCAAATGATGTGGACTGTGCTTTACTTACTAATTTATATCATTCTTACCTTAAAGTGGATGATGATTTACATTTTGCATATATGCCACTTGTTGTCGTTAGATACAAAAAAAAAATCTCATCCGGAATCTGTACTCTCTGGGCTTCCCTTTGCCTATACAATTACTGAATCCCACTCCCACAAAAATCAGTCGTCTTAGATTTACCGCACTTTATCACCATACATAGCCGCACTAAATTCATCCGCCTCATCATTGTTGTATATAATATAACAGTATACACGGGGTATTATTAATCAAAGTAACAAAGAAACTTAAAAGACACAGCATAACAATAAAGATCTCATCCATGGCGTATATATTCTGACTAAAACCAGAAAATCTCTTCAAACGGATTACAAACCTACTACCGAGCACACAGCTTACGCGTCCGAGTATAACAAAAAGATCCTATAGTAGAACATTCTGGAGTTAGTTTATAGCGTTCTTTTTATAGCCTGTAGTTTAAACTTTATATACGGGTGAGTTCAAGTGAATTAAGTTTTTTTTTTTAAATAAATCCAAAATGTTATTATTCTTTATTGTGTTCAGTGATTGAAAAATTTAAAAGGACTGTTGCCTAGTAAATCATTTAAATTTTAAACGTGATACGAAAATTGACATTTAAACGAAGTTCAATAGTTCATTCGTTAATACTTTTTATTTAAATTTATTTAAAACTCTAATGCAATTCCCAAACCGACATTAATTTTTTTGTGATTTAAAAAACTACATTTAAGATGATTATTAAATGATATACTCAAATTTGTTGAACTGACAAAAATGTTGGTATTCAAAAATGAAGAGTGTGATTTCGTTAGGCTGATTAAAAATAATCGTGTATCTACTAATTAACCTGTTTAATTGATTTGACACAATTAACTATATATAGCTTTTCTTCATTCTGGTTTGTATTGTTATGATTGGTTGTGAAAATAGCTGAATAAATACATCTATTTCTGCCTGCCCAAAGCCAGAATATATAGGTATTTACGAAAGTTCTCGAAGCCTTGAATTGGAATCATAGTTCAGATTTGCTCCATCACATCAGATTTTCTGTAAAAAGTTTTTACTAAAAGAGCAAAAAATTGTTTTTTCAATGTATTT
Organism: Chrysotoxum bicinctum; assembly: GCA_911387755.1. Classification (NCBI taxonomy): domain Eukaryota; kingdom Metazoa; phylum Arthropoda; class Insecta; order Diptera; family Syrphidae; genus Chrysotoxum; species Chrysotoxum bicinctum. The sequence goes on from OU426989.1 coordinate 99,694,659, forward strand.
AAGATTATTTTACTTGAGATGATTCTTTGCGAGTGCGAGGTCATCCGAGTTTCGACTTTTAACTCGAATTCATCCATCAAATTTGGTGACTTAACTCGAGTTTAACTTTGGATGGACATCACCAAATATTTTCACTTCGGATTATTTTTTAATTGCTCACGATTTTATAATTTATCCACTAAATGTATTACATTAATAAAATCAACCTTGTATGATTTACCAATAAGATTATTTTTTAAATATTTACCTAAAATTTAATTTTTAATAGCAGTTTAGAAGAAAGCTATGAAAAACTGTTCTATATTTTTGTTTCAAACTGTTACGAGTGTGGAGAGTTAATGTTACTCCTGTGATCAAGAATGATTTTTATATATTAACTAAATACAATGGGGGCTATCGTGAATACAATTTCTCTCGGAATTTTTCCCAACTTTCAAAATTGTAAGCTTGAATGTAATGTCGAAAGATTCCCTTGGAATTTATTGATATCGGGAATTAAATTTAATAGGGAATTTAGCTCTCATTTCAAAAGGCCAGCCGCTAGCTTGCCTCTTCATTGCCGTCTCATTGCAAAAATTAGTTAGCAATATATTGCTGAGTGGTTCAACTTGCGAAATAAGTATGCAATATTTGGGCAACCAAAAATATGCTAGAGTATTTTTGAGTGGAATTTTTTCATAATTTTTCACAAAAATCAATAAACTTTCAGTATTTTGCAAAGTTTTATTCAATATTCATACAAAAAATAGGTTTTTACAGAAAAAAAAAATCTAAAAACCACAAAAAAATTTGACTCCCTAATATGTACTACGTTTTCAACTAGAGAAAATCCTAGACTAAGTGGATTTATCATAAATCAGATTAGAAATTAATCTTGTTAAATCTTCATTGGATCAACTATTCTTAAATTCGAAACTATATCCATATCTCGATAATTTTTCATCGTTTGACACAAATGAAACTTTCTTTCTCTCGCTTCCACTTTATAAGAATAATTCAAACACCATTAGCATTTTGTTAGGTGCTGTCAAAGTTAATCTTCTTTTAATCTTCTAGTGCGGTGAGAACACCACAAAAATCACTTGCATTAAATCTCGGATTATCTTTTGGTGAAAACGTAGTATAAGTCTTGGGTGCATCCAGCTGTAGGTTTCCGGTACCAAATTACAAAAGTGGAAACACATGGCTTACAACTTATTTTTAGTATCAAAATAACAAGCGATGGTGGCAAATCATTCAACATGGTTTATAACAAGTCAGTAAAACTAGTAAGGGAGAAGTTACAAAGTGATCGGTTTTAAAATGTGCTGCTTTTTAAAAATTAAAAACGATTTCAATGGCTATACCCGTATTTTAATAGGGATCCGTGATATTGAAAGCTATACGACTGCTAAAATATTAACATTTTAAAACGCATCGATCTCATCTGTAGACGTTTTTCTTCAATTTTCAATTCAGGTTTTTGAAATTTAAGAAATCTCTTTGAATTCAAAGCTTAAATTTAAAAACACTCCAAGGTTTTTCGAAAAAAAAAAATACTATTCTTATATCACCATAAAACAAATTAATATCATCTTGCAAAGAAACACGATCACTGTCAAATTTAATGATTTTAAAGGTTTTCATAGCGCCTATAAAAACAAACATTTCTCTATTGTGTATGCATAAATCATTGATAGCTAATTTAAAAAGAAGTGACCCTAAGTTACTTCCTTGAAGAACTCCAGATTTAGCGATGAATGGTTTAAAAATAAAACGAATCTAAATTTTCCCTGATAAGATCTATTTTGGAGATAAGACGATATCGAAGTGATGAATCCTGGGGGAAAATCAAACAATTTTAATAAAAACAAGCTGATTTCATGAGAGATTTGGTTAAAAGCCTTAGAACACTCCGTATAGACACTGTCAAGCTCATATCCATGTTCAAAACACAATTGAGCACTTGTGCAAATATACAAGCATATTCGTTGCCGTAGAACACTTTTGTGTGAAAGCATGTTGTTACTTACAGATGATATTCATACAGTTAAATGTTAAACTATCTCACATAATCTGTTAAAAAAGCTTCCAAGTGCAAGATATTTAGAGATTTAGGGGTAGTAAATGCTGTCGTCCATGAACTTGAAAATTTAATTCGTGCAGAAAAAAACTAAACAAACAGACCATTTTTGACGTTTGTAAACGTCAAAGAGTCATACTTAAAAATAAAATAGCTATTTAGTAATTTTAAATTTTAAATATTACAGAAAGTATGATACTAAACTGAATTAAAATTTTCAAAATCATCACGTTTTAACAAAGGTGTCATACTAAAAGTTTTAACATAGTGCTAATTCGACTAAAATTTTAGGCTATTATGTTGAAATATACAGTAAAATGTAAATTTAGAAGAATTTGTTCAGTATTTCGTCCAATTTTAATTCTGATATACGTACCTTACCTACTAACTACAATACCAATAAACAAAAATTTTAAGGCTTCCTGTCAATTAAATTTGCATACTTGACAAAATAAAATAAAAACTCAAACAGATTTTACGTGATTTCTTAACAATGAATAATTATTTCAAATATTCGTAATTAAAAAATAAAATTGCCACTCCTTTTCTATCTACTTGCAATCTTACTGATTTTTAAGACGTGAATTGAATGCGTATAGCTTTAATTCTACGTTGCGTTCTCAGATAAGAACTATATTGATGATTGAATTATTATAAAAGAGTACAGTCGAAACTCTATTATCCGTATCCGTGATATGAGAACAAATAAGCTGATTTCACTTCTAAAAGTAAAGGGAGTCTTTTAAATATTCCATCTAATTTGTTTTGGCAAATAAGGTTGCTTTTATAGGAACTAATTATTATTATTGTATTTTAATACATTACATTAACTTTATAGTAGTTTTTATTAACCTTAGCAAAAAATTATAAGAAATGATGAACAATATCACAAACAAAATAAAAGGAGTGAAAGCTGGAGCTTAGAGTGTGTTTTTTAAATAGTGCAATAAAATTAAAAAAAAAAAAACAAGATTGATTTTTGTATCTTATTCTTCCACTAAACCACCTTCTTCAGTGGTTTAGCTTAATCGCAGTTAGTAAGTGTTATTTAACAGGAATTTTGTTTTATTAATAAAATTTTTCACTAAATCTTGGACTAAAAAATAAACCGCCTTCATTAATTTTAGTGTATGCACAAGGTGTATGCACAAGGTGTGTTGAAATTTTGAAGATCAAGATGGCGCTGATTTAAGATACTGAAAAATATTAATGAGAATTCTTTTTTTTTTTTTTTATTTTTTTATAATTTTGGGCGCACTTAAGGGATTATAACTACCCTTAAAATGTTTGGGCACAATGCTAGTGTTTTGGGAAAGTTAGAAAGTTTAAAATGGGATACCAATGCACATTGGCTTTGAATGTCTGAATATCATAAAATATTAAGTCGGGTAATTCATTCAACATTTGTGTTAAGCGGCTAAAGAAATAATCTCTGAATTTACAAGTACATCCGAAATTGGGCTCAAGGGTAAACTGCTGGGCATTTACTGAAGCGCGAATTTTACCGTTAATTACTTGAACCTTAAATTTTGTTTATATTTTGGTTCTGTGTATATTGACCATAACTTACAAAAGGGATGCTGTAATTGATCTTTGTAAATAAAATCAAAGCGCAATGTCCGATTACAAATTTGGACATTTTAATTTTCACCCAGTCTGTATACAGTTTGCACTGTATAATCTTTATATATGTTAAAATGTACATAGTTCATTTCTTATTTGTAAAGCAATACATTTCACCGAAGTATGTCTAAAATGTAAAAATAAAATTAAAGACTCATTTTATTTTTCATCTAGGAATGTCCGAAATATTCGGAACGAAACGTCAAAAAATGGTTTGACTTCAATTTGTTAAGCCATAAACTGGCAATTCTCCCCAAATGTCGAAAGTCTTTTCGGGGGATTTGGCAGTTTAGGGCTTGACAGATTGAAGTGGAATATTCTAAATATTTCAATGATTTAAAAAAAACTCTGCACAATTCAAACATTTTAGGATAAAAGGCTTAAAGCCTCTTTTAGACGATCAGTTGTTCCTTCAGTTATCAGTTCAGTTGTCAGTTCAGTTAAAAAAGACAGTGTATTTAAACGTCAGTCCGGTGTGCAGTTGAGCTTTCATTTTACTTGTGGGCAGTCGAAAATCAAAGGAAATACATTGCGTAATGGACGATGAAAGCCTTATTGCAATAGCTATAGTTTTGTCGCTTAATAAATCACCGCAAACTAAAATTGAATCGGTCATTTCAAAAACCTCATAAGTCATTCAATTAGAATTTTTCAGGAATCAATAAAAACTGTTTCATGCTCAAACAAATGAGTTTTAAACCACTTTTTTATGCTTAACTAAGAATTTTAGTGGTAAGAAAATTAAAAAGCGAAAAAAATTCACAGTTTATTAATAAAAATAATAAAAAAAAACCTAAAAAACTGTTCTTGACTTAAGTTGTTTTAGCAAGGACTGGGGTAAGTGGTATATAATTTAACCAAAAAAATGGTAGTAATTATATTTTGTATTGCTTATTATTGAAAATTACATTTAATAATAACTTAAGAATAACTTTTTTTCATGTTTTAATATCTTTAAGGTACATAGATTGATTATCTTCAACATTTTCTTATTGATGGGCACTTTTAAAACATAAGCCTTTGCTGATAGAAGTGAAACCGACGTTGCAACTTTATTTATTACTAATAATGAATGTTAAATCAATCCATCAATATATTCTTATGATAGTACCTTTTATATGTGAAGCATTCTTAAAGCTCATATATGTCCAAGGTGCTTTTTTCTGTTTTTGTGGGATTTTTTTCTATAAGATTCAGTGTTGACAAACATGTTTTTTTGTACAAATTTGGCCACAATTTCATGAATTCCAAAACATCTTCAGTTTTTAGCTCTATGACTATATTTTTTTAATTTCGAATGAGATGGGCGTTAATTTAACAGACGCGACGGCAAATCATCAGATCATTCAGTTTCAGGGATCATTCATAAAAATGAGAAAGAGAGTCTAAGACTAAACGGAGAGCTTGGGGTCCCCAGCATTTATTTTGTGAAGATCCGATTTGAAACCTTCCAAAAAAAATCCAGTAGAAAATTTCTAATCCAACGAATAAGGGCTTCATTGATACCAAAATCACGTATTTTCGATATAATAGCTTGATGCCAAAATCCATCAAATGCCTTAGAAAAATCAAGCTCAATGATCTTACTTCGACATATGATTCTACTCTTCTGCAACTTGATATCAACAGTTCCTCGGTTTTTCAAATCTCTTAGATAAATTAGTTTATGTCTTGTCTTTCAGTTTTATAATTTGTTATAACATTTCATTAAGGTGTTACACGTTCTCTTCTTTTTCGGCGCACCATCACTCTCTGTTTCACTTGAAGACATTTTTAAAGCTAAAATTACATTTCGCAGAAAATAGTTGTATGAAAAACGCAAATTTGACATTGATGACGGTTGTTATCAAATTGAAGGTTTGAATATTGTTCAACCAATCAGAGCAAAGCAAATTTAAAATAACAAACTACTCCCGCCATTTTGGTAGTGCATGCAAAAACCTCTTAAGTCACTGACTTATGTTGTTTATGCAATGAACGTCTTTCCTACGGTATTATTTGAAGAGGAAGGAATGTACAGAGTTACGTGGTTTTTACCCAGAATACGCATCTCCCTTCAAGGAACCATTTTCAGCAAAAAAAGCATTTTGGTAAAAAATGTGACTTAAGAGTTTTTTGAAATGACCAATTCAATTTAAATGGCGACTGAACTGACAACTGAACTGAAAAGTATTTACACATCAGTTTAACTGATAACTGAACTGAAAACTTATGGGAATAGGCATGACATGTCGCTAGCAATCAATGTTCTCTGTGACGTAATAATTTATTAGTTACTGTACTAGGCTGTCCTTGCCTCTTTCTACTGTAAAAAAATGTCTTCTTCTTGAAAGGAAGTCACAAATTCTCTGTGAAATGCATTGAAACAAGTATACGAACACAGCTAAAGAAATAAAAAGTGCATATTTAAGTGAATAAAGTGTTATGCGCAAAACAGATTAAACCAGCAACAGCACTAGCATCTTGACGATGCACGCTGGCCAGCAAAAATTTCTCAAACACATTGCCACCAGCAACGTCATTTCATCTGCTTGACATTTCATATCGAAAAAAAGTTTTTCATTGTGGTGCCACTGAATATTGCAGTGCGAAAGTTGACAACACTTCACCAGCAACAGCAAATTTAGGACTTTGGCCTAAAGACGCTGTTGGCGTTGCTGTTGCTGTTCTTATGTGTGTTGAACAATTGAAATACATTGGCTCTAAATTAATGGCGGCCGATGTTGCTGTTGACGGTGCTGTTGCTGGTTCAATCTGTTCCGCGCTTTATACTGGATCTTCTATTGGTTAACTTAAAATTACCAATAAAATTTTACAACTGTCTTAAAAATGGTTTTACGAAACCATTCCAAAAAGTATACACTTGGGGACGAAAGTTTAATATTGACTCTTAAAAAACAATTTATTTATGAATCAACGTTGTTAGAATATTTTGATCCTTTATCTATGTAAAACCATTTTTAAATGACTTTTATTGTAGCCATTTTTGCCTTGGTCTGCTTCTTACTTCTTCTTTTTCAAATCAATCAAATTTTTTTTGAACATTGAAAACGTTGTTAATCATAAACGTCTAGAAAAATTGTATTAGTTTGAAAACTAAATTAAGTGTGAATGGTTTTGTTTGTTTATGCAACTATACTCAAGGCCAATATTATTCTTTTAATATTTATTTTTACACAAGTGGTATATTTTTGTTGTCGTTGGCTCGTTTATCAAGCCCTTAAAGCACATTAAACTTTAGTAATGAAGTCAAGAACTTATTAACTAAGGACACATTATAATTTCTTTTATGATTGTTAAAACTAATAAAATATTTTCATTTGTTAACCTTAATTAAAGTACCTTGATAAAATCTTTGTTTGCTTTATTTTTGTTGTTAAGACTTTTTATTATTCTTAAGTGTTGATTTCGGAAAAAAATATGAGTGTGCAGTTTTCGTTAATTGTTGATTTCCGCACAAACATTTTCTTAATGCTGTGACAAGAATGTTTTTTTTTTGTAAGGTCATAGGTACACGTCATTATTAAAAGTTCTTAACATTGGACATTGACAAAAGAAACTCACGAATGAAATATAGAAGTTATATAAATAACAGAGCTTACTTATTTAGAAAAAAAATGATGATTTTGTAGTCAAGGCATAACATTGTCTTTATATTTGCAGTGTACCTAACATTTTCAGCTGCGTCAGTAAAGTGATACAATTAATCAAGGCATATTTCAGTTAATGCAGAATTCTTAATCTATACATTTTGCTTTGAGAACGTTGATAACCTCTCTTAACCTTTAATAAATTAGGTTTATTGCAAGTGCTATCATATCAAGCCCCTACATAAAATATAATTTGTTTTCCAAGTGTTTTTATTATGTTTGTATACTGAGTTTCACTTTGTTCGAATATTTTTTTGTTTGATTTTAAGGAAACCTTAAAACTATGGTATTATCATATAAATGGCATTTAAGCAATTTTAAAGCTTAAAATAAATGTCTATTTTTTTCTATGATTTTAAGAAAAACTAATTTCAATGAAAAGTCTGGATTTGAATTCTCTGAATTTTTCAAATCTTGTTGTAACGTTGTTTTGCCTTAACTTAACTTTGTACTCTCTTAACATGGAAGAAACAAAGTATTTTAAAGCTTTTTATGAGTTATACATGACGGTTTTCGAAAACGTCGTTTGAGTCAAGAATGTTCTTAAGCGCAAACTGTAAAAATCAACTGTTCAAAATTGAAAACGAAATTTTTATTTTTTTTTTTTGTTCTATAAGGCAGTTTTCTAAAGTCATTCGCGCCGCTACTCTGCAGTAAAAATATCAAGTTTACGACAAAAATATTGACAAGCCTTAGGACGTGTTCGTAAATATCAAATGCGTGGCAAGAAAATTCAAACAGGATGCAATCAGCTAAGGTGATTTGTGACAATTGACTGTCACAATAAACAATTCCTGTCTGTCCGTAAGGAATTTTTTCCTTCCATTTAGATGCGAATATAATGAACGACTGTGTCTTTTGAAAAATCCAGGAGCCTTAGAGTAACAAGGTGGTTTTTATCAAGAGCATTTCTTATTAACTTAACTGCCTTGCAACTTTTTTTCACCTAAATGCCGGACTGGTTTTTTTTTGTAAATTGTTTTTCAGTGTTTTGCATTTGATTTAAACCTGTTCTGCTTCCCAAAAACATTCGAAAAAAATGCAAAATAGATATTGGTTTACTGGTACTGGGATGACTTTAACTGAAAAATCAGATTGGTTAGGATTCTATTAAAGGCACACCTCAATTATGCAACTATACAAGTACATATGTAAATATATGGAAGAAACAAGTAGCATTTTATTTAATCCACAACATCTTCTCTACAGACTTCTTGAAAGTAAAAGCGATTGTATTCCAAAGGATTGTTCAAAGAGAACAGGGTGATTCTATTCACTACCAGAAAAGACTGCCTACTAACACTACCTACTACCTAGAAACAGAAAAAAAATGTTTTCAGAGGAACTGCCTCTTGCGAGGAAGTAACAAATTCACCAAGCGCATCACTCGTCATGGAAAGTGCTTCTCTTCTTAGGAGCAGGGTTGCGAATTTTTTAATTAAAAAAACCATAAGTCATAAGTCTGTAGATGACTTGTGAATTAAAAAAAATTAATTCATAAGTTAGTTAGTGACTTATGATTAAAAAAAAAAATTATTCATAAGCTACTAAATGACTTATGAATTGAAAAAAAAATTAATTCATTACCTACTAAGTGACTTATGAATTAAAAAAATTCAAGTCATGAGCAAGTTAGTGACTTAAGAATTAAAAAAATTTAATTCACTACCTACTAAGTGACTTATGAATTAAAAAAAATTAATTCATAAGCTAGTTGGTAGATTGGAAATTATTAAGCTTGTTTTGGCTACATAATTATTTAATTAGTAACGAAACTAGTCTTCAAGCTTTTGGAAGGAGTTGCCGTCTATTCAGTCCCTAATAACCCAATAGAATAAAAAGCAATATCGATAAAATAAAACTCACAAACAATTCTCCAAAAGCTTGAAAACTACTTTCGTTAATAATCAAGTAATTATGTAGTCAAAACAAGCTTATGAATTAAGTTGTTTTAATTCATAAGTCACTTAGTAGGTTGTTAATTAAATTTTTTCAATTCATAAGTCACCAACTTGCTCATGACTTAAATTTATTTTTAATTCATAAGTTACATAGTAGATTCCGAATTATTTTTTTTTAATTCATAAGTCACTTACTTGCTCAGGAATTAAAATTTTTTGATTCATAAGTCACTAAATTGCTCATGATTTAAATTTTTTTAATTCACAAGTCACCAACTAGATTGTAAATAATTTTTTTTTTAATTCATAAGTCACCCACTAGCTAAAAAGTGACTTAAGCTTTTGCAACCCTGCTTAGGAGTCCGTATTCGGCAGAGAATTGTATATTCTCTAATCTTTCACAAAAATTATTGAGAGTATTATTAAGTAAGTCACTAGGACTAGGTTCAGGTTCTTCACGAGCCGCGCAAAGGCTTTAATTTCTTTTTTAATCTGGATTATAGTTTTATCTAAGTGAATAACATTTCCTTTAGTCAACTTATAATTTCATGCTGCTGCTTGCAGGACAGACATACTTCATATCGCCAACTCTATGTAGACATTGACAGTGAGTCAATAAGGCATTCTTAATTAAATAAAGTTGTGCTTTACCCAGACAATAAAAAACAACAATGGCAAACTTTTTGAGGCGACTTTAGTTTTGCTTCCACCGATTGTGTAGGCAATTTAGGACTATAATATATACATATGTACATATTATTAAGTACACTTAAATATGAGTCAAATCTTTTTGCTAAAGCCTTAGTATAAGATTCAATTGATCAGACACAATTCTTAAACAGAACCAATTGACTTAAATAGCAATTTGTAAATCTGTTACGAGCATTACAAACAAAAAACTTTAAGGCATTAAGTTTATTTAAATTTTGTCATTTCTTTTGAAGAAAAGCCACGTGAAACATTTGTCAATTCAATTAGGTTTATATAAAGAATAATTTTCTCTAAGTACCATCAACCCGTCAATAATGATAATAGTTTTATAATTTTTATCTTTTCAGAATGAATTTTCAAATTGTCATCCTGCTCTCAGTGGTTGCGTGTGCACTAGCACTCCCGGTTCCCGATGAAGAGGTATCAGTTCTTCAAAAGGCCGCCGAAATGGCTAGTGAAGCTGTAACAGAAGCAGATGGATTGATAAAGAAATCAGAGGACAGTTTAAGCACAATGGAAGAAGGGGTAAATGCTGTCGTAAGTAATATAACGACCACAGCGGAAACTCTTCCAAAACACGATATTGAATTCAAGCTAACAAAGGTTGTCGACGAAGTGAAAGAAGCTATAGAAGATGAGGTCCCAGAAGCTCCAAAATCGTTACCAGTAAAAGCTAGAGAGGAAACAGAACCAGTTGTCCCAGTTGCTGGTGTGAGGGCCGAACCAAAAGAAGGCGTTGAAATTGGCGAATCTAAGTCCACAGCTTCATCACCAGGAGAAGAAGAAACCACCAAAAACGAAGAATCAAAGACTAATTCAGATGTCAAACCAAGCACAGAAAGCACTTCACCTGCTTCTGCAGAACAGAAAACCAATGCACCAACAACTGAAACAAAACCAACCGAATCCGCCGACACCAAAGCCACATCTAAATCCGAAGAAGCTGGTGAAAATAAAACAGATAACTCTATTAAAAAATCTACAGAAATCCCAAAGCCAAATCTCGACGCAAAACCAACTAAAGCGCCGAAAGAGAAACATGATCACAGTTCCGAGGCCAACAAATCTGACGAATCAGCCGAATCAAAAGAGAGCGAGGAATCGAACGAAAGCAATAAATCTAAGTAAAAATATGTCCATGCTTCTGTTGAAGATGCACCACAAATATTTTTTAAGTAAAAAATTATTTTTTCAGCTTCATATAGTTTAACACACCATAAACCAGGAACTAATCATTTGAACAAGAATTTTTTAACCGAAACATATTACTTTATAGGGTAGTTTTTTTTTAATCAGCAAAACTTACGCAAATAATGTTTTCCCTATACAATTTATTTATGTAAATAAATATAATTTATAAAGTGCCTTAATAATGTTAATAATATTTAATAATACTTTTTGGGAGTTGTACAACATTTTTTAAATAAAAATCTACCAATAATATAATTTTGTTAACAGTTTATAATATGATATTTAATAATTTTAAATATTATATATTTAAAAAAAATATTTTAATATATGCTCGTTTACATGAGTTCTTGTTATGCGTGAGTACGTTATTTTTGTAAAAAAAAAATGAGGATTGCAAAGGAATACTTTTACTCAACTCTGTATGTCCTTTAGACTGAAAGATTTAAAATAAACGAAAATTTAAAAAACATTAAACAGTTCTTAAAAGCTATTTATTTATTTATTTTTTTATTTTAACAAATGGTTCCTAAGCTAGAGTGTTAAAAGTCTTTCTTCTGGCGTATGCTAAATGGAGATGTAAGGATTTTACGTCAGAGTGCATACCACGTCGGTTTGGAAGATTACCTACCGATAAATAAATAAAATACCCGACTGGATCGCACGAACTTGCTCTTATGTAAAAGTACTTTGGAATTTAAAATATAAGATAAAAATGTTTAAATGCATGGAATTGCCGTCTGATTTCCGGAAAAGTATGAATTTGTGCAAACAAAGTTTAAAAATCGTTTTATTATTAAAGTAATTTTTTATATAAGAAATAAGAAAAAAAAATAATCGTTCACGCGTTTTAAAGATATTGATTTTCAAAAAAAAAAACTTTGGATTTTTTTTTCAAGAAACCCAAAAGATATTTTTTGAATATTTTTATATACAATATTATTTTAAACTTAAGGCTGAAAACACACCGGATAAAGAAAAACGTTTTTGATTCGATAGTCAAAAAAACATTTTTTATTTGAACACACACCAAGCGAAACAGAATAAAACAAAACAAAACGTTTTGTGTTTTTGTTTCGTTTGGTGTGCGTTGAAATGAAACAAAATACGGACTATCGTAAAAGCTTAACTCCAGCTGAAAGATTGTAACTCTACGGCAATTAAATACAAATAAAAATTTTGTGTTTACAAAATAGAAATTATGGTGTTATTTACGAGTATAAGAAAAGAGAAAAGCTTTTAATCTTGCCAATCTTCAAATTTCATAGTAGGAAGTAGCAATACACAGCTTATCAATAGTAAGTTTATTGGCATGTTCCTTATCTTTAAAATTATAGATAGGGCTTCTTGCCTCAATTAAAAAAAATGAACTTTTCTCCATCTACGTTCATATATTTATTTAAAATTTGCGCACAGAGTAAGCGTAGAAGCAAATCAATTCTGTTTTGCTTTTGTTTTTATGTTTTGTTTCATTTGGTGTGCGTTGCGCCATAAGAAAGTATGTAATTATCGTCAACGACCCTCGTTCAATTTCCCCTCTAGGGAATCACCTTAGACCCTTAAACACCGAGTTTGAAGAAAATAGGTCCAGTGGCTTAGGCTCTAGATCGAGGTACAGACATACAGACATACAGACATACAGACAGACAGACGGAATTGTCGGACCAACTTTATTCGTCTTCGCTATCATCGTAATGTCAACTTTGATCCAAATCCCGAGTTCGGTTTTTTTTCCAAATGCAAAACTTGCTCTAAAGTAGGTACATACCTACATATATCGCAAGTAACAAAAAGTGCAAGTATCTCCTAAATTTGTTTTATCTAAATCGTTGTACTAGGTGTTGGACATACAAGGACCCTAGCTTATAAATATACAAGCTTACATCAAGGTCTCGAAGATATTCAGATGAAGCATAATGAAATAATGAAAAAGTGTACCTACTCCAAAACACAAGTTCTTTTAGGCAATACGAGTACTTACCAATAAATCCTACCAAATTAAGGTTTTAAGGATGGTAACCCGGTGCAATATCTTCATACGAGATCCAAGTCCAACAAAGCCTTTTTAATCAAAAACGATCTTGCTTCTGGCGTGATCAAGTTGCCTAGTTATTGAGCGACAATACGTGAGCCATTTGCAATGCCCTCAAATTGCCAATATATATAAAAAGTCGCAAGCGTTTGACTCTATTAAACGACGTCGAAAGTGGCAGTGGATCGGACACACGCTTTGAAAAGGCGACAACTGTATTGAGGCGCATGCAATGCATTGGAATCCGCTCACTCAAGAAGGGAGAAGAGCTGGGGCCCTAGCACGTAACTTGAAACGATCGAGTTAGGTCGATACAATCGACAACTGGCAGTTCTTTCTTATGACCAGCCGATTGTTTTCGATTCGATTGAATCAAATGAGGAACTCCCTATACTCGATTACATCGACTAGAGTCGATTGTATCAAGTTACGTGCTGGCATCCCTGGACGACCGAAAGCTCATGGAGAAGGACAGTCGAGGAGAGGAGGAGTCAGCCCAACTAGGCAAGAGTTGGAGGGAGTTGCGACTCATATCCAAGAACCGAACACGATGGCGAGCTGGTGTTGTGGGCGCAATGGAATTCGAACAATATAATAACTTTTACAATTTTTCCTAATAAAACATAGTAAAACATGATGGTGTGGTGATGTTTGGCAGCATATTCGATCGGGAATCGTTTCATTGAAAGTAAAATGAATAAGCAATACTATCTTAACATCCTAAGCAATAACCTTCAACCGAGCTTAAGCAAATTAGGTATGCTTAGCAATTGGATCTCTTAGCAAGACAATGATCCTGAGCATACCTCGCGGTTCCTTAAATAATGAATGCTTTATATGACTTCAAAGAACTTCCACCACCCTCCCCAATAGCTGGATTTAAGCCCCATACAACATTTATGCGATCATTTGGACCGGAAATTTTCGCAAAAGGACTATCAAGAACAAAGATGACCTAAAAAGGCTTTAATTGATGAACAGTCCCAAATATCTTCCAATGTTGAAAATAAGATTTTTGTTTCCATTTCACACCGACTTAGGGATGTTATGAAGTCTAAAGGTGGTCAAAAGAAATACTGAGTTTTTTATTTAAGGTATTATATTAATAAATAATTTTAAGATATAACAGATGTTTACTTACTCTTGACGCGTAAAATATGGAGTACTTTAAGTTTTTATTAAGAAAAAATGCATTACTTCGTTTTTTTAATTTTATTTTGGTTTTGATGTATTGCTATTAAACAAAGCTGTATTATTGGAATTCAATTTTTGGGACCTTATTCGGAATTCCCCCTCCCCCCCCCCCCAAAACGAACTTTTTTTAACGAATCGATAAAAAAAAGTGTTTGTTGTTGATAAAAAACATCAAATTATGAAGGAGAAACACTTTTTTATGGTAAAAAAGTGAAGTATAAGCGGACCACCCACAGTACTATTGGCCCTTATTCGGAATTCCCCCCCCCCCACCAAAATGAACTTTTTTTTTAACGAATCGATAAAAAAATATTTGCTGTTGATAAAAAACATCAAATTATGGAGGAGAAACACTTTTTTATGGTAAAAAAGTGAAGTATAAGCCCACCCACAGTACTATAACTAAAACTACTTTTTAATGGGATATATTTGCTTTTTTTGCTTGCTTACGCATTACGGCGTTTAAACAGTGAGATATGTATGGGGGGCATGCTGCCCCCCTGCAACCCCCCTGCTTGGGCACACTATAGGATTTGGGGTAGGTGCATTTACAGAATCTGGATTTAAAGAAACTTTGAATTTACCCTATGGCCTGTATTAATTTTTTTATACTTCACATTTTTACCATAAAAAAGTGTTTCTCCTCCATAATTTGATGTTTTTTATCAACAGCACACTTTTTTTTATCGATTCATTAAAAAAAAGTGCATTTTGGTGGGGGGGGGGGGGGGAATTCCGAATAAGGACCAATTTTTGTTTATTTTTTGGTTTCAATTCCATGTAACTCAAAAAATCATTTAGGTGTTTACTCACTTTTGACTACTGTGAGGGTATATGATTGTATGCACTGTATGATATAGCCTAAGCCGTTCAAGCGATTTTCTTTAAATTGATCCAAAACTAAATGCACCTACAATTATATATATACGATATAAGCATTAAGACAACACAGACCTCTGTAATAATCATATTCGAAGGCACAAAATATTACAATGTCTCGAAGGTAGTAAAAATTGTCAGTCATTGGCTAAAAACATACGAAAAACTACTTCGTCTTTGATTCCTACGCTCGACTTCAATGACACTTACTTTAACAGCTCAAATAAAGTTTCATGACTCCTCTTGTACTTGAGAGCGTAAACAATATTATGGGACAAATTTTGTTTCGCACTCGTACAGTTGAAAAAAATATTGAAAGATCTTTATATACACATATCCGCTGTTCCGGATGTTTACCATCTCATTGCTCTGAAGGTGTTCTTCACCGATGGCAAAACCATTGCGTAAATATTTACATCTGTCCTACTTTACTGGTCTCTTTCCGAGTGGATGGAAAACACAATTTGTCCATGTCCCTAAAAATGGCGAATCTCCTTCCTCCTAACTATCGTCCAATTGCGCTAACATCCCTTCTTCAAAAGTCATGAAAACGATGATAAATTATCAGATGAAGAAATGTGTTGAAGAACGAAAACTTCTCAATGAAGTATGGCTTTCGTAGCAAAAAGTCCACTGGTTGATCTGATGGTATATCTCACCGATCATTGGCACACACGCGTAGGTATGTACATCGTTTAAGAGAAAGTAAGATTATTGAACTTGATATTTCAAAAGCATTTGTTAGAGTTTAACAGCAAGCTGTCTAATTGAAAATGCGTGCATTTAATATCGATGAATCTCTTCTTCGTACGATTAGAAACTACCTTGCGAATCGCTCAATACAAGATGTATTAGAAGATTTTATGTAAGTCTAGAATTTATAAAATAAATTCTGGTATCCACAGGGTTCTGTTTTGTCTCCGACTCTCTTTCTCATATTCATCAGTGATCTTTTGTCTGAAACGTCTAGTCCATTAAATTGTTTTTCTGACGATGGTATTTTCAGCTTCTCAAATTCGCTTCCAGATGCGCGTCTTTTTCTTTCGGATTTGAACTTAGAACGGCAGCGTATGATAATCTCGTTAATTTCTGATCTCGACAGCTTTAAGATTTCAGTATGTGCATTACAGGCCAACTTGTGTGGAATGATCACGTATTCATTGTCGCCAAGAATGCCGTTAAGTGTTTAATTTTCCTTCGACGATGAAATAAATATTTCACCACTTCTGACGTGGATATTATCCGAAGCTTAAGTGCAATTCTCATATGTATGTAGGTTGGTGCTCTAATAAACCACTTAAGTCTATTAGAATTAACCCAAAACAGAGTTTCAAAAATGATAGGTTATAGAAATATAACAGAAATATTTGAATCTTTCGAACACCACCGCAATGTTTATTGTTCATAATTATTATATCGTTTTAGAGAATGGCCATTCGTTTACCCTTGAGCTTGAGCCCAACTTCGGACGTACTGTTAAATTCATAAATTCTTTCTGAAGCCGCACTCACGAATGTGGAATGCTTTGCCCGGCCCAATATTTCCTTCCTATTGCGATGTTCAGAAATTCAAAACCAATATATGTCAGTATCTCCTTTTAAATCACTGTTCCAATTTTCTTATCACACGCGCTGTGGTCAAACATTTTTAGTTTAGTCATAATCCTTTTAGTGCTCAGAGCACGCTTGGTTCAGAGGATGTTCAGAAAATGCTCGACATGCTGAATAAACGGACTGCTTTATACCAAACTCTACCATACTCTTGTTAGAATCCTGAGTCAGTAAGTGTGTTGTATGGACTCTGATAACTTAACTTACATTCATTTCAATACTTGATTCATTCGCTGCACTTAACCATTTGCCTGACCTCAACCAGTAGCAAATTTTAAAACGTTAAATTTTATTCTTAATATAAAAGGAGATGAATTTTCAAGACGTAAAACAATTTCAATTTTCTCAAAAACTAGAAGACATAAAAGTTTCGGTTTTTGTGTTCGATTTAAAATTGATATGAACATTGACCACAAGACGAAAATTTAGTTTTCCATTTTACAGTTTTGAGAAAAATTGATCCAAACATTTTTTTTTCGTTTTTTTATCAAAATTTTGAGCTTGAATGCAAATTTTTGAAAATTACAATGAAATAATACAATTTAAATATAGGATGAAAGAACAGACTTCTGGCTGTTAAAACCGTTATTATTTTGTATTTTAAGTATCGTCGTTGTTTTTTAATATTTGTTTTCCCATTTGAGTCATTTTTGTCGAAAATCACCCGTACCTCCTAAACGGGGCGAGATGGACCCCACCTATAATAGTAAAAAATGCTTGTATTTGACCCTTCTACAAAAATCCGTTATCAATTTTCGGCGCCCAAGCTATTGTACTCGTGCCGAAATTTTTATTCAGATTCAGTAGTTGCTTTTGAAAAACATGAAATCGGATGAAATTTTCTATCATCCTGTCGTTTCAACAGAATACCACTATATCCAAGTGTGTCCGCCCCCTTTCTGGACTGAATATTGACAACAAAGGACTCTTAGCTAATATGTCACACAGAAACTTACAAATAAATATCTTAACACAATTTTTGCCAAAGCTGAACCGAATATTGTGATTAGTCAAATCTCTTAAGGGTTTTGCAAATGGTTACATAGAAAGGAATATATCTTCAAAAATAAGAAAACAATCCTAAACACTTTTGTAAAACTTTATCTTTGTCATCAAATGATGACAAAGCCGCATGTTTTTTAAATTAACAATTTCTTCATAGCAAAATCTACATTTGCTTGGTTTAATCTCAAGTCGTACTTCAACCATGCACCGTAACTAACACCCATTTTAGCAGAGAAATGTGCTCTTCATCAATATAGTATATCCCTACAGAACTTTCCCCAAAAAAATGATCACAGAGTCCATCGAAGTGTAAAATCTTAAATTGACCCTGTGAACAGATTTGTTGACAGCTTTTTTCGGGATTCTTACAAGTCTCCGATTACAATGGAATTGCTAATAGGGCTGATCATAAATCTCGGAAAATAAGCAGGTCTTTTTAAATGCGTAAAGGTAACCTTGCATAATTCATAAAGCCCATCAGGGGTATCAAAAGCAGTCAGGTGTATTGAATCTTCATAAATCGGAATGTGATAAAAACCATTCTTTTGATCAGTAGTTAAATATTTTTTTTACATACAACTTTCCTAAGCTTCTATCACTGAAAAAGGAAACCTATCACTCAATCGTTTTTCTTTGTCTTTTTTCGGAACTAAATCTAATGCAAGAGCGTATGGTTATTCACTAGATCTAATAATTCCTCTTTCTATTAAGTTTTTCAATTCATCAGTAATTCATTTGTCAGAAAAAAGATAAACTCCTTGGGAAAAACTAATCGATTAAAAGATTAATTTTTTTAATTTTATTGGTATTTGAATTTATATAACAATTTCATTTGTTTTTTGATTTCAGAATAGTATTTGAAACATCGCAGAAAATTACAACCAAACAGAACTGGATAAGGAACACAAGTGTCCGGAAAAACATACATTTCTTAAAATTTAACAATATTATGGAATGTTACTTGAGCATGACAAATTTCATAAGTTCAAACACATCATTTTTTTCGTTTTTGTTCAAATCGTTAGAGCCGTTTTCGAGATAAAAACGTTAATAACGTTAGTTTTGCAGCTAAACAAAAATCTCTTTGGGGAATCATCGAAAAAACTTTTAGTTTAAAGAAAATAGCTTCAGCGATTTAGGTTTAGAGACGATATTAAATTACACAAGATACACCAGCGCCAAATGGATCCAGAGAACCTAGCAACCAAAACCTTGCGTTTCAAGACCTTAAGACTTCATTCATTGAGGCTATCTCAAATCGCAAATCAATTTATGTCAACATAACGAAAGCCATCCCTCAAATTCAGCATTCATCGGAAATTAGACCTCCTACTGGTCTTGGCAATACCGGACATTTGAATGATGTTATATTGAATAAAATGTTCTTTCAAATCAAAAAAAAAATATCACAAGTAAAAATGAGTGTAATCTCACACACAATTTGTTTTATTTAGATTTAAAACCCGATCGTCATTATTCAAAGACCCTTTATGATATAATTAAGCAATTAAACTAAACTTACTTTTTTTGTGTACATCTGACAAATTATTACTCCAAGTGCCCACCAATCTACTGAATGCTCATATGGTTCATTGCGCAGAATCTCTGGTGCTGAAAAGAAAAAATACATTTTGTTTTATTCACAACTTACCTGTAAGTGAAAAATGAATTTAGGGAAAACTTTCCAAAAACAAAAGACAGCTACAAAAAATTTCTTATGATCATTATTAATATTTAATTATTCAAGCTGTTAACTTTCTTCTTTGAAAAGTATTTCAAAGAACAAACAAATAAACACAAAAGAATAATATTATATTTAATCAATTTTTTGTTCCTGCAAATTCCTGATTTTAAATGATAGGTTTTCGTAGACTTTCTCACACATTGTGAGAATGGAAAATAAAATTCTCACACAATTTTTGTTTACATATATTAACATATATTTTATTTTTTTTTTATATAAAATAATCACAACAAATACATTTTTATATCTTTTATTTACACTTATAAAATAATTTATACTTTAGAATTTTAAAATTAATTTAAATCTATTTTAATTCTAACAAATAAGTTTATGTTTGTCTGTACTTTGCACGTTAGAATTATCGTTTAACTCAAACAAACAACACGCGTACATTCAATTGATTTTTTTTTTTAAATTTGCATTTCTAAGTTTTAAAAAATTGTGTTTTTGAAAAAAGTACTGCTAGAAAATTTAATAATTAACATAAAAATATATAATTTACTTTGTGGGGATATTTTGGTATTGATATATTTATTTGTTTCATTTTTCTTTTCTTTTTAAAGTAAAGAACATGGATAGAATCGGCAAATAGTCTAATTTAAAGTACAATTATGTATATTGTTGGAAAACAGTTCTCACATTAAGAAGAAAACACTTAATTTTATAGTGAGTAGTTTTACTGATCCTATGAACTAATTTAAATAAATGTGTTTGAGCGAAATTGACTTAAGTTCCTAATGATGTACATACCTACACAGCTTCAAAATAGACAAATAAGTTTAGTTAAAGGATAATAGTAAATTAAAATCAAATAAGCCACGCGTATTAAAATAAAAATACAAATCTTTTCTAATGGATTATTGCATACTATTTATTTTATTGTTTAGTTTATCTTGTAACTGATAGGAAAATAGTATTAGTATTTGGTTTAAACTTTAGTGGTATTCATATTATGAGAATGATTGATGTTTTGTGAAAAAATTCAATTCTCCGAGCAGTTGCTTATAAGGAAATGAATAAGGTGTAGATAGAAAAGAGCCATGCCATAAAAGGCACGTCACTGTTTTTGAAGTGGTAGTGTAGACCATCTTTAAACGAATGACCGAATGATTGTAAATTTACATTTATTTACTTTTAAACACACAAACACCAGTTCTCAAATATAATTGTTTATGGTTGATTTGGACGGCACTGTCCCCATACAAAAAAAAACAACAACAAACACGTCCCATTAATACTAAATTCCCCGTGTTTTTAGCATCACATCAATCAGTCATATATAAAAACTGCTTTAAAATCATTTCTATATCTGATACTTTTTTCACAAAAAATCATTACTAGTTACTAAGATTTAAAATAATTTGTTATTATTGTTGAAAAAATGTCTTCATATATCAATATGTACGTCCAATGAATCAAATGTGATTCATCGTATTATATGATTATACCTATATGATGTGATCACATCATTTGATGCATTGGAAGAGATAATACAAATATTTTTTAATTTTAACACTGCAGCTATTACAACTAATTAAGTTTGCAAGTTCAAGTAATGCTCTTGAAGGATATTCTTGGGATGTGTGCATCAGCAAACAATATTTCAAGGAGTTCAATATTGTAATACGTCCAAACCAACCCTTTCACACCCCCGTGTGAAATTAGCAGGAAGCATCGCACCACACTCACTGAGCATAAAGGGTATTGCAGCAGTCTTGGAAGCAAAAAACAATATATGGCAAACAATGCACCATGGAATTCTGCTTCACAAGCCTCAATTTGTATTATAAGGATTCAAACCTCTTAATTTTACCTATTATTATATTTTCTTACAAAATTTGTACGCAAGATTTGTAAAGTAAAACAAATGCAAAGCAAGACGAAAATGACATTGACTGCATTGTGGAACAGTTTGCTTAGCATAATTTGCGCAAGACATTTGTTTACGAATTTTCTTTCTATGAACGTTAAATATGAAAAAATCTCAAATACAGGTTCGATTTTATTTGGTTGGCATTTAACAGTCGTACGGAGTGGTCGATAACAATTTATTATGGAGCATCTAATGCAGCATCAACGTCTTGAAATTATTAATGTATTTTATTTCAATAACTGTTCTATTGTAAATACGCGGACAAAATTAAGATAATCATGTGCCGAGCAAGTCAACCACTCAGCGTTTAGTTTTCAGTTAAGTTAAAATAAGGCAAAGATCGGGCGACAGGTAATCCAACGTACGCCAGAAAAGATTGAGGCAGAATGTTGCTGAATGTCCTCCTCCTATCGACGCCGTGCACAAGAACTACATGTGCCAAAAATGTTCCCCTTGGCGCCACAGTCAGAGGCAAAGATCGGGCGACAGGTAATCCAACGTACGCCAGAAAAGATTGAGGCAGAATGTTGCTGAATGTCCTTCTCCTATCGACGCACAAGAACAGCAAAATGTGCTTAAAAAGTTCCCCTTGGCGCCACAGTCAGAGGCGCCTACTTCATCGACATCATATTTCATATATAATGTTAAAAACCATATAATCAATCAATAAAATATAAGTTACAAATTTAGGTTATTGAAAAAAAAACATGGACCTGGAACATAAAATGCACCAAAAAAAAGAAACTCTGATAAATTCAGGGAAATCGATTCAGTTTTCGAGTCTATATGCTCCGTATGTACATAATATACTTGTATATTTATATGGTCGAACTTTACTGTATCGAAGTTTTATTTAACTAATCTGTCCCTATTACACAAAGTTTTTGTTCACTTTTTTAGTTTGTCTTGATTTCCTTATTACGAGTTTTTGTCTACTATGAATTTTCGCCATATAACAAGCCGAATTCACTTGATACCTGTGTCGCCAACGAAATTTCTGATATAAAAATTAGAGCATTTTCTTTTCTCTTCGCTGGGCTGTTCATGTCTTCGAATTTCATTAAAGCAAGAGAGGGTTACGTGTGTATCCCTGACAAATGTAAAGATAGAATTTTCTTCCCGCAGTATTTAGGCTTTTGCTTAGATATTTGTTTTTAATTCTTGATTTGCCTTTTGCTCGATTCGCTTTTTTTATTTTTAAACACATCCATCAAATTTGATGTAAGACATCCATGTTACGAGTAAAACGATGAGAGAGATCCAACACAACATAAAACAACTCGACTCCATTAGACATTTCATGCCAGGATGAGTATTCTGAGAGAAATTTACAAATTTTTTTGAAATGACTTTCTGTTAAGCATATCATAATAAGAAACAAAATTCTGCGTTCACTTAACAAATTAAAAATTTCGCGCGAAGTAATCTTTCTCTTGAAAAAATATATTGATAACAAAAAAATTTGAAGGAGGTTTAACTAAAAAAAAGATATTGCTAAGCACTTTGGAATTCCTCACAGCAGCTTGTCAACAATTACAGAAAAAACAATTTCTAAATGTACATATTAGAAGATTTTGCTCGGCGGGAAAAAAGAAGAATGTAATGTTAATAAAAATTAACAAAAAATTCACATTTCTGTATAACGAAGTACTTTGCTGCTAAATAATTTTCGTGCAAATTCGCAATGGGGAAGTTTGACTCTACAAATAGATAGATGTCAGCTGTTTAAACAAAAATATTCCTCTTATTATATAACTTACATATAAAATAAAATAAAAACATCTTTTCTTAATGGGGAGAAACAACAAAATCCAAGTTGCAGTGTTTGGAATACTATTAAGGAGGAAACGAATTCCTTGATAAATACCCCAAAAAAAGAAGGTTCCCAAATATTTAAGGCATGCATCTAAAAATGAATGAGGACATCGAACATGAAAAGCCAAATTAGTACAACTACATATATTTTAGAAAAAAAGTATACATATTTTTCCAAAATTTTGAGTTTGTTTTTAAATATATACATATATTTTTTTTTATTATTTTTCTGTCTTGACCTACCCTACACCTATAAGATCGTTTAACCAAAATATCAAGCTTTTCTTGTTATAATTTAGTGTTCATCCCGCAGGGTTCTTGCATTTATTAAAAAAGATTCTTGCATTTTATATTTACTAATTTAGGAAACTATAGAATAACTTTAAGTGCGTATGTACATACATTTAGAAATACAAGATTAAAAAATAATTGTTGTCTTTTTTTTTAATTTTTGCTAAACGGGTGTCATTTTATAATTCACTTAAAATAGGCACCAAATATTTTTTATTTCACTTAACAATTTGGCAAAGAAAATTGAAAGTTAATGGCATAAATGAATGATGATTAAACCAAATATAATTCAGGTCTATAACATTACTTAATAAAACAAAAAAATAAGTACGTTATTTGTGTTGTTTAAAAAATAAAAAAATATAAAACGAAAACCCTTTAAACTATGAATGGTGTGTAATTATATATTTCTTTAAAAGAGAGATTTTAAACTATGAACAAGTTGTGTTTTAATTTATTGTTGTTTATTTTTATTTATTTTTTTTCGAACTTACAATACCAATAATAACACTAGTTTAAGAGAAACATATTTTAAAAACTAATTTCGTGTTGCTCTGTGATATGAAACATTGTTCTTTTATTTTAAATATTTATTGAAAGTAAAAATCTGTTTTAATTATTTCAAACTATTTTGTTTTTTTTTTTTTTTCTATATTTGTATTGAAACGAAAAAAAAACAAGAACACAAAAAGAATTCTTAGATTTTGTTTATTTCATGGCTTTTATCACCAAACGAAATATGAAAAAGCGAAAAAAATATAATTAAGTCAAGAACTAAGAAACGATAAAAGTAAAAAACGTGTGAATTTTTTTGAATTTGTATGGACTTTGGTCAGTCATAAAGCTAGTGTCTCTCTTAGTATTTTCTTCATAGTGTTGCTTACTGATGGGGTATTTGTGCCCGATGTATTGTAATCGAACTTGAACAAATAGGGTTGAACATCTGGATATGATGTATCAAAAATAAGATCTATTTCATTTTGTATTGGGGTCTTGGGGACATAGTCTTCGCGATTCATTACTTCGGTAATGTATACGACTTTTTCAGTCAAAAGATCACTGACATTTTCACGGGACAATTGGCGGTCGTCTTCGTTGTCATATTTGATCAAATCCAAACGAACTGTCCACACTTCCCATGGAATGCACTCCTGTTGAAAAGGCCAGCGACTTTTTTTCTTTTGAAAAAATTCTAAGCTTATCTGCCCGGAACCGCTGCTATCGTTGCTGCGAAGTTGTTCGCTAAAAAGATTGATAGCACGTTTAACTGTGCGATTTAAAAAGTCTGAGGCACAACACACGTAAGTGAAATCAATGAAATCACAGTCAACATCTGTGTACCCGACCGTGCCAATTGAGTATTGAGTTTCACCGGTATACATGTATTTTCCCAGACAGCGGTGAAACAACACTGTATGGAAAATACTAGATATAGCTTCGTCAACCTGCCGACCTTCCATGGTCAATTCGAATACCTGTGATCGAGCGTTCATATTTCCTTAGTTTTTCATACATATAATGAGAAGAAACCTATAGAGCTTTCATTACAAGAGGCAATTCTTTTTTTTTTGAACAAAATCACTTTCGTTTAAGTTATAATGAAGAAAGCTTGATCACGTTTTCATAAATCACTAACAATACAATTTTTTGATTTTTTGGTTTTGTGTTTTAAATCAGCATACCCATGTATTGATGAGTGCCGCACATTGTCCTTGTTTTGGCTCCTAACTTCAACCATTTACTCAGACCAAAATCGGTTATTTTAATGTGAAAATTGTGTGTTAAAAGAATGTTTTCTGGTTTGGCATCGCGATAGATTACTCCAGCGTTGTGAAGAAAATCTGAAAATTACAAGAAAATTAAAAAAAAGAACATGAAAATGGTATATTATGTTAACTTACCAATTGCAATGGCTATCTCAGCTACATAAAGTCGAATAAGTTCAGTTGTAAAATTGGATATTTTTGAGAATAGCTCACCGTTGGATACGTATTCACAAACTGAAAAAAATACATAAGGAAATATATATTGATTAATTAGCACAATTTTAAATAGTAACAAATAATCAAACATACGTATGTACAAATGGCGACGATCTTGCCAAGAATCAAAATGTTGAACAATAAAAGGATGATGGCCACAGAGTTTTTGAATATCTGATTCTTCTTTAATTTGTTTTACACAGTTGTTTTTAATAACCTTTTAAATGAAACAAAATAAAATAACTATTTAACACAATTTAAATTGTCATTACTTTACCTTGGACTTTTTTATTGTCTTGAGAGCAAATACATGCTCTAAAGGTTTGTCCTTAGGAAATACTTTGAATACACAAGCAAAAGCACCTTTAGCTACCAGTTGTTCAATTTGGAATTCGTCAACTCGATTTGTGTTCTTAAAGTGGGAATCGAACATACAATTTGTGAGTGGTCTGTGCCAAGGTTCTTGAGAACGGGATATATCTGACCTGTAACAATATTCATAATTGAATGAGTTTTCAAATAAATTACATTTTTTGTCTTCTTTTGGTTTGCACTGTCCAAGTGCAGGTAGTTAGAAAATTGCCAACCTAATTACATCGCGATAATGAAAAAACAGGTTTTTAGTGAAAACACTGTTATATACTCCTCTTTTTTTTCCCTATGTTTATTTACGTTTCATATTTTTTTTTTGTATTTTTACTTTAGACTACAGACATCATTTGCAAAAATAAATAGCCATCCGCCAAAGTAAAAACCAGTTTTAGGACCATTGAAATAGATATAGATAGAAAGCAGGACCTCATATTGTTTTTGGACTTACATATGTACATGCATACATGTGTACGTGTTAGAACGTAATCTGGTGAAGAACAAAATGCAACTAATAACATCGTTCCACATACATTTTATGTCAGGCTTCTACATATTATGATTTTCTTGTTTATTCATAAATTGCACGACTGGGTCACTCGAACTTGCTTTTCTGATACAAAGCTATAACTTGGTTTATCAATTTAATTATATTATTTATCAAAAGTATTAAAAATCGCCTTTTCTTTGCTCTATTTTTTATTGTAAAAATTATATTCTCGGATTCATTTTGCTTTATTTTGTCTCCGAGTTGTGTGACTAAATAAAAATAAAAATATACAAATAAAATACATAATTATTTGCACTATTTTTTATTTAAAATTTAAATACCAAAAATGTTCACAACTTTTTTATATTATTTAATTGGTTTGGCGTGAAATTGAGTTGATTGCCCGAAGATGGAGTTACACTCCGAAACGCGTCGCCAAACCAATTAAATAATATTAAAAAGTTGTTAAAATTTTTGGTATTTAAATTTTAAATAAACAATAGTGCATTTATTTGTATTGTATTTTATTTGTATATTTTTAAAAAGGCATTTGTTTTTTGAATAAATGTGATATTTTTATTGGTTATCTAAAGCACAAACAACATCTATCGAATGACTGAATAACGGCGCTGCCCACGAAAAATGATTCTTTTTATCAAATTTTGCATCATATTTTCGCATAATCGTGGCTTTATCTTTAACATAACCTCAAAGCAAAAGAAAATCTAAATATCTACAAATAATTGATCCAGGAAATTTGCCACACAATAGAGCCATTATTTAACGAGTTTTTTTTGTCTGTCTGTCTGTCTGTCTGTTCGACTACAGGCTAAACGGCTGGGCCGATTTTCTTTAAACTTGGTAGATATCATTTTTAATTTCCCCCCCCCCCCACACGTTTCTTCTTTTTTTTTTAATACCAAAAATAACGGTACCTGCCATACGATTTTTTTCGTAATTTTATAAACATTTTTTTTTCTCAAAAACTGTTCGACAGATTTTAAAAATAAAAATACAGAAAAATTTGATTTAATTAAATCTAGGTATTGGTTGAAAAAAATTTTCCGAAAAATGGTTATTGAGGGTACCCCCCATGGAACCATTTTTTTTGTTTTTGATTTTCTCAAAAATCAAAATCAAAAATCGTATTTTTCTCGAAAACGGCACCTAGAATTTTGATAATATTTTTTTTCTTTTAATGAATTTTTACGATCTTTAATTTAAGAAAAAAAAACTTTTGAAATTAAGATATTACAGCTTGTACGAGTACCTACCATATAACCATTTTTTCGAATTTTGAATTTCTCCGAAAGGGGTCAATATTTCTTTTCGTAAATTTAATTTTTGTTCGAACAATAATAAAAACTTTAAATTGGCGTACCTAAATTTTTCCTTAAAAGCTTTTAAAAAGTTTGTAGGTATATAAAAGTTTTTTTTTTAAGAAACCACTATAACGACTTATAATTTTTGTTCTTGCATAAATTCATAGTTGGATAGCATTCTGTTTTTTTCTCTTACTACTAAAAGAATTTAAAAATTAATTTTATCTTTATGAACAGTTTTCTCTAATAACATTCGTTTTTAAAATTCCTAGTCGATTACATAGGAGCAAGTTCGTATATAAAATTAAGAAACGTATCAATATATAAATATATATAAATAAATATAAAACAAATGTACATATTTCCGTTATATGAATTTTTTGATAAAAATTGCAGTGATTACAAGTGCTTTCAAAAAAAAAAAATACAGAAATTGTTTTATGACAGTGACCCGTCACATAAAAATGAATTGTACATTTAAGACAGATCAGTTCAACCGTTTAGGCCCTAGATCAACGTATCACAGTTTATGATTTATTTATACTTTTCCATCGTCGTAATGTTAGCTTTTTGTATACAAGTTTTAAGAAAAGAAGCTTTTTCATTATCTTATAATTAAATGTAAAAACAAAATGAATATTTGTAAAAAAATTTAACTCCCATTATTTACTAGAAATTATTTTTCAACAAGTAAAAAGTATAAACCTTTGTAGGACAAAATTCTAAATTCAAATGATTCTGTAGTCTCAAAAAATAAGGAAGTAACATTTCATCCGAATAAGTAGAGCGATTCTGGAAATAGCTATCTAGTGTTTTTTTTTTAAATCATGGGTTATTTTGACAATGACAGCTGTTTACCGCTCGAAATCTTGACAGTCATTATCATACCTCCGCGGTACGAAATGAGTTCCTTTTGAACAACATTGGGAAATATTGAAAACTTAATTTCAAAGTTAGTGCTGTGTAGCCCAAACAGTGCGTTTTTTGAAAAGAAGTTTTGGCCGAAATAAAGCACCCACCGCGCCTGCTGTAATTAAGTTTGTGCAAAAAGTTCGTGAGACTGGTATGCTAGTGGGTAACACTCATGGTCCCCGTCGTCGTACGGTATGAGCAGACGAAAATTTTGCTGCTGTAGGCGAGAGTGTGAGACTCTATTCACGAACATGAACTCGCACTCACGCACTAGCCTGAGGAGAATTCTGCATAAAGATGTCGGATTATTCGTTTGGAGTGATAGAATGTGCTACTGGGAAGCCAGCCGAGGCAGCTCCTTGAAAGACGTTGTGTTCCATAATTAATGGGAATATTTGCTCTTACTAATAAAGCCACAATACATGGACAAAGTTAAATTTTGTTAATTTTATAGAATTCAAAAAAACATTGTTGCTGTTATTTTTGTAATGCATGGCATTAATAAACATTCACTTAAATAAATACTATAAAACATTTTTGTTTGTTTTTTTTTACCTGGGATATTACAGTGCTCCAATATAACGAATGTCGATATAACAAATGATCGATATTACAAACACTTTTTACAAGTGAATTAGGTATTCTATGTAACGAACAAATAACGAATTTCAGAAAACGAAAACAAAATGTACAAATAAATTATGTACATATGTACATACATATGTCCTTGTTAAGGACACGAATAGATTAGATTAAAAAAAGATTGTAGATTAAAACTAAAATTTATTTTTTATTTTTCTTGAATTTTGTTGTTAGCTTTTTTAACTCGTTATTTTTAGTTGTAACTTATAACACATCATGTAATTATATAATTAAGTTTATACTATTTTAAAAGATACTGTATCTTATTGTATAAATCTATACAAATAAACATGAATGAATGAATGAATAGAGAAAATAAATTTTAAGCAACTCTGGACTGTAAATGTGTTAATCTATCTATGTATCTAAATGTATGATAAAACTACAAAACACATTGCTTTGAAATTGTAGTTCTCACTCAAATGTTTTATTTTCTGTTTCCTTTCGTTTGTTTTGTTTTAAGTTTTCTGTAGTCTTGGCTTATTTGAAGACCGACAGATACTCAAATTTTCATTCTTGTACATAACTGTTATGGATTTGTACTCGCATTTCCTTTTGTTTTTACGAATTATTGCGTCTGGAATATTTCAAACGTACTCTCATTTTCATGTTTGATGTAGAGTTAGAATATTCTGCAAGATGTCACCTCGTAAACGTCTCCAATGAGGGCAGAAATTAAAATCATTGACGAATATAAAAAAGTAGCTTTTTATAGAAGTTTGGAATTCCAAAATCTAGCATATGCACTATGAAGAAAAATTAAACCAAGGTTTTCAAACCTGAAATACATACAATGAATTTTTTCGCCAACCATCTTTAAGGAAGGTTGTATATCGTCGTCGTTCTATGAAAACTCCCTAAGTCCATTTTTTGTTTTTTGAGATATTTGCATTTGAACTTGGAAATTAATATAAAAAAATCCAAAAATTATCAGAATAGCATGATCTCAGGCTTCAATTGTAGAATTTGTTTGGCGTAGGCATTGTGCAATAAAATTTTTTGCAAATGGTTTATCCGAAATGAATTAAATAAGAATAGCATCACATTTTTTTTTAAATGGACTTAGGGAGTTTTCATAGAACGACGACGATATCCAAAAAGTGGAACAAGCAATGTAAAAATGTACACAAGTCACATTCCCATTAATGACAACATTTAAAGGCCGAGGCATTGTAGTTTCAAAAAACATATTATAACTGCGAATTTAAAGCAAACAGTGAGTGACTATCAAAGTTTAAATAGGAATCGCTTTCAAATTCTTAAAGAGTTTGATGAAAAGCTTTCATCACGACCAGACTTTGTTAATCCGTTAAAAAAAATAGAAGAAAAAACCCATTTATAATGCGATTTTTAATGCGTATGTAACTGGGTTGTATTGGAAAATGCTGCCATAAATATATGAGCTTATTACTAGTTTTACAAAATTCATTTAAAATTTATGTATAAGGGGCTAATTATAGCGATCAAGCAAACATTTCTTTGGGATAATTTAATGTGCTATCATACGATTTGAGATATAAAAACGATTCGAGTTTAAATTTTTTACTGTTCTACTGACATCAGTAAAAACTACTGATGGAGTCTGCAATAGTAAAAGATGAAAATAAATGAACGAAGAAAGAACATATACATATGACAGAATTTCAACTGACAGAATTCTCCTGTTTGATATAAACGACCATCGGGAAAAAGTATTCAATATTATTCTGTTTTAACTTTTCGTGATGTTTTTTCCTGGTCACTATAACAAATTCATCATTGAAAATTTTGATTTCAATTTTTGAGAATACTAAACAAACTATAATGGCTTTAATTGGTATCAAAATGAAACTTATGAGTTATAGAATTTTTTGTACTCTAAAAAATAGTTAATTTTGGTTTAAAATTAAAAATAGAAATCAATTTCAATGAACATCTCATTTTCGTTTCTTCAACTTTGAACATAAGCGTTCCACTGAATGTGTTCGATTCTCTTTCTATTCTCAAATGTCTGTTTTGCTTTCAATGATTAACTCTAACCTCAAATACCTAGAGTTATTTGTTATAACTTATAAGTCACTGACAGGATCTAATTTAATTGAATTCCAAGGAGTTGAGGTCACTTGAGCTTTCAATTGAATTAAATTCAATCACTCGACCTAAACCGAAATAATTTGTATGTCTTCACTGACAGGATCTTTTACCGAAACCAATTTTTCAATGATTGGTATAACTGGCTTGTCAAAAAAATAAAATCGGCATTCCGCTGATTTTGTCAATAATGCATTTCAATAATAGCTATAACTGAGGCCTTAGTAATTATCTAAAGATTTTTAAGGAAAAAAAAATATGCAATATGTATAAAGAATTTTCGATATAACGACATTAGGTAGACATTTTTTCATTCGTTATAATGGACCCTTAGTGTAATATATATAATATAATATAATATAATATAATATAATATAATATAATATAATATAATATAATATAATATAATATAATATAATATAATATAATATAATATAATATAATATAATATAATATAATATAATATAATATTTGTTACCCCTTAATGTGAGGTAATGCCAATTTCTCTATGAGTATCTGTTTTAATGATAGAGTGTCCCTCATCTTAGCCTTTTAGATTCGACAGAATCTAAGCTGTTCCAAACATTTTTCAAACATAGCCCATGCTTTGTTTCAAGAGAACTGAATTTCGTTTTTCAAGGACATACATAAATATGAACTTAGCAGACTCGAATAATGTTCTTACTCAAAACTGATATGTATTTAAATTGTTACATTATTAATCTCATCGATCATTTATTGATCTAAAAATAGATTGATTGACAATCGTATTATAAAAAACTTTTATAACTTTAGATAGTCACCAAAAAAAGTTATTAATAATCATTAGTCACTGTGTTGTGAAACCTGACTAATAGACACCAGAACAGGTTGACTAAACTGACTTTGTATTAAATTGAATAAAATATTTGTTTAACAATTTATGTACTGGATAACTTATTAAGGATATATAATAAAACAACTTACGTGCTTTGAAACTTTTTGCTTCTAAAAGGGTTTGATGATCCAGTGCAGCAATTGCTTACACAACTATTTAAATTCCAAGCGGAGCTCTGTAAGAAACAAATATAATTTTATGATTATATATATAATTTTATATAAAAAAAATAAAGTCTGTCATAAAAAACGTGAAGACACGGTTAAAGCAGCAGTTTCGGAATAGTGTAAATGATTACTAGATGCCGAAAAGATTCCGAAACTGAAAATATCACTTTTTTCAAGGTCTTCTATCTCAGGGTGGGATGGATCGCCAAAGCTATCTTATCATCAATAACCACTATGTTATAGATGGAGAAGCAGACAAGCTCAACTTTACTAGCTCTTATTTTGAGGCTGTGCACGCTAGGAAAACTGACGAAATAAGTGATAAAATTTTAATTTTTCGCAATAGGAAACATTAAGATATCTCAATACGAGTTCAAGTGATTTGATAACATGCTTGTGAAGCACGTACCGGATGATATACGTCATTACTAGGTTCTCTATAACAATTTGCTAAATATTTGCTACTTCCCGAGTTGAGGTTCGTTTATTAAGATTGTACCGTGGAACCTCAAAAGAAATTACTCTGCAGTGCCTTAATGCCAAATGATGTAAAGCTGCCTGTTTAGTGGTTACCAAGTTACCATAGACTGGATCAGCTGGATAATTTTTAAACTTATTCCATATTAATTTTCATCTCATCTAACAGATGTGATAGTATGATATAAAGCAAATAAATTAAAGTCCAGCCATTTATATTGAGCCGATAAGAGGCATCCTGCAATTTCCTGCTGGCTAAGATAAAAAGTACTCTTCAACCCTGAAAACATTTTTTGCAGCGACCTTCTATATCACAGTCCAATGCACTTCCACAGTAGACAATATCCGCATTATCCCTTTTGTACACTAATTGGTAGGTGGTTCGATGATTCCCTAGCATTTACCTACAATATTGCTCTGTTTGCAAGAAGTTCAAAAATGTAAGACATTCAAACTCAGCTTAAATGTAATTTTGCTAAGTTTCAAAGCTTACTCCTTGGATTGGGATTTTAAAAAAGTAATGGGAAATGTGAATTCATACTGTCCCGCTTCCCTGTAAAGATGGGGTAATTCCGATTTGAGTGTGACTTAATCACTCAGAATAACGAGTTAAAATGGTATTCATAGCGAATCGAAGATACTGTTGGAAGTTATTTCATTTGGACAATTTCGCGTAAAGTTGTGAGCACCTAATCAGGTGCAAAAAGAGAGTGCGGCATTTTTTGTCTTTTCTACACCAGCTATTAAAAATCCGATGTGAAGATTATTTTTTAACAAGCATTTGTTTAATTCTGGTTTACGCTAGTCTAGTGTGGGGTATCATTGGCCCATCTTATATGGAATAGACCCAAGTTATGCGAACGCAAATGTTTAAGAGCGTGTATGCCGTTTTTTAGAAATCTACATTCTGACTTTCGCATCATGTTTCGTCAAGATTTGACAACATCATGCTAGACCTTGTGAGGACTCACTTCACAAAATCGGCAAAACGTTTTGGAAAAAGAGCTTGTGTCGGGATGATTTTACTTGAACCTGGAGTACTTCAGTAATGTCTTTGAAAACGGATACATTCCAGAATACATTCTTGCTTATGAATGCGTATGGTTATCTGACTCAAAAAAAGTTCCTACAATGTAATATATCAAGCGACAACGAGAGCAACAGATAATGGTATTCTTTGGAAACCTATTGAGTGCGAAAGTGAGTAGGTTTAAATACTGTTGGTTAGAATAGGCAGACTTAAGTAAAACTAGGCACTTACATGTGATTTATGATTTGGCCATTACTGAAAGAAGCAGACGTTGACCCAACTTTTCTCCAGGTAGTCGGTGACATATAGACATGACAAAGCAAGCCCATAGATTAAGTACGATTTAGTTAGATTTGTAAATTTAAGTTTTAGTCTGCCCATCGATGGATTAAAAAATTAATGACGGGGTTGGCAGAGGTGTGTACTCAGACAGACTAAGGGCCATTTTTTTCACTAGAAGTTGACCTCAACTTTAGGATTTTTATTCTCAACTTGTGATTTTGTTTTTCTTCACTCAAAGTTGATAGTTTCAACTTTCGATTCTCAACTCTCGAGTTGATCAACTTCTGGTTTTCTCAACTTCCGAAAATACTAGAAGTTGAGAGAGCAAACTTGAGAGTTGACATGAAACATTGTTTTTTTTTTTAATAAAATACATGCATTTTGCTTCAAAAATTTGTTTGCTTGAGTTTTCACAAAAAAAAAAAAAATATTGTCATAATTTTCCGCAGCAATTATTTTTGAGAAAATTGGACTTCAACTTCGTCGAGCAGTGAATATCGCCGCACGAGGAAATTCTTGAAGCAGTACGAGGCTTTTTCGCCATCGAAAAGACGATTTTTATAGGTAAATTTGGTCACTTTATCACCATTGTAACAAACGCTGATGAGCATTTGTACAAAGAATTGCAGATAGGCACTCGCAATTGAGTTGAGCGTTCATATGGCGTTTGGAAAAGCAGATTTCCCGTGTTGGCTTCCAACATTAGGTGCAAAAAAGAGACGGCAAAACTCATCATCATCGCTTGCGGTGTTATTCACTACAAAACAATTGATGGAAAATTACAGAACCTGCTCCAGAAATTCCCAGATTTGCTGATTTAGCTGCCACAAATTTACCATGTATCTTTGTGGAAACGGTAACATCCATGACAAACATCCGTTCGCGATTGGTAACAACTTATTTTTATCCCTATGTAGATCTAGGAGAAAATCATTCATCACAAATATCACACAAAAATTCAATTAGATTGACTGAATAAATAAAAATTTAATTTTGAAAGTGACAGCTTGTATATATTTTAACAAATATCCCAGGGATATTTTTCAAATCAGAAGTTGATCAACTTTAGATTTTCAACTCGGGAGTTGAGAAAAAAATTGTGAAGAAAAAGAAATTTCAACTTGCGTTTCAATTCTCGAGTTGAAGCCAACTCTCAAGTTGATCAACTTGAGAGTTTGCCTCAAGTTGAGCTATATTGAAGAAAACGGCCCTAAATTTAACCACAGTTTTACACAGTGGAAGTTTAAACTTAGGTTCAGCTGAACCTGAACTGGAGTTTAAATTTGAAGTTCAACTCGTCCGGTTTCACAGTCTAATCTGAACTTCAGTTCTATCGAACGTAGATTAACTAAATTATTGCTCTTTCTATCTGAATCGAAGAAAAAAAAATCAAGTAAAGTATGCTTGGTTTCAGTTCTGACTTGTGACAGGAAAAAAAAATTTTAAAATGAAAATAAATTCTATTTTCAAATGTTTGAAGGGGTTGCTGAACTGAGGATTAAACGACAGAATAGTGTCGCTTAACTTAAACTACAGAATGAACTCTATTCAAGTTTAAAATGCAACTGTGAAACCAAATTTGTTGTTGAACTGAAGTTAAAACCAAAAGTGGGGTTTAAACTCCCACTGTGAAACTGGGAGTAAGTCTCTCTTTTCGTCTTTTCAATCAATGTACCGTGTTCCAGGCGGAACTTTTAGCGATTAAAGGAGTCCTGTCTTGGATTAAGGAAAACGTGTTATAAAATAAAGATATCCGTATATTCTCGAATAACCAAGTAGCCATTAAATCTCTTGGTTCTGGCTCTACCACCACAATAACAGCCCCTAATCTTCTCTGATGGAGATTGCACAGCAGTTTAACACTTACATACCTCTGCTGAGTGCCTGGCCACGGGGACATTTCCGAAAAAACTCTACAAAAAGTGGAACAATAAAACCTTTTTTTTTTTTTTTTATAATTAGCACACACTCAAAGGTTTTTTGTATACCCTTAATATGTCAGAGACACAGCGTGAGCATTAGGAAAAAAAAAAGGGAGGGGTTAGAAAGGAGGTGTCGGTGTACATTGGTTTTGAATTCTTGAACATTGCAATGACTGGGAAAGACAGAGCGTGGTAAGGAATTCCACATTCGCGTAGTACGGCTAAAAAACGAATCTCTGTACTTCACAGTACGACCGAAGTTGGGCTCGAGGGTAAATTGATGGGCATTCCTAGAAGTGCGAGTATTACGGTTGAATTGTTTAAGGGGAGGAATGCAACTGGCTATTTCACTAGAGCATAGTCCGTTAAAATAATGGTAAAAAAGGGTGAGGCAAGAAACATTACGACGATGTTGGAGTGACGTAAATGAGTCATTTATGTTGTTGTCACCAATCATTTTAAAAGCTCTTCTTTGAATACTGTCCAAGAGACTTAAGTAAGTTACTGGAGCACCAGCCCATAGATGGGAGTTATACTCAAGTTTTGGACGTATGTAGGTTTTATAGATTGTAGCCAGATCAGAAGGAGAGAAGAATTTCTTGCACCGTCTCAGAAAACCTAAACATCTTGCGGCATTCTTGGCAACATCGCTTATGCTAAGGCAAGATACTATACAGAGAACGAACGATAGGTGAAACTGGATCTAAAGTGCTGCAAATGTTTAATGTCTTTTAGCAGATCGCATATATACCCTCCGTAATAGATGTTATAACAGGGAACTGTTTGATAGGCAACGCGGCTTCTACAGAAGCTGCATGGACGAATCGATCCCCACCTTCTTTGTATATGTCCTGCTTTATCCCAGAGAGGTAGACTCTATCTAAGAGATTTCTACTACAGTGATCTGGCAAATATAGATATAGACAATCTCGCTCGCTTCATAAGGAGCACCAATTGTATTAACGAAAGGGAGAGTCTCCAGGATTCAATGTAGCATCAAAATGAACCAACTCATTGTCTCATGGTGTGTCGGCTCTCCAGCTGACAGCCGCGTCAACCTAACCTGCCCTCATAAAACTAGATGAAATACGAACCGTTTGATGTTTTAATTCTTCTAAAACCTTCATTCCACACATTTTTTTGCAATAAAAAACTTAGAAACCAAATATTAGATTTCTGTATAGCAACTTCAGCAACAGGATTTAATCAAGATTTTTGTTGCTTTGATTATAAAGATAAACTAAAATCTTAAAAACCCTAATTCAGATAAGAATAAGAAGAATAATATAGAAGGATTTGAAGCAAATAATGAATCTAATGAAACTCTCCATGCTTGTTATTTTACTGAAAATGGTTTCATTTAAAACTCAAACCTCATTTGTTCCTTCACATAGGTTTGTATTTTAAATAAAGCGGATAAAATAGTCCAAACTACTTTTTGAGGTTGTGTAGCAATAAAGACCACAACATTGATTTAATATAAACTACTTCACAAGCATGTACATACTCGTACATCTACTTGGCCACACAAATAATGACATCAAAATATTTAATAAACTGCGTATAAATGATATACACGATCTACATTTACGTGTTTCTGAAATGTTTCTTTTTTCGAGCGGCCAGCTTTATTATTAAATATTAAAAAACCCTTTACAAAAATTTAAAAAACAATCTTGATGCATTTTCAAATCTAATTTTGATTTTTTGAAGAGGTTTCGTTTCGTTGGATAAAGTGTTGTTTGTAAAAACAAGCGATTTTGAGATGAAAAACAAAAATAGTACGGACAGGCAACACATAAAAGGATTTTTTATTGTGAAGGATTCTTCATCCTAAGATGCTGTTTTGCTTAGATAAAAGTAATTAGATTCTTGATAAAATCATTTACGAGACTTTAAATGAAATAAAATAGATATGAACATGTGTTACCTGGTGTCTTCTGTTTAAATTGCTGCAACTATCAGAATTAGCAATCTCACATTTCTGGTGTTTTAAATCAATCTGGCTTTGGGCTTTTCTCTCAAGTTTGTTTGCAGTATTTTCCATTAAACTTATCAAAAATCATGTAATTATAGTATATTAACAAAAATATATAATGTCTCACACTTTTACGAGTTTACATAGTTAAAAACAAAGAGTTTTTACTTCTAGTTGACGGAAAAAAAATTTCTTTCACTTCACGACTTCACTATTTTTGGTTTTTCACTCATTTTTTTTTAATATAGACCAGAGAAAATATATAAATAAAAACACGGGAACGGATCTTTGATAGGTTTGTTCTATAAGTTTGTGGTACTTATTCAAGTCCTCTTACAATGGGTGAGTTCAAAGCATCAACATTTTTGGAATTTATTTCTATTTCCCTTCATTTTTAAATATGCGCACTCCCTGTATTATTTACTACGTTTATATTACCCCTAACACACACCACGATCTACTTCATCGAAGCATATTGTCGATAAGGTTTTTGGGTCGTGTGAAATGAATGTGTGTCGACATAGCAGTGCGAACTCTGGGAATCGAAGTAGTATGCCGACATGGCGTGTAAAAAGGACCGAACTAGTTTGTCGACACAGTTTTGTATGATGTTATTCGGTTTTAGTTGTTAAAATTTACAAATCGCCTGAAAAAGCAAGAGTAAAATTCAATCTCGTTAAGCAACAATTCAATAAAGCTCTGATCAACACAAAAAAGTGGTTCTGGAGCATTAAAATTCAAATATTTTTCGGTCATTTTCACTTTTCATTTAAAATTTCACAACTCTACCATTTAACAGCTGATTTGGGCATGTACTTCTACGTCGGTGTATTGGCGTGTAAATGCCCATACAAAAGCGAAGTGCTTTGTCGATTAGGTTGATCGATGTGGCGTGTGTAAGGGGTATATGAGGTGTTGTATAAAGTAAAACCCGCTTAAGAGAAACCCGCTTAAGAGAAAAACCCGCTTACCTGAAAAACGTTTTTCATCCCCAAGTATTTTCCGACCAATTTCCCTTAAAACACTCCGCTTAAGTCAAACTCCCTTAGGCTAGCCGCGCACTAGCAACTTTTAGTTGCGAAACTGCTTGGTTCGAGCAACTAAAAAGTTTGTGTTTTGACACAAACTAAACGATTGCCTAAAATAAGTTCGCCATTTTATTGAATATATAATTATCTGCAAATTCACGGACATTCAACCAAACAGTTCATCTGTTTTCTATAAGTAACCAAACAGTTTCGCAACTAAAAGTTGCTAGTGCGCGGCTAGCCTTAAGGTCAGGCACGCACATTCAATTTTTAGTTTCGAAACTGTTTAGTTGCTATAATGAAACATATGGGCTTATATGGGACACCGCGCACTTAGAGCAACTCTATTCGAGCAACTAAAAAGTGTTTGTGTTTTGACACAAACTAAACGATTACCTTCGCAACAGTTGAGCTGTTTTCTATAGGGGCAAGAGAGAAAAGAGTGTGAGCGTTAGTAAAGAGTTGCCAGTGCGCGGTTCTCTTTTAACTGGTGATTAAACTATTTGATTTCGATCACAGTTGCCAGTGCGCGACTAGCCTAATACTACGTTTCCGCTAGAGAGTTAAAATAAATCTTGAAGTGTTTTCACCAAAGAAACTGAGATTTATTTGACGTTTTCAGTCTGTCTTGTCATTCAATTGTCAATTTTGACAAGAGAAAAAAAATTGCAATTGGATAGTAAACAGGAAAAAAGCAGATATTTCTATTTTGTGTTAATTGTCAATGAAGATAGTGGGTTTGCATAGGTGCGTTCTACAAAATAAGGTTTGTTTGTTTTGCAAATCTTCTGATTGCGAGAAGATTTCAAGGAGATTTTTTTTAATACTACGTTTTCACCATTCATTTGTTCATTTGAGGTGATTTATATTTGTATAGTAAATCTACGAGATTTAGAGAGATTTATGGTAGATCCACTTAAATCCCGGATTTACCTTTGGTGAAAACGTAGTATAAGCGAAAAACCCAGATAACTGAAAAACATATTTTCAGTTAATTTTTAATATTTTTCATCAAAAAAAACTCTCTTAAGTGAAAAAAAATAATCGAACAGAACAAAAATTCGCTAGTTTTCGTTTTTCAATAAATTATTTTTGTGTTATTTAATCGTTGTTTTATTTAACTTCTTTCAAGACAAGTCCAAAAGATGAAAACAATATTGTTTCTAACATTAAATCTCCGCTTAATGGAATTTTTAAATCCGCTTATGTGAAATTCTTTTTTTCACTTATTCGTTTAAGTGAAAAACCCGCTTAAGTGAAAGAAAGACTGTGACATTTTGCCGTTTTTCTTAAGCGGGTTTTACTGTACCTGTATTGAGTTGAAATGAGCTTCGTTCGACTCGATCCGACTTGCTCAGCGGTGTCGAGTCGAAATGTGAGACGAAAAACCTGGGTTGAGGAGTTGGTTTTATAAATTGTTTCAGAATCGTACAACACCATTTCAACTCAACTCCAAATCTAGATCTTAACTCAAATAACGAAAAACCTAGGTCGAAAATCGGACCCTACCGCAATGCACAAAAGTATGAATTTTGCGTGCGAGCTGCGTACTGCTCGGAAAAATATCCAAGACAAAATTTGTCCCAGGACAAAAAATGTATGGGAGACAAAATTGTTTCCGATCTACGTACTAGGCCTCTTGAACCCGATTAACAACATAAGAAACTGTTTCGACGAACTCCTTTTTACATGCCATTAGGTGCGTTTTATTATTCACAAATCTATCTGGATCCGGATCTGGATTAAGTTTTAACATGTATTACAAAAACAATTTGGGATCCTGTTTTCTATCGGGATCTATTTCAAAGATCCAAAAATTAGTTATTACACTGGCGAGTAGATGGCTTTTTATGGTAAGGTAGTGTAAACTACAGTGTAAAGAAAAGAGACAAGAAATAATTTAAAATTTCCAAACCCAAGGATAAAAAGAGACGGCCTTATAACACTGCTGTCACTAAGATCCGTATCGTTTTATTTTCAGGGGAAGATCTAGATCCGGATCCAGATAGATTTGTGAATAATAAAACGCACCTATTATCGGCATAATACTTCAACTGCCAGTTTTCGCACTGCTGTGTTGACACTTCATATAACGAAAAAACCTTACCGACAATAGGTGCGTTTTATTATTCACAAATCTATCTGGATCCGGATCTGGATCATCCATTGAAAATAAAACGATACGGAACTTAGTGACAGCAGTGTTATAAGCCAGTCTCTTTTTTTATCCTTGGGTTTGTAAATTTTAAATTATGTCTTGTTTTTTTTCTTTACACTATAGCTTATACTACCTTACCATAAAAAGCCATCTACTCGCCAGTGTAGTAACTAATTTTTGGATCTTTGAAATAGATCCCGATAGAAAACAGTATCCCAAATTGTTTTTGTAATACATGTTAAAACTTAAACCAGATCCGGATCCAGATAGATTTGTGAATAATAAAACGCACCTATTATCGGCATAATACTGTGTCGATACATCACATGACGAAAAAACCTTACCGACAGTATGCTTAAGATAATTAAGCTCCCTAGCACTGCATTTACTGAACACAGCTACTAAGCGAAATTTAATTATATTTGACTGAACTCTCTCATTTATTATGTGGCCTCAAACGAGATAAAATCTGAATTCTGACACTCTCATATCTCACTTTTCATCTATGTCTGGTCTGCTTTATATCTGTTTATTTTTTCGTGGTGAGTTCGTGTCAAAAAGTTTTTTCTTTCCAAATAAAAAATCTCACACAAAATATACTTTGATAGAAATAGGAAATATAAAGGAATAAAAACTTTAATCATCAGCACAATGGATATGAGCTTAGATGATATTATTAAAACCAAAAAAAATGTTCCCCATTTCGTGAAAAAAGTGCCTTTGTAAGTGTAATTGTAATTACAATACGAAATGAAAAAAAAATAGCATTTTTATATTATAACAAATTTTGTTTCCAATTTACAGTAAAAGTGCACCTTATACCACCGGGAATTTCTTCACCAAAGACAACAGGGTGAAAGATGCTCGCTTGAAAATTATTGAACGAAATCGTGCCAAGATTCGTGATGCCCGTGATAAGCTGACTGAAATTACTCGTTCCGGAGGTGATGCCCGTCTGCGCTTAGTAAGGAAACATGGAATTATCAGTTCCAGTCAACGAAGGAGGAAATCACCAGTACCAAGAATTCTTAGCAATCGCAATTCTAAATACACCCTCAACGATCGCAACCGCTTACCAGATGTTATAGGAATACCTCGCGGATACGTTGATTACGATAATATGGAAAGAATGGAAGAAGGTATGACTTCGTGCTAGAATTGAGCTCTTCCATAGCTTCATTTCTTGTTGTTAAAAAAAAA
The DNA here is from genome assembly GCA_911387755.1 of Chrysotoxum bicinctum. Classification (NCBI taxonomy): domain Eukaryota; kingdom Metazoa; phylum Arthropoda; class Insecta; order Diptera; family Syrphidae; genus Chrysotoxum; species Chrysotoxum bicinctum. The sequence goes on from OU426989.1 coordinate 99,737,143, forward strand.
TTATTTTCTTTTGTAGAGGAGTATGCATCTTCAATTAATCGAGCAGTGAATAATGAATTGGCATACGACAACTTTAGAACTGAAAGACACCCTAAGGACCCATGGGAGGCTAACGGCGGCGATCCTTTTGAAATGTATAATATTCCAATTCCGAGGGCACCGCAAGAAATCATCCCCGATGATGGGATCCGAAGACAATTTCGGCAAATGTCACCCTCGAGAACAATTAGGCCGTTAAGTCCGCCATATTCACGTAGATATATTCCACAGCCAGCCTCACATTTGTCCTATGAAATGCGTTCCCGATTAGAACACGCACCCGATCGCAATGTCTCGATGGGAATATTCTCAAATCCCTTGAAGACACAAAACAGTTCTCAACTATCGGGATACCGAATCGTAGTGAGCAACTTAAACACCAGTGTAACCGAGGGAGACATTAAGGAATTATTTGAAGACTTGGGCGAACTGTACGAATCGCGTCTGGTACGTCCTGGCATCGCAGAAGTCATCTATAAGGATCTTAAAGATGCCGAAAAGGCCGTCGAGACTTATCACAATAGACAATTAGATGGGCAACCAATGAAATGTTTGCTGGTGAATCCTCGTTCATCCAGTAAACCCACTGCGCCCGCAATTAAAATTATGAAGTAAATAAAAAAACGCAAAATCAGTAATTGTCATACACATCGAATCATTGTATTTGTTTTTATTTGCTTACAGCTCAAATTCGACAAATCGAGTGCCATCCGGGAAACCTTCAGTAGAAATCGATATAGACGCTTTGCATAAAGTCCTCTTCCGTCGACATTAAATTAATGCTTAGGAAGAAAGTTTTAGTAAAAATCACTTCACATATTAACAAACCAGCTTATATTTATACATCATAAATAAGAATCATGACTTAAAAAAAAATAAAATTATTAATGGTTTGCGTTTACGAAAGCATTTTAGAAAATAATGTAATCTTTGATTTTGCATATAATAAAATTGAATACCTTCTAAGAGTTTGTGGAGAAAGTTGAATCGACTTTTCTTTTTTCACTAATTATCTTTCTTAATATTTGCTTAGAGGTAAATAAAACAAGGCTAGTAAAAATTGACCATATACAGTTGTGTTCATAAAAATAGCAGTGCTCCCCAAATAAAACAAAAAGGCTTTCATTATCAACGTTATAATATATTTCACTTAACTTCTAATAACAATTTGAGGTATTTCATTTTTATAAACAAAAAAATTAAGATTGATTTTTTACCGTTACTTTTATCACAGTAAAAAGCGTTTATAAAATTTATGGCTGTTCACAAAAACAGCAGTGCATCTGAATGTTCTGAATCTATAACGCAAAAAGTTAGAAAAACAAACTATGGGCGTTTTCCTAAATGCAGTGTTGCAGCGCATCGTGGATTTCGATGTCCTCGCAATGTTTTTCTTCACTCTGAAATTCAATATTTACTTTTACAATTCATTAAAAAAAACTCTAAAATTTAGAATTCGTATTTAATAACGTTATTTTATTGAAGCAAGCGAATTAAAAAAAGCATCAAAGTTCACGATGCGCTGCAACACTGCATTTAGAAAAACACCCTATATTGATATTTTAGCTTTCCATTAATACTTCGTAGCATAACCATTGTTTTTTATAACGGAAATGCATTTGCGTGGCATGGTGTCCACTAAAGTTTGACACCTCTCGACTGGTATTGCGTTCCACGAATCTCGCACTACTTCCCACAATTCTTTCGAGTTCTTCTTCGCTTCATGAACCGCATTCTTAACATCCCCCCCCAAAAAATTTCAATGGGGTTAAGTTCAGGGGATTGAGCGGGCCACTGCATAACGCATAACTTGTTCTCCTGGAACCATGATTTTGCCCTTTTTGAAGTGTGCTTTGGGTCATTGTCTTGTTGGTATACCCAAACCAACAGCATTCAGCATAGGGTAACATGACCTCCTCGAGAATTTTAACATATTCAGCTGCATCCATTATACCCTTAATGGGATAGATATGCCCAACCCCATAATAAGAAAAGCAAGCCCATATCATAATTTTCGCTCCGCCATGCTTAACTGTTTTCACAGTGTACCGTGGATCGTTTGCTGCATTTTGTGGTCTTCTCACATACTCCCGACGACCCTTGGATCCAAAAAGAACGACTTTGCTTTCATCGCTCCATAGAAATTCCTCCATTTCTCTCGTGGCCAATCTCGATGCGCTTTGCCAAACTCCATTCTCTTTGCCACATGCCTTTTTGTCAACAATGGTACCTTGCGCGGACTTCGGGCTGGTAATTTGGTATCCAAAAGACGTCTTCGCTTACAGACAGTTCAAGCTTATCTTTAATTTCTCTGGAGCTTATGGAAGGGTTCTGTTTAGCTAACTGAGTTCTAACACTCGTCATCCTTTTTGGGCCGCGTGTTTCCGGTGTATTCTGCCATTTTATAGCGTTACTTATCTTTTTTGCTGAACATCCTACGATTTCCTGAATATCCTGGTAAGTTTTCCCCTCCAAACGTAGTTTTCTTATTAAACTTCGAGTTTCTTCGTTGCAATGTTTTGACCGACCCATTGTTTATTTTTGAGCTAATATTTTATAATTTTTTCAATAATATTATCTTGAGAATACTAAAAACTACAAATAGTAAAATTTTTACTTACCGAAAAATAAAAAAAAGAGAATGTTTAACACTTTTTAACTTTAAATGCAAGACACTGCTATTTTTATGAACACGCTATATTCAGAGAGCTTGAACAAATGCGTCTACGACGGAAAAAGTAAGGTTCAATTACAAACTAAAATATAAAAATGAAAGACCGTTAGATGCAAATAACAGGTTATTTTTTTTGTAAGAATCTGCGTCTTTAAAATTATTGACTAATTAATAAAGTGTGAGCAGCATTGCTATTTTTATGAACACAACTGTATAAAGACTAAACTTCATTGAAACACCCATGTTCTGCTATACGATTCGAAAGAGAATTTCGATTACGTTTTTATTTAATTTGCCTCAAATTACTGTTTAAGATCCTAAAATTTTTCGGGTAACTTTCCTTGCTTGAAAAGTATGTTCATCGGAATTTATAAAATAGTTTTGAATTAGTATTAATTTGATTGGCAGCTCAATTAATTAATTGTCTTTTGCATACAGCTGTCTTTATCATATAACTAAATAAAGATAGCGATTGTCAAAACGACAATCAATTAATTGAGTTTAATGTCGATTTCCTTTCCCAATTTTTTTCTTTTGGAATGCGTATTTCATGACCATGTAAATCCCTCTTCAAATACGGATTCGAAGATTTTGATCTCTGTAAAAAAAATAATCGTTTTTTTTTTGGTTTGAAGGAACGTAAAATCTGTCGAGAGATTGAAATCCTAGCCTAGTACTCAGTTCAAGAGAAAATGAAAATTTCATATAAAAGTGACTGCTGGTTCACTGGCATCAAATCCGCAACGAGGGGTGAGTACTAAAATGTGGATTGGAAAAACAAATATGTTCCACAACTTTTTCCACGCTATGATTTTCATTTCTCAATTTACAACCATCAGGAAAAAGTTTAAGGCATCGTGGAAAACTGTGACATTTTGCAGTTGATTTGAATATTTTGGAAGAAGGGAAACAATATTGTTTCAAAACAAAAAATTGAAAATTTATAAACGGAAAGAACGAATCAGTTTGAAAATAGTTTTTTTTTTTTCATTCAAAGTGAGTATCAAAAATTCACGTGGAAAAGTGTATTCTATTTTCATTTTTATTCTTCGCGTGTAATTTAGAACGTATTTATTTTTCATTTCAGGCTAGGTGTAAAATGAAGTCGACATTAGTCTTATGCGATATGGCTCCCGGATTTTTGTGTAGAGCTTCATTTGAAACTAAGAAAAATTCTCATTGACCTGAGAGCCACTTTTGTCCGATCATCAGAAGCTTTGTGGTAGATATTTCGTTTGCGATTATTTATTTATTGTTTTTTTTTTTTTTATTTTTACATCATGAATAGGAATGGTTTGATGAAGATTTGGCTGAAAAAAGATTTGAACGAAAATATTCAGTGATACCGGATTTAACAATTGCAATGGACAAAACAGAACCTTAAGATGAAATAATTGATAATAATAGCTTTATAATAAAAATTGAGCTGTTCGTGTTTGCCTTGAACAACATTCGTGGAGATCTGTAGGAAAAAAACAAGATGAGAAATATTATTTCCATACAAGTTAATCAAACATAGCTGAACAGCCGCATTTAATCGGTTACTAAACTCTTTTAGATTTCTTTCTCCTCCTTAAATATCAATTAAACGAGGCGGGGACGCATGAAATTTCGAAATGAATCACCGAAGATTGTTTCCTTTAATTTGTTTACATATTTTTTTTTTCAAGACAAATGATATTCGGATATCACATACCCGAATGTGAACGATTTAACTTTCGAATTGATGTAGAGACTTATGGCAACCCCTACGCTCTTCCGAAGATTTTCGATGTACTGAACTCGAATCGGATATCATAATTACTCAGTGAGGTCAGTTTCTCGAGATATTTGAATTTTAAAAATTGTTTTTTTACTTCGAGTAAAAAAATACCATACAAAAATAAGATATCAAAGTACCGTTAACCGAACCTGGAGCCCTATTTTGTATTACGAAACGAGCGGCAAGTCAACGATACTGAGGAATACGATAGTCACGATAAAGAGCGATTAAGTAAAACGAAAAAGGCGTACAAAAGATGTTGCCAAGCTTAACCGAAAAAAACATTTTTTTTTTGAAGCGCAAAACAACTTCTCGACCATTAGGAATGTCAAAAATTGACATAAATAAATGAAAAAAAAAAATTATAAACCAAGAAACGATAAAACAAAAGTTAAACGATAGGTATATGAAAGTCGTTAGAACTAATGAGTATCGTTAAAATTAAACGTTTCTCGTTAAACATAAATTATGTTACATAATCGCATTTCAACGATAATCGTTTTACAAAATAGGGCCCCTGTGTATTTATCCACCATCAATTTAGAGTTAACACAAAACAAACCAAGGATGTAAGTAAATTTGAGAAACAGGGTTATAAATGCAACACTAAGGAAATTCATAATTTCGGTTTAATCTTTTTAGTTTACTGAGAAATGGTAAAAATTCAAAAATATCACTCCTCAAATATAAATTGCTGCTTGGGATTTTATGACCCTAGGTAGCTTAATAAACAGATTGTGGGTTAAATGATATGAACAAAAGGGAGAGTTTACCGACAATATTTTATACCTGGTTAAGATAGTACTTAGGTAAATAAGTTAAAAATTCTAGGAATCATGTGGATAATTTTAAAAAAATTCAAAAATTAAATTGCTAATTGCAAAAATCCATCATTCATATTGATAAAAACTATTTTAATCCTGCAGGCCAGGAAGGTATGTATGTAAGTATATGAGAAGTTTTATCTCTTCATGGCTATAGTTTTCTAACATCGAAAAAAGTGGGTCTAGCAATTCTATTTGCTCGAAAATCGAATAGAGCCTAAACGGCTCTGCCGATATTTTTCGGCCAGTTCTTCTTTTTCAAGACCAAAAATAACGGTAATTGTCATACATCTTTTTCAAAAACTGTTCCACCGACTTAAAGTACCTCCTGAGTGGTAAAAATTGAATAGTATTCAAATTTTCAAAATTATATTAATAAAACCACATGCCCAATTTGATGGAAGCTTGACAAGTAACACTTTTTTTAAATTAAATTTATTGAACATAATATTTACAATTTGCCTTACAACTAATAAGATACTACAAATGCATACAAATTTACATTTGTTGGCTCATAGGGAGCCTAACTATGTATACATATATACAGTGACTTAAGTTTAATTATTTTTATATAAAATTTACATGACGAAACAAATAAAATTTAAAAGGTCGGTTGACTGTATTGTCCTCAGGGTGTTCATTCCCGGTTGTCAGTGGTTATTTTTGTGGGTTGTGGGCAGGGATGGCGTTTTAGCCGCGGTGGTAGGCTGACCCAATGTCAGCGTAGACCGAGACTACTTCCTCGTTGTCCATGTAACACTTTTTTTAAACATCTAAAACATTCATACAATAAATGCTGGTGCGCCCCAAGGCAATTAACAAAAAACAAGACATTCTGATTGATAACCAATGTCATTTCTATTTATTAGCACACAAAATTTAATATTTTGTTGGAAAACTTTTATTTTTCAAAAGTGCATGCCTTCGATTCGACATAGAATTTACCAACTTTTGGCCCTTTTCTTGGGCAATCGAATACCAAACTTCTTGGACAATTCTCCATAGATACGCTCTGTTGGAATGTTTCTTTTTATTTAAACCAGTCTTAAGCTCATTCCAAATGTTCTCAATAAGATTAAGGTCCGGTGTAGCGTCTATTTTTTTAAACCAGAACTTTGTTGACTTTGGAGTGTGCTTGAGGTAATTATCCTGTTGGAAATGCTATTAAAGGAGCATATTTCTGCAGTATGTCCACATACGACTTCTGTCATTATACTCACCCTTATTCCGGTAGGCGTTTTAAAAAAAACGCCTTTAAAACGAGAACGCTCCAGAGACCACATTTTGGTGTTTAAATAATATGAAAAGGGCAGTGTTCTCTGTTCTTCATTTTTATCATTAACAAGAATCTATTTTCCACAGAAGTATATTTTTCAGAAAACTTTTAATAAAATTAATCTGCCTAGGATTCAACTTAGAAAAATAAATTAAGATGTGTGTAATGCAAATACAAAATAAAAACTTTATTAATATAAAATAAATTTTGCAATTAAAATTGATTTTGTTGTTTTTTTTTTTCTCAATCAACCGAGTACATTTGCATTATAGTGCATTTCAAGAAAGAAAAATAAAGAAACCTATTTAGTAAAATGTTTTTTTTTTGTTTGTTTTATTTTAGAATTAACATAAAAATTCATTTCCCGAAACACGACAGTTCAGGAAAAAAAATAATCGATTCAGCAATCCAGCAGCGCCCATCATGTACTTAGGGTCCGACGGCACGAACAGGGAGACGCAAACAGTAAGCCCTTTCCGTTGCAGTTTTCTCGGTTTTTGTTGTTGTTGGTTGGTTCTCTTCCAAGAAACAATTGCTCCAACGTCTCCTTAGTTTGTCGGCAAAGCAAGCTGACACATTTCTGCTTAGTGAGTTCATTGCGCAGACTTCCAACATCTGACTGATCCTCTAACGTTTTGTTTGTGAGTGGGGCGTTTAATGTTTTTGAATTAAATACGCTGATGAAGTAAAGCTCACACTTTAAAGTTGACCGTACTTCTGAGACGCATTAAACATCTTATCTAAACTTGTCTGTGTTCTTTCTTTGCTGATCTGAGGGTTTTTGTTTGATTTTGTTAATTTTTTGTTTTATCTGTTTTTGGTTTTACTTGTAAATTGCTTGTTCTAAATATTTATATTTTTTGTTTTTGTTTTGTTTGTTTGATTAATTGTTGTTCTCATTGTTGATTTCTTTTGCATTGTTATTTTCCCAACACGCTTTTATCACTTTTGTATCTTTATTATGTACTCTTTTTCCAGTTACCACACAATGAATGCAACTGGGTGCTGTTTCTGTTGTCGTTAGATTATTTTAACCTTCTTCCATGCAATCAATATGGTTGAGAAAATTGGCTTTGGTTGTTAAAGCCAATGCTAGGACGATCGCCAACGTTTACCTTAAAAATAAAAAAGAATCATGTTTTCTTAAAAAAAAAAAAAATAAGATCAATATATCAGGTTAAGGGTAGAATTTAATTTTGATGGTTCTGCAGAAACGTCTTACCAAATACTCTGCAAGGAAAGTGTTATCTTACCATGCCCCTCCCAAAAAGACGGACACATTTTGTTAGAATAAGCAATGGTGTATCCACTTTTACTTGGGCCGAACTACTCAGTGAATACCTTATGTCAGCTACTCTGACATACCTGTTAATTAAGAGCTGATAGAACTAAGGATTTTCAGTACAAGCCAGGTGGTCGAAAAAGAGGTGGTAGCCGGTGAATCTGTTATGGTCCGACAGGAGCTTTCATATCACCGTAATTGGTTACTGCCATCGGATTATCCGAACTGCAGTCCTAAGTTAAGGCAATGGACGTGTCTCTCGGGTATGAGAGCTGTGCCCTAGGACCAACTTTAATCGGTCAATGAATCACACATGACACCAAGATCCTTAATGTGAGAAAACTTTCCAATCCAGATGCTACTCAAAAGTTTGAGTTTGTCTTCACGCTGTATACAGATATTTTTTCCGGAATACAGGGGATATGATGGATAGGATCAGGAATGAAGAAAAGAAAAAGTTGCGATATTTCTTACAGCTGCAATAAAACATTGCAAAAATGTTCAAATTGCAAAGGTGTGAGGGTGGTGTGTTATGACATCATCTGTGCACACTTATCAAGCTTGCTGAGTTGCAAACAAAGTTGTTTCTCTTTTCGAAAGCAGTATCTTATCTTTCGACATACAAAATAAAACTTCAACGACAGAGCGGGGTTTATCTCAATCGGAACATGAGGGATATCTACACAACACACATTTCACAAATATGGTTCTTTGGGCTCAATAGCTACACACACAACTTTACAACACACTATACGGGACAAGTGTGGTATCTTCGACATATACTTAGTCCTTTGCGTGAAGAGGAGCAGAAATGTAGGAGAAGATATAACTGAGAATTCTTTGAGCTGTACCATGATGTTAATGTTTTACAGACAGTAAAACAAGCGCCTCGACTACATTGGCGTGACCAAGTCAAGCGAACGTAAAACAATGCTCCAGCCAAGAGTGTCATCCAATCCTAGTGTCCAGGTTTGTGGCGACTAGGAAGACTGAAACTCGGGTTGAAATACCGATTCATCGCGGTTTTTTTTTTTTTTTTTTTTTTATAATCTACCCGCGCTCAAGGGATTATGATTACCCTTTAAATGTTTCAACACAACGCGGGCGTGAAGTTACGGAAGAGAAAGAAGGATAGGAAAGATGTGTAGCACGATGTTCTGAGACTGAAGGTTGTTGTCTCAGATATTTTATCTCCAGGGATGGCGGCTGAACTAAAGCGGAGAATGCCGTGTCTTATTTCTATGTCGCTTATAATTCACATTATTTTATTCGTGTTCATCCTTGTTGGGCATACTAGTTTAACTCAATTACATGTTGTTAGTGTTATGCCTGAACAACATGTAATGAGTAAACCAGCAACCCATTGATGACAATTTTAGAAGGTTTTTAATGGAATTAAAACGACATAGACGACGGCAGGGATCGAACCTGTGATCATGAGGTTCACAGGCGAGCACACATCCATCGCGCCACGGCCAACCCCCAAGAGATTTTGTTTTAGATAATTGAAAGCAGCGTGCTAGGGATCGTAGAATTTGGAAACCCGTCTTGTCTTAGGAAACGATCCTTCATGAAACGGAAAATATCGACAAGAGCAAAGACGGGATTACACGTGAAGTGCGTTACCAAATTCTCTGATACGCCGAAAATTCCTACTGTCAATAACGGATGTTTACATCTAAAAAAGTTTTTTTTTTTATAATCACTGAACTGATGATCTAGTTGCGTTTTTAAAAGACTAAGGAAGACAAAAAGATAGCTTATGAGCAAGAAAAGTAAACAAAATATATTACTTACATTGAAAGCAACATCCTGTGAAAGGATGCCGTCCATTTGGGAAATTTGTCCAAAGTCTTGAGATAAATCATGCTGTTGCGAGAGTGTGAAGCCAGGTTGTGACATATTTTGAGACATAAGTTGTTGAGTAAGTGGAATTCCAGTTCCTTGGCTATTTCGATTTTTCGAATAGAGTTTATCATTATTTCCCGAGCCATCAGCTCGCCCGTTCTTTGGTATGACTCTTTCACCGACTGCTTGACGTCGACCTTGTTTTGCAGCTTGAATAGCCTGCTGATGTTGATTATAAAAGCGAGGTGGTATATTGCTCATATTCATGAACATTCCCACAGGAACTGGCATATTATTCATAGCTGCTTGTGCACGTTCCGGAGAAATATAACTGATTGAGTCGTGATGTGATCTTCCAAACATATCCATACCCATGTTACGAGCTGGATATCCCATAGGATTCATGGATGCACCCGAAGGATTCATTGGATTTAAACCATGACCAATAACTCCAAAACCAAGATTGGAATTCTGTCCAAAATTGCTATATCCACGCATTGCCGAACGATCGTACATTGATCCCGGCACCATTGCTTCCTTGGCATCACACATCATAGTGCTCATAAAGTGGGCACCAATATTCATAGTGTTTACAATTTTTTTGGGTTTCTGGAATTGTATGAGTGACTCTTTAAGGTTATTGAGCGAACCTTCGACTAAAACCTTTCGATCCTTATAGAAATTCAAGAGATGATTCCAAAGCGGCTGTTTTGACAATACTTTAGGATTGCCGACAATAATTGTTCCATATTTTGAGCGAGTCAACGCTACATTCAATCGACGAGGATCGTTCAAAAAGCCAATTCCCTGACGTTCGTTAGAACGAACACATGACATTATAATGATGTCCTTTTCACGTCCTTGAAAAGCATCAACACTTGCAATTTCGATTTCTTGATATAGCTTAGAGTGCAGACTTCCTTGGTATTGCATGTATTGCACTAAGTAGGCCCTTTGACCTTCATATGGAGTAATGATTCCAATTTGTTCTGGTTTTACACCAGCTTTTAAGAATCGCGTAGTTATTTTCTCGACATTAGCTGCTTCAGTACGATTCAGATAGGAAGTTCCCGAGCCAGCAATTTCTTCGGAGCCCTGTGTGACAAGGAAGAACATAGGTCTGTCAGCTTGAGGCCATGGGAAATCAATTTTTAGCTTGCGATCTTCAGCACAAACACCGTTCTGTAAACTTCCCTCATAAAAGAAGTTTGAAGGGAATTGGGATAGTTCAGGATGCATACGATACTGGACTTCTAGACGAAAGGGGCGAATTCCAAGCACAACTAATCGTTCAAATAAACTCTGCGAAAGACCAGCGCGAGCAGCTTTCTTGCACATAACAACGGGTCCTAGTTGACAGTGATCTCCTACCAGAATTAATTGCTTTGCTCCAAGAACAACGGGAACCATACATTCAGGTTCAGTAGATTGCATGCTCTCGTCAATTAGAATTGATGAGAACTTTATACTCTTCAGACGAGGGTCACCAGCTCCTACGCAAGTACAACATATAACATCGGCCGCCTCAAGAAGCTGAAATTCGGCAGCTCTTTTAAGCATTCGATAACGTTTCTCATCGGCTCTGCTTAATTCTCCGGTTTCATCCTTAAGTTGCTGGAGCTGCTTAAGTTCCACGTTAGTTTCCATGTTACGAATTTGATTGTGAAGTGCTAGGAAGCTGACGGGACTATCAATAGCTTCACGAGACTTAGCGCAAACTCTGACAACTTTCAAATTAGTCCTGTGGATCTTTTCGGTAAGTTGATCAACTGCAGTGTTACTCGGGGCGCAAACCAACACAGTACCACCGCTTTGCTTTACCAGCTGATAAACTATAGTAGCTGATGTGACCGTTTTACCTGTTCCCGGTGGTCCCTGAATTAAGCTCAATGGACGTTGAATTGCATGTTTAACGGCATACACCTGAGAACGATTCAAGTCGGGCAGATTTGGTGCGCTAAATAATTTAGGAATAGGTCCACGAAATACATCGTCCCAGCCATCGGGACGGCCATGTCCCAAAAGATGAGCGTATATATAATGTGAAACCGAATTGCGATCCATGGCAAATACCTTCAGGGCCCTCAACATTCGATCGAACGACGTGCACTTCCAAATGAAATCCACTGCGAAGTTCGACGTAAACTTAATTGGAGTTCCACAACTATTTTTCATTTCTAGTCCAATATCTTCGCCATAATTATCGGGGACTTTGATAACATGCCCAATTTCACTCCATGGCTCGTGCAGTTCTCCGGCATAACGAAGTCTCAGTTCATCACCATGCATCAGCTTCATATCGCTGTCAGTTTTGGCCAGTGTGAAATAGGCTATTGTCTTTTTGTTCAAACCCACATCCCAGCGAACCTCGATATTCTCTTGAGTCTGTGACTCTTTCAACTTTTTATCATATTCTGCTTCCAAGCGCACCAATGGTCCAAATACCTTTTCGTATTGATAGCCATCTTCATAACGCAATAGAACTTGAGTTGGTTCCGTATCGATGCCTGGCTTTTCTAGATCCTGGAACGTAGCTTCAATATTTTCTTTCCACAATTCTTCTAGTTTATTTATTTGTCCAGCTGATATTTGGCGTGCACGTAACTGCTCCTGGTCTGAAGGCACTTTCACTAGCCATGCCAGGAAACAACGATCGCTTATTAAAGGTTTCCACTGGTCCTGGTCCCAGTTCATGTCTTTGAGTGAATTTTGAGCAGCACAGGGTTGTCTAGAAAATAAATTTCATCGTATGTAAATAAGTCATTAGGTATATTTATTGTTTTATATCTATAATATATACATATATCTTAGAATAAAATAGAAAGTATATCCTGTCCAAGAAATTCTGTAGGCATTCGTTTACCTCCAAATTTATTTATTTTATTTTATTTATTCAACCATCCATTCATTTATGTATAACAAATCTATTTTTCTATTCATGAAGAACAATCCGGAAACGACGGTCATCAATGAGACCAATGTGGCTTTGACTTCAATGCAAGTGATGGGATAACATGTGGCCTGTGTTTGATACATCAATCAACAACAAGGCAAAGTGAACTGTTTCACGAAAATTGACAAGTGCTACAGGTGACAATTTGTAAAATGACAACTTGACATTGGTCGCGTTCGGGTTCGTATCCAAAGGTATCCGGATTTGTTGGTGTTGTTGTAATCCCATAGGAAAAAACAACTGATTAACGAAACAGCTGATGTCAAGCAGAAATCTAAAGCTATCCAAAAATTTTTGTTATACTAAACTATCCAAGGGGAATTTTGAAGAACAGCTGACATTTCAGCTGATTTATTTTCTTTTGTGTCGAGTACAGGGTTGGCCGAACTATAACTTTTTAACATTTGTTGCGTCTAGTACTAATTTACTAATTGAGAAAAGTAAAGTTTGTTGCATTAGGCTAGCCGCGCACTAGCAATTTTTAGTTGCGAAACTGTTCGGTTACTTATAGAAAACAGATGAACTGTTTGGTTGAATATCCGTGAATTTGCAGATAATTATATGTTCAATAAAATGGCGAACTTATTTTAGGCAATCGTTTAGTTTGTGTCAAAACACAAACTTTTTAGTTGCTCGAACCAAGCAGTTTCGCAACTAAAAATTGCTAGTGCGCGGCTAGCCTAAAGAACTCATTCGGATCCTACTGCAAATCTTTTATTCTTTGAACTTCAGATTATTTCTTGATATAGGAGGTATTAAACTCAAATTCTTTTAGGATTTTCATAGAAATATGAAATGATCTTAACTCTTAAACATGACTTGTTATGGGATTATATGGACATATTTAGAGCTGAGTTTTCAGAAAAGAATTCTTTTAAGACTATAAGCTTATAATCTTATTGCAAGAAGAGAAAATAGTGTTGCTATAAGATTTAAGTAGATTTAAGTAGTTTTAAGCAGCAAAAATGTTTACCTCTTAAAATAAAAATGTTATGAAACCCAGTTCAGTTTCATAACAAGATATTAATACTTAGGTATAACAATGGGATATAAGAGAGTTGTATGGGAGTTTTTTTTTTGTCAGATTTCAAGAGTTTAGCTCTGGAGAGTATGTTAGTTGGGCTTATTCATTTTTAATAAGCGAAGTGAAAATGGCTGGTCAAAAAGCTACATAATTATTGGGCTGAAGGTGGATTTACTACACAATTAAAATAAAAAATGATCGTACTGGAGCTCTATTCGACAAGTGTGCTGCGCTCCTTAAAAATAAACAGTTTCAATATAATTACCAGTTCTTGGTTTTTATTATTTTTAAAAAGTTTTTTTAGTAATATTTATATGAACGTACCTTGAAACGACAGCGTCTGCTCACCAAATGTGAACAAGCACTAAAAGAAAATGTAGCTTAACTCTGTCGGCTTAAAGCTCACCGCTCATTAAAATCTCAAAAAAAAAAAAAATAAACCTCGTTGGCGTGAGAAAATTTGTGGTTAAAAAATCTGCCCTTTTCAATTTACCTTTCCTCATTGCAGGATTTAATTATCAAAAATTTGAACTAAAAACTTAATAGAGACATTGTCAGTTGTATATATTTATAAGGGCTATACCATATTATATTCTTAAATATTTAATGAATTATTATGATAAAAAAAATTCATAGGATTCGTAATCCAATATACATACATAATGTATATCTAATATTAATTGTTTGTTTTGCGGATTAGCAAATGGTGTCTTGCTGCAACTAATATCTTTAAATCATGTGTTCATAATCCAAATCCTTTGATTATGCCAAAGAAGATTGTTTGTCTGCAAAAATAAACTTCCCATCTATCATGAATCATTCCTACAATTCCTCATCTTTATTGTAAATGAAACATTTTCAGTTTTTGTACAAACCTTCATAAGATCATAAATGTGCAAAATTGTTTGGTTTCCATTATTCTATTTTTTTTATGAATTAACTACGTATGTACCAGACGTAACAAATTGTAGTAAATTAGGCATGTAGTTGAATCGGCCAACCCTGGACGATTCACGTCTTTTTTTGACTTTGACAGTAAATGGTACCTATCCGGTTTTTGTCGTTCGCCAACGTATCGGATACTAAAGTATCTTAGATACCCTATCGGACTACGAGGTGAACGCGACCATTGGCAAAATTATGCCAAATATAAAATTTGACAAAGTCGTAAGATTGTCCAGAAATATACGACCATTGTCAAGTTTTTGGATCATATAAAACTTATCATGACGAGGAATTGTCCAGAATGTCGATTTCCTTTACACATAAGAAATCAATTTCAGTGTGAAGATTTTGATCCCTAGCCAAATTTTGCGTTCCTTCACACCAAAAAAATTGATCCGGGATCGAAATCCCTAGTGTGTAAAAGAAATCGACATTACATATTTTCAGTATTTCGTTGATAATTATGACAGACAATTTAGTTAAGGCCGAGTGATTGTAGGGAATTGAAATTTTTCAAGTGAAAATGGTGAAGCTTCCCAGATAAAGCTTCGCGTAATACGACCTAAGGACTTAAAAAAAAAGAATCAAACAAAAAAGAGCTGTTACTCGGAGCGCTAAACTTGCATTTATTTTTTAGCTCAGAGCTCGATCGGGGCACGCTCGGTAATTGTGTTTCTTAAATATGTCGGATCACTCAGGCCACGGTCGGTACGGAGTGAGCTCTATTGGCTATTTTATTTTTTTATTAACCCAAATGCGTTTTGCCCAGGCACGACAGTTGGGCTCATCAGTTAGATGGCTGTCTTACCCTTCTAAGACGCAATATATTGGTCGATGGTTATCAACACATATAAAACTTACAGCATGAATGCAATGTAAATTATATTTTTCCAGGAGAATTTGGGACTGTCGTGCCTGGGCGAAACACATTTGGACTAAAGGTCGCAAAAACTTTCAATTTGATTTAATCAATAGAGTCAACAAAAACAAAAACTATAAACAAAAATTTAATCTGTTATTATTTTTTTTTGCAATAGCTAAATTTATTAAAATAAAATGCACGACTGGATCGCACGAACTTGCTCTTATGTAAAAGTACTTTGGAATTTAAAATACATTTTATAAATATAAAACATGGATTTAATGAAATAAAAATGTTCAAATGCATGAAATTACCGTCTGATTTCCGGAAAAGTATGAATTTATACAAACAAAGTTTAAAAATCGTTTTATTATTAAAGTAATTTTTTATATAACAAATTTCTTTAAAATTTTTCGATGACAAAATTGGAGATGACAATTTTAAGTATTTAGTAGTATCTTTGTGTATATGTAACCTATAGTATTATCTTTGTATATATAACATATAGTATTATCATGAAGCGTGATTTTGTATTGCGAACGCTAGCCTGGTGGTGGCGCTCAAATTAGCGCTAGATTTTACAGTGGAGAGTAGGATAAGATACAAAACAAGTAGTACAAATGAGAATATTTTATTATTATTATTTACCAGAGACAAATCTAGCAAGTACTGTCCCTATACTTAAGATGTCGCCACAATCTTTCGTCTTCTTGATAGTACTATACATTTTTTTTACAAAGGTAGTATAGATTTTAGGAAATAATTAAAAAAAAATCGTTTACACGTTTTAAAGATATTGGCGCAAAATTTTAATTGAATTAGTACGATACTAAAGCTGTTTTAGTATGATACAAGTTTAAAACAACGCATTTGCAAATTTTAATCGAATACCTACTTTATTTTTTTAGTACCGTGCTAGCTTCATATGACTCTTTGAAATTTGCAAATATCAAAAAAAGGTTCGTCTACTTACTTTTTTACACGAAATGTCATTGTTTTAGGTGTGTTCAGAAGCAATTTATTAAGAAAATTCTTTTAGTACGGTACTAGTTGGAAAATGTTTAAAATTAAGAATGAGTTATACTCTGTCAATTTATATTTGCAGTACAGGCCTTATGGGGGAGCTTTTTCAGAAACACTGGTGCCTGCTGCTGTTTGCACGGCACCTTAACTTAAAAAATTGCCACTGAAATAAGAAAGAGAATCACTGAGTTACATTAAAATTGTGTGTGTAATCTTCTTTGAGCTCACGTACAGCCCATCATGACCTATCTGCTCCATGGGTGAAAGGAGGCTGATCGTGATCACCAATTTGCAACCAACCCTTATTGTGTTTATTAAAAAAACACTGAATCAGAGTTACCATTGCCGAGTTGATAGAAATTCATATGGCATTTTCTTTGGTTTGTGCTATGTAACTTTCAGGATTTAAGCTTTTTCGAGCTTTTAGTAGCAAATATTTTTTTGAGATTTGCGGGCAATTTTTAATGATCCTACAGTCCTACAGTAGGATCATGTAAGAGCTTTAAATTAAAGACAGCTTAATGGTCAGACTGAAAGGCAAATATCCTATTTTCCCTGTACTGCAAATATAAATTGAACAGAGTATAGTAAACTACTATAAAGTTAGCAAATTGTTAAGAAGTATCATACTAATACCTTAATAATAGGCTGTTTAAAATTTTGCGCCATTGATTTTTCAAGAAAAAAAAACTTTTTTTTTCAAAAAAAAAACAAGAAATGTTTTTTTGAATATTTTTATATACAATATTATTTTAAACTTAAGATGGCTCCTGCTGAAATTTTTTTGTTAAAATCGTTAGAGCCGTTAATGACAAAGTCAAAATCAATGACAGGTACCGTTAATAACATTTTGCCCCAAAATTTTTGTGGACCAAAATGTACTCCATGTTTATAATATCACACCTAATTTTATTTCATCAAAATCGTTAGAGCCGTTTTCGAGATAAATAAGATTATGCATTACGGGTGTATGGGGGTGCCGTTAGTTTTATATCTAAAAAAAAATTCAATTTCCCCTCCAGGGAATCACCGAATACCCTTAAGTGCCGAGTTTAAAGAAAATAGCTCAAGTGGTTTAGACTGTAGATCGAGGTACAGACATACAGACGGAATTGTCAGACCCACTTTCATATATTTACCACAAAATGTAGTTATGAATTTATTAAAAGACCAAAAATTACTTTTTATACAAAAAATTTAAAATTTTATTCGTCAAATAAATAAAATATACGGAATGAACTTCGGGGACGACAGACAAGCTGCTCATCATCAGCGATTTACACGATATACTTATAAAAATAGATAAAAAGGAAATTAAAAAACTGATAAAATTACAAAGGTAACGACAAAAAACTAAACAATATTAAAGAGACAAATTATTAAGAGAAAATAAAGGTGACTCAACATTTTCTATGACGGAGTTTATGACATTTGTTGTTTTATGGATGTACAGCGACTTGTAGACATCTACTTTTTATTCAATGTGTACATGCTTTAGAAGACGAACGACGTTACCGATTTTATGTGGAGTGTTGTTGTCATCACACGCTGCAAATACATGCCCTGGTATGAGTCTCAATCCCGCGTGTGGCCTACGTACATAGCTGAGCAGTGTAGCCAGCTTACTTCTTAAATACCACTCTTCGAAGCTTTTGTCGTCTCATCTTTATTTGAACCAAGAAAGTTTTTTAGTTTTCAGCTGTTGTTTTAATTTATTTGTAAGTTTTATTTCTCCAATGTTTTTCATAGTAGCTGAGACGTAAGAAAAACAAACCCGATGCGTGTTATTTTTTTTTCCGTTTCATTCACCCATATTAATTAAGATGGTTTAGTGGAAGTTTATCGTTAAGTCCTGGACTAAGTGCGAAATTTCATTAATAAAATTAATTTTCTGCTAAGTGACGTTTACTAACTATGATCAAGCTAAGCCACCGAAGTAGGTAGTTTAGCGAAAGAATAAGAAATAGAATGGTCAAACTTGTTTTGTTTTATCAAAACATTAAACAAAAGTGCGAAGTGCGTATCTTCAGAAAGCAAAGCAGTTTAATAAAATGAGAACTACGAAAGGATTTAAGGTCATAAGTTTATTTCGATAAGTCATAGGTGCATTTGACTTTACCCATATTAGGATGAAAAAAAAACAGGCAGGAGAAAACGGTCAATCATATGTGAATAGGAGAAGGTATTACTCCAATAATGTGCAAGTAAGGACAGCTTACTAAAAATTATATAAATATAAATCCAAACATGTTTTAATTTCGTTTCCTTGTCTTTTTTTCCTCTGTCCATAGGCAGTTTGTCAATTTAAAAATAAGGGACATAGTTTATCATTGGCGTGAAAGCACGCATTATTCCTGTATATATAAAAGACCGACAATAAGAGAAAAGCAAATGACAATCAATTTATACTGCTTTTACACGGAAGCGATTTTTAATCTTAGTTTCTCTTTTGGAGTCATCTTCCGCCTTATGTAACCCCGCCACCACACACGTCTCTCTCCTACGGGCTTAAAAATCGCAAGGTAATATTGCTTCGTTTAAAAGCCGTCTTAGCAGACACAGAATATAAAAAATAGATGGCTTACTTGTTGTAGTAGATTTTTTAAATCGATTTTTCTTAAACGTCACTTAACTATTCCTCGAACATTTCGTTTTTATTAATGTGAAAATTTAAGTCTGGACTTAACTACTATTCCATGGTTTAGTAAAACCGTGAAATATAGGTGGAATATGCGTTCTTTATTAGTATGGCTGATTCTGCCTAAAGAATGTAGTGATCTCATTTCGTTTTATTTTGTTTGATTGTTTTAATTATTAATTATTTTTTCAACGAATGTCGTTAGCAAGGTGCATAATGTAAAGCGCCGGAGATAAAAGAGGAGCTTACATAACCAATAAGCAATGGAATGGCAAGCTAAAACTTATGTTGGTGTGAACAAAAAGAGTGTGTTGTTATGTAGCGATCTGTGGTAGTGGTTTTTCTCTATACCTCGAATTCGATTTTGTTGTTGACCATGTTGCACATTACATCAAAGAAGGATATGCAATTTGTTTTGTCTTCTTCTTCTTCGAAGGTAAACTTGATGCTATCATTTTGACTATTTATTATTCTTATGACATTCTCGGCTGTATTTTGTCTTTACTACGCTGAAAACGTCGTCCATATACCTGAGCCATACACGAAGCAAAAGTTCTTTGACTTTTAAACCTTTTTTGAACTTTGAAGGTTCTTTTTTGTTATTTGACGAAAAAAAACTTAACATTTTTTGTATAAAAAGTTATTTTTGGTCTTTTAATAAAATAATAAATAAATTTTGTGGTCAATAATGAAACTTTTAAGTTGAAAAACATTTAACTCTAGACCACAACCTTTGTTCCAATCTTTTAAGTGTTAAAAATAAATATAAAAGTAATTTAACTGTAAAAAAGAAGATTCAAAGATAGTTTGTGTCGAGTTTGATAACGAAAGAGTTACCGATAGACTGTACCTCGAAATTTTGTTTCACTAAGTGATATTCGTTGTTATTTTTAAAATACAAAAAAATAAAATAAGGAAGATTCAACTTTTTTGTGTCCAAAAATCTACAAAGAATATTGCACGTGATATTTTAAAAGTATTTGATAAAGTTTGATTCTAAGATCGATAACGCGGGCATTTGCGTTTGGATTAGAAACTACCTTTCAAACCGCTAAATCCAAGTTGTATTGGACGGTTTTAGGTCTGTAATTCATAAAATAATGGCTGGAATGCTACAGGGCTCTGTTTCGTCTCCGAGACCCTTTCTCACACACATTCATCAATCTTTTGTCTGAAGCTTCTTATCCAATAAATCGTATTGCTTGCAATAGTACTCTTAGTTTCCCATGTCCGTTTCCCTATTCACGTCCTTGTTCTTTGAATTTAAAACGGCAGCGTATAAAAAGCTAATTATATTCTGATCTCGATAGTATTTTCAAATGTGGACCATAAACGGCGTAGAATTTAATACTTCAATACTCAATGCTGTGTTCTGTCACATATTCGAAGTCGCCAAAAACACTGCTAAGTGCTTAGATTTTCTTCGACGTTGCAAAAAATCTGTCACCCCTTCTGATCTGGCTGTAATCTATTAAGGCTTATATTTATCCAAAAGCTATGCAAAATGAGCTTTTTAAATGATAGGTGATAGAACTATAACAGGAACATTTGAATCTCTCCAGCACTGCCGCATAAGTTTCTTGTCTTTCATTATATCATCGTTAATTTTATAAAGTTTTCTAGTGAAATAGCCAGTTTCGTTTCTTCCCTTAAACAATTCAAGCGTCATACTCGCGCTTCAGAGAATGCCCATCCATTTATTCAGTAGCCCAATTCCGGAAGTAGTGTTAAATTCGGAAATTCTTTCTATTTCCGCACTACACTGATGTGGAATGACTTAATATTTCCCTCCTAATATGATATCCAGACATTCAAAGTCAATGTGCATCGGTATCTCCTTTTAAATCTTCTCCATTTTTCCTCAAACATTTTAAAGGTAGTCAAAATCACTTTAGTGCGCGCAAAATATATATAAAAAAAATTCAAGCGTTTCGACACAGAACTTATCAGCACACATGGGAATAAGCAGACGGTAGCTACAAAGCTAAATTACAAACAATTAGACAATAGATAATTGTATGTGCTCTCATGACATGTCATTATTATCAAAAGGTTTCTTTGAGCTTTCTTAGATGATCTTGGGGCGAATAATATTCAACCCATATCATCAATCACAAATAACTAAAAGTGTTAATGTGTTTTTGTTGTTAAGGTTGACTCTATCTTCAGTTTAATGCAAATTTTATTCTAAGCAGTGTGTGGTTTGGTATGAAATGACGGAAAATCTTCAAAGATTAACCCAATATCATTTTTTTTTAACTCTGTAGTTCTGCCAGCTGTTTTAGATTCCTACGTAAAATGATAACAGTGATGAATGTACTCGTTGTTATATACCATTATGACCTAAAATGCAACCCTCTCCCCCTTTTAAACTATAACAATATATCAACGGTGTGAACACAAACAACTTTGTTTCATTTCTTGACTTGAAGCTCCACATAAACCATTCAAATATCAAACAAATAGTTAAGCTGTTCTATTTACTTAACATAATAAAGATAGTAAACAGGTTTTATATGATCTATCAACGTGTCGATCTTATGTGCATCTACTGTATTATTTTAAAGTCAGCATTTAAAATCTTATATAATATATTTAATTACCTGCATAAGAGCACAACGACGGAATCTGCTTTCGCTGGTATAAAACCCAAAACGAAGACGTTGCGAACTCCGCATGAATAACATTCCAAAACAGTTTCACCTAAGGGTCCATCACTGTGTAAGGTAACCTCACGATGTTTAGCACGTACCAAGTGATTGACAATATGGGATCCAGAGGTGTTGCCCCGTCCATTGCAAAACCATTTCTTGCAATTGTTGCACATGACCACCGTACCGGGATCATGGATGCCACAATATTTACAAGCATGTGGAGGAAGTTCCCTCACGGCCAGAGCACCATCGTCGTCATCTTCTTCAAATTGCAAAGCAGCCATACCATTGGTAATGCCCGGCAGCTTGGAATGGATTTCCAATTTGCGTCCGAATGCATGGCTCTTAAAATGCAAGATTAGAATAAAGTTGTGAAACAAAGACTTTTAACATACCTGACTGGTTGCTGCAATTGGATCTAATTGCGACGATTGAGTCTGGGATTGCGATGGAATCGTAAAATCGCGAAAATCGAAATCAGAAGCCTGGGTGTCAGCCCCAATTAAATCATTCTCCTCAGTGTCGAGGAACGTTAAGGTCTGTGAACTGGGTCCATACGTGTCCACACTCATTTTAGCTAAGGTAGCAAACTTTTTTCTTTAAAATTTACCACGTTCTGTTGCGATGGGTATGTTGTTGTCGCACTCTGAAAAATATTTAACTGCGAAAATATTCCAAATTCGTGGGCGGTACACAATTGCTGGTAGAATGTCCCTTTTAAATGTCACTTTGCAAAAATATTTTCAAGATCTTTGTATTTTCTTAGTTGTCTTTTGTTTGATTTTAGTTCCGGTTTATATCAAGTATTTTTAATGATGAAATAAATGCGCGAAAACATCCGACTCACCAAAAGCATTTTCCGCTGATAAAAATGACCAACGAAAAGAAATACGTAGAAAGTCTACATTTGTCATCTGTCAAAACTTAATGGCCTCGAAGAAACAACAAAGCAGATGAGTAAGAAGGATGTAAAATATTCTTGTTCATTCTTACAACCGTATTTAGGGCTAACTTGGAGTTTAACATGGAACATCACACTTTCCAGAAAATTAATACTTACCACGATTTCGAAATCTATATATGGCTACGTTCAGGAATATAAAATTACAAACATTATGAAAATTAAAAAATGATTTTTTTAATTATTGAACCAAACTGTTTATATTCACAGTTTGTAAATTTGATTATCTTAAATACCTTTACATATCTTACTGCATAGAGTGTTTGCTTACATTTTTTTTTTGATAATTTTTTTCGCATGATATTTTCTACGAATGACAGTTTTTCGCATGATATATTTCTTGCATGATGGTTTTTTCTTATAACTACTCTTACATACCTTGTATACCTGTATTGAGTTGAAATGAGATTCGTTCGACCTGATCCCACTCGCTCAACGCGGCGTCGAGTCGAAATGTGAGAGGAAAAACCTGGGACGAGTTTTTTTTTTTTTTTAATTATAAAATGAAATACTGATACAACATGAGACGTCATTCTCTCAACACCATCTTAACTCAACTCCAAATAGAGCTCTTAACTCAAATGACGAAAAACCTGGGTCAAAAATCTGACCCTAATCTAACTTGATCTTTCGATTCGATACTACATTATAAACATGTGCTTATGACAGAGGATAGGAATATGATTAGGACAAGACAAGCTCTCAAACTATACTACGTTCTGCAGTGCGTCACTTAGCATGGTATGAAGTGTATACTTAACATATAACCTTTGAGTATATATAATATGGAGGGCTCGTTCCTATCCCTAATGCATTGTAATACTTGCAGTTGTGATGGGTCGCTGTCTCACTTTCTGTAAGTAAAGGATACAGCTATATGCGAGGAGAAGGTAAGCACAAATCGGAGGATACGGCTATATCCTTAACTTACAGAAAGTGAGACAACGACCCCTATCACAACTTCAAGTACTACAATGCATTAAGGATAGGAACGAGCCCTCCATATTATATATAATCAAAGACAGTCAGACACAAGCAATTGACAATCAATGGTCGCGTTCACCTTGTAGTCAGATAGGGTATCTAAGATACTTTAGTATCCGATACGTTGGCGAACGATCAAAACTGGATAGGTAAGTCTGCTATTACACGATGCATCCAGACGCGTGCGACTTTTCGAATAACGTAAGTGCAAAAGAGAAAAAAAAAATCGAAAGATGAGACGGAAAAAAACTGCCCTGTGTCGCGTGGGTAAAATCTTCGGTGCAACAATTTGACGTTTCTCTTTTCCCTTGTCCGTTTTTCTTCCACTCTGCTTCATATGATTTCGTTATCCGGGGAGTAAACTTCAATGTAATGCATAGAAATACTTCTTTCTGATTGCTTCTTTATTTTGAAGAGCACATACGCTCACCAACACCGAAATGACAAATGAAAAATAAAGAGAACTGTCAAATTGGATTCATGAATCTGGTTTCAACGTGTAATAGCGCTTGAATCAGTGGACGAAATATCAAAGCAGAATTCGAAGAAGGCGCATGCATCTAGATTCATCGTGTAATAGCAGACTAACATTTATTGTCAAAGTAAAAAAACGACGTGAATCGACCAGGGTTGGCCGAATCAACTACATGCCTAATTTACTACAATTTGTTACGTCTGCTACATACGTAGTTAATTCATAAAAAAATAGAATAATGGAAACCAAACAATTTTGTACATTTATAATCTTAATCTTATGAAGGTTTGTACAAAAACTGAAAATGTTTCATTTACCATAAGGATGAGGAATTGTAGGAATTATACAAGTTAATTACACGTGCCGCAACAAAAAAAAATCAAAATTTCTTGGAATCATTCAAGCGGCTACAATCAACAAAATTCCATTCCCACAGTCAATACAATGAATTAAACATAATGCTGACTTGATGTTTGCATTATTGCAACTTTACACCTACACATTGCTGGGAACGATGCTTCAGAATAATGCTATGCTTAGGGTTAGGTTAAGATAGTATTTAAGACCTAGAAAATAAGAAATAATTGTTCAGTTGTTTATTAGGCAGAATCGCTGCCAGTTTGTGAATTAAATAAATAAAGTTTTTTTTAAGTAAATTGTGATAATTATTCTTTAACTGGCGCCCGAGCAGGGACTGTTTCGATAAAAACAGTGAGAACTCTAAAAAAATAAAACAAAAAAAAATAAAACAAAAAAAAAAAAAACAAAAACAACCAACTGGACCAAGAAAAATCAATTACTAGTGAAAGTGCTTCGCTTTGACTGCCGTAAGAACGCACAAAGCAACCCAAGTAAAAGTGCGCATCGTGGGATCCTCAGTAAGATCCAGCAGGATAAAAACGGGAATAAATCCCCAGCGCCAGCGAGGGAGATGCAGCACTGGTTCCTGTAAGAATAATTATTAAGAAATTTAAAAAAAAAAAAAAATTTTTTTTCTTACATTTACATATAATTGTTATCAAAATAAGACACAAAATATAAGTATTAATCAAAATCAAAGTGAACTTATACCTATCTAAATATTTTGAAGTATAAATTTAAGTGAGTGATACGTAGTAAATACAACAAGTATTTATAACAATTTAGCCAAAAAAATTAAGATACGAAAAGTTTTATTTCCCATCCTTTTCCAATATGCCTACAACAAGAACAGGTGCAGGACTAGACGTCCAACCAGAGGGAAACATTATTGTCCCTCCCAATGTACTTAATATAAATACAGAATCCGGCCATGATAATTCTTTTCACTCGACTTCGTCGATTAACAATGGTCAACAAGAAATAGGAACAACACCAGCATTGGATTCACTTATAACGTCAATAGTGAATCGAGTCCTAGTAAGACAAGGGCCTGCACTAATGCAGAACATATTAAATCCAAACAATAATTTATTCGCTGGTGTAGACCAGACAATTGCTCAAGAGCATATTGACAAATTAACAGACATGGACAAGATCCCCGACGTAGTCAGATCTTTGCGGAATTTCGACGGAAATCCAGCTGAATTTAGCTCTTGGAGAAAGAGCGTAGACCGAATTCTCCAAATTTATGAACCTTTAATGGGAACTCCTAAATACTTTGGGATACTAAGCGTGATCAGAAATAAAATTATAGGACATGCAGATGCAGCAATCGAGTCATATAATACACCGCTCGATTGGAAGGCAATATCGAAATGCCTAACCATGCATTACGCTGACAAGCGTGACCTCTCCACGCTCGAATATCAGTTGACATGTTTAATTCAAGGAAACTCGTCAGTGCAAGAGTTTTACAATAATGTATATGCACATTTATCTCTAATCCTGAATAGAATTACATGTATGGAGATAAGTGGCGAATCATTAGCTTTGCTCACTCAAACTTACAGGGACAAGGCCCTAGATACCTTCATTAGAGGTCTAAAAGGAGACTTGCCAAGGTTATTAGGGATAAGAAAGCCAATTGATCTACCCCAGGCTCTTCATCTCTGTCTCAAATTGGAAAATCAAAGTTTTAGATCAAATTATGCGAATAACGCCCAAAGTACCTTGAGGAAGGTACAACCAATATCGTCAGATCAGAATATTTCCCGTAGACCTCATAACTTACCTGTAGCCGGAAACAATCCGATAATGTTTGCACCTTCACCTGGTGGAAATCAAAATATAACATATCGACCAAATCAAAATTATTTCCAGCAACAGTCCCCAAAACAAAATTTATCATATCAACCGCATAACTACAATCAAAAGAAATTTTCACAACAACGAAATTTTTATAACCCTAATAATTTCCAAACAGGGCAAAGAAATAATTTTACGCCAAGGCCACAACCTCAAATATCGCAAAGGTCAATAAAAGCTGAACCCAGAAATTACGTTAAGAGTTCACAGACCAGAGGTCAATCACATCGTTACTCAAATCAAAATGCTGCTCAGCGAAATTTCCATATAAACGTAGCTCACGAAGAGGAATATGGTCCTCCAGTAGAGAAAAACGATTCAAATAACGATCCAACTCTTGCTGACTATGTTCAGCCAGAAAACGGAGAGGTTGTAGAAGTATGCGAAGAATTAGAAGAATTGAATTTTTTAGACTAGACCACTCTTCGTTGCCATATTATGAATTCAAGACGAAGAGTGGTAAACCATTAAAATTTTTACTCGATACAGGGTCTAACAAAAATTATGTACAGACTCGTTATGTTAGAAATCCCATTCCTAACCAAAAAGAATTTTTCGAAATTCCGTCAATGGAAAAATAAAAGTTACACACCACGCGAACCTTGAAATTATGGGAACAGAAATTGGTCCAATTAAATTTTTTTATACTGAAGGGACTAGACTCCTTTGATGGCATCATTGGGAATGACACTCTCAAGGAATTGAGAGCTGTCATCCATACAGATAAAAATTATTTTATTCTTAAAGAAAAGTATATCTTTTCGTTTAAACAATTCAATGCTCAATCAGTAAATAATATAGATATTCGAACCTCACATCTTAACCCGGCTCAGGAAAAATATATTAATCAAATTGTAAAAACACATTCAGGATTATTTTCCGAACCAAATAATAAACTTACTTATATAACATCTGTCAAGGGAGACATAAGAACAACTTCGGACACCCCTGTTTATACCAAACCGTATCCCTATCCAAGAGCATTGAAAGATGAGGTAGATAAACTTATTAATGAGTTATTAGAAAACGAAATTATTCGACCTTCAAGGTCCCCCTATAATTCTCCAATAATTATAGTTTCAAAGAAATTAGATGCATCTGGAACAAAAAAATATCGTTTAGTCGTAGACTACAGAAAAATCAATTCCGTCACAGTACCGGATAGGTATCCTATACCAGAAATTAACGAGGTACTCTATAATTTAGGAAAATGTGAATTTTTCACGATCCTTGATCTTAAGAGTGGATTCCATCAAATCCCTCTCAAAAGCTCAGATATAGAAAAGACTGCCTTTTCTATAAACAACGGGAAGTATGAATTCACTAGACTTCCTTTCGGGCTAAGAAATGCCCCCTCAATATTCCAGCGTGCTATCGATGATATTCTAAGAGAACACATTGGTATCCGCTGCTATGTCTACATTGATGACATAATAATATACAGCGAATCAGAACAACAACATTATGAGGATATTAAGATTATATTTCAGACGTTACAAGAAGCAAATGTTAAGGTCCAAAAGGACAAATGTGAGTTCCTTAAATCCGAGGTCGAGTTCCTCGGGTTCATAGTCTCAAAATCAGGGATAAAAACAAATCCAACGAAAGTCAAAGCGATTGCTGATTTTCAAGTCCCAAAAACTTTAAGGGATCTTAGATCTTTTCTTGGCCTATCAGGCTACTACAGACGCTTTATTCGTGACTACGCAAAAATTGCAAGACCCCTAACAGCTCTTCTCAGAGGAGAAGACGGCCGGGTGTCTAAAACACAATCTAAATCGAAATTAATCCATTTTGACGAAGATGCACATCAAGCATTTTTAAATATAAAAAATACATTAATTTCCAATGAAGTCATGCTTGCGTACCCTGATTTTCAAAAAGCATTTGAATTAACCACTGACGCTTCCGATTACGCACTCGGAGCGGTATTAAGCCAGGAAAAAAGGCCGATTATATTTTTGTCCAGAAGTCTTAGCAAGACAGAAGAAAGCTATGCTACGAATGAAAAAGAGATGCTTTCAATAATTTGGGCCCTAGGTTCTTTACGAAATTTCCTTTACGGATCGAAGAAAGTTATTATTTATACGGACCACCAGCCCCTAACTTATGCGCTAAGCAACAAAAATACAAATACAAAAATGAAGCGCTGGAAGGCTATACTGGAAGAGTATAACCATGAATTAAGATACACTCCAGGCAAATCGAATGTGGTAGCAGATGCACTATCACGTCTCCAACAGCCAAATACCTCTCCCACATATATTTGCGCTTTAACATCAACCGCCCATAGCCATGAAAGTTCACCACAATCATTAATACCATGCGTCGAAGTACCAATCAATGTTTATGAAAATCAAATCATCCTTAAATTAGGACAATCCAGTAGCCATGTTATGGAAACTCCCCACAGAAAATTCAAAAGACATATTATTACAGAACAAAATTATTCTAAAGAAAATTTGATAGAAATTTTCAAACGTTTTCTAGACCCAAATCACATTAACGGACTTTGTGCACCTGAAAGCGTGATGGGCATAATTCAGGAATTATATCCACTGTACTTTGCTAAATATAGAATAAGATACACTCAACTGCTAGTAGAAGATATTTCTTCAGAAACTAGGCAAGAAACTATAATTATAGAAACTCATAACAGGGCACACCGTGGCCCAGAGGAAAATAAAAAACAAATCATGGAATCATACTATTTCCCTTCCATGGTGAGAAAGATAAAAAATTTCACATCGTCATGCACAACTTGCAAAAGTAACAAATACGAACGCCATCCAAATAACCCATTACTTGGTAAAACACCAACACCCAATTATCCAGGTCATACAGTGCATTTAGATATATTTTCAACCGAAAAGACATTGGTTCTCACAGCTATAGATAAATTTACCAAATTTTCTATAGCCAAAATTATAAAATCTAAAGCAATAGAAGATGTGAGACCACCACTGCGAGAAATAATTTTCCAGTTTGGAGTGCCCCAGAATATTGTTTTCGACAACGAGAAATCGTTCAATTCGGAAACAATTTTATTCATGTTAAAGGACGAACTTTGTATAAATGTCTTCACGACACCACCTTACAAAAGTGAGGTAAATGGTCAAGTGGAGCGGTTTCACTCCACTTTATCTGAAATAATGAGATGTCTAAAGAAAAACGTTATAAATCGAAATTTTACCGAATTACTCGAAAGAGCGGTAAATGAATATAACCACAGTTTTCATTCCACGACTCAAAAGAGACCAGTAGATTTATTTTTCGGAAGAACAGTTTCTTTTGGGCCAGAAGACTATGAAAAAACTAGACTTAGTAACATTGAAAAATTATTAAAGAAACAAGATCAAGATATTACATATCATAATAAAAAGAAACACCAAATTAAAGATTACACCCCAGGAGACATAATCTATGTCAAACTAAATAAAAGACTTGGATCTAAGCTAACAAAACGATATAAAAAAGAAATAGTTCAAGAAAATTTTAGAACAACTATACACACTAGATCTGGAAAAGTTGTGCATAAAAGCAAAATACGTAATTAGTCACATTACAAAAAAAAAAAAAAAAGATAATTTTTTTATTTTTGCAGATTTTTGTTTGCCGTGTGCCACGGCCAAATACAAATATTGGACTATTCAAATTCTCAGTTGATTTCTATACATACCGGAATAGCTAAAGTTCAAACAGGCAACATTAAAATAATTCACGACATTGATCTCAAGGGTTATCAAAACATAGTCAACGAAATCAAAAATACAATAAATAATAAAATAGGCACCGACTATCCATCATTCCCATTCCTTTCTCATGAAATATCCCAGCTTCAAAATATTCTTTATAGACTAAGGTCTAAACCAAAAATTGTCAAAAGATCACTTAATTTCATAGGTAGTGCGTGGAAATGGATTGCTGGCAATCCAGACCACCAAGACTTTGTAATTATTAAAGATAAAATCAATAAAGTACTAAAAAATAACAACAAACAAGTTGTTATAAATAAAGTTTCCATAGAAAGAATCAATAAAATCACTAATGTAACAAATGAAATATTAAAAAGATTAAATAATAAAAATACAATTAAAGATAGTCTGGCACTTAGTACGCAATACAATTTAAGACTTGTAAAAGAAGAACTGTTAAACGTAGAATACGCAATACATTGGGCGAAAAACGGTATTGTAAACTCATACATACTTTCTATAGTGGAAATAGATCTTGCAAAGAAATTACTTGAAAAAGAAAACATTGATTTCAACAATATTGACGAAGCTTTAGACTTCGCAGAAGTAAAAATAGCAACCAGTAATAACACAATAATTTATATCATAAATCTACCTTTTACCGAAAAAGAAACATGTGACACTTTGTTAATAAAACCCATTAAAAAGGGAAAACTGATTAATAAAATTGTATACGAAAATATTCTAAAATGCCCAAATAAAATTTATGGAATTAAATCCACTTGTAAGAATTATAATAGTTTATCCATATGTCCTAGTAATAAGCTTGTAGATTTAAGTTTAGATAATTGCATAGCCAACCTTCTTCAAAGCACACCATCTATTTGCACAAAATTGAATAGTCAACATACGCCATCCATAGAAGAATTATCACCAGGAGTTATATTCCTAAATCAATATAATGGAACAATTTTTACAGATGAACTTATGAATTTGTCAGGAACATTCCTCATAAAACTTGACAATAACGCAACAGTGGTAATTGGCGATAAGACGTACGCTGCCGATATCGTTTCCAGATTCAAACCCCTACCAGCAGTTGCCCAACCATTTTCAGTATCAGAAAGTTTTCAAGAAATACTATCATTGGAAATGCTAAAAGAACTACACTTAAATAATACCGATTCCATTGAAATGCTGGATGCTAAAAACAAAACACAATTTTTACTTAATTTTGGAATTACAACGTTAATAATTTTAACTTTGATCATAGTGCTCATAATACGCTCCCGTTCGACTAAACGTAAAAGCACAGTCAACATAGTAAACATGGTTGAGACAGAAGCACCAGAACCAGCAGCATCATCAACACCTTCGGAAACTTCTTCAAAAAACCAGATCCTTACCATTAAGACTAATTTACCACCATACAAGCCATCCAGGATATCGCAAATTCCATTCTTCTAAATTTTCCGTATCAAACGCGGACGTTTGAATTTTAAGCAGGGAAGAGTTAACTACACGTGCCGCAACAAAAAAAAATCAAAATTTCTTGGAATCATTCAAGCGGCTACAATCAACAAAATTCCATTCCCACAGTCAATGCAATGAATTAAGCATAATGCTGACTTGATGTTTGCATTATTGCAACTTTACACCTACACATTGCTGGGAACGATGCTTCAGAATAATGCTATGCTTAGGGTTAGGTTAAGATAGTATTTAAGACCTAGAAAATAAGAAATAATTGTTCAGTTGTTTATTAGGCAGAATCGCTGCCAGTTTGTGAATTAAATAAATAAAGTTTTTTTTAAGTAAATTGTGATAATTATTCTTTAACTTACATGATAGATGGGAAGTTTATTTTTGGAGACAAAACATTTTCTTTGGCATAATTAAAGGATTTGGATTATGAACACATGATTTAAAGATATTTTTTAATGCTGAATTTATTGTCCAAGGTATGTTGCGACGAATTAGTTGCAGCAAGAGACCATTTGCTAATCCGCAAAGCAAACAAATAATATTATACATATACTGGATTACAAATCCTATGAATTTTTTTAAAAATATAATACGTATAATATGGTATAGCCCTTATAAATATATACAACTTACAATGTCTCTATTAAGTTTTTAGTTCAATTTTTTGATAATTTAATAATGCAATGAGGAAAGGTAAATTGAAAAGGGCAGATTTTTTAACCACAAATTATCTAACGCCAACAAGCTTTTTTTTTTTGTTATTTTAATTAGTGGTGAGCTTTGAGCCGACAGAGTTAAGCTACGAATTCTGTTAGTGCTTGTTCGCGTTTGGTGAGCAGACGCTGTCGTTTCAAGGTACTTACATATAAATATTACCAAAAAACTTTTTAAAAATAATGAAAACCATTAACTGGCAATTAAATTTAAACTTGAAACTATTTATTTTGTTTATGAATAAGTCCAACTAACATACTATCCAGAGCTTAACTCTTGAAATCTGACAAAAAAAAACTCCCATACAACTCTCTTATATCCCATTGTTATACCTAAGTATTAATATCTTGTTATGAAACTGAACTGGGTTTCATAACATTTTTATGTTAAGAGGTAAACACTTTTGCAGCTTACAACTACTTAAATCTTATAGCTAAACTATTTTCTCTTCTTGCAATAAGATTATATAAGCTTATAGTCTTAAAAGAATCCTTTTCTGAAAACTCAGTTCTAAATAATATGTCCATATAATTCCATAACAAATCATGTTTAAGAGTTAAGATCATTTCATATTTCTATGAAAACCCTAAAAGAATTTGAGTTTAATACCTCCTATATCAAGAAAAGTTAAAAGAATAAAAGCTTTGCAGTAGGATCCGAATGAGATCTTTAATGCAACAAACTTTACTTTTCTCAATTAGTAAATTAGTACTAGACGTACCAAATGTTAAAAAGTTACAGTTCGGCCAACCCTGTATTCGACACAAAAGAAAATAGATCAGCTGAAATGTCAGCTGTTCTTCAAAATTCCCCCTGGATAGTTAAGTATAGCAAAAATTTTTGGATAGCTTTAGATTTCTACTTGACATCAGCTGTTTCGTTAATCAGTTGTTTTTTCCTATGGGATTACAACAACACCTAGAAATCCAGATACCTTTGGATACGTACCCGAACGCGACCAATTTATGTAGCCACAGAATATAAAAAAGAGATTGCTTACTTTTGTAGAAGATTTTCTTAAAAGGATTTTTGATAAACGTCATTTTACTATTCCGGGAACATTTTATTTTTATTAATGTAAATATTTAAGCCATGGCTTAACTCCTATTCCATGGTTTAGCAAAACCATGGAATATAGGTGGAATAAGCGTTTTTTATTAATATGGCTGTAAGAAACTAGCACAATTCCAACCGAAAAACGAGTCCAAATTCGAAGACGAACTCAAGGTGTAATGAGTTTTAGTTGGATTTAAAAAAATAAATTTGTAGAAATATTTAGCTTGAAAAAGTTTTTGTGTTTATTTGGTTGTTTAATGATACAAAAATATTGAATAATAAAATGTTTTTTTTGTTTGTTAATTTGTATGCTATATTTTTATACTCAAAGCACATAACAAATGTCAAACGAAACAGAGTACAAACATTTTATATGAATGAATGAATCGTTTTTAAGGACACAAATCAAAACAAAGAAAGAGTTAAGTAAAACATAAAACAAATCACTACGGTCAGCAATTTAAAGATATTTTGTGCGCTCCCATTAGGTATGAAGATTAGGGCTCAATACTGAAAATTAAATAAACATTTTGTAGGTAAACCTTTGAGTATATATAATATGGAGGGCTCGTTTCTATTCCAAATGCGTGACTATCATAGGGGGCGCTACTCTGTGTAAGACAAAGTTATTGCCGAGTGCTTCATATCACATGTGACGGAGAACTATATGCGAGGAGAAGGTAAGCACAAATCGGAGGATACGGCTATATCCTTAACTTACAGAAAGTGAGACAGCGACCCCTATCACAACTTCAAGTACTACAATACATTAAGGATAGGAACGAGCCCTCCATATTATATATACTCAAAGAGGTAAACCCAACAAACGAAATTTAAGACATTTTTTTAGGTTTTGTTTTTCTTGTGTGAACGTGGCCTTGGCAAAATTGTATATCGCAGTCTTGTGTTAATTTTGAAGTTTGAGAAAGAAAAAGGCTGATTAAGTTTTTGCATCTTCTAAATAATATTCAATATGGCCCATAGTGCGTAGAGAGATGGACTATTACACAAGAGATGCCGAGTTCGATCCCTAAATAAGGTATAATGTCATTCATGTTTTAAAATTATTCCAAATACATTAATTAATAACAATTCCAATGTGATACATAGTTTCAGGTTAAAAATTGATTAAATGTTGGATAAACGTCTTCAAAGAAATATAAATTTACTTTTATTTTCGTATTTTTCAGGCTCGGTAAAAGTTCTAGTGTAAGCTTGTAATAGACATAAAAAGCCGTGCGTTTGTAATTTTTGCGAAGCTTTATTGAAGCCATCTGTCAAAAACTTGAACTTCAGTTCAATTTCGAATATGACTCTGTTAAACTTCTAATAGTTCATACACGAAGCTGGCACTTTTAAAAGATATGTGCATGATACTTCTAAGAGGATTTTCAGAATCACTTATAAAAGTACATAAAAGGTTTTGTGAGCTTGTGTAATATTCTTCTTTTTGTTCTTAAACAACCTTTACAAATGTATTTAAGAACTTCGAAAATATATTTAGTTAGACCGAATCGAAGCTGAAATGTTAGTTGGGATGAGAATACTATAGTATGTATTTATATTATGGAGAAATGCCAGATATGTGTCGCGGGCATTAATAATTCAATTGTGGTGTGGACAATCGCAATGTTAATACCTAGGTGCAGTAATTCGACCCACAAAAATCACCACTGACAACCAGGAATGAACACCCTGAGGACAATACAACCGACATTTTAAATTTAATTTTTTTTTTTTCGTCATGTAAATTTTATATAAAAATAATTAAACATAAGTCACTGTATATAGTTAGGCCCCCTATGAGCCAACAAATGTAAACTTTCATACATATGTAGTATCTTATTAGTTGTAAGCCAAATTGTAAATAGTATGTTCAATAAAACAAAATTGAATTGAATTGAATTGTGCAGTAATTCGACAATATTAAAAAGTTTTTACTAGTTTTTCGAACCTGACTGGAGTCTTTTACCAGTATGTTTAATAAAACATTTCAGTTTGGTCCTACCTTAATAGACACAAATCAAACAAAGACAAAAGACATGACATTTATTTGTATCGAAATTACGATAAGCAAAAGCGAGGTATGTATGCTTATTAAGTGTGTGACGTCACAATCATCTGCTTTTATTCGAAGAACACTAATGTCGATTTCCTTTACACACTAGGGATTTTAGGGATTGCGATCCCTTGTCAAATTTTGAATTTTAAGAGAGATTTTACGTTCCTTCACACCAAAAAAATCGATTTTTTTTTGACAGAGATCAAATCTTTCGAATCCGTATTTGGAGAGGGATTTACATGTATACGAAATACGCACACTAAAAAGACAAAATTTGACAAGGGACCGAAATCACTAAGATCCCTAGTGTGTAAAGGAAATCGACATAAGATAGCGAATTGGGTGTATATAATGAACATGCCTTGTTTCTGCTAATTGTGTATTATGCGGGAAACAGATTAAACCAGCAACAGCACCAGCATCGTCAACAGCAAACAGCACGCTGACCAGCAAACATTTCTCAAACACATTGCCACCAGCAAAGTTATTTCATCTGCTTGACATTTCATATCGAAAAAAAGTTTTTCATTGTGGTGCCACTGAATATTGCAGCGGAAAAGTTGAAAACACTGCACCAGCAACAGCAAATTTAGGACTTTGGCCTAACGACGCTGTTGGCGTTGCTGTTGCTGTTCTTATGTGTGTTGAACCATTGAAATACATTGACTCTAAATTATTAATGGCGGCCGCTGTTGCTGTTGACGGTGCTGTTGCTGGTTCAATCTGTTCCGGGTTCTTAGGTCAGCATTGCTGTTCTAAAGGGTGGTCCAACCATAATGCACGATGTTAATTGTGAGTCGCACCTTAACGTCAAGTTTTTTGCCCAACTTAATTTGACATTTCTTTCTTTCAGTGTTTGACAAATTCAACAATGGAGAGGTACCAAATTGAGCAGCGCGCAAAGATTGTTAAAGCCTTTTTTGAAAATGGGCGTTGGTATCAGAATGCATTTCGTGCACTTCGTGATTTTTTTGGTTAGCATAATCGACCAAATGTGTCCACAATCGGTAGAATTGTGCGCAAATTTCAGCAAACCGGGTCTGTAGGAAATGTGAAAATACCTGTGCAGGCTTGCTCAGTTAGTTCTGCGGAAAACATGGCTGTTGTTCGCGATAGTATGGCAAAAGAGCCGTCAATCTCGACTCGTCGTCGTGCCCAACAATTAAACACCTCACGAACATCACTGATACGAATTTTGAATAAAGATTTGAATTTACACGCTACGTCGTCAATACGCAGAATGGTTGGTTGAACAGACAGAAGTGAATGGTGTCTATACAAAGAAAATCCTCTTCAGAGACGAGGCGCACTTTCACCTCAGTGGATTCGTTAACAAGCAGAAATGCCGCATTTGGACAAATGAGAATCCACGAGTGATTGTTGAAAAGCCGATGCATCCACAAAGAGTGAGTGTTTAGTGCGGTTTATGGGCTGGAGGCGTCTTAGGGCCGTACTTCTTCGAAAATGAGATCGGACAAGTAGTTACCGTGAATGGTGTTCGCTATTGCAAGATGATAACGGACTTCTTGTGGCCAGAAGTTGAGGATATGGATCTGGACGATATGTGCTTCTAACAGGATGGTGCTACTTGCCACAATGGCTCTTTTCGGCGAGAAATTCAATGGCCGTGTTATCTCACGTCGCGTCGTGGCGCTGTTAATTGGCCGCCACGATCATGTGATTTGACACCGTTGGACTTATTTCTTTGGGGATATTTAAAAGAAAGAGTGTACGTCAATAAGCCAAGAAAAATTCAAGAGTTAAAGGATGAGATAGTTCGGCACATTAACGACATTGAATCTCAATTATGTCTCAGTCATTGAAAATATGGACCATCGGATAGAGGTATGCCACCAAATCCGTAGGGAGCATTAGGTCGATATTTTGGTTCACACATAATTGTCATAGATCCTTCTATCATAATAAAAAATATTAAGATAATTCTCTGAAAACTTTTTGTTTTATTTACAATTAAGACCGTGCGTTTTCGTTAGACCACCTTTTATCAAACAATGAGTGGCTGGTAAGTTTATCCACCAGTTATTAGTTTATCCGAGACTTTAACGATGAAATAGAAAAAAATAAAAACAACATATATCTGCCGGATAGTGTTATCCGAAGTAAGTATACAAAGATTGAAAAATTAACTTAGCCATTGAAGAAAATGATAAAAGCACAATCCAGCGATTGTTCAGCTATAATTTGCATTTTAATGTATGTATCTCTTTCACAAGTTTCTTACCAATTGAAGTTTATTGCAAATATATATGTATGTCGATTGCATAATTGTAAAAACTGAAGGTACGTTACATTAGGTGTGTTTTTTTCGCAAAGCTATCCGTAGTGAAGTAAGATTTTATACGTATTACAAATACAAAGTCTTCACTGCCGATAAAAGTAGAAGTAGGATCCAACTGCGGATAGAATGTTGACGTTTGCTCGAGTCTCGAATACAAATGTTGGTACAATTGAAAACTCTTTTGTATCTCGGAGGCATGTTCGTAGAGTACGAAAAGTAGTTTGTTGTTTAGCATTTTCCATTGAGAGTTTACGTCTTTTTTTTAGAAAACCATTTTTATAAGAAAAACGCTGCATTTTGTATCGTGTTGGTGTCGAACTCTTATAGAAAGTTGTTTAATAACTAACGCGTTTTTGTAGGAGCGAAATGTCGTGGTCAGCTGTTATACTTTAGTTAATCAGCGACATTTAAGAGTTACTAACGCGACAAAGCCTTCTTATGAAAAAAGCTGTTGAGAAATCCAAAACTAACTAAAGTCTGCGAACAGATCCCTTGACTTTTGTGGTGATAATTGTCAACAAAAAAAAATTCACAAACAAAACTTCTGCTTTATGAAGAATGGCTGGTGAACAGAAAAAG
Source organism: Chrysotoxum bicinctum (assembly GCA_911387755.1). Lineage (NCBI taxonomy): Eukaryota > Metazoa > Arthropoda > Insecta > Diptera > Syrphidae > Chrysotoxum > Chrysotoxum bicinctum. The sequence goes on from OU426989.1 coordinate 99,775,483, forward strand.
TAAATACAAAATGATTTAAATTGAAATTCATAAATAAAAACCTCCATATATATTTTCAGAAACATGAAAATTACTTGGCAAAAAATTATTGGTTGTTTTTTTTTCAATTAAATATTTGACAACTAGTCAGTGGTACCATCTTTAAAGTAGAAAAATCGCACAACTGCGGATACGTTTTTTTGGGAAATCCTACTTCACTACGGATAATTTTCCCAAAAAAACACACCTATTAAATATTTGCCGTCGTTTGTTTTTTATAATATAGTGATTACAAACCAGGGGTACACTTTATTCGTCATCTGCATCTTAAGTCCTTTGCCTGCACAGTCTATTTAAACTTTATTGTTCTTTCCTTTCTCAAATAAAACAACAGAACAAATTATTGTTACATTCTTAACTTATATTATTTAAAGATATACCACCGTATAAAAATAATGACATGGTTTAACATTTCAAATTGTTTTAAAACTAAGATTTTAGAAAATTTCATCAACTACATAGTCTCACATATTGTTCACATCAGAATTTGCATTTTGTTTTTAATCCTTAAAAATCATATATAATTAAATAAAAATAAGAAATAAACTAATAACTAAACCTAAATCTACAGCTGGATGATTCAATTGATAAACTGCATTTGAGTATCTAAACCTAATTCATAAGGGTTTTTTATTTTTATATAAATAAGATTCTCCTATTTCAGTAAACTGAAAATTCGCTTGCAATTCAAATTAGATGCAAACAAAATTTCCTTTTCATTCAGTTTTCTTACAAATTTATTCGTATGCACTTTGTGATACTGGACCAAATGAACATTAAAAAAAATACTTAATACTTTGATGAAGAAGTCTTCAGTCCAAAGTTGCATTTGGATTTGTATAGGAGAATCCTTGAAATTGTTCCTGATCCATTGATTGAAGAATTTCCTTATCAATAGGAGTTAGGCGCACCCTTTCTCTAGTGAAACTTCTATCGAAATATTGTGTATCCAAGGGATGTTTCTGTAAGAAGTTTCAAAATGTATTTTATTTATTTAAATTGAAAAAAAAAAAACATGTTTTTTTAAATTTTTACCACTTGAGGTTTGAATGGTGGTGGAAGCTGCCGTTTTTCTAGAAGTCCCCAGTCGATATCTTTAAAGAATATATGGTCACAAATATCACCAGCAGGACTATATTGTGAACCAACACGCCTCGTATAGTCTTTTTCTAAGAGCTTTAAATTCGATAAAAAACGATATTATTGAAGTTATGTAAAAAAGATGGTTCCGAGAATTTCCAAAACACCTTGTTTTGAAATTGTCAGAAACTTAATTTGTTTTTAATTTCAAAATTTATATGTACTCGAACTTATCAACAAATTATAGAAAAAAAACTTACGCCTTTCAAAATGCTGGTTGCCTCGTGTGTTATATAAACTGGAAACCATGGTATTTCATTACATATTGACCAAAACAGTTCATCCTCATCACATCCACTGAATGGCGACTGCCCAATTAACATTTCGTACAGCAAAACACCAAATGACCACCAGTCGACATTTTGATTATATTTGTCACCCTTTAAGTTTTTAAAATTTGAATCGTAATATTTGATTTAATTTATCATATAATTTCTACCTTGATTATTTCAGGTGCCATATAGTCTGGCGTGCCACAAAAACTGTCCGCTGTCTTATCTAAATATATTTGGAGTTTACACATTCCAAAATCTGCAATGCGAACATGTCCATCGAAATCCAATAAGACATTATCCAATTTAAGATCTCTGTGAATTTTAAAGCACACAAAATCAAAAGTAAAATAAAATGATAAATTAAAAAATAAAATTAATAATTAACCTGTAGATTATTCCTTTTTTATGTAAGAACTTAAGTCCTGATATAATTTCCGCTCCATAGAATCGAGCTCTGTCTTCAGGAAATCTTCCACTTTCCTGTATATGAAACATGAGATCACCGCCATTCAGGTACTCCATAACAAAAAACAAATGACTCTAAAAAGATGAAATAGGTTTAAGTTCAAATAAAAGGCGCAAAATTATAAAGGGATTGTCTAATTTAATTAACTTTAAACACTTTTTATCTAATATCGTATTAAAATAATTTCGTACGTCACTGCAGCGGAATAGGCTGCTTCACTTGGTGAAATGTCGGACCGTTAATGAAAATTAATGGAATAATGAAGATTATCTTCGTATTCTAGAGGAAAATTTACTAAACTTCGTGGATGAAAGCGCATACCCAAAAGATGAAGATTTATTTGAACAGGATGGAGATCCTAAGCATATCGCTAAGATCGTGAAAAATTGGCTCGGTAGGCAAACCTTTCAAACGATGCAGTGCAGACCTAAGCCCCATAGAAAATTTATGGGCTCTTTTAAAAAAAGACTGGAACGGTACGATAATGCACCAAAAACTTTAGGCGAGCTTTGGTCCCAGATTCAGACAGAGTGGGCCAGCATTCCGCACGGACTAATCGAAAAATTAGTAGAAAGCATGTCCAAGCGACTCAATGACGTCATTAAAGCCAAGGACCTTTAGACAACATACTCAAAATGTAGTATTAAACTTATATATTATTAAAATTTTATTTTTTGTTTCTTAAAAAATAAAGAGTTTAAACGGAAAAAAAAATGTTTGTAATAGCTTTATTTTTGCGAGTTTTACAGCAACTGAAAGTCAATTTTGAGCATTATGTATCCACATATGCTCGCCACTGTAGTGTGGCTCAAAATTTAATATTTTATAGAGTAAAAAAATTCTACTACTCATTACCTTCATTTTGGTATCTACCAATTAAAGTCACTGTAGTTTGTTTGTTCGTCTTAAAAATGGGAATGAAAATGTTCAATGATGCATTTCAATGATAGCTATAACTTGGGTCTAACCTGGGCCTAAGTGTAAATGTGCTGACTAAAATTTTCAAAAACGAACTTGATTAAGTTTCGATAAAATGTTCACAATTTAAATAAATTAACAAACCTAAAACCACCTTTGCACACTGAAAGCTAAAAATTGTTTTGCTATTAGAACAGAGATGGCTTTATCTGTTAAAAAATTAAGATTTGCAAGAGTGATTTTAAATCAAAAAATAAATCAATTCAAAATCGGTATTTTGACAGATTCAAATAAGAAAATTCATTGATTTATTTTACCAGTGGAAAACCACATTAGTGTTTATCATTTATGTAGATATGTATGTAAGATTAAAATCATTTCATTTGTACAAAACTTTCACAAATATTTAAGAATCAAAATAATCAAATAAAAATACAAAATATTGAAAAGCATATCATTGCCGTCTAGTCTACTGATTGAACTTGTATATAATTGAAGTAGCTTACTACGTTTTTTCTTTTATTAAATAACGTCATATTCCTCGTAATGTTGGACACTTTCCAACAAAATAAAATACATCTCTTTATTTTAAATTGCACATATATAAATAGCCAGATATTCATGATGTCGGGTATACGAGTACCTTTAATTGATATTGCTACCTAAGCCTGAGTATCATTGACATTTTTCTATTTTGAACTCGTCTCTGAAATATTCCTTCAAGTTGATTCGAAATTTGCTATAGGTTGATTCTGAAGCTTCTGACATTAATGTTAGGATCATCAACTATACACGCGTTTTGTTTTCCAGAACTAATTTTGATTAATAGGTTAAGATCAAAGCCACAAGATTGCACCAATATCCTTAAAATTTAATTTGTTCTGTATTGCTTTGAGAGCAATTCTGTTTTTGGTACTCCATCGTCAATTTTGCCTACGAATTGTAGCTTCTCCACGATTCTAAAGCTTTACGTGCATTCTTATTTAATTAGAGAAAAAGTGCAAGTGGGCGGTCCGTTAGAAGGAATTAAGAAGCTAAATCTTTTTTAAAGATAAATCTTTTTAAATATACTTCTTTATTCTTCTTAAACAGACTTCAAGAGACTTTCTTTGAAGTTTTTTTTAGCCCATTTCCGGCTGGCGTTGCGAAAACGCAACGTCATATCTGAGGAGCTCTGGAAACTAACTAAAAATCAATTTAAATAAACTAAATAGTGAATTTGAGAGTACAGTGGAAGCTCACTAACTTGAACACATACGAAACGAGGCCTGTTTAAGTTATTGGATTGTTAAAGTTACTGAGAAAATTAAAAAGTGTTCGTTTTTATATGTATTCAATTTATTATTATATTTCATATTTTTTAAACCCATTTTGAACTTTTAAACAAACAAACACGCGCTTCAAACTCTTGCAAAAAATTTATTGGAGTTTTTTTTTTAAAACGTTTTTGCTTGCTCAAAATTTACTGGAATAAATAAAGCCTTATGTCGTTTTTATTTGGCAATCCGGAATCTCTCTCCGATCCGGAATCCCAACTGAACACTTTTGTTTGCTTCTGATGATTCTGAAGTTTTGTTTGATTGTATATGTGAAACATCAAATGCGTACAATAATCAAAATCAAGAAAAAATGTTTGTTGAAAGCAGGGTTGGCCGAATTGTCACTTTTTAGAAATAACTACATTTGTTACGTCTGCTACGTAGTTTATGTAGTTAATGTAGTTAAATGTAGTTAAATGTAGTTAATTGTAGTTAATGTAACAAATTGTAGCATTGCTGTCAATTAACTGTCAGTTGTGCATTTGAAATTTGAATTTTTAAATTAAACGTTCAGTTATTCCTACAATTCTTCATCCTTATGGTAAATGAAACTTTTTTTTTTACAAACCTTCATTACATCATAAAAGTGCAAAATTGTTTTTTTGTTCCTTTATTATATTGATTTTTTATGAATTAACTACATACATATGTAGCAAAGGTAACAAATTGTAGTAATTTAGGCATGTAGTTTCTTCAATAAACTACGCGTAGTTAAATACTACGTTTATATGCAGTATCGAAAGATCGAGTTGGATTAGGGTCGGATTTTCGACCCACATTTCTGCTCGACACCGCTGAGCGATTGGGATCGAGTCGAACGAAGCTCATTTCAGCTCAATACAGGTATATAAAGGTTCGAAGCGAGCTTCAAGCTCGCTTTAACACCTCATATAAACGTAGTAAATTATGTAGAAAATGTAGTGTAGTTAATTCGGCCAAACCTGGTTCGCACAATTTGGATACCAAAAATCACAGCTGTTGAGGTTGACGTTTAGGTATATGAATGTGTGAGTGCTTCTGGTTTTGCTTCTGATTTCAAATCCAGAAGCAAATTTCTCTTCTTTTCAGAATCAGAACTGTCATTTTTTCCCAAATGAACACTTTCAGAAGAGTCCGGAAGGCTTCCGGATTGCCAAATAAAAACGACATTTGACACCATACACAACAACAAAAACAGATTAAAAATGTAATAACCTATAATTAGGAAATTCAAACTTCTGTTGATATAAAATTTAGTTGTTCAAGTTAAAGAGTTTCAAATGTCTTGAGTATTCAACTCATAGAGTCATCAATAAAAAAGTTCAAGGAAAAGAGTCTTAAAAATTGCCTGTTCAAGCTACAGAATACATAAAAGGGAAAACAGCATGTTCAAGTTATTGGATTGTTTAAGTTATCGTATATTCAAGTTAGCGAGAGTCCACTGTAGTCCACTATCTAATCGACCTGTTTTTAGATTTTTTTCTACCTTCATTTTTAGTACCTTTAAAATTCGAAATTTTTGAAAATTTTGAGGTAGTATTTTCGAATTATTGAAAAATGATATGAAAATTATAATTTTTCAAAATAATGTCAACTATAGGCAAATAAAGGTTCAAATTATATTTTAAAATAACGTTGACGCAATTTATATTAGTTGTCTGCCTCACAGGTAAGATGAAACCACTATTTGAACTTAAAAAAATATTTACGTTCGTTGCGTTTTAAAATCAGAATGATCGGCTTTTTTTTTAATTTGAATGTATGTATGTAGATAGAAGCAGCAGTACAAATAAATATTATAATTTTGGCTGCAAGAAATAATGCTGTACTATAAGTCACAGTGAGGAAATCTTGGATAATGTGCAGCTTTTCGAAGAAGGAAACATGTTCTCAAATGAATTAGCTGGTGAAATTCAGCTAGAATCAAGATTTGATGATTTAAATTATCAAAAGCCTCATGAAAAATACGGCGAACCGGAAATCGATGTTGTACCGAAAAATTCAAACAATGCAGCATCAACATCCGAAAACGTAACTTCAACATCTAAAAAAGAATAACCATGTCTTCATTATAAGTTGCCAAGGTGGTCATAAGGTCATCGAGTTGAATTTTCAAAAAAAAAAAAAAAAAAAGAAACAATAGATGTTTCAAGTGAAAATATAAGAACTTATGGTATTCATTTATTCATTAGACTAAGAGCCCACAATAATTTTTTGGGTGTGATTGATAACAAAAAATAATAAGTTCAATTAGATAGTCCTTTAGTAGTTATTTACAAATATGAGCGTCTTACATGCTCTAGTGGGAGCAATAGTGAGTAAAACTGACCCGCATACTCCATACCACAGGAATCATATCCGTGATGTCCTCAATACAGATTGGAAATAAAAATGAGCATGTTCTGAACATCCTCTAAACCAAGCGTACCAAGCGTCTGATCACTCTGAGTTGTTTTTGAAACACCCCTGAACACTTAGGTGTCACGTTTTTTTTTAATTTCCACCTGTCCAATGCTTGTTGAAAACATTTAACTCAGTCTGCTCAGTTGTTTTATTCTGATTTCTGAGCTCATATAGCACACTGAATACGCTTAGAAAGAAAAAAGGAACACATATTTGAAGCTCCAAACTTTCTGAACCAAAAAAGAAACACAATTTATGTTTTGACAACTTAGGCTCTGCTCTGAACTAAAAACGCCTATTATTGCAATATCAAGAAAAGAAGTCCAAAAGAAAGACCGATGATGTACTTTCCCTGGAAAACTTATTGCTACTAAATTGTTTGTATTGATTGATTTAATTTAGGTTTTGGAGAAGGCTTTGAAAAAAGTCTTTATATGAAATTAGGAAATTGAAGATAAAAAACCTCTTATAGACTTTGTATAGAGAATTAGCAATTTCTCGAAGAATAGGAAAATGAATTTAAAAAAAAACTATTTTTCTTAATCAGCATCCTATTTTTAGTTTTAATTGAAAACTCGAATATTTATGTAAACACAATCTGCACTATAGACCATGTTAAATTTTAACCCAAATATTAGAAGAAAGTAATAAATTTAGTCTTAGGCAAACCATTAAAAAAATTACTCACCTGAATTATTTTTTAGTAAAATATTTAATTTTTTCTTCAAAGTAAAACTCACCTCGGTTTGAAATGTACAAAACAAATGACACAAATATGGATGTTTTGTTCCCAAAGCCAAGACCTTACGTTCTATAAGAGTGCATTCAACATCATCGTCTTCAAGAACTACGTCTTTTTTTAAGCACTTTACTGCATAATAAAAGTCCGTATTTCGCAGTTCCGCTAAAAGGACCTTTTCATAGTGGTAAACAAAAAATAGTTAATTTTTTTTCTTAGCAATAACTACGTAAAAAACCAAATTTAATTTACCTTTCCGAAACTGCCTTTTCCAAGCACTGCAAGGAAATTAAAATCTTCAACTGAATATTTCTTAAATCTAGGAATTGTAGTGGCCGGCGCTGTTATTCGTCCTGTTTTTTGGAATTGTAAGTAAGTGTACGAAGTTTCTAATTAGGAAAAAAAACAAACAATTAGATATCGAATAAATATGCAGATGTTTTTACAATATCACTGTCATTAATTTGTCGTCATTTGCAAACATGTTATAAAAATTGTAAAATTGTACTTAATCTAAAAATACACAAATTCATCAAAGTATAACAAAATAAATAAATACAAATCTTTGCTAATACCATCGTCGTTTGATTCAATTTTGAAAGCTGGATTCAGGCTGAGAGGTGAACATGGTGAGTCTCTAGTTTCTCGTGCTCCTTAGATATTTATAAAAAGAATAATAAAATAATAAAAATGCAATAAAATGACTTGTACATTTTATTTTTTAAATAAAAATCATTTTAACCAATAAAACAAACCAATTTTTTTTGTATATATTTTTTTTTAAACAATTCATCTACCGCTCAGACCTGTTTGCTGAACGATTCATATGTTTAAGGTTCCATATTAAAATATGAAAAGAGGAACAGTTTTGAACTTTAATATACAAATATTTATCTTTAAAATGACTTAAGACCCTTGAAAAGATTGTACTAAACGTTTTATATTGAACTTAATTTTTTTTTTAAATTTCGTTAAAGCAAACAGGTCTTCGTTATTTAAGCAGAGAGTTATGTATGTTGTATATGCTATAAGAGTTTATCATTCAAAATTTTTTTTTCGAAATACTGTTAAATCATCTTTAGACAAAATTAAAAAATAGAAGACCAAAATGTGTTTCATAACACGCCTTCGAGTTTTTTCGAACGAATTTTCTAAACCAAAAATTCATAAATTTAAATGTAAAAGTAAAACAAATAACTTGATACAATCGAGTCTAGTCGATGTAATCGAGTATAGGGAGTTCCTTTTTTGATTCAATCGAATCGAAAACAATCGGCTGATCATAAGAAATAACTGCCTGAGGCCTATTGCACCATCTTATAAAATTGTGATTATAAGCATTTTTTTTTAACAAATTTGTAAAAAGTCGAAATTTTTCATTTGTATTTTTTTGAAACACAAATTTGTACTTGTGAATTATAAGTCACAAATTTGTTGACAAATAGAATTTTTTGTTGCACAAAAAAAAAGTTGTAGATGTTAATTATGTACAAGCAAAAATTTGTGAAAATCGTTCTTTTTTTTTTTGTAGGTTTCTGTTGCACCATAATAAAGCGAACAGAAATTTGTTTCAGTTTGTAAAAAAATTCTACAGGTGAAAGATCATGTGTAAATTTTTCTACAAATTTATTTTCTCATAAATTTAAAATGTCTTTACGTAGACGGCACAGCAGTAGCGACAGCAGTGATTCTGAAACGGTTTTTATTGTTCAAAAAAAAGTTTATCGTCCGCGTATTAATTACAATTTGAACAATTATTTTAATTTTAAAGAAAAATTTTGACTAAGAAGTTCTAAAGAAGAAGAAATATTAAGCATAATTGGACCTCAGATACAACAAAACCGAACGGAATTGCGCATTAACCCCAAGGCAGTAGCTTTTAACAACATTACACTGGCTTGGAAACGGAGGGCAATACCAGGATGTTGTCACTAACCACGAGTAACCTATCGAAAACTAGTTGAAATTCTTAGATGATGATTTTTAAAATATTAAATAAATAAATGAAAAACTGAATTTTATTTTTATTTTATTCAATTTTAATTTAACTTAATTAATATCACAACTTTAATTAATTTATTATATTTAAGCTACGCGTTTCGGAGTGTTATTGCTCCATCATCAGGCGAACTACTTAAGTAGTTGGTCTTGAAGTAAAGAGTTATCTTAGCAAACCGATGGCACTCTATTTTGGCCAAACAAATGGATAAAAAAACTCTTCAAGTGAAGGACGAAGTGCATCCAGAAAAAGACCTTTATTTCGAAAGAAAAATTCATCGAAGGATATTTGGTCACGTTTGATAAGAGGATGAATGGAGTAGAAGATAGACCCACAAAATCTATGACCTATACAAAGATGACTACATTGGCTCGGCCAAATGGAGCAAATGGAAAATAATGCTCCAGCTAAAATAGTCTTTGAATCCCAGTTCCAGGTTCAAGGTGACCAGAAAGACCGAACATCTGGGCCTAAGTTAGTAATTAAGAGTAAATGTAGAAATACCTCATATTTCAAAATGCTTTATTTTTGTTTATGTACAGCGGCTTACCATTTTTGTACTAGATTAGATTAGATTAGATTAGATTTATTGTTTGTTTTCGTTTAAAATACAAATTTAAGTTACAAAAAATCATTAAGCATGGCTTTGCTGTCTGCCTGTACTATTTTGTACTATATTGTCAGAAATCCGAATATGATGAGGCTTTTGGGATACAAATTATTCTTTCAGTAGAAATAGGAGATTAAATTAGAATTTTAAAATGTTGAGCGTTAAGGCTTAGTCACTTTTTGGAATATTGTGTGCACCCCATCAATCATCGAGGGTATTGAAAATGCTTTTTTTTTAATTTACTAAGTTAAGATTGTGCTAATTTTAAACGATTTTAGCATCTAACTATCTCTTAACATTTGACTAAATTTGAAATCTTTTAGTATTTTAGTAAATTCACATGACATCTGCATTTTCTTCAAAAAAAATGTTTGTCAATTTTATTTGCAATAGCTAAATTGTATAGATATAGTATCAAATGTTTTCGCAAGACGAAGATTTAGATATGTTTGAAGACTCAGCTTCATGCAAAAAAGTGCAATGTTTTAAGTTACGAACAGCGATTGAGAATTTTACTCCAGGTAGAGCATTGACAAGATAACAGTTCGGTTTTTGTTTGAAAACATAAATATCTAACACCGAATTATAAGCCATGGGCTTCTGATTTCCCGATTAACAAGATGCATTACACTTTTTTGGTAAAAATATCTATCAGCAGATAGATGTTGGTAAGTTAGCTTTCTAATGGAACACAAAGATATACCTCTGTACAACAATTGATCTTATAGGAAGGAGCATTGCATGGAATTGTCCAGTCAAGTCACAAATAAACAACAAAATATCTCTGTTCAACCAGCTGCACTAGACTACTTTGGGCAGAAAAGTGTAGGTGTTCATTGAGAAAATTTCTGCACTGACTTACACTTATTAGCGTTCATTGAGCTGAACTAGTGTACTCTAGTTTTGAATATTCTGCACTACGTTTTAAGCAGGTTGGTGAAAACTGTAAAAGTCATCTGATGTCATTACTTGATTACATTTTGTAAACGAATTAAGTTGAATTATGTCCGCGCTTTGTGTTTTTGAATTAAAATTTAAAAAAAAATGCTAACTTCGAGTGAAGGACAATCTCTGGTGATTCACTGTTCTCCCAATACCAAATGAGTTACAAACTCTTTTTCCGACTAAAGAGGAACTACTTCATTTAAATACTGGGTAATGCAAATTCCTTTTATTTTAAACAAAGAGAACACTATTGCGTTTCTTCATCTTCAGATTCAGAAGAAGAATCATAAAAACTCTTCTAAAATTGTTTTAATTACTATTTAATTACTGTATTTTACTTGCGCTGAATTTAATTTTTCTTGTTCTTAACATCTGACGTATGACGTTTTTGCTTGAGTTTGCTCTGACAGTTTTCATGAACCTGCACTGCACTACACTACTCTACACTGACCTTTTTCTGGTTGAACACAACTAATATATTGTAGGTTGTCACTTTGACTTCTCAGTTTCTGACACTTCAAATTATTTGGTCCGTTCCCCAGATGTCTCGAACTGCCATTGTTTATACGTGTTCAGACGCACCGTTTTTAACAAAATTTTGCCCCAATATCTTTGGTTTTACTTGCAAGGCAGAAACCAGTTGTATTGTCTATACAAAATAACTGGTATATCATTTTTATATTTGGTAAGAAAATGACTTCTATCAAATAAATGACTATTATAGTTTAAAATAATTAAAAACAACAATGTTCGCAATATACCCATGTTGAAAAACAATCAATGAAGCTGTATCTAGCGGTAATCCCTCGCCATAGGTTTTTTTGTAACCTTAATGAACGAAAAGATAACATTTCGAGACCATTGAAATTCCTTTCTTTCCATTAAGCTATTTTTATTGAGCTACAATTATATTTGCAAATAAAATAAGGCAAACATTGAAATAATGTTAATGAACGCAATTGAAAACAAGCAAACATTTCTTAGACAATTACCTATACAGCAAGGAATTCCGGACGTTGTGTACCTATTTAAATAAAAAATCGACCACTTGATATTCACAAAGTACTTTATTTTTAACATAAGAGATATACGCTTTTAGCGATTTCTACCACTTATTCTTGCCTTCAATACTCATATATATATAGCAGCATACATAACACACACTTTGCTTGAAAGACTTTGTTCGTACGGTTTTCAATTTATTATTTTAAACATTCCCATAAATGTTTTTGAAAACAATTTTTCTACACAAACCAAAAAGACATTTGTAACTAATAATAAAAAGAAATACAAAAACATTATAAGATTTGCATACCTCTTTTAACACATGCTAGAGCTTCAACTATTAGTTTTTGATTTACACCACATAAATTAGCCGTTAAATGTTCACATTTCTTATGACAATTAACGTCACAGTCTAAAAAAAGAGGTTTATTAAAATATATTGTTTGTAGTGTATATTATGTCTATAATGAGGTTATAATCAATTTTTAGCTTTTACTATAGGAGTATATTTTGATCTCACTCAAGCTTATAATTTAAAAAAAGGAAACACGATGTTGGCCACAATTAAGACTCTTATTTAAATTTTCCCAAAAGAAATAAAAAAAAATCCCCAAAAATAAAATGTTTGAAAAAAAGACAAAACAAACATAAACTTTGAAGTATGATCGTTCGTTTTAAAAATAAAATTTTGTTTACATTTTATCTTCTTTTGCAAGTAAAATAAATAAAAACAAAAATATTGTTAAATTGTTTCTTTCACCGAGCCCGAGACTGACGACCGATGCTGACGTGTAAAAATAAATTATTGAATTTTCTAGTATCTCATGAATTTAGGTGGAATTTCGTACTTTTTTGTATAAACTATTATTTCCTAGAGAATAAAATACTGAATTCCAACGAATATCATCACATTGTAGGTGTGTTTTTTTTTTTTAAATTAAGTTATATGTAATTAATGAGTTACGTTTAAATAATAATATATATGTTCGTTAACTTGTCCAAAACTAATATTTTCTTCCAATTTTAGTCCAAAGTCATATAAAATAAAATGTATGATTTTATGCGAACATAGTTCGAAACACATTTTATTATTAAATTAATTTTTTAAATAAGAAATATCTTTAAAATTTTTCTAGAAAATAATTTGTGATGCCAATTTTAAAGATTTTTTTTTAAAACCCAAAAACTATTTTTTCGAATATTTTGTATAAACAATATTATTTTAAATTCAAAGGACCTCCTGTACAAGAAATAAGTACTACGTTTATATGAGATGTTGAAGCGAGCTTGAAGCTCGCTTCGACCCTTTGTATACCAATATTGAGTTGAAATGAGCTTCGTTCGACTCGATCCCACTCGCTCAGCGGTGTCGAGTCGAAATGTGAGACGAAAAACCTGGGTTGAAGAGTTGGCTTAATAAATTGTTTCAGAATCGCTCAACACCATTTCAACTCAACTCCAAATCGAGCTCTTAACTCAAATGACGAAAAACCTGGGTCGAAAATCCGATCCTAATAAAACTCGATCTTTCGATACTGCATATAAACGTAGTAAAGGTCAAAATCGTTAGGGCCGTTAATGAGAAAGTCGAAAATAAAAAACGGTTTTTTGTCAGATACCGTTAATTACATTTTTTCTTAATTTAGAAAGTAAGTCCATGCCATGCATACCTAATTTTTTTTATCAAAATCGTTAGAGACGTTTTCGATATAAATAAGATTTTGAATAAAAAATTTAATTTCTCCTCTAGGGAATCACCGATGAACCTTAAAGTACTGGGTTTGAAGAAAATACCTGCAGTGGCTTAAGTCGAGGTACAGACCTACAGACATACAGACAGACAGACAGAATTGCCGGACTCACTTTGTTCGTGCTATCTATCATCGTAATGTAAACGTTGATCAAAATCTCGAGTCAGGTTGCTTCGGAAAATAAACTAAGGAACCTATTATTTGAACGAGGCACTTACCTTGAAACCTTATACAAGTTCCACTTTGGATAGTTTTTGAATTATATTGGGCATCATTATCAGTTCATCATCATCGATTCTAAAACTGGAGCCGGTTTGGATGTTCTTCAATAAGTTTTTCCCCCTTTCCAGATTTCGATCGAACGTCAACCAGTGTTCCATACGTATTGGTAGTTCAGCTCCATTATATCTTTTCTATGATGAATAAGTTTTCCATAAAGGGTTTCCTGTTTTTAAATCTGAATAAAAAACACCGGCTCCGCTGGGTGGCGCGCATTCGAAACGTCCATTTTTCCATAACTCTGGCGCATAAATAAGGCTGAATTTGACCAATGGCATTGATTTTGTTGGCTGAAGCTGTGACTTAAGAAAGCTCAACAAGAAGAAGTCTAACGGGGTCAAATCTCGGTGGCTAATTCACATCGTATCCGCGTGAGGTAAGAATATTCGGAATTAGCACATGCAAAATGTCCATTGTGGCACGGACTGTGTGGTACATAGGGCCTACCGTCCTGTTAAAACCACAGATCGTCAGTGTCCATATCTATTCAATTTGGGCCAAGATAAGTTGACAATCATTGACTAATAGGGATAGCCTTTGACTTCGATGGCCTGGCCAACGTCGTTCTCAAGTATGGACCGATGATGTCACCAGATCAAAATCCACACTAAACAGTGATCGTGTGGATTGTGATTTTGTTGTTGACAAACCTATTCATTCAGAAATGGACCTCGTCGCTGAATATGATTTTCCCGACGAAGCACGCGAAATCTTGCTCGAACAAAAGGCCGATTTTTATAAAACAATTTAATCATTTGCACACGTTGTTGAACGCTAAAATTTCCATGTTCATTTTTAATTGATGACAACCAATTTGACAGCTGTTTGCTTCAACAATATGGCTGCGATTATCTGTCAAAGTAAGAAAATTACTATTGGAAAACCTTTTAGATTTATACGTATCTCAGCGCGGAAATTGTTTTCATAAGACTTTTTGAATAGCGTTTCTTTATATTACGTTGGTCTTCAAAATGTATTAATATTAGTTTTTAGTATTTCAAAGGTTTATACGTATTATCCTGAACATGAATCCCATTCCAAAATTCCCCAATTGACTTAAATGTAAATAAATGCTTTTTAAATAAGGGAAGGAAGATGATGAATGAACCTGCGACTTCAGAAAACCCCAGAAGAAAAAGTCTAGCGGGGTCAAATCGCACGACCTTGGTGGCTGATTCACGTTACGTCAGCGAGAGATAACCTTACCCTCAAATCGTTCATACAGAATGTCAATCGTGGAGTCCGCTGTGTGATACGTAAAGAGGTCGTCGTTCAGGACTTGTTCTTCAATTGATGTTATTTTACATGATACTTATTACGTACGAGTAGTTACTTATTTTCATTATGTTTTATCTATAGGAGGAGGATTTACTATTATAACTGGATTTATTCATTGAAAGTGCTTTTCACCATTTCTACCTTCGAGATGAAATGACTCAATGGCGATCGGAGGAATGCGGTTTACCCGGGTTCAATGATGATCATTTCGCAAATGCCAAATGTCGAGTGAAATGGGCTCAGTTCCCTGTTAGTTTCGAAGGTAGAGCTCCAGCTCATCTTCGACTCATTAAAGAAAAAGAAGTCAGCAGGAGTCAATGGTATATCCAACGTTAGTTACCTTCGAAGGCAGTGGACATTTATATCCTACTGTTTAACAACGCACTGAATAATTATCCAGTGCAAGTATAAGGACAGTTGTGGTTCATCCTCTTTCGAAAAAGGGAAAGGATAACTCCGATCCGGCGAATCTCCGGTCGATGAGTATTCTTCCGAGTATCATTAAGGTATTCGAAAAAGTTATTAATACATTTCTGTCCAAATTGGCGGAGAAACACCATATCATACCGGGTATTCAGTAAGGTTTTAAGGTGGAACATTATGCAAGCTGGTATCTGATATCTAATGGAACAAAACTTAAAGACAGTATACTAGTGCTGGTTTGGTTGATTTGTAGAAGGCTTTCGTCACCGTATGGTAAGAGAGTTTCTATTTAGAGCTGACCAGACCTGGCATAAGTAAACCAATATTATATAAGCTTTATGACATGCTCAATGGAAGAAAGTTTTTTGTCAGAGTGGTAATGTAACTTCTCGCACAATCTTCGATATTAAGAATGGTCTTCAGCAGTGAACGGTCAATTCGCCGATTCTATTTCATTTATACCCGAGATCTGATAGGTACTGCGTTTTCCAACGATCTAATAGAATACAGAACTCGAGGTTGTCAAAATTGTGTTGTTCAGCATGACTTGGACAAGATTCAGCAATATTGCGATGATGGAAGTTCAAAATCAACTATCAGAAATCTGAAACTATTCTGTTTAGGACTGCGCTGCAAGAGAAAGAACTGGCGCAAGCTAGTAATCGTAGGGCAACATGGATAGCCACTGGCGAGTAAAAGTGTAGGAAAGTACCTTGGCATCTGTATTTGTATTTTGACAGACATATAAATGCTGATCTGACCAGAGCTAGAGGAAACTTTGCGCTGACGAAAAGGTTTTCTTACAGAAGCCGGCTTGATAGCAGGGTGAAGTCGATTTGCTACATATTGACCTCATCCGACTAATGATTGCCTATGTATTTCCCGGTGTGGTTCAACGTTGCCCCATCTTAAATTGTAAAAATTCTTATGTTTGAGAATCAGTGTCTTAGACGCTGCCTTGGATTACACAGAACACCAGAGTCGGAGTACAAAGGCGGACCAAAGTGCTTTCGGTTCAGTAGGACTGTGTCCGATCGGTACCGGACGGACAGGGTAAGTGCATGCGGTGAAGTGTCATGAAGAAGGTGTGGGTTCAATTGCCTGCCGCTGAAAAAAGGTTTTTCAGAAGTGTACTGCTTCTTCCGAGATTATCTTTTGCCATAAAAAGTGCTTCTCATTTTAGCCATTTGGACTTGAAGATCTTCTGCAGTCCTGTGTACAAGCCCGCAAGAATGTTTGAGAGTTATAGATTCCTAGTTTTGGGCTATCTGCTAGCCTTTGGCCTCTAATTGTATTTATTATATGTTAAAGATAAAATGGCTCCATTTGGAATAAGGAAGCACAAGAAAATTGCATAACCGTCTATTGTACAATTTTTGTTCTTAAACTGATTTTAATTCAATTTTATTGTTAGTATAATAATAATTAAAAGAAATTGCTAATTTGTCCTTTTTTTCTTCTAAAAATAGTTCTAATGAAATAACATTATATGTAAGGTCACAATCGATAAATTTAAATATAGCTCAGCACCTTCTACATCCGCTTTGGCAATCGAGATAAATCACCTTGATAAGCGAGACAAACAAAATTGTATCTATGATTGTATAACGGCAAACAGAAATAAAAAAAAAACTATAAGCGTTTAAATAACATCACTTAAATTAAATATAAAGGTAACTATACATATCATCAGCAGCTGTTAAGGAATGCGCTATTTCGTCCAATACGATTAGATGATCATTTAAATCAGGTGTGGATTGAGTTTTTCGAGGGCCTTGGTGTGATGACTTTGAATGAGTTTACCATTTTAACAATTTGTTCTTATATTCTACAAAACTTTATCTAAAATATCCTAAATAATTATTGATATACAAAAACACTAAAAATATTTGAGTGCGAATGAAAACTTTATTTCTGAATGTGGCGCTTACTCGTATCTATATATAGTTTTTTTAGCGAATTTACAATATTTCTACTTATGTGTTATAATTAGCGCTTGTAAAAAATAAATGAATAATTTGGTGGAACAACAGCTCGTAGAGAACCAGGACCAAGTGACTTACAACTATCAATCATTCATGTGTGCTTATTACCAGCAATGTAGGGGACTTACAATTTTCTACCGTTTCTGAATGAGCAGCACTTTTCGTGACAAGTAATACTCTTAGAGGATTTGTCACAATTCCTCGCAAGGGGCAGTTCAACCCTGAAAAACCTTTTTTGCAGCGGCTAAGAATCGAACCCGAGACCTTCTGCATAGCAGTTCAACGGACTTACCATTACGCCAAAAAGTATTAGTGCCTCTGTTCACTGCAAATTCAGAAAACATAGTCAGTGCCACCCTGTTTTTAAGAACAAAAAACACTTACATACAAGTACATCTTATGTTTTGTGCTTAAATTTTTTTGGCAAAAAAGTATTTTGTTTATTTTTTGATTGTTTTTCTTCTTTTTTTTGTGTATCAGATGAAATGAATCAAATAATTTGCGTCATACATTGCATTTAGTTTACAATATCACAGTACTACTACACACATATTTCTCTTTGTTAATATAGCTTCAATAAAAAACTTATTTTGAATTCAATTAAATTCGAAAACGAGTCACATCCGTTGCTTTAAATATTTAACATAAACAAATACTTAAAACTTTGCTTAAATCAAAAGTTCATTGCTTTGTGTGTAAAGAGTAAGTTACAGATCGAGATAATGGCGGTTACTGGAATTTACAGTCCAAACAAAGTTTTATTTTTTTTTTGAATAACTATGTAATTGAGTTATAAGGCGTATTTTATTAGTAATCTATACATAGTGCAGCAATGCAAGTCCGATTAAAATGCTTTTTTGACTGCATATACACTTTTACTTTAAATTTTAAAGTTGGTATGCTTGGCATTTATACCCATGTCAAAATCAACTGATTTGGAAAAAAAGTTAAATAAATATGTAATTTCTTACAAAAATAATACAAATTGAAATGAATAAGGAACCAAAACAGTTAAGGGCCATACATAATTTCTCAGTTTCTTTTAACAAATCATCTTAAAGCCACTTTACACGATATTATAAGTCATATGCTTTCTCATATGACCTGTCAAAAAAAACAAATCAAATCGTTTGAACGCACCCATTAAACGCATATCACTTCTCAAACGAAAAAGCATATGACTTTTTTGACATTAGGACTGTAGCTAATTCCATTTGAGAAGTCATACGAGATTTGTTGTTTTCGTGGGAAACATTGAATGGAGTGTTGACATTTGAATACAAAATATGGTAAAATTCTGAAAAGGTAGTATGTGGTTTTTTTTTTAAAATATTTCAGATCTCATTAACATATTATATACTGTAAAATTTTGAATTAATACAGCTATCATTGTTGATAAAACCACTGCCATTGCTTTCTTTTTGTTCTCTATCATGGAACAACGACACAAATTTATTTCAGTTTATATTTTATATTTATTTTGGATTTTGGTACTCTGAAAATCAAAGGGGAAGTCATAAACGTGTAAAGCATAGATAAACCAAAACGGTATGACTTGACTCGAAATGACAGGTCATTTGATAAATCATACATAAAATGTGATGACAGGTCATATGACTTCTATTATAGTGTAAAGTGACTTAAGTTTTTCATGAATATTGCGGTGGGAAAGTTGACAACACCGCACCAGCATCAGCAAATTTA
The DNA here is from genome assembly GCA_911387755.1 of Chrysotoxum bicinctum. Taxonomy (NCBI): domain Eukaryota; kingdom Metazoa; phylum Arthropoda; class Insecta; order Diptera; family Syrphidae; genus Chrysotoxum; species Chrysotoxum bicinctum. Next base: position 99,794,740 of record OU426989.1, read on the forward strand.
GGACTTTGGCCTAACGACGTTGTTGGCGTTGCTGTTGCTGTTCTTATGTGTGTTGAACAATTGAAATACATTGGCTCTAAATTAATGGCGGCCGCTGTTGCTGTTGACGGTGCTGGTTCAATCTATTCCGCGCTTTAGCCGTGTTTTTTTCGCAAGCCCATACAGAATTGTAGAAAAAAACGACATCGGGGCTTAGGAGCTTTTTTTTTCCAAATAGCTGGAAGCACTGTGTACGCTATGGCATTTGTCAGCTGTATTGAAACTAGCATCAACCAGCATCCAAAAACGTCACTTTTGACTTCTCTGAACAAATTATCGATAACATATAGATAATATTATTTTGGCATCACCATTTTTATCGGGTCTTAGATTAATTCTCGTAAATTATCTGGTCTTAGCTAACTCTGTATAGATTTAAGTAGTTGTTGCATTTGCATGTAAGGCGCTTAGTCCCGATGTCGTTTTTTTCTACAGTTCTCTATGGACTTGTTGTTGTTTATTGTGTAAAATTTTACTACGCTGCCTATACATTTACCAATAAAAAACGACTATTATTTACGTATTGGGGCATATGTAAAAAATTGAAGTACTTATAAGAAGACAATAGGTGATTTTTTTGCTTTTTTTCATTTTGGCAACACTGCTTTTGACAGCTCACGCACGTTTCGTGTTTTGTATCACTGTCAAACATCTTCAGTTTGGTCTATAATTTAACCATGAATTGTCTTACAAACAAACAAGGTTTGCAAATTATTGAATTTTATTATCAAAATGCGTGCTCTGTTAAGAAAATTCAACGCATGCTTCTTCCATTTTATGGTCAGTTTAATCGACCTACTGAGGCGACTATTCGGGCTATTGTGACTAAATTTCGCACCAAATTTACATTGTTGGACATTAAACCACCAACACGCTTACGAAGAGTGCGAACTGAGGAAAATATCTCTCCCCGATAGGTTTTACATTGTCGTGGTGGGGAGGCTTAAATCAATTTCAATTTTTCATGGGAAGTCACGGCCAAAACATAAGAAAAAAGTGATTGAGATAGTGTTCTCTTTTGCTATGATGTTTGGTTTCAGCAATCTTGGATAATTGATGATGAATGATTAAAATAAGAAAGATTGCTTAAGACTATTGTTTCTAGTTCGTTGTAAAGCGAATAAAGACTAATCAAGGGTTCACACTCTTAGTTGTTGATATCTACTTTGATCAATTGCTAGGTGTGTGTATTCAAGGGTTGACATGACAGGCCCTGAGTTTTCCAGTAACTCATCGGGAAGTGATCTCACGGTTGCGAAGCTCCACCGCGGAAGCTAAATTCTGGCACCATGAGAGATAGTGCCCAGGAGGTAGAGGGCTGTTGCATCTTGTATGCTTGGCTTGGCTTGGACCTATGCCTAACCCTCTGCCTCCTAGTGGGAGTATCATGGTAGCGTGGTTTGTTCCGAATGCGGAGACATATGATTTTCTAGCTTGCTTGAATTCAAGAGGTGTTAGAAAGACCTCGCCTTGTAGCAAGAGGTGTGCACATGCTGCAACATGTCACAACTTTGCTACTGATATGGCTTCGGCTATATCAGAGCTCATGGTCAGCGCTTAATCTGACTCCTATGTGGGTACTGGGTATGTCTACCGTGAAATTAAGTCTTAATTGACAGGTGTCAACGTTAAACACAATACGGTTCTGAGGAAAATATCGCAGCTGTATCGGCCAGTGTTAGTGATGACCGTGTGTTATCGATTCGGTGCCATTCGTAGCAATTGGGCCTCTGTTACTTCACTACGTGGAAAATTTTGAGGAAGGTTTTAGGTGAAGCCTTCCAAAATACAGCTGGTGCAAAAATTGAAGCCGAACGATCTACCACAACACCGAATTTTTGGTGAATGGGCTCTTAAAAAGTTGGCCGAAGATCCATTTTTTTTTTTTTTATCGACAAATTGTGTTCAGCGACGAAGCTCATTTCTGCTTGAATGGATACGTGAACAAGCAAAACTGCCGTATTTGGAGTGAAGAGCAACCCAGAAGCATTGCAAGAGCTACCAATGCATCCAGAAAAAGTCACTATTTTGATGCGTATTATGGGCTGGCGGAATCATTGAGCCGTATTTCTTCAAATATGATGCGAATCGCAACGTTACTGTGAATGGTGAGCGTTATAGTATACCTTGCGATGATAACAAACTTTTTTTGCACGAAATGGAAGAGCTTGACTTGCATGTGGTTTCAAAAAGTCGGTGCCACATGAGAGGCGACTTTGGTGAACTGTTTATTTCACGTTTGGGGCCGGTCAATTGTCCGCTTAGATCATGCGATTTAACGCCTCTTTGCCGGGAGCAAGCGTACACTCATCACTAGCCCTACACTGCATAAGTATCACTTAATTAATTGCTTTATTAATTATATGAACATATTTACTAAAATTGTTTTGCTTGGCATATTTTTAATATATTATATAATATACTATATATACTAATATACATACGAAAATTGTGTTTCAAAAAGTCTCAATAAAGAATTGAATTGATCTTGAGGTTTTGAAAACAAAAATATTCAAAAACTGCTTTAAGTAGATACTATAATTTTTCCCGAAACTTGTTTTTGAATGTACATACGAGTATCTACATATATGATATATATACATAAATGTGTAGATAATTCTTACTTACAGATGTATTTGTTATACTTTACTATTTAGATATTTTAATTACATAGATACTCATTTGTAATTTATTGAATCATTTAAAATTCTTAAGTATTAGAAGCATTAAAGTCTAATGTGATAAAAATTTATTTAAATATTTATGATAAAAATTTATTTTTATTTGAGTTTTTCTTTAATAAAAAAAATAACATTCAAAACGTGGTATTTTTGCAAACAACCCCAGATTTGCAGGTGCTATATGTTATAAATAATACATCGTGACACTTGTACATAATTCAAAAATATCTTTTAAAATTAATTGAAAAATGTTGTTTTTAAAAATAATAATTAAATATCGTGACAGAATTATTTTGGAGACGTTTCAAAAAATTTTGCAAAAAAAATGTGTGTGATGATACAAAACAGTGAAAATAGTTGAGTTTTTTAAAGCGTCACAACAAGAAATTATTTATATGCAAATTATATTAAATTTGTTTGTATCCTTTCCTTGGCAGTTCCACGTGCTGGTGAAAGTTAAAAATATAAAGTACGTACATATTTTTATAATTTAAAAAGCGTGCAGCTTTATATATTATCTATACATATGTATGTTAATATATACACATCCATATTATTAATAATTTGAAATTATAGTGTTTTATAACAGCAATGTAAAGTTCATATTCCGGTTGTTTGTTTTTTATAAATGGTTGATAAAAGATTAAGATTCCTGAGTATTCTGATTTTATTTTATTTATATTCAAAAATTAATTTAAAAAATGCTTAGAGAGACAAAATTTTTTTAAACATTTTTATACATGATAAAAATCTTTTGATGTAATTTTACTATTTATTAATATAATTATAAAAGAATGTTTGTTTGAGTGAAGGACAAGTTGAGCCAAGACAGACAAAATTGAAAACAAAATATAAATAAACATAAACACTAATTTGGCCTTTTCAATAAATTTTTATTTTAACGCTATAGAACTGGTAGTCTTATTTGTTCTTGATTTAATTAATTAATTAAATCTTTTTTTTTTAAGAAGCCTATAAGACAAATTTATTTCGTATTATTTCATTTTGGGTTCAATGAATTAAGCCTTCAATTATTTTTGTTTGTCAAGTTGACATTAAAATTATGAAAAATAAAATCCACAACTGTATCGCACGATGCCAGCAGACGATTTCGAGAAACTGGCTCATACACGAGGAGGCCAGGTCAAGGTCGTCATCGATGCACTTCAGCTCGGGATGATCGCTTTTTCGTCAGAAACATACTGAGAATTCGGTTTTGCACCGCTACTGAAGCTCGTACACGTCTTTTTGAGGTAAGGAATGTTAGTGTGAGTGAACGCACCATCAGAAGAAGTTTGGCAGAATTGAATATCAGAGCTTTCCGACCAGAGCGCGTGCTGTTCCCACAGCACCGTACAGCAAGATAATTGAAAAGATAGGTTACCAAGGAGGGTTTATAATAGTTTGGGGAGGCATCAGTTATGAAGCTGGCACGAACCTTGTTGTGTTCGATAGAGGCAATTTGAACGCTCAGATATAGGTGGTAAGACAATGTGATGCGTTTCGCACCATTTATTGGTGACAACTTTCGGTTAATCCATGACAACGCACGCTGCCATACCGCAAATTATGTAACTAACCACCTAAATTAGGTCGGGATTCCAGTTTTGCCATGGTCATCACGCAGTCCAGATCTACACCCTATCGAGCATATTAGAGACAACCTCAAAAGACGTGTCCAAACGAGAACACATGCCCCTACCACTCTAGGAGAGCTTAACAAAACTATTTTGGGAAATTGCGGATTGATTGAAGAGTTATTTGTACTGCAACTGCAGCACACGACACAATTTCAGCAGTTAGATTTTTTATGGAGAAGCTGAGAGCTATCAATATATAAATAAATTAATCATCAAATATGGGAACATATCCTAGGTATTCCAGAACTCTAGCTTTTTGTCACAACTAATGCGAATTAACTTTGTAAGATTATTGCTATCTTCAATAACGATTATTACTAATACTACAGTCTTAAGAGTATCTATAAAGAAAGCCTATTTGGCTTTATAGGAGATAAATCAATTGAGATAGAAAGATATTTCTGTTTAAGTGGAGTGATTGAATGAAATTCAATTAAAAGCTCAAGTGACCTTATAGGAGATATTTCATGATAAAAGTGAACCCAATTCAACGGTAGATTTGGCCGGGCAGGTAGCGAGAAGATTTTTGGTGTGATAGAACCCGAGTTCAATTAAATTTTTTATTTTTTACATTCTCCTATAAGCATTTTATTTTTGTGGCGATAAATCTTCTTCTCATTGCCACTATCAACGCAAATGCTGCAAATATTATGTTCATAAATATAATCTGATGAGTTTCATAACAGTTTGTTATAGGAGTTGAATTTGAATTCAAATGGATTCTATGTTGCCATTCGATAGTTAATACTCCTATATTGATGGAGTAAATATTCTCTGATTTTGCTAATATCACATAGCGATAAGTATATTTTTCGGAGTAACACAATTTACTCCATAAAGCTGGCATATGAGTTAAAACAAGTCGCCCTTTAAACTCTTTGGAGTTTTACATTAATATGAATATAGAAGTAAAATTGTTAGTTGGGTCCACACTACTTGGTACCGAATATTTCCAAGATTTTCACAGACACAAAAAAAAATACCTTCAAACGGGCTGGTCACCTTTGATTATAACGACTCTAAAATTGCATTTCATTTCGATTATGTTTTAAAAGTTTTTTTATGGAGAATATTCAGAATAATAGTTCCAGATCCTTTTTGGTTCAAGAAATGGATCGATTTAGCAGAATTCTGTGATTATAATTTGGAGCGACATAATCTAGCCAACTGGAAGTAGAAATTGTATCAGATTTTACAAAAAAATGAATGAAAAATGTCGATTTTGAATATGTGACGGAATGATAGTCGGCTGGACTACGACTTGCAAGAAAACAATTCATAGCGTAGTTTGTAAAATAATTAAAACAACTAGATCTCAAAAAGGCCTTGGGCCATTGTCTCATTTCTTTATCTAAATTTAAATTTTATTTTATTAAAAGAGATGAAATAAAATGAATTTTGAATTGATTATCACTATAGGGGCGTTAGTAAAATAGTAAATGTTTTGAAAGGAGTTACCGATTAAAATTAGTTTCGAATTTCTGAAAATTACAATTGGAAGGAAAACTATTGCTACACATTCATAAAGGCTTTAGTACTTCGACATGAGTAATCAATTCAATCTATAAGACATGCTTATATTTTTATAAAAAAAAAATATTTTTTAAAAGTCACTTGAGCAAAAAATCAAGAAACATTAAATTTTTATATTTTTTTTTCAATTCATCAATATTAAATCTATATCTTTAAGATTTTAGAATTCAATACTATTGAAGCCAAACTAAAAATTAAACAGTTCTTTTGATAAAATTGTTCATGAGTAGGATAAGGTCGGATTTGACAGGCAGGAGGTATTGACATCATTACTTTTATGAAAAACTAAGACCTTCGAATCACTTTAAATGATGAGAAAACAAAGTTAGTAACGATTAGTTTAAGTGATACATAAACAATCACTGTGGTATAGAAGATAAGCGATGTGGACGCCTTTTTTATTTTTGTGCCCATTTCATCAAATTTCGAAGGTAAGAAATTCAACAGTAATGTTTGAATTACATATTATGTATATACATATGTAGCTTTTGACATTGAAAGTACTCCTTCATTTGTTTTTAAATCATTAATAAAAATAATAGTTTATCCACATTACTATTACAAACGTTTTTTTTTTGTAATTGTCCCAAAAGTAATCAAAAAGGAGGATTTGACATTTTTGCTAAAGGAAGAATTGACAAGTGTCAAATCCCCCTTTTTCAAATTTGGTGGTACAACAGCTCGAAGTAAACCAGGACCTAGTGACTTACAATTCTCAGCCATTCCTGTGTGCGTGTTACAAGGAACGGAGGGGACTTACAATTTTCTACCGATTCTAATGAGCAGCACTTTTCATGACAAGAGATGTAATCTTACAGCCTTATTTATTAGTTTTCACTAATACTGGGTTCAACCTCGGAATAGTTAAACCGAGCCGAAGCACTTACTTCGGGTTTACGCCGCGTCAAACAAATCCTTATTTAAAATTATTTTCTTAGCCGTTTTAGCTACGCCTTCCTTATGTCAAATCTACTGGGAAAAAAAAGTGACAAATCTAAAACTCTGGTTATTATACACCTAAATCAAACCCCAGCTGATTTCCATTATTATTCATTTTATTATCATTGTATGCATATTGGAAATTGGATACATTTAAAATTGGATTGTCTAAAGTTCAAATCCAATAAATGTATCAACCACATTGCGTTCCCAATACCGTACAACTGTTAGAGCGTTTGGAAAATATAAATAATTTATTAATGCAAAATATCTATCCTTTTTGTCTTAGTAAGAAATAAAAAAAAATTGCTTACACTCCTTTTTGTAAATTTCACAAGATGTCATCTCAAAATGACATTTAGATACTAAAACGGCCTTAAGCCTCATATGAACCAGTTTTAGCTTATTCCACCGCTATTCCTCGTGCATTTTCATTATAAATAAGGTTTTCAGAATTAGAGCCGTTGTAAAGTCGAAGTAACTTTACTCCGTCGCTAAAACGAGTTAGTAAATAAGGCTGTTAGAGGATTTGTCGAAGTAACTTTACTCCGTCGCTAAAACGAGTTAGTAAATAAGGCTGTTAGAGGATTTGTTTTTACAAGAGCTCAAGAAAGTGAACTTGTTGAATATTTCAAAAATAATTAAAATTGCATTTTTGGTTTAACATAATGTACGAGTATGAACTGGCAATGTCTACGAAAACCAGAAAATACGAGTATGACTCGTTTTCATGGGCTTTAAAAAGCAACGGTAGAACTTTGCTTTTCAACATCTCAAGCTGTACGAGAAATATGAGTTTGGTACCGAAGAAAGAGTTGGCTTTAGGGGCTGACATCAACCGTTGCTCCAAAATAAGGCCAACAATTTATTTTAATGTGAACTTTGAATTATTAAGTATTATTTTTTGTTACTTATTAATTATTTAATTATTTTATTTATTTATTTAAAACAGTAGGTAATTTTAATGGCAATTTAATAGAAAGTCGTAATATATAATATTTTTTTACCTATAAATTGGTAATGTTCCACTTTCATCTAAGCAAATTGCTTGCCAAATTTCTAATTATCTGTTGTGCATCGAGAATTCAGTGCGGAATCATTCGGATATTTTTATATTTTTGGTTCAAAACGTATGTTGGACTATAGCAAGGAACTTGAGGTTTAAAAATAAACTTCTTGTACGACGTAATGAATTTGTATCTACAAGCACAAAGTTAAAATAAAACATTTTTCTAATGTCAATGGCGCCAAATAATTCTTAAGATTTGTCCATTTCTCATTGTGACAAACTTATAAATGCATAGATTTTTTACTACACTTTTTGATGGATACTTTAAGAAAATAGTTTCTTAATTCCTAGTTAAGCAAATTATATTTAATTTCATCTCCCGGATAATTCAACGAATGAATTGTATTTTGTGTGATCATCTGTGAAGTCATAACGTAGAACGTTTCTAAATATAAGCAATGTTAGTCTTTTTTAGCTAGGTCGCTCACCGATGACGCATTATCACGCATGTGTAATTAAATTTCTTGAGAGCCATTCAATTGCCAACATTCAGTTTTAATACCTGAAGCATAGTGTAGTAATGCGATTTTTCAATAGGAAATTTTCGTAGTTTTTCGTCGAATAGACACCAGGGCTGTCGGTAAAAATAAATAGTATGAATAATATGTTTAATACTTAAGGAGTTCTGGCGGAAGTCAGTAATGATTTAGTATCCTTTCCGTAACACAAGGTACTTATTTGTAAGGTCCTTAACCTAAAATTTGTCAATATTCATTTTATGCTTTTGGTTGTACGTCTCTTTAATTTTACTTTTCATGGCAGTACTGTGAAGTGCAGATAATTGAACAAGATGAAGGAAACAGTCTTAAAGTAGTGTTTTCCACATCTCTGTGTATTCTTTGTGTTTGAAGATACATAAAAGCAATATATTTTTGGACGGATTCCAAGCTATTAAATTTGTTAACACCTGACAGGTTGTGTGAAGATGATGGAATGTAAATATTATGAAAATGATGAATAAAGTTCATATAAGATTGCTAAACAATAAATTTGTATGATGTAGGTTGTAGAAATATGTGATTTTATCACAATATGTTCAAAACTAATTTAATTGTATGCCTAGATGTTTTAGTTTCTATAAAGCCATATCTTCGCAGTGAAAATTTTTAGAATAACAAAATTGAAGAAATTTCATTGTGCTGCTCAGTGTGTTGTTGTAAATTAAGAATCACTAGCTAAACATTTATAATTGCTTTTCATAAATATTTTTTAATTTAAAGATAAAAAAAATTAACTGATGCTTAACGTTTGAAAATTTATTTAAAAACTAAAGTTTTTCAGTTGTCAGTATTTAAAAAGCTAGGCAAATCCCATTCTCTCTATAGGCTGTAAAGTACTAAGGAAACTACAACGCTGTGATCATGAAACTGTTTTTATAAAAGGGCGCAAAACCTGTAGGTCCACACGTCAATATGAAGTACGATAAACCACTGCAAAGAAAAAGTGTTTCTATCAAAGCACTATCAAACCAGCAGCAGCGAAAGTACTTTCTAGGTGTAGTTTAGGGTGCAATCTATTTCGTGGGAACTACTTGGTGAACACAGTTTATCTGGGATACTGTTTTAACGATATAGCTAATAGATGATTTCGACACATCAATATACTTAAGAAAACTCGGAGGCTTCTATTCCAATAAATCATTAACCAAATTGATCACGTAAGAAATGACACAAGATACTCCTCCAGTATTCTGAATATCGAAGCATTCCGAAAGAACAGTATTTGTTAGGATCACTACATTATTATACATTGTTGTAGAGAAGGTACGAATGTGGATATATCAAATTCCCCAAAAATCTAGAACTGTAAGAAATGCTGTATTCGCAACTAATTGCCCCAACCTTTGCATTGCATCCCTTATATAAAGAGAATTCCAAAGATACATCAAGTTCTAACCACCAATTCTAACGATATCACAGCAAGCTAATAGGAAAGGTGTAACTGATTCGCTGTATATTGTAATATCATTCTTCACAAATGATGCTAGGGCATCACATCATATCACATCAACAAAACCGCACCTGAAACCCATATAAATTAATAGGGAAATATAGTAGGACAGAGTCACTGTTGTCACTGACACTACTATTTCTTCAAATAGCTGAAAAACTTCTGTTTAGCAGCGAAATAGACTAAAAAACCACTGTTAGGTTGAATGAACTATTAAACTCAGACTTCCAATTGCTTCACTAAAATGAAGTATAAAGATATCCAAGCTTAGATCCAACAATGCCATCACTGGAACTAAAAATTTCCTATTTGAGCTATTTAAAACAGTTGGAAGTAATTTTGGCAAATCAATGAAAAATTTCTTACCATCGTTTTTTCGTTCTACAACATACATTTTTATGGTTTTTTGTCTCCAAGTTGTGGTTACTTAGGGAACGTTTAAATATTAAATAAATAAAATGAAAAGAAAACCTGATTTTTATTTTCGTTTTTAATATCTAAGCTACGCGTTTCGGAGCGAAAAGTAATTCGCCTGATGATGGATATTTAGATATTAAAAATAAAAATAAAAATAAAGTTGTGATATTAATTTAATTAAAATTAAAATAAAATAAGATACAACAAAAATCTATTTTATTTATTTAATATTTAAATTTTTTTTAAGTTCTACAACAAAATAGAAGACCCTCTCAACGTCACGAATTAAAAATAATCAATTCTGTCAGTATCGCAACATTGGATATATTTATGTTACCATGTTATGTGAATGCGTGGAAAATTTCGTCAAGAAATTGGTCAGCCACTATCAGTTGAAAATTTTCACATTCCTGTAAATCACATGCTATGAAGAACAAATTACAACAAAAATAAATATGAATAGAATTACAGCAATCAGTGACAGTAACCATATACGTTAGACAGATAGGATAAAACGCAAGATATTTAAATCAATACCTAATCTGTGATTTATTGGTTCTTAAGCCGCCTTTGATAGCATTTATAGAGACATTTATTGATATTTGATAATTCTAACAAGCTAGTGTGCCTATCTACTAGTATCTACAATAGTGGTGGCAATTCAAGCGTTACTTTTGGGTTGACGGGATTCCATGACAATACCGGTTTTACAGCAACCTATCGCACTAGTCAAATGATTATAAATTATTCGTGTAAGATAAATAGAAAATGTAGATGAAATGCACAAATACTCCAACTCGTAGTCTTTGAATTAACCTGTACAGTGAAAACATCGCTTAAAGTGATGTCAAGCGGAAGAAGATTGAATCAACATTGAATGTAAAACTTAGGACGAGAATAATTGAAAAGGGTCGTTGATCAGGGCCCAGGCTTTCACAGAACTGCAGCGCCATAAAAATAAGTAAAGTGCATTTAATCAAACTCCAATTTCATTCTGTGATTTTGCTGATTAAATTGCTCTAGGAAGTGACCGGCTAAGATTATAAATTTTTTGATTTCAGTACCGTAAAAGTACTCAAGAAGGACCATGAAATCTAAATAATATTCACAATCACAATTACTAAAATTTACTTAGGAATTCAGCTCGGAATCTGGATTGAGAAGCTTATGTCATTTCTAAAGAGTAGTTAAATTTTAAGGGCCGATGTTGAATGTGAACCACACCTTAACGTCAAGTTTTTTTCTGCATTTCATTTGACATTTGTTAATTTCAGATTAACTCAATTTGAAGCATGGAAATATACACAATCGAGCAACGCGTTAGTCATTCAGGCTTATTATGAAAATGGGCGTTCAAATCAAAATGCATATCGTGAACTTCGTTAATTTTTTTCGGTCAATTTAATTGTCCAAATGTGCGCACAATTGGAAAAATCGTGCACAAATTTGAGATGTGAAAACACCAGTGCATGCTCGTACAGCTCGTACTGCAGAAAATATTGCTGCTGTTCGCGATAGTGTGGCTGAAGAGCCGTCCACCTCAACTCGTCGTCGTGCCCAACAATTGAACCTCTCACGCTCATCGTTGATGAACATTATGCATAAAGACTTGCATTTACACGCTTACAAGATGCAATTGACTCAAGAACTAAGGCCTCTTGACCATTTCAAGCATCGTCAATGGTCAGAATTGTGGCAAGAAATGGCAACAGTGGATGATATCAATTTTCGAAGAAAATCATCTTCAGTGATGAGGCACATTTTCACCTCAGTGGATTCGTCAATAAGCAGAATTGCCGCATTTGGGCGAATGATAATCCAAGAGTGATTGTCGAAAAACAAATGCACCCACAAATAGTGACTGTTTGGTGCAGTTTATGGGCTGGCAGCATCATCGGGCCGTATTTTTTTTTCCAAAATGAGGCCGGTCAGGCAGTTACTGTGAATGGTGTTCGCAAACAGGTAGCTTCTTTGGTTCCAACTTGTATACGGTCAGCTTCTAAACTGCGAAACGTCTTTTATTAAATATGACTTTCGCATTTACACTAGGCCAGTGCAAATGCGAAAACGTTACAATCTAATTTATTTCTTACTATATTTCTCAAAAATTTTTCAGAAACGTTGAATGTAACGTTGAATTTGTAGACCATTTTTAATTAGGAAAAACAACTTTGTGTTCGAACATCGTCGTCGTGAATGTTGAGCTGGAATTCTAACTGACTTTTTTGTATTTCTTCGATCAACAAAGTAAGATATTGTATCTGTTTTTTTGGTGTCTCTTAGCTTTTCCCAGAAAGTTGTATGCGAATAATGCCTTGCCTCTTCGTAAAAATAAGTGTTACACTTTCTGGAGCACTTGCCACACAGCTAACGAAACAATGGCTCTTTTGCGCGACAAATTCAATGGCCATGTTATCTCATGTCAATTGGCCGCCAAGATCATGTGATTTGACATCGTTGGAATTCTTTCTTTGGGATTATTTGAAAGAAAGGGTGTACGTCGCTAAGCCAGCAACAATTCAAGAGCTAAAGGATGAGAAAATTCGGCACACTAACGGCATAGAATCTCAATTATGCCTCAGCGTCGCTACAGTAGATTGCATAAATCTGTCCTTCATTAAAGCTCTCACAGGGTTGTCGTAGTGTTGATTTTAAATGGACCCTTTTTTAAAGCTCTAAAATCAAAAGCACCTCAACAGAAAGCCAAGGAAAAAAACTGAACAAGTTAGCAAATGAACAAGGGTAACTCTGAATGCACATCAATGTTTAATGAGGGTTGAAATTGAATATCGCCAACAGCCATAGGCCACAGCAATTCAGTGCACACTGCACACTCAGATGTGCGGTCAATAGGACTTCGGGTCTGCGTCAGATGCAATCGAAAATTTACGGGCGCACAAACACTTTTTTATGGAGAAGTTCTTTCAATTTAGTATGGTGCAAAAATATAGCACGCTACTGATTTTGAAAAAGCTTTCCCATAAGACGTGTACTGCATATTTTTGTTGGATGAAGTATAGTCAAATGATTGTAAGTTAATCTTTTAAGATCAATAGAAAATGAAAAAGAAAATGCACAAATACTACAACTCGTAGTCTTTGAATTAAACCTGTATAGTGAAAACATCGCTTAAAGTGAAGTACAGGCGGAAGGAAACTTGAACTAACTTTGAATGCCAAACTTAGGACGAGCATATTTAGAAAGGGTCATTGATCAGGGTCCAGGCTTTCACAGAACTGCAGCGCCATACAAATAAGTAAAGTGCATTTAATCAAACTCCAATTTCATTCTGTGATTTTGCTGATTAGATTGCTCTACGAAGTGACCGGTTAAGATAATAAATTTATTGATTTCAGTACCGTAAAAGTACTCAAGAAGGACCATGAAATCAAAATACTCGTAAAGGTGTGTCCACACCAAAGAAACATTTCAGGAAACATTGTTTAAAAAACGTTTCTGAAATGTTTCCAATTTGTTTAAGAAACATTTCAGAAATGTTTCTGATTTGTTTTTTTGGTGTGGACGCTTTGAGAAACATTTCTGAAATGTTTCTTTGTTTCCCATTGTTTCCAGATTGAGTTGTCTGTAACTTTTTTTCTCGCCTGTGTTGTACTTTAAGCGCATGAATTTTTTTTTCTACTTCATCTTTATAACAATTTATATTTTCGCAAATTTCAGATATATCATTGGCTTTTTTGATTTTATTTTTAAAATTTTCGTCAAGAGTGGATCCGAGCGTCCAGACCAAAGAAAACATTTCAGAAATGTTTCTCTGTTTCTGAAATGTTTTTTAAATGTTTCTGAAATGTTTCTTAAATGTTTCTTAAATGTTTCTGAAATGTTTAAAAAATGTTTCTTTGGTCTGGACACACCTTAATATTCACAATTACTGAAACTTACTTAGGAATTGAGCTCGGAATCTGGATTGAGAAGCTTATGTCATTTCTATTTGGTCTTACAAAATGGCTACAAAATTCTTTGAAAAATCAAGTTTTAGGACACATTTCTTAAGAGAAAATACCGTTTAGGTGGAAAAATTGCAGAATGTTTAAGTTTCAGTTAAACATAGTCGATTGATAATAATTAGCATTATTCCAGCTGAATTTTCTGAGATATCATTGGACTTTGCTCCGACAAAAATTATTCAAGCATTTTAGAAATACTCATCATTGTGATTTCAGAAAATTGAATCTACAAATTTGTTTACATTTTTGACAAAACACTAGTTTAAGTTAATCATTCAAAAAATAATTTTGAATTATTTTTAAAAATTATTATGGAGATTCTGCCAAAGAAAATTCTAATTAAAGAAACGTCTGACAACGTGTTAAGTATAAATATATTATTTACACTACCAACTGCAGCAAAATCGTATTAGAATAAATTTTTCAAAATTCAACTAATTATCACCTGTTCCTGGCGATTTTCTTTTATTATAATGTTTTTTTTTCTAAAGAGCTCGACACCAATTCGAAAACAAACAATAAGTACAATACTGTGTACTGAGCAGGTTTCGAGACTGCCATGAGAAACAATTACAACAATTACTTTGATCTTTCACATTTACAAGTAAAAATACTTGTAACCGTAAAAATATTTTTCCTTGACATTGAAATAGTAAATTGCATTGTAATTGTATTTTCTATTCAATGTAAAATTTTGTTTAATGCGTCGCAAAAGTTTTTTTTTTTTTAAAAGAGGTTTGCTGAGATTTTGGTGTTGTTTGCAAATGAGGACATTAAATTTTGTTGCTCCTTGAAAAGAGCGACACTTACCTAGAACTTTTTTGGGGCTTGAAGGCGTTGTACCACCATCAAATCCTGAATCATTGCTGCAGGTGCTCATGCGAATGATTGCATCTTTTGGACACAATTCATCCTCATACTCATCTGAAGTTGTACTCTCACTCTCACTTTCTGTTTCCTCGCTGCTACTATTCGAGGATTCTTCGTAGACGATTTTCTCACGTTTCCATAGTGGTCTTGGTGTTGCCACTAAAGGATACCGCGGGGCTTCCTCTTTCACATAACACTTTTTCTTTGTATCGATTTTAATCTTTTTATTGGGGTCAAACGCTTGCTGCGCTTCCTTAGCTTTTTTCTTGAGTTGCTTATTTTTCTTTTTCATACTTGCACTTAAACTACCGTCCTCGCTATACGAATCGCTAGAACTGTCGGTCTCCTCGGCCGAGGAGGGTATGTAATCCTCTAGATCGGCATCAACGTCTAGCAGATACTGTGCCAAATTAGAAACTGTCGCGAACTTTGATAAATTATTGCTGCCGTCGGTTGCAGTTGTTTTTGTTGTTTCTGCTGCAACTGATTGCGACGAAGATTCAGTAGTTGTAGCAGTTGTTTGTACCTGTGCCACTGATACATCTGGTAGCGTTTTTGGTGTCACGAGCGGTGGCTGTGTAACGTTTTGAGTTTCTGGTGCTTCTGCTACATTTGCTGGTGACGTTGGCGCTGACAGCAGTAATGATGGTGACGTTGTATTTGAGTTTGTTTGTAAACCATCTGATTGTTTTGAGTCCTTTTCTAGCTTTGTATCAAATGATTCCGGTTTGGTACTTCCGGCACTCTCAATTGATTTAATATCACTCTTTGTGGTTGTCAATTTGCTTGACTTTCTCGAGAATGTCTGTGTAGCTGCTGTAGAAGGTTTTTCTGATCCTAAAACTTCCTTATTGAGTGTGTTAGAAGTGACCTCAACAAGAGACACACTTTTGGTAATACTTAGCTTGGATGCCGGTTTAATAGTTTTGACAGATTTCCTTTTATCAGGTGACTTGGCACTGCTGCCAGAAGTTATTTTTGTCGAAGAGATGCTTTCTTCGTTTGTTGTTGTCGCCACTGTCAAAGAAGATGCACTTGATTTAGCTTTAGTTTTGGTATTCGATTCTAGAGGTTGAGTTATTTCTTCTTTGGCACTATTCTTAGGACTGGATTTCTTTTTGGAAGAAGTCTTAATTACATTTTTGGTCTTTGGTGAGTCTTTAAGGGCGGTTTTATTGGGTGGGTCGTGAGGCGTTTCTTCTTTCTTATTTAGCAGACCTGTTGAGATCTTAGGCTTGTCAGAAAGTTTTTTCGGTGACAATGGTTGTTCGGGCATTGTTGAAATTGTCTTGTCAATGACTTGCGGTGATTGATTTGCTTGTGGTTTAATTGTTTGTTTCGCTGTTGCTTCAGGTTTGTGGTTATCAATTCTGTTTGAGGAAATTACTTTAAGCTTTTCTAGAACTTCCGTTTCACTTTTTATTGTTTGAGGTGTAATTGGGGTAGTTTTTTCAACTTTAGATATTTCTGCAGTTTTCATCAATTTAGAATCAGTTTGATCTTTAATGATATCATGATTGTCTTCAATCACTTTATTGGACTTATTTTGTTCGTTATTCACTTTGGATGTTGACTTAGTTTTTATTTGTTCTTCACTTTCGATTGGCATCGACACATCGACATCAACAAGCAGAGTATTGTTTGTTATTTCTGCTGCAGATTGACTTTTGTCTATAGTTTTTTTACGTTTATTCATGTATAAAGTCTCTCTAGAGCCAATTTGTGACCAAAAATCTTCGGCACTATCTGATTTCGCAATTTTTCGAATGGGTTTCGGCGTTGCTACTTTTTCAATGGGCTCCTCTTTCTTCTGCTGTTCGAGCAACACATCCGGGGGACTTTTTGGGGAAGACAAATGTGATTCTTTTGTGGCGATCTGTGACCAAAAATCTTCACTGATGCCTTCGGAGTTTTCGTCATTTCTGGTGGGCTCCTCAAAGGTGTTCTTTTGCGTAGATAGAAGTGAGGATTCCTTTAGCGAAACCACCGATTGTGTATCCTTAACCTTTTCCTCGACAACTTTTTTTGCCTTAATACTCTTGACTCTTTTCCTTGGGAGCTTAAAAACTTTATGTTCCTCGATTTCTTCAATATTAAAAGTAAATTTCGGCGTTATAACCGGGCTAGTTGTTGATGGATATTCTTCATCTATGGTTTGTTGAATTACAGGTGTCAATGGTGGATTTATTATTTCTACATTAGCGGTTATCTTGTGACGGAGTTTTTTGGTTTTTTTCGACTTGCGACTTTTACGACAGTCCTCCTGACTTACATTACGCTCCAAATGTATAACCTGAAATGAACCCGATTGCGATTTTTGAAGTTCGTTTATAATTTCAATTTCTTGTTCCTGAATCAAAGAGGCACGTCGTCTGAGTTCACCAGCATTTAAGTCATCATCGATTTTATCAGATGATATATCCTCACAAATGTCATGAAATGTTGGGGCTTGCGGGATGCTCAATCTTCGAACGGCGTGTGTAATAGGATCAACTTCTATGACAACTTCATTAAGAGACGATTCACTAGTCTGCGATTGTATCATGTCGGTAACACAAACTTGTGTACTCTGTTCTTGAACCTGATCTTGAATGTAGGATTTCTCGGGGGAATCCTTAGTTTCGATCACCGGTTCATTTGATTCGGACTTTCCTTCAATATCTTTGGCCAAATTGTCATCCAACTTTGAACTTTCCTTACTTCTTGAGCGCATCATTGAAAGTCTGACTACAGCTCGATTTCTTTTGATCGTTGATCTTGCAATGTGTCCAGTATCAGTTCCGTCAATTCTAGGCATGAAGGGTGAGTTTGGATCTATAACATTACTACTGTTCGTATCACTGTCCGTATTAATATTATTGGCAGATGTCTCGATTTCAGCCACTTCGGATTTCTCTGCCTCGTCCTTTCTGTCCTCCATGTGATGGTGTTTGCCATAACGTGAGGTAGCCGAAACGTCAATATCAGCCGTATTGATAGTCTTCAGGCGCGTTGAACGAGTTGCGGGAATATAAGTCGAAGATATAGATGGCGTGTAAGATGATATTTTCGGAGATTTAATTCGTGTTAAGGGAATAAAATTTGATCGATTTAAAGGAGATTCCGTGATTGTTGATAGTTTAGGCTGGTATGAGGAAACCATAGCAGTGTATCGGGCGGATCTCGAAGAAGATGGAAGAGAATAAGTTCCACTGTATGATCGATTATAAGTTGATGAGTAAGGAGCATACGGGCTCGTAGAGGACGTTGATGTAGATACATATAACGGACTACTGTAGTAGGGAGAGTACAAACTTCCCCCGCTACTGCTGTAGTAGGAATAACCTGGGTCAGTATACAAAGGCATTGTTTTTTTTTTTTTTGATAACGTTTAACGAACTGACAATTTCAACTTATTTTCATTCAGCAGGGCATATCTTTCAATTTAAAAATTATTTTTCACTGAACTGAACTTATGTATATTTGCCACTAAAACACAAATAGCTTCTACGGTGCATATTATTTAGCAGACTGATATTATATTTTCACATAAATTGTCGTAGTATTTTTTTTTTTTTTTGAATTATGTAATCTGAATATTTGTTGTTATTTTCTGCGCTCTGAACTTCTCACACAAAAATGCCTACTCTTGCATTGAATTTAAAACTAATTTAGAGCATTTTCTTGCATCAAGTTTAAATATTAAAAAAAAAAAAAAAGAAAACAAAACTAAGAAACGAAGGTAGTGTTTTTTTGATTAATTAAAATTGAAATTGTATTTAGCTTCAGACTATTCTTCCAGGATAAAGTAGATTATTGCAAAGCACAAACAACCAGATTCCAAGATATAATTAATTTCAAAATTTCAAACTAAATTTATGCAACCGTTTTCGCGGAAACAACCAAAAGTACTAAATATTCATTACTCAATTCCCAAAGGATGGTGTATTTTATTGAATGTTTCGCTGGCAGACGCAACGCGACAGACGCTCCCAGAATACGAACAAAAATTGATGAAATATTTCATAAAATTGTTCTCAGCGAGGCCTTCGAGCAGAATTTTAAGATATTCTGCAAAGACTTTGTTGGTGAGATCATGGTCTTTAAATGTTTCCTTCTCTTTTGTGGAAACAAAAACTCACCAGACTGATAGATACGAGTAAGTGTAGTTCTAGTCCAATGGATTTTCTTGGCTAAAGAGAATTCAATTTTCTTAGACTTGAGGCATATTTTTTTAGCCAGAGGCTTTTCTCTCTTCCTGCACTTACGGAGGAGAACATGGGTGTATAGTGTGTATTTAAATAGTTAGGATTGTGAGACATATGTACATATCCATATCTATATATAAGAATTAAAAATAAATCCCTCAACGAGAATAGCCAGAACTGAAGATAAAATATTTGTACGTCAGTGAATGATGTTGCAATCTGGACGAACGAATTAATTCGTGAATATAATGATTATTTCGAAATAAATTTCAAGCATTTGTCATTTTCGGAGTGACGTTTGTTGTGATTTTTGACGTCTATGTAGGTACATATAGATTGTTGTAATTTTTAATGTTTTGTCTTGCAAGCCAACCACTTTGCTAAATTCAACAGAGAAGAGGGGAGCAGTGGATTGATTTGTTTGTCTGTCCAATTTTACACCGTGAGTATGATCGTGCTGAAATTTTACGATCTAATTGCTTGTATAAAGCGATGGGTTTACTGAAGAAAATTAAACGTTACAAGTAGGTGCTGGGAATTTAGTATATAGACTACAAATAATTTTTAGTCTTTGGTGTGATAAGAAATTACAAGGAATGCCAAAAAATAATTTATTAACAAGTATAGGGTGATGGCACCAGTAGTCGGCCAGTTAACTTTTTTTTATCTTTGATTAGCGTTTAAAAATCAGATATTTAAGTTTTTGATAGAGTTATCAGTTTTAATGATTAGTTTGAAATGTGTAGATTGGGAAATTCTAGACGAATTAAGTATATTTACTACATGAAACAAATTCACCCCTGTTCTGATTTTCGTTCCGAATTGAATTCGTTACAGAAATTGATTTTCGTAAGGATTTGAAACCGACGTTCTTAATTTCGTACGAATTTGCCTTGCAGTGGCACCAACATTCAGACAGATTTTCTGTTACACATGTATCTTCCCCTTCATAAAAGACAAAAGAATAGTTTTTAAAGATATATTTTTAAAAATACTTACATACATTTTTAGATTTACGAATTCAAATACTACAGACAAAATCGAAACGAAATGAAAACGAAAGTATTACTTTCGTAAACGAAAATCAGAACAGGGGTGATTATTAAACTTTATTGAGATGAAAGTGTGATTATTCAGTAGTCGGCCCTTTCAGTTTCAGTAGTCAGCCTCAATTTGACAATTCATATTTTCATACTATTTGCAATAGTGGAAAGTATCTGAAGCATTTTAGCATGTAATAACTATCAAAACACAATTTTAATAGAACAGAAACATGTTCGCCCAACAACGTCCAGCACACCTTAGTGGTTGTTTCACAACAAAAACACACCTTTCCCAGAACACCCTCAACGCTGGACTTCTTCCTGGCTTCCTCGAACCTAGTGCACTCTTCCGGAAATCTGAAATTATGTCACAGTGACACTAACCATGAAGCTGTTCAACGATCGATCAACCTCAACCAGTCCATACTCCTTACAACAGAAGCTCCTGAAAATTTTATTAATTTCAGACGGCTGGATATTGATAGACTTCACAGGAACATCGAAGACAGCTTAACTCTTCCACCTTCAGACAGGAATCTTCTGGATACCGAAATCGATGCTACAAATGTCAATTTTGAACAGGCCGTATCTGAGCAAGCAAAAATAGTCTAAAACGTCAAGGGATAGTTACTAGCACCTTCCGAATACGTTCAAAGTCTGTATGCTCACAGAAAAATGATGCAGCGGATCCATCAAAGTTAACTGAATACTACCAGATAGTTTGGAATGAGCTACAACAAGTCAACATCATGCCCCGAAACTCCATTCAGCACCACAATAATATCCAATACCAGAAAAAATTGCAAGCAATCAGGACCTGATGCTTTCAAAAACATCATTACAATCATTGGAAAACAGCCAAAAATCATCATCAGCAATTATACTGAAGCTACCTTGCCTCAAGACAAGGTGAAGCGTTCGCCAACTACTTCGAAGGAAACTTCTCACCGAACCCATCTTACTGACCCAACTTTCTTACAAGAAGTTGAAGCAACAGCTCAACAAACACTGCAACCAAATCCGGATAAAATCAATTTTAATATCATCAATTCAGCAAATGATGCCACCGATATTCCACATTTATGCAATCTAGAGGAGGTTGTAGATATCATCGGCAATTCTAAGCCAAAAAAGTTTGCTGGACCAGATGGTGTTTCCTACTACATCCTGAAAAGGCTGCTCATGCAATAATGATTTTCTTCACAATCATTTTAAACAACTACGTCAGTAACTGTTACTTCCCCCAGAAGTGGAAAACAGCGAAGATTGTACCAATTCCGAAGCAAGGTGCTTCCTACTTAGTTTCCAAGTACAGGCCGATATCAATTCTCAACAACATCAGCAAATTACTGGAAGAAGTAATCCTCCGAAGACTGAACAAATTCTGCTGTGAAAATTCCATCATCCCTGACATGCAATTCGGCTTTCGAGAAAAACATTCAACCTTGCACCGCAACAATTTGCAGAAATCTGGTCCTGAGACTACCTGACGGATCCACCATAGCGGCAAAGCCAAACGTCAAGTACCTGGGAGTGCACTTCAACGAGTTGCTAAGTTTTAACCTGCACTCAAGAACTGTTCTGAAAAAAGCCAGCTGGGCCTTCAACCGTTTGCACCCATTGCTGAAAAGAAGATCAGGTCTTAGCCAACCGACTACGACAAATATACTGTTAATAACTTAAAAACCATTTCTTCTAGTTTTTTGTTCAGTAAGTTATTTAAGTATATCTTTCATGTGTAATCCTAGCCTTACATACAAAAGATAACAGGCCGACATAAGAATACTGGTTGTCTATAGTCGGTATAGCCAACCATTCCCCCTTGACGTTAAAAGGCGGCCGACTAATGAAACCATGAAATATTTTTTCATAGTGTTTATGGGAATTAAAAGAGAATACAATTTCTGGCATTTTCTACAACTGGTTTTCTGCAAGAAAACCAGCAGCTGCAATTGAGTGAGATCTTGCACCCAGGAAGAAAAACCGTTAGCCTAATAGAAAATATTTTTTGCATGCAAGTTGAACGAAGGCCCTAACTATTACGCTGTACTTTACGACGTAGTGGTCGAGTACTGGAGATGACCGACCTTAGGTGCCATCACATCCCAAGTTATCAGATAGTAGTTGATATAACTAAAGAGATAAGTTTGATGTAATTTTCCCACATGGCAAACTTTAAGGAAACAAAAAGAATTATTATTCTAGAAATTAAGATCATTATATTTTATGGACATCAGACTTGAAACCGTTCAATACAACTTGTACTGAGCGTTCTGAAAGGTGATTTTTAATCAAACGAAGAAGAGACTCTTCGATACTAAATGCACGCATTTTCGATACAAGAGCTTCGTGCCAAACTCTATCAAATACTTTGGAAATATCAAGTGCAATTATCTTTGTTTCTCCAAAATGATATGAGGATTGGTTCCACTTTTCGGTGAAATATGCTATCAAATAACCATATCGTCACTTAGAAAATTTCCCGCTACCTATCTCTTTTCAGTAGACATATTCCTACGAAAGCTGTAGTGCTGTTCATTTAAGCTCTATCGTTCTTCGAGATATTTCTTAAGCTGATTGCTTATCAGCACTTCCATGACCTTAGAAAGAAGGGTCGTTAGTAAAATTGGTCAGTAATTGGAGAGGAAGATTCGGCTTTCTTAGAGACTGGTTGGAAAAATGCCCATTTCCAACTACTCGGAAAGATACCCAAGGAGTATGATAGATGAAAAAGCTTACCCAATGGTTTCACCAGTGTAGAAGAACACCTCTTCAGAAAAAAGGGGATATAAAATCTGGACCAGCGGATTTTCGTATGTCATGATCTTTAAGGACTCTTGCGACATTAACGCTCTCAAGTACAGAAGGAGTCATAAAACTGTGTAGCAAAGTCGAATTAGAAGCAAACTGCGTTGCAAGCAAATTAACTTTTTCTTCCGAGCTGAAAAAGGAGTGCTATTCTGTACAAGTGTTGGAACCGATGACGGAAGAATTTAAAATATTTTTTAAAGAAGTCCAAAAGTTTTTACATCCTTTGGGAAATTGAAGTATTGTTTTACTTATATTTTGGTCATGAGCTGCAATATCTCTTGCTTGCAACTTGAATCTGTTTCTGAATTTAAGTACTTAGGAGTTACTATAGATAGGAAACTTATTTGGAAATCACATATACAACGTGAAACAAAGTATTTACTATACACTAGATAGAATATTTCACTTACGTAGGCTAGTACCCGCCAAAATTAATTACATCAATTTATAGTGCGTTGTTCGATTCTCGTTTGGAATATAGTATCTAGGGTAGTGCATTTAATAGTAATCTGAAACCTATTATCACAGCCCAGAAAAAGATGCTCAGAATAATGCTTTTCAAGTCTAAATAGGAGCCATCATTTCCATTGTTTAAATCTATTAAGGTATAGCCGCTCAGAAAATTATACGTACATATATAAAGTACTCAGACTGTCTTACCTACAAGAAGGTTTTAACAATTTAATAAGTAACAATTTTACCCATTCATTAAGAGCCTCTAATAATGTGATAGTTCCTAGAGCTAGAACAGGTCATGTTAAACGATTATTATGAGAGTGTACGCCTAGGCTGCTTTGTCCCGCACGATGCATTTCTCTACTTAAACAGTCGAGGACTAGTCCTGGATATAATGGCGATTCCGCTGATCTACCACGTCGCGTCGGTCGGCCGAAGGACTGTGGACTGTTTCCGATCGGGACCGGAGGAACATCATGAGACAGTGAAACCACTTCTGGTGGTTGAAATTAAATGTAAGTAAAAGGTGGTCCAACCATAATGCACGATGTTAATTGTTTGCCCAAAACTTAATTTAACATTTCTTTGTTTCAGTGTTTGACAAATTCAACAATGAAGAGGTACCAAATTGAGGAGCGAGTTAAGATTGTTGAAGCCTTTTACGAAAATGGGCGTTGAAATCAAAATGCATTTCGTGCACTTCGTGATTTTTTGGTCAGCATAATCATGCAAATGTGTCCACAATCGGTAGAATTGTGCGCAAATTTCAGCAAACCGGGTCTGTAGGAAATGTGAAAACACCTGTGCATGCCCGCCCAGTTTGTTCTGCGGAAAACATTGCTGTTGTTATAAATTTTTATAAGTCAACGGCCTTGGCTCTGATGAAAGCATCGCTTCCCATCGATCAGCGAAATCAAGCATCGTTGCGCGCGGTTAGTACTTGGATGGGGGACCGTTCAAATACAAACCGTGTGCTGTTGACATATGTTTCTTCTGTTGTTCTTTCTTTCTGTATGTCTCTCTCTGTTGTATTGTATAAGCCGATGGTCTGAGCTACCAGTGCTTTCAGTGTCTCTACTTCGTAGATTTATCTACGGAGTAGTGAAATATGTAATGTACATTTTTATAAATTTTTGTCTAGATTTAAGATAGTTTTAAGATTAATGATAATAAAAACGAATAAAAAAAAATATTGATTTAATTCAGTGTGACGGTTCTGTTATTTATTTACTTATATGTAATTTAATTACTCATATCTTATTTATTTCGTTTTTGTTTTTTTGAAAAATCAATATCTTGAAAGCGTGTTTACGATTAGTTTTTATAAATAGTTCCTAAATCTATATTATTAAATACTTTAAATTGACATTCTGATTTTTTTTCTGGAAAAATTTTAAAGAAATTTCTTAGATACAAAATTAATTTAATTATCAATCGATTTTTAAAATTTTTTGCTTTTTTAGAAATAATACGAAAATTTTATGCATTTCCATGTTTTTATATTTGTAAAGATTTTTTTTTATTCCAAAGTCTTTTTCAGGAACGTGCTTTTCCTTCAAGTACTTTTGTAATCTATACTCATATCTTAATTTGTATAGACTGTAATGCCCGTGATACACATCTAGTAGGAGACACCAGTATTCTCAATACCATACTAGGTGACACACTGTAGAACGTAGTATAGTTTGGGAGCTTGCCATATTCATATTCCTATTCTCTGCCAGCTCAGCACATATTTAATTATAAGTATGGGAATTCGTTATAAATACTTTCTTTCTTCGTGACCTTTTATTTAATTCAATAATGTTTATCCTTAAGTGGGCTTTAGGTCAATTTTTGTTTTGTTTTTTATGTTGTGACGTTTCGGATGTGGTTACACCCTTCTTCAGACCTATTTATTAATTGAAATATAATTTAAAATATATATACATATATACCAAATATATCAAAATTCTAAAATAGTATACTTACAACTTTAAAATACAAATATTTTTTATTTGTTTGTAAGCTTTTGGTTTCCGTGTTTTCTCAAAAAAGTTTAAGAGACGTTTCAAATCTTTTTCTTTTTTGTTGTTATGTGAAAAAAAAGACTGCACTAGCTCTCCATTGCATAGAAGAAAATCATCGTCCTGACTTCAAAAATATAACAATTTTACAATCAGAACAGAATTATAATAAAAGAATGTTACTAGAAATGTTACATATTAGAAACACCCAAAATAGTATTAATAGACGTTCAGATTGTGATAGACTTAGTAATATTTACGGTCAGTTTATTAATTATCAAACCATATCTACATAAACAAAACTCAACGATTAAATATATTATACATATATACATAAAAATATTTGAATTTATTTTCAAAATTAATTATTTGAATTTAAAAAATTCAGATAATTAAACATCAATTTGTTTGAAATAAATTTCCAAACAAACTAAAAAATAAAAAAACAAAAGAGATAACACATAACAACAAAAAAGAAAAAGATTTGAAACGTCTCTTAAACTTTTTTGAGAAAACACGGAAACCAAAAGCTTACAAACAAATAAAAAATATTTGTATTTTAAAGTTGTAAGTATACTATTTTAGAATTTTGATATATTTGGTATATATGTATATCTATATATTTTAAATTATATTTCAATTAATAAATAGGTCTGAAGAAGGGTGTAACCACATCCGAAACGTCACAACATAAAAAACAAAACAAAAATTGACCTAAAGCCCACTTAAGGATAAACATTTTGGAATTCGTTATATTTCCCCTCAAACCGCCGATAATCTCCTCCAAATATTACAATTGGCTGCCATTTTGAGATCACAAATTTGAAAATATTAAAAAATCATAATAAACATATGTAAATATGACAATAGTTTTGTTCACTGAATAAAAGTTCAGAGTAGAACAGAATAGAACAGGGCAGAATAGAGCAGAACAGAACAGTTTCCATGAGAAATGTCAGACAAGTTAGAACAGTCAGTCATCTGTTCTATCTTTCTCTAATTAAAAAGCGAGGGCAAGAAATCTTGTTCTAAACTGTTCCAAAATGTTCCACATTGAACAGAAAATCAGAACAGCTTAGAACAGAAAATTTCTCATTGAACAGCAGAAAGGTGTACTTTTCTCATTGACTTATTATATATGGACTGCTAGTTGTGTATAATTCTCATACAAAATTTGCAACCAAAATGGTCCAACGGATACAATCGAAACTAGCCCTCGTGCCGACACTAGTGGCAAAAATAAACAACATAATTAACGACATCTCTTGTTCTACTAGTGCCAACAGAAATGTTTACTCATAGAAACTAAGGACATCTATTGACATTGCTTTGAAGAAACGGTGCTAGTCTATGGTTAGAGAGATAATCGGCTGAGAATAGTGCTAAGGGATCTCGAAAAAAAATCCCCTTTAAAATATTTTATGAATAATTTTGGTTTACTTAATGATTTTATGTCCGCGCAGGTGCATATAATTATATGTTACACAAAATAGCGAACTCATTTTAGGTAATCGTTTAGTTTGTGTCAAAACACAAACTTTTTAGTTGCTCGAACCAAGCAGTTGAGAAACTAAAAATTGAATGTTCGCGCCTAGCCTTACAGTTCTAGTTTAAGATAAGGTGCGTTTTATTATTCACAAATCTATCTGGATCCGGATCTGGATAAAGTTTTAACATGTATTACAAAAACAATTTGGGATCCTGTTTTGTATCGGGATCTATTTCAAAGATCCAAAAATCAGTTATTACACTGGCGAGTAGATGGCTTTTTATGGCAATAAGGTAGTTTAAGGCTAGTCGCGCACTGGCAACTGTGATCGAAATCAAATAGTTTAATCACCAGTTGAAAGAGAACCGCGCACTGGCAACTATTTACTCACGCTCGCACTCTTTTCTCTCTTGCACTTATAAAAAACAGCTCAACTGTTGAGAGGCAATCGTTTAGTTTGTGTCAAAACACAAACTTTTTAGTTTCGAGAATCGAGTTTCTCTAAGTGCGCGGTGTTCCATATAAGCCCATATGTTTCATTTTAGCAACTTAACAGTTGCGAAACTAAAAATTGAATGTGCGCGCCTGGCCTAAGCTATAGTGTAGAGAAAAAAGACAAGACATAATTTAAAATTTACAAACCCGAGGATAAAAAGAGACGGACTTATAACACTGCTGTCACTAAGATCCGTATCGTTTTATTTTCAAAGGAAGATCCAGATCCGGATCCAAATAGATTTGTGAATAATAAAAAGCACCTAAAGAAATTTTTTTGTAAATTTGATACAAATTGTAGGATTGGTTTTTCTCTAAAGTGAGTTATTAATTTAAATCAAAATTAGGATTTATTTGCATAACTAATTTTTTTGCAAATATTTTCGCTCTAGCCAAAAAGATCTTAGCTTATCTCTTGATTTCTAGTATAAAAATTAAAATTATTTGTAAAAGTGAAACTAATTGCTTTAGTAAAAGTATTTTTACAAACAATAATAATATTTGGTAATAGATAATACAAGTAAATGCAACGAAAACTATATTGCAGTATATATTTATACGTTGAAAACAAAAATGAAAAAGGGAAAATTAAAAAGGGAAATTTTCAGATTTGGCAATTGGACTATTTGCACATTAGCCCCTTTAGCACTGGTTTCATTTCATAGTATTCAAATTTTCCGTCAGTGTCGGCACGAGGGCTAGTGTCGTTTGGTAATCCCTTGGACCATTTTGTAATCAGCTACTAGCAGTCCATATCTAGTATGTCAATGACTTTTCTGTTCCAAACTGCTCGGAACAGCGTCACTGAACAGAACTAATGAGTTTAAGTAAAACTACTATCCACTTGAGAAAAATGGCGCTGTTTTTCCTAAGGAGACGACTATACTACGGAAAGTGCCCTAGTATAGATACTACGCTCATACTATTTTGCTCGGCTGGAATTAGCCTAGTATACCCTGACAGACATGTGGTTCAATCGTATACTTTGGTGTCTAATGTCTATACTAGATGTGTGTCACTGTCACATGTATAAGACTTGAATGTTGTAAGGTTGATTATATAACCAATCTCAGTAAATTGTGCAATATTTTCTTATAAAAACTCCAATTTCGATACAATCTTCGTATATATAACCTATAGTATTATCATGGAGCGTGATTTTGTGGTACCAACGCTATACGCTATACGCTGAAATTAGCGCCAGATTCTAAAGTGGAGAGTAGGATAAGATATAAAACAAGTAGTAAAAAAGAGAATATATTATTATTAAATTTAGCAAAGTCAAATCTAATAAGTACTCATACTATCACTATGCTTAAGATGTCGCCCCAATCGTTCGTCTTTATGAGAGTTTTATAAGTTTTATATACAATGATACAATATATATAATATAAAAAAAACGTAAAATAGTGTAATTTTTCAAAATTAAATTTTGCCCTTAAATTAAGGTCCCAATTAAATATAAAAAAATAATAATAAATGAAATAAGCCCTCAATTTGTTTTTCATATTAATCTTAATTTCCAATAAATGAAATAAGGCCACAATTTTTTTTTGAATTAATCTTCATTTTCAAAAGTGAAATATCACCATGATTAAAGTGTCATACAAATGTCATACAATGCAAGTGTTATTTTCTACAATTTATCTGTAGCCAAAACACCTGTGGCCTATTTCACCAACTTACAAATTGTAGATTACAAGCACTTTTTTAACAAATTTGTGCAAAAATCGTTTTTTTATGTTTCACAAAATGGTTGTATTACAAAAATGTGTTTGTTGTTTACAAAGGGTAATTTGTAGAAATTTCATTATTTCAGTTTCACCAAAACTAAATTTTTTTTGTTGCTTACAAGTACAAATTTGTTAAAATTTATATTTTTTGTAAGTTTCTGTTTCACGGAATCACGAAATTTTACAAATTTGTTCAGTTACTGAAAATTTTTTGCAGAAGAAAGATCGTCTGCCGATTTGATAACAATTTGTAATTTTCGGAAAAAATCGCATTTCAAACCCAAAAAACCTTACATCGAAGGCATAGTAGCACCGATAGTGATATAAGTGTAGATTTTGTGTTTAATAGACGAAGAAAAATATATTGACCGCGAATTAACTATGAAATTTCAAATGCACGGTATATCTAAATCTACGGTATGCAGAACTGTCCATCGTGTTTGTTCTGCCATTGTTGAGACTTTCTTTGAAAATACTGTACGTTGGCCAGAAGTACACGAAAGCATTCGTAAACGGTTCTTTGATATTGCCGGTAAATATAATCTACCTAACAAATAATTTTTACTTACCACAGTATTTCGTCTTTAATTTTGCCACACGACATCTCTTAGGTATTTCCAATCTTTATCTATTAAAATACCATTAGATTTTATATTGTTGAAATTTTTTTGCCACTCGCTAACTTTAAGATTATGTGTTATGATATCGGAAAATTTTTCGAATAAAATATCTTTCTTATCACGAATTAAATCGGTGTTAAAACTTTTATCTTGTTTATTCATTTTTTTTATGATGTGTCGAATGCTAACAAACTTGTACAGAAACAGTTGTTATTTACAACTTTGCAAATTAAACGGTGAAACGACTTTTTCTTCTATTTGTAAATAACAAATACAATTTCCCTTAATCTTTTCTCTTTCCAACAAATTTGTTGGAATTATGTTTGTAGTTTGTGAAACAGAAAATCAGTTTACAAATTTGTAATTGTAGGTAACAATTACAAATTTGTGATTGTAATTGTAATTTGGTGAAATAGACCACTGTAGTTCACATAATAGCTCGTGTTTTACGGTTGCTGAAGGGTACGAAAACTACAAGTTTCCTTCTTGTAGAAAATTGTATAAGATACCACGCAAGACACTCTAATGACTTAGGGTGTTATTTAATTCTTGAAAATACAAATGGGCCTTCTTTCCTGGGTTCTTAGAATATTGAGAGTTCTATAAACTTGAATCACTTCCCTTCAGTAAAATTATGTTTACGTCTCTGGAAAAACCCAATACATGCTCCATTTGTATACTTGAAGTCGATATAGTATTGATATCGATAAGTATTTTATGCACATGTATGTATCTACACTTTTCCAATGGTCTTGCGAAGTTCAGATAGTGTAATTAAGTGCAATTAATTTTTGTTTGACTTTAGTATTCCGAATCTGGAACTAACACCCAATCACAATAATAATGTAAATGTTCACAATTGAAAGTCTTAAGAGAAAATACAGAAATTGTATTGTTAATATTCTTATTTAAATTAAAATTAGTTTTAAGTTTTAAATAAAATTGTAGATAAACATATTCTAAAACCGAAGTCTTTTTTAATAGCCAACATCATGTTTCGTTCAAGTATTTTTATTTTAATTTTTTTTTTTAATAATTACCTTCACATTTTACGCCTTGTCGAAAAAATCCACAAAGAAGAGAACCACAATGATCGCAAAAGGTTGGTGACACAAAAGTGTAAGCCTTGAACCGATGTGGTACATCTATTTTGAATCTTTCCCGTAACATCTATAAAAAAAATTAATAATAAAATTACTTACAAACTTGGTACACGTACACTACAGATTATTTAAAACATTTTATCCATTTAGTAGTTAAAATGTATTTTTTTTTTAGCAACAGATGTTTACACAACTAAATAAAATACTCTGTTTATTTGTGCGTCTATAAAAGAAGATTTAGTGTTTTTTTTTTTGTTTTAATTTAATTAATATTAAAAATAAATTATTACTTAACGGCAGGAGAAAATTAAACAAAATTTGTGGCTTGTCTTAATTTTGACATACTCAAGTTGAAGTTATTCATTTTATTTTTGACAAAATATGATAACAATTTAAGATAAATTTAAATTCCTAAAAGTTAATTCCTCAAGCAAAAATAAGGGATTAAGTAATAATAATATTTTTTAATAAATGAATACAATTATTGATATATTTTTAGATTTTATCACAACTATATTAGTATTCAATTAAGCTTACTGTTTTTTGAGTTAATAGGGTATACAAAAGGTGGGCCAAATACAAGTTTCTTTTTTAAAAAAAAGGCGATAAAATGAAAAAATATTAATTTTTGTCAAGTATTATGGCATTTATTTTTCGCATTAGCGCATTCTGTCACTAATTTTCCAAGATGGTTTCGGGCTGTAGTTCAACGGATTGCTTGGATGATATATCTATTGACTTTAAGTGGTTGAATTGTTTCCGGATTGTTGGCATATCATCGGTCCTTCACGGTTCCCCACAAAAAAAGTAATAAAGGGTGAAATCGCAGCTCCGAGGCGGCCAATTAACATCGCCAAGACGGCGATTTGGGAATTTGGTGCGCAATAGATCAATTGTGGCATGGGCTGTGTGGCATGGCGCCCCGTTCTGCATCAACCAGAGGCCGTCCAACGTCCAAGTTCATGTATTCAATTTCAGTAAAAAAAAGTTGGTTGGGCTTTGTAATGCCCAACGTTGACCAAAATCTTTTTCCCAGCCTCATTTTCGAAGAAAAATGGTCCAATGATGCACCCACTCTACAATCCGCACCAAACTGTCACTCTCTGTGATGGATGCTTTGGCTTCTGGACAATAACTTGCGGGTTTTTCGAGCACGAAATGCGGCAATTTTGTTTGTTAACGTAGCCATCGAGATGAAAATGCGCCTCGTTAGAAAATATGGTTTTTCGCCCAAAAACGTTGTCCAATTCAAGGCCCAAACTGCGAGGCGATAACGAAGCGGATGGTTGTGCGCCTTTAATTGCTGAATCAATTGGACCTTGTAAGGGAATAATCCAAGATCTTTGTGCAGAATTCACCTCAGGCTAGTGCGTGAGATCGATGGTGAATCGAAGTTCGTGAATTGAGTCTCAGACTCTCGCCTACAGCAGCCACATTTTCGTCTGTGCGCACCCTACGACGACGACGGGAACCATGAGTGTTGTCCACTAGCATACCAGTCTCACGAACTTTTTGCACAAATTTGCGTATAGCAGGCGCGGTGGGTGCTTCTTTTGTGCCAAAAATTCTTTTCATAAAAAGCACTGTTTGGACTATAAAGCACTCACTTTGGAAATATGTTTTAAATATTTCCCTGCGTTGTTCAAACATATATCACCGCATATCGTTTTGCGGAGATATAATACTGACTTTCTGTCAAGATTTCGGGCGGGAAGCAGCTGTCAGTGTCAAAATAACCTATGATTTAAAAAGAACCATTAGATGGCCAACGCTTTACTTGTCCTGTTCCCACAGAATGTTCTTTCTTGTTGTTCGCACAATTTTGAGTTCTGACCATACATTGACAAGCTCAGTTATTAACCGGTTGACAAATTTTTCTTCCAATGGGTGAGAAAGGACGAACTTGGTGAGATGAACCTGAAAAACTTGAAATTTCCATCTGGTTGGCTCTTGAAGTCAATTAAGTCGACTTGACATCTCCCATTAATTTTCTAATGACGAATTGGCGTTTTTCTACTTTTCTTCTTTATGCTCTTTTGTTGATATGTCTCACATATTGACAATTAATTCCCTCACCATGTTTGCATGTTTCTGCCAAAAGTCTGTCGCTTCCACCATGTCCTATTCCTAGATGTGCAGCATCGATGACATCATACAACTCATTCACAATGAATTAGCGTTTCCATCTGATCGTGAAACCTGTTTCTTGACATTGCCAATACCGAATACTCCAGATCGCTGTAATCTTCTTTGTTGTGTCGGAGTGCTGTCCTCAGTCATTTCAGTCTTTTCGACTTCAAAAATAAGCTCTGAGGACTTTTCATTTGTAAGTACATTGTAATGTGTATCTTTTTTAGAATTTTTTATAGTCAAAACTTGCTCCACAAATGTCTGCCTCCACAGCTTTCGATCCATATCAGTTTTAAGAGAAAGACTCATGGGTAAAAAAAGGGGACAATATAAAAAAAACTCGACAATAGCGAAAATGAACAGAAGAAACAAACCAGTATACAGGGGTAAAACAAAAATTTCATGAATTATTTATTTATTTATTTACTTCTAATAAAGAATATAACTTTCATAGACTTTATTAACAATACAAGCGTATACACACAGTATAGTAAAAAAAACAGTAATATTAAATCAAAAAAATTATAATAGTCAGTAGTAGAGCAAAAAAGAATCGGGCCAAGGTGACTGCCCTGAGGAACTACAGAAAGGTTATAAATGACTTTAGACATAGTAGAACCAATCTTAACAAATTAGTGAAAACTGCGTCAGTTTGGTGACGCTTTTCCATAATATTAAAGCAATAATTTATGAAAATAGTCGAATTTGTAGCAGTAGACCTTTCATTTCTAAAGTCTTGTTGCTATTCAAAGAAGTGATAACCAAGAATTGCACAGTTTAGTTTTAACAATCGCTTCAAATATTTTAGGTACATGCTGAAGCTCTATAGTTGTCTATGCGGTTTTATGAACCCGGCTTTATGCATAGGAGTTATTAAGGGAAGTTTTCCAACAATCTAAAAATTTACCGCTATCCAAGGATTTATATAAGATTATGTATAATGGTATGGCTGAACTAATTTTTCACGATTGAAGAAGAATAGGTGACATATTATAAGGCGAGAGATTCGAGCTTGGTGGTAAGGATGATAGGATGTCAAGAATTTCTTCTTTGGATATAGAAAGAAAACCTAAACCAACAGACGAAGCATTAGAAAAAGCTAAACCATAATGAGCCGTTCGCGCTGGAATTCCATAAGTTTCCGCTTATTATTAACGAAGGATCAGAAAGATTTAGAACTTTGTTCTATATATTACATTACATTACATTTTACACTACTCCGTAGATAAATCTACGAAGTAGAGACACTGAAAAGTACTGGCAACTGAGGCCATCGGCTTTAGACAATACAACAGAGAGAGACACACAGAAAGAAAGAACAACAGAAGAAACACAACGGCACACGGTTGGTATTTGAACGGTCCCCCATACAAGTACCAACCGCGCGCAATGATGCTTGATTTCGCTGATCGATGGGAAGCGATGCTTTCATCAAAGCCAAGGCCGTTGACGTTCTACGAGTATATATTATTCTATTATACCTATTGTCTGTAAATATTTTTTTTTAGAAATTCATGTTCAGACCTTAGTTGACGAAATTTGCCCCAAAAAAATGGATTGGACTTGCTATTTTTATAATATTCAAAAACTTAAAAAACGCAATTCGAATTAAATTAATATCAAAAACTTAGACTCAGTTAAAAAAAATACAAAGCAGCAAAACAGAAAAACATGTTAGTAACAATAAAACTAAATAAAGAGAAGTTCATTTTTTCTGCAAAATCACAATACTCGTATACCTAAATGTTTAAATATTGTCTTCCAAGATAAATAAACAAAATTTTTTTTGTGGAACTCAATTTTTCAAATCATTTGTTTCAATTAAATTAAGAGCTGACATCATGGAATCACAAATTTTGATATTCAGTCTATTCGTGTCAGATTTGCAAAAAAAAAACTCTTTCGGCAGATGGACTGCTATGGGGCTAAGTAAAAATGTTTGTAACATTTCCCTATTTCATACCAGAATTCTTCACTGTCATTGATTTTAAATCTGCTTTGAAAAGCACAATGACTCAATGATTTTTCCTGAATTGGATACTAGGTTCGGAAAACCGGAAACTAACTGCACATAGTAAAATTCAAAATGCAATACTGAAAGTTTTTCATCATCAATATTTTTCTATTCTTTTTAAAATTTCATCAAGAATAATAATAAATCGTAAAAATGGCCAATCTGGCTATTTAAAAAAAAATATCGGGCCAAGGGGATCGAATGCAAAAAAGGGTCCAGTAACATCTTGTATTTATTTATTTATTTATTCGTCTTTAAAGTTACAAAACATTACTTAGACTACATTTAAGGATAATATAAAAATCTATAACAATCAATAATATTACAGTAAATTAACTAAAGTATTTTTAATTTGAGATCTATTTAAATTAAAATCAATACCAAAATCATAATTTTCGTTAAAATCTATGCTAGCTCTAGTGACAGGATTTTGGCGAGCGTAGGTAGTACTGTGATATGGAACATTTAACAAATTTCCATTTCTCGGACGCAAAGAACGAGAAGGTGCATAAATATTAAACATTGATAACAAAACCGGACAATCTATGACGCAATTCAAGACATCAAAAGCAAAAAGTACTGAATTTAATTTTCTTCTCAAAACAAGAGGTTTTAAATCAATAAGTATACATCTGGCTTCATAGAATGGAACACTTACATTTCGAAAGATTTTTCGTAGAGCAAATCTAGTGAATCTCTTTTGAACTTTTTCTAAGCGATAAATGCTAGATTGTGTGTAGGGATTCCATATAACGCTGCAATACTCCAGCTGCGGTCTAACTAGACTAGAATAAAGAGTTTTTAATGTATATGGATCTTCGAAATTCTTTGAATTTCGAATTAAGAAACCCAACATGGAATTTGCTTTTGAAATAACATGATCTATATGACAAGAAAAATTCATTTTGGAGTCAAATATAACCCCCAGATCTTTTTGTCTATCAAATCTCTGTAATATATCGTTCTCGAGTTTGTAATCAAAACACCAGGGATTTTGATTTCGGGAAAACGTAACTAAGCTACATTTTGTGTTGTTAAAGTACAGCCCATTAAGCTTGCACCAATCGATAATACTGTTTAAATCAGTTTGAACCTTATTTGCATCATGAATTGAATTAATGCTGCTGAAAATTTTTAAATCATCAGCAAATAAAAGACATTTAGAATAGTATAAATGAAATGGTAAGTCATTTATAAAAATATTAAAAAGCAGCGGATGGGCTCATCTAAAAGCTGAGCCAGGTGGTGCATCTCAGCAAAGATCTCAAAGTATCTTCCTAAGGGCGTTGTCTGTCATAAATAATATCGGAGCTAACTTCAAATGTGGACATTGAAGTTGAAGTCGCCTGCAATAACGACTTCAGTATGACGGTATAAGGAAAGCGCATCGCATTTATTAAGAGTTGAATTACTGTCAAGATTTAGAGTCCTATAAATGAAGCAATAATGACGTATGTGCTTGTGGACAGTAAATTTAAGCCACATGAAGTTAAAGTTCGTATTAGAACAATGGCCGTATTTCGGAAGACTCTGGCAAGGAACATCATATGAGTCCAAGGGAGATCGGCGGCGGGACAAAAGGCTAATTTTTGTGGACTAAAATTGCTAATTAAAATCTGTCAGTGCAAAAGCCCAAAAAATGTATTAAGCCAAAAGATTAATAAAAATTGACATAATTTATATATGTAGGTAAATAAGTAAACGATTTGTTTAAGGAATATTAATGTGCTTATTAAATTTTAAACTTACTATAGTACTTGCTGAATTGAAACTCGATCCAGAGCATTTTCCCAGTAATTTTTCATGGCATCTTTTATGCACGGCAGTCTGACAAGCTGTAAAAATATGTATTAGAAGTGAGAATATAATAGACTTTTATTTTTATTTCCTATTAATAAAGATAAAACTTAGCAAACACACAGTTATATTTCGTTAATAAACAGCCTGATAGATTTTAAAATCGTAAGATTATGATACTATTTCCACTGAAAGCTAATGCTAGATAAGTTGTATTTTATATTTAATTACATGGGCGCAAAATTTTAAACGATTTAGTATTATATTAAATAATCCATTTTAGTCATTGCAATGTTCAAGAATTCAAAACCAATGTACACCGACACCTCCTTTCTAACCCCTCCCTTTTTTCCTAATGCTCACGCTGTGTCTCTGACATATTAAGGGTATACAAAAAACCTTTGAGTGTGTGCTAATTATATATATAAAAAAAAAAATCCATTTTAGTAAGTTACTAAGGATTTTGCTAATTTTAAACGATTTTAGCATCATACTAACTCTTAACATTTTACTAAAGTTAAAATCACAACTGGCTACTTTAACTTTTAGTAACTTGCTAAATCCATATCAAATCTGCCATTTTCCTCAAAAAAATCTTTTGGCAATTTTATTTGAAATAGTTAAATTATGTTTTTTATGATTCGTGAGCTAATTGTTTTTAAAAGTATATAAAATAATATCAAATGTTTTCGGAAGACGAAGATTTTGATATACATACGAGTACATTATATGTTTGAATACTGAGCTTTGTGCAGTAAAGTGCGATAATTTACATAAGTCCCAACAAAATCCTATTGAAGAGCTGGGCAATGGAAAATTTTACTCCAGGTATAGGTTTGACAAAATAACAGTGAGTAAAATAATAAGAAAAAAAACATTTCAAAAAAGGTTCTCAGAAATAAACAAATAACAAAATAAATAGGTAATTGTAGGTTGTTCCTTTGACTTTTGTGTTTCCGACATTTCAAATTATTAGGTCCGTTCGCCAGATTTAGTTTTGTTTGTTTTTTTAATTTTCACGAACTGTCATGATTTAAAAGTGTTCAGATGCACCGTTTTTAATAAAAGGGAATTAGTACTTCACTAGTTAGTAAAACGAACAAAAAGTTTTAAAATTTTCGAAGAGCTATAGTGAATTAACAAATTGCTTACTAGTAAAATGCTAAGCCCTTAATAATAGGTTGTTTTAAATTTTGCCCCATGGTTTCTTATTACACCCAAATTTTAGTTTCATCTACTGAAACCCCAGTGATGTTGTAGGAGTCCCTTCTTCGATATGAGAAATGCATTTAATTTTCATCTTATTCTTAGCTTACTTTCTCGTTTTCATTATACATAAATCAGGTGTTGATAAAGTGATCAACGTCAAACTTTCTTTCTAATAAGAAAAATAATCAAGTTGTATTTCACTTGTCTCGACCGACGGTACTTAGAAATTAAGGAGAAGAGGTTAGAGAAGGATATGACTATACTGCATCATTAATTATTAAAACTATCGTAGAATTATCCGGAGGAAATACAAACGTTGTAGTAATTGAGAAAACTATTGATCTGTTGTCTGTTTACATATCACCCAAGCACCAAGTGAAATAAAGGTGGGTATATGTTGAAATGGAATAAATCAATCTGTGTGTGAGGTATGGAATATGACATCGTTCCAATGTCAAATCTCGGCTTCTTACGGTGCTACGAATCCGAGTGGTCTAATTTGCAACGAATCTTCCGCAAGGAACCGGCTGAATTTGACCGATGGCCTGTGTTATGCTAACGTTAAAGGCATCGGTCAATTGTGCTTTATTTGCATAGATCTGCGACCAATTCACTTCACATCGCCATTCACGGTGACCGCCAGACCAACGGCGACTTTTTCGAAAAAGTTCGGACCAATGACGCCGCTGCGCCGCGGCACAGTGCATCGACTAGTGGACAAAAATAAAAAAAAATAAAAATCCAATTTCTATGTTTATGCTCCAAACCTTTTTTAGAACATCTTGAACTACTTAAGGTACTATACGGTCTAAAACGCCAAAAAAAGCACGATTTTTGGAATTTTTTTTCTCGGAAACTTTATAAGATAATAGCATAATGTTTTTTTTTAATAATGAATACATGCGTCAAGAATAAAAATTTTTTGAAACAAAAAAAAACAAAGTGGGTTATTTTAAGGCTGGTTTCTTACTAGACAATTTACCACAATTTGTTTTAAAAGTAAAAAAAAAAAAAAAATTCAAGCTTTGAAAAATATTTTTTTTTTTTGGAAATTTTGTTGGCCATTTTTAGGTCGCCATTTTTTTGTTCATAACTTTTTGGTCAAATTGTGGTAAATTGTCTTAGAAAACATAAAAACAATCAAGTTGCAACAAGTTTTTTAAAAATCGGTTCAGTAGATCCGGAGATTAACTGTCCGCAATGGGATAATGTGTTTTTTGAAGAGTCAACGTTGACACAAAAAATAAAATGAACGACTGGGTCGCACGAACTTGCTCCTATGTAATCGACTAGGAATTTTAAAAACGAATGTTATTAGAGAAAACTGTTCAAAAGGATAAAATTAATTTTTAAATTCTTTTAGTAGTAAAAGAAAATAAAATGCACGACTGGATCGCACGAACTTGCTCTTATGTAAAAGTACTTTGGAATTTAAGATACATTTTATAAATATAAAACATGGATTTAATGAGATAATAATGTTCAAATGCATAAAATTGCCGTCTGGTTTCCGGAAAAGTATGAATTTATGCAAATAAACCTTCAAAAATCGTTTTATTATTAAATAAATTTTTTATATAAGAAATGTCTCTAAAATTTTTCAAGAAAAAAATGTGGGATTCGAATTTTAAGTATTTAATAATCTTGGTTTTAGGAAATAATTTCAAAAAATAATCGTTCATAGGTTTTGAAGATATTGATTTAAATTTTTTTTTTTTTAAACCCAATAAATATTTTTTGGAATATTTTTATATACAATATTATTTTAAACTTAAGGGGACTCCTGCTAAAAATGTTGGGTTAAAATCCTTAGAGCCGTTAATGAAAAAATCGAAAATCAAAAAAACGGGTCTATGGCAGGTACCCCTAAAAACATTTTGCCCCAAAATTTTTTTTGACCAAAATGTAGTCCATGTCCATAATATCACACCTAATTTTTTTTATCAAAATCGTTAGAGCCGTTTTCGAGATAAATAAGATTTTTCATTACGGGTGTATGGGGGGTACCCTTAGTTTTGGAGCTAAAAAAAAATTTCAATTTCTCCTCTAGGGAATCACCGAAGACTCTTAACCACCGAGATTGAAAGAAATAGGTCCAGTGGTTTAGGCTGTAGTGAGAGGTACAGACTTACAGACACACTGAAACACGTTTTTTGTGTACTAAATTTTCCTTAAAATTTTCATAAAAAAAATTGATATGCAAACTATTAGTATTTAATAAAATACATTTTAAAACGTAATTTAAAAATTTATTCGTTTATCGGTTTTCAAGATATTGAATTTTCAAAAAAAAAATTGTATTATTTTTTTAAAAATCCAAAAACTATTTTTTCGAAAAAAATTTTAGTTTATATTTTTTCAAATGCAAAGCAGCTCTTGCATAAAAATTTTGGTTAAAATCGTTAGAGCCGTTGGTGAGAAATTCGAAAATCAAAAAAACCGTTCTATGACAGGTACCCCTAATAACATTTCCCCCCAAATTTTTTTTCACCAAAATATAGTCCATGTCCATATTACCACACTTAATTTTTTTTATCAAAATCGTTAGAGCCGTTTTCGAGATAAATAAGATTTTGCATTACGGGTGTATGGGGGTACCCTTAGTTTTGGAGCTAAAAAAAAAATTTCAATTTTCCCTCTAGGGAATCACCGAAGACTCTTAACTACCGAGATTGAAAGAAATAGGTCCAGTGGTTTAGGCTGTAGTGGGAGGTACAGACATACAGACACACTGAAACATGTTTTTTGTGTACTAAATTTTCCTTAAAATTTTTATAAAAAAAATTTATATGCAAATTATTAGTATTTAATAAAATACATTTTAAAACGTAATTTAAAAATTTAATCGTGTATTGGTTTTCAAGATATTGAATTTTCAAAAAAAAAATTGTATTATTTTTTTAAAAATCCAAAAACTATTTTTTCGAAAAAATTTTTAGTGTATATTTTTTCAAATGCAAAGCAGCTCCTTCATAAAAATTTTGGTTAAAATCGTTAGAGCCGTTGGTGAGAAATTCGAAAATCAAAAAAACCGTTCTTTGACAGGTACCCCTAATAACATTTCCCCCCAAATTTTTTTTTCACCAAAATATAGTCCATGTCCATAATATCACACTTAATTTTTTTATCAAAATCGTTAGAGCCGTTTTCGAGATAAATAAGATTTTGCATTACGGGTGTATGGGGGGTACCGTTAGTTTTGGAGCTAAAAAAAAAATTTCAATTTCTCCTCTAGGGAATCACCGAAGACCCTTAACTACCTTAGCTACCTCCGGTAGCTTAGGCTATAGTTCGAGGTACAGACATACAGACATACAGACATACAGACATACAGACATACAGACATACAGACAGACAGACGGAATTGTCGGACCCACTTTTTTGGTCTTCGCTATCATCGTAATGTCAACTTTGATCAAAATCTCGAGTTCGATTTTTTTTCCAAATGCAGAACCTATATCGCAAGTAAAAACAGAATGCTATCCAACTATGAATTTATGCAAGAACAAAAATTATAAGTCGTTGTAGTGGTTTCTTAAAAAAAGCTTTTATATACCAACTTTTTAAAAGCTTTTTAAGAAGAAATTTAGGTACGCCAATTTAAAGTTTTTATTATTGTTCGAATAAAAATTAAATTTACGAAAAGAAATATTGACCCGTTTCGGAGATAACAAATTTAAAAAAAAAAGTAAAAATAGATTTTTTTTTTCAAAAATTTAAAAAATATTTATTTTAAAGTTTTGAATTGCAATGTGTTTTAGACTTTTTAGAAGCTTCTCTATAAAAATTTTCATTATGATCCGTTATGTGGATAATGAGAAATTCAAAATTCGAAAAAATGGTTCTATGGTAGGTACAAGCTGTAATATCTTAATTTCAAATTTTTTTTATTAAATTGAAAGAAAAAAAATTTTATCAAAATTCTAGGTGCCGTTTTCGAGAAAAATACGATTTTTGAAAACCATTTTTTTTAAATTTTTAGCATTTGTATGGTAGGTACCTTTATTTTTAGGTAAAATAAAAAATTTTTTCTCACATTTTGTAGACTATATTGAGTAACTTTTATTTATCAAGTTTAAAAAAATCTAGCATGGGGTTTTCGAAATATTGAGTTTTGAAAAAAAATTTTTGAAGTTTTTTTTTAAAATCCAAAAAATTTTTTTTTGAAAATTTGAGTACACAGTTCTATTTATGTTTTTGGGGAGCTTTAGCGAAAAAAAAGATCAAAATCGGTTGAACCGTTTTTGAGAAAATCAAAAACAAAACAAATGGTTCCATGGGGGGTACCCTCAATAACCATTTTTCGGAAAAAATTTTTCAACCAATACCTAGATTTAATTAAATGAAATTTTTCTGTATCTTTATTTTTAAAATCTGTCGAACAGTTTTTGAGAAAAAAAAAATGTTTATAAAATTTCGAAAAAAATTCGTATGGGGGGTACCGTTATTTTCGGTCTTAAAAAAAAAAAGAAAAAATCGTGTGGGGGGAAAAAATTAAAAATGATATCTACCAAGTTTAAAGAAAATCGGCCCAGTGGTTTAGCCTGTAGTCGAACAGACAGACAGACAGACAGAATTGCGAGACCCACTTTTTTAGTCTTCGCTATCATCGTAATGTCAACTTTGATAAAAATCTCGAGTTCGATTTTTTTACGAATGCATAACTTGCCTTATAGTACCTATAAGTCGCAAGTAAAAATGTTCTTGTACTCTTGTTCATTATCTAAAAAAAAAATTATGTTATTATCTAATAAAGTTTCCGAGAAAAGAATTCCCAAAAATCGTGCGTTTTTTGGCGTTCTAGACCGTACTAGTACTTTAAATTTAATTTTGTTTTATTTTTGTTTTTTTGATTAGCGGGACTTTTGTGAGCAATTGAGATACTTTAAGCTGCAATGTAATTGAAAGTTGCAATTTTGTGCGAATTAGTTTGGCTATATATATTTTTTTGTTTGAATATTATAACGAATACTTTGACCGCAGGTATACGTTGTTGTTTTTTTTAATTTTTCTTATAAATTTGAATTTTTGTGATTTTTTGAAAAAATACTCTTTTTTGAGGGTTACAAATTGTATATAGGTAAAGTTAAGCTTTTAAAATTTTTTTAGCAAACTGTAGCAAAATATTTTATGCCATTATGTTATGTTGCTGTGCTTTGAGAAAATGTTTACTTTTCTTGCTACTTCTTGTTAATCTTTAAAATATTTGACTTTTTGTAGGGCAAGGTCAAACCATAAAAAATAAAAACAAAATCGAAGAAAGGATTTCTATTGATAAAACACGAAAGTTGAAGGTGTTATTGAATTTATATTGAATGATTTAAAAATTAAAGGTTGGCCGGTTACAACTAAGAACGATGTGGTGGAAAAGGTATACATAGCTTCTTTTTAAAAATCTCGAACGTAGGTAGAAGGCTTGTACACGGAACGGCGCCCATTTTGCGAGATACCACGGGGTCTGTGTCACGTCCTAACTACAAATATTAGCTAATACCCTGAACGCAACTCATCTGTAATAATCCGAGCTGCCAAAAAATAAATATCGAAAATGGACTTCCGACTTCCATTCCCGTGACAGAGCTAAAACAGAAAAGTTCTTTCCTTCTAAAATATTAAACTCGAATTGTTGTAACTTAATCTAAAAACATTTAATAAATCAATATAGAATTAAACTTAATAAATTGATAAGATAAATAATATTTATTCGATTCTTATTTA
The DNA here is from genome assembly GCA_911387755.1 of Chrysotoxum bicinctum. Classification (NCBI taxonomy): domain Eukaryota; kingdom Metazoa; phylum Arthropoda; class Insecta; order Diptera; family Syrphidae; genus Chrysotoxum; species Chrysotoxum bicinctum. The sequence goes on from OU426989.1 coordinate 99,838,654, forward strand.
TTCAAGAACATAAACGTGGCGACGAGGATGGGATCGTTGGGAAATCTACATTAAATAGAGTAATGTCACAAACTCATAAAAGTAAAAATAAAAGTGATCATCCCAGCGACCAAATCAAACCTTTCATAAAAGACGAAGACAGTAATTCAGATGCGCATAGTTCTAGTTCTTTGGCTTATTTAAATTCGGCCAACATGCAGAGTAATCCAGTGATTTCAGTTGGACACGTGGAAGCTTTTGATATCACAAAGCAGAGTTCGTGGGGCTCATACAAGCGGCGTTTGGACATCTTCATGGAGGCCAACAGTATTACAGATGACAACCGTAGGCGAGCCACATTTTTAACACTTTGTGGAGCAGCCTTATTCGACCTTTTAGAGTCTTTAATTTCACCAAGCAAGGTAACAGATGTTAATTACGACTCACTTTGCAAAACACTTTCTGACCATTTCTCACCCCCGCCTTCGGAGATCGCATCTTTCTTTAAGTTCTTTAAAAGAGACCAGCTTCCAGATGAGAAAATCGTCGATTACATTGCTGATCTTCGTAGGATGGCAAGTCATTGTAATTTTAACACGTCACTAGACCGCATGTTACGCGATCGTTTCGTTTGTGGATTACATGACGCTCGGCTTCAAGAAGAGCTTTTAGCAACGATTGATCTTACTTTCAAATCAGCGCAGGAGAAGGCAGTAGCAGCAAAGGCCGCAAGCCGGAGCCTTCACACGATAAAATCAATAAAATCAAGCTCATCAACTTCACATGCAGTCGATCAAGTTAATTTCGTGCGAAAAGGAGACAACAAGAATAAAAATTATAGGGAATTTAATGCTACCCGTACCCTACATGCTGGTGTTTGTTACAGCTGCGGTGAGGCACATTCAAGAGCTACGTGCAGATTTCGAACAGTTGTGTGTGACAATTGTGGTAAGCTTGGACACATAAAAAAGGTATGTAAATCCAATTCAAATTCTAAAAAAATGCATCAAAGGCAGTCAAACTTCAAAAAGAATGGTGGATATTCAAGCATCAACCTCGTCACGGGAGTAGCGAGTCTTAAGAAACATACTTCCGTTCTTATAAATGGAAAAAATTGTAATTTTGAAGTAGATTCTGGCTCAAGTTTTACGATTATTTCCGAAGATACCTTCAATAAATTATTTCCGAAAACTAAATCAAAATTGTCTTGCGTCGAAATAAATTTCAAAGATTTTCAAGGAAATTCCATAGAATTCAAGGGCAAATGCATTATAAACATCATGTACAAAAGACGTGAAATTCGCAATTTATCCCTTCTGGTTGCTTCGGGTACACGCACTACAAACGTTTTAGGTTGCGATTGGTTTTCATCCTTAGGAATTTCACTACAAGGAGTAAATTCAATAGTTTCAACAAATGTTAGTGAGGTCGTCAAAGAATTTGACTCACTTTTTAAAACTGAGCTTGGTACTTATAAAGGACCACCAGTGTCGTTGCACTTGAATCCTAGTGTACCACCAGTATATCTGCCCGCTAGGAAGATTCCATTTGCTATTCGTTCCAAAGTAGACGCAGAAATTGAACGTATGGTTTCTCAGGGAATCTTAGAGCCAGTTGACTTTTCGAAATGGGCCACGCCTATTGTTCCTGTGATCAAGCCAAACGAAACAATTCGTATCTGTGGGGACTATAAATCGACATTAAATAAAGCTCTTGATCCTCATACCTTCTCCATTCCTTCTATGCATGAAAAGCTTGCAAATATTCTGCGAGAGGTATTCCAAAGGTTAGACAAATATGGGTTACGATTACGAAAAGAAAAGTGTATGTTCGACGTTCCATCAGTCACCTTTTTAGGTTTTCGTATTGATGCCGAAGGCATACATCCTCTAACAGAAAAAATAGATGTTATTCGGAACACTCCAGCTCCAAAGAACAAAGTTGAACTTCAAGCTTTTCTCGGACTTCTTAACTTTTACCATTCCTTTCTTCCTGCAAAAGCAACATTAGCAGAGCCACTTCACAGACTTTTGGACGAAGCAAAAGTATGGAAATGGGAAACTATTCATAAAATTTCATTTGATAAATTAAAAGGCTTGCTTTCATCAAATAGCGTTCTCATACCCTACGATGTAAAATTACCAGTGAGATTGACATGTGATGCTTCGCCATATGGAATTGGCTCAGTTCTAGCTCATTGTTTGCCTTTATGGCCGACATTTCGAAATCTTCACGGACCATAAACCTTTACTTGGGTTATTTTCGTCTTCAAAGCCTACTCCAAATACCTTATCTCCAAGAATGCTTCGCTGGAACATCTTCTTAAGTGCCTAAAGTTACGATCTTCTATACAAACCTGGGAAAGACATCGCACATGCCGATGCATTTAGCCGTTTGCCCGTTCGGCTTCCTAAAACTGCAGAAGAAGAGGAAGTCGTTTTAATGATTGAAATGCTAGACACACCAATACTACAAGCCAGTGATATTTCTAAAGAGACAAAAAAGGATAAAGTTCTTTCACGTGTTTCACACTGGGCGTTAAGGGGTTGGCCAAATACGGTAGATCCAGAATTTAAGCCATTTTTCATGAGGAAAAATGACATTTCCTATATAAAGGGATGTTTAGTTTGGGGTCAGCGAGTATTGATTCCAAAGGTTCATCAATCATCAGTTCTAACTGCATTACACGCAAACCATCCCGGTATTGTTCGGATGAAGGCCTTAGCCAGGAGTTATATGTGGTGGCCTAAAATTGACGAGGACATCGAAAAGACCGTTAAGTTATGTTCTACGTGTCAACAAATGCGACCAGACCAAAGGATCTAAGAATCCGTGGTCTAGGATCCACATTGACTTTGCTGTCCCGTTCAAAGGAAACTTATTCTTTTTGGTGGTAGACTCATATTCCAAGTGGTTGGAAGTTCATCCAGTTTCTGCCACATCTTCTTCATGTGCGATGATGGTTTTGAGACAACTTTTTGCAACTCATGGTCTACCCGATATTATTGTTTCTGATAACGGAGCAGCCTTCACTTCTTATTTATTTAAATAATTTTGTGAAAATAATTTAATAAAACATTTATTTTCAGCTCCATTTCATCCGTCTACAAATGGGCAAGTGGAGCGAATGGTTCGTACAACCAAGGACTATTTGAAGAAGGTTACACACGGCGATATCAAATTGTGTCTTGCTAGATTCTTGCTTGACCAACATATTACTCCGCATACAGTAACAGGTCGGTGTCCCGCGGAGTTACTTTTCAACCGAAGGCCACAAAGTTACTTCGACAAACTTCATCCAGATGCCATATCTGTACAATCAACTTCAAAGACGGATGTTTCGAAAACGCCTCAGTATGTGGATTTAGAGCCAGAGCCAGTTTGGTACCGTAATTATTCTGCAGGACCTGGATGTCTGGCCATATATCGCAGACTACAGGTTCAGTTTCAGTCATGGTCAACACTGAAAATGGCCAAACGATTCGCCGATATTCAGATCAAGTTCGACGTCGATCAACAGAGCCAGTTATACATCATGAAGAACCTAATATAGCTGAATTGAGAAATGATCCACCGTTGCAAGTTCTTAGTGATCCAGCAGATGCTTCTATACCTCGACGATCTGAAAGGATACAGGAATTGTTTGATCCAATCAAGGGCAAAGGAGTGTCACGTCCTAACTACAAATATTAGCTAAGACCCTGAACGCAACTCATCTGTAATAATCCGAGCTGCCAAAAAATAAATATCGAAAATGGACTTCCGACTTCCATTCCCGTGACAGAGCTAAAACAGAAAAGTTCTTTCCTTCTAAAATATTAAACTCGAATTGTTGTAACTTAATCTAAAAACATTTAATAAATCAATATAGAATTTAACTTAATAAATTGATAAGATAAATAATATTTATTCGATTCTTATTTATTCAAGAACATAAAAGTCTGGTTGAGAACTTCTTTTATTCTTCCAAATAGCATTCTTAATTTTCTGGAAAATGCTTCATCTTGTGATTAAATTGTTCAAAAAAGCCTAAGCTAGGATTTGGATCAACAAATGATGGAAGCACCACAAGACGTTTTTTTCAGAATTCGAAAATAACTGCAGAAATAATAAGACTTGATGAACAGCTCATACAGACATTTTTAAATTTAATATTGTTAATAATCTAATAAAAATTCTAGATCTTATATTTTTACCATTAGATGACTTTAAAGCTTCAGTAAATGAAACTGTTCCTTATACATTGTTAAAAAACTCAGTTCACCACAAAGAATTATACATTGAAATTGAATTATATAATTATTTAAAAACTAGTTCTACCAACTTAAAATCTTATAACTTTTTAAAGACCAATTTCATTGAACTCGATAAATACCTTGGTAATATCGATTGGAAAACTGAATTTCTTAATTTAAATTTAAAACATGCATTTAATCATTTTGCGGGTATTATAAAAAATGCGTTTGATTTATTTGTGCCCACTCGACTGAAAAAGAATGTCGCTAAGCCCCCATGGTATAATAAAAGGTTGAGTCACCTGAAAAATTTAAAAAACAAATCTTTTGCCAAATTCAAAAAATCTAATCATTTGTATGATAAGATACAATTTTGTAAACTCCGTAAAGAATTCATTACTCTTAGTAAATTCTCACACAGAAACTACATCATGAACGTTGAATTAAACTTAAAAAATGATCCAAAGCAATTCTGGGCCTTTATTAATTCAAAACGCAAATCACTTGGGATTCCTAAGTCTATGAATTTCAATGGGGTGGAATCTACCGATGTTAATTAGACTCTTGAACTTTTTGCTAAATTTTTCGAATCTGTATATTGTAACTCTCAAAGAAATGCTGTAATTCCTTCCAATGACCTACCTAAGGTAGATATTGGGTCCATGGAACTTGACTTCATCGATGTCTTAGAGGGACTGCAAAGTCTTAAACAGAATGCAAAACCTGGCGCTGACGGCATTCCTGCACTTATATTAAAAAGATGTTCAAATTCCCTTTGCCTTCCTTTGCTAATTATTTTTAATCTTTCCTTGTCTACTGGAATGTTCTTGGATGAATGGAAATCATCTTACCTGATACCAATTTTTAAATCGGGCTCAAAAAACAATATTGCGAACTACAGGGGAATTTGTAAATTATCTGCGATTCCTAAACTTTTTGAAAGCTTAATTAAAAATAAGCTTGATTTTCTAGTCAAGGAACACGTTAGTATTCACCAACATGGATTTATTTCAGGTAGGTCAACTGTTACTAATTTAGCATGCTTTTCTTCTTTTGTGGTTGAATCTCTTGAAAACCAAAGCCAAGTTGATACTATCTATACGGACTTCAGTAAGGCTTTCGATTCAGTTTGTCACACTATATTGCTTCGTAAACTTGACATATTCGGTTTTCACTCAAGCCTACTTCAATGGATCGGTTCATTTTTAATGGGTAGAATCCAACAAGTAAAAATTAATGAATATACTTCACGACCTATTAGTTGTTCCTCTGGTGTTCCACAGGGCAGCCACCTCGGTCCATTGCTGTTTATAATATTTATTGATGACATTGTCAACCATATCAATTTTAGCCAATGTCTTGTATATGCTGATGACCTCAAATTATTTTTGAAAGTAACAAGCAATAGTGACTGCCTTAAACTTCAAATGGACTTGGATAACTTATCGTGCTGGTGTAAACTAAACTACCTGAGCCTCAACATTAAAAAATGTTTCGTTATTTCTATCTCCAGGAAAAACTTTGTGTACGAATATCCATATTCTCTAGATTGCAATCTTCTTCAGAGAACTGCAAAAGTGAAAGATTTAGGAGTAACTTTCGATTCCAAGTTTTCATTTGCTCCTCACGTTGATGCTATTGTTGCTAAAGCTAATTCAATGCTAGGATTCATAAAAAGAAATTCTATAGACTTTTCTGATCCATACACCCATGTTGCGCTTTATAATACTTTAGTTAGATCTATACTTGAATACGCGGATGTTATCTGGAACCCTCACCAGCTTCTTTTCTCCGATAGAATTCAAAAGGTCCAGAATCGCTTTACAAGGTTCGTTTTTCATAAAATGCATTGGAATTTCTATCCAAACTCCATAGCCAGGCAAAACCTTTTGGGCTTGCAGATGCTCAAATCTAGAAGAACTATTCATGATATAGTCTTTGTGCGTGATATTTTGTGCTACCACATTAAGTGTCCTAACTTACTCTCCATAATTTTTATCTATGCTCCATCGAGACCGTTGAGGGAAAAACACCTTCTTTTTCAGCCTAGGCACAGAACTAACTACGGTATGAACGAGCCAATTTCAAGGTCAGTTAGGGAGTTTAATGAAATTGATGCTAATATTGATCTAACATTGTCGAGAAATAAGTTCAAAAAAGACATATATTACTTATTCTTAAGAAGTTAATCTTATTATTCGTTATTTTTTAAGATAATTTAATAATTTTTGTATATATTTGTAGTAATCTGTTGAGCCTAAAACTCGTAGATAATAAATAAATAAATAAAATAAATAAATAAATAAATGAATTAAGAATCTTAGCTTCAGGATTTTCTATTGATATATGAACTTTTCTGAACTGCTGGCTTAAGTTAAAGACAAATATCTTGAGCTCTACAGTTGGTATACTATAAGTATCCATAAGCTTCTGATACATAGTCCAGATATAATTTCATCTTTTCAAATACCTATAAGACAGCTCTATGAAGAAGCACTATAGGCAAGTCATAAAGAATTCCAGGGGAAATCGCCTCTCTCACACAAGAAAATCATTCCGAAATAATACAAAGGAAGACTTTTAAAGTCTTATCCTTTTACTTTGAATTTAAGAAAAACAGATTCAAGACTTTCAAAAGCTGACTAAAGTGATATCGGGACATGTATCAAAATGGATGAACATTTTACAAATTCATCATCTTCTTCACTTACTCTTGAAGATTCGGATAGTGATCTTTCTTTGTAATTGTTTATTATTATTTTTGTCAGAAATAAAAAATTGTATTTTGCAAGATCTTTTATGCCGATATATTCTGTGGTAGTTGTGATCTGAAATGTTTGACTTAACTGACCAATTTTTGTGCACAGTTACTTTAATTTTGAAACTTAGATTTTTGTCCACCACCTCAATACAATCGATGCACTGTGCGGCGGCGTCATTGGTCAGATTTTTTTTCGAAAAATGACGCCTTTGTTAGGGGATGTCCAAAAATTTTATACTAGAGTTTTTTAGTCAAATATTTATCCGACTCTTGGAATTGTAAATTCTTAAGTTGATGAAAACTTTCAGAAAAATAAGGATAACGCCATTGGACTATGGTATGAGGTATGACGATCGAATCCCAGCCGCTGCCGCATGAAACAAAAAATGTTTCTTTCTAGGGAACTACCTCCTGCGGGGTCAAATAAACTCGATCTTTGTCGTTTGGAATCTACAGAAAATTGTAAGTCTTCTCCATTCTATTTTCAAAATTATTTTGTCAACTCTCTTCTGCTAACATTGGAACTTTTAGGTTAAATTTTTACAAGAAAAAAATACTTTTCCTGGAAAGAGTTTCAAAAAATGAGCTACAACTTCGGGAATCCTTACTTAATATCCTTATATGAGGTATTAAAACGGGAAAACGAAATTTGGTTTCAACTTGTAAAAATATTTCACTTCACTTGGATGTGGTCACTTCCCTCTTAATAAACAAATAGGTTATTATAAAGTTTTGGTGTGTTTTCTATTTAAAATATTTATGATTTAATTTAACTGTGGTTTGCTATATGTTTACCAACAAATAAGAAATATCTTCTGTTTTTACATACTAATACATTGATATCCTTGTTTTCCAAAACCCCAGAGAAAAAGGTTACAATAGGCACAGAATGTAGGTTGACGGAAAAATTTTGCCACAAACCGATGACCATTAACGTCATGCGTTCTGAAAAAAAAATGTATTTAATTTTTTAAATAAATAAAATAATTAACATACTTTTGTTGCTTAATGGCACCTCTTCGATTTGTTATACTTCGAGGGTTCGTTCTTCTATCGACAAACGGCGTCTTATAATGTGAATATGAGTCTTCTTTTGGGTTTTGCCTAGGTATACTAAAGGAATGCGCTGATGAATAATTGTCACTGTAGTAACCACTCGAAACGTTACTATCCCTTGGTACCATTTTGCTTGATGAGCTTCCACTTTTATGTCTTGGCTGTTAAGTTAAATATTTAAAATTATATGTATGTATGTAAGTATATGTATGAGAAATTGTATTGAATATTCTTTTTATTAAAACTTACTTCAAATAAATATTGGTTACTTCGACTACTTCGAGGCTTTTGACTGCTTGAGCTTCCATTTGATTTTTTGCGCCCATGGGCGCCCGTGAACATCATTGTACAAATTTGTTTGTATTTCTTTTAGAACCTTTGTCAAAGTTAGATTGTTGCAGAGCTAAAAAGAGAAGAGTTAAGTTTTAAAATGCTACATGTTTTACTGTCAAGCATAAAACAATCAAAATGACTGGTTTTATAAATCTCATGAAAATTTGGTTTCGAAGAATCAAGAATACTCGCAAATCAACGAGTTTATCCTGCAATAAAAATAAGGACAACAAACCTGTTGCCGGTATGTAAGGGTAGTTAATATACTACGTGAAGCAGAATAATAAACAGATAGCCTAGACTGCTGCAAGGCAGTTCCCAGTTCACAATTCCCGATGTACGACAAATAGCCCGGTCAAATTAGCTTCAAAAATAGGGGTAAGGTTACATTAATTCGCACAAAGCTGAAAATTGGCATGAATGTTGGGAACACTATTACAAACAATTTGTCGAAAGTCCCCATCGATCCGACGTGTGGAAAAAAAATTATTCAAGTTCAAATGTTGCAAAAATCGGTTTGTTGCATTTTGCAGCTAAACGGAAAATTTTATCATAAAATAGGTGAGACAAAAATTATTCATCATGCAATTATCTATAAAAATTATCTTAACACTTTTTCTCCTAAGAATCACAATTTTGGAGATATAGCGATGCAAAAAGTTGAAAAAGTTGTATTCTTCATAACATGCACACGGCACCGCGCCACCCGTGAGGTAGTACACTTGGCGCGTTTTTTTTAAGGTGGCTTCCCCGGTAGGCCTATTCAACGATCTATTGTGGTCCTGTTGAGTTGAAAATTTTGTATCTAATTGAAAAATAGTACTATTGGAAATGACAAAAGCGATTATGAGTATTTTCTACAAAAGATAAATACCGAAACTTATCTAAGCACGTACTTACATTACAAATTTGACGCCGATATTGCAGTGCTTTTTTCATTTCAAACGCTTCATTCAATTCATTGCCACAGTATAAACAGCACTCTTTTAAACAAAAAACAATTCCGACATTCACTGTCTCAAATGCTTCATTGTTAGCTCAAAATTGTTTAACGAGTAAGGGTGATTTTTGAAATCCTGTGGTATCACAACGGTCCAAATAATGGTCTAAGTGTGTTGGCTTTTCCGGTCAGCAGCCACCTTAACCTAACGTAACCTAAACAAAAACCTGTATCATTTACGCGTGCTCTAGTACGAGGAGGACTTATTATTGATGTACCAGCTTGTTCTTGTTCGTGACGTCTTTTAACTGCGGTAATGGTACTCTTCCGAGTGTACTTTTTCCGACACTGCACATGAATTGTTACAGAAGTCTGGTCTTTTAAGTATTCCGGCAATTCATCACCTCTTTCAACACTTGCATCAATTAACGTTTTTAGACCACGCTCAACAGTAACAATTTTACTTACGGCCAAATGTTTACTACAAATAAAGCAAAATTGAGACATTTCTTTTACAAACAAGAAACTGCACAAATTCTGTTTGCAATAACTACTTGTTCTTCCTTCGAAGGAACGCTTGAGCCTAATACTATTTTGTTTGGACCCTTAGAAACGGAGCAGGTATACGAGTGTCGCCACACGGACAATTGAATAGCAGACAGATGCTGCTCAAGGCCGTACGGTCACATAAAATGAGGGACTGGGTTTTCTTTCGAGTTTATATTCTTAAGCCAAATATACTTACTTACTTTACTTACTTAGGTCCTCAGACCTTTTATGTCCGTGGGGGACCCCTAGTGGGGCATAGGGCGTCAACAACGCCAGCCCGCCATCGTGTTCGGTTCCTGGATATGAGTCGCAGCTCCCTCCAACTCTTGCCTAGTTGGGCTGACTCCTCCACGACTGTCCTTCTCCATGAGCTTCTCGGTCGTCCAGCTTCCTTCTTGAGTAAGCGGATTCCACTGCATTGCATGCGCCGCAATACAGTTGTCGCCTTTTCGAAGCGTGTGTCCGATCCACTGCCACTTTCGACGTCGTATAATAGAGTCAATAGGTTCCTGACCTATTTTCCTAAGGAGCTCTTCGTTTGATATACGATTGGGCCAGAAAATCCTAAGGATGTAGACATCTATTAATGAACGTTTGCAGCTTTTTAGTGACACCTACTGTTACTTTCCAAGTGCTGCAACCGTAAAGTAACACGGATTCGACGTTGGATCGAAACAGCCGCAGCTTGGTTCTTAAGCTAAGAGAGTTATTCCTCCAAAAATTGTGATTTTACGAATTTCCTTGAGATTTTTTCAATTTTAATTTCTTTTATTTTGTCTGTTCATTTCATCATAAAATTTTTGTTTACTGTTTTAATATTTAAATCAGTGCTTATGTTGTACTGTGTTCTCATCTCTTCAACGTACTGTACGTAAATGAACCAATAAATCCATGATCAATCATCAATCTTGCATATACACTACTTCAATGCAGGACGCTAGATTGAAAGAAAATCAAAAGATTTTCATTTTGCTTCAATCCTACATCCAATCTATACGTGTGATTTTTTCACCAATACACTTGCGCGTGCTTGTCATGCATTTGAACAGTGTACATATGGCTTCAGAATTGTATAATATGTATGTATACGCCACGAAAACTAATATTTTTACTTGTATTACCATTCTGTAATGTATATAACGGTAATTGACATACATATTATGAAGAACACAACTTTTTCAACTTTTTGCATCGCTGTATCTCCAAAATGGTGATTCTTAGGAGAAAAAGTGTTAAGACAATTTCTATAGATAATTGCATGATGAATAATTTGTGTCTCACCTATTTTATGATAAAACTTGCCGTTTAGCTGAAAAATGCAAAAAACCGATTTTTGCAACATTTGACCTTGAATAATTTTTTTTCCACACGTCGCGTCGGATCGATGGGGACTTTCGACAAATTGTTTGCAATAGTGTTCCCAATATTCATGCCAATTTTCAGCTTTGTGCGAATTAATGTAACCTTGAATGTCTATTTTGACCGGGCTAAAAGCTCTTGCAAGCTTCCATTTTTGTAAATGTCTTTATTAAATAACGTCTATAAGCCTTATCCTGAGTTTGTTAATAGAAGGAGAAGGAGAAGAAGATTCATTTTCTTACGTAGCTTCTTTAAAACCTATGAGGTATAATTGGCGTATAAGTATAAGTACTCGTATTAATCTGCACAGTTTCGTTAAATTTTCATTTAGGTTTAATAAAACTGCTTGCTAGAAGCAGGAGAAATATATATTATAAAGAAACTGCTTTCATTTAGAAGCTTTGTTAAATAGTTGGTGTAAAGCTATCTTATAAAAGTTTCAAACGAGGTAAATTTAGACTCATTTTGTTTATGAAAATGTAACATACGCAGAATCATAATCCAGGGTTGCAAAAGCTTAATTTACTTTTTAGCTTAAGCTTGGCTTTAATTCACAAGCTAGTGGGTGACTTATGAATTAAGAAAAATGTAATTTAGCAGCTAGTTACTCGCACTGACTTGTGAATTAAACAAACTTAAATCATAATCTTCTTAGTGACTTATGAATTAAAAAAATTAATTCATAACCTACTATGTGACTTATGAATTAAAAAATTTAAGTCATGAGCATGGAAGTGACTTATGAATTAAAAAAAATAATTTACAAGCTCGGTCCCTAGCTAGCTGTCTCCAGTTACGCACTCCAAGTTCGTTGAGGTCACTCTCCACTTGTGCGCGCCACCTGAGGTGTGGTCTTTCTCTATTGCGCATACCATCAGGGGTGTATTCGAAGATTCGACGGGCTGGCGTGTCGGTGTCCATACGCTCCACGTGTCCCAGCTATCTCAGCCGTTGTATTTTCAGCTTCTTGACTAGGTCAACGTCGCTGTAAAGCCCGTACAGCTCGTTGTTGAACCTTCTCCTCCGTACTCTATCCATACAGACTGGACCGAAGATCAAATGAAGAACTTTTCTTTCAAAGCATCCAAGCAGATTTTCATCCGTTTTAGACAGTGTCCATGCTTCTGCCCCATACAGCAGGACCGCGATGATGAGGGTCTTATACAAGGTCTCCTTGGTTCTTTGAGATAGGGCTTCTTAGCCCGAAGAAACAGCGGTTGGCAAGAGTATTTCTTGGCTTGATCTCTGCACTGATGTCGTTTTGCGATGTTATAGTGGAGCCCAGGTAGACAAAGTCTTTGACGACTTCGAAGTTATATCTATCCATCGTGATGTTTTGCCCGAGTCGACGATGTTGAGATTCTTTTCTCGATGATAGCATATACTTCGTCTTGTCCTTATTAACAGCCAAACCCATTTTTGCCACCTCCAGTTCAATACTTGCAAACGCACCGGTAACAGCTCGCTTCGTCCTCCCAATGATTTAAATATCATCCGCATAAGCAACCAGTTGAACGGACTTTTGAAAAATTGTACCTCTATTGTTGACGTTTGAGTTTCGTACAATTGCTTCAAAAGCGATGTTAAATAGGTTGCATGATAGCGCGTAGCCTTGCCTCAGACCTTTCTCGACATCAAATGGTTCGGTGGTGTTCTTACCGACCTTGACGGAGCAGCGAGATTTCTCCATCGTCATTCTGCACAAGCGGACGAGGTTGGCAGGGATTCCGAGATGAGAAATGGCTCTATATAGTTGTTCTCTATCTACGCTATCGGTTTTAGGCGCTCACACAGTACAGACGACAAAATTTTGTATGCGACGTTGAGGAGACTTATACCTCTATAATTGGCACACGTCTGAGCATCCTTTCTTGTGGATGGGGTACACTATGCCGAGGTTCCATTCATTGGGCATACTTTCATCCGACCAAATTTTTGAGATGAGTTGGTGCATGCTCCCTACCAAGTCATCCCCACCTGCTTTGAATAGCTCAGCTGGCAAGCCATCCGCGCCAACAGCTTTGTACGCTTTCAGCTTGGCTATCGCTGACCGCACTTCATTTAGGTCGGGTGGACGGAAATTTTGACCATCATCGTCCAGGTTGAATGGAATATTCCGCCTAGCTGCGGAATTTTGGCCTTCCTCGCCGTTCAGCAGTCTAGAAAAATGTTGTTTCCAGATCTTCAGCACGAGCTGCGTGTCCACTACCATATTCCCACTCTCATCCCGACCTTTGGTAAAACTTTCGAACATCCCCCCTGCCGGTACGTTCCTGAATAGACTCGACCACCCGCTTCGCATGCTCTCTTTTTCCTCCTTAGAAGTCGGCGTTCCTCCCTTCGTCTTTGCCCTTAGAGCTCCCGGGCAGCTCTCTCAGCAGCTCTGGTTCTTGCCTGCAGCATTAATTGGTAGGCTTCGTTCTTTGCTACATGCGCCAACCTGCATTCTTCGTCAAACCAGGGGTTTTATTGTGGTGGCCTTGTAAAACCCAACGCATCAGTAGCAGCACTACTAATGGCATTCTGGCAGTGCTTCCACAGGTCCTATGTAGATGAAGCTGGAGGCGGGCTTGCTGAGAGATTAAGAGAGACTCGGTCTGCGAAAATCCTGGCGACCTCCTGCGAGTTTTACTCGCGGCATTGAATCTTTTGACAGCATCCGTCCATCGTTGTGGCGTTATGGATATCCGCATCCGTACTTGGGCTACCACCAAGTAATGATCCGAGTCTATGTTGGCTCCACGGAATGTTCGGACAACCAGGATACTGGAAGCATGTCTGCCGTCTATCGCAACATGATCAATCTGGTTGACGGTTAGTTGATCCGGAGACTGCCAGGTCCCTTTGTGTATATTGAGGTGTGGTAATCGAGTGCTAGCTATATATGATGACATTTCGCCCTGCCGCAAAGTCAATCAGCCTGAGTCCGTTACCGGAAGTGTTGTCGTGCAGGCTGTGTCCTCCGACTATCGAACCAAAAATGCCCTCCTTTCCGATCTTGGCGTTGAAGTCGCCAAGAATAATCTTGACGTCGTACTTGGGGCATCTATCATACGTTTCCTCGAGAAGGTCGTAGAATTCTTCTTTAGTTGGGTTATCTTTTTCTTCCGTTGGGGCATGGACACAGATCAGCATCACGGTTTTGAATTTCGCTTTGATGCGGATTGTGACCAGGTACTCGCTTACATTTCTGAAGCCCAAGACTCCTTGCCTAAGTCTTCCCCTTACCACAAATCCACATCCAAAAAGCCGCTGACCCTGCTCCTTGTAGCACTCGCCGAAGTAGATGTCACACGTTTTCATCCTTCGTATGCCCTCTCCATCCCATCGCACTTCCTGGATAGCTGTAATGTCAGCCCAGCCCTTAGCCTATCCAGGCTCTCCACTATTTGTTCGGCAGCACGTGGCCTGTTTAAGGTCCGGACATTCCACGTACAGAACCGAAAATCATTGTCCCTGTTTCGTTTGCTGGGGTCGTCAACATTAAAATCATCCATATCCGAGGCTTGTTCTTGTTTCGGAACCGTGTAAATTTTTACGTGGTAGGGAAGTTACCCCGACGCACAACCCCCGACCTGGAGGACCAGACCCTTAGTATAACTCCAAGGGTAGGGAGCCGGACGAATCCGCTCCTTATAGCCCTGAGCTACGAATATGTCGTAGTAGCCCATATAAGGTGTTCACCAAATAGTTTATCCTAACTGGAACTGTAGGCGCCACCGTTGATTCCATCTGGGGAGAGGTGCCTTAGTGGGAACACCTCTCCCCCCCCCCCCTCTCGTTTGCTACACCCAACAACTTTCCACTGGGGTTGAGACCCAATCTCCAGTTGAGGTACTAGGTACCCGATGTTCACCACGGGGAGGTGAGAGAGGAGATGATAGACAGAGGTTGGTGGACGCTTGTGTCCTCTTGGGTGCACCTGTCCACCATTTGAACATCAAGAATTAACTTAAAAATTTTTCTGCAAAGACTCGTTAATTAGATTAAAAACTTCGCGATTAAAGTCTAAGCAGAGCGGGTGAAAAAAGCTTTGCTCGTACAACAATGTTTGAATACAATAGGAAATACGCCATGAAAATCTGGTTAAGTAGGGGGTTGAAATTCCATAAGGCATTTGAAATCTCTTCTAAATCGCAATATAACCTACAGCTATCTGTTATAGGTACTACTTTCTTACAATCGTGGTTATTGTAAACAACCAAATCCGTAGTATTACTTATATATTTACTTTTAAAAACTTTCAGCAAACCAATTAACAATAGTTTGAGGATCACTGGAAGTAACTGATTTATTTCAGTAGTATATAGAGTTTGTATTATAAAAACCTTCATATAGAATCAATGCCAGGCCACGGGCAAAATCTTCCAACGTTAATAATTAAAATTTTAATTTTAGTTGGGTATAGTTCACATTGGATTTTTGTAAAAAAAATCGATGTAAGATGAACTGAATTTAACAAAAATTGCGTATTGATAAGGTCCTCACAGGCAACTGATGACGATGAGTCCATGTGAGATCGGCGGAACAAAATGCCAATTCTTGTGGACTAAAGGCCAAAAAAAGCTATTTTGAATCAGTTATTATAAACCGTTATTGATGGGGGAAAAAATAGATTTCTGTTTCATATTAACAAATTTCCAAAAACTTTTTGGATTTTGCCTTAATTCAATTTTAGTTGAGGCTATGAGTGCAATAGTGGCGTAACCCACTTTTACCAAAAAATGAGGTGTTCATAAAAATGGATCTCTTAGGTTCGTATTCACCGAGCGCTCCTAAACGGCTCTTAACTTTACGAGGCTCTTAACTTGAAATTTCTGTGCGGTATTCACCAACCACTCGCAAGTGTTTTTCGAAGTTCGAAAATGAGAGCCACTCTCTCTTGTTCAGGCATACCCAAACTGTGAAATGTTGTGTAATGTTGGTCTTGACAGCAAATGGATACTCTTCTACTTGGCATTGCTCACATGGATTCGAGTCAAATGCGTGCGTGGCACACGCACAAGCGAACAAATTTTCGAAGAGAGCGCTCGTAAGTTAGGAGTGGTCGGGACCACTCCTAACTTTTAAGAGCGCTCGTAGATCTTCACTAATATTGCTTGGTGAATACGTTTATGAGCTTCTTAAGTTATGAGCGCTCGGTGAATACCGGCCTTATGGCCGATTTCATAAACAAACACTAAAAGCACTTTTATCAAAAATCCTCTTAAATTTTATCAGGCTCTTAAAAATTTTTAGTTTCACCAATCTATAAAAGGGAAATTTTAGGGAAATTTTTGTTAAAATTGAGTTCTCTTCACATCCCTGAAGAAAAGAATTTGGTTCTTTCTTTCTAACAAGCGCAATGTATGAGAACAAATGAGAAAGCGTTATGTGTTGAAACAAATGTCAAGAAATGCAAAAAAAAAATGCAAACAAAAATATTTGGAAAGATCCTGTGGGATAAAATCGTAATAAGCACTTAATTTATTTTTTTTTTTGCACTGATGCATTTGTTTCGGTTCCAAATGACGACTAAACAAATTCAACAAACAGTTTCACGATTCACAAATGCTTTGGAAAGTCGTAACCTATTTCGAAGTCAGTCGGAGAATGGATTCCTTTTTCTATTCTTGTGACCCGGAATACTCTTGCTCGGCGTATAACTTATGTGTGGCACTTTAGCATTGAATGAAGAATTTTCAATATTTTATTCGAAATAAAAAACATATTTTAATATTTTAAAAACCTATCCACTTTGTATTTTCAAAAATTAAAAACTAAAATGTTGCAAAACAAAAATTTCAGCTGCTACCTATATCCAATTGTTGTGATCTACATCTGATGACATTTCAATGACACTTTTAAAATTTATTGAACCAAAAATGGGCATTTAGTTTATAAGGGCATTTAAAAGCTTGTTTAATTTAAAAGCGCTTGGTGAAACCAAAACATCTCATTTTAAGGTTTAGAAGCCTGTTAAATATTTAAAAGTCCTTCGTGAAATTGGCCATTAATATATCTATTTTAATACAAAAATAGTTTTATGCAGCTATCTACACTCAAAACTAGATGGCACTCAAAAAGGTGTTATTACATTTTATAATTTGATCATAGTTTGAGTGCAATAGTGGCGTAAACTTCTCGTACCTCTAAAGTGAATTTTATGGGTTGCGCCACTATTGCACTGACAGCCTCAGTTATACATGTGTTCATAGTTATTAAAACAAAATTTTGAAAGAAATGCATCTTCTTTACGAAGACGTGAATATAGACCAAAATTATTAGAGCTCATATTGCTTTTGTAAGCTTTAAAGGCTTTATTCTTAGCGTTTTTCAATTTACGTAACCGTAAGTTAGACCACGGAGGATCAGAATTTACTTTAAAAATAGATCGAGTAACAGAGGTAACCAATTTTTTGATAGAAACAATTAAAAATATTCAAAATTATATTTTAAGCTATTAATAGAATTAATTTGCCACTTTAAAGTAAAAAATGACTCATTTAAGATATTGTTACGTTTTTCCTGTTCGTATCTCTGGATTGCGATAGAAAATCAAACGACTATTTTTGGTTAAATTAAATCTAAATATTTATTAGAATATTTGTGAAGAGGTTTTCCTCTTTCAAAGTGATATTTAAAACTAACTAGAAATCTAAGAATAAAAACTTATTTATACAATTTTCTTTTGAGATATATCAAAAATAACCTACTATAAATTATCTGAACAAGTAAAAACATTAAAGGTATTTTATTGAAAACGCCACACTACCCCCCACTTAGACATGATCGTCCCGAACATGCGCTGTTGGTTCTTTTCCATATGATGCTAACCTCTCAAGATGAACCACTTTCATTTTATTTCGCGTACTTCCACATTTTTGGATTCTATACACTACATCGTTAATTCTTTTGATGACTTTGTACGGACCTTCCCAGTGTGTTTGCAATTTTTGAGAAAGTCCTTTTTTTCGTTGTGGATTATACAATATCACCATGTCGCCTTCTTGAAAACCGTTTGAATTTGTTCTTATGTCATATCTGGCTTTCATTCTATCGCTCACAAGTTGCGTCCGGTTCCGTACCGAATGATGAATAAAATCTAGTGCTTTTCTTGTTTTATCAGCATAGCTATCACTGTTGAGTTCATATGGCGGACAAACTCCAAACTTCAGGTCAGCAGGAAGTCTTAAATCTGCACCAAAAATTACACTAGCTGGTGTTCTTGATGTCGTATCATGAACTGCCGACCGATACGCCATTAAAAATGTCGGTATGTGTTCATCCCAGTCCTTTTGGTTCTTGTTGACGACTTTTTTTAAATGTTCTTCTAATGTTCTGTTAAATCTTTCAACCATACCATCTGATTTCGGATGTAATGGGGTTGTTCTTGTTTTTCGGATGGCAAGTACTTCACACAACTCTCTAAATATCACGGATTCAAAGTTTCGTCCTTGGTCTGAGTGCAACTCCATTGGAACTCGAAAACGAGATATCCAATTTTTGAAGAATACGTCTGCAATAGTCTTTGCCTCTTGATTAGGAATGGGGTAGACTTCGGGCCATTTACTAAAGTAATCGATGACAACCAGCACATACTTATTTCCAGCATTACTTGTAGGAAATGGTCCTGCAACATCCATGGCGATTCGTTCAAACGGGGCTCCAACAACGTATTGATGCATCTTTCCACGAGTTTTAGATTTAGGTCCTTTTGCAATTGCGCATTGATCACAGTTTTGAATAAATTCGGAGATTGACTGTTGACATCCGACCCAATAAAATCGTTGCTTGACTTTTTCGAGTGTTTTTGTTATTCCCAAGTGTGCGCCACTCATTCCACTATGGTAATCTTCAAGGATCGTTTTGATTTTTGTTTTCGGAACCACAATTAATTTACGTGTTGATCTCCCATCTGCACTTTCCCATACTCGTTGAAGAAATCCGTTAATCTCCAAACTTTGCATTGTGCCCAAAGGGCTTTTGAAATAGGACTTTCGCCAGAAATTTCTTCCCACGATGGTCGTACGCCTCTTTCTTTGAAGGCAATAATTTTTGACAAATCCGGATCGTTCTTTTGGTCTGCAAAAATCTGTTCTGGCGTCCAATCCTGCTCGGGTAGAACAGTGAGCAAGCGGATGTCAATAATGTTTTCTTTAGTTTCTGCTTTTGAACAATGTTTGCATTCTAGACAACAAGACCGTCTTGAAAGCGCATCTGCATTTGCGTGTAGTCCACCTTTGCGATGTTCTATAGTAAAATCATAGCTCTGCAACCTTTCTATCCATCTAGCAAGCTGACCCTCTGGATTTTTGAACTGAAATAACCATCTCAAAGCTGCATGATCAGTTCTTAACTGGAACTGTTGACCATACAGATACTTATGGAAATTCTTCACGGACTCTAATAAACCTAAAAGTTCTCTTCTTGTAACGCAATAATTTCGCTCAGCTTTGGATAGGATCTTGCTGTAATAGGCAATTACTCTTTCTTTACCATCTACGACTTGAGATAAAATGCCTCCAATACCTCGGTCGCTTGCATCTGTATCCAAAATGAACTTTTTGCCAATGACAGGATAAGACAAAATTGGGGCACTACAAAGAAAATTTTTGAGCTGCTGGAAGGATTTTTCTTGCGATTCAGTCCATTGAAATACTTGACTTTTCCTAGTCAAATCATGCAAGCTACTAGCGATGTTGGCAAACCCAGGAACAAACCGTCTATAGTAGGTGCACAGTCCTAAAAAGCTTCGTAACTCATGAATGTTTTTCGGACTTGGCCATTTTTTCACTGCGGAGATTTTGTCCATATCTGTGTGTACACCGTCTGTTGATACGACATGTCCTAGGTATTTTACTTCTTTCTTGAACAATGAACACTTCTTTGAACTCAGTTTAAGACCAGCGTTTTTAAGTCTTTGAAACACTTCCTCTAGGTTCTTCAGGTGGTCATCAAAATCTTTTCCCATCACTATGATATCATCAAGGTAGACTAGGCACGTTTTCCAGTGAAGCCCTTTCAAAACTCGTTCCATTAACCGCTCAAAGGTAGCCGGAGCATTACATAAGCCAAATGGCATAACAATAAATTGCCACAAACCATTAGCAACGCTAAAAGCAGTTTTCTCACGGTCATCTTTGTCCATTTCAACTTGCCAGTAACCGCTCTGCAGATCCAATGTTGAAAACCATTTTGCGCCAGACAACGTGTCAAGAGTGTCATCTATTCTTGGTAATGGATAACTATCTTTCTTGGTAACGTCATTGAGCTTACGATAGTCAATGCAAAATCGAGTAGTCCCATCTTTCTTTTGGACTAAGACTACCGGTGAACTCCATGGACTAGTTGATGGTTCAATCACGTTGTTTTGCTGCATATCCTCCACAAGTTTCTCGACTTCTTGCAATTTAGCGAGCGGTAGTCTTCTCGGGGCTTGTCGAATTGGTTTTGCGTCTCCCGTGTCGATACGATGTTGAGTAATTGTTGTTCTGCCATTGTTGTCACATTCTGTAAGGAATAAATCCAAGTTTTTATTCAAAAACCCCATTGCTTTGTTCTTTTCTTGAACTGTCAAATCCTGGGTCCAAGTTTGTGTTAGGTCGTTTAGTTGGTCTCGAAATTTAGCCGCATCTTTAGTCTTGCATTTTGCCGACTTATTTTCGTTATTAACAATCGTCGAAACTTCTTCACAGTTGCCAATAACCACATTGCGTTCTATATTTTGCGATGAATTTGACAAGTTGAGAACTCTAACTGGAATTTGTCCGTGTTTATTTAGAGATACAAGGGTTCTTCCAATCACAATATTCTTAGTTGAAGGTTCTTCAATCGCTTCCACCATCCACACCTTGTTATGTTCATAGTCGTCATTTATTTTCGCCCACACTATTGCTTCAGAATTTGGTGGAATTGTTTGCTTTTCCTTAATGACAGCTTGTATCTTGCAAATTTTCTTATTGCTGCTTAAGTTCAATGGCATTTCCACGCATTTATACTTCAAAACTCGATGTTGTAAGTCAATTGTAATTCCATTTGCTAACATGAAGTCAACACCCAATATCAGTTCATCCATGATATCAGCCACCAGAAACTCGTGCTCAAATATCATGGTTCCAATTTTGATTTGTTTGGTGATGCTTCCCAATATTGCTGCATCCTCTCCAGTAGCTGTTCTAAGTCGAATTCCAGTTATTGGTTTCACATCTTTTATGAGATCATTTCTTATAATTGAATGCGAAGCTCCAGTATCCAAAGTTACTGTATAAATTTTTGAATCAATAGTCCCCATAGCTATTGTTATTGCGTGAAATTTGTGAAATTGAAATTCTGGGGCCACCAGAATGCTGGTGTACCCCAGGGCTCCGTTTTGTCTCCGACTCTCTTCCTCATGTTTATCAACGATCTCTTATCTGAAACTTCTAATCCACTAAATTGTTTTGCTGACGATAGTACCCTCAGCTTTTCATATTCGTTCGAAGATTCACTTCCTTGTTCTTCGGAAGTGGAACTTGAACGGCAGCGTATGATAAGCTCATTAAATTCTGATCTTGACAGCATTGTCCATTGGGGAATAAAAAACCGTGTAGAATTTAATGCTTCAAAAACCCAATGCTGTTTTCTATCGTTAAAGCGAAATCCTCCCCTTTTGCCGCTATCCATGAGCGGCACTTGCATTGAGGAAACTGAACAACTCTCTGTGCTCGGTATGTGCATCACAGACCACCTTGTGTGGAATGACCACATATTCGACGTTGCCAAAAACGCTGCCAAGTGTTTAGGTTTCCTTCGACGTTGCAAGAAATTTTTTACCCCTTCTGATCTGGCTGTAATCTATAAGGCTTATATTCGTCCAAAGCTCGAGTACAATTCCCATATTTGGGCAGGTGCTCCAATAACACACTTGAGTCTCTTGGATAGAATCCAAAAAAGAGCTTTAAAATTGATAGGTGATAGAAGTATAACAGAAACATTTGAATCTCTCGAGCACCGTCGCAATGTTTCTTGTCTTTCATTATTTTACCGTTACTTCTATAATCAGTGTTCCAGCGAAATAGCCAGTTGCATTCCTCCCCTTAAACAATTTAACCGTAATACTCGTGCTTTTAGGAATGCTCATCAGTTTACCCTTGAGCCCAATTTCGGACGTACTGTGAAATATAGAGATTCTTTCTTTAGCCGGACTACACGAATGTGGAATGCTCTACCCAACTCTATTTTTCCTTCCCATTGTAATATTCAAAAATTTAAAACTAATGTGCATCGGTATCTCCTTTTAAACCCTTCCTTGTTTTCCTAACGCTCGTACTGTGTTAATCATTTTAAGGGTAGTAATAACCCCTTGAGTGCGCGCTAATTATAAAAAAAAAAAAAAAAAAAAAAAAAATTGTTTGGAGTCAGCCTACGCCCCTCAGAACTGACTCCATTTAGTTTGTCGAAGCATTTTCCCAACTCTTATTCTTCTGAAATCTGTCTGGTGTTTTTGACCATCTTTGTCCTTCACGGCAATCACGTGCCATGTGCCCTCCCTTGCCACAATTAAAGCAGCTTCCTCTGAACGAGTTTCTCAAAGTTGTTTCAGTTTGAAGTTCTGATTTCACTGCTGCTTTTACGGCTTGAACAATAGCTTCACTCAAACCATCATTTTCAACTTCTAGTTTGTGAACTTTTGAATTTACCATAATCCACACATCTTAGCTGCAGTTTCTTGTGTCATTGCTGTAGATACAGTTTCCGGGAATGTTGGCATAGGCAATATAATTGTAGCACGTTTGGTATCTGGATCACGAATACCATCGATGAAAGCGTCTATCTTGCATTTCTCTATGAAATCACATGATGAACCAGAGTATGCCGAGTATGCTAATCGTTCGATGTCAGCTGCATATTCTTGAAGGGCTTCTCCAGCTCTCTGTTGTCTGTTCTTCAATTCCATACTGTATATTTGCTTCTTATGGTCGCTTCCATACTTTCTATGAAGAACACTCATTATTGTTAGGTAATTATTAACCTCACCTCTGGGAATAGTCTTCAGGACGTCAGCTGCATCCCCCTTTAGACCCACAATCAATGCTGCTGCGCTATTTTCTTGATTCCAGTTATTTCGAGACATCGCAGTCTCAAATTGAAGCTTAAACACGTCAAATGAAGTTGTGCCATCAAAAATGGGTGGCTTAATTTTTGTGAAACTGGTATGGTCTAAAGATCCATTGAATTGTAAATCCCCAAGCCGGTCTACAATGTTTTTCACATTGAAATTAAATTTGTCTTCGATGCATTTAATTTTCTGATTCATCTGGTTTTCTAAATCTTCAAGTTGGTCCTCAAGCTTAGTTACTTTTTCTTTTAAACTCTCAGAAATATCTGCCAGTTTTTCGTCGGCAGAACTTTGTTTTTCTAACATCATCGTCGTCATTTGAACTGAATGCTCAACAGCTCCGAATAACTTGTCCATCCTCGCATTTTGAGACTGTCCGTCTTCATTTTTGCTGGCTTCTCCAGGAACTTCATGCTCAAACTCATGATCCATCAAATTAACATCTTTATCCTCTAAGGCTTTCCGAAGCCTCTGCTGGAGCTCAGATTTTGAACCATTTGTAGGAAGGCTGAGAACCGATAGTTCCTTTTTGAGTTGGTCAACTTTTAATTGATCGAATTTAACCATTGTCAATTTTCTTTGTCGCAATTCCGCTTCTGACACCAGTTGTTACGTTTTTCCTGTTCGTATCTCTGGATTGCGATAGAAAATCAAACGACTATTTTTGGTTAAATTAAATCTAAATATTTATTAGAATATTTGTGAAGAGGTTTTCCTCTTTCAAAGTGATATTTAAAACTAACTAGAAATCTAAGAATAAAAACTTATTTATACAATTTTCTTTTGAGATATATCAAAAATAACCTACTACAATTATCTGAACAAGTAAAAACATTAAAGGTATTTTATTGAAAACGCCACAATATTTAGGTTTTCAGAATTGAAGTGATATTTAAATTTATGAACAGTTTGGAAACTATATGAATTGAGTTCGAAAACAAAGGAATGCATTCAGAAACATTAACTTCAATATTATCATTTATAAAAACTAAATCAAGCATTCTCCGCAATGAATTATGAACAAAACATACTTGGGTTAAATTTAAAGCAAACAGAGAATCGACGAGTTCAAATTCTTTTTTTGTTGAAAGCACAATTGGCAGCACCTTATTTTCATATTGCATCCATTTGATTCCACCCAAATTGAAATCACCAATTATTATACAAATAGAAATATTATACTCAGAATTATAAGATAAAGTGTTTTCAATATTTTTTAAATGAGATACATAAATAGATATATGCGAATCAGGTGGAATATAAATTAAAACAAAATGCACGACTGGGTCGCACGAACTTGCTCATATGTAATAGACTAGGAATTTTAAAAACGAATGTTATTAAGGAAAGCTGTTCATAAGGATAAAATTAAGTTTTTTAATTCTTTAAGTAGTAAGAAATAAAAACAGAATGCTAGGCAAATATGAATTTATTCGAGAACAAAAATTTTAAGTCGTTGTAGGGGTTCCTTAAAAAAATAAGCTTTTATGTACAAAATTTTTAAAACATTCTTAAGAAAAAATTTTGGTACGCCAATTTTAAGTTTTTATTATTGTATGAATGAGAATTAAATTTCCAAGAAAAATATTGAACCGTTTTTGAGATATCGAATTTCCCAAAAACAAAAAAATGTCTTTTTTTTCCAAAAATTGAAAAAAATATTTTCTTTTTAAGCTGGGAAATGCAATGTTTTTTAAACTTTTTAGAAGCATCTTTATAAAAAATTTCATTAAAATCCGTTATGCCGATAATGATAAACTCAAAATTCGAAAAAATCGTTCTGTGGTAGGTACAGTCAGTAATATCTTGTTATCAAAAATCGTTTATTAAATTGTAGATCGTAAAAATTAATCGAAAGAAAAAAAAATTTGCAAAATTCTCGGAACCGTTTTCGAGAAAAATACGATTTTCGAAAACCATTTTTTAACATTTGTATGGAAGGTACCGTTATTTTTAGGTAAAATAATTTCTTTTTTTCTCATATCTTGTAGATTATATTAAAAAACACTTTTATTTATCAAGTCTCAAAAAAATGAAGTATGGGGTTTTCAAAATATTGAGTTTTCAAAAAAAAATTTTGAAATTTTTTGAAAATTTAAATACACAATAATATTGAAACTGCTGGGGAGCCTTAACAAAAAAAATGATTAAAATCGGTCGAACCATTTTTGAGAAAATCAAAAATAAAAAAAAAATGGTTCCAAGGTGGGTACCAAAAATAACCATTTTTTTGGAATTTTTTTTTCAACCATAACCTAGCTTTAACTAAACTTTGTTAGACTGGTATGCTAGTGGACAACACTCATAGTCCCCGTCGTCATACAGTAAGCACATACGAGAATGTGGCTGCTGTCAACTCGCCATCGATCTTAACAGTTCAACATATCACGCACTAGTCTGAGGAGGATAATTCTGCACAAAGATCTCGAATAATTCGTTTTCAAGGTCCAATTGATACAGCAATTAGAGGCGTACGACCATTCGCCTGAACTACATTATGTTCCATAATTAATGGGAATGTTTGCTCTTCTTAACAAAGCCATAACACATGGAAAGAAATTGAATTTGTCTATTCCATTGCATTTAAAACAAAAATTTGTATTTGGGCCACCTTTTAATCCGCGTGGGATAATTGTGTCGGTCGGTGGTGTAAGCGCAGCGTGAATTTCGTCATCGATTTCCTAATCGTGTCACGCCAACAGGGCGAACATTTCGTTATTTAGCTACTCGACTCAGATAGCAGACTGGAACGAGAATATCGCGGCTGTGACTGCCGAGTTCATTGAGAACGAAGAAACCTCAACCAGATGACGGGCCATAGAATTGGACATCACCAGACGGACCCTACTGGGAATTTAAGTGAAAGAATTACACATGTTCCCCTACAAAGTGCAAACAGGGCATTAGTTAATGTCTGCTGAGTGTGAATTAATGTCAAGCCATCCATCATCCAACAACGAAGAGAACGATTTTGTGTCAAAAATCATCATGGTCCACGAGGCGCTTTTCCACCTAAGCGATTGTGTCAATAAGCAAAATCTTCATTTTTGGGATAAAATTTGCGTGTGATTCACGAAGAGCCATTACATCCACTCAAAGCCACTGTGTGGTGCGCGTTCACGCGGGAGGAGCGATTGGATCGTATTTTTTTGAGGACACCATTGGCAATACGATCACTGTTACCGGCGAACGCTTCAGGGCCATGATAAGCGACTTTTTACTGCCGGAATTGGATGAGCAGGACTTAATGAACATGTGGTTTCAACAATACGGTGTAACTGCGTTTCCTGTGTTGCGTAAACTTCCGTTTTTTTTGGCATGGCCCCTAAGATCGTTCGATTTAACAATCCCAGACTTATTTATTTGGGGCTATTTAAAGTCGCAGACTTATGGCAAAATGCGATAAAACGGGCACAAATGTGCATCAACACTGCGGCAGACTCTTGACGGATATCATCTTTTCCACTTGACGGACAAAATTTTAAAGGTCCAAATAAAGATTTCCATCACTCAAAATCATTCATTAAAAGTAATTCAAAAACAAAATTGGATGAATAATCTTGCACCACCTTGTCCTATAACTTGCCAGTTGATTCACTAGATTCAAAGAATTGAATTGAGCATCTGTTTCATTTTCATTTTATGTTAAGTTAATTATGATTCTATATGAGGTTCGAAAGCAAAACCAAAACAATTATTGTGTTTTCATATTTTTATTTCGAACATTTCAATATCGTTTTAAATGGCGAAATTTTCTATCTGAAAATTGTTTTTAAAAGAGAAAGCTCATCGTCAGATAAATAAAATCTTAAGTTCTCTGATTAAAATAAACAACAAAGAAAAACATAAATTTTTGCAATATTAAACGTTTCCACGTACGTATATATGTATTATATCTCACCTCCATCTATTGGTTATCCGATTCGAATTTTATAACTTCCTGTGGACTTTGAAATAAGACAGACATTCGGGAACACTTAAATTTTGATGTTGAATATCAATATTTAAAACGATTGATCGGCAGAGCACGCACTCTTTCGATGGACAGACTTTTCTTTTCAGGTAGGTAGGTAGGTACACATTTAAATTTTGTTCAAAATAAAACCCACACACGAGCGAAGAAACAGAGAACTTTTATACATACAAAACAATTTTTATTTTTTATTTTTTGCGATACAATCAAATTGTGGAATTCCAGTAGGTTTCCATTTAAAACGAAAAAATGTAGACTTTCTGATTTTGTTTTTATTTTAATTGAATTCACATGTGGAATATAAAAGCTTTATCACATTTAGTACACATTTATACACAACAAAATTCATTAAAATTACTTTTATATTTATTTATTTTTGGGTGGAATTCTTCTTTTATTTAATGAAGTCTTATATATTTTTTTCAATTTAATGAAGACAGGTATGATAGATTTAAAGACGCACACAATTAACTAAGAGAAAAATAGCATGATCAGTACTTTATACTATCGGCTGCACATTCCACATTATTTTTTAAAAATTTATTTCTGCAACAAATAAAAAGACATTGTAATAAAAATAAATCCATGACGCGTAGATCAGTATAGAAACACATTCATTGCGAGAAAAAACGTTGCCTAGATCCAGGGAAATACACGATCTTAAGAAAATTTTGTGTTCTTTTTTGATAATGTATCTCTTGAGACGTGCACTTTAAGACTGAAAAAATCACTCATATTGCTTCATGCTCCTTGCTGAAATGAGTTAAAATTATGATATTTACAAATTTTCTTCAGATAAACATAGCATTGTTTGAGATAAAATGATGAATAGTGCGCAAGAGTCAGATGGAACGGAAGAACAGTGCGCAAGACCCTTCATTACTTTTCCTTTATTAGCTGACTTTTCTTTGCATTCCTTATTTCTCTTCGATTTTTTTTTTCTTGTTGAGTATACTCGTGTTCAGCTACAAAAAATAAACTATAGTTACAATAAGTTCAGCAGTCCAATGATCGAATGTAGCCCTATTATTGTTTTTGGGTAAACTCTCAAGGAATCATTTTAGAAGTATATCTACTCTTGAAGAACAACGAAACATTAAGAACACTCTAACTTAATACTTTGTTTCTCTTAAATGTTTGACTTTGTTAAAGAGAAAAAAAAACATGCATACGCATATATAAGACAATTTCATCTATTCACACGTATTTGAAGCTCTGTCAATTTTAAGGAAATATAATTTTTCAAATTTTTTTTTGTGATTCGTAGTTTCAATTTTTAATTATAATCATCAAAGCTTCGTAAAAATTTTATAAATTTCTTGTTTTCTTTTTTTTAGTATTTAAACTTCACCAATTCATAATTTCCGTTTTACCAGAAGGAACGTAATTGAGTTTAGAACAACCGAAGTTTCACCACCCGAAAACATAGTTAGGTAGTTTGAGGTCGAAAATCAGTGAAATCACTTTGGATGGCCATGTTTCGAAAACCATACCTCACAGAATCTTCTGGTTTTCAATAAAAGAGAGCTCTTCGTAAAATTTAATGAATTCCGAAAACTACAACTTTTTTTAAGGCTTGGTTGCGCAAATATCGCCATCGGAATCAGATTTAGCGTTGTGTTGAAAATCAGTAGAATCATTTTGGATTGCAATATTTCCAAAACCGGACGTCACAGGAGCTTCTGGTTTTCACCTATGGAAAGCTATTAAAAAGATAACAGAGGATTTTTTTTTTACCGCAACCATTTACAAGGCTTGGTTTCCGAGATATAGCTTCCCAAAGACATTGTTAGATAGGGGAAGGTGGAAGATCAGAAGAATCGCTTTAAATTGTTTGAATTGCAATATTTCGAGAAACAGACCACGCAGAAGCTTTTGGTTTGCATGGATGTACAGGAATTGAATAGACCTTTCGTTTGATGTATGTCTCGATGGGTTTGAGAAACATTGGAAAAATTATGATTTTTATTTGACAGGGGGGACCCGAGGAATTTTTTAAAAAATCCTCAAAATTTTGCTGCCATGATTTGGTTTGATTGTTACATCAATGGAAAGGTCTGCGAATTCTCTATTCAGAACTGAAAACTAAAACGTCTTACGAGCCTTGGTTGCGGAGATATCTCCATCCGAAGACTTTGTTTCGTTGTCTTCCATACTGCATAGATATTCAGTTCTAAGTTCACTTTGGATAGAAATATTTCGAAAACCAGAACTCAAAGAATCTCCTGGTTTTCAGTAATAGAAAGCTCTTCGTTAAATTTAATGAATTCCGAAAACTACAATTTTTTCAAGGCTTGGTTGGGCAAATATCGCCATCGGAATCAGAATTAGCGTTGTGTTGAAAATCAGTAGAATCACTTTGGATTGCAATATTTCCAAAACCGGACGTCACAGAAGCTTCTGGTTTTCACCTATGGAAAGCTATTAGAAAGATAACAAAGGATTTTTTTACCGCAACCATTTACAAGGCTTGGTTTCCGAGATATAGCTTCCCAAAGACATTGTTAGATAGGGAAAAGTCGAAAATCAGAAGAATCGCTTTGGATTGTTTGAATTGCAATATTTCGAGAACCAGACCACGCAGAAGCTTTTGGTTTGCATGGATGTACAGGAATTGAATAGACCTTTCGTTTGATGTATGTCTCGATGGGTTTGAGAAACATTGGAAAAATTATGATTTTTATTTGACAGGGGGGACCCGAGGAATTTTTTAAAAAATCCTCAAAATTTTGCAGCCATGATTTTATTTGATTGTTACATCAATGGAAAGGTCTGCGAATTCTCTATTCAGAACTGAAAACTAAAACGTCTTACGAGCCTTGGTTGCGGAGATATCTCCATCCGAAGACTTTGTTTCGTTGTCTTCCATACTGCATAGATATTCAGTTCTAAGTTCACTTTGGATAGAAATATTTCGAAGGCCAGACCTCACATAATCTTCTGGTTTTCAATAATAGAAAGCCCTTCGTTAAATTTAATGAATTCCAAAAACTAGAACTTTTTTCAAGGCTTGGTTGCGGAAATATCGCCATCGGAATCAGATTTAGCGTTGTGTTGAAAATCAGTAGAATCACTTTGGATTGCAATATTTCCAAAACCGGACGTCGCAGAAGCTTCTGGTTTTCACCTGTGGAAAGCTATTAAAAAGATAAAACAGGATTTTTTTTACCGCAACCATTTACAAGGCTTGGTTTCCGAGATATAGCTTCCCAAAGACATTGTTAGATAGGGAAAAGTCGAAAATCAGAAGAATCGCTTTGGATTGTTTGAATTGCAATATTTCGAGAACCAGACCACGCAGAAGCTTTTGGTTTGCATGGATGTACAGGAATTGAATAGACCTTTCGTTTGATGTATGTCTCAATGGGTTTGAGAAACATTGGAAAAATTATGATTTTTATTTGACAGGGGGGACCCGAGGAATTTTTTAAAAAATCCTCAAAATTTTGCTGTCATGATTTGGTTCGATTGTTACATCAATGGAAAGGTCTGCGAATTTTCTATTCAGAACTGAAAACTAAAACGTCTTACGAGCCTTGGTTGCGGAGATATCTCCATCCGAAGACTTTGTTTCGTTGTCTTCCATACTGCATAGATATTCAGTTCTAAGTTCACTTTGGATAGAAATATTTCGAAGACCAGACCTCACAGAATCTTCTGGTTTTCAGTAATAGAAAGCTCTTCGTTAAATTTAATGAATTCCAAAAACTAGAACTTTTTTCAAGGTTTGGTTGCGGAAATATCGCCATCGGAATCAGAATTAGCGTTGTGTTGAAAATCAGTAGAATCACTTTGGATTGCAATATTTCCAAAACCGGACGTCACAGAAGCTTCTGGTTTTCACCTATGGAAAGCTATTAGAAAGATAACAGAGGATTTTTTTTACCGCAACCATTTACAAGGCTTGGTTTCCGAGATATAGCTTCCCAAAGACATTGTTAGATAGGGAAAAGTCGAAAATCAGAAGAATCGCTTTGGATTGTTTGAATTGCAATATTTCGAGAACCAGACCACGCAGAAGCTTTTGGTTTGCATGGATGTACAGGAATTGAATAGACCTTTCGTTTGATGTATGTCTCGATGGGTTTGAGAAACATTGGAAAAATTATGATTTTTATTTGACAGGGGGGACCCGAGGAATTTTTTAAAAAATCCTCAAAATTTTGCTGCCATGATTTTATTTGATTGTTACATCAATGGAAAGGTCTGCAAATTCTCTATTCAGAACTGAAAACTAAAACGTCTTACGAGCCTTGGTTGCGGAGATATCTCCATCCGAAGACTTTGTTTCGTTGTCTTCCATACTGCATAGATATTCAGTTCTAAGTTCACTTTGGATAGAAATATTTCGAAGGCCAGACCTCACATAATCTTCTGGTTTTCAATAATAGAAAGCCCTTCGTTAAATTTAATGAATTCCAAAAACTAGAACTTTTTTCAAGGCTTGGTTGCGGAAATATCGCCATCGGAATCAGATTTAGCGTTGTGTTGAAAATCAGTAGAATCACTTTGGATTGCAATATTTCCAAAACCGGACGTCGCAGAAGCTTCTGGTTTTCACCTGTGGAAAGCTATTAAAAAGATAAAACAGGATTTTTTTACCGCAACCATTTACAAGGCTTGGTTTCCGAGATATAGCTTCCCAAAGACATTGTTAGATAGGGAAAAGTCGAAAATCAGAAGAATCGCTTTGGATTGTTTGAATTGCAATATTTCGAGAACCAGACCACGCAGAAGCTTTTGGTTTGCATGGATGTACAGGAATTGAATAGACCTTTCGTTTGATGTATGTCTCAATGGGTTTGAGAAACATTGGAAAAATTATGATTTTTATTTGACAGGGGGGACCCGAGGAATTTTTTAAAAAATCCTCAAAATTTTGCTGTCATGATTTGGTTCGATTGTTACATCAATGGAAAGGTCTGCGAATTTTCTATTCAGAACTGAAAACTAAAACGTCTTACGAGCCTTGGTTGCGGAGATATCTCCATCCGAAGACTTTGTTTCGTTGTCTTCCATACTGCATAAATATTCAGTTCTAAGTTCACTTTGGATAGAAATATTTCGAAGACCAGACCTCACAGAATCTTCTGGTTTTCAATAATACAAAGCTCTTCGTTAAATTTAATGAATTCCGAAAACTAGAACTTTTTTCAAGGCTTGGTTGGGCAAATATCGCCATCGGAATCAGAATTAGCGTTGTGTTGAAAATCAGTAGAATCACTTTGGATTGCAATATTTCCAAAACCGGATGTCACAGAAGCTTCTGGTTTTCACCTATGGAAAGCTATTAGAAAGATAACAGAGGATTTTTTTTACCGCAACCATTTACAAGGCTTGGTTTCCGAGATATAGCTTCCCAAAGACATTGTTAGATAGGGAAAAGTCGAAAATCAGAAGAATCGCTTTGGATTGTTTGAATTGCAATATTTCGAGAACCAGACCACGCAGAAGCTTTTGGTTTGCATGGATGTACAGGAATTGAATAGACCTTTCGTTTGATGTATGTCTCAATGGGTTTGAGAAACATTGGAAAAATTATGATTTTTATTTGACAGGGGGGACCCGAGGAATTTTTTAAAAAATCCTCAAAATTTTGCTGCCATGATTTTATTTGATTGTTACATCAATGGAAAGGTCTGCGAATTCTCTATTCAGAACTGAAAACTAAAACGTCTTACGAGCCTTGGTTGCGGAGATATCTCCATCCGAAGACTTTGTTTCGTTGTCTTCCATACTGCATAGATATTCAGTTCTAAGTTCACTTTGGATAGAAATATTTCGAAGGCCAGACCTCACATAATCTTCTGGTTTTCAATAATAGAAAGCCCTTCGTTAAATTTAATGAATTCCAAAAACTAGAACTTTTTTCAAGGCTTGGTTGCGGAAATATCGCCATCGGAATCAGATTTAGCGTTGTGTTGAAAATCAGTAGAATCACTTTGGATTGCAATATTTCCAAAACCGGACGTCGCAGAAGCTTCTGGTTTTCACCTGTGGAAAGCTATTAAAAAGATAAAACAGAATTTTTTTTACCGCAACCATTTACAAGGCTTGGTTTCCGAGATATAGCTTCCCAAAGACATTGTTAGATAGGGAAAAGTCGAAAATCAGAAGAATCGCTTTGGATTGTTTGAATTGCAATATTTCGAGAACCAGACCACGCAGAAGCTTTTGGTTTGCATGGATGTACAGGAATTGAATAGACCTTTCGTTTGATGTATGTCTCAATGGGTTTGAGAAACATTGGAAAAATTATGATTTTTATTTGACAGGGGGGACCCGAGGAATTTTTTAAAAAATCCTCAAAATTTTGCTGTCATGATTTGGTTCGATTGTTACATCAATGGAAAGGTCTGCGAATTTTCTATTCAGAACTGAAAACTAAAACGTCTTACGAGCCTTGGTTGCGGAGATATCTCCATCCGAAGACTTTGTTTCGTTGTCTTCCATACTGCATAAATATTCAGTTCTAAGTTCACTTTGGATAGAAATATTTCGAAGACCAGACCTCACAGAATCTTCTGGTTTTCAATAATACAAAGCTCTTCGTTAAATTTAATGAATTCCGAAAACTAGAACTTTTTTCAAGGCTTGGTTGGGCAAATATCGCCATCGGAATCAGAATTAGCGTTGTGTTGAAAATCAGTAGAATCACTTTGGATTGCAATATTTCCAAAACCGGATGTCACAGAAGCTTCTGGTTTTCACCTATGGAAAGCTATTAGAAAGATAACAGAGGATTTTTTTTACCGCAACCATTTACAAGGCTTGGTTTCCGAGATATAGCTTCCCAAAGACATTGTTAGATAGGGAAAAGTCGAAAATCAGAAGAATCGCTTTGGATTGTTTGAATTGCAATATTTCGAGAACCAGACCACGCAGAAGCTTTTGGTTTGCATGGATGTACAGGAATTGAATAGACCTTTCGTTTGATGTATGTCTCAATGGGTTTGAGAAACATTGGAAAAATTATGATTTTTATTTGACAGGGGGGACCCGAGGAATTTTTTAAAAAATCCTCAAAATTTTGCTGTCATGATTTGGTTCGATTGTTACATCAATGGAAAGGTCTGCGAATTTTCTATTCAGAACTGAAAACTAAAACGTCTTACGAGCCTTGGTTGCGGAGATATCTCCATCCGAAGACTTTGTTTCGTTGTCTTCCATACTGCATAAATATTCAGTTCTAAGTTCACTTTGGATAGAAATATTTCGAAGACCAGACCTCACAGAATCTTCTGGTTTTCAATAATACAAAGCTCTTCGTTAAATTTAATGAATTCCGAAAACTAGAACTTTTTTCAAGGCTTGGATGGGCAAATATCGCCATCGGAATCAGAATTAGCGTTGTGTTGAAAATCAGTAGAATCACTTTGGATTGCAATATTTCCAAAACCGGATGTCACAGAAGCTTCTGGTTTTCACCTATGGAAAGCTATTAGAAAGATAACAGAGGATTTTTTTTACCGCAACCATTTACAAGGCTTGGTTTCCGAGATATAGCTTCCCAAAGACATTGTTAGATAGGGAAAAGTCGAAAATCAGAAGAATCGCTTTGGATTGTTTGAATTGCAATATTTCGAGAATCAGACCACGCAGAAGCTTTTGGTTTGCATGGATGTACAGGAATTGAATAGACCTTTCGTTTGATGTATGTCTCAATGGGTTTGAGAAACATTGGAAAAATTATGATTTTTATTTGACAGGGGGGACCCGAGGAATTTTTTAAAAAATCCTCAAAATTTTGCTGCCATGATTTGGTTCGATTGTTACATCAATGGAAAGGTCTGCGAATTTTCTATTCAGAACTGAAAACTAAAACGTCTTACGAGCCTTGGTTGCGGAGATATCTCCATCCGAAGACTTTGTTTCGTTGTCTTCCATACTGCATAGATATTCAGTTCTAAGTTCACTTTGGATAGAAATATTTCGAAGGCCAGACCTCACAGAATCTTCTGGTTTTCAATAATAGAAAGCCCTTCGTTAAATTTAATGAATTCCAAAAACTAGAACTTTTTTCAAGGCTTGGTTGCGGAAATATCGCCATCGGTATCAGATTTAGCGTTGTGTTGAAAATCAGTAGAATCACTTTGGATTGCAATATTTCCAAAACCGGACGTCGCAGAAGCTTCTGGTTTTCACCTATGGAAAGCTATTAAAAAGATAAAACAGGATTTTTTTTACCGCAACCATTTACAAGGCTTGGTTTCCGAGATATAGCTTCCCAAAGACATTGTTAGATAGGGAAAAGTCGAAAATCAGAAGAATCGCTTTGGATTGTTTGAATTGCAATATTTCGAGAACCAGACCACGCAGAAGCTTTTGGTTTGCATGGATGTACAGGAATTGAATAGACCTTTCGTTTGATGTATGTCTCGATGGGTTTGAGAAACATTGGAAAAATTATGATTTTTATTTGACAGGGGGGACCCGAGGAATTTTTTAAAAAATCCTCAAAATTTTGCTGCCATGATTTTATTTGATTGTTACATCAATGGAAAGGTCTGCGAATTCTCTATTCAGAACTGAAAACTAAAACGTCTTACGAGCCTTGGTTGCGGAGATATCTCCATCCGAAGACTTTGTTTCGTTGTCTTCCATACTGCATAGATATTCAGTTCTAAGTTCACTTTGGATAGAAATATTTCGAAGGCCAGACCTCACATAATCTTCTGGTTTTCAATAATAGAAAGCCCTTCGTTAAATTTAATGAATTCCAAAAACTAGAACTTTTTTCAAGGCTTGGTTGCGGAAATATCGCCATCGGAATCAGATTTAGCGTTGTGTTGAAAATCAGTAGAATCACTTTGGATTGCAATATTTCCAAAACCGGACGTCGCAGAAGCTTCTGGTTTTCACCTGTGGAAAGCTATTAAAAAGATAAAACAGGATTTTTTTTACCGCAACCATTTACAAGGCTTGGTTTCCGAGATATAGCTTCCCAAAGACATTGTTAGATAGGGAAAAGTCGAAAATCAGAAGAATCGCTTTGGATTGTTTGAATTGCAATATTTCGAGAACCAGACCACGCAGAAGCTTTTGGTTTGCATGGATGTACAGGAATTGAATAGACCTTTCGTTTGATGTATGTCTCAATGGGTTTGAGAAACATTGGAAAAATTATGATTTTTATTTGACAGGGGGGACCCGAGGAATTTTTTAAAAAATCCTCAAAATTTTGCTGTCATGATTTGGTTCGATTGTTACATCAATGGAAAGGTCTGCGAATTTTCTATTCAGAACTGAAAACTAAAACGTCTTACGAGCCTTGGTTGCGGAGATATCTCCATCCGAAGACTTTGTTTCGTTGTCTTCCATACTGCATAAATATTCAGTTCTAAGTTCACTTTGGATAGAAATATTTCGAAGACCAGACCTCACAGAATCTTCTGGTTTTCAATAATACAAAGCTCTTCGTTAAATTTAATGAATTCCGAAAACTAGAACTTTTTTCAAGGCTTGGTTGGGCAAATATCGCCATCGGAATCAGAATTAGCGTTGTGTTGAAAATCAGTAGAATCACTTTGGATTGCAATATTTCCAAAACCGGATGTCACAGAAGCTTCTGGTTTTCACCTATGGAAAGCTATTAGAAAGATAACAGAGGATTTTTTTTACCGCAACCATTTACAAGGCTTGGTTTCCGAGATATAGCTTCCCAAAGACATTGTTAGATAGGGAAAAGTCGAAAATCAGAAGAATCGCTTTGGATTGTTTGAATTGCAATATTTCGAGAACCAGACCACACAGAAGCTTTTGGTTTGCATGGATGTACAGGAATTGAATAGACCTTTCGTTTGATGTATGTCTCAATGGGTTTGAGAAACATTGGAAAAATTATGATTTTTATTTGACAGGGGGGACCCGAGGAATTTTTTAAAAAATCCTCAAAATTTTGCTGTCATGATTTGGTTCGATTGTTACATCAATGGAAAGGTCTGCGAATTTTCTATTCAGAACTGAAAACTAAAACGTCTTACGAGCCTTGGTTGCGGAGATATCTCCATCCGAAGACTTTGTTTCGTTGTCTTCCATACTGCATAAATATTCAGTTCTAAGTTCACTTTGGATAGAAATATTTCGAAGACCAGACCTCACAGAATCTTCTGGTTTTCAATAATACAAAGCTCTTCGTTAAATTTAATGAATTCCGAAAACTAGAACTTTTTTCAAGGCTTGGTTGGGCAAATATCGCCATCGGAATCAGAATTAGCGTTGTGTTGAAAATCAGTAGAATCACTTTGGATTGCAATATTTCCAAAACCGGATGTCACAGAAGCTTCTGGTTTTCACCTATGGAAAGCTATTAGAAAGATAACAGAGGATTTTTTTTACCGCAACCATTTACAAGGCTTGGTTTCCGAGATATAGCTTCCCAAAGACATTGTTAGATAGGGAAAAGTCGAAAATCAGAAGAATCGCTTTGGATTGTTTGAATTGCAATATTTCGAGAACCAGACCACGCAGAAGCTTTTGGTTTGCATGGATGTACAGGAATTGAATAGACCTTTCGTTTGATGTATGTCTCAATGGGTTTGAGAAACATTGGAAAAATTATGATTTTTATTTGACAGGGGGGACCCGAGGAATTTTTTAAAAAATCCTCAAAATTTTGCTGCCATGATTTGGTTCGATTGTTACATCAATGGAAAGGTCTGCGAATTTTCTATTCAGAACTGAAAACTAAAACGTCTTACGAGCCTTGGTTGCGGAGATATCTCCATCCGAAGACTTTGTTTCGTTGTCTTCCATACTGCATAGATATTCAGTTCTAAGTTCACTTTGGATAGAAATATTTCGAAGGCCAGACCTCACAGAATCTTCTGGTTTTCAATAATAGAAAGCCCTTCGTTAAATTTAATGAATTCCAAAAACTAGAACTTTTTTCAAGGCTTGGTTGCGGAAATATCGCCATCGGTATCAGATTTAGCGTTGTGTTGAAAATCAGTAGAATCACTTTGGATTGCAATATTTCCAAAACCGGACGTCGCAGAAGCTTCTGGTTTTCACCTATGGAAAGCTATTAAAAAGATAAAACAGGATTTTTTTTACCGCAACCATTTACAAGGCTTGGTTTCCGAGATATAGCTTCCCAAAGACATTGTTAGATAGGGAAAAGTCGAAAATCAGAAGAATCGCTTTGGATTGTTTGAATTGCAATATTTCGAGAACCAGACCACGCAGAAGCTTTTGGTTTGCATGGATGTACAGGAATTGAATAGACCTTTCGTTTGATGTATGTCTCGATGGGTTTGAGAAACATTGGAAAAATTATGATTTTTATTTGACAGGGGGGACCCGAGGAATTTTTTAAAAAATCCTCAAAATTTTGCTGCCATGATTTTATTTGATTGTTACATCAATGGAAAGGTCTGCGAATTCTCTATTCAGAACTGAAAACTAAAACGTCTTACGAGCCTTGGTTGCGGAGATATCTCCATCCGAAGACTTTGTTTCGTTGTCTTCCATACTGCATAGATATTCAGTTCTAAGTTCACTTTGGATAGAAATATTTCGAAGGCCAGACCTCACATAATCTTCTGGTTTTCAATAATAGAAAGCCCTTCGTTAAAGTTAATGAATTCCAAAAACTAGAACTTTTTTCAAGGCTTGGTTGCGGAAATATCGCCATCGGAATCAGATTTAGCGTTGTGTTGAAAATCAGTAGAATCACTTTGGATTGCAATATTTCCAAAACCGGACATCGCAGAAGCTTCTGGTTTTCACCTGTGGAAAGCTATTAAAAAGATAAAACAGGATTTTTTTTACCGCAACCATTTACAAGGCTTGGTTTCCGAGATATAGCTTCCCAAAGACATTGTTAGATAGGGAAAAGTCGAAAATCAGAAGAATCGCTTTGGATTGTTTGAATTGCAATATTTCGAGAACCAGACCACGCAGAAGCTTTTGGTTTGCATGGATGTACAGGAATTGAATAGACCTTTCGTTTGATGTATGTCTCAATGGGTTTGAGAAACATTGGAAAAATTATGATTTTTATTTGACAGGGGGGACCCGAGGAATTTTTTAAAAAATCCTCAAAATTTTGCTGTCATGATTTGGTTCGATTGTTACATCAATGGAAAGGTCTGCGAATTTTCTATTCAGAACTGAAAACTAAAACGTCTTACGAGCCTTGGTTGCGGAAAGCTATTAAAAAGATAACAGAGGATTTTTTTTACCGCAACCATTTACAAGGCTTGGTTTCCGAGATATAGCTTCCCAAAGACATTGTTAGATAGGGAAAAGTCGAAAATCAGAAGAATCGCTTTGGATTGTTTGAATTGCAATATTTCGAGAACCAGACCACGCAGAAGCTTTTGGTTTGCATGGATGTACAGGAATTGAATAGACCTTTCGTTTGATGTATGTCTCAATGGGTTTGAGAAACATTGGAAAAATTATGATTTTTATTTGACAGGGGGGACCCGAGGAATTTTTTAAAAAATCCTCAAAATTTTGCTGTCATGATTTGGTTCGATTGTTACATCAATGGAAAGGTCTGCGAATTTTCTATTCAGAACTGAAAACTAAAACGTCTTACGAGCCTTGGTTGCGGAAAGCTATTAGAAAGATAACAGAGGATTTTTTTTACCGCAACCATTTACAAGGCTTGGTTTCCGAGATATAGCTTCCCAAAGACATTGTTAGATAGGGAAAAGTCGAAAATCAGAAGAATCGCTTTGGATTGTTTGAATTGCAATATTTCGAGAACCAGACCACGCAGAAGCTTTTGGTTTGCATGGATGTACAGGAATTGAATAGACCTTTCGTTTGATGTATGTCTCAATGGGTTTGAGAAACATTGGAAAAATTATGATTTTTATTTGACAGGGGGGACCCGAGGAATTTTTTAAAAAATCCTCAAAATTTTGCTGCCATGATTTGGTTTGATTATAACATCAATGGAAAGGTCTGCGAATTCTCTATTCAGAACTGAAAACTAAAACGTCTTACGAGCCTTGGTTGCGGAGATATCTCCATCCAAAGACTTTGTTTCGTTGTCTTCCATACTGCATAGATATTCAGTTCTAAGTTCACTTTGGATAGAAATATTTCGAAGGCCAGACCTCACAGAATCTTCTGATTTTCAATAATAGAAAGCCCTTCGTTAAATTTAATGAATTCCAAAAACTAGAACTTTTTTCAAGGCTTGGTTGCGGAAATATCGCCATCGGAATCAGATTTAGCGTTGTGTTGAAAATCAGTAGAATCACTTTGGATTGCAATATTTCCAAACCCGGACGTCACAGAAGCTTCTGGTTTTCACCTATGGAAAGCTATTAGAAAGATAACAGAGAATTTTTTTTTACCGCAACCATTTACAAGGCTTGGTTTCCGAGATATAGCTTCCCAAAGACATTGTTAGATAGGGAAAAGTCGAAAATCAGAAGAATCGCTTTGGATTGTTTGAATTGCAATATTTCGAGAACCAGACCACGCAGAAGCTTTTGGTTTGCATGGATGTACAGGAATTGAATAGACCTTTCGTTTGATGTATGTCTCGATGGGTTTGAGAAACATTGGAAAAATTATGATTTTTATTTGACAGGGGGGACCCGAGGAATTTTTTAAAAAATCCTCAAAATTTTGCTGCCATGATTTTATTTGATTGTTACATCAATGGAAAGGTCTGCGAATTCTCTATTCAGAACTGAAAACTAAAACGTCTTACGAGCCTTGGTTGCGGAGATATCTCCATCCGAAGACTTTGTTTCGTTGTCTTCCATACTGCATAGATATTCAGTTCTAAGTTCACTTTGGATAGAAATATTTCGAAGGCCAGACCTCACATAATCTTCTGGTTTTCAATAATAGAAAGCCCTTCGTTAAAGTTAATGAATTCCAAAAACTAGAACTTTTTTCAAGGCTTGGTTGCGGAAATATCGCCATCGGAATCAGATTTAGCGTTGTGTTGAAAATCAGTAGAATCACTTTGGATTGCAATATTTCCAAAACCGGACGTCGCAGAAGCTTCTGGTTTTCACCTGTGGAAAGCTATTAAAAAGATAAAACAGGATTTTTTTTACCGCAACCATTTACAAGGCTTGGTTTCCGAGATATAGCTTCCCAAAGACATTGTTAGATAGGGAAAAGTCGAAAATCAGAAGAATCGCTTTGGATTGTTTGAATTGCAATATTTCGAGAACCAGACCACGCAGAAGCTTTTGGTTTGCATGGATGTACAGGAATTGAATAGACCTTTCGTTTGATGTATGTCTCAATGGGTTTGAGAAACATTGGAAAAATTATGATTTTTATTTGACAGGGGGGACCCGAGGAATTTTTTAAAAAATCCTCAAAATTTTGCTGTCATGATTTGGTTCGATTGTTACATCAATGGAAAGGTCTGCGAATTCTCTATTCAGAACTGAAAACTAAAACGTCTTACGAGCCTTGGTTGCGGAGATATCTCCATCCAAAGACTTTGTTTCGTTGTCTTCCATACTGCATAGATATTCAGTTCTAAGTTCACTTTGGATAGAAATATTTCGAAGGCCAGACCTCACAGAATCTTCTGATTTTCAATAATAGGAAGCCCTTCGTTAAATTTAATGAATTCCAAAAACTAGAACTTTTTTCAAGGCTTGGTTGCGGAAATATCGCCATCGGAATCAGATTTAGCGTTGTGTTGAAAATCAGTAGAATCACTTTGGATTGCAATATTTCCAAACCCGGACGTCACAGAAGCTTCTGGTTTTCACCTATGGAAAGCTATTAGAAAGATAACAGAGGATTTTTTTTACCGCAACCATTTACAAGGCTTGGTTTCCGAGATATAGCTTCCCAAAGACATTGTTAGATAGGGAAAAGTCGAAAATCAGAAGAATCGCTTTGGATTGTTTGAATTGCAATATTTCGAGAACCAGACCACGCAGAAGCTTTTGGTTTGCATGGATGTACAGGAATTGAATAGACCTTTCGTTTGATGTATGTGTCAATGGGTTTGAGAAACATTGGAAAAATTATGATTTTTATTTGACAGGGGGGACCCGAGGAATTTTTTAAAAAATTCAAAATTTTGCTGCCATGATTTGGTTCGATTGTTACATCAATGGAAAGGTCTGCGAATTTTCTATTCAGAACTGAAAACTAAAACGTCTTACGAGCCTTGGTTGCGGAGATATCTCCATCCGAAGACTTTGTTTCGTTGTCTTCCATACTGCATAGATATTCAGTTCTAAGTTCACTTTGGATAGAAATATTTCGAAGGCCAGACCTCACAGAATCTTCTGGTTTTCAATAATAGAAAGCCCTTCGTTAAATTTAATGAATTCCAAAAACTAGAACTTTTTTCAAGGCTTGGTTGCGGAAATATCGCCATCGGTATCAGATTTAGCGTTGTGTTGAAAATCAGTAGAATCACTTTGGATTGCAATATTTCCAAAACCGGACGTCGCAGAAGCTTCTGGTTTTCACCTATGGAAAGCTATTAAAAAGATAAAACAGGATTTTTTTTACCGCAACCATTTACAAGGCTTGGTTTCCGAGATATAGCTTCCCAAAGACATTGTTAGATAGGGAAAAGTCGAAAATCAGAAGAATCGCTTTGGATTGTTTGAATTGCAATATTTCGAGAACCAGACCACGCAGAAGCTTTTGGTTTGCATGGATGTACAGGAATTGAATAGACCTTTCGTTTGATGTATGTCTCGATGGGTTTGAGAAACATTGGAAAAATTATGATTTTTATTTGACAGGGGGGACCCGAGGAATTTTTTAAAAAATCCTCAAAATTTTGCTG
Organism: Chrysotoxum bicinctum; assembly: GCA_911387755.1. Classification (NCBI taxonomy): domain Eukaryota; kingdom Metazoa; phylum Arthropoda; class Insecta; order Diptera; family Syrphidae; genus Chrysotoxum; species Chrysotoxum bicinctum. The sequence goes on from OU426989.1 coordinate 99,881,666, forward strand.
CCATGATTTTATTTGATTGTTACATCAATGGAAAGGTCTGCGAATTCTCTATTCAGAACTGAAAACTAAAACGTCTTACGAGCCTTGGTTGCGGAGATATCTCCATCCGAAGACTTTGTTTCGTTGTCTTCCATACTGCATAGATATTCAGTTCTAAGTTCACTTTGGATAGAAATATTTCGAAGGCCAGACCTCACATAATCTTCTGGTTTTCAATAATAGAAAGCCCTTCGTTAAAGTTAATGAATTCCAAAAACTAGAACTTTTTTCAAGGCTTGGTTGCGGAAATATCGCCATCGGAATCAGATTTAGCGTTGTGTTGAAAATCAGTAGAATCACTTTGGATTGCAATATTTCCAAAACCGGACGTCGCAGAAGCTTCCGGTTTTCACCTGTGGAAAGCTATTAAAAAGATAAAACAGGATTTTTTTTACCGCAACCATTTACAAGGCTTGGTTTCCGAGATATAGCTTCCCAAAGACATTGTTAGATAGGGAAAAGTCGAAAATCAGAAGAATCGCTTTGGATTGTTTGAATTGCAATATTTCGAGAACCAGACCACGCAGAAGCTTTTGGTTTGCATGGATGTACAGGAATTGAATAGACCTTTCGTTTGATGTATGTCTCAATGGGTTTGAGAAACATTGGAAAAATTATGATTTTTATTTGACAGGGGGGACCCGAGGAATTTTTTAAAAAATCCTCAAAATTTTGCTGTCATGATTTGGTTCGATTGTTACATCAATGGAAAGGTCTGCGAATTTTCTATTCAGAACTGAAAACTAAAACGTCTTACGAGCCTTGGTTGCGGAAAGCTATTAGAAAGATAACAGAGGATTTTTTTTACCGCAACCATTTACAAGGCTTGGTTTCCGAGATATAGCTTCCCAAAGACATTGTTAGATAGGGAAAAGTCGAAAATCAGAAGAATCGCTTTGGATTGTTTGAATTGCAATATTTCGAGAACCAGACCACGCAGAAGCTTTTGGTTTGCATGGATGTACAGGAATTGAATAGACCTTTCGTTTGATGTATGTCTCAATGGGTTTGAGAAACATTGGAAAAATTATGATTTTTATTTGACAGGGGGGACCCGAGGAATTTTTTAAAAAATCCTCAAAATTTTGCTGTCATGATTTGGTTCGATTGTTACATCAATGGAAAGGTCTGCGAATTTTCTATTCAGAACTGAAAACTAAAACGTCTTACGAGCCTTGGTTGCGGAGATATCTCCATCCGAAGACTTTGTTTCGTTGTCTTCCATACTGCATAAATATTCAGTTCTAAGTTCACTTTGGATAGAAATATTTCGAAGACCAGACCTCACAGAATCTTCTGGTTTTCAATAATACAAAGCTCTTCGTTAAATTTAATGAATTCCGAAAACTAGAACTTTTTTCAAGGCTTGGTTGGGCAAATATCGCCATCGGAATCAGAATTAGCGTTGTGTTGAAAATCAGTAGAATCACTTTGGATTGCAATATTTCCAAAACCGGATGTCACAGAAGCTTCTGGTTTTCACCTATGGAAAGCTATTAGAAAGATAACAGAGGATTTTTTTTACCGCAACCATTTACAAGGCTTGGTTTCCGAGATATAGCTTCCCAAAGACATTGTTAGATAGGGAAAAGTCGAAAATCAGAAGAATCGCTTTGGATTGTTTGAATTGCAATATTTCGAGAACCAGACCACGCAGAAGCTTTTGGTTTGCATGGATGTACAGGAATTGAATAGACCTTTCGTTTGATGTATGTCTCAATGGGTTTGAGAAACATTGGAAAAATTATGATTTTTATTTGACAGGGGGGACCCGAGGAATTTTTTAAAAAATCCTCAAAATTTTGCTGCCATGATTTGGTTCGATTGTTACATCAATGGAAAGGTCTGCGAATTTTCTATTCAGAACTGAAAACTAAAACGTCTTACGAGCCTTGGTTGCGGAGATATCTCCATCCGAAGACTTTGTTTCGTTGTCTTCCATACTGCATAGATATTCAGTTCTAAGTTCACTTTGGATAGAAATATTTCGAAGGCCAGACCTCACAGAATCTTCTGGTTTTCAATAATAGAAAGCCCTTCGTTAAATTTAATGAATTCCAAAAACTAGAACTTTTTTCAAGGCTTGGTTGCGGAAATATCGCCATCGGTATCAGATTTAGCGTTGTGTTGAAAATCAGTAGAATCACTTTGGATTGCAATATTTCCAAAACCGGACGTCGCAGAAGCTTCTGGTTTTCACCTATGGAAAGCTATTAAAAAGATAAAACAGGATTTTTTTTACCGCAACCATTTACAAGGCTTGGTTTCCGAGATATAGCTTCCCAAAGACATTGTTAGATAGGGAAAAGTCGAAAATCAGAAGAATCGCTTTGGATTGTTTGAATTGCAATATTTCGAGAACCAGACCACGCAGAAGCTTTTGGTTTGCATGGATGTACAGGAATTGAATAGACCTTTCGTTTGATGTATGTCTCGATGGGTTTGAGAAACATTGGAAAAATTATGATTTTTATTTGACAGGGGGGACCCGAGGAATTTTTTAAAAAATCCTCAAAATTTTGCTGCCATGATTTTATTTGATTGTTACATCAATGGAAAGGTCTGCGAATTCTCTATTCAGAACTGAAAACTAAAACGTCTTACGAGCCTTGGTTGCGGAGATATCTCCATCCGAAGACTTTGTTTCGTTGTCTTCCATACTGCATAGATATTCAGTTCTAAGTTCACTTTGGATAGAAATATTTCGAAGGCCAGACCTCACATAATCTTCTGGTTTTCAATAATAGAAAGCCCTTCGTTAAAGTTAATGAATTCCAAAAACTAGAACTTTTTTCAAGGCTTGGTTGCGGAAATATCGCCATCGGAATCAGATTTAGCGTTGTGTTGAAAATCAGTAGAATCACTTTGGATTGCAATATTTCCAAAACCGGACATCGCAGAAGCTTCTGGTTTTCACCTGTGGAAAGCTATTAAAAAGATAAAACAGGATTTTTTTTACCGCAACCATTTACAAGGCTTGGTTTCCGAGATATAGCTTCCCAAAGACATTGTTAGATAGGGAAAAGTCGAAAATCAGAAGAATCGCTTTGGATTGTTTGAATTGCAATATTTCGAGAACCAGACCACGCAGAAGCTTTTGGTTTGCATGGATGTACAGGAATTGAATAGACCTTTCGTTTGATGTATGTCTCAATGGGTTTGAGAAACATTGGAAAAATTATGATTTTTATTTGACAGGGGGGACCCGAGGAATTTTTTAAAAAATCCTCAAAATTTTGCTGTCATGATTTGGTTCGATTGTTACATCAATGGAAAGGTCTGCGAATTTTCTATTCAGAACTGAAAACTAAAACGTCTTACGAGCCTTGGTTGCGGAAAGCTATTAGAAAGATAACAGAGGATTTTTTTTACCGCAACCATTTACAAGGCTTGGTTTCCGAGATATAGCTTCCCAAAGACATTGTTAGATAGGGAAAAGTCGAAAATCAGAAGAATCGCTTTGGATTGTTTGAATTGCAATATTTCGAGAACCAGACCACGCAGAAGCTTTTGGTTTGCATGGATGTACAGGAATTGAATAGACCTTTCGTTTGATGTATGTCTCAATGGGTTTGAGAAACATTGGAAAAATTATGATTTTTATTTGACAGGGGGGACCCGAGGAATTTTTTAAAAAATCCTCAAAATTTTGCTGCCATGATTTGGTTTGATTATAACATCAATGGAAAGGTCTGCGAATTCTCTATTCAGAACTGAAAACTAAAACGTCTTACGAGCCTTGGTTGCGGAGATATCTCCATCCAAAGACTTTGTTTCGTTGTCTTCCATACTGCATAGATATTCAGTTCTAAGTTCACTTTGGATAGAAATATTTCGAAGGCCAGACCTCACAGAATCTTCTGATTTTCAATAATAGAAAGCCCTTCGTTAAATTTAATGAATTCCAAAAACTAGAACTTTTTTCAAGGCTTGGTTGCGGAAATATCGCCATCGGAATCAGATTTAGCGTTGTGTTGAAAATCAGTAGAATCACTTTGGATTGCAATATTTCCAAACCCGGACGTCACAGAAGCTTCTGGTTTTCACCTATGGAAAGCTATTAGAAAGATAACAGAGAATTTTTTTTTACCGCAACCATTTACAAGGCTTGGTTTCCGAGATATAGCTTCCCAAAGACATTGTTAGATAGGGAAAAGTCGAAAATCAGAAGAATCGCTTTGGATTGTTTGAATTGCAATATTTCGAGAACCAGACCACGCAGAAGCTTTTGGTTTGCATGGATGTACAGGAATTGAATAGACCTTTCGTTTGATGTATGTCTCAATGGGTTTGAGAAACATTGGAAAAATTATGATTTTTATTTGACAGGGGGGACCCGAGGAATTTTTTAAAAAATCCTCAAAATTTTGCTGTCATGATTTGGTTTGATTGTTACATCAATGGAAAGGTCTGCGAATTTTCTATTCAGAACTGAAAACTAAAACGTCTTACGAGCCTTGGTTGCGGAAAGCTATTAGAAAGATAACAGAGGATTTTTTTTACCGCAACCATTTACAAGGCTTGGTTTCCGAGATATAGCTTCCCAAAGACATTGTTAGATAGGGAAAAGTCGAAAATCAGAAGAATCGCTTTGGATTGTTTGAATTGCAATATTTCGAGAACCAGACCACGCAGAAGCTTTTGGTTTGCATGGATGTACAGGAATTGAATAGACCTTTCGTTTGATGTATGTCTCAATGGGTTTGAGAAACATTGGAAAAATTATGATTTTTATTTGACAGGGGGGACCCGAGGAATTTTTTAAAAAATCCTCAAAATTTTGCTGTCATGATTTGGTTCGATTGTTACATCAATGGAAAGGTCTGCGAATTTTCTATTCAGAACTGAAAACTAAAACGTCTTACGAGCCTTGGTTGCGGAGATATCTCCATCCGAAGACTTTGTTTCGTTGTCTTCCATACTGCATAAATATTCAGTTCTAAGTTCACTTTGGATAGAAATATTTCGAAGACCAGACCTCACAGAATCTTCTGGTTTTCAATAATACAAAGCTCTTCGTTAAATTTAATGAATTCCGAAAACTAGAACTTTTTTCAAGGCTTGGTTGGGCAAATATCGCCATCGGAATCAGAATTAGCGTTGTGTTGAAAATCAGTAGAATCACTTTGGATTGCAATATTTCCAAAACCGGATGTCACAGAAGCTTCTGGTTTTCACCTATGGAAAGCTATTAGAAAGATAACAGAGGATTTTTTTTACCGCAACCATTTACAAGGCTTGGTTTCCGAGATATAGCTTCCCAAAGACATTGTTAGATAGGGAAAAGTCGAAAATCAGAAGAATCGCTTTGGATTGTTTGAATTGCAATATTTCGAGAACCAGACCACGCAGAAGCTTTTGGTTTGCATGGATGTACAGGAATTGAATAGACCTTTCGTTTGATGTATGTCTCAATGGGTTTGAGAAACATTGGAAAAATTATGATTTTTATTTGACAGGGGGGACCCGAGGAATTTTTTAAAAAATCCTCAAAATTTTGCTGCCATGATTTGGTTCGATTCTTACATCAATGGAAAGGTCTGCGAATTTTCTATTCAGAACTGAAAACTAAAACGTCTTACGAGCCTTGGTTGCGGAGATATCTCCATCCGAAGACTTTGTTTCGTTGTCTTCCATACTGCATAGATATTCAGTTCTAAGTTCACTTTGGATAGAAATATTTCGAAGGCCAGACCTCACAGAATCTTCTGGTTTTCAATAATAGAAAGCCCTTCGTTAAATTTAATGAATTCCAAAAACTAGAACTTTTTTCAAGGCTTGGTTGCGGAAATATCGCCATCGGTATCAGATTTAGCGTTGTGTTGAAAATCAGTAGAATCACTTTGGATTGCAATATTTCCAAAACCGGACGTCGCAGAAGCTTCTGGTTTTCACCTATGGAAAGCTATTAAAAAGATAAAACAGGATTTTTTTTACCGCAACCATTTACAAGGCTTGGTTTCCGAGATATAGCTTCCCAAAGACATTGTTAGATAGGGAAAAGTCGAAAATCAGAAGAATCGCTTTGGATTGTTTGAATTGCAATATTTCGAGAACCAGACCACGCAGAAGCTTTTGGTTTGCATGGATGTACAGGAATTGAATAGACCTTTCGTTTGATGTATGTCTCGATGGGTTTGAGAAACATTGGAAAAATTATGATTTTTATTTGACAGGGGGGACCCGAGGAATTTTTTAAAAAATCCTCAAAATTTTGCTGCCATGATTTTATTTGATTGTTACATCAATGGAAAGGTCTGCGAATTCTCTATTCAGAACTGAAAACTAAAACGTCTTACGAGCCTTGGTTGCGGAGATATCTCCATCCGAAGACTTTGTTTCGTTGTCTTCCATACTGCATAGATATTCAGTTCTAAGTTCACTTTGGATAGAAATATTTCGAAGGCCAGACCTCACATAATCTTCTGGTTTTCAATAATAGAAAGCCCTTCGTTAAAGTTAATGAATTCCAAAAACTAGAACTTTTTTCAAGGCTTGGTTGCGGAAATATCGCCATCGGAATCAGATTTAGCGTTGTGTTGAAAATCAGTAGAATCACTTTGGATTGCAATATTTCCAAAACCGGACATCGCAGAAGCTTCTGGTTTTCACCTGTGGAAAGCTATTAAAAAGATAAAACAGGATTTTTTTTACCGCAACCATTTACAAGGCTTGGTTTCCGAGATATAGCTTCCCAAAGACATTGTTAGATAGGGAAAAGTCGAAAATCAGAAGAATCGCTTTGGATTGTTTGAATTGCAATATTTCGAGAACCAGACCACGCAGAAGCTTTTGGTTTGCATGGATGTACAGGAATTGAATAGACCTTTCGTTTGATGTATGTCTCAATGGGTTTGAGAAACATTGGAAAAATTATGATTTTTATTTGACAGGGGGGACCCGGGGAATTTTTTAAAAAATCCTCAAAATTTTGCTGCCATGATTTGGTTCGATTGTTACATCAATGGAAAGGTCTGCGAATTTTCTATTCAGAACTGAAAACTAAAACGTCTTACGAGCCTTGGTTGCGGAGATATCTCCATCCGAAGACTTTGTTTCGTTGTCTTCCATACTGCATAGATATTCAGTTCTAAGTTCACTTTGGATAGAAATATTTCGAAGGCCAGACCTCACAGAATCTTCTGGTTTTCAATAATAGAAAGCCCTTCGTTAAATTTAATGAATTCCAAAAACTAGAACTTTTTTCAAGGCTTGGTTGCGGAAATATCGCCATCGGTATCAGATTTAGCGTTGTGTTGAAAATCAGTAGAATCACTTTGGATTGCAATATTTCCAAAACCGGACGTCGCAGAAGCTTCTGGTTTTCACCTATGGAAAGCTATTAAAAAGATAAAACAGGATTTTTTTTACCGCAACCATTTACAAGGCTTGGTTTCCGAGATATAGCTTCCCAAAGACATTGTTAGATAGGGAAAAGTCGAAAATCAGAAGAATCGCTTTGGATTGTTTGAATTGCAATATTTCGAGAACCAGACCACGCAGAAGCTTTTGGTTTGCATGGATGTACAGGAATTGAATAGACCTTTCGTTTGATGTATGTCTCGATGGGTTTGAGAAACATTGGAAAAATTATGATTTTTATTTGACAGGGGGGACCCGAGGAATTTTTTAAAAAATCCTCAAAATTTTGCTGCCATGATTTTATTTGATTGTTACATCAATGGAAAGGTCTGCGAATTCTCTATTCAGAACTGAAAACTAAAACGTCTTACGAGCCTTGGTTGCGGAGATATCTCTATCCGAAGACTTTGTTTCGTTGTCTTCCATACTGCATAGATATTCAGTTCTAAGTTCACTTTGGATAGAAATATTTCGAAGGCCAGACCTCACATAATCTTCTGGTTTTCAATAATAGAAAGCCCTTCGTTAAAGTTAATGAATTCCAAAAACTAGAACTTTTTTCAAGGCTTGGTTGCGGAAATATCGCCATCGGAATCAGATTTAGCGTTGTGTTGAAAATCAGTAGAATCACTTTGGATTGCAATATTTCCAAAACCGGACGTCGCAGAAGCTTCTGGTTTTCACCTGTGGAAAGCTATTAAAAAGATAAAACAGGATTTTTTTTACCGCAACCATTTACAAGGCTTGGTTTCCGAGATATAGCTTCCCAAAGACATTGTTAGATAGGGAAAAGTCGAAAATCAGAAGAATCGCTTTGGATTGTTTGAATTGCAATATTTCGAGAACCAGACCACGCAGAAGCTTTTGGTTTGCATGGATGTACAGGAATTGAATAGACCTTTCGTTTGATGTATGTCTCAATGGGTTTGAGAAACATTGGAAAGATTATGATTTTTATTTGACAGGGGGGACCCGAGGAATTTTTTAAAAAATCCTCAAAATTTTGCTGTCATGATTTGGTTCGATTGTTACATCAATGGAAAGGTCTGCGAATTCTCTATTCAGAACTGAAAACTAAAACGTCTTACGAGCCTTGGTTGCGGAGATATCTCCATCCAAAGACTTTGTTTCGTTGTCTTCCATACTGCATAGATATTCAGTTCTAAGTTCACTTTGGATAGAAATATTTCGAAGGCCAGACCTCACAGAATCTTCTGATTTTCAATAATAGGAAGCCCTTCGTTAAATTTAATGAATTCCAAAAACTAGAACTTTTTTCAAGGCTTGGTTGCGGAAATATCGCCATCGGAATCAGATTTAGCGTTGTGTTGAAAATCAGTAGAATCACTTTGGATTGCAATATTTCCAAACCCGGACGTCACAGAAGCTTCTGGTTTTCACCTATGGAAAGCTATTAGAAAGATAACAGAGGATTTTTTTTACCGCAACCATTTACAAGGCTTGGTTTCCGAGATATAGCTTCCCAAAGACATTGTTAGATAGGGAAAAGTCGAAAATCAGAAGAATCGCTTTGGATTGTTTGAATTGCAATATTTCGAGAACCAGACCACGCAGAAGCTTTTGGTTTGCATGGATGTACAGGAATTGAATAGACCTTTCGTTTGATGTATGTCTCAATGGGTTTGAGAAACATTGGAAAAATTATGATTTTTATTTGACAGGGGGGACCCGAGGAATTTTTTAAAAAATTCAAAATTTTGCTGCCATGATTTGGTTCGATTGTTACATCAATGGAAAGGTCTGCGAATTTTCTATTCAGAACTGAAAACTAAAACGTCTTACGAGCCTTGGTTGCGGAGATATCTCCATCCGAAGACTTTGTTTCGTTGTCTTCCATACTGCATAGATATTCAGTTCTAAGTTCACTTTGGATAGAAATATTTCGAAGGCCAGACCTCACAGAATCTTCTGGTTTTCAATAATAGAAAGCCCTTCGTTAAATTTAATGAATTCCAAAAACTAGAACTTTTTTCAAGGCTTGGTTGCGGAAATATCGCCATCGGTATCAGATTTAGCGTTGTGTTGAAAATCAGTAGAATCACTTTGGATTGCAATATTTCCAAAACCGGACGTCGCAGAAGCTTCTGGTTTTCACCTATGGAAAGCTATTAAAAAGATAAAACAGGATTTTTTTTACCGCAACCATTTACAAGGCTTGGTTTCCGAGATATAGCTTCCCAAAGACATTGTTAGATAGGGAAAAGTCGAAAATCAGAAGAATCGCTTTGGATTGTTTGAATTGCAATATTTCGAGAACCAGACCACGCAGAAGCTTTTGGTTTGCATGGATGTACAGGAATTGAATAGACCTTTCGTTTGATGTATGTCTCGATGGGTTTGAGAAACATTGGAAAAATTATGATTTTTATTTGACAGGGGGGACCCGAGGAATTTTTTAAAAAATCCTCAAAATTTTGCTGCCATGATTTTATTTGATTGTTACATCAATGGAAAGGTCTGCGAATTCTCTATTCAGAACTGAAAACTAAAACGTCTTACGAGCCTTGGTTGCGGAGATATCTCCATCCGAAGACTTTGTTTCGTTGTCTTCCATACTGCATAGATATTCAGTTCTAAGTTCACTTTGGATAGAAATATTTCGAAGGCCAGACCTCACATAATCTTCTGGTTTTCAATAATAGAAAGCCCTTCGTTAAAGTTAATGAATTCCAAAAACTAGAACTTTTTTCAAGGCTTGGTTGCGGAAATATCGCCATCGGAATCAGATTTAGCGTTGTGTTGAAAATCAGTAGAATCACTTTGGATTGCAATATTTCCAAAACCGGACGTCGCAGAAGCTTCCGGTTTTCACCTGTGGAAAGCTATTAAAAAGATAAAACAGGATTTTTTTTACCGCAACCATTTACAAGGCTTGGTTTCCGAGATATAGCTTCCCAAAGACATTGTTAGATAGGGAAAAGTCGAAAATCAGAAGAATCGCTTTGGATTGTTTGAATTGCAATATTTCGAGAACCAGACCACGCAGAAGCTTTTGGTTTGCATGGATGTACAGGAATTGAATAGACCTTTCGTTTGATGTATGTCTCAATGGGTTTGAGAAACATTGGAAAAATTATGATTTTTATTTGACAGGGGGGACCCGAGGAATTTTTTAAAAAATCCTCAAAATTTTGCTGCCATGATTTGGTTTGATTGTTACATCAATGGAAAGGTCTGCGAATTCTCTATTCAGAACTGAAAACTAAAACGTCTTACGAGCCTTGGTTGCGGAGATATCTCCATCCGAAGACTTTGTTTCGTTGTCTTCCATACTGCATAGATATTCAGTTCTAAGTTCACTTTGGATGGAAATATTTCGAAGGCCAGACCTCACATAATCTTCTGGTTTTCAATAATAGAAAGCCCTTCGTTAAATTTAATGAATTCCAAAAACTAGAACTTTTTTCAAGGCTTGGTTGCGGAAATATCGCCATCGGAATCAGATTTAGCGTTGTGTTGAAAATCAGTAGAATCACTTTGGATTGCAATATTTCCAAAACCGGACGTCACAGAAGCTTCTGGTTTTCACCTATGGAAAGCTATTAGAAAGATAACAGAGGATTTTTTTTACCGCAACCATTTACAAGGCTTGGTTTCCGAGATATAGCTTCCCAAAGACATTGTTAGATAGGGAAAAGTCGAAAATCAGAAGAATCGCTTTGGATTGTTTGAATTGCAATATTTCGAGAACCAGACCACGCAGAAGCTTTTGGTTTGCATGGATGTACAGGAATTGAATAGACCTTTCGTTTGATGTATGTCTCAATGGGTTTGAGAAACATTGGAAAAATTATGATTTTTATTTGACAGGGGGGACCCGAGGAATTTTTTAAAAAATCCTCAAAATTTTGCTGTCATGATTTGGTTCGATTGTTACATCAATGGAAAGGTCTGCGAATTTTCTATTCAGAACTGAAAACTAAAACGTCTTACGAGCCTTGGTTGCGGAGATATCTCCATCCGAAGACTTTGTTTCGTTGTCTTCCATACTGCATAAATATTCAGTTCTAAGTTCACTTTGGATAGAAATATTTCGAAGACCAGACCTCACAGAATCTTCTGGTTTTCAATAATACAAAGCTCTTCGTTAAATTTAATGAATTCCGAAAACTAGAACTTTTTTCAAGGCTTGGTTGGGCAAATATCGCCATCGGAATCAGAATTAGCGTTGTGTTGAAAATCAGTAGAATCACTTTGGATTGCAATATTTCCAAAACCGGATGTCACAGAAGCTTCTGGTTTTCACCTATGGAAAGCTATTAGAAAGATAACAGAGGATTTTTTTTACCGCAACCATTTACAAGGCTTGGTTTCCGAGATATAGCTTCCCAAAGACATTGTTAGATAGGGAAAAGTCGAAAATCAGAAGAATCGCTTTGGATTGTTTGAATTGCAATATTTCGAGAACCAGACCACGCAGAAGCTTTTGGTTTGCATGGATGTACAGGAATTGAATAGACCTTTCGTTTGATGTATGTCTCAATGGGTTTGAGAAACATTGGAAAAATTATGATTTTTATTTGACAGGGGGGACCCGAGGAATTTTTTAAAAAATCCTCAAAATTTTGCTGCCATGATTTGGTTCGATTGTTACATCAATGGAAAGGTCTGCGAATTTTCTATTCAGAACTGAAAACTAAAACGTCTTACGAGCCTTGGTTGCGGAGATATCTCCATCCGAAGACTTTGTTTCGTTGTCTTCCATACTGCATAGATATTCAGTTCTAAGTTCACTTTGGATAGAAATATTTCGAAGGCCAGACCTCACAGAATCTTCTGGTTTTCAATAATAGAAAGCCCTTCGTTAAATTTAATGAATTCCAAAAACTAGAACTTTTTTCAAGGCTTGGTTGCGGAAATATCGCCATCGGTATCAGATTTAGCGTTGTGTTGAAAATCAGTAGAATCACTTTGGATTGCAATATTTCCAAAACCGGACGTCGCAGAAGCTTCTGGTTTTCACCTATGGAAAGCTATTAAAAAGATAAAACAGGATTTTTTTTACCGCAACCATTTACAAGGCTTGGTTTCCGAGATATAGCTTCCCAAAGACATTGTTAGATAGGGAAAAGTCGAAAATCAGAAGAATCGCTTTGGATTGTTTGAATTGCAATATTTCGAGAACCAGACCACGCAGAAGCTTTTGGTTTGCATGGATGTACAGGAATTGAATAGACCTTTCGTTTGATGTATGTCTCGATGGGTTTGAGAAACATTGGAAAAATTATGATTTTTATTTGACAGGGGGGACCCGAGGAATTTTTTAAAAAATCCTCAAAATTTTGCTGCCATGATTTTATTTGATTGTTACATCAATGGAAAGGTCTGCGAATTCTCTATTCAGAACTGAAAACTAAAACGTCTTACGAGCCTTGGTTGCGGAGATATCTCCATCCGAAGACTTTGTTTCGTTGTCTTCCATACTGCATAGATATTCAGTTCTAAGTTCACTTTGGATAGAAATATTTCGAAGGCCAGACCTCACATAATCTTCTGGTTTTCAATAATAGAAAGCCCTTCGTTAAAGTTAATGAATTCCAAAAACTAGAACTTTTTTCAAGGCTTGGTTGCGGAAATATCGCCATCGGAATCAGATTTAGCGTTGTGTTGAAAATCAGTAGAATCACTTTGGATTGCAATATTTCCAAAACCGGACATCGCAGAAGCTTCTGGTTTTCACCTGTGGAAAGCTATTAAAAAGATAAAACAGGATTTTTTTTACCGCAACCATTTACAAGGCTTGGTTTCCGAGATATAGCTTCCCAAAGACATTGTTAGATAGGGAAAAGTCGAAAATCAGAAGAATCGCTTTGGATTGTTTGAATTGCAATATTTCGAGAACCAGACCACGCAGAAGCTTTTGGTTTGCATGGATGTACAGGAATTGAATAGACCTTTCGTTTGATGTATGTCTCAATGGGTTTGAGAAACATTGGAAAAATTATGATTTTTATTTGACAGGGGGGACCCGAGGAATTTTTTAAAAAATCCTCAAAATTTTGCTGTCATGATTTGGTTCGATTGTTACATCAATGGAAAGGTCTGCGAATTTTCTATTCAGAACTGAAAACTAAAACGTCTTACGAGCCTTGGTTGCGGAAAGCTATTAGAAAGATAACAGAGGATTTTTTTTACCGCAACCATTTACAAGGCTTGGTTTCCGAGATATAGCTTCCCAAAGACATTGTTAGATAGGGAAAAGTCGAAAATCAGAAGAATCGCTTTGGATTGTTTGAATTGCAATATTTCGAGAACCAGACCACGCAGAAGCTTTTGGTTTGCATGGATGTACAGGAATTGAATAGACCTTTCGTTTGATGTATGTCTCAATGGGTTTGAGAAACATTGGAAAAATTATGATTTTTATTTGACAGGGGGGACCCGAGGAATTTTTTAAAAAATCCTCAAAATTTTGCTGCCATGATTTGGTTTGATTATAACATCAATGGAAAGGTCTGCGAATTCTCTATTCAGAACTGAAAACTAAAACGTCTTACGAGCCTTGGTTGCGGAGATATCTCCATCCAAAGACTTTGTTTCGTTGTCTTCCATACTGCATAGATATTCAGTTCTAAGTTCACTTTGGATAGAAATATTTCGAAGGCCAGACCTCACAGAATCTTCTGATTTTCAATAATAGAAAGCCCTTCGTTAAATTTAATGAATTCCAAAAACTAGAACTTTTTTCAAGGCTTGGTTGCGGAAATATCGCCATCGGAATCAGATTTAGCGTTGTGTTGAAAATCAGTAGAATCACTTTGGATTGCAATATTTCCAAACCCGGACGTCACAGAAGCTTCTGGTTTTCACCTATGGAAAGCTATTAGAAAGATAACAGAGAATTTTTTTTTACCGCAACCATTTACAAGGCTTGGTTTCCGAGATATAGCTTCCCAAAGACATTGTTAGATAGGGAAAAGTCGAAAATCAGAAGAATCGCTTTGGATTGTTTGAATTGCAATATTTCGAGAACCAGACCACGCAGAAGCTTTTGGTTTGCATGGATGTACAGGAATTGAATAGACCTTTCGTTTGATGTATGTCTCGATGGGTTTGAGAAACATTGGAAAAATTATGATTTTTATTTGACAGGGGGGACCCGAGGAATTTTTTAAAAAATCCTCAAAATTTTGCTGCCATGATTTTATTTGATTGTTACATCAATGGAAAGGTCTGCGAATTCTCTATTCAGAACTGAAAACTAAAACGTCTTACGAGCCTTGGTTGCGGAGATATCTCTATCCGAAGACTTTGTTTCGTTGTCTTCCATACTGCATAGATATTCAGTTCTAAGTTCACTTTGGATAGAAATATTTCGAAGGCCAGACCTCACATAATCTTCTGGTTTTCAATAATAGAAAGCCCTTCGTTAAAGTTAATGAATTCCAAAAACTAGAACTTTTTTCAAGGCTTGGTTGCGGAAATATCGCCATCGGAATCAGATTTAGCGTTGTGTTGAAAATCAGTAGAATCACTTTGGATTGCAATATTTCCAAAACCGGACGTCGCAGAAGCTTCTGGTTTTCACCTGTGGAAAGCTATTAAAAAGATAAAACAGGATTTTTTTTACCGCAACCATTTACAAGGCTTGGTTTCCGAGATATAGCTTCCCAAAGACATTGTTAGATAGGGAAAAGTCGAAAATCAGAAGAATCGCTTTGGATTGTTTGAATTGCAATATTTCGAGAACCAGACCACGCAGAAGCTTTTGGTTTGCATGGATGTACAGGAATTGAATAGACCTTTCGTTTGATGTATGTCTCAATGGGTTTGAGAAACATTGGAAAAATTATGATTTTTATTTGACAGGGGGGACCCGAGGAATTTTTTAAAAAATCCTCAAAATTTTGCTGTCATGATTTGGTTCGATTGTTACATCAATGGAAAGGTCTGCGAATTCTCTATTCAGAACTGAAAACTAAAACGTCTTACGAGCCTTGGTTGCGGAGATATCTCCATCCAAAGACTTTGTTTCGTTGTCTTCCATACTGCATAGATATTCAGTTCTAAGTTCACTTTGGATAGAAATATTTCGAAGGCCAGACCTCACAGAATCTTCTGATTTTCAATAATAGGAAGCCCTTCGTTAAATTTAATGAATTCCAAAAACTAGAACTTTTTTCAAGGCTTGGTTGCGGAAATATCGCCATCGGAATCAGATTTAGCGTTGTGTTGAAAATCAGTAGAATCACTTTGGATTGCAATATTTCCAAACCCGGACGTCACAGAAGCTTCTGGTTTTCACCTATGGAAAGCTATTAGAAAGATAACAGAGGATTTTTTTTACCGCAACCATTTACAAGGCTTGGTTTCCGAGATATAGCTTCCCAAAGACATTGTTAGATAGGGAAAAGTCGAAAATCAGAAGAATCGCTTTGGATTGTTTGAATTGCAATATTTCGAGAACCAGACCACGCAGAAGCTTTTGGTTTGCATGGATGTACAGGAATTGAATAGACCTTTCGTTTGATGTATGTCTCAATGGGTTTGAGAAACATTGGAAAAATTATGATTTTTATTTGACAGGGGGGACCCGAGGAATTTTTTAAAAAATTCAAAATTTTGCTGCCATGATTTGGTTCGATTGTTACATCAATGGAAAGGTCTGCGAATTTTCTATTCAGAACTGAAAACTAAAACGTCTTACGAGCCTTGGTTGCGGAGATATCTCCATCCGAAGACTTTGTTTCGTTGTCTTCCATACTGCATAGATATTCAGTTCTAAGTTCACTTTGGATAGAAATATTTCGAAGGCCAGACCTCACAGAATCTTCTGGTTTTCAATAATAGAAAGCCCTTCGTTAAATTTAATGAATTCCAAAAACTAGAACTTTTTTCAAGGCTTGGTTGCGGAAATATCGCCATCGGTATCAGATTTAGCGTTGTGTTGAAAATCAGTAGAATCACTTTGGATTGCAATATTTCCAAAACCGGACGTCGCAGAAGCTTCTGGTTTTCACCTATGGAAAGCTATTAAAAAGATAAAACAGGATTTTTTTTACCGCAACCATTTACAAGGCTTGGTTTCCGAGATATAGCTTCCCAAAGACATTGTTAGATAGGGAAAAGTCGAAAATCAGAAGAATCGCTTTGGATTGTTTGAATTGCAATATTTCGAGAACCAGACCACGCAGAAGCTTTTGGTTTGCATGGATGTACAGGAATTGAATAGACCTTTCGTTTGATGTATGTCTCGATGGGTTTGAGAAACATTGGAAAAATTATGATTTTTATTTGACAGGGGGGACCCGAGGAATTTTTTAAAAAATCCTCAAAATTTTGCTGCCATGATTTTATTTGATTGTTACATCAATGGAAAGGTCTGCGAATTCTCTATTCAGAACTGAAAACTAAAACGTCTTACGAGCCTTGGTTGCGGAGATATCTCCATCCGAAGACTTTGTTTCGTTGTCTTCCATACTGCATAGATATTCAGTTCTAAGTTCACTTTGGATAGAAATATTTCGAAGGCCAGACCTCACATAATCTTCTGGTTTTCAATAATAGAAAGCCCTTCGTTAAAGTTAATGAATTCCAAAAACTAGAACTTTTTTCAAGGCTTGGTTGCGGAAATATCGCCATCGGAATCAGATTTAGCGTTGTGTTGAAAATCAGTAGAATCACTTTGGATTGCAATATTTCCAAAACCGGACGTCGCAGAAGCTTCTGGTTTTCACCTATGGAAAGCTATTAAAAAGATAAAACAGGATTTTTTTTACCGCAACCATTTACAAGGCTTGGTTTCCGAGATATAGCTTCCCAAAGACATTGTTAGATAGGGAAAAGTCGAAAATCAGAAGAATCGCTTTGGATTGTTTGAATTGCAATATTTCGAGAACCAGACCACGCAGAAGCTTTTGGTTTGCATGGATGTACAGGAATTGAATAGACCTTTCGTTTGATGTATGTCTCGATGGGTTTGAGAAACATTGGAAAAATTATGATTTTTATTTGACAGGGGGGACCCGAGGAATTTTTTAAAAAATCCTCAAAATTTTGCTGCCATGATTTTATTTGATTGTTACATCAATGGAAAGGTCTGCGAATTCTCTATTCAGAACTGAAAACTAAAACGTCTTACGAGCCTTGGTTGCGGAGATATCTCCATCCGAAGACTTTGTTTCGTTGTCTTCCATACTGCATAGATATTCAGTTCTAAGTTCACTTTGGATAGAAATATTTCGAAGGCCAGACCTCACATAATCTTCTGGTTTTCAATAATAGAAAGCCCTTCGTTAAAGTTAATGAATTCCAAAAACTAGAACTTTTTTCAAGGCTTGGTTGCGGAAATATCGCCATCGGAATCAGATTTAGCGTTGTGTTGAAAATCAGTAGAATCACTTTGGATTGCAATATTTCCAAAACCGGACGTCGCAGAAGCTTCCGGTTTTCACCTGTGGAAAGCTATTAAAAAGATAAAACAGGATTTTTTTTACCGCAACCATTTACAAGGCTTGGTTTCCGAGATATAGCTTCCCAAAGACATTGTTAGATAGGGAAAAGTCGAAAATCAGAAGAATCGCTTTGGATTGTTTGAATTGCAATATTTCGAGAACCAGACCACGCAGAAGCTTTTGGTTTGCATGGATGTACAGGAATTGAATAGACCTTTCGTTTGATGTATGTCTCAATGGGTTTGAGAAACATTGGAAAAATTATGATTTTTATTTGACAGGGGGGACCCGAGGAATTTTTTAAAAAATCCTCAAAATTTTGCTGTCATGATTTGGTTCGATTGTTACATCAATGGAAAGGTCTGCGAATTTTCTATTCAGAACTGAAAACTAAAACGTCTTACGAGCCTTGGTTGCGGAAAGCTATTAGAAAGATAACAGAGGATTTTTTTTACCGCAACCATTTACAAGGCTTGGTTTCCGAGATATAGCTTCCCAAAGACATTGTTAGATAGGGAAAAGTCGAAAATCAGAAGAATCGCTTTGGATTGTTTGAATTGCAATATTTCGAGAACCAGACCACGCAGAAGCTTTTGGTTTGCATGGATGTACAGGAATTGAATAGACCTTTCGTTTGATGTATGTCTCAATGGGTTTGAGAAACATTGGAAAAATTATGATTTTTATTTGACAGGGGGGACCCGAGGAATTTTTTAAAAAATCCTCAAAATTTTGCTGCCATGATTTGGTTTGATTATAACATCAATGGAAAGGTCTGCGAATTCTCTATTCAGAACTGAAAACTAAAACGTCTTACGAGCCTTGGTTGCGGAGATATCTCCATCCAAAGACTTTGTTTCGTTGTCTTCCATACTGCATAGATATTCAGTTCTAAGTTCACTTTGGATAGAAATATTTCGAAGGCCAGACCTCACAGAATCTTCTGATTTTCAATAATAGAAAGCCCTTCGTTAAATTTAATGAATTCCAAAAACTAGAACTTTTTTCAAGGCTTGGTTGCGGAAATATCGCCATCGGAATCAGATTTAGCGTTGTGTTGAAAATCAGTAGAATCACTTTGGATTGCAATATTTCCAAACCCGGACGTCACAGAAGCTTCTGGTTTTCACCTATGGAAAGCTATTAGAAAGATAACAGAGGATTTTTTTTTACCGCAACCATTTACAAGGCTTGGTTTCCGAGATATAGCTTCCCAAAGACATTGTTAGATAGGGAAAAGTCGAAAATCAGAAGAATCGCTTTGGATTGTTTGAATTGCAATATTTCGAGAACCAGACCACGCAGAAGCTTTTGGTTTGCATGGATGTACAGGAATTGAATAGACCTTTCGTTTGATGTATGTCTTAATGGGTTTGAGAAACATTGGAAAAATTATGATTTTTATTTGACAGGGGGGACCCGAGGAATTTTTTAAAAAATCCTCAAAATTTTGCTGCCATGATTTGGTTCGATTGTTACATCAATGGAAAGGTCTGCGAATTTTCTATTCAGAACTGAAAACTAAAACGTCTTACGAGCCTTGGTTGCGGAGATATCTCCATCCGAAGACTTTGTTTCGTTGTCTTCCATACTGCATAGATATTCAGTTCTAAGTTCACTTTGGATAGAAATATTTCGAAGGCCAGACCTCACATAATCTTCTGGTTTTCAATAATAGAAAGCCCTTCGTTAAAGTTAATGAATTCCAAAAACTAGAACTTTTTTCAAGGCTTGGTTGCGGAAATATCGCCATCGGAATCAGATTTAGCGTTGTGTTGAAAATCAGTAGAATCACTTTGGATTGCAATATTTCCAAAACCGGACGTCGCAGAAGCTTCCGGTTTTCACCTGTGGAAAGCTATTAAAAAGATAAAACAGGATTTTTTTTACCGCAACCATTTACAAGGCTTGGTTTCCGAGATATAGCTTCCCAAAGACATTGTTAGATAGGGAAAAGTCGAAAATCAGAAGAATCGCTTTGGATTGTTTGAATTGCAATATTTCGAGAACCAGACCACGCAGAAGCTTTTGGTTTGCATGGATGTACAGGAATTGAATAGACCTTTCGTTTGATGTATGTCTCAATGGGTTTGAGAAACATTGGAAAAATTATGATTTTTATTTGACAGGGGGGACCCGAGGAATTTTTTAAAAAATCCTCAAAATTTTGCTGCCATGATTTGGTTTGATTATAACATCAATGGAAAGGTCTGCGAATTCTCTATTCAGAACTGAAAACTAAAACGTCTTACGAGCCTTGGTTGCGGAGATATCTCCATCCAAAGACTTTGTTTCGTTGTCTTCCATACTGCATAGATATTCAGTTCTAAGTTCACTTTGGATAGAAATATTTCGAAGGCCAGACCTCACAGAATCTTCTGATTTTCAATAATAGAAAGCCCTTCGTTAAATTTAATGAATTCCAAAAACTAGAACTTTTTTCAAGGCTTGGTTGCGGAAATATCGCCATCGGAATCAGATTTAGCGTTGTGTTGAAAATCAGTAGAATCACTTTGGATTGCAATATTTCCAAACCCGGACGTCACAGAAGCTTCTGGTTTTCACCTATGGAAAGCTATTAGAAAGATAACAGAGGATTTTTTTTTACCGCAACCATTTACAAGGCTTGGTTTCCGAGATATAGCTTCCCAAAGACATTGTTAGATAGGGAAAAGTCGAAAATCAGAAGAATCGCTTTGGATTGTTTGAATTGCAATATTTCGAGAACCAGACCACGCAGAAGCTTTTGGTTTGCATGGATGTACAGGAATTGAATAGACCTTTCGTTTGATGTATGTCTTAATGGGTTTGAGAAACATTGGAAAAATTATGATTTTTATTTGACAGGGGGGACCCGAGGAATTTTTTAAAAAATCCTCAAAATTTTGCTGCCATGATTTGGTTCGATTGTTACATCAATGGAAAGGTCTGCGAATTTTCTATTCAGAACTGAAAACTAAAACGTCTTACGAGCCTTGGTTGCGGAGATATCTCCATCCGAAGACTTTGTTTCGTTGTCTTCCATACTGCATAGATATTCAGTTCTAAGTTCACTTTGGATAGAAATATTTCGAAGGCCAGACCTCACATAATCTTCTGGTTTTCAATAATAGAAAGCCCTTCGTTAAAGTTAATGAATTCCAAAAACTAGAACTTTTTTCAAGGCTTGGTTGCGGAAATATCGCCATCGGAATCAGATTTAGCGTTGTGTTGAAAATCAGTAGAATCACTTTGGATTGCAATATTTCCAAAACCGGACGTCGCAGAAGCTTCCGGTTTTCACCTGTGGAAAGCTATTAAAAAGATAAAACAGGATTTTTTTTACCGCAACCATTTACAAGGCTTGGTTTCCGAGATATAGCTTCCCAAAGACATTGTTAGATAGGGAAAAGTCGAAAATCAGAAGAATCGCTTTGGATTGTTTGAATTGCAATATTTCGAGAACCAGACCACGCAGAAGCTTTTGGTTTGCATGGATGTACAGGAATTGAATAGACCTTTCGTTTGATGTATGTCTCAATGGGTTTGAGAAATATTGGAAAAATTATGATTTTTATTTGACAGGGGGGACCCGAGGAATTTTTTAAAAAATCCTCAAAATTTTGCTGTCATGATTTGGTTCGATTGTTACATCAATGGAAAGGTCTGCGAATTTTCTATTCAGAACTGAAAACTAAAACGTCTTACGAGCCTTGGTTGCGGAAAGCTATTAGAAAGATAACAGAGGATTTTTTTTACCGCAACCATTTACAAGGCTTGGTTTCCGAGATATAGCTTCCCAAAGACATTGTTAGATAGGGAAAAGTCGAAAATCAGAAGAATCGCTTTGGATTGTTTGAATTGCAATATTTCGAGAACCAGACCACGCAGAAGCTTTTGGTTTGCATGGATGTACAGGAATTGAATAGACCTTTCGTTTGATGTATGTCTCAATGGGTTTGAGAAACATTGGAAAAATTATGATTTTTATTTGACAGGGGGGACCCGAGGAATTTTTTAAAAAATCCTCAAAATTTTGCTGCCATGATTTAGTTTGATTATAACATCAATGGAAAGGTCTGCGAATTCTCTATTCAGAACTGAAAACTAAAACGTCTTACGAGCCTTGGTTGCGGAGATATCTCCATCCAAAGACTTTGTTTCGTTGTCTTCCATACTGCATAGATATTCAGTTCTAAGTTCACTTTGGATAGAAATATTTCGAAGGCCAGACCTCACAGAATCTTCTGATTTTCAATAATAGAAAGCCCTTCGTTAAATTTAATGAATTCCAAAAACTAGAACTTTTTTCAAGGCTTGGTTGCGGAAATATCGCCATCGGAATCAGATTTAGCGTTGTGTTGAAAATCAGTAGAATCACTTTGGATTGCAATATTTCCAAACCCGGACGTCACAGAAGCTTCTGGTTTTCACCTATGGAAAGCTATTAGAAAGATAACAGAGGATTTTTTTTTACCGCAACCATTTACAAGGCTTGGTTTCCGAGATATAGCTTCCCAAAGACATTGTTAGATAGGGAAAAGTCGAAAATCAGAAGAATCGCTTTGGATTGTTTGAATTGCAATATTTCGAGAACCAGACCACGCAGAAGCTTTTGGTTTGCATGGATGTACAGGAATTGAATAGACCTTTCGTTTGATGTATGTCTTAATGGGTTTGAGAAACATTGGAAAAATTATGATTTTTATTTGACAGGGGGGACCCGAGGAATTTTTTAAAAAATCCTCAAAATTTTGCTGCCATGATTTGGTTCGATTGTTACATCAATGGAAAGGTCTGCGAATTTTCTATTCAGAACTGAAAACTAAAACGTCTTACGAGCCTTGGTTGCGGAGATATCTCCATCCGAAGACTTTGTTTCGTTGTCTTCCATACTGCATAGATATTCAGTTCTAAGTTCACTTTGGATAGAAATATTTCGAAGGCCAGACCTCACAGAATCTTCTGGTTTTCAATAATAGAAAGCCCTTCGTTAAATTTAATGAATTCCAAAAACTAGAACTTTTTTCAAGGCTTGGTTGCGGAAATATCGCCATCGGTATCAGATTTAGCGTTGTGTTGAAAATCAGTAGAATCACTTTGGATTGCAATATTTCCAAAACCGGACGTCGCAGAAGCTTCTGGTTTTCACCTATGGAAAGCTATTAAAAAGATAAAACAGGATTTTTTTTACCGCAACCATTTACAAGGCTTGGTTTCCGAGATATAGCTTCCCAAAGACATTGTTAGATAGGGAAAAGTCGAAAATCAGAAGAATCGCTTTGGATTGTTTGAATTGCAATATTTCGAGAACCAGACCACGCAGAAGCTTTTGGTTTGCATGGATGTACAGGAATTGAATAGACCTTTCGTTTGATGTATGTCTCAATGGGTTTGAGAAACATTGGAAAAATTATGATTTTTATTTGACAGGGGGGACCTGAGGAATTTTTTAAAAAATCCTCAAAATTTTGCTGCCATGATTTTATTTGATTGTTACATCAATGGAAAGGTCTGCGAATTCTCTATTCAGAACTGAAAACTAAAACGTCTTACGAGCCTTGGTTGCGGAGATATCTCCATCCGAAGACTTTGTTTCGTTGTCTTCAGTAGTAACTAGGTCGGTTGAGACTGGGAATTCTGAGCCAGAAAGAGATAGCACTATGTTTGAGTGAGATAGGTGATAAGCAGTTAATTTTGCGGTTAGGGCAATGAGTTGTGGTGAGACGATAAGGATTTAGTGTTATGTTGTCGGCGAGTAATTGTTTGAAGTTTGTTTGTCGGCATGTGACGCGTGCGGCCGGCGCTTGTATAAAATGAGAATAATAATAATAATTATTCAAAAGCGGTTGTAGTTTGAAATTTCAAATTGGGTTAGAAGATAAGAATTTTAAATAGTAATGTTAATAATGAATGAGTCAGATACAATGAAATTAAAAATAAATTTGAGATGGTAATGAATGAGTCAGTTGCAATGAATTTAAAAATAAAATTAAAAAAAGATTAAAGAGGAAACTGTTTGGTTGCTTTGGCGGGGAAAGTAGTATTTGAAAATTCAAATTTAAAATATTGAGGAAACTGTTGAGGAGCAATTAAAGAGGTAGCACTATGTTAGAGTGAGAGAGGTGATAAGCAGTTAATTTAGCAGGTTACGGCAATGAGTTGCGGTCAGATGATAAGGATTTTGGGTGTTTGGAGGCATGTGACGCGTGCGACCGGCGCTTGTATAAAATGATGAGAAATCAAATGTAGTTTGAAATTTCATAAAAAATGATTATAGAAGATAAGAATTTGCAAATAGTATGTTGGTAAATGAGAATGAGTCGGTTAGGCGATTTAAAAAAGGGCAATGGGGGTTGAAAAATAAATTATTAAAATATTTTTTGGTGATAAGGTGTAATAATAATAATAACGTTGAGAATTCAAAGGTAGCACTATGTTAGAGTGAGAGAGGTGATAAGCAGTTAATTTAGCAGGTTACGGCAATGAGTTGCAGTCAGATGATAAGGATTTTGAGGTGTTATGAATATGAGACAGTTGCAATGAATTTAAAAATAAAATAAAAAAAGCTTAAAGAGGTTGCTTTGGCGGGAAAGTAGTATTTGAAAATTCAAATTTAAAATATTGAGGAAACTGTTGAGGAGAAATTAAAGAGGTAGCACTATGTTAGAGTGAGAGAGGTGATAAGCAGTTAATTTAGCAGGTTACGGCAATGAGTTGCGGTCAGATGATAAGGATTTTGGGGTGTTTGGAGGCATGTGACGCGTGCGACCGGCGCTTGTATAAAATGATGAGAAATCAAATGTAGTTTTAAATTTCATAAAAATGATTATAGAATATAAGAATTTGCAAATAGTATGTTGGTAATGAGAATGAGTCAGTTGCAATGAATTTAAAATAAAATAAAAAAAAAGATTAAAGAGGAAACTGTTTGGGTGCTTTGGCGGAAGTAGTATTTGAAAATTCAAATTCTTTTGGATTCTCAAATATTTATGTAAAACAAGAAAAATTGATCAAAAAAAACAAAAAAAAAATATCAATGTGCTTTCTTTTTCTTCTTTTGATTTTTCAGCGATTCAAAATATTGACTGATTTTGAGACCACCGTCAAGAGATTCAATTTGAAGGGACGTAAGATTGATTTTCTTATAAATCCAGTCCCAACTCAAGAAGAGCCTACTTCTTGCATAAAAAACGCCATAGAACATCAACCCCATCTTAACGCTGGCCTTAAAAGATCTTTGTCCTACCGATAAGGTAGGCGTGACATTGTTTTTCACTTAAACGAACCACGCTTAAGTGAAATGGGCGTGACATTTAGTGGGAAAAGCTTCACAGTCGACCATAGTAGTGGTTGGATTAATTTTAAGAACTGCTCTGAATTGAGTTTTTCCAACATAAGCAAGAGATGATAAGCAAAATTTTCCAAGGCAAATCTTCCACGATGTACAATAACTTTGATGAAGAGTGCTTTAAGCGAAAAGGAATAGTTTACATAAAAAATTATGATAATCTATGTTTACCGCGTGTTTTGATTGTAGCAAAAGCATATGCAGACAATGAAGTAAATTTCGCTAAAGTAAGAAGAGACATTGGAAAAGAGCAAACAAGTCGAACAATTGCACTCTTAAATGAAACACAAATTGACATACCGCTAGATGGTTGTGGAATAGAGGAACTGAAATTGTTTCAAAATTATTTTAAAGACTACAAAATAACGGTGTATGAATACGGAACCAAGGCAAAAAAAATTATTTATGAAGGAGTTTCTAGTTCCAATGAGAAGAAGAAGATACATTTGAAGGGTCCAGGGGAAAAACGGCATGAGTCACATCAAACCAATTCGGAGAAAAATGAATATTAAGGTTCACTTTCTTACACAGGCTAATATAGAAGGAAAATAAAATATTCAAAAACACAGTTTTTTAGCCCATCATTTTCTTAGCCCCAGAAAAAAATTAATGTTCATTTCATGGATAAATAGATTTAATAAAAATAATTTAATGACTACAGTATGAGACTTGTGTCGTTTTTCAATTTTAATCAAGCAGAAAACGAAATTATAAGTTTACTTTCCCAGCTAAATTGAAAAGAAAGTCAAAATTTCGTGCCATTCTTCCATACAACGTTATGGACATAGGCTGTTCTTCTGCAGCATGGCTTTTTTTGAAAATGTTTTTAGGTAGAATCACATTGTTTTTTAAGAGTATAGAACATCATTAAGTACTCACAAAAATCTACAAGATGCCATCATTAGTTTAATTTTGACAAAAAAATGGACTTGTGCCGTTTTCCCCTGGACCCTTCATTTACTATATTTCAATAACCATTTCAATGTTATAACATCATTTACCGTTGCATTTTGTTGCGTATACTATTGTGAAAGTTGTCACATACCCTACAACACTAAAAGTGACCATCGCGTATGCAACAAACTGTGTTCTCAATGTCAACAATCTCCAATTTGTTCAGAGATAGTAACTTCAAAAGCTTGTTTTAAATTTAAATAGGAGTAGCCCAAAGCAAAATTTAGAAAATATCTATGACTATAGGTTCAAATTATGTATTCGGTTTTTGCAAATATAATGAAATTGAAAGATATTTTTGTTTATCAATTTTTAAGACAAAAATATAAAAACTTGTAAAACCGCAATGTCCGATACTTTTTCTTTTTTAATTTTAAGAAAGAAACAATTTCAAATAAAGAACGTAAAACCGCAATGTCCTTTACTTTTTAAATTTTTATAAATTTTTAAGAAAGAAACAATTTTTAAAATAAAAATGTTAAACCGCAATATCCGATTTCAAACAGTTAATTAAAGATTAAGAATGCAAAATTAAATTTTTCAGTTTTGAGATAAAATATTAGTTTATGTTTCTAAAAGTTATCAATTATTATGATAAATTTTAGACTATAAAAGCTGTACGTTCTTACTTTTTTTAATTCAGTTTTAACAATTCTTGTGAAAAAGTGAAGTAAAAACTAGAGCACCAACAACAAATAAATTAAAAAAAATCATTTTTTAAAATCAAATTAAAAGTACTCGTACATCCACAACAACAACTAGAGCACCAACAACAAATAAATTTAAAAAAAATCATTTTTAAATCCAATAAAGAATACAACAACAACTAGAGCACCAACAAAAAAATGTCTTCAACACAAGTGAACGCCACTCAAATGTCCAACTACCTCTACACTCAGAGAAAAATATACCATTGATTTTTCAATGGTACGACCATTGATTTCAAAAGACGCTTTTTAATAATATTTTACTATAAAAACAATGGTTTTCTAGTAAATTCAATGGTACTTGAGTTATTAATACAATGGTTTTGAAACTATTAATCTTAATAGGACACGTATTATTAATTCAATGGGAAAGACTATTGATTCAATAATATTCCACCATTAACAATTAATAACACGTACTATTACTGTAATGGTATGTTACTATTAATTTTCAATAGTTTCGATACCATTGAAAAAACATTATATTAATAGTGTGTCTCTTTAGTTCAATGGTGTGAATCATTAATAGAATAGTATTTTACTATTAACTAAATACCATTAATACTATTTTTCGAAATAAAGTACACACCATTAATTAAATAAGAAAATGCCATTGCTTTAATAAGATTTGTCTTATTGATATTAATAATATGAACTATTGTTTTAATAGTTACATGTAATGAAATATTTACGAAAGCAGAAAAAGAAACTAATTAATAGTACATCCCATTAAACCAATGTGTTAAATTTATATATTTTCGAATATTCGAAACTTTTGCTGAAAATATAAAATACAGCGTAAATTTAATAAGAAATACCATTAATTTAACAGATAAGTTTAATAATACGGACTATTGTTTTAATAGTAATGTAATTAAATAACTGCGAAACAAAAAAAAATTAATTATTACATCTCGATGTTTTTAAATCGAAAAACGTCAGATTTATAAATGTATAGTTCACAATTTTCTTTTAAATAAGAAATTCTATTAATTTTAACAATTTTTTCTAGAACACGGACTAAGTTTAAATAGTAATTGTGGTTAAAAAATAAAAATAACGTTATCAGAATTACTCATTAAGTACATTGTTCATTTTCATCCCATTGAATCAAACTTATGTTTCATTATTTATAACAAATTAATTTCGATTTAGATGAAACCTTAATCCACTGTCCAGCATTTGAGTCGGAAAAGACACGGAAAATCTGGATTATGGTATAAAGCCTGCTCATGGCGTGCTTAAGAAACTGTCAAGAGTTCTAATCGACGTGAGCATCGTTAACAATTTTAGGGGGTTGTAGGCCCTCCAAAATGTTTTTTTAAGAATAACTCGCAAACGGTAAGTTTTAGAAAACAAACGGAAAGAACTAATTTTAAGCTTAGAAAATTTTCTACAAAAATATTGACATACTTTTTTTTCATAAAAATAACCATTTTCGAAATAAACCAATCGGAAGAGTTAAGGATTTAACTTTTCTATATTTTTTTTTTATTTCCCCCTCCCACTTTAAGATGTCCAAGAGGGTGCACAAGCAGATTGGTTCAATGTCTTAAAAACATGTTTATATAATGTTCTAACAATTTATCACAAACAATTTTTTAACTAAACCACCCCACTAATAGAAAAGTGAAACCCTTAACCCACCCGATTGATTTATTTCGAAAAAAATTATTTTTATAAAAATAATATGTTAATGTTTTTGTAGGGAATTTTCTAGGCTACAAATATGTTCATTACATTTTTTTTACAACTTACTATTTGGAAGTTATTCCTGAAAAACCATTTTGGTTCCACCTCCTGTAAAATTGATATCGATGGGAACTTTCTACAATTTCTTTGGAACACCATTAGGGGGTATTGTTCCAAAATAAAGATTTCCGACGATAATTTCCTAATTGGATTGTTTGTATGGCTTTATTGATTTTTAAAATTTTTAATTTCTCTGAAAAACAATTCAGTTTCGTGAAAGTGAAAAGTGATATAATGCTATAAATTGTAAGTGATGGAACACAAACAAATATAGAATCAAGTATTTTGTATCATTATTATTATTATTATTAAGGTAATAATTTATTGTTATTATTTTTATAGTAAGCAGTACACCCTGTCACAGGAAGATCTGTCAACATTCTTTTGCGTCCCATAATAATAATATCAAAATACCATTGATTTTATAGTATTATTTAAAATATTTATAGTACTCACTTTGCTTTTAATTAGATATACTATTGATTTAGAAATGTTTACTTTCAACATTAATAGTACGTCCTATTATTCTTGTAAATTTGTTACAGTTTAATAAAATAGGGTGCCACTAGACACTTTCTTTTAAAATTACAAGATTTTGATGAGGGTTTTAACAAATCAACAATTTAATATTGAAATAACACAAAATGTCGCCAAATCTACTATAAAATAGTAAAAAAAAAACACCAGGTTCGTTTAAAACAACAAAATAATATAAATTGTATTGTTTTGTATAAGTTTTTGACTTAAATAATAATTTCTTGCAAATAAAATGGCTTTAATTATTTATTTCCATGATTGGACTAACTTACAAAAGATCAGTAAAATTTTAAAAATCAATTGGTAAAAGGTTGCGCCAATGCCTCAAAATCGAAAGAAAAAAATTTCAATTAGGGATTTCAATGAAATAGAATATAAAAATAAGAGTCACTTTCAGTACGAGTATATTAAGTGCAATTTGTAGTGAAATAAAATTATAGGCAAAGGAAGGGCAGTCTAATTAAAAGAAATTTATATAGGTATATAAAACGAAACTCATATATTTTGAAGAATATGCTTTGATAATAATTATTGAATTATTGAATGTTTTCTAAAAATGTTTAGAATTGCCTAAAATCGAGTTAAATTGCATCATTGCATAAAAGTTCCGTTAAGTTTTGTTTTTATAGTGTATATCACATTACTTCAAAGCGATAATAGTATTTCCGATTAAAATCAACAGTTTTTCAACATAATAATAGTGTGAATCCCAATAATTTTTTAACATTAATAGTATATCCCATTACATTTAGGCATCATTTCATAAAGTTCCGTTAGAATCTAATAGTATATAAACTATTATTCTGAAGCAATAATAGTATATCCCATTAAAATTATCAACATCTCAAGATTTTAATAGGATGTACCACATTACTTCATTAAAAGTAATAGTTTATCGCATTACAATAGTCTATATACCTACTGAGTACTGATGCTGTTAAAAATGTTGTCATTCTTTTGTTGTTCGTAATCAAGAGCAGTTCTTAGTGCAAAAATACGCAATTTATTTAATTTAAATCAAAGTTAAAAGGAGGTGAAGTCTTAATTAATGGAAATTGTATAAATCTAAAACGAGTGCAACTCAGGTATGTATTATAGAATTTGCTTTGAAAACTATAGAGAATTATTAATAAATTAGTGTTTTCT
Organism: Chrysotoxum bicinctum; assembly: GCA_911387755.1. Classification (NCBI taxonomy): domain Eukaryota; kingdom Metazoa; phylum Arthropoda; class Insecta; order Diptera; family Syrphidae; genus Chrysotoxum; species Chrysotoxum bicinctum. The sequence continues at coordinate 99,911,908 of OU426989.1, forward strand.
ACAATTTTTTGGATTGCCTAAAATCGAGTTAAAATATGTATCACTCCGTAAAATTTTCGTTAGATTTATATACTGTATATCTCATTACTTTATTCACATTAATAGTAGATATATACCATTATAGTCCAGTACATATAGGCATCAATTAATATCAGTTCTTTTAGATTCTAATAGTATATTTTTTATTAATAGATTATTTCTTTACAACTGAGGCTGGAAGCAGAGAAGAGGCAGGGCGCATTGGAACATTTAAAACAAAATGTCCTCGATTAATCGAATAAACAAATGAAGGACATTCCAGAAGCCACCAATGCTATTCATTGTAGCTCTTAAATGAGAACATCGACCAAGGAAAAAAACAAAACCGGTATTAATACTTAATTTTAAGGAAAATATTTAGTTTTTAAGTAGTATTAAAATTGTTATGTTTTAAATAATATGATAAATGTTTGAAATAAAATACATTGCTTAATTTTTTTGTAATTTCTTTCTTTTTCTGGAGATTTTTTACTTAACAGGTTATGTACTACATCGACACTTTATAATGGAAAAGTAAGTATATTTTTAAAAGGATTTGGATCTAACGTATTAAAATATTCTTTACTTTCATTTTTGTATTTTTGGAAATACATATAATGGTACGTATTATTTTTTTAATGAAATATCTTTCAATTAAATATCAATGGTATATAAACTTTTAAAAGCAAAAGGGAATTTTCACTTATTGATATATACTCGTACATAGATATATCATTAAATCAATAGTGTGTACCATTATTTCTGAAGAACACATATTGTAGGAATAATTAGATAATACTGTTAAAGCAATAGTACAATACTATTAGAACAATAGTACTACACTATTAAGACAATAGTACTATACTTTTAAAACAATAGTACTTAACTATTAAAATAATAGTACTACCCTATTATTACAATAGTGCTATACTATTGTTTTAATTGTATTACCCGATTATTTTAATGCGGTATCCCTTTAGTTTTTAATGGGATATACACCATCAAATTAATAGTTATCACATTAAAACAATAATGCGTACTATTAACTCTCAAAAATGCATACTATAAAAATAATAAGATAATACTATTGAATCAATAGTACCCACTATAAATTCATATACAAATACATACATTCGAGTTCGAACTTTGAAATTAAACAATGGTATTCGACCATTGAAACAATGTGATTATCACATAGATTTTCAATGGGACATGCCTTATTAATTTAATTATTTAATGGTACAAACCATTGTTTTTTAATAAGACAGACTATTATTTTAAAAGTACAAAACTATTAAAACAATGGTACACACGTACCATTAAAATAATAGTTTCAAAACTATTACGGTAATGGTGTACATCCCATTGACTAATTTTAATCGTAAAAAACCATTGATACAATGGGAATTCCCATTAATATTATGGTATTTTTCTCTGAGTGTACAACCTAGAAAAATCAGGAAAATCCTTGCTGAATCTACAGTCCATATCGATTGGCATTCTAAAGGGGGATAAGGACAAAAAAGTAAAGCAGTTTCACCAGTATAACAACGTTTTCGATTTTAAACTACTCCTGCTGCCAGTCGAAGTAGTAGGGTTACACTGGACCCTATTCGTTGTAAATAACGAACAACGATCAATAAAATACTACAATACGTTGGGAGTATCAGGAAGCGAAGCTCTATCAAAGTTGGAAAATTATATGAAGAGAGAATGGGAAGCAAGATATGGAAAAACAGAGGCACCCATATACCAAATCAAAAATGTAAAGATTCCGAGAAATCTAATGGGATTTGATGACGGCACAGTCGTATGCATGGTAGCAAACTACCTTGCATATGAAACAAAGTTAACATCATCAGTGCAAACAATAGAGGAATTTAGGACAACTCTATTCAACGAGCTGAAAAGCTACATACATAAAGAGGGCTAAAAACCCACATGAAAAAAAATTCTTAAATAATAAAATAAAATTTAATAAAAAATGTTTTTTATAAAAAGAATACAATCTTTGCTTTTTATTCACTTAAGAAATTTCTTAAAAGGTAAACATTCTGAAGTGCGCAACATTTCGCATGGCTTTGACATTTTATTTGATTAGGATAAATTCTTCTGAGTTCCTTTAAATTTGGACAGGTAAAAAAATCTTCTACGTTTTTTACTTCTACATTTTCATTACTAAGTACTTCTTTAAGCCATTGTGCTTTTTCAATTCCTTTGACGTAGACAGTTCCATTTTGGATTTTATTTCGAAGAAATATTTTTACTTTTGTAAAATTAGTACTCCCTCCATTCCAAGTCAATCCATGATAATTATTATACAACCAATGAGCTTCTCTTTGAAGTGATGCAGGTAACAGACTCAAATTACATGGTGGTGTAACAATGAAATGATGATGATGATGTTCATCATATAGTAGAGCTAATTCTTTTAGAATAAAGTCTTTATTGAATACTCCAAAGCCTTGAAAGTCCACAATAAAAGTATTCATAATAAAAAAAAAAAGCTAATAAGTATGTTCTCGATAAATTCACTTTGTGTACTGACAAGGTTATATATCAGCACATTCAATTTAAGTCAGTTTGTGAACATCTCCCGTAATAGGATTATATTCTATTATACGATCATGAAGAATCAGACAATATACTGTTGTGGAAGAAGGGATCGCAACATTTGTTTTTAGCTCAATTTTTACATCCACAGGTCCAGTTTTAATTGATTCATTTTGTCTAGAACAATCAAATACTATAATCGGTGCCATATCTTTAAAATCTTGTCGCGATAAAAGTGGTTGTGACTCCTTTTGATAGTAGGATTCTTGGAATTTACTGTACATTTCATAGAGAACAGCATATCTGTCTAATTTAAATTTAAGATTTAAGTCTTCACGAGGGTAATATTCTGAATTTAAATGCAATTTTGCGTTACTAATATCACAATGGTCAAATTTGCTACTGTCCTTATTTCTTTGATTTTTTCTATCAGTTTGTAGAGCAATAATAACATATCTGGGCTTCTCAAGTTGACTTGAAGTTTTGACAGTCCACACATGATCAGTTGTGGTTGGTAGTGTTGGATATTCATACATTTCCCAAGTTCGAAAGTGCATTTGAATTGATTTTGATTGTATTTGTTTAAACAACGTTAGTTTATTAGAATCGGACAAGGTTATATGTGGAACTCTCCATTGTAATTTAAAAATTGAGAGTTTTAATTCTTCGTTATCTTTTGAATAATAAGAATTTTCATTAGTTCTAGTACGAATTAGAACTAATTCATGCCTTGCATTTATAATGATTTTCTTATAGTCTTCAGCGAATCCTAAAAGATTTTTTAGAGGTATACAGAAATTAAAAGTACTCGATGTGGCTGAAGTACTTGTATTAATAAACCATGATGCATTTTCTAAACTTTTACTTTCATTTTCGTTCAAGGATACGTAATTTTTTAATGTTGTTGTGATGCCAACGTTTTTATTGTTCTCAATTTGTATTCCATTGAGTTCATAATGTATTTCGTCGAAGAGAAAGGCAATACCATTATTAGTTAATTTTGATGTAGAAAAGGTTCCATCTGCTTTAGTTAGACTCCCCTCTAGATAAATGAAGCTTTCACTAGGCAAAATACATAAGTCCTGTTGTTGTATAGGGATACGTATTTCATCACTTGGATTGAATGATTGAAGAAATGGCGAATAACTATGGTACTCGATTTTAGTTATACTATTATCATAGCTAGGTCCGTTGGTAATATTTAAAATTTCATGCATATTGCTTTTATTTAAGTTTAAATCCTAATTGAAGAAGATATGTTTTGTTTTCAGGTGATAGTTTCGGTGTTGACAGTTGTGATAGTTTCGGTGTTGACAGTTGTGATAGTTTCGGTGTTGACAGTTTTACTGCTTTCGGTAAACTAATTGAATGATGACCTTTGGTATCTGTTATATTATTATAGATTAACATTATTTTTGTGCCTGAGTTAAATGCAATCGGATTGTTATTCTTTCTCCTCTAAAATTAACTAATTCTCCGTCTTGGTCTACAAGTTTTAAAGTAACAGTACTTATTCGTTTGACATTCACTGGTAAATAGATTACATTTTTTGGAACTTCTATGATTTTATAACCTGCGCCTGCTTCAGGTGAAAACTCATGTATTGTATGCAAAAGAATGTTATTTAAATAAGACCCGGTAATTATATTACACTCAACACGTATTACGTTTACCTTATTTATATCAACAGGTGAGTCTGATACATGTGTATCATCTTCAGAAAGAATAGTTCTACCAAAACCCAATAATTTTCCAATAGTTCGCTCCTTATTGAAATATATTTTCTCGTTTGCTAAGATTTCACATTTCATCGTGCTGCTATTTGCTTCAATACGAACTTCGGTGACAGAATTTCGTGCTATTAATTCTTCGGAAATATAATCTTGAATATCGGCGATTTCATATGTTCCTTCAGGTATCTCAATTTCATACTCCCCTATATGGAATAAGTTATTGCGTTCATCAATATTCGGTATAGAATTATACGAATGAAAATCAATTAAGCCACAAACGTAGTCTTGATCTAGATTTATAGGTGGAAAATATTCGACAGATAGAACAGAAGTTGTTCCGCTAAGTGTAAGTGTCATCGACATGATGATAAAAAATACAATGAATTATTTGTACTTAAATCTTTTTATTTATTTAAAAAAATAACAATCATATAAAAATTTCAAACATAAATGCCCACAATTAAAAGAGTCATAACTTTGATATTGTCTATAATTGTAGTTAATGTTTTCACCTAAATAATTAATAATTTCAACAGGAGGCTGAAGATTCCCAAAGCTATCAAAATATTCGATTTGTCTACCTTTTTTATAATACGCTACCCAATGTGTTCCAGAACTATTTGAAGAATCAAGATTAACAATTCCGCACTCATTTTTCATTGGTTTACTCTTTGGTAAATTGTCACGCATGAATACACCACGAAAATTTGGAAAAATTTTTTTAGCAAAATTTGATAAATCTATTTCATTCAATGCACGATTGGGTAACGTAATTAGAAGTTTTTTGGCTGAGGTTGTACATAAAGTCCAAATCCTTTTTTATAAGGTTTAAGGTGTAAACCTTGTCCTTGTCCAATGGCATAAGATTCCATTTTAAGATTGTGACGTTGTTTTTCCTCGAGGTCTTTTTTAGCAATACTTATATCGTTGACAGCTTTAGCTACTCCTGCAGCTCCACCTGTTAAAGCTCCAAGAGCTGATAGCCCCGCGAATAGAGGAACGAGAAAGGGAATAGCTCCACCCAATTTTGGTACAGATATAACTCTAGGTATTTTAATTTTATTATTGTTTTTATCAACTGACTTTTTAGCAGAAGATAATGCTGTTTTTATAGTTTTTTCTAAACATACAGATTTTTTACCCTTCTTAAGATTATTCTCAATCAATTTAATCATTCTCTTAAAGGAGAGTTGTTTGGATTTCATATTGTCTTTCTTTTTAATTTTTTGCTTTGTTGTTTTATTTCTTAAGTTCGAACAACCCATACCAAATTTAACTTTACCCTTCATAAGGTTAGTAACTAATAGTGCATTTGCTCGTTCAACTATATTAGCGTCTTTCGATTTAACACGTTGCCAGGCCTTTTCAGATAAAATCTTATCAGCTATGTGTCGATCGGATGTATTTTTAAATTTGGAATAAGATATATCATGCTCTTTGCACGCTTGATCAAGTAAATTTATTCCAGAATCACCTCGAGCTATACGTTCTTGTAGTTTTGTTCCGGGTCCACAGTACTGATAACCAGGTAGATGTAGTTCAAGTGGAAGCTTGTTTATTAATGTGTTTAATAAACCTTTGCCTTTTCTTATATTTGGTTGAATGTTTGATTTCTTTTTTGAATAATCAAACATTTTTTGTATTTAGGAATGTTTGCAATAGAATGATCCGACACAGTATGACGGTTTTTTAAATATATACTTCATTTTTATAAGAAATTATTTAGTTTTCATCATAATGCGTTTTGTTGAACAAGCATGCCGATTGCCAATAAAAAATGTGGATCTTACTAAAACTGATAAAGCAAAGAAAAAGCACAGTGAATTATTTCCAAATAGTATAAGAGGTTTAATTACTGGACCTTCAAACTGTGGAAAAACTAATGTCATGATGAGTTTACTACTACATCCAAATGGATTAAAATTTGAAAATATATACCTATATTCTAAATCCCTACATCAGCCAAAGTATACATTTTTAGCTAAAGCTATAAAACCAATAAAAAATATGGGTTTCTTTACTTTTTGTAATAACAGTGATGTTACTACACCTGAAGAGGCTAAACCAAATTCAATATTTATTTTTGATGATATTGCCTGTGAAAAACAAAACACAGTACGAGAATACTTTAGTATGGGCAGACATCATCACATCGATAGTTTTTACTTATGTCAAACGTATACAAGAATACCGAAACACTTAATTCGAGATAACGCAAACTTTCTCATCATCTTCAAACAAGACGAAATGAATTTAAAACATATTTACAATGATCATGTGAATTCAGATATGACGTTTAAATCATTTCAAAACGTGTGTGCAGAGTGTTGGAATACAAGTTTTGGTTTTATGGTTATCGACAAGGACAGTTCCTTGAATGAAGGTCGTTATAGAAAAGGCTTTGACTGTTTCCTTACGCTATAAAATAGATTATATTTATACTAATCATATCATATGTATAGAATTGTTCGGTGAGAACAGTACAAAGAAGTTAAGAGAGCAGTTTATAACAGTTAAAATCGGTTTAATCCAGTTATGAGACCAGTACAAAGCAGTTAAGAGAACAGTTTATAACAGTTAAAATCGGTTTAACCACACTTTTGAATATCAGTATAGTAATGTTATATGAAAGCAATATAGAACAAATTAACGAAGAAATTATATCAGTACAAAGGGAATCAAACAAGTTCGAGAAATATTATTCGTCAGTTAAAACTAGTAACCTTAATATCAAATTTAATCTAAAACCCTTTGAGCGAATTATCCAACAACTACGAAATATATTCACCTGTTGCTTATGTGAGAAAAAATAAAAAAATATCAATATGCTAAATACAGAAGTAAAAGTAATAGAAGAGTTGATTAAAACTACAGACGCTCTCCGAAAGAAATATAGAGCTCTTAAAATTGGTAGAGAAGCTTACGAAACTCAAATTGAGGAAACTCTGAAGCCTATTACCAAGCCACTAAACGAATTGGTAAAAATATCACAACAAAAAGAGGACTATCAACCAGATCACTTTGTTGAAATTAAGAGTCGTCCAAAGAAAATAAAACTCAACTCTGAACAAAAGTCACAACAACAACAACAACATGAAATTGATCTTGTGAAGAAACAACTTAACACGGATGACTTCGAAACACCTAACACTTCGACTACATTGAATGATTTATTAACTGTTTCAGGTAACAATTCTTCAAAGAAAAAGAAAATAAATCTTCGTAGATTAACCGATCAGATATCAGAAGAACAAATTCACCAACTACCCCAAGAATATAAAGATCTATTTATAAATAATTCCAATACGCTAGATAAAACGTATGGTTTATATTTCAAACATGGAAAATGGTACATTGGTAATGGAGAGCTTAGTATTCTTGATAAAAATATTAAGATTAAAAATAATATTTTTGAAGGTACAAGTGGACTGTATGAACTTTTATTTAAGAAAAACCCTAATAAAAACACTTACACTGATACAGATTTAAAAAATTACAAAACCATCTTAATTGACACCAATGCACATAGAATCGGTAATGATTCACAAAATCAAATACATGGGAATCGTGGGTATAAATATAGAAACATAATAAAAAAAATATTAGGGTTATCTGATAATGTAACACAATCATCATCAGCATCACCAATATCATCATCACATCAGCTATCGGCTTCAGGAAGTGGTCTAATGCAATTTTCAAATTCCAAGAAAGAATATATATATTGGGATGATCCTAATGAGCTAGTAGATCGAATAAGACTTCTTATTGCTTCACAGCAAGCAGGACACAGTAATCACTCTAACGAAATTATTTCAATTATCGAAGAACTTAAAGAATCCAATATTATTGAATAAGCAAAAATGAGTGTTGATAAGTTTGGCCGTTATTCGCATAGAGCAGCACCTAGGGGAGCTAGAGGAGAAAAAGGCCCGCCTGGTGTAGAGGGGAAGCAAGGATTACCCGGACCACCTGGACCACCTGGAGAAGGTTTTCTTATAACCGAAAATAACGATTTCAATATAAACCAGAAACGATTGCAAAACCTTCATGAGCCAGTAGAACAGACAGACGCTGCTACAAAACACTATGTTGATCAAGAAATAGCTCAGATGAAAAAATACTTTCAAGATGAATTTGATAAGACTATGAAAAATTCCATAAAATAACATTAATCATCGGTGAAACATTGAACTTAAAGGTTTTACATCATGTCTAATAATATTAATTATAAAATAATAGTAGAAGAAATCACGAAATTTCTTGAGGAATACAGCCAAATTATTCTAGAAGAACACCATGAGCAATTACTAAGAACCATAGTTTTCTTTAAACAATTCGTCAATGTTTCCTGCAAGATTTCGAATCACGGATGTCATTTTCAGAACTGTCCTTGGTCTTCGAACCTATGCCGAGATGGACCTGACACATGTGCATGTTACATGCTTGATGATAAATTAGTTAGAATAAAAAAAATTATGGCATTGTATAAAAGATTGAAATAAGAAACAAATAAATTATATTAAAACATACATAAACAGCAAATACATTAATTTTTTAGCATTCAAAATAAATATGAATAAAAGAGAAGTTGTCGAGGAACTTCACAAACCTACTCGTAAAAATTTTCCAAAGAGACGAGTCGTTATCAAAGGTTTAGACGAATTGTGGCAAGCAGATTTAGTGGAAATGATTCCATATTCATCAGAAAATAAAAATTTCAAGTATCTTCTCACAGTCATAGATACTTTTTCTAAATTTGCTTGGGCTACTCCTATTAAAAATAAAACCGGTTTTGAAGTTACTTCTGCTTTGCAGAACATATTCAATAAAGGTCGCAGGCCAAAGAATTTACAAACAGATGATGGCAAAGAGTTTTTCAATCGTACATTTCAAAAGCTAATAGAAAAATATAAATCATTATTCAACCTATACTCATCTAAAAGCTTCGATTGTTGAAAGATTTAATCGAACCTTGAAAACTCATATGTGGAAAGAATTCGGAGTTAATGGCAATTATATGTGGATAGATATCATAGCTAAACTTACAGGAAAATATAATAATTCTAAACATCGTACAATTAAAATGAAACCATCTGAAGTTAATACCGCAAACGAAAAACAACTACTCACCAATATTTATGATTACATTAAAATACGTGTAAAACCTAAATTCAAGGTTGGAGACTTGGTCAGAATAAGTAAATACAAACATGTATTTGAAAAAGGGTACACTCCCAATTGGACAACAGAAATTTTTAAAATAGTTAAAATTAAAATCACTAATCCGATTACATATTTGCTAGAAGATTATCAGGGGAACCCAATTAAAGGTGGATTTTATGAACTAGAACTTCAAAAATCAAAATTTCCTGATACGTACTTAATTGAAAAAGTGCTGCAAAAGAAAAAAAACAAAATATTTGTAAAATGGTTGGGATTTTCTTCCGATCACAACTCCTGGATACCTATTCAAAAAGTAAAGAAATAAAAAACTTGTATATATTAATTTTTAATAATAAACAAAAGCTTTTATTTACATAAAATCAAAAAAAATTGTTTTACTGCGTTTAAAATAAACATTAATATTCTTAATTAAGAAACACTCATTGTATAAGTTTGTTTCATTGTTTTGAAATCTATTAATTCGACATCAGATTTATACTCAAGATCCTCTTTCATAAAGACTTCAACTTCTCCATTACTTAAAACCCTCTCTGTTTCATATTCGTGATATTCATAACACTTAATGTTCAGCGTGCGTAAATTATAATTACTGTCATATGAGCATCGGATAGTAAGTGTCTGGTAATCGTTAAACTCCAGTTTGAAATGCCTATAAAATATGTCTTTACTTTGAATGATTCCTGATATTTCAATCTCCTTTTTTATCAAGTCTTGCCTAAATTTTTCGATTGCTTCGTCCACAGTAATGACTTTACTTTCCTCATTTTTCATTGTTGTTGTTGTTGTTGTTGTTGTTGTTCTATGCGTAGTCAGTGCATCTTGTACGTCATTTTGGAATGATGTATCTACATTTGATGCATTTTTAAGGATTCCAGCTGGATAATACGATAACAATTTAAATGACAATCCTATTGTTACTGTATCATTATTAGGCAAGTTCAATGCAAACGATAGATTATTTGAAGCGTTTGATTGATTTAAATCAATACCTATCGGAAGCGGTATTCCGAATATAAAATGTGGTAATATTGTACATATAACGAACAATAAATAGTTAGACATTTTCTGAAATAATTTTAAACTAACTTGATGGAGTGTTTGTTTACCAAAAGATATTTATAGACTGATTAACAAATGAAAAAAAAAATTAAATTTATAGTCTTACAATACGACAGGTAAATGTAAACTACATAATTACTCATAATTTTAATGAACAATAAATTATAAAACTGAACGTTATACCTTATCATTATTCATTATTCATCAACCACCCATTTCTATTCAATTTTATTTTTAATTTCATTGTATCTGACTCATTCATTATTAACATACTATTTAAAATTCTTCTTATCTTCTAAAACCCATTTTTGAAATTTCAAACTACAACCGCTTTGAATTCTCAACGTTATTTTATTATTATATCATACCTTATCACCAAAAAATATTTAATAATTTATTCTTCAACCCCCATTGCACTTTTTTTTTTTAAATCGCCTAACCGACTCATTCTCATTTACCAACATACTATTTGCAAATTCTTATCTTCTATAAGCATAGCATTTTTTATGAAATTTAAAACTACATTTGATTTCTCATCATTTTATACAAGCGCCGGTCGCACGCGTCACATGCCTCCAAACACCCCAAAATCCTTATCATCTGACCGCAACTCATTGCCGTAACCTGCTAAATTAACTGCTTATCACCTCTCTCACTCTAACATAGTGCTACCTCTTTAATTGCTCCTCAACAGTTTCCTCAATATTTTAAATTTGAATTTTCAAATACTACTTTCCCGCCAAAGCAACCTCTTTAAGCTTTTTTTATTTTATTTTTAAATTCATTGCAACTGTCTCATATTCATAACACCTCAAAATCCTTATCATCTGACTGCAACTCATTGCCGTAACCTGCTAAATTAACTGCTTATCACCTCTCTCACTCTAACATAGTGCTACCTTTGAATTCTCAACGTTATTATTATTATTACACCTTATCACCAAAAAATATTTTAATAATTTATTTTTCAACCCCCATTGCCCTTTTTTAAATCGCCTAACCGACTCATTCTCATTTACCAACATACTATTTTCAAATTCTTATCTTCTATAATCATTTTTATGAAATTTCAAACTACATTTGATTTCTCATCATTTTATACAAGCGCCGGCCGCCAAACACCTCAAAATCCTTATCATCTGACTGCAACTCATTGCCGTAACCTGCTAAATTAACTGCTTATCACCTCTCTCACTCTAACATAGTGCTACCTCTTTAATTTGCTCCTCAACAGTTTCCTCAATATTTTAAATTTGAATTTTCAAATACCACTTTCCCGCCAAAGCAACCTCTTTAAGCTTTTTTTTTATTTTATTTTTAAATTCATTGCAACTGACTCATATTCATTTACACCAACATACTATTCTAAATTCTTATCTTCTAACCCAATTTGAAATTTCAAACTACAGCCACTTTGAATTCTCAACGTTATTATTATTATTATACATACGACAGGTAAATGTAAACTACATAATTACTCATAATTTTAATGAACAATAAATTATAAACTGAACGTTATACCTTATCATTATTCATTATTCATCAACCACCCATTTCTATTCAATTTTATTTTTAATTTCATTGTATCTGACTCATTCATTATTAACATACTATTTAAAATTCTTATCTTCTAACCCCAATTTGAAATTTCAAACTACAACCGCTTTGAATTCTCAACGTTATTTTATTATTATATCATCATACCTTATCACCAAAAATATTTAATAATTTATTCTTCAACCCCCATTGCGCTTTTTTAAATCGCCTAACCGACTCATTCTCATTTACCAACATACTATTTGCAAATTCTTATCTTCTATAATCATTTTTTATGAAATTTCAAACTACATTTGATTTCTCATCATTTTATACAAGCGCCGGCCGCACGCGTCACATGCCGACAAACAAACTTCAAACAATTACTCGCCGACAACATAACACTAAATCCTTATCGTCTCACCACAACTCATTGCCCTAACCGCAAAATTAACTGCTTATCACCTATCTCACTCAAACATAGTGCTATCTCTTTCTGGCTCAGAATTCCCAGTCTCAACCGACCTAGTTACTACTGTCTTCCATACTGCATAGATATTCAGTTCTAAGTTCACTTTGGATAGAAATATTTCGAAGGCCAGACCTCACATAATCTTCTGGTTTTCAATAATAGAAAGCCCTTCGTTAAAGTTAATGAATTCCAAAAACTAGAACTTTTTTCAAGGCTTGGTTGCGGAAATATCGCCATCGGAATCAGATTTAGCGTTGTGTTGAAAATCAGTAGAATCAATTTGGATTGCAATATTTCCAAAACCGGACGTCGCAGAAGCTTCTGGTTTTCACCTGTGGAAAGCTATTAAAAAGATAAAACAGGATTTTTTTTACCGCAACCATTTACAAGGCTTGGTTTCCGAGATATAGCTTCCCAAAGACATTGTTAGATAGGGAAAAGTCGAAAATCAGAAGAATCGCTTTGGATTGTTTGAATTGCAATATTTCGAGAACCAGACCACGCAGAAGCTTTTGGTTTGCATGGATGTACAGGAATTGAATAGACCTTTCGTTTGATGTATGTCTCAATGGGTTTGAGAAACATTGGAAAAATTATGATTTTTATTTGACAGGGGGGACCCGAGGAATTTTTTAAAAAATCCTCAAAATTTTGCTGTCATGATTTGGTTCGATTGTTACATCAATGGAAAGGTCTGCGAATTCTCTATTCAGAACTGAAAACTAAAACGTCTTACGAGCCTTGGTTGCGGAGATATCTCCATCCAAAGACTTTGTTTCGTTGTCTTCCATACTGCATAGATATTCAGTTCTAAGTTCACTTTGGATAGAAATATTTCGAAGGCCAGACCTCACAGAATCTTCTGATTTTCAATAATAGAAAGCCCTTCGTTAAATTTAATGAATTCCAAAAACTAGAACTTTTTTCAAGGCTTGGTTGCGGAAATATCGCCATCGGAATCAGATTTAGCGTTGTGTTGAAAATCAGTAGAATCACTTTGGATTGCAATATTTCCAAACCCGGACGTCACAGAAGCTTCTGGTTTTCACCTATGGAAAGCTATTAGAAAGATAACAGAGGATTTTTTTTACCGCAACCATTTACAAGGCTTGGTTTCCGAGATATAGCTTCCCAAAGACATTGTTAGATAGGGAAAAGTCGAAAATCAGAAGAATCGCTTTGGATTGTTTGAATTGCAATATTTCGAGAACCAGACCACGCAGAAGCTTTTGGTTTGCATGGATGTACAGGAATTGAATAGACCTTTCGTTTGATGTATGTCTCAATGGGTTTGAGAAACATTGGAAAAATTATGATTTTTATTTGACAGGGGGGACCCGAGGAATTTTTTAAAAAATTCAAAATTTTGCTGCCATGATTTGGTTCGATTGTTACATCAATGGAAAGGTCTGCGAATTTTCTATTCAGAACTGAAAACTAAAACGTCTTACGAGCCTTGGTTGCGGAGATATCTCCATCCGAAGACTTTGTTTCGTTGTCTTCCATACTGCATAGATATTCAGTTCTAAGTTCACTTTGGATAGAAATATTTCGAAGGCCAGACCTCACAGAATCTTCTGGTTTTCAATAATAGAAAGCCCTTCGTTAAATTTAATGAATTCCAAAAACTAGAACTTTTTTCAAGGCTTGGTTGCGGAAATATCGCCATCGGTATCAGATTTAGCGTTGTGTTGAAAATCAGTAGAATCACTTTGGATTGCAATATTTCCAAAACCGGACGTCGCAGAAGCTTCTGGTTTTCACCTGTGGAAAGCTATTAAAAAGATAAAACAGGATTTTTTTTACCGCAACCATTTATGGTACAAGGCTTGGTTTCCGAGATATAGCTTCCCAAAGACATTGTTAGATAGGGAAAAGTCGAAAATCAGAAGAATCGCTTTGGATTGTTTGAATTGCAATATTTCGAGAACCAGACCACGCAGAAGCTTTTGGTTTGCATGGATGTACAGGAATTGAATAGACCTTTCGTTTGATGTATGTCTCGATGGGTTTGAGAAACATTGGAAAAATTATGATTTTTATTTGACAGGGGGGACCCGAGGAATTTTTTAAAAAATCCTCAAAATTTTGCTGCCATGATTTTATTTGATTGTTACATCAATGGAAAGGTCTGCGAATTCTCTATTCAGAACTGAAAACTAAAACGTCTTACGAGCCTTGGTTGCGGAGATATCTCCATCCGAAGACTTTGTTTCGTTGTCTTCCATACTGCATAGATATTCAGTTCTAAGTTCACTTTGGATAGAAATATTTCGAAGGCCAGACCTCACAGAATCTTCTGATTTTCAATAATAGAAAGCCCTTCTTTAAATTTAATGAATTCCAAAAACTAGAACTTTTTTCAAGGCTTGGTTGCGGAAATATCGCCATCGGAATCAGATTTAGCGTTGTGTTGAAAATCAGTAGAATCACTTTGGATTGCAATATTTCCAAAACCGGACGTCACAGAAGCTTCTGGTTTTCACCTATGGAAAGCTATTAGAAAGATAACAGAGGATTTTTTTTACCGCAACCATTTACAAGGCTTGGTTTCCGAGATATAGCTTCCCAAAGACATTGTTAGATAGGGAAAAGTCGAAAATCAGAAGAATCGCTTTGGATTGTTTGAATTGCAATATTTCGAGAACCAGACCACGCAGAAGCTGTTGGTTTGCATGGATGTACAGGAATTGAATAGACCTTTCGTTTGATGTATGTCTCAATGGGTTTGAGAAACATTGGAAAAATTATGATTTTTATTTGACAGAGGGGACCCGAGGAATTTTTTAAAAAATCCTCAAAATTTTGCTGCCATGATTTTGTTTGATTATAACATCAATGGAAAGGTCTGCGAATTCTCTATTCAGAACTGAAAACTAAAACGTCTTACGAGCCTTGGTTGCGGAGATATCTCCATCCGAAGACTTTGTTTCGTTGTCTTCCATACTGCATAGATATTCAGTTCTAATTTCACTTTGGATAGAAATATTTCGAAGGCCAGACCTCACAGAATCTTCTGATTTTCAATAATAGAAAGCCCTTCTTTAAATTTAATGAATTCCAAAAACTAGAACTTTTTTCAAGGCTTGGTTGCGGAAATATCGCCATCGGTATCAGATTTAGCGTTGTGTTGAAAATCAGTAGAATCACTTTGGATTGCAATATTTCCAAAACCGGACGTCGCAGAAGCTTCTGGTTTTCACCTATGGAAAGCTATTAAAAAGATAAAACAGGATTTTTTTTACCGCAACCATTTACAAGGCTTGGTTTCCGAGATATAGCTTCCCAAAGACATTGTTAGATAGGGAAAAGTCGAAAATCAGAAGAATCGCTTTGGATTGTTTGAATTGCAATATTTCGAGAACCAGACCACGCAGAAGCTTTTGGTTTGCATGGATGTACAGGAATTGAATAGACCTTTCGTTTGATGTATGTCTCGATGGGTTTGAGAAACATTGGAAAAATTATGATTTTTATTTGACAGGGGGGACCCGAGGAATTTTTTAAAAAATCCTCAAAATTTTGCTGCCATGATTTTATTTGATTGTTACATCAATGGAAAGGTCTGCGAATTCTCTATTCAGAACTGAAAACTAAAACGTCTTACGAGCCTTGGTTGCGGAGATATCTCCATCCGAAGACTTTGTTTCGTTGTCTTCCATACTGCATAGATATTCAGTTCTAAGTTCACTTTGGATAGAAATATTTCGAAGGCCAGACCTCACAGAATCTTCTGATTTTCAATAATAGAAAGCCCTTCTTTAAATTTAATGAATTCCAAAAACTAGAACTTTTTTCAAGGCTTGGTTGCGGAAATATCGCCATCGGAATCAGATTTAGCGTGTGTTGAAAATCAGTAGAATCACTTTGGATTGCAATATTTCCAAAACCTGACGTCGCAGAAGCTTCTGGTTTTCACCTATGGAAAGCTATTAGAAAGATAACAAAGGATTTTTTTACCGCAGCCAGTTACAAGGCTTAGTTTCCGAGATATAGCTTCCCAAAGACATTGTTAGATAGGGAAAAGTCGAAAATCAGAAGAATCGCTTTGGATTGTTTGAATTGCAATATTTCGAGAACCAGACCACGCAGAAGCTTTTGGTTTGCATGGATGTACAGGAATTGAATAGACCTTTCGTTTGATGTATGTCTCGATGGGTTTGAGAAACATTGGAAAAATTATGATTTTTATTTGACAGGGGGGACCCGAGGAATTTTTTAAAAAATTCTCAAAATTTTGCTGCCATGATTTTATTTGATTGTTACATCAATGGAAAGGTCTGCGAATTCTCTATTCAGAACTGAAAACTAAAACGTCTTACGAGCCTTGGTTGCGGAGATATCTCCATCCGAAGACTTTGTTTCGTTGTCTTCCATACTGCATAGATATTCAGTTCTAAGTTCACTTTGGATAGAAATATTTCGAAGGCCAGACCTCACAGAATCTTCTGATTTTCAATAATAGAAAGCCTTCTTTAAATTTAATGAATTCCAAAAACTAGAACTTTTTTCAAGGCTTGGTTGCGGAAATATCGCCATCGGAATCAGATTTAGCGTGTGTTGAAAATCAGTAGAATCACTTTGGATTGCAATATTTCCAAAACCTGACGTCGCAGAAGATTCTGGTTTTCACCTATGGAAAGCTATTAAAAAGATAACACAGGATTTTTTTTACCGCAACCATTTACAAGGCTTGGTTTCCGAGATATAGCTTCCAAAAGACATTGTTAGATAGGGAAAAGTCGAAAATCAGAAGAATCGCTTTGGATTGTTTGAATTGCAATATTTCGAGAACCAGACCACGCAGAAGCTTTTGGTTTGCATGGATGTACAGGAATTGAATAGACCTTTCGTTTGATGTATGTCTCGATGGGTTTGAGAAACATTGGAAAAATTATGATTTTTATTTGACAGGGGGGACCCGAGGAATTTTTTAAAAAATCCTCAAAATTTTGCTGCCATGATTTTATTTGATTGTTACATCAATGGAAAGGTCGGCGAATTCTCTATTCAGAACTGAAAACTAAAACGTCTTACGAGCCTTGGTTGCGGAGATATCTCCATCCGAAGACTTTGTTTCGTTGTCTTCCATACTGCATAGATATTCAGTTCTAAGTTCACTTTGGATAGAAATATTTCGAAGGCCAGACCTCACAGAATCTTCTGATTTTCAATAATAGAAAGCCCTTCTTTAAATTTAATGAATTCCAAAAACTAGAACTTTTTTCAAGGCTTGGTTGCGGAAATATCGCCATCGGAATCAGATTTAGCGTTGTGTTGAAAATCAGTAGAATCACTTTGGATTGCAATATCTCCAAAACCGGATGTCACAGAAGCTTCTGGTTTTCACCTATGGAAAGCTATTAGAAAGATAACAAAGGATTTTTTTTACCGCAGCCAGTTACAAGGCTTGGTTTCCGAGATATAGCTTCCCAAAGACATTGTTAGATAGGGAAAAGTCGAAAATCAGAAGAATCGCTTTGGATTGTTTGAATTGCAATATTTCGAGAACCAGACCACGCAGAAGCTTTTGGTTTGGATGGATGTACAGGAATTGAATAGACCTTTCGTTTGATGTATGTCTCGATGGGTTTGAGAAACATTGGAAAAATTATGATTTTTATTTGACAGGGGCGACCCGAGGAATTTTTTAAAAAATCCTCAAAATTTTGCTGCCATGATTTTATTTGATTGTTACATCAATGGAAAGGTCTGCGAATTCTCTATTCAGAACTGAAAACTAAAACGTCTTACGAGCCTTGGTTGCGGAGATATCTCCATCCGAAGACTTTGTTTCGTTGTCTTCCATACTGCATAGATATTCAGTTCTAATTTCACTTTGGATAGAAATATTTCGAAGGCCAGACCTCACAGAATCTTCTGATTTTCAATAATAGAAAGCCCTTCTTTAAATTTAATGAATTCCAAAAACTAGAACTTTTTTCAAGGCTTGGTTGCGGAAATATCGCCATCGGTATCAGATTTAGCGTTGTGTTGAAAATCAGTAGAATCACTTTGGATTGCAATATTTCCAAAACCGGACGTCACAGAAGCTTCTGGTTTTCGCCTATGGAAAGCTATTAAAAGATAACACAGGATTTTTTTTACCGCAACCATTTACAAGGCTTGGTTTCCGAGATATAGCTTCCAAAAGACATTGTTAGATAGGGAAAAGTCGAAAATCAGAAGAATCGCTTTGGATTGTTTGAATTGCAATATTTCGAGAACCAGACCACGCAGAAGCTGTTGGTTTGCATGGATGTACAGGAATTGAATAGACCTTTCGTTTGATGTATGTCTCAATGGGTTTGAGAAACATTGGAAAAATTATGATTTTTATTTGACAGAGGGGACCCGAGGAATTTTTTAAAAAATCCTCAAAATTTTGCTGCCATGATTTGGTTTGATTATAACATCAATGGAAAGGTCTGCGAATTCTCTATTCAGAACTGAAAACTAAAACGTCTTACGAGCCTTGGTTGCGGAGATATCTCCATCCGAAGACTTTGTTTCGTTGTCTTCCATACTGCATAGATATTCAGTTCTAATTTCACTTTGGATAGAAATATTTCGAAGGCCAGACCTCACAGAATCTTCTGATTTTCAATAATAGAAAGCCCTTCTTTAAATTTAATGAATTCCAAAAACTAGAACTTTTTTCAAGGCTTGGTTGCGGAAATATCGCCATCGGTATCAGATTTAGCGTTGTGTTGAAAATCAGTAGAATCACTTTGGATTGCAATATTTCCAAAACCGGACGTCACAGAAGCTTCTGGTTTTCGCCTATGGAAAGCTATTAAAAGATAACACAGGATTTTTTTTACCGCAACCATTTACAAGGCTTGGTTTCCGAGATATAGCTTCCAAAAGACATTGTTAGATAGGGAAAAGTCGAAAATCAGAAGAATCGCTTTGGATTGTTTGAATTGCAATATTTCGAGAACCAGACCACGCAGAAGCTTTTGGTTTGCATGGATGTACAGGAATTGAATAGACCTTTCGTTTGATGTATGTCTCGATGGGTTTGAGAAACATTGGAAAAATTATGATTTTTATTTGACAGGGGGGACCCGAGGAATTTTTTAAAAAATCCTCAAAATTTTGCTGCCATGATTTTATTTGATTGTTACATCAATGGAAAGGTCGGCGAATTCTCTATTCAGAACTGAAAACTAAAACGTCTTACGAGCCTTGGTTGCGGAGATATCTCCATCCGAAGACTTTGTTTCGTTGTCTTCCATACTGCATAGATATTCAGTTCTAAGTTCACTTTGGATAGAAATATTTCGAAGGCCAGACCTCACAGAATCTTCTGATTTTCAATAATAGAAAGCCCTTCTTTAAATTTAATGAATTCCAAAAACTAGAACTTTTTTCAAGGCTTGGTTGCGGAAATATCGCCATCGGAATCAGATTAAGCGTGTGTTGAAAATCAGTAGAATCACTTTGGATTGCAATATTTCCAAAACCTGACGTCGCAGAAGCTTCTGGTTTTCACCTATGGAAAGCTATTAAAAAGATAACAAAGGATTTTTTTACCGCAGCCAGTTACAAGGCTTGGTTTCCGAGATATAGCTTCCCAAAGACATTGTTAGATAGGGAAAAGTCGAAAATCAGAAGAATCGCTTTGGATTGTTTGAATTGCAATATTTCGAGAACCAGACCACGCAGAAGCTTTTGGTTTGCATGGATGTACAGGAATTGAATAGACCTTTCGTTTGATGTATGTCTCGATGGGTTTGAGAAACATTGGAAAAATTATGATTTTTATTTGACAGGGGGGACCCGAGGAATTTTTTAAAAAATCCTCAAAATTTTGCTGCCATGATTTTATTTGATTGTTACATCAATGGAAAGGTCGGCGAATTCTCTATTCAGAACTGAAAACTAAAACGTCTTACGAGCCTTGGTTGCGGAGATATCTCCATCCGAAGACTTTGTTTCGTTGTCTTCCATACTGCATAGATATTCAGTTCTAAGTTCACTTTGGATAGAAATATTTCGAAGGCCAGACCTCACAGAATCTTCTGATTTTCAATAATAGAAAGCCCTTCTTTAAATTTAATGAATTCCAAAAACTAGAACTTTTTTCAAGGCTTGGTTGCGGAAATATCGCCATCGGAATCAGATTAAGCGTGTGTTGAAAATCAGTAGAATCACTTTGGATTGCAATATTTCCAAAACCTGACGTCGCAGAAGCTTCTGGTTTTCACCTATGGAAAGCTATTAAAAAGATAACAAAGGATTTTTTTACCGCAGCCAGTTACAAGGCTTGGTTTCCGAGATATAGCTTCCCAAAGACATTGTTAGATAGGGAAAAGTCGAAAATCAGAAGAATCGCTTTGGATTGTTTGAATTGCAATATTTCGAGAACCAGACCACGCAGAAGCTTTTGGTTTGCATGGATGTACAGGAATTGAATAGACCTTTCGTTTGATGTATGTCTCGATGGGTTTGAGAAACATTGGAAAAATTATGATTTTTATTTGACAGGGGGGACCCGAGGAATTTTTTAAAAAATCCTCAAAATTTTGCTGCCATGATTTTATTTGATTGTTACATCAATGGAAAGGTCTGCGAATTCTCTATTCAGAACTGAAAACTAAAACGTCTTACGAGCCTTGGTTGCGGAGATATCTCCATCCGAAGACTTTGTTTCGTTGTCTTCCATACTGCATAGATATTCAGTTCTAAGTTCACTTTGGATAGAAATATTTCGAAGACCAGACCTCACAGAATCTTCTGGTTTTCAATAATACAAAGCTCTTCGTTAAATTTAATGAATTCCGAAAACTAGAACTTTTTTCAAGGCTTGGTTGGGCAAATATTGCCATCGGAATCAGAATTAGCGCTGTGTTGAAAATCAGTAGAATCACTTTGGATTGCAATATTTCCAAAACCTGACGTCGCAGAAGCTTCTGGTTTTCACCTATGGAAAGCTATTAGAAAGATAACAGAGGATTTTTTTTACCGCAACCATTTACAAGGCTTGGTTTCCGAGATATAGCTTCCCAAAGACATTGTTAGATAGGGAAAAGTCGAAAATCAGAAGAATCGCTTTGGATTGTTTGAATTGCAATATTTCGAGAACCAGACCACGCAGAAGCTTTTGGTTTGCATGGATGTACAGGAATTGAATAGACCTTTCGTTTGATGTATGTCTCAATGGGTTTGAGAAACATTGGAAAAATTATGATTTTTATTTGACAGGGGGACCCGAGGAATTTTTTAAAAAATCCTCAAAATTTTGCTGCCATGATTTGGTTTGATTATAACATCAATGGAAAGGTCTGCGAATTCTCTATTCAGAACTGAAAACTAAAACGTCTTACGAGCCTTGGTTGCGGAGATATCTCCATCCGAAGACTTTGTTTCGTTGTCTTCCATACTGCATAGATATTCAGTTCTAAGTTCACTTTGGATAGAAATATTTCGAAGGCCAGACCTCACAGAATCTTCTGATTTTCAATAATAGAAAGCCCTTCTTTAAATTTAATGAATTCCAAAAACTAGAACTTTTTTCAAGGCTTGGTTGCGGAAATATCGCCATCGGAATCAGATTTAGCGTGTGTTGAAAATCAGTAGAATCACTTTGGATTGCAATATTTCCAAAACCTGACGTCGCAGAAGCTTCTGGTTTTCACCTATGGAAAGCTATTAAAAAGATAACAGAGGATTTTTTTTACCGCAACCATTTACAAGGCTTGGTTTCCGAGATATAGCTTCCAAAAGACATTGTTAGATAGGGAAAAGTCGAAAATCAGAAGAATCGCTTTGGATTGTTTGAATTGCAATATTTCGAGAACCAGACCACGCAGAAGCTTTTGGTTTGCATGGATGTACAGGAATTGAATAGACCTTTCGTTTGATGTATGTCTCGATGGGTTTGAGAAACATTGGAAAAATTATGATTTTTATTTGACAGGGGGGACCCGAGGAATTTTTTAAAAAATCCTCAAAATTTTGCTGCCATGATTTTATTTGATTGTTACATCAATGGAAAGGTCTGCGAATTCTCTATTCAGAACTGAAAACTAAAACGTCTTACGAGCCTTGGTTGCGGAGATATCTCCATCCGAAGACTTTGTTTCGTTGTCTTCCATACTGCATAGATATTCAGTTCTAAGTTCACTTTGGATAGAAATATTTCGAAGGCCAGACCTCACAGAATCTTCTGATTTTCAATAATAGAAAGCCCTTCTTTAAATTTAATGAATTCCAAAAACTAGAACTTTTTTCAAGGCTTGGTTGCGGAAATATCGCCATCGGAATCAGATTTAGCGTTGTGTTGAAAATCAGTAGAATCACTTTGGATTGCAATATCTCCAAAACCGGATGTCACAGAAGCTTCTGGTTTTCACCTATGGAAAGCTATTAGAAAGATAACAAAGGATTTTTTTTACCGCAACCATTTACAAGGCTTGTTTCCGAGATATAGCTTCCCAAAGACATTGTTAGATAGGGAAAAGTCGAAAATCAGAAGAATCGCTTTGGATTGTTTGAATTGCAATATTTCGAGAACCAGACCACGCAGAAGCTTTTGGTTTGCATGGATGTACAGGAATTGAATAGACCTTTCGTTTGATGTATGTCTCAATGGGTTTGAGAAACATTGGAAAAATTATGATTTTTATTTGACAGGGGGACCCGAGGAATTTTTTAAAAAATCCTCAAAATTTTGCTGCCATGATTTGGTTTGATTATAACATCAATGGAAAGGTCTGCGAATTCTCTATTCAGAACTGAAAACTAAAACGTCTTACGAGCCTTGGTTGCGGAGATATCTCCATCCGAAGACTTTGTTTCGTTGTCTTCCATACTGCATAGATATTCAGTTCTAAGTTCACTTTGGATAGAAATATTTCGAAGGCCAGACCTCACAGAATCTTCTGGTTTTCAATAATAGAAAGCCCTTCGTTAAATTTAATGAATTCCAAAAACTAGAACTTTTTTCAAGGCTTGGTTGCGGAAATATCGCCATCGGTATCAGATTTAGCGTTGTGTTGAAAATCAGTAGAATCACTTTGGATTGCAATATTTCCAAAACCGGACGTCGCAGAAGCTTCTGGTTTTCACCTATGGAAAGCTATTAAAAAGATAAAACAGGATTTTTTTTACCGCAACCATTTACAAGGCTTGGTTTCCGAGATATAGCTTCCCAAAGACATTGTTAGATAGGGAAAAGTCGAAAATCAGAAGAATCGCTTTGGATTGTTTGAATTGCAATATTTCGAGAACCAGACCACGCAGAAGCTTTTGGTTTGCATGGATGTACAGGAATTGAATAGACCTTTCGTTTGATGTATGTCTCAATGGGTTTGAGAAACATTGGAAAAATTATTTATGAATTTTGTTGACCAAGTTCAATATTAAATTTTGTTAAAGAGTTATCAAGTTTGATTCTCATCGGCTGTGTTGGTCGTATTGTTTAATAAATGAAAGATTATTTCATTTTCCTTTTCCCAACGTTTCGACGGTGGTTGCCGTCTTCTTCAGGGGAGATCTTTATTTAGTATACAAAAATTATAGTTATTATACATAAGTGATACAGTGTAGGGCGGACATTATACAAACTTACATGAAAATTGTTGTAGTGATTTTTAAATATACAACTTTAAATAAAAACACAAATATTTTTAAATATGCAATTTTAAATAAAACCACAAATATTTTTGAATTTAAATAAATGATTTTGAAATAAATGTTTTGATTTATACACTTCTGAAGAAGTTTAGTCCAAGTTGTGCAGAGTTCTGGATGTGTTTTCCGAAACAAGGGAGCAATATACCGCTGAAATATTTTGTGTGTCTTGTTTGCGGTTCATATTGTTTTTGTTGTTAATTATGTGTAATGTCTCTAGCGTGTAACGTTTGGATGAGTGTTTCTCTGTGGCAAGGATTTCTACCCCTTCAAAGTCCAGTTGGTGGCCAGTCTCGACGCTGTGGCAAGCCAGTGCCGTCTTCCCAGAATTTTTTAGGCGAATGTCCGATTTGTGATTTGCCATTCTTTGACGAAGGAGTTGTTTTGTCGTTCCGACGTAGCAAAGGTTACATGTTTCGTTTGGTTTTCCTTTGCAGTTTATTTTATATACTACGTCAGTACGTCGGTCCTTTTCCGTCTTATTTTTTAAACATGTAAAGAGGGAAGCCATGGTCTGGTTTGACTTATACGCTAAGTTGACTTCGATGTTATTTTTAGCGACTATCTCTTTAAAATTTTCGGAAAGCTTAGGGACATAAACAACACTTTTGTACGTACCTCTTCTTTCATCTAATCTTCTTTCCGATGGAGCTTTATGCTTTTGACGAAGTATCAAGCTTCTTATTATTTCTATCGGAAAGCCGTTGTCTAAGAGGATTTTGGTGACCTTTTCCTCATTGGCGGAGTGAAATTCCCGGTCACTCAACGCAAAGACTTTGTTTATAAGGTTAGATGCAGTATTTATTCGTATGTGTTTAGGCTGGCTTGATCGAAAATTTACGAGTCTTCCTGATGCCATGTCTTTTTGATACCAGTTGAAGGAAAGCTGGTAATTTTTGCGATGGACTTCTACATCCAGAAATGATATTGAGTTACTTTTTTCTCTCTCAACTGTAAATTGAATTTTCCCATGAAATTGGTTGAGGCATTTCAGCACATTATCAATTTCTTCTCTGTCCACAATTGCAAAAATGTCATCAACGTATTTCACAATGAACTTTGGTTTGTAACTCTCTTTGAAACATTCATCGAGTAGGAAGTCTAAAACCAAATCTGCGATTGTCGGCGAAAGTGGATTTCCCATTGGCATTCCGTGTACTTGCTTGAACAAATTCTCTTTGAATTGTAGATAATTGTTTTCCTTGATACAAAAATCTAACAATTCAAGAAATTTGCTCTGACTCAGTTTGGTAACTTTGCTTATTATTTCCCACTTCTTTTTGATTATGTTGATAGCGAGCTGCGTAGGAACATTGGCAAAAAGAGAAATAGCATCATAAGAAACCAAAACATCGTTTTTGTCAAGTTTCAAACTTTTTGCTTTGTTCTTAAACTCAAACGAATTTTTTACAGAGTAGGAAGATTCTTTCGTCACACACTGTAATATTTTTCCTAGGTACTTGGAAAGTTCATAGCATGGTACCTTCATTGATGACGTAATCGGTCTGAGAGGCATGTTATGCTTGTGGATTTTTGGTAATCCATATATAGCGGGTATTTGTGCTGTGTAAGTAGTCATTCTAAGTTTGTCTTTGTCATCGATGAACTTGTTGGTGTGTAACCATTTCACAAAGTCATTGTTTTTGTTTTGAAGAGAAGTGAGAGGAGTTGCCCTCATTGGAAAAATTATGATTTTTATTTGACAGGGGGGACCCGAGGAATTTTTTAAAAAATCCTCAAAATTTTGCTGCCATGATTTGGTTCGATTGTTACATCAATGGAAAGGTCTGCGAATTTTCTATTCAGAACTGAAAACTAAAACGTCTTAGGAGCCTTGGTTGCGGAGATATCTCCATCCGAAGACTTTGTTTCGTTGTCTTCCATACTGCATAGATATTCAGTTCTAAGTTCACTTTGGATAGAAATATTTCGAAGGCCAGACCTCACAGAATCTTCTGATTTTCAATAATAGAAAGCCCTTCTTTAAATTTAATGAATTCCAAAAACTAGAACTTTTTTCAAGGCTTGGTTGCGGAAATATCGCCATCGGTATCAGATTTAGCGTTGTGTTGAAAATCAGTAGAATCAGAGGATTTTTTTTACCGCAACCATTTACAAGGCTTGGTTTCCGAGATATAGCTTCCCAAAGACATTGTTAGATAGGGAAAAGTCGAAAATCAGAAGAATCGCTTTGGATTGTTTGAATTGCAATATTTCGAGAACCAGACCACGCAGAAGCTTTTGGTTTGCATGGATGTACAGGAATTGAATAGACCTTTCGTTTGATGTATGTCTCGATGGGTGTATCGAATGCCTCACTATATTCACACCATCAAATATCACATTTATATTATTACGCTACACCTTTATGTGTGAGTAAAATAACTATATCAATATAAGTAGTATATCCTGAGATACATACTCAGTCCTTGTATTGAACTCAGTCGTTAAGGAAACGTCTCACAGTACAGACGTACAGCATTCGAGAGTTAGTTAATAAAAGATATTAATAGTCGGGTTTTTACATATTTTCCCGACTCTAAACAAATCCGTGTTTCATTTAATAAAACCCTATGGATTACAGGTTCGCGATTATACATTTGGTCGCATCGAGCCGGATAAAAAATCAGTGAAAAACCGCGAGTATAGCCGTGCCGCCCTGTGGTTTCTTTAATTTGTATTCTTTCCCACAAACAAGTCGCGACACGACGCGCCGGTACATAAAAATTCCCCTCGCTAATAATATGCATGTACAGACGGGTTTCGTATTCGTACAGAAAGAACAAGCAACATATAACTCGCAAGTATATGTCTGTGTATGCGCACAACGAAATTCCAGCTGCGCGCTCACTCCCCAGTACAGTCTTTTTTAAGTATTCGCCGCGAAAGGTCGATCGAATGATTGTTAGTCAGTGAGTTCACGGAGAACAAACAAAATCAAAGAACAGTCAAAAATAACAATTAAAAGTGTACAGGAAATAATCGAATTATAAAATAAAGTGTACAGAGAACAATTAACTGAAAAAATAGATAATAAAATCGTACAGGAGGAAAACGAAGACACACATCAAGAAAGTACAGGAGACAGCAGCAAGTATACGTACAGGAGAGGTATAGAAGAAAAAACGTACAGAAAAAACAACAAGTACAGAATTATCTATCGTACAGGAAAGGGTGAGTCAATTATATTTGTTTCATTCAAGTGCCTATAGTTCGTTTGTATACCAAGCGCGAGTGTTAAGCGTAGTATATTTTTTCCTTTTTGTTTCTAAAAATAACAAAATGTTGCGTACGTGACTTGAGATCGTCTCGTCTCGTTAAATAAATAAACACACAAACACAAAACAACCCCCATCTCTCGTTCTCCTCCATGGAGGGATGTGTAGAACATCATATATGTCTACATTACGTTGCGTATGTGATTTGAGAATTTTCTCATCACATCTTGTTGGAATAAACAACAAAATCATCCCTAATTCTCCTACATGGAATATACAATGTGGCACATAAGTTTGTTGCACACAGGAGAGAGTCTGCGGTTGTCGGCCACCGCACAGTGTGTTCAAGAAGGAGAAAATATAAATATATGGTAAATAAAAGCGGCGCGCGACGGTGCGCAATATATATGATAACTTATAGGTATAGCATGCGCTGAGCGGGCCATGCAAAAAACGAAAAAGAATATATCTGCCAGGGACGTCAATTTAGTTGATGCGTAGTAGGAATTTATTTATTTATATTTAGTACTTCGTAATATGCTTCTGCCTCTTGTATAGTACTATTATACAGAGGCAATAACTCAATACGAGTAACTCAGTGGCCACTGATAAAATCGTTTTATTTCACAAAATAATTGAATACAATAAAATAATGCGTAAAGAAAAATAATAATAAACAAGGTAATAAAGATTTACAAGGTAATAAAATAAAAAACAAAGTAAAGGTAAACAAATATAAACAATGCGTAAAATAATGCAAGTTAAATGGAAATTTTCAAAGCGTTACATGGGGGAAGTGGAGACAACTTGTTGCGGGTTGCTCTCCAGGAAAAATATTTGAAACAATATTGAAACAATATGAAAGAATATAGAGTACAGATAATAGAGCTTTTGTTCAATAAGGTCAAGTGGAGGCCGAACAAGGCAGTACAGGCTATAGAGCTTTTGTTCAACAAGGTCAAGTGGAGGCCGAACAAGGCAGTACAGGCTATAGAGTTTTGTTCACAAAGGCTAGTGGAGGCCGAACAAAACAGTACAGAAAAGAGCATGCCAGTACAGAACAAATTGTCGTTCAAGGAGAGTCTTGAACAACATAAACAGAGTACAGAACAATTTGTCGTTCAAGCAAGTCTTGAACAACATAAGATAAATAAACAATATAAAAACGCAACAGTACAGAAACGGTACAGATCCACAAACCATAGAGTACAGGTAAAGATGTTGTTCGAAACAAGTCTTCAACAACATAAATAAATAGATAAAGTAAGATCACAGACGATAGAGTACAGGTAAAGATTGTCGTTCGAAGCAAGCCTTCAACGACATAAAGAAATAAATAAAATAAGTTCACAAGTATTAGAGTACAGGTATAGATTGTCGTTCAAAGAAAGTCTTGGACAACATAAGATAAATAAACAAAATAAAATCGCAACAGTACAGAAAAGAGTACAGATCCACACAATAGAGTACAGAACAATTTGTCGTTCAAAGAAAGTCTTGGACAACATAAGATAAATAAACAAAATAAAATCGCAACAGTACAGAAACGGTACAGATCCACAAAGTACAGAGTACAGGTATAGATTGTCGTTCGAAGCAAGTCTTCAACAACAGATAAAGTAAATTCAGAAAGAGTATAGATTTGGTATAGATTGTCGTTCGAAGCAAGTCTTCAACAACAAATAAAGTAAATTCAGAAAGAGTATAGATTTGGTATAGATTGTCGTTCGAAGCAAGTCTTCAACAACAAATAAAGTAAATTCAGAAAGAGTATAGATTTGGTATAGATTGTCGTTCGAAGCAAGTCTTCAACAACAAATAAAGTAAATCCAGAAAGAGTATAGATTTGGTATAGATTGTCGTTCGAAGCAAGTCTTCAACAACAAATAAAGTAAATTCAGAAAGAGTATAGATTTGGTATAGATTGTCGTTCGAAGCAAGTCTTCAACAACAAATAAAGTAAATTCAGAAAGAGTATAGATTTGGTATAGATTGTCGTTCGAAGCAAGTCTTCAACAACAAATAAAGTAAATTCAGAAAGAGTATAGATTTCGTATAGATTGTCGTTCGAAGCAAGTCTTCAACAACAAATAAAGTAAATTCAGAAAGAGTATAGATTTGGTATAGATTGTCGTTCGAAGCAAGTCTTCAACAACAGATAAAGTAAATTCAGAAAGAGTATAGATTTCGGATAGATTGTCGTTCGAAGCAAGTCTTCAACAACAGATAAAGTAAATTCAGAAAGAGTATAGATTTGGTATAGATTGTCGTTCGAAGCAAGTCTTCAACAACAGATAAAGTAAATTCAGAAAGAGTATAGATTTCGTATAGATTGTCGTTCGAAGCAAGTCTTCAACAACAGATAAAGTAAATTCAGAAAGAGTATAGATTTGGTATAGATTGTCGTTCGAAGCAAGTCTTCAACAACAAATAAAGTAAATTCAGAAAGAGTATAGATTTCGTATAGATTGTCGTTCGAAGCAAGTCTTCAACAACAGATAAAGTAAATTCAGAAAGAGTATAGATTTGGTATAGATTGTCGTTCGAAGCAAGTCTTCAACAACAAATAAAGTAAATTCAGAAAGAGTATAGATTTGGTATAGATTGTCGTTCGAAGCAAGTCTTCAACAACAAATAAAGTAAATTCAGAAAGAGTAAAGATTTGGTATAGATTGTCGTTCGAAGCAAGTCTTCAACAACAAATAAAGTAAATCCAGAAAGAGTATAGATTTGGTATAGATTGTCGTTCGAAGCAAGTCTTCAACAACAAATAAAGTAAATTCAGAAAGAGTATAGATTTGGTATAGATTGTCGTTCGAAGCAAGTCTTCAACAACAAATAAAGTAAATTCAGAAAGAGTATAGATTTGGTATAGATTGTCGTTCGAAGCAAGTCTTCAACAACAAATAAAGTAAATTCAGAAAGAGTATAGATTTCGTATAGATTGTCGTTCGAAGCAAGTCTTCAACAACAGATAAAGTAAATTCAGAAAGAGTATAGATTTGGTATAGATTGTCGTTCGAAGCAAGTCTTCAACAACAGATAAAGTAAATTCAGAAAGAGTATAGATTTCGTATAGATTGTCGTTCGAAGCAAGTCTTCAACAACAGATAAAGTAAATTCAGAAAGAGTATAGATTTGGTATAGATTGTCGTTCGAAGCAAGTCTTCAACAACAAATAAAGTAAATTCAGAAAGAGTATAGATTTCGTATAGATTGTCGTTCGAAGCAAGTCTTCAACAACAGATAAAGTAAATTCATAAAGAGTATAGATTTCGTATAGATTGTCGTTCGAAGCAAGTCTTCAACAACAAATAAAGTAAATTCAGAAAGAGTATAGACATGGTATAAACTGTCGTTCGAAGCAAGTCTTCAACAACAAATAAAGTAAATTTAGAAAGAGTACAGACATGGTATAGATTGTCGTTCGAAGCAAGTCTTCAACAACATGAACAAATAAACAAAGTAAGATCATTAGAATATAGGAACAGTACAAATTTACAAAATAATAGAGTATAGGTAAAATTAAAACATGAATAGTATAAAATTGCAACAATAAGATACAGCATATAAATATACATGCCCATACAAATATTTTTATCCGAACTATTCGTAAAATCAAATTAAAAATATTTGAAGCAAATCTCGCAGCTGGTATTGAACAAAATTACTAAACAATAGGGGGAACAAAACGAACTATAGAGCCAAACCATAAACATATAAGTACAGAGAGATAAGACTTAATGAATGGATTTAAGTCGAAATATTAATACAGTACAGACATTTAATAATATTAATCATAAAGCATTTTAGAAGTACAGATTCTAGAGTACAGATTTTTTGTATGCCAAGATACAAGCATGGAAAGCAGGAAATTAAAATCATAACATTAATCAATCAAATTGTCATTCATATATTCAAAAAGATGTCAGCATTAGGTTCTGATACACAAAGAGCTGACAGCACAGAAAGCGACAGCCGTCAGATACAGGTACAAGTAAACATGCCATTTCAACAACATGATCTCCGAAACACCTGGGGAACGTTCGATGGCACATATACAGCATGGATAGGATTTCATGATCGTTTCAAGGCTGCCATCCACGACAATGAGAAAGTAACAGCTGCATTCAAATTTTCCTACCTGAAGAAGTCCTTGACAGGCCCAGCAGCTAGAACTCTAGGAGAATGGCAACTGACCGAGGAAAACTACAACGAAGCATGGGAACGCCTGAAGCAGGTGTATGATAAAAAATACTTAATAGGGCGTGACCATCTGCGTCAGCTGCTTTCGCTTCCGAAGATGCACGACCAACAAAAGACTGGTGAGTTACAGCACATCGCCAATACTGTCCACGAAACGCTACGACAGCTGAAGTCACTAGGTCTGCCAGTTGAACACTGGGACTTCTTTGTAGTTCACGTGATTAGTGAAAAATTCGATAAGGAGACAGCTCGTCAATGGGAACTTCAGAGGAGCTCCGAGCAGCCGAAGTTATCAGATTTTCTGGCGTTTATAGAAAAACAAGCAGGCGCACTCTCCAACATCTCAGAAGCACAGCAGTCACGTACAGAAGCAGGAAAGAATCCATCTCGTACAGAAGAGCGAGCCAAGATTGCAGCTCAACCCAAAGCCTTCAAGAAGATACGCACCCGTGGAGACCGACTGTGCATAACATGTGCAGAGGATCATCAGATCTGGGGATGTCCAGACTTTGCCGCACTTTCTTTCCGTGGCCGTAAAGATTTTATCGATAGGAGAGCTATTTGCCCCAATTGCCTGAAGCAAGGACACAAAGAAAATAACTGCTACATCCGAGGATGCGTTAGGTGCCCAGGTAATCCGAAACACAACATCCTTCTATGCCCCACGAAAGAAGTTTTGAAGCCAGCAGTGTCAGCCTTCTCTATCGACCCTGAGGTTCCAGGGACTTCGACCGGCACACAGCGTAGACGCAAGGTCAAGAATAAGTCAGACTGACTAGTACATCGCAATAGTAGAGTAAGACGTCGTCAGCACAGCAACATAGCACGCAGGCACCGTACAGTCCGTACAGTTAAAACTAATAGAAAATTTCGTACAGGTAGGATTTATTCTAAAATAAATCCATTTCGCAGCACAGAAATAGAACGTACAGAAGTAAATAATCCTGTAAGCCAGGAAAGTACAGAACGTCAGACTTCAAATAAAAGGAAGTAAGAAAATAATAATCAGTCTATGTTCAACAACAAATTAATAAAACTTAACCATGAAAATTACGTACAGTCTATTAATTCAGTTTTAGGTAACACAAATTTAATTCCGACAGCTTTAGTTAAGATTCAAACAGCAGATGGTTTTATACATGGCCCCTTTCGAGCAATGTTAGACACAGGGTCACACTTAAATTTAATTGCAGGTAAGCTAAAACGCGATCTGAAATTACATACAAAGCAATTATCAGGGAAGCTAGTTGGCATTGATGGCACACCCTTTGCCATAACGCACCAAACCATGTTGAGAATACTGCCATGGTACGCCTCGAATCCTACCAATGAGCACCAGACTGAATCTTTCTGGATTCTGCCAGAGGAAAGTCAATGGCGACCTATTTTGCCACAAGAGGTAATACGTATAGATAGTAAGTCAGATATATCACCGCGTAATTATGCAGATCCTCAGTACTTCAGACCAGATAAGGTGCATATACTGCTAGGTGTTAGTTTCTTCGCGAGATCAATCAAGTCAGTATATGAGAGACGCTCAGACGGTACAGTTTTGTTAGATACGACACTAGGCATAGTATTCCTAGGTCCGAGTCAAGACAGAGATGAGCAACCAAAGTATGCCTATTCGGCAATTGAATACTCGTCAGAGAATCAGTTAGACGAACTTTTAAGTAGACTTTGGCAGATGGATCAAGTGGGCACAGGTTCTAAACG
This sequence comes from Chrysotoxum bicinctum, assembly GCA_911387755.1. NCBI lineage: Eukaryota > Metazoa > Arthropoda > Insecta > Diptera > Syrphidae > Chrysotoxum > Chrysotoxum bicinctum. The sequence continues at coordinate 99,945,246 of OU426989.1, forward strand.
TACAGAAGAAGAGGAATTAGTGGAACAACACTTCAAGTCAACCCACTATCGTAACAAGAATGGTATTTTCGTTGTCGAGATGCCACTAAAATCAGAATATACAGACATAGGTAGTTCACGCACGATAGCGTTGCGTCGCTTTATGTACCTAGAAAGAAAATTAGAAAAAGATGATCAATTAAGAACAACTTATATAGAAAAGATGCGGGATAGTATCAAGTTAGGTCATGTAAGACTAGCAACTAGTAATCCTCAAGCAGAAAATCTGGTATATTACATACCACACCACTGTATAGAAAAGAAATTTCGTATAGTATACGATGCAAGTTGTCGCACAGATAAAGGCATATCTTTAAATGATGTACAGATGCTAGGCGAAAAGCTGCAAAGAGATTTACATGAAATAATTATGCGTTTTAGAAGACACCGCATTGCAGTTTGTGGTGATATCAAGAAAATGTTCAACCAGGTCAAGCTAAACGAAAGACAATGGGACCTCTAACGAATCTTCTGGCGAGAAAACAAGCATAAACCATTACTAGAATATTGGCTCACAGTGGTGACGTTCGGCTTAACATCATCAGCTTATTTGGCAGTTCGGTCAGTATGTATGCCGGTTTCGAATTATGTCAATGGAAATCGAACTCAGAAACGTTTATGAAGGAGATGAATGCTGACACGAGTGATACCTCATTGGTATTTTCGGGGGAAGAGGAATCATCCATCCTAGGTTTAAAATGGATGATAGCGTCAGATAAGTTCACGTACGAAGTGAAAACACCAAAGATAATCGGCACACTCACCAAGAGAAAAATAGTCGGATGCGTAGCCCAACTATATGATCCAAATGGCTATATATCTCCCGTCACCATCATTGGAAAGATCATGATTCAAGACATCTGGAGGTTAAGTACAGGATGGGATGATCAGATCCCAAAAGAAATAGAAGAAAGATGGAAAGAATACTGGAATGGCATAAAATTCCTAGAAGAATTCCGTATAGACAGATGGCTAGGTACCGTAGGTATATTAGCAGTTCAGATCCATGGTTTCTCAGACGCATCAAGTACAGCATATGGGGCAGTTCTTTATGTTCGCACAGAACAGGCGGATGGTACAGGTACAAGCAGATTACTCATATCAAAGACAAGAGTAGCCCCCTTAAAGACAGTTACAATCCCAAGGTTGGAACTTGCAGCCGCAGAGTTGTTGTCAAGATTACTATTACAAGCAAGAGAATCAATGGAATGGCAAAGTGCACCATGTTTTTTATGGTCTGATTCTACAGTCGTCTTACACTGGTTAAATAAACTACCACGCAATCTCAAGACATATGTTTCTAATCGTGTTTCGTCGATTCAAACAAACACTGATGTGAGATCCTGGCACTACGTCAACACAAAGGATAACCCGGCAGATTTGCTGAGTAGAGGAGTACAAGCGTCCGCGTTAGTAAATAATAAGTTATGGTTAGAAGGGCCAGGTTGGCTCAGGCTACCCAGTACAGATTGGCCTGAAACAGGTTTTAGTACAGATGAAACATTAGAGGTACAGAAAGAATTCAAGGTTTTGGCAGTCATATCTACCAAACCAATGTTATGTATAGGTTTAAAACGTACAGGTCAGAATGTTCCGCTTTTGGATTTTTCTAATAAGCTGGAACGGTTAGTTATTATAATCGGATATGCGATTCGTTTTGTGGATAACTGGTCAAAGACTCCAACATTTAAAATAAGAGCAAAGAGACGTACAGCCAGAATTCGTACACCGACACTGGAAGAAAAAGCAAGAGCAATGTCATATCTCCTAAGAAAGTCACAAGAAGCACATTACAGTAGCGAACTAGCATCGTTGGAGAATAGAAAAGGTCTTCCGGAGAAAAGTAAACTGGAACCCCTCAAGCCAATACTTGATGGCAAAGGTCTACTAAGAGTAGGCGGCAGGTTAGATAGGAGCAGCAACTCATACGAGATGAATCACCCAGTCATAGTTCCAAACAGCTCAAGGCTAGCATGGCTAATAACAGATCACGCCCACCGAGAGACAAAGCATGGCGCAACACAGATAATGATGCAGTTCATCAGACAGAAATACTGGATCCCGAAGCTTCGCAGCGAATTACGGAATTATCTACACAAATGCGTTACCTGTGCCAGGTACAGCTCCAGATTAGAGCATCAGCTGATGTCAGAACTACCTGCGGACAGAGTACAGATAGGCAAACCATTCCTACACTGCGGTATAGACTATGCAGGTCCATTAGAAGTAAAGATGATTAACAGACAAGGTAATCAGATTTCCAGAAGCAAATGTTGGGTCGCAGTTTTCGTATGCCTTAAGACTCGAGCCGTACATATCGACCTAGTGACAGATCTAACATCGTTAGCATTTATCGCATGCTATGAACGCTTTATTGCACGCAGAGGCAGGTGCGAACGTATGTACAGTGACAACGGTACGACTTTCGTAGGTACCAATAAAGAATTGAAAAGAGCTATAGAGAAGTGGACGAGTGAAGAAACAATTTCTCATCTAAACCACAAAAGTACAGAATGGCATTTCATGATCCCTGCCGCACCACATCAAGGCGGAATTTATGAAGCAGCAGTAAAATCAATGAAGTATCATCTGAAGAGGATTGTAGGACTGAAAGTCCTCCCGTATGAACAACTTACAACACTTTTAGTACAGATAGAGGTCATCCTCAACTCGAGGCCGATTCATCCCTTAAGCGATGACCCATCAGACGTACAGGCGTTAACTCCAGCACATTTTTTGGTAGGTGAACCAACAATATTACCCATTCCTTTTGATTTCAGCAAACAGCCAAGAACAGTAGGCGTCAGACTCTGGAAAGATCGTCAATTGATGCTCAAACATTTCTGGGACCGATGGAGTTCCGAATACCTAACTACTCTACAGCAGCGTAAGAAGTGGCGAAGAGAGAAAGAGAAGTTCAAAGTCGGTCAGTTAGTGACAATTGCAAGCGAAAACTTCCCACCAGCACATTGGGCGCTAGGTAGAATCTGTGAGCTCATCACTAGCAGAGACGGCCTTGTGAGATCCGTAGTCGTGCAGACTGAAACTGGAAAGCTGAAGCGACCGGTGCAGAAAATTTGTATTATTCCAGTAGAAGTAGAAAAGTTAAATATTTAAAGTACAGAGACACAAAAGAAAGTTGATGTACAGAGATTCAAAAGAAAGTTAATGTATAGAACAAAATAAGAAAAATTAAAGTAATTATAAGAAAGAAAGAATGGAGAAAGTATAGAAATAAAATTACAACACAGTTTGTATTTTGTAAAGTTATGAAACATTGTAAAGTAAAGATGAAAGATAAAACATAATTATTGTGAAATATTACGATAAATAAGTACAAAACGAAATCCTAAAGTATGTTAAAAATTTATAATTTTTGCTGGCACTGTATCGAATGCCTCACTATATTCACACCATCAAATATCACATTTATATTATTACGCTACACCTTTATGTGTGAGTAAAATAACTATATCAATATAAGTAGTATATCCTGAGATACATACTCAGTCCTTGTATTGAACTCAGTCGTTAAGGAAACGTCTCACAGTACAGACGTACAGCATTCGAGAGTTAGTTAATAAAAGATATTAATAGTCGGGTTTTTACATATTTTCCCGACTCTAAACAAATCCGTGTTTCATTTAATAAAACCCTATGGATTACAGGTTCGCGATTATACAATGGGTTTGAGAAACATTGGAAAAATTATGATTTTTATAGACAAGGGAGTCCATGATTTTTTTCAAAAATTAAAAAAAATTTTTTTTCCAAACATGCAATGGGTGGCACATCCATGAAAAGGTCTATCAATTTTCTGTTCAGAACTGAAAACTAAAACGTCTTACGAGCCTTGGTTGCGGAGATATCTCCATCCGAAGACTTTGTTTCGTTGTCTTCCATACTGCATAGATATTCAGTTCTAAGTTCACTTTGGATAGAAATATTTCGAAGGCCTACCAATTTTCTGTTCAGAACTGAAAACTAAAACGTCTTACGAGCCTTGGTTGCGGAGATATCTCCATCCGAAGACTTTGTTTCGTTGTCTTCCATACTGCATAGATATTCAGTTCTAAGTTCACTTTGGATAGAAATATTTCGAAGGCCAGACCTCACAGAATCTTCTGATTTTCAATAATAGAAAGCCCTTCTTTAAATTTAATGAATTCCAAAAACTAGAACTTTTTTCAAGGCTTGGTTGGGCAAATATCGCCATCGGAATCAGATTTAGCGTTGTGTTGAAAATCAGTAGAATCACTTTGGATTGCAATATTTCCAAAACCGGATGTCACAGAAGCTTCTGGTTTTCACCTATGGAAAGCTATTAGAAAGATAACAGAGGATTTTTTTACCGCAACCATTTACAAGGCTTGGTTTCCGAGATATAGCTTCCCAAAGACATTGTTAGATAGGGAAAAGTCGAAAATCAGAAGAATCGCTTTGGATTGTTTGAATTGCAATATTTCGAGAACCAGACCACGCAGAAGCTTTTGGTTTGCATGGATGTACAGGAATTGAATAGACCTTTCGTTTGATGTATGTCTCAATGGGTTTGAGAAACAATGGAAAAATTATGATTTTTATTTGACAGGGGGGACCCGAGGAATTTTTTAAAAAATCCTCAAAATTTTGCTGCCATGATTTGGTTCGATTGTTACATCAATGGAAAGGTCTGCGAATTTTCTATTCAGAACTGAAAACTAAAACGTCTTACGAGCCTTGGTTGCGGAGATATCTCCATCCGAAGACTTTGTTTCGTTGTCTTCCATACTGCATAGATATTCAGTTCTAATTTCACTTTGGATAGAAATATTTCGAAGGCCAGACCTCACAGAATCTTCTGGTTTTCAATAATAGAAAGCCCTTCGTTAAATTCAATGAATTCCAAAAACTAGAACTTTTTTCAAGGCTTGGTTGCGGAAATATCGCCATCGGTATCAGATTTAGCGTTGTGTTGAAAATCAGTAGAATCACTTTGGATTGCAATATTTCCAAAACCGGACGTCACAGAAGCTTCTGGTTTTCGCCTATGGAAAGCTATTAAAAGATAACAGAGGATTTTTTTTACCGCAACCATTTACAAGGCTTGGTTTCCGAGATATAGCTTCCCAAAGACATTGTTAGATAGGGAAAAGTCGAAAATCAGAAGAATCGCTTTGGATTGTTTGAATTGCAATATTTCGAGAACCAGACCACGCAGAAGCTTTTGGTTTGCATGGATGTACAGGAATTGAATAGACCTTTCGTTTGATGTATGTCTCGATGGGTTTGAGAAGCATTGGAAAAATTATGATTTTTATAGACAAGGGGTTAGTCCATGATTTTTTTCAAAAATTAAAAAAAAATTTTTTTCCAAACATGCAATGGGTGGCACATCCATGAAAAGGTCTATCAATTTTCTGTTCAGAACTGAAAACTAAAACGTCTTACGAGCCCTGGTTGCGGAGATATCTCCATCCGAAGACTTTGTTTCGTTGTCTTCCATACTGCATAGATATTCAGTTCTAAGTTCACTTTGGATAGAAATATTTCGAAGGCCAGACCTCACAGAATATTCTGATTTTCAATAATAGAAAGCCCTTCTTTAAATTTAATGAATTCCAAAAACTAGAACTTTATTCAAGGCTTGGTTGCGGAAATATCGCCATCGGAATCAGATTTAGCGTTGTGTTGAAAATCAGTAGAATCACTTTGGATTGCAATATTTCCAAAACCGGACGTCACAGAAGCTTCTGGTTTTCGCCTATGGAAAGCTATTAAAAGATAACAGAGGATTTTTTTTACCGCAACCATTTACAAGGCTTGGTTTCCGAGATATAGCTTCCCAAAGACATTGTTAGATAGGGAAAAGTCGAAAATCAGAAGAATCGCTTTGGATTGTTTGAATTGCAATATTTCGAGAACCAGACCACGCAGAAGCTTTTGGTTTGCATGGATGTACAGGAATTGAATAGACCTTTCGTTTGATGTATGTCTCAATGGGTTTGAGAAACATTGGAAAAATTATGATTTTTATTTGACAGGGGGGACCCGAGGATTTTTTTAAAAAATCCTCAAAATTTTGCTGCCATGATTTGGTTTGATTATAACATCAATGGAAAGGTCTGCGAATTCTCTATTCAGAACTGAAAACTAAAACGTCTTACGAGCCTTGGTTGCGGAGATATCTCCTTCTCCATCCGAAGACTTTGTTTCGTTGTCTTCCATACTGCATAGATATTCAGTTCTAATTTCACTTTGGATAGAAATATTTCGAAGGCCAGACCTCACAGAATCTTCTGGTTTTCAATAATAGAAAGCCCTTCGTTAAATTCAATGAATTCCAAAAACTAGAACTTTTTTCAAGGCTTGGTTGCGGAAATATCGCCATCGGTATCAGATTTAGCGTTGTGTTGAAAATCAGTAGAATCACTTTGGATTGCAATATTTCCAAAACCGGACGTCACAGAAGCTTCTGGTTTTCGCCTATGGAAAGCTATTAAAAGATAACAGAGGATTTTTTTTACCGCAACCATTTACAAGGCTTGGTTTCCGAGATATAGCTTCCCAAAGACGTTGTTAGATAGGGAAAAGTCGAAAATCAGAAGAATCGCTTTGGATTGTTTGAATTGCAATATTTCGAGAACCAGACCACGCAGAAGCTTTTGGTTTGCATGGATGTACAGGAATTGAATAGACCTTTCGTTTGATGTATGTCTCGATGGGTTTGAGAAACATTGGAAAAATTATGATTTTTATAGACAAGGGGTTAAGTCCATGATTTTTTTCAAAAATTAAAAAAAAATTTTTTTCCAAACATGCAATGGGTGGCACATCCATGAAAAGGTCTATCAATTTTCTGTTCAGAACTGAAAACTAAAACGTCTTACGAGCCCTGGTTGCGGAGATATCTCCATCCGAAGACTTTGTTTCGTTGTCTTCCATACTGCATAGATATTCAGTTCTAATTTCACTTTGGATAGAAATATTTCGAAGGCCAGACCTCACATAATCTTCTGGTTTTCAATAATAGAAAGCCCTTCGTTAAATTTAATGAATTCCAAAAACTAGAACTTTTTTCAAGGCTTGGTTGCGGAAATATCGCCATCGGAATCAGATTTAGCGTTGTGTTGAAAATCAGTAGAATCACTTTGGATTGCAATATTTCCAAAACCGGACGTCACAGAAGCTTCTGGTTTTCACCTATGGAAAGCTATTAGAAAGATAACACAGGATTATTTTTACCGCAACCATTTACAAGGCTTGGTTTCCGAGATATAGCTTCCCAAAGACATTGTTAGATAGGGAAAAGTCGAAAATCAGAAGAATCGCTTTGGATTGTTTGAATTGCAATATTTCGAGAACCAGACCACGCAGAAGCTTTTGGTTTGCATGGATGTACAGGAATTGAATAGACCTTTCGTTTGATGTATGTCTCAATGGGTTTGAGAAACATTGGAAAAATTATGATTTTTATTTGACAGGGGGGACCCGAGGAATTTTTTAAAAAATCCTCAAAATTTTGCTGCCATGATTTGGTTTGATTATAACATCAATGGAAAGGTCTGCGAATTCTCTATTCAGAACTGAAAACTAAAACGTCTTACGAGCCTTGGTTGCGGAGATATCTCCATCCGAAGACTTTGTTTCGTTGTCTTCCATACTGCATAGATATTCAGTTCTAAGTTCACTTTGGATAGAAATATTTCGAAGGCCAGACCTCACATAATCTTCTGGTTTTCAATAATAGAAAGCCCTTCGTTAAATTTAATGAATTCCAAAAACTAGAACTTTTTTCAAGGCTTGGTTGGACAAATATCGCCATCGGAATCAGAATTAGCGTTGTGTTGAAAATCAGTAGAATCACTTTGGATTGCAATATTTCCAAAACCGGACGTCACAGAAGCTTCCGGTTTTCACCTATGGAAAGCCATTAGAAAGATAACAGAGGATTTTTTTTATCGCAACCATTTACAAGGCTTGGTTTCCGAGATATAGCTTCCCAAAGACATTGTTAGATAGGGAAAAGTCGAAAATCAGAAGAATCGCTTTGGATTGTTTGAATTGCAATATTTCGAGAACCAGACCACGCAGAAGCTGTTGGTTTGCATGGATGTACAGGAATTGAATAGACCTTTCGTTTGATGTATGTCTCAATGGGTTTGAGAAACATTGGAAAAATTATGATTTTTATTTGACAGGGGGGACCCGAGGAATTTTTTAAAAAATCCTCAAAATTTTGCTGCCATGATTTGGTTTGATTATAACATCAATGGAAAGGTCTGCGAATTCTCTATTCAGAACTGAAAACTAAAACGTCTTACGAGCCTTGGTTGCGGAGATATCTCCATCCGAAGACTTTGTTTCGTTGTCTTCCATACTGCATAGATATTCAGTTCTAATTTCACTTTGGATAGAAATATTTCGAAGGCCAGACCTCACAGAATCTTCTGGTTTTCAATAATAGAAAGCCCTTCGTTAAATTCAATGAATTCCAAAAACTAGAACTTTTTTCAAGGCTTGGTTGCGGAAATATCGCCATCGGTATCAGATTTAGCGTTGTGTTGAAAATCAGTAGAATCACTTTGGATTGCAATATTTCCAAAACCGGACATCACAGAAGCTTCTAGTTTTCGCCTATGGAAAACTATTAAAAGATAACAGAGGATTTTTTTTACCGCAACCATTTACAAGGCTTGGTTTCCGAGATATAGCTTCCCAAAGACGTTGTTAGATAGGGAAAAGTCGAAAATCAGAAGAATCGCTTTGGATTGTTTGAATTGCAATATTTCGAGAACCAGACCACGCAGAAGCTTTTGGTTTGCATGGATGTACAGGAATTGAATAGACCTTTCGTTTGATGTATGTCTCGATGGGTTTGAGAAACATTGGAAAAATTATGATTTTTATAGACAAGGGGTTAAGTCCATGATTTTTTTCAAAAATTAAAAAAAAAATTTTTTCCAAACATGCAATGGGTGGCACATCCATGAAAAGGTCTATCAATTTTCTGTTCAGAACTGAAAACTAAAACGTCTTACGAGCCTTGGTTGCGGAGATATCTCCATCCGAAGACTTTGTTTCGTTGTCTTCCATACTGCATAGATATTCAGTTCTAAGTTCACTTTGGATAGAAATATTTCGAAGGCCAGACCTCACATAATCTTCTGGTTTTCAATAATAGAAAGCCCTTCGTTAAATTTAATGAATTCCAAAAACTAGAACTTTTTTCAAGGCTTGGTTGCGGAAATATCGCCATCGGAATCAGATTTAGCGTTGTGTTGAAAATCAGTAGAATCACTTTGGATTGCAATATTTCCAAAACCGGACGTCACAGAAGCTTCTGGTTTTCACCTATGGAAAGCTATTAGAAAGATAACAGAGGATTTTTTTTTACCGCAACCATTTACAAGGCTTGGTTTCCGAGATATAGCTTCCCAAAGACATTGCTAGATAGGGAAAAGTCGAAAATCAGAAGAATCGCTTTGGATTGTTTGAATTGCAATATTTCGAGAACCAGACCACGCAGAAGCTTTTGGTTTGCATGGATGTACAGGAATTGAATAGACCTTTCGTTTGATGTTTGTCTCAATGGGTTTGAGAAACATTGGAAAAATTATGATTTTTATTTGACAGGGGGGACCCGAGGAATTTTTTAAAAAATCCTCAAAATTTTGCTGCCATGATTTGGTTTGATTATAACATCAATGGAAAGGTCTGCGAATTCTCTATTCAGAACTGAAAACTAAAACGTCTTACGAGCCTTGGTTGCGGAGATATCTCCATCCGAAGACTTTGTTTCGTTGTCTTCCATACTGCATAGATATTCAGTTCTAAGTTCACTTTGGATAGAAATATTTCGAAGGCCAGACCTCACAGAATATTCTGATTTTCAATAATAGAAAGCCCTTCTTTAAATTTAATGAATTCCAAAAACTAGAACTTTATTCAAGGCTTGGTTGCGGAAATATCGCCATCGGAATCAGATTTAGCGTTGTGTTGAAAATCAGTAGAATCACTTTGGATTGCAATATTTCCAAAACCGGATGTCACAGAAGCTTCTGGTTTTCACCTATGGAAAGCTATTAGAAAGATAACAGAGGATTTTTTTTACCGCAACCATTTACAAGGCTTGGTTTCCGAGATATAGCTTCCCAAAGACATTGTTAGATAGGGAAAAGTCGAAAATCAGAAGAATCGCTCTGGATTGTTTGAATTGCAATATTTCGAGAACCAGACCACGCAGAAGCTTTTGGTTTGCATGGATGTACAGGAATTGAATAGACCTTTCGTTTGATGTATGTCTCAATGGGTTTGAGAAACAATGGAAAAATTATGATTTTTATTTGACAGGGGGGACCCGAGGAATTTTTTAAAAAATCCTCAAAATTTTGCTGCCATGATTTGGTTTGATTATAACATCAATGGAAAGGTCTGCGAATTCTCTATTCAGAACTGAAAACTAAAACGTCTTACGAGCCTTGGTTGCGGAGATATCTCCATCCGAAGACTTTGTTTCGTTGTCTTCAATGAATTCCAAAAACTAGAACTTTTTTCAAGGCTTGGTTGCGGAAATATCGCCATCGGTATCAGATTTAGCGTTGTGTTGAAAATCAGTAGAATCACTTTGGATTGCAATATTTCCAAAACCGGACATCACAGAAGCTTCTGGTTTTCGCCTATGGAAAGCTATTAAAAGATAACAGAGGATTTTTTTTACCGCAACCATTTACAAGGCTTGGTTTCCGAGATATAGCATCCCAAAGACGTTGTTAGATAGGGAAAAGTCGAAAATCAGAAGAATCGCTTTGGATTGTTTGAATTGCAATATTTCGAGAACCAGACCACGCAGAAGCTTTTGGTTTGCATGGATGTACAGGAATTGAATAGACCTTTCGTTTGATGTATGTCTCGATGGGTTTGAGAAACATTGGAAAAATTATGATTTTTATAGACAAGGGGTTAAGTCCATGATTTTTTTCAAAAATTAAAAAAAAATTTTTTTCCAAACATGCAATGGGTGGCACATCCATGAAAAGGTCTATCAATTTTCTGTTCAGAACTGAAAACTAAAACGTCTTACGAGCCTTGGTTGCGGAGATATCTCCATCCGAAGACTTTGTTTCGTTGTCTTCCATACTGCATAGATATTCAGTTCTAAGTTCACTTTGGATAGAAATATTTCGAAGGCCAGACCTCACATAATCTTCTGGTTTTCAATAATAGAAAGCCCTTCGTTAAATTTAATGAATTCCAAAAACTAGAACTTTTTTCAAGGCTTGGTTGCGGAAATATCGCCATCGGAATCAGATTTAGCGTTGTGTTGAAAATCAGTAGAATCACTTTGGATTGCAATATTTCCAAAACCGGACGTCACAGAAGCTTCTGGTTTTCACCTATGGAAAGCTATTAGAAAGATAACAGAGGATTTTTTTTACCGCAACCATTTACAAGGCTTGGTTTCCGAGATATAGCTTCCCAAAGACATTGCTAGATAGGGAAAAGTCGAAAATCAGAAGAATCGCTTTGGATTGTTTGAATTGCAATATTTCGAGAACCAGACCACGCAGAAGCTTTTGGTTTGCATGGATGTACAGGAATTGAATAGACCTTTCGTTTGATGTTTGTCTCAATGGGTTTGAGAAACATTGGAAAAATTATGATTTTTATTTGACAGGGGGGACCCGAGGAATTTTTTAAAAAATCCTCAAAATGTTGCTGCCATGATTTGGTTTGATTATAACATCAATGGAAAGGTCTGCGAATTCTCTATTCAGAACTGAAAACTAAAACGTCTTACGAGCCTTGGTTGCGGAGATATCTCCATCCGAAGACTTTGTTTCGTTGTCTTCCATACTGCATAGATATTCAGTTCTAATTTCACTTTGGATAGAAATATTTCGAAGGCCAGACCTCACAGAATCTTCTGGTTTTCAATAATAGAAAGCCCTTCGTTAAATTCAATGAATTCCAAAAACTAGAACTTTTTTCAAGGCTTGGTTGCGGAAATATCGCCATCGGTATCAGATTTAGCGTTGTGTTGAAAATCAGTAGAATCACTTTGGATTGCAATATTTCCAAAACCGGACATCACAGAAGCTTCTGGTTTTCGCCTATGGAAAGCTATTAAAAGATAACAGAGGATTTTTTTTACCGCAGATATAGCTTCCCAAAGACATTGTTAGATAGGGAAAAGTCGAAAATCAGAAGAATCGCTCTGGATTGTTTGAATTGCAATATTTCGAGAACCAGACCACGCAGAAGCTTTTGGTTTGCATGGATGTACAGGAATTGAATAGACCTTTCGTTTGATGTATGTCTCAATGGGTTTGAGAAACAATGGAAAAATTATGATTTTTATTTGACAGGGGGGACCCGAGGAATTTTTTAAAAAATCCTCAAAATTTTGCTGCCATGATTTGGTTCGATTGTTACATCAATGGAAAGGTCTGCGAATTTTCTATTCAGAACTGAAAACTAAAACGTCTTACGAGCCTTGGTTGCGGAGATATCTCCATCCGAAGACTTTTTTCGTTGTCTTCTATACTGCATAGATATTCAGTTCTAAGTTCACTTTGGATAGAAATATTTCGAAGACCAGACCTCACAGAATCTTCTGGTTTTCAATAATACAAAGCTCTTCGTTAAATTTAATGAATTCCGAAAACTAGAACTTTTTTCAAGGCTTGGTTGGGCAAATATCGCCATCGGAATCAGAATTAGCGTTGTGTTGAAAATCAGTAGAATCACTTTGGATTGCAATATTTCCAAAACCGGACGTCACAGAAGCTTCTGGTTTTCACCTATGGAAAGCTATTAGAAAGATAACACAGGATTTTTTTTACCGCAACCATTTACAAGGCTTGGTTTCCGAGATATAGCTTCCCAAAGACATTGATAGATAGGGAAAAGTCGAAAATCAGAAGAATCGCTTTGGATTGTTTGAATTGCAATATTTCTAGAACCAGACCACGCAGAAGCTTTTGGTTTGCATGGATGTACAGGAATTGAATAGACCTTTCGTTTGATGTATGTCTCAATGGGTTTGAGAAGCATTGGAAAAATTATGATTTTTATTTGACAGGGGGGACCCGAGGAATTTTTTAAAAAATCCTCAAAATTTTGCTGCCATGATTTGGTTTGATTATAACATCAATGGAAAGGTCTGCGAATTCTCTATTCAGAACTGAAAACTAAAACGTCTTACGAGCCTTGGTTGCGGAGATATCTCCATCCGAAGACTTTGTTTCGTTGTCTTCAATGAATTCCAAAAACTAGAACTTTTTTCAAGGCTTGGTTGCGGAAATATCGCCATCGGTATCAGATTTAGCGTTGTGTTGAAAATCAGTAGAATCACTTTGGATTGCAATATTTCCAAAACCGGACATCACAGAAGCTTCTGGTTTTCGCCTATGGAAAGCTATTAAAAGATAACAGAGGATTTTTTTTACCGCAACCATTTACAAGGCTTGGTTTCCGAGATATAGCTTCCCAAAGACGTTGTTAGATAGGGAAAAGTCGAAAATCAGAAGAATCGCTTTGGATTGTTTGAATTGCAATATTTCGAGAACCAGACCACGCAGAAGCTTTTGGTTTGCATGGATGTACAGGAATTGAATAGACCTTTCGTTTGATGTATGTCTCGATGGGTTTGAGAAACATTGGAAAAATTATGATTTTTATAGACAAGGGGTTAAGTCCATGATTTTTTTCAAAAATTAAAAAAAAATTTTTTTCCAAACATGCAATGGGTGGCACATCCATGAAAAGGTCTATCAATTTTCTGTTCAGAACTGAAAACTAAAACGTCTTACGAGCCTTGGTTGCGGAGATATCTCCATCCGAAGACTTTGTTTCGTTGTCTTCCATACTGCATAGATATTCAGTTCTAAGTTCACTTTGGATAGAAATATTTCGAAGGCCAGACCTCACATAATCTTCTGGTTTTCAATAATAGAAAGCCCTTCGTTAAATTTAATGAATTCCAAAAACTAGAACTTTTTTCAAGGCTTGGTTGCGGAAATATCGCCATCGGAATCAGATTTAGCGTTGTGTTGAAAATCAGTAGAATCACTTTGGATTGCAATATTTCCAAAACCGGACGTCACAGAAGCTTCTGGTTTTCACCTATGGAAAGCTATTAGAAAGATAACAGAGGATTTTTTTTACCGCAACCATTTACAAGGCTTGGTTTCCGAGATATAGCTTCCCAAAGACATTGCTAGATAGGGAAAAGTCGAAAATCAGAAGAATCGCTTTGGATTGTTTGAATTGCAATATTTCGAGAACCAGACCACGCAGAAGCTTTTGGTTTGCATGGATGTACAGGAATTGAATAGACCTTTCGTTTGATGTTTGTCTCAATGGGTTTGAGAAACATTGGAAAAATTATGATTTTTATTTGACAGGGGGGACCCGAGGAATTTTTTAAAAAATCCTCAAAATTTTGCTGCCATGATTTGGTTTGATTATAACATCAATGGAAAGGTCTGCGAATTCTCTATTCAGAACTGAAAACTAAAACGTCTTACGAGCCTTGGTTGCGGAGATATCTCCATCCGAAGACTTTGTTTCGTTGTCTTCCATACTGCATAGATATTCAGTTCTAATTTCACTTTGGATAGAAATATTTCGAAGGCCAGACCTCACAGAATCTTCTGGTTTTCAATAATAGAAAGCCCTTCGTTAAATTCAATGAATTCCAAAAACTAGAACTTTTTTCAAGGCTTGGTTGCGGAAATATCGCCATCGGTATCAGATTTAGCGTTGTGTTGAAAATCAGTAGAATCACTTTGGATTGCAATATTTCCAAAACCGGACATCACAGAAGCTTCTGGTTTTCGCCTATGGAAAGCTATTAAAAGATAACAGAGGATTTTTTTTACCGCAACCATTTACAAGGCTTGGTTTCCGAGATATAGCTTCCCAAAGACGTTGTTAGATAGGGAAAAGTCGAAAATCAGAAGAATCGCTTTGGATTGTTTGAATTGCAATATTTCGAAAACCACACCACGCAGAAGCTTTTGGTTTGCATGGATGTACAGGAATTGAATAGACCTTTCGTTTGATGTATGTCTCGATGGGTTTGAGAAACATTGGAAAAATTATGATTTTTATAGACAAGGGGTTAAGTCCATGATTTTTTTCAAAAATTAAAAAAAAATTTTTTTCCAAACATGCAATGGGTGGCACATCCATGAAAAGGTCTATCAATTTTCTGTTCAGAACTGAAAACTAAAACGTCTTACGAGCCTTGGTTGCGGAGATATCTCCATCCGAAGACTTTGTTTCGTTGTCTTCCATACTGCATAGATATTCAGTTCTAAGTTCACTTTGGATAGAAATATTTCGAAGGCCAGACCTCACATAATCTTCTGGTTTTCAATAATAGAAAGCCCTTCGTTAAATTTAATGAATTCCAAAAACTAGAACTTTTTTCAAGGCTTGGTTGCGGAAATATCGCCATCGGAATCAGATTTAGCGTTGTGTTGAAAATCAGTAGAATCACTTTGGATTGCAATATTTCCAAAACCGGACGTCACAGAAGCTTCTGGTTTTCACCTATGGAAAGCTATTAGAAAGATAACAGAGGATTTTTTTTTACCGCAACCATTTACAAGGCTTGGTTTCCGAGATATAGCTTCCCAAAGACATTGCTAGATAGGGAAAAGTCGAAAATCAAAGAATCGCTTTGGATTGTTTGAATTGCAATATTTCGAGAACCAGACCACGCAGAAGCTTTTGGTTTGCATGGATGTACAGGAATTGAATAGACCTTTCGTTTGATGTTTGTCTCAATGGGTTTGAGAAACATTGGAAAAATTATGATTTTTATTTGACAGGGGGGACCCGAGGAATTTTTTAAAAAATCCTCAAAATTTTGCTGCCATGATTTGGTTTGATTATAACATCAATGGAAAGGTCTGCGAATTCTCTATTCAGAACTGAAAACTAAAACGTCTTACGAGCCTTGGTTGCGGAGATATCTCCATCCGAAGACTTTGTTTCGTTGTCTTCCATACTGCATAGATATTCAGTTCTAAGTTCACTTTGGATAGAAATATTTCGAAGGCCAGACCTCACAGAATATTCTGATTTTCAATAATAGAAAGCCCTTCTTTAAATTTAATGAATTCCAAAAACTAGAACTTTATTCAAGGCTTGGTTGCGGAAATATCGCCATCGGAATCAGATTTAGCGTTGTGTTGAAAATCAGTAGAATCACTTTGGATTGCAATATTTCCAAAACCGGATGTCACAGAAGCTTCTGGTTTTCACCTATGGAAAGCTATTAGAAAGATAACAGAGGATTTTTTTTACCGCAACCATTTACAAGGCTTGGTTTCCGAGATATAGCTTCCCAAAGACATTGTTAGATAGGGAAAAGTCGAAAATCAGAAGAATCGCTCTGGATTGTTTGAATTGCAATATTTCGAGAACCAGACCACGCAGAAGCTTTTGGTTTGCATGGATGTACAGGAATTGAATAGACCTTTCGTTTGATGTATGTCTCAATGGGTTTGAGAAACAATGGAAAAATTATGATTTTTATTTGACAGGGGGGACCCGAGGAATTTTTTAAAAAATCCTCAAAATTTTGCTGCCATGATTTGGTTTGATTATAACATCAATGGAAAGGTCTGCGAATTCTCTATTCAGAACTGAAAACTAAAACGTCTTACGAGCCTTGGTTGCGGAGATATCTCCATCCGAAGACTTTGTTTCGTTGTCTTCAATGAATTCCAAAAACTAGAACTTTTTTCAAGGCTTGGTTGCGGAAATATCGCCATCGGTATCAGATTTAGCGTTGTGTTGAAAATCAGTAGAATCACTTTGGATTGCAATATTTCCAAAACCGGACATCACAGAAGCTTCTGGTTTTCGCCTATGGAAAGCTATTAAAAGATAACAGAGGATTTTTTTTACCGCAACCATTTACAAGGCTTGGTTTCCGAGATATAGCTTCCCAAAGACGTTGTTAGATAGGGAAAAGTCGAAAATCAGAAGAATCGCTTTGGATTGTTTGAATTGCAATATTTCGAGAACCAGACCACGCAGAAGCTTTTGGTTTGCATGGATGTACAGGAATTGAATAGACCTTTCGTTTGATGTATGTCTCGATGGGTTTGAGAAACATTGGAAAAATTATGATTTTTATAGACAAGGGGTTAAGTCCATGATTTTTTTCAAAAATTAAAAAAAAATTTTTTTCCAAACATGCAATGGGTGGCACATCCATGAAAAGGTCTATCAATTTTCTGTTCAGAACTGAAAACTAAAACGTCTTACGAGCCTTGGTTGCGGAGATATCTCCATCCGAAGACTTTGTTTCGTTGTCTTCCATACTGCATAGATATTCAGTTCTAAGTTCACTTTGGATAGAAATATTTCGAAGGCCAGACCTCACATAATCTTCTGGTTTTCAATAATAGAAAGCCCTTCGTTAAATTTAATGAATTCCAAAAACTAGAACTTTTTTCAAGGCTTGGTTGCGGAAATATCGCCATCGGAATCAGATTTAGCGTTGTGTTGAAAATCAGTAGAATCACTTTGGATTGCAATATTTCCAAAACCGGACGTCACAGAAGCTTCTGGTTTTCACCTATGGAAAGCTATTAGAAAGATAACAGAGGATTTTTTTTACCGCAACCATTTACAAGGCTTGGTTTCCGAGATATAGCTTCCCAAAGACATTGCTAGATAGGGAAAAGTCGAAAATCAGAAGAATCGCTTTGGATTGTTTGAATTGCAATATTTCGAGAACCAGACCACGCAGAAGCTTTTGGTTTGCATGGATGTACAGGAATTGAATAGACCTTTCGTTTGATGTTTGTCTCAATGGGTTTGAGAAACATTGGAAAAATTATGATTTTTATTTGACAGGGGGGACCCGAGGAATTTTTTAAAAAATCCTCAAAATGTTGCTGCCATGATTTGGTTTGATTATAACATCAATGGAAAGGTCTGCGAATTCTCTATTCAGAACTGAAAACTAAAACGTCTTACGAGCCTTGGTTGCGGAGATATCTCCATCCGAAGACTTTGTTTCGTTGTCTTCCATACTGCATAGATATTCAGTTCTAATTTCACTTTGGATAGAAATATTTCGAAGGCCAGACCTCACAGAATCTTCTGGTTTTCAATAATAGAAAGCCCTTCGTTAAATTCAATGAATTCCAAAAACTAGAACTTTTTTCAAGGCTTGGTTGCGGAAATATCGCCATCGGTATCAGATTTAGCGTTGTGTTGAAAATCAGTAGAATCACTTTGGATTGCAATATTTCCAAAACCGGACATCACAGAAGCTTCTGGTTTTCGCCTATGGAAAGCTATTAAAAGATAACAGAGGATTTTTTTTACCGCAGATATAGCTTCCCAAAGACATTGTTAGATAGGGAAAAGTCGAAAATCAGAAGAATCGCTCTGGATTGTTTGAATTGCAATATTTCGAGAACCAGACCACGCAGAAGCTTTTGGTTTGCATGGATGTACAGGAATTGAATAGACCTTTCGTTTGATGTATGTCTCAATGGGTTTGAGAAACAATGGAAAAATTATGATTTTTATTTGACAGGGGGGACCCGAGGAATTTTTTAAAAAATCCTCAAAATTTTGCTGCCATGATTTGGTTCGATTGTTACATCAATGGAAAGGTCTGCGAATTTTCTATTCAGAACTGAAAACTAAAACGTCTTACGAGCCTTGGTTGCGGAGATATCTCCATCCGAAGACTTTTTTCGTTGTCTTCTATACTGCATAGATATTCAGTTCTAAGTTCACTTTGGATAGAAATATTTCGAAGACCAGACCTCACAGAATCTTCTGGTTTTCAATAATACAAAGCTCTTCGTTAAATTTAATGAATTCCGAAAACTAGAACTTTTTTCAAGGCTTGGTTGGGCAAATATCGCCATCGGAATCAGAATTAGCGTTGTGTTGAAAATCAGTAGAATCACTTTGGATTGCAATATTTCCAAAACCGGACGTCACAGAAGCTTCTGGTTTTCACCTATGGAAAGCTATTAGAAAGATAACACAGGATTTTTTTTACCGCAACCATTTACAAGGCTTGGTTTCCGAGATATAGCTTCCCAAAGACATTGATAGATAGGGAAAAGTCGAAAATCAGAAGAATCGCTTTGGATTGTTTGAATTGCAATATTTCTAGAACCAGACCACGCAGAAGCTTTTGGTTTGCATGGATGTACAGGAATTGAATAGACCTTTCGTTTGATGTATGTCTCAATGGGTTTGAGAAGCATTGGAAAAATTATGATTTTTATTTGACAGGGGGGACCCGAGGAATTTTTTAAAAAATCCTCAAAATTTTGCTGCCATGATTTGGTTTGATTATAACATCAATGGAAAGGTCTGCGAATTCTCTATTCAGAACTGAAAACTAAAACGTCTTACGAGCCTTGGTTGCGGAGATATCTCCATCCGAAGACTTTGTTTCGTTGTCTTCAATGAATTCCAAAAACTAGAACTTTTTTCAAGGCTTGGTTGCGGAAATATCGCCATCGGTATCAGATTTAGCGTTGTGTTGAAAATCAGTAGAATCACTTTGGATTGCAATATTTCCAAAACCGGACATCACAGAAGCTTCTGGTTTTCGCCTATGGAAAGCTATTAAAAGATAACAGAGGATTTTTTTTACCGCAACCATTTACAAGGCTTGGTTTCCGAGATATAGCTTCCCAAAGACGTTGTTAGATAGGGAAAAGTCGAAAATCAGAAGAATCGCTTTGGATTGTTTGAATTGCAATATTTCGAGAACCAGACCACGCAGAAGCTTTTGGTTTGCATGGATGTACAGGAATTGAATAGACCTTTCGTTTGATGTATGTCTCGATGGGTTTGAGAAACATTGGAAAAATTATGATTTTTATAGACAAGGGGTTAAGTCCATGATTTTTTTCAAAAATTAAAAAAAAATTTTTTTCCAAACATGCAATGGGTGGCACATCCATGAAAAGGTCTATCAATTTTCTGTTCAGAACTGAAAACTAAAACGTCTTACGAGCCTTGGTTGCGGAGATATCTCCATCCGAAGACTTTGTTTCGTTGTCTTCCATACTGCATAGATATTCAGTTCTAAGTTCACTTTGGATAGAAATATTTCGAAGGCCAGACCTCACATAATCTTCTGGTTTTCAATAATAGAAAGCCCTTCGTTAAATTTAATGAATTCCAAAAACTAGAACTTTTTTCAAGGCTTGGTTGCGGAAATATCGCCATCGGAATCAGATTTAGCGTTGTGTTGAAAATCAGTAGAATCACTTTGGATTGCAATATTTCCAAAACCGGACGTCACAGAAGCTTCTGGTTTTCACCTATGGAAAGCTATTAGAAAGATAACAGAGGATTTTTTTTACCGCAACCATTTACAAGGCTTGGTTTCCGAGATATAGCTTCCCAAAGACATTGCTAGATAGGGAAAAGTCGAAAATCAGAAGAATCGCTTTGGATTGTTTGAATTGCAATATTTCGAGAACCAGACCACGCAGAAGCTTTTGGTTTGCATGGATGTACAGGAATTGAATAGACCTTTCGTTTGATGTTTGTCTCAATGGGTTTGAGAAACATTGGAAAAATTATGATTTTTATTTGACAGGGGGGACCCGAGGAATTTTTTAAAAAATCCTCAAAATTTTGCTGCCATGATTTGGTTTGATTATAACATCAATGGAAAGGTCTGCGAATTCTCTATTCAGAACTGAAAACTAAAACGTCTTACGAGCCTTGGTTGCGGAGATATCTCCATCCGAAGACTTTGTTTCGTTGTCTTCCATACTGCATAGATATTCAGTTCTAATTTCACTTTGGATAGAAATATTTCGAAGGCCAGACCTCACAGAATCTTCTGGTTTTCAATAATAGAAAGCCCTTCGTTAAATTCAATGAATTCCAAAAACTAGAACTTTTTTCAAGGCTTGGTTGCGGAAATATCGCCATCGGTATCAGATTTAGCGTTGTGTTGAAAATCAGTAGAATCACTTTGGATTGCAATATTTCCAAAACCGGACATCACAGAAGCTTCTGGTTTTCGCCTATGGAAAGCTATTAAAAGATAACAGAGGATTTTTTTTACCGCAACCATTTACAAGGCTTGGTTTCCGAGATATAGCTTCCCAAAGACGTTGTTAGATAGGGAAAAGTCGAAAATCAGAAGAATCGCTTTGGATTGTTTGAATTGCAATATTTCGAAAACCACACCACGCAGAAGCTTTTGGTTTGCATGGATGTACAGGAATTGAATAGACCTTTCGTTTGATGTATGTCTCGATGGGTTTGAGAAACATTGGAAAAATTATGATTTTTATAGACAAGGGGTTAAGTCCATGATTTTTTTCAAAAATTAAAAAAAAATTTTTTTCCAAACATGCAATGGGTGGCACATCCATGAAAAGGTCTATCAATTTTCTGTTCAGAACTGAAAACTAAAACGTCTTACGAGCCTTGGTTGCGGAGATATCTCCATCCGAAGACTTTGTTTCGTTGTCTTCCATACTGCATAGATATTCAGTTCTAAGTTCACTTTGGATAGAAATATTTCGAAGGCCAGACCTCACATAATCTTCTGGTTTTCAATAATAGAAAGCCCTTCGTTAAATTTAATGAATTCCAAAAACTAGAACTTTTTTCAAGGCTTGGTTGCGGAAATATCGCCATCGGAATCAGATTTAGCGTTGTGTTGAAAATCAGTAGAATCACTTTGGATTGCAATATTTCCAAAACCGGACGTCACAGAAGCTTCTGGTTTTCACCTATGGAAAGCTATTAGAAAGATAACAGAGGATTTTTTTTACCGCAACCATTTACAAGGCTTGGTTTCCGAGATATAGCTTCCCAAAGACATTGTTAGATAGGGAAAAGTCGAAAATCAGAAGAATCGCTTTGGATTGTTTGAATTGCAATATTTCGAGAACCAGACCACGCAGAAGCTTTTGGTTTGCATGGATGTACAGGAATTGAATAGACCTTTCGTTTGATGTTTGTCTCAATGGGTTTGAGAAACATTGGAAAAATTATGATTTTTATTTGACAGGGGGGACCCGAGGAATTTTTTAAAAAATCCTCAAAATTTTGCTGCCATGATTTGGTTTGATTATAACATCAATGGAAAGGTCTGCGAATTCTCTATTCAGAACTGAAAACTAAAACGTCTTACGAGCCTTGGTTGCGGAGATATCTCCATCCGAAGACTTTGTTTCGTTGTCTTCCATACTGCATAGATATTCAGTTCTAAGTTCACTTTGGATAGAAATATTTCGAAGACCAGACCTCACAGAATCTTCTGGTTGTCAATAATAGAAAGCCCTTCGTTAAATTTAATGAATTCCAAAAACTAGAACTTTTTTCAAGGCTTGGTTGCGGAAATATCGCCATCGGAATCAGATTTAGCGTTGTGTTGAAAATCAGTAGAATCACTTTGGATTGCAATATTTCCAAAACCGGACGTCACAGAAGCTTCTGGTTTTCACCTATGGAAAGCTATTAGAAAGATAACAGAGGATTTTTTTTACCGCAACCATTTATGGTACAAGGCTTGGTTTCCGAGATATAGCTTCCCAAAGACATTGTTAGATAGGGAAAAGTCGAAAATCAGAAGAATCGCTTTGGATTGTTTGAATTGCAATATTTCGAGAACCAGACCACGCAGAAGCTTTTGGTTTGCATGGATGTACAGGAATTGAATAGACCTTTCGTTTGATGTATGTCTCAATGGGTTTGAGAAACATTGGAAAAATTATGATTTTTATTTGACAGGGGGGACCCGAGGATTTTTTTAAAAAATCCTCAAAATTTTGCTGCCATGATTTGGTTTGATTGTTACATCAATGGAAAGGTCTGCGAATTCTCTATTCAGAACTGAAAACTAAAACGTCTTACGAGCCTTGGTTGCGGAGATATCTCCATCCGAAGACTTTGTTTCGTTGTCTTCCATACTGCATAGATATTCAGTTCTAAGTTCACTTTGGATAGAAATATTTCGAAGGCCAGACCTCACATAATCTTCTGGTTTTCAATAATAGAAAGCCCTTCGTTAAATTTAATGAATTCCAAAAACTAGAACTTTTTTCAAGTCTTGGTTGCGGAAATATCGCCATCGGAATCAGATTTAGCGTTGTGTTGAAAATCAGTAGAATCAATTTGGATTGCAATATTTCCAAAACCGGATGTCACAGAAGCTTCTGGTTTTCACCTATGGAAAGCTATTAGAAAGATAACAGAGGATTTTTTTACCGCAACCATTTACAAGGCTTGGTTTCCGAGATATAGCTTCCCAAAGACATTGTTAGATAGGGAAAAGTCGAAAATCAGAAGAATCGCTCTGGATTGTTTGAATTGCAATATTTCGAGAACCAGACCACGCAGAAGCTTTTGGTTTGCATGGATGTACAGGAATTGAATAGACCTTTCGTTTGATGTTTGTCTCAATGGGTTTGAGAAACATTGGAAAAATTATGATTTTTATTTGACAGGGGGGACCCGAGGAATTTTTTAAAAAATCCTCAAAATTTTGCTGCCATGATTTGGTTTGATTATAACATCAATGGAAAGGTCTGCGAATTCTCTATTCAGAACTGAAAACTAAAACGTCTTACGAGCCTTGGTTGCGGAGATATCTCCATCCGAAGACTTTGTTTCGTTGTCTTCCATACTGCATAGATATTCAGTTCTAAGTTCACTTTGGATAGAAATATTTCGAAGACCAGACCTCACAGAATCTTCTGGTTGTCAATAATAGAAAGCCCTTCGTTAAATTTAATGAATTCCAAAAACTAGAACTTTTTTCAAGGCTTGGTTGGGCAAATATCGCCATCGGAATCAGAATTAGCGTTGTGTTGAAAATCAGTAGAATCACTTTGGATTGCAATATTTCCAAAACCGGACGTCACAGAAGCTTCTGGTTTTCACCTATGGAAAGCTATTAGAAAGATAACAGAGGATTTTTTTTACCGCAACCATTTATGGTACAAGGCTTGGTTTCCGAGATATAGCTTCCCAAAGACATTGTTAGATAGGGAAAAGTCGAAAATCAGAAGAATCGCTTTGGATTGTTTGAATTGCAATATTTCGAGAACCAGACCACGCAGAAGCTTTTGGTTTGCATGGATGTACAGGAATTGAATAGACCTTTCGTTTGATGTATGTCTCAATGGGTTTGAGAAACATTGGAAAAATTATGATTTTTATTTGACAGGGGGGACCCGAGGATTTTTTTAAAAAATCCTCAAAATTTTGCTGCCATGATTTGGTTTGATTGTTACATCAATGGAAAGGTCTGCGAATTCTCTATTCAGAACTGAAAACTAAAACGTCTTACGAGCCTTGGTTGCGGAGATATCTCCATCCGAAGACTTTGTTTCGTTGTCTTCCATACTGCATAGATATTCAGTTCTAAGTTCACTTTGGATAGAAATATTTCGAAGGCCAGACCTCACATAATCTTCTGGTTTTCAATAATAGAAAGCCCTTCGTTAAATTTAATGAATTCCAAAAACTAGAACTTTTTTCAAGTCTTGGTTGCGGAAATATCGCCATCGGAATCAGATTTAGCGTTGTGTTGAAAATCAGTAGAATCAATTTGGATTGCAATATTTCCAAAACCGGATGTCACAGAAGCTTCTGGTTTTCACCTATGGAAAGCTATTAGAAAGATAACAGAGGATTTTTTTACCGCAACCATTTACAAGGCTTGGTTTCCGAGATATAGCTTCCCAAAGACATTGTTAGATAGGGAAAAGTCGAAAATCAGAAGAATCGCTCTGGATTGTTTGAATTGCAATATTTCGAGAACCAGACCACGCAGAAGCTTTTGGTTTGCATGGATGTACAGGAATTGAATAGACCTTTCGTTTGATGTTTGTCTCAATGGGTTTGAGAAACATTGGAAAAATTATGATTTTTATTTGACAGGGGGGACCCGAGGAATTTTTTAAAAAATCCTCAAAATTTTGCTGCCATGATTTGGTTTGATTATAACATCAATGGAAAGGTCTGCGAATTCTCTATTCAGAACTGAAAACTAAAACGTCTTACGAGCCTTGGTTGCGGAGATATCTCCATCCGAAGACTTTGTTTCGTTGTCTTCCATACTGCATAGATATTCAGTTCTAAGTTCACTTTGGATAGAAATATTTCGAAGACCAGACCTCACAGAATCTTCTGGTTGTCAATAATAGAAAGCCCTTCGTTAAATTTAATGAATTCCAAAAACTAGAACTTTTTTCAAGGCTTGGTTGGGCAAATATCGCCATCGGAATCAGAATTAGCGTTGTGTTGAAAATCAGTAGAATCACTTTGGATTGCAATATTTCCAAAACCGGACGTCACAGAAGCTTCTGGTTTTCACCTATGGAAAGCTATTAGAAAGATAACAGAGGATTTTTTTTACCGCAACCATTTATGGTACAAGGCTTGGTTTCCGAGATATAGCTTCCCAAAGACATTGTTAGATAGGGAAAAGTCGAAAATCAGAAGAATCGCTTTGGATTGTTTGAATTGCAATATTTCGAGAACCAGACCACGCAGAAGCTTTTGGTTTGCATGGATGTACAGGAATTGAATAGACCTTTCGTTTGATGTATGTCTCAATGGGTTTGAGAAACATTGGAAAAATTATGATTTTTATTTGACAGGGGGGACCCGAGGACTTTTTTAAAAAATCCTCAAAATTTTGCTGCCATGATTTGGTTTGATTGTTACATCAATGGAAAGGTCTGCGAATTCTCTATTCAGAACTGAAAACTAAAACGTCTTACGAGCCTTGGTTGCGGAGATATCTCCATCCGAAGACTTTGTTTCGTTGTCTTCCATACTGCATAGATATTCAGTTCTAAGTTCACTTTGGATAGAAATATTTCGAAGGCCAGACCTCACAGAATCTTCTGGTTTTCAATAATAGAAAGCCCTTCGTTAAATTCAATGAATTCCAAAAACTAGAACTTTTTTCAAGGCTTGGTTGCGGAAATATCGCCATCGGTATCAGATTTAGCGTTGTGTTGAAAATCAGTAGAATCAATTTGGATTGCAATATTTCCAAAACCGGACATCACAGAAGCTTCTGGTTTTCGCCTATGGAAAGCTATTAAAAGATAACAGAGGATTTTTTTTACCGCAACCATTTACAAGGCTTGGTTTCCGAGATATAGCTTCCCAAAGACATTGTTAGATAGGGAAAAGTCGAAAATCAGAAGAATCGCTTTGGATTGTTTGAATTGCAATATTTCGAGAACCAGACCACGCAGAAGCTTTTGGTTTGCATGGATGTACAGGAATTGAATAGACCTTTCGTTTGATGTATGTCTCGATGGGTTTGAGAAACATTGGAAAAATTATGATTTTTATAGACAAGGGGTTAAGTCCATGATTTTTTTCAAAAATTAAAAAAAATTTTTTTTCCAAACATGCAATGGGTGGCACATCCATGAAAAGGTCTATCAATTTTCTGTTCAGAACTGAAAACTAAAACGTCTTACGAGCCTTGGTTGCGGAGATATCTCCATCCGAAGACTTTGTTTCGTTGTCTTCCATACTGCATAGATATTCAGTTCTAATTTCACTTTGGATAGAAATATTTCGAAGGCCAGACCTCACAGAATCTTCTGATTTTCAATAATAGAAAGCCCTTCTTTAAATTTAATGAATTCCAAAAACTAGAACTTTTTTCAAGGCTTGGTTGGGCAAATATCGCCATCGGAATCAGATTTAGCGTTGTGTTGAAAATCAGTAGAATCACTTTGGATTGCAATATTTCCAAAACCGGACGTCACAGAAGCTTCTGGTTTTCACCTATGGAAAGCTATTAGAAAGATAACAGAGGATTTTTTTTACCGCAACCATTTACAAGGCTTGGTTTCCGAGATATAGCTTCCCAAAGACATTGTTAGATAGGGAAAAGTCGAAAATCAGAAGAATCGCTTTGGATTGTTTGAATTGCAATATTTCGAGAACCAGACCACGCAGAAGCTTTTGGTTTGCATGGATGTACAGGAATTGAATAGACCTTTCGTTTGATGTATGTCTCGATGGGTTTGAGAAACATTGGAAAAATTATGATTTTTATTTGACAGGGGGGACCCGAGGAATTTTTTAAAAAATCCTCAAAATTTTGCTGCCATGATTTGGTTTGATTGTTACATCAATGGAAAGGTCTGCGAATTCTCTATTCAGAACTGAAAACTAAAACGTCTTACGAGCCTTGGTTGCGGAGATATCTCCATCCGAAGACTTTGTTTCGTTGTCTTCCATACTGCATAGATATTCAGTTCTAAGTTCACTTTGGATAGAAATATTTCGAAGACCAGACCTCACAGAATCTTCTGGTTTTCAATAATAGAAAGCCCTTCTTTAAATTTAATGAATTCCAAAAACTAGAACTTTTTTCAAGGCTTGGTTGGACAAATATCGCCATCGGAATCAGAATTAGCGTTGTGTTGAAAATCAGTAGAATCACTTTGGATTGCAATATTTCCAAAACCGGACGTCACAGAAGCTTCTGGTTTTCACCTATGGAAAGCTATTAGAAAGATAACAGAGGATTTTTTTTACCGCAACCATTTACAAGGCTTGGTTTCCGAGATATAGCTTCCCAAAGACATTGTTAGATAGGGAAAAGTCGAAAATCAGAAGAATCGCTTTGGATTGTTTGAATTGCAATATTTCGAGAACCAGACCACGCAGAAGCTTTTGGTTTGCATGGATGTACAGGAATTGAATAGACCTTTCGTTTGATGTATGTCTCGATGGGTTTGAGAAACATTGGAAAAATTATGATTTTTATTTGACAGGGGGGACCCGAGGAATTTTTTAAAAAATCCTCAAAATTTTGCTGCCATGATTTTATTTGATTGTTACATCAATGGAAAGGTCTGCGAATTCTCTATTCAGAACTGAAAACTAAAACGTCTTACGAGCCTTGGTTGCGGAGATATCTCCATCCGAAGACTTTGTTTCGTTGTCTTCCATACTGCATAGATATTCAGTTCTAAGTTCACTTTGGATAGAAATATTTCGAAGGCCAGACCTCACATAATCTTCTGGTTTTCAATAATAGAAAGCCCTTCGTTAAATTTAATGAATTCCAAAAACTAGAACTTTTTTCAAGGCTTGGTTGCGGAAATATCGCCATCGGAATCAGATTTAGCGTTGTGTTGAAAATCAGTAGAATCACTTTGGATTGCAATATTTCCAAAACCGGACGTCACAGAAGCTTCTGGTTTTCACCTATGGAAAGCTATTAGAAAGATAACAGAGGATTTTTTTTACCGCAACCATTTACAAGGCTTGGTTTCCGAGATATAGCTTCCCAAAGACATTGTTAGATAGGGAAAAGTCGAAAATCAGAAGAATCGCTTTGGATTGTTTGAATTGCAATATTTCGAGAACCAGACCACGCAGAAGCTTTTGGTTTGCATGGATGTACAGGAATTGAATAGACCTTTCGTTTGATGTATGTCTCAATGGGTTTGAGAAACAATGGAAAAATTATGATTTTGATTTGACAGGGGGGACCCGAGGAATTTTTTAAAAAATCCTCAAAATTTTGCTGCCATGATTTGGTTTGATTGTTACATCAATGGAAAGGTCTGCGAATTCTCTATTCAGAACTGAAAACTAAAACGTCTTACGAGCCTTGGTTGCGGAGATATCTCCATCCGAAGACTTTGTATCGTTGTCTTCCATACTGCATAGATATTCAGTTCTAAGTTCACTTTGGATAGAAATATTTCGAAGACCAGACCTCACAGAATCTTCTGGTTGTCAATAATAGAAAGCCCTTCGTTAAATTTAATGAATTCCAAAAACTAGAACTTTTTTCAAGGCTTGGTTGGGCAAATATCGCCATCGGAATCAGAATTAGCGTTGTGTTGAAAATCAGTAGAATCACTTTGGATTGCAATATTTCCAAAACCGGACGTCACAGAAGCTTCTGGTTTTCACCTATGGAAAGCTATTAGAAAGATAACAGAGGATTTTTTTTACCGCAACCATTTATGGTACAAGGCTTGGTTTCCGAGATATAGCTTCCCAAAGACATTGTTAGATAGGGAAAAGTCGAAAATCAGAAGAATCGCTTTGGATTGTTTGAATTGCAATATTTCGAGAACCAGACCACGCAGAAGCTTTTGGTTTGCATGGATGTACAGGAATTGAATAGACCTTTCGTTTGATGTATGTCTCAATGGGTTTGAGAAACATTGGAAAAATTATGATTTTTATTTGACAGGGGGGACCCGAGGATTTTTTTAAAAAATCCTCAAAATTTTGCTGCCATGATTTGGTTTGATTGTTACATCAATGGAAAGGTCTGCGAATTCTCTATTCAGAACTGAAAACTAAAACGTCTTACGAGCCTTGGTTGCGGAGATATCTCCATCCGAAGACTTTGTTTCGTTGTCTTCCATACTGCATAGATATTCAGTTCTAAGTTCACTTTGGATAGAAATATTTCGAAGGCCAGACCTCACATAATCTTCTGGTTTTCAATAATAGAAAGCCCTTCGTTAAATTTAATGAATTCCAAAAACTAGAACTTTTTTCAAGTCTTGGTTGCGGAAATATCGCCATCGGAATCAGATTTAGCGTTGTGTTGAAAATCAGTAGAATCAATTTGGATTGCAATATTTCCAAAACCGGACGTCACAGAAGCTTCTGGTTTTCACCTATGGAAAGCTATTAAAAAGATAACAGAGGATTTTTTTTACCGCAACCATTTACAAGGCTTGGTTTCCGAGATATAGCTTCCCAAAGACATTGTTAGATAGGGAAAAGTCGAAAATCAGAAGAATCGCTTTGGATTGTTTGAATTGCAATATTTCGAGAACCAGACCACGCAGAAGCTTTTGGTTTGCATGGATGTACAGGAATTGAATAGACCTTTCGTTTGATGTATGTCTCGATGGGTTTGAGAAACATTGGAAAAATTATGATTTTTATTTGACAGGGGGGACCCGAGGAATTTTTTAAAAAATCCTCAAAATTTTGCTGCCATGATTTTATTTGATTGTTACATCAATGGAAAGGTCTGCGAATTCTCTATTCAGAACTGAAAACTAAAACGTCTTACGAGCCTTGGTTGCGGAGATATCTCCATCCGAAGACTTTGTTTCGTTGTCTTCCATACTGCATAGATATTCAGTTCTAAGTTCACTTTGGATAGAAATATTTCGAAGGCCAGACCTCACATAATCTTCTGGTTTTCAATAATAGAAAGCCCTTCGTTAAATTTAATGAATTCCAAAAACTAGAACTTTTTTCAAGGCTTGGTTGCGGAAATATCGCCATCGGAATCAGATTTAGCGTTGTGTTGAAAATCAGTAGAATCACTTTGGATTGCAATATTTCCAAAACCGGACGTCACAGAAGCTTCTGGTTTTCACCTATGGAAAGCTATTAGAAAGATAACAGAGGATTTTTTTTACCGCAACCATTTACAAGGCTTGGTTTCCGAGATATAGCTTCCCAAAGACATTGTTAGATAGGGAAAAGTCGAAAATCAGAAGAATCGCTTTGGATTGTTTGAATTGCAATATTTCGAGAACCAGACCACGCAGAAGCTTTTGGTTTGCATGGATGTACAGGAATTGAATAGACCTTTCGTTTGATGTATGTCTCAATGGGTTTGAGAAACAATGGAAAAATTATGATTTTGATTTGACAGGGGGGACCCGAGGAATTTTTTAAAAAATCCTCAAAATTTTGCTGCCATGATTTGGTTTGATTGTTACATCAATGGAAAGGTCTGCGAATTCTCTATTCAGAACTGAAAACTAAAACGTCTTACGAGCCTTGGTTGCGGAGATATCTCCATCCGAAGACTTTGTATCGTTGTCTTCCATACTGCATAGATATTCAGTTCTAAGTTCACTTTGGATAGAAATATTTCGAAGACCAGACCTCACAGAATCTTCTGGTTGTCAATAATAGAAAGCCCTTCGTTAAATTTAATGAATTCCAAAAACTAGAACTTTTTTCAAGGCTTGGTTGGGCAAATATCGCCATCGGAATCAGAATTAGCGTTGTGTTGAAAATCAGTAGAATCACTTTGGATTGCAATATTTCCAAAACCGGACGTCACAGAAGCTTCTGGTTTTCACCTATGGAAAGCTATTAGAAAGATAACAGAGGATTTTTTTTACCGCAACCATTTATGGTACAAGGCTTGGTTTCCGAGATATAGCTTCCCAAAGACATTGTTAGATAGGGAAAAGTCGAAAATCAGAAGAATCGCTTTGGATTGTTTGAATTGCAATATTTCGAGAACCAGACCACGCAGAAGCTTTTGGTTTGCATGGATGTACAGGAATTGAATAGACCTTTCGTTTGATGTATGTCTCAATGGGTTTGAGAAACATTGGAAAAATTATGATTTTTATTTGACAGGGGGGACCCGAGGATTTTTTAAAAAAATCCTCGAAATTTTGCTGCCATGATTTGGTTTGATTGTTACATCAATGGAAAGGTCTGCGAATTCTCTATTCAGAACTGAAAACTAAAACGTCTTACGAGCCTTGGTTGCGGAGATATCTCCATCCGAAGACTTTGTTTCGTTGTCTTCCATACTGCATAGATATTCAGTTCTAAGTTCACTTTGGATAGAAATATTTCGAAGGCCAGACCTCACATAATCTTCTGGTTTTCAATAATAGAAAGCCCTTCGTTAAATTTAATGAATTCCAAAAACTAGAACTTTTTTCAAGTCTTGGTTGCGGAAATATCGCCATCGGAATCAGATTTAGCGTTGTGTTGAAAATCAGTAGAATCAATTTGGATTGCAATATTTCCAAAACCGGACGTCACAGAAGCTTCTGGTTTTCACCTATGGAAAGCTATTAAAAAGATAACAGAGGATTTTTTTTACCGCAACCATTTACAAGGCTTGGTTTCCGAGATATAGCTTCCCAAAGACATTGTTAGATAGGGAAAAGTCGAAAATCAGAAGAATCGCTTTGGATTGTTTGAATTGCAATATTTCGAGAACCAGACCACGCAGAAGCTTTTGGTTTGCATGGATGTACAGGAATTGAATAGACCTTTCGTTTGATGTATGTCTCAATGGGTTTGAGAAACATTGGAAAAATTATGATTTTTATTTGACAGGGGGGACCCGAGGATTTTTTTAAAAAATCCTCAAAATTTTGCTGCCATGATTTGGTTTGATTGTTACATCAATGGAAAGGTCTGCGAATTCTCTATTCAGAACTGAAAACTAAAACGTCTTACGAGCCTTGGTTGCGGAGATATCTCCATCCGAAGACTTTGTTTCGTTGTCTTCCATACTTTGGATAGAAATATTTCGAAGGCCAGACCTCACAGAATCTTCTGATTTTCAATAATAGAAAGCCCTTCTTTAAATTTAATGAATTCCAAAAACTAGAACTTTTTTCAAGGCTTGGTTGGGCAAATATCGCCATCGGAATCAGATTTAGCGTTGTGTTGAAAATCAGTAGAATCACTTTGGATTGCAATATTTCCAAAACCGGACGTCACAGAAGCTTCTGGTTTTCACCTATGGAAAGCTATTAGAAAGATAACAGAGGATTTTTTTTACCGCAACCATTTACAAGGCTTGGTTTCCGAGATATAGCTTCCCAAAGACATTGTTAGATAGGGAAAAGTCGAAAATCAGAAGAATCGCTTTGGATTGTTTGAATTGCAATATTTCGAGAACCAGACCACGCAGAAGCTTTTGGTTTGCATGGATGTACAGGAATTGAATAGACCTTTCGTTTGATGTATGTCTCGATGGGTTTGAGAAACATTGGAAAAATTATGATTTTTATTTGACAGGGGGGACCCGAGGAATTTTTTAAAAAATCCTCAAAATTTTGCTGCCATGATTTGGTTTGATTGTTACATCAATGGAAAGGTCTGCGAATTCTCTATTCAGAACTGAAAACTAAAACGTCTTACGAGCCTTGGTTGCGGAGATATCTCCATCCGAAGACTTTGTTTCGTTGTCTTCCATACTGCATAGATATTCAGTTCTAAGTTCACTTTGGATAGAAATATTTCGAAGACCAGACCTCACAGAATCTTCTGGTTTTCAATAATAGAAAGCCCTTCTTTAAATTTAATGAATTCCAAAAACTAGAACTTTTTTCAAGGCTTGGTTGGACAAATATCGCCATCGGAATCAGAATTAGCGTTGTGTTGAAAATCAGTAGAATCACTTTGGATTGCAATATTTCCAAAACCGGACGTCACAGAAGCTTCTGGTTTTCACCTATGGAAAGCTATTAGAAAGATAACAGAGGATTTTTTTTACCGCAACCATTTACAAGGCTTGGTTTCCGAGATATAGCTTCCCAAAGACATTGTTAGATAGGGAAAAGTCGAAAATCAGAAGAATCGCTTTGGATTGTTTGAATTGCAATATTTCGAGAACCAGACCACGCAGAAGCTGTTGGTTTGCATGGATGTACAGGAATTGAATAGACCTTTCGTTTGATGTATGTCTCAATGGGTTTGAGAAACATTGGAAAAATTATGATTTTTATTTGACAGGGGGGACCCGAGGAATTTTTTAAAAAATCCTCAAAATTTTGCTGCCATGATTTGGTTTGATTATAACATCAATGGAAAGGTCTGCGAATTCTCTATTCAGAACTGAAAACTAAAACGTCTTACGAGCCTTGGTTGCGGAGATATCTCCATCCGAAGACTTTGTTTCGTTGTCTTCCATACTGCATAGATATTCAGTTCTAATTTCACTTTGGATAGAAATATTTCGAAGGCCAGACCTCACAGAATCTTCTGGTTTTCAATAATAGAAAGCCCTTCGTTAAATTCAATGAATTCCAAAAACTAGAACTTTTTTCAAGGCTTGGTTGCGGAAATATCGCCATCGGTATCAGATTTAGCGTTGTGTTGAAAATCAGTAGAATCACTTTGGATTGCAATATTTCCAAAACCGGACATCACAGAAGCTTCTAGTTTTCGCCTATGGAAAACTATTAAAAGATAACAGAGGATTTTTTTTACCGCAACCATTTACAAGGCTTGGTTTCCGAGATATAGCTTCCCAAAGACGTTGTTAGATAGGGAAAAGTCGAAAATCAGAAGAATCGCTTTGGATTGTTTGAATTGCAATATTTCGAGAACCAGACCACGCAGAAGCTTTTGGTTTGCATGGATGTACAGGAATTGAATAGACCTTTCGTTTGATGTATGTCTCGATGGGTTTGAGAAACATTGGAAAAATTATGATTTTTATAGACAAGGGGTTAAGTCCATGATTTTTTTCAAAAATTAAAAAAAAAATTTTTTCCAAACATGCAATGGGTGGCACATCCATGAAAAGGTCTATCAATTTTCTGTTCAGAACTGAAAACTAAAACGTCTTACGAGCCTTGGTTGCGGAGATATCTCCATCCGAAGACTTTGTTTCGTTGTCTTCCATACTGCATAGATATTCAGTTCTAAGTTCACTTTGGATAGAAATATTTCGAAGGCCAGACCTCACATAATCTTCTGGTTTTCAATAATAGAAAGCCCTTCGTTAAATTTAATGAATTCCAAAAACTAGAACTTTTTTCAAGGCTTGGTTGCGGAAATATCGCCATCGGAATCAGATTTAGCGTTGTGTTGAAAATCAGTAGAATCACTTTGGATTGCAATATTTCCAAAACCGGACGTCACAGAAGCTTCTGGTTTTCACCTATGGAAAGCTATTAGAAAGATAACAGAGGACTTTTTTTTACCGCAACCATTTACAAGGCTTGGTTTCCGAGATATAGCTTCCCAAAGACATTGCTAGATAGGGAAAAGTCGAAAATCAGAAGAATCGCTTTGGATTGTTTGAATTGCAATATTTCGAGAACCAGACCACGCAGAAGCTTTTGGTTTGCATGGATGTACAGGAATTGAATAGACCTTTCGTTTGATGTTTGTCTCAATGGGTTTGAGAAACATTGGAAAAATTATGATTTTTATTTGACAGGGGGGACCCGAGGAATTTTTTAAAAAATCCTCAAAATTTTGCTGCCATGATTTGGTTTGATTATAACATCAATGGAAAGGTCTGCGAATTCTCTATTCAGAACTGAAAACTAAAACGTCTTACGAGCCTTGGTTGCGGAGATATCTCCATCCGAAGACTTTGTTTCGTTGTCTTCCATACTGCATAGATATTCAGTTCTAAGTTCACTTTGGATAGAAATATTTCGAAGGCCAGACCTCACAGAATATTCTGATTTTCAATAATAGAAAGCCCTTCTTTAAATTTAATGAATTCCAAAAACTAGAACTTTATTCAAGGCTTGGTTGCGGAAATATCGCCATCGGAATCAGATTTAGCGTTGTGTTGAAAATCAGTAGAATCACTTTGGATTGCAATATTTCCAAAACCGGATGTCACAGAAGCTTCTGGTTTTCACCTATGGAAAGCTATTAGAAAGATAACAGAGGATTTTTTTTACCGCAACCATTTACAAGGCTTGGTTTCCGAGATATAGCTTCCCAAAGACATTGTTAGATAGGGAAAAGTCGAAAATCAGAAGAATCGCTCTGGATTGTTTGAATTGCAATATTTCGAGAACCAGACCACGCAGAAGCTTTTGGTTTGCATGGATGTACAGGAATTGAATAGACCTTTCGTTTGATGTATGTCTCAATGGGTTTGAGAAACAATGGAAAAATTATGATTTTTATTTGACAGGGGGGACCCGAGGAATTTTTTAAAAAATCCTCAAAATTTTGCTGCCATGATTTGGTTTGATTATAACATCAATGGAAAGGTCTGCGAATTCTCTATTCAGAACTGAAAACTAAAACGTCTTACGAGCCTTGGTTGCGGAGATATCTCCATCCGAAGACTTTGTTTCGTTGTCTTCAATGAATTCCAAAAACTAGAACTTTTTTCAAGGCTTGGTTGCGGAAATATCGCCATCGGTATCAGATTTAGCGTTGTGTTGAAAATCAGTAGAATCACTTTGGATTGCAATATTTCCAAAACCGGACATCACAGAAGCTTCTGGTTTTCGCCTATGGAAAGCTATTAAAAGATAACAGAGGATTTTTTTTACCGCAACCATTTACAAGGCTTGGTTTCCGAGATATAGCTTCCCAAAGACGTTGTTAGATAGGGAAAAGTCGAAAATCAGAAGAATCGCTTTGGATTGTTTGAATTGCAATATTTCGAGAACCAGACCACGCAGAAGCTTTTGGTTTGCATGGATGTACAGGAATTGAATAGACCTTTCGTTGGGTTTGAGAAACATTGGAAAAATTATGATTTTTATAGACAAGGGGTTAAGTCCATGATTTTTTTCAAAAATTAAAAAAAAATTTTTTTCCAAACATGCAATGGGTGGCACATCCATGAAAAGGTCTATCAATTTTCTGTTCAGAACTGAAAACTAAAACGTCTTACGAGCCTTGGTTGCGGAGATATCTCCATCCGAAGACTTTGTTTCGTTGTCTTCCATACTGCATAGATATTCAGTTCTAAGTTCACTTTGGATAGAAATATTTCGAAGGCCAGACCTCACATAATCTTCTGGTTTTCAATAATAGAAAGCCCTTCGTTAAATTTAATGAATTCCAAAAACTAGAACTTTTTTCAAGGCTTGGTTGCGGAAATATCGCCATCGGAATCAGATTTAGCGTTGTGTTGAAAATCAGTAGAATCACTTTGGATTGCAATATTTCCAAAACCGGACGTCACAGAAGCTTCTGGTTTTCACCTATGGAAAGCTATTAGAAAGATA
This sequence comes from Chrysotoxum bicinctum, assembly GCA_911387755.1. Taxonomy (NCBI): domain Eukaryota; kingdom Metazoa; phylum Arthropoda; class Insecta; order Diptera; family Syrphidae; genus Chrysotoxum; species Chrysotoxum bicinctum. The sequence goes on from OU426989.1 coordinate 99,981,983, forward strand.
ACAGAGGATTTTTTTTACCGCAACCATTTACAAGGCTTGGTTTCCGAGATATAGCTTCCCAAAGACATTGCTAGATAGGGAAAAGTCGAAAATCAGAAGAATCGCTTTGGATTGTTTGAATTGCAATATTTCGAGAACCAGACCACGCAGAAGCTTTTGGTTTGCATGGATGTACAGGAATTGAATAGACCTTTCGTTTGATGTTTGTCTCAATGGGTTTGAGAAACATTGGAAAAATTATGATTTTTATTTGACAGGGGGGACCCGAGGAATTTTTTAAAAAATCCTCAAAATGTTGCTGCCATGATTTGGTTTGATTATAACATCAATGGAAAGGTCTGCGAATTCTCTATTCAGAACTGAAAACTAAAACGTCTTACGAGCCTTGGTTGCGGAGATATCTCCATCCGAAGACTTTGTTTCGTTGTCTTCCATACTGCATAGATATTCAGTTCTAATTTCACTTTGGATAGAAATATTTCGAAGGCCAGACCTCACAGAATCTTCTGGTTTTCAATAATAGAAAGCCCTTCGTTAAATTCAATGAATTCCAAAAACTAGAACTTTTTTCAAGGCTTGGTTGCGGAAATATCGCCATCGGTATCAGATTTAGCGTTGTGTTGAAAATCAGTAGAATCACTTTGGATTGCAATATTTCCAAAACCGGACATCACAGAAGCTTCTGGTTTTCGCCTATGGAAAGCTATTAAAAGATAACAGAGGATTTTTTTTACCGCAACCATTTACAAGGCTTGGTTTCCGAGATATAGCTTCCCAAAGACATTGTTAGATAGGGAAAAGTCGAAAATCAGAAGAATCGCTCTGGATTGTTTGAATTGCAATATTTCGAGAACCAGACCACGCAGAAGCTTTTGGTTTGCATGGATGTACAGGAATTGAATAGACCTTTCGTTTGATGTATGTCTCAATGGGTTTGAGAAACAATGGAAAAATTATGATTTTTATTTGACAGGGGGGACCCGAGGAATTTTTTAAAAAATCCTCAAAATTTTGCTGCCATGATTTGGTTCGATTGTTACATCAATGGAAAGGTCTGCGAATTTTCTATTCAGAACTGAAAACTAAAACGTCTTACGAGCCTTGGTTGCGGAGATATCTCCATCCGAAGACTTTTTTCGTTGTCTTCTATACTGCATAGATATTCAGTTCTAAGTTCACTTTGGATAGAAATATTTCGAAGACCAGACCTCACAGAATCTTCTGGTTTTCAATAATACAAAGCTCTTCGTTAAATTTAATGAATTCCGAAAACTAGAACTTTTTTCAAGGCTTGGTTGGGCAAATATCGCCATCGGAATCAGAATTAGCGTTGTGTTGAAAATCAGTAGAATCACTTTGGATTGCAATATTTCCAAAACCGGACGTCACAGAAGCTTCTGGTTTTCACCTATGGAAAGCTATTAGAAAGATAACACAGGATTTTTTTTACCGCAACCATTTACAAGGCTTGGTTTCCGAGATATAGCTTCCCAAAGACATTGATAGATAGGGAAAAGTCGAAAATCAGAAGAATCGCTTTGGATTGTTTGAATTGCAATATTTCTAGAACCAGACCACGCAGAAGCTTTTGGTTTGCATGGATGTACAGGAATTGAATAGACCTTTCGTTTGATGTATGTCTCAATGGGTTTGAGAAGCATTGGAAAAATTATGATTTTTATTTGACAGGGGGGACCCGAGGAATTTTTTAAAAAATCCTCAAAATTTTGCTGCCATGATTTGGTTTGATTATAACATCAATGGAAAGGTCTGCGAATTCTCTATTCAGAACTGAAAACTAAAACGTCTTACGAGCCTTGGTTGCGGAGATATCTCCATCCGAAGACTTTGTTTCGTTGTCTTCAATGAATTCCAAAAACTAGAACTTTTTTCAAGGCTTGGTTGCGGAAATATCGCCATCGGTATCAGATTTAGCGTTGTGTTGAAAATCAGTAGAATCACTTTGGATTGCAATATTTCCAAAACCGGACATCACAGAAGCTTCTGGTTTTCGCCTATGGAAAGCTATTAAAAGATAACAGAGGATTTTTTTTACCGCAACCATTTACAAGGCTTGGTTTCCGAGATATAGCTTCCCAAAGACGTTGTTAGATAGGGAAAAGTCGAAAATCAGAAGAATCGCTTTGGATTGTTTGAATTGCAATATTTCGAGAACCAGACCACGCAGAAGCTTTTGGTTTGCATGGATGTACAGGAATTGAATAGACCTTTCGTTTGATGTATGTCTCGATGGGTTTGAGAAACATTGGAAAAATTATGATTTTTAAAGACAAGGGGTTAAGTCCATGATTTTTTTCAAAAATTAAAAAAAAATTTTTTTCCAAACATGCAATGGGTGGCACATCCATGAAAAGGTCTATCAATTTTCTGTTCAGAACTGAAAACTAAAACGTCTTACGAGCCTTGGTTGCGGAGATATCTCCATCCGAAGACTTTGTTTCGTTGTCTTCCATACTGCATAGATATTCAGTTCTAAGTTCACTTTGGATAGAAATATTTCGAAGGCCAGACCTCACATAATCTTCTGGTTTTCAATAATAGAAAGCCCTTCGTTAAATTTAATGAATTCCAAAAACTAGAACTTTTTTCAAGGCTTGGTTGCGGAAATATCGCCATCGGAATCAGATTTAGCGTTGTGTTGAAAATCAGTAGAATCACTTTGGATTGCAATATTTCCAAAACCGGACGTCACAGAAGCTTCTGGTTTTCACCTATGGAAAGCTATTAGAAAGATAACAGAGGATTTTTTTTACCGCAACCATTTACAAGGCTTGGTTTCCGAGATATAGCTTCCCAAAGACATTGCTAGATAGGGAAAAGTCGAAAATCAGAAGAATCGCTTTGGATTGTTTGAATTGCAATATTTCGAGAACCAGACCACGCAGAAGCTTTTGGTTTGCATGGATGTACAGGAATTGAATAGACCTTTCGTTTGATGTTTGTCTCAATGGGTTTGAGAAACATTGGAAAAATTATGATTTTTATTTGACAGGGGGGACCCGAGGAATTTTTTAAAAAATCCTCAAAATTTTGCTGCCATGATTTGGTTTGATTATAACATCAATGGAAAGGTCTGCGAATTCTCTATTCAGAACTGAAAACTAAAACGTCTTACGAGCCTTGGTTGCGGAGATATCTCCATCCGAAGACTTTGTTTCGTTGTCTTCCATACTGCATAGATATTCAGTTCTAATTTCACTTTGGATAGAAATATTTCGAAGGCCAGACCTCACAGAATCTTCTGGTTTTCAATAATAGAAAGCCCTTCGTTAAATTCAATGAATTCCAAAAACTAGAACTTTTTTCAAGGCTTGGTTGCGGAAATATCGCCATCGGTATCAGATTTAGCGTTGTGTTGAAAATCAGTAGAATCACTTTGGATTGCAATATTTCCAAAACCGGACATCACAGAAGCTTCTGGTTTTCGCCTATGGAAAGCTATTAAAAGATAACAGAGGATTTTTTTTACCGCAACCATTTACAAGGCTTGGTTTCCGAGATATAGCTTCCCAAAGACGTTGTTAGATAGGGAAAAGTCGAAAATCAGAAGAATCGCTTTGGATTGTTTGAATTGCAATATTTCGAAAACCACACCACGCAGAAGCTTTTGGTTTGCATGGATGTACAGGAATTGAATAGACCTTTCGTTTGATGTATGTCTCGATGGGTTTGAGAAACATTGGAAAAATTATGATTTTTATAGACAAGGGGTTAAGTCCATGATTTTTTTCAAAAATTAAAAAAAAATTTTTTTCCAAACATGCAATGGGTGGCACATCCATGAAAAGGTCTATCAATTTTCTGTTCAGAACTGAAAACTAAAACGTCTTACGAGCCTTGGTTGCGGAGATATCTCCATCCGAAGACTTTGTTTCGTTGTCTTCCATACTGCATAGATATTCAGTTCTAAGTTCACTTTGGATAGAAATATTTCGAAGGCCAGACCTCACATAATCTTCTGGTTTTCAATAATAGAAAGCCCTTCGTTAAATTTAATGAATTCCAAAAACTAGAACTTTTTTCAAGGCTTGGTTGCGGAAATATCGCCATCGGAATCAGATTTAGCGTTGTGTTGAAAATCAGTAGAATCACTTTGGATTGCAATATTTCCAAAACCGGACGTCACAGAAGCTTCTGGTTTTCACCTATGGAAAGCTATTAGAAAGATAACAGAGGATTTTTTTTACCGCAACCATTTACAAGGCTTGGTTTCCGAGATATAGCTTCCCAAAGACATTGTTAGATAGGGAAAAGTCGAAAATCAGAAGAATCGCTTTGGATTGTTTGAATTGCAATATTTCGAGAACCAGACCACGCAGAAGCTTTTGGTTTGCATGGATGTACAGGAATTGAATAGACCTTTCGTTTGATGTTTGTCTCAATGGGTTTGAGAAACATTGGAAAAATTATGATTTTTATTTGACAGGGGGGACCCGAGGAATTTTTTAAAAAATCCTCAAAATTTTGCTGCCATGATTTGGTTTGATTATAACATCAATGGAAAGGTCTGCGAATTCTCTATTCAGAACTGAAAACTAAAACGTCTTACGAGCCTTGGTTGCGGAGATATCTCCATCCGAAGACTTTGTTTCGTTGTCTTCCATACTGCATAGATATTCAGTTCTAAGTTCACTTTGGATAGAAATATTTCGAAGACCAGACCTCACAGAATCTTCTGGTTGTCAATAATAGAAAGCCCTTCGTTAAATTTAATGAATTCCAAAAACTAGAACTTTTTTCAAGGCTTGGTTGCGGAAATATCGCCATCGGAATCAGATTTAGCGTTGTGTTGAAAATCAGTAGAATCACTTTGGATTGCAATATTTCCAAAACCGGACGTCACAGAAGCTTCTGGTTTTCACCTATGGAAAGCTATTAGAAAGATAACAGAGGATTTTTTTTACCGCAACCATTTATGGTACAAGGCTTGGTTTCCGAGATATAGCTTCCCAAAGACATTGTTAGATAGGGAAAAGTCGAAAATCAGAAGAATCGCTTTGGATTGTTTGAATTGCAATATTTCGAGAACCAGACCACGCAGAAGCTTTTGGTTTGCATGGATGTACAGGAATTGAATAGACCTTTCGTTTGATGTATGTCTCAATGGGTTTGAGAAACATTGGAAAAATTATGATTTTTATTTGACAGGGGGGACCCGAGGATTTTTTTAAAAAATCCTCAAAATTTTGCTGCCATGATTTGGTTTGATTGTTACATCAATGGAAAGGTCTGCGAATTCTCTATTCAGAACTGAAAACTAAAACGTCTTACGAGCCTTGGTTGCGGAGATATCTCCATCCGAAGACTTTGTTTCGTTGTCTTCCATACTGCATAGATATTCAGTTCTAAGTTCACTTTGGATAGAAATATTTCGAAGGCCAGACCTCACATAATCTTCTGGTTTTCAATAATAGAAAGCCCTTCGTTAAATTTAATGAATTCCAAAAACTAGAACTTTTTTCAAGTCTTGGTTGCGGAAATATCGCCATCGGAATCAGATTTAGCGTTGTGTTGAAAATCAGTAGAATCAATTTGGATTGCAATATTTCCAAAACCGGATGTCACAGAAGCTTCTGGTTTTCACCTATGGAAAGCTATTAGAAAGATAACAGAGGATTTTTTTACCGCAACCATTTACAAGGCTTGGTTTCCGAGATATAGCTTCCCAAAGACATTGTTAGATAGGGAAAAGTCGAAAATCAGAAGAATCGCTCTGGATTGTTTGAATTGCAATATTTCGAGAACCAGACCACGCAGAAGCTTTTGGTTTGCATGGATGTACAGGAATTGAATAGACCTTTCGTTTGATGTTTGTCTCAATGGGTTTGAGAAACATTGGAAAAATTATGATTTTTATTTGACAGGGGGGACCCGAGGAATTTTTTAAAAAATCCTCAAAATTTTGCTGCCATGATTTGGTTTGATTATAACATCAATGGAAAGGTCTGCGAATTCTCTATTCAGAACTGAAAACTAAAACGTCTTACGAGCCTTGGTTGCGGAGATATCTCCATCCGAAGACTTTGTTTCGTTGTCTTCCATACTGCATAGATATTCAGTTCTAAGTTCACTTTGGATAGAAATATTTCGAAGACCAGACCTCACAGAATCTTCTGGTTGTCAATAATAGAAAGCCCTTCGTTAAATTTAATGAATTCCAAAAACTAGAACTTTTTTCAAGGCTTGGTTGGGCAAATATCGCCATCGGAATCAGAATTAGCGTTGTGTTGAAAATCAGTAGAATCACTTTGGATTGCAATATTTCCAAAACCGGACGTCACAGAAGCTTCTGGTTTTCACCTATGGAAAGCTATTAGAAAGATAACAGAGGATTTTTTTTACCGCAACCATTTATGGTACAAGGCTTGGTTTCCGAGATATAGCTTCCCAAAGACATTGTTAGATAGGGAAAAGTCGAAAATCAGAAGAATCGCTTTGGATTGTTTGAATTGCAATATTTCGAGAACCAGACCACGCAGAAGCTTTTGGTTTGCATGGATGTACAGGAATTGAATAGACCTTTCGTTTGATGTATGTCTCAATGGGTTTGAGAAACATTGGAAAAATTATGATTTTTATTTGACAGGGGGGACCCGAGGATTTTTTTAAAAAATCCTCAAAATTTTGCTGCCATGATTTGGTTTGATTGTTACATCAATGGAAAGGTCTGCGAATTCTCTATTCAGAACTGAAAACTAAAACGTCTTACGAGCCTTGGTTGCGGAGATATCTCCATCCGAAGACTTTGTTTCGTTGTCTTCCATACTGCATAGATATTCAGTTCTAAGTTCACTTTGGATAGAAATATTTCGAAGGCCAGACCTCACATAATCTTCTGGTTTTCAATAATAGAAAGCCCTTCGTTAAATTTAATGAATTCCAAAAACTAGAACTTTTTTCAAGTCTTGGTTGCGGAAATATCGCCATCGGAATCAGATTTAGCGTTGTGTTGAAAATCAGTAGAATCAATTTGGATTGCAATATTTCCAAAACCGGATGTCACAGAAGCTTCTGGTTTTCACCTATGGAAAGCTATTAGAAAGATAACAGAGGATTTTTTTACCGCAACCATTTACAAGGCTTGGTTTCCGAGATATAGCTTCCCAAAGACATTGTTAGATAGGGAAAAGTCGAAAATCAGAAGAATCGCTCTGGATTGTTTGAATTGCAATATTTCGAGAACCAGACCACGCAGAAGCTTTTGGTTTGCATGGATGTACAGGAATTGAATAGACCTTTCGTTTGATGTTTGTCTCAATGGGTTTGAGAAACATTGGAAAAATTATGATTTTTATTTGACAGGGGGGACCCGAGGAATTTTTTAAAAAATCCTCAAAATTTTGCTGCCATGATTTGGTTTGATTATAACATCAATGGAAAGGTCTGCGAATTCTCTATTCAGAACTGAAAACTAAAACGTCTTACGAGCCTTGGTTGCGGAGATATCTCCATCCGAAGACTTTGTTTCGTTGTCTTCCATACTGCATAGATATTCAGTTCTAAGTTCACTTTGGATAGAAATATTTCGAAGACCAGACCTCACAGAATCTTCTGGTTGTCAATAATAGAAAGCCCTTCGTTAAATTTAATGAATTCCAAAAACTAGAACTTTTTTCAAGGCTTGGTTGGGCAAATATCGCCATCGGAATCAGAATTAGCGTTGTGTTGAAAATCAGTAGAATCACTTTGGATTGCAATATTTCCAAAACCGGACGTCACAGAAGCTTCTGGTTTTCACCTATGGAAAGCTATTAGAAAGATAACAGAGGATTTTTTTTACCGCAACCATTTATGGTACAAGGCTTGGTTTCCGAGATATAGCTTCCCAAAGACATTGTTAGATAGGGAAAAGTCGAAAATCAGAAGAATCGCTTTGGATTGTTTGAATTGCAATATTTCGAGAACCAGACCACGCAGAAGCTTTTGGTTTGCATGGATGTACAGGAATTGAATAGACCTTTCGTTTGATGTATGTCTCAATGGGTTTGAGAAACATTGGAAAAATTATGATTTTTATTTGACAGGGGGGACCCGAGGACTTTTTTAAAAAATCCTCAAAATTTTGCTGCCATGATTTGGTTTGATTGTTACATCAATAGAAAGGTCTGCGAATTCTCTATTCAGAACTGAAAACTAAAACGTCTTACGAGCCTTGGTTGCGGAGATATCTCCATCCGAAGACTTTGTTTCGTTGTCTTCCATACTGCATAGATATTCAGTTCTAATTTCACTTTGGATAGAAATATTTCGAAGGCCAGACCTCACAGAATCTTCTGATTTTCAATAATAGAAAGCCCTTCTTTAAATTTAATGAATTCCAAAAACTAGAACTTTTTTCAAGGCTTGGTTGGGCAAATATCGCCATCGGAATCAGATTTAGCGTTGTGTTGAAAATCAGTAGAATCACTTTGGATTGCAATATTTCCAAAACCGGACGTCACAGAAGCTTCTGGTTTTCACCTATGGAAAGCTATTAGAAAGATAACAGAGGATTTTTTTTACCGCAACCATTTACAAGGCTTGGTTTCCGAGATATAGCTTCCCAAAGACATTGTTAGATAGGGAAAAGTCGAAAATCAGAAGAATCGCTTTGGATTGTTTGAATTGCAATATTTCGAGAACCAGACCACGCAGAAGCTTTTGGTTTGCATGGATGTACAGGAATTGAATAGACCTTTCGTTTGATGTATGTCTCGATGGGTTTGAGAAACATTGGAAAAATTATGATTTTTATTTGACAGGGGGGACCCGAGGAATTTTTTAAAAAATCCTCAAAATTTTGCTGCCATGATTTGGTTTGATTGTTACATCAATGGAAAGGTCTGCGAATTCTCTATTCAGAACTGAAAACTAAAACGTCTTACGAGCCTTGGTTGCGGAGATATCTCCATCCGAAGACTTTGTTTCGTTGTCTTCCATACTGCATAGATATTCAGTTCTAAGTTCACTTTGGATAGAAATATTTCGAAGACCAGACCTCACAGAATCTTCTGGTTTTCAATAATAGAAAGCCCTTCTTTAAATTTAATGAATTCCAAAAACTAGAACTTTTTTCAAGGCTTGGTTGGACAAATATCGCCATCGGAATCAGAATTAGCGTTGTGTTGAAAATCAGTAGAATCACTTTGGATTGCAATATTTCCAAAACCGGACGTCACAGAAGCTTCTGGTTTTCACCTATGGAAAGCTATTAGAAAGATAACAGAGGATTTTTTTTACCGCAACCATTTACAAGGCTTGGTTTCCGAGATATAGCTTCCCAAAGACATTGTTAGATAGGGAAAAGTCGAAAATCAGAAGAATCGCTTTGGATTGTTTGAATTGCAATATTTCGAGAACCAGACCACGCAGAAGCTTTTGGTTTGCATGGATGTACAGGAATTGAATAGACCTTTCGTTTGATGTATGTCTCGATGGGTTTGAGAAACATTGGAAAAATTATGATTTTTATTTGACAGGGGGGACCCGAGGAATTTTTTAAAAAATCCTCAAAATTTTGCTGCCATGATTTTATTTGATTGTTACATCAATGGAAAGGTCTGCGAATTCTCTATTCAGAACTGAAAACTAAAACGTCTTACGAGCCTTGGTTGCGGAGATATCTCCATCCGAAGACTTTGTTTCGTTGTCTTCCATACTGCATAGATATTCAGTTCTAAGTTCACTTTGGATAGAAATATTTCGAAGGCCAGACCTCACATAATCTTCTGGTTTTCAATAATAGAAAGCCCTTCGTTAAATTTAATGAATTCCAAAAACTAGAACTTTTTTCAAGGCTTGGTTGCGGAAATATCGCCATCGGAATCAGATTTAGCGTTGTGTTGAAAATCAGTAGAATCACTTTGGATTGCAATATTTCCAAAACCGGACGTCACAGAAGCTTCTGGTTTTCACCTATGGAAAGCTATTAGAAAGATAACAGAGGATTTTTTTTACCGCAACCATTTACAAGGCTTGGTTTCCGAGATATAGCTTCCCAAAGACATTGTTAGATAGGGAAAAGTCGAAAATCAGAAGAATCGCTTTGGATTGTTTGAATTGCAATATTTCGAGAACCAGACCACGCAGAAGCTTTTGGTTTGCATGGATGTACAGGAATTGAATAGACCTTTCGTTTGATGTATGTCTCAATGGGTTTGAGAAACAATGGAAAAATTATGATTTTGATTTGACAGGGGGGACCCGAGGAATTTTTTAAAAAATCCTCAAAATTTTGCTGCCATGATTTGGTTTGATTGTTACATCAATGGAAAGGTCTGCGAATTCTCTATTCAGAACTGAAAACTAAAACGTCTTACGAGCCTTGGTTGCGGAGATATCTCCATCCGAAGACTTTGTATCGTTGTCTTCCATACTGCATAGATATTCAGTTCTAAGTTCACTTTGGATAGAAATATTTCGAAGACCAGACCTCACAGAATCTTCTGGTTGTCAATAATAGAAAGCCCTTCGTTAAATTTAATGAATTCCAAAAACTAGAACTTTTTTCAAGGCTTGGTTGGGCAAATATCGCCATCGGAATCAGAATTAGCGTTGTGTTGAAAATCAGTAGAATCACTTTGGATTGCAATATTTCCAAAACCGGACGTCACAGAAGCTTCTGGTTTTCACCTATGGAAAGCTATTAGAAAGATAACAGAGGATTTTTTTTACCGCAACCATTTATGGTACAAGGCTTGGTTTCCGAGATATAGCTTCCCAAAGACATTGTTAGATAGGGAAAAGTCGAAAATCAGAAGAATCGCTTTGGATTGTTTGAATTGCAATATTTCGAGAACCAGACCACGCAGAAGCTTTTGGTTTGCATGGATGTACAGGAATTGAATAGACCTTTCGTTTGATGTATGTCTCAATGGGTTTGAGAAACATTGGAAAAATTATGATTTTTATTTGACAGGGGGGACCCGAGGATTTTTTTAAAAAATCCTCAAAATTTTGCTGCCATGATTTGGTTTGATTGTTACATCAATGGAAAGGTCTGCGAATTCTCTATTCAGAACTGAAAACTAAAACGTCTTACGAGCCTTGGTTGCGGAGATATCTCCATCCGAAGACTTTGTTTCGTTGTCTTCCATACTGCATAGATATTCAGTTCTAAGTTCACTTTGGATAGAAATATTTCGAAGGCCAGACCTCACATAATCTTCTGGTTTTCAATAATAGAAAGCCCTTCGTTAAATTTAATGAATTCCAAAAACTAGAACTTTTTTCAAGTCTTGGTTGCGGAAATATCGCCATCGGAATCAGATTTAGCGTTGTGTTGAAAATCAGTAGAATCAATTTGGATTGCAATATTTCCAAAACCGGACGTCACAGAAGCTTCTGGTTTTCACCTATGGAAAGCTATTAAAAAGATAACAGAGGATTTTTTTTACCGCAACCATTTACAAGGCTTGGTTTCCGAGATATAGCTTCCCAAAGACATTGTTAGATAGGGAAAAGTCGAAAATCAGAAGAATCGCTTTGGATTGTTTGAATTGCAATATTTCGAGAACCAGACCACGCAGAAGCTTTTGGTTTGCATGGATGTACAGGAATTGAATAGACCTTTCGTTTGATGTATGTCTCAATGGGTTTGAGAAACATTGGAAAAATTATGATTTTTATTTGACAGGGGGGACCCGAGGATTTTTTTAAAAAATCCTCAAAATTTTGCTGCCATGATTTGGTTTGATTGTTACATCAATGGAAAGGTCTGCGAATTCTCTATTCAGAACTGAAAACTAAAACGTCTTACGAGCCTTGGTTGCGGAGATATCTCCATCCGAAGACTTTGTTTCGTTGTCTTCCATACTTTGGATAGAAATATTTCGAAGGCCAGACCTCACAGAATCTTCTGATTTTCAATAATAGAAAGCCCTTCTTTAAATTTAATGAATTCCAAAAACTAGAACTTTTTTCAAGGCTTGGTTGGGCAAATATCGCCATCGGAATCAGATTTAGCGTTGTGTTGAAAATCAGTAGAATCACTTTGGATTGCAATATTTCCAAAACCGGACGTCACAGAAGCTTCTGGTTTTCACCTATGGAAAGCTATTAGAAAGATAACAGAGGATTTTTTTTACCGCAACCATTTACAAGGCTTGGTTTCCGAGATATAGCTTCCCAAAGACATTGTTAGATAGGGAAAAGTCGAAAATCAGAAGAATCGCTTTGGATTGTTTGAATTGCAATATTTCGAGAACCAGACCACGCAGAAGCTTTTGGTTTGCATGGATGTACAGGAATTGAATAGACCTTTCGTTTGATGTATGTCTCGATGGGTTTGAGAAACATTGGAAAAATTATGATTTTTATTTGACAGGGGGGACCCGAGGAATTTTTTAAAAAATCCTCAAAATTTTGCTGCCATGATTTGGTTTGATTGTTACATCAATGGAAAGGTCTGCGAATTCTCTATTCAGAACTGAAAACTAAAACGTCTTACGAGCCTTGGTTGCGGAGATATCTCCATCCGAAGACTTTGTTTCGTTGTCTTCCATACTGCATAGATATTCAGTTCTAAGTTCACTTTGGATAGAAATATTTCGAAGACCAGACCTCACAGAATCTTCTGGTTTTCAATAATAGAAAGCCCTTCTTTAAATTTAATGAATTCCAAAAACTAGAACTTTTTTCAAGGCTTGGTTGGACAAATATCGCCATCGGAATCAGAATTAGCGTTGTGTTGAAAATCAGTAGAATCACTTTGGATTGCAATATTTCCAAAACCGGACGTCACAGAAGCTTCTGGTTTTCACCTATGGAAAGCTATTAGAAAGATAACAGAGGATTTTTTTTACCGCAACCATTTACAAGGCTTGGTTTCCGAGATATAGCTTCCCAAAGACATTGTTAGATAGGGAAAAGTCGAAAATCAGAAGAATCGCTTTGGATTGTTTGAATTGCAATATTTCGAGAACCAGACCACGCAGAAGCTTTTGGTTTGCATGGATGTACAGGAATTGAATAGACCTTTCGTTTGATGTATGTCTCGATGGGTTTGAGAAACATTGGAAAAATTATGATTTTTATTTGACAGGGGGGACCCGAGGAATTTTTTAAAAAATCCTCAAAATTTTGCTGCCATGATTTTATTTGATTGTTACATCAATGGAAAGGTCTGCGAATTCTCTATTCAGAACTGAAAACTAAAACGTCTTACGAGCCTTGGTTGCGGAGATATCTCCATCCGAAGACTTTGTTTCGTTGTCTTCCATACTGCATAGATATTCAGTTCTAAGTTCACTTTGGATAGAAATATTTCGAAGACCAGACCTCACAGAATCTTCTGGTTGTCAATAATAGAAAGCCCTTCGTTAAATTTAATGAATTCCAAAAACTAGAACTTTTTTCAAGGCTTGGTTGGGCAAATATCGCCATCGGAATCAGAATTAGCGTTGTGTTGAAAATCAGTAGAATCACTTTGGATTGCAATATTTCCAAAACCGGACGTCACAGAAGCTTCTGGTTTTCACCTATGGAAAGCTATTAGAAAGATAACAGAGGATTTTTTTTACCGCAACCATTTACAAGGCTTGGTTTCCGAGATATAGCTTCCCAAAGACATTGTTAGATAGGGAAAAGTCGAAAATCAGAAGAATCGCTTTGGATTGTTTGAATTGCAATATTTCGAGAACCAGACCACGCAGAAGCTTTTGGTTTGCATGGATGTACAGGAATTGAATAGACCTTTCGTTTGATGTATGTCTCAATGGGTTTGAGAAACATTGGAAAAATTATGATTTTTATTTGACAGGGGGGACCCGAGGATTTTTTTAAAAAATCCTCAAAATTTTGCTGCCATGATTTGGTTTGATTGTTACATCAATGGAAAGGTCTGCGAATTCTCTATTCAGAACTGAAAACTAAAACGTCTTACGAGCCTTGGTTGCGGAGATATCTCCATCCGAAGACTTTGTTTCGTTGTCTTCCATACTGCATAGATATTCAGTTCTAATTTCACTTTGGATAGAAATATTTCGAAGGCCAGACCTCACAGAATCTTCTGATTTTCAATAATAGAAAGCCCTTCTTTAAATTTAATGAATTCCAAAAACTAGAACTTTTTTCAAGGCTTGGTTGGGCAAATATCGCCATCGGAATCAGATTTAGCGTTGTGTTGAAAATCAGTAGAATCACTTTGGATTGCAATATTTCCAAAACCGGACGTCACAGAAGCTTCTGGTTTTCACCTATGGAAAGCTATTAGAAAGATAACAGAGGATTTTTTTTACCGCAACCATTTACAAGGCTTGGTTTCCGAGATATAGCTTCCCAAAGACATTGTTAGATAGGGAAAAGTCGAAAATCAGAAGAATCGCTTTGGATTGTTTGAATTGCAATATTTCGAGAACCAGACCACGCAGAAGCTTTTGGTTTGCATGGATGTACAGGAATTGAATAGACCTTTCGTTTGATGTATGTCTCGATGGGTTTGAGAAACATTGGAAAAATTATGATTTTTATTTGACAGGGGGGACCCGAGGAATTTTTTAAAAAATCCTCAAAATTTTGCTGCCATGATTTGGTTTGATTGTTACATCAATGGAAAGGTCTGCGAATTCTCTATTCAGAACTGAAAACTAAAACGTCTTACGAGCCTTGGTTGCGGAGATATCTCCATCCGAAGACTTTGTTTCGTTGTCTTCCATACTGCATAGATATTCAGTTCTAAGTTCACTTTGGATAGAAATATTTCGAAGACCAGACCTCACAGAATCTTCTGGTTTTCAATAATAGAAAGCCCTTCTTTAAATTTAATGAATTCCAAAAACTAGAACTTTTTTCAAGGCTTGGTTGGACAAATATCGCCATCGGAATCAGAATTAGCGTTGTGTTGAAAATCAGTAGAATCACTTTGGATTGCAATATTTCCAAAACCGGACGTCACAGAAGCTTCTGGTTTTCACCTATGGAAAGCTATTAGAAAGATAACAGAGGATTTTTTTTACCGCAACCATTTACAAGGCTTGGTTTCCGAGATATAGCTTCCCAAAGACATTGTTAGATAGGGAAAAGTCGAAAATCAGAAGAATCGCTTTGGATTGTTTGAATTGCAATATTTCGAGAACCAGACCACGCAGAAGCTTTTGGTTTGCATGGATGTACAGGAATTGAATAGACCTTTCGTTTGATGTATGTCTCGATGGGTTTGAGAAACATTGGAAAAATTATGATTTTTATTTGACAGGGGGGACCCGAGGAATTTTTTAAAAAATCCTCAAAATTTTGCTGCCATGATTTTATTTGATTGTTACATCAATGGAAAGGTCTGCGAATTCTCTATTCAGAACTGAAAACTAAAACGTCTTACGAGCCTTGGTTGCGGAGATATCTCCATCCGAAGACTTTGTTTCGTTGTCTTCCATACTGCATAGATATTCAGTTCTAAGTTCACTTTGGATAGAAATATTTCGAAGGCCAGACCTCACATAATCTTCTGGTTTTCAATAATAGAAAGCCCTTCGTTAAATTTAATGAATTCCAAAAACTAGAACTTTTTTCAAGGCTTGGTTGCGGAAATATCGCCATCGGAATCAGATTTAGCGTTGTGTTGAAAATCAGTAGAATCACTTTGGATTGCAATATTTCCAAAACCGGACGTCACAGAAGCTTCTGGTTTTCACCTATGGAAAGCTATTAGAAAGATAACAGAGGATTTTTTTTACCGCAACCATTTACAAGGCTTGGTTTCCGAGATATAGCTTCCCAAAGACATTGTTAGATAGGGAAAAGTCGAAAATCAGAAGAATCGCTTTGGATTGTTTGAATTGCAATATTTCGAGAACCAGACCACGCAGAAGCTTTTGGTTTGCATGGATGTACAGGAATTGAATAGACCTTTCGTTTGATGTATGTCTCAATGGGTTTGAGAAACATTGGAAAAATTATGATTTTTATTTGACAGGGGGGACCCGAGGATTTTTTTAAAAAATCCTCAAAATTTTGCTGCCATGATTTGGTTTGATTGTTACATCAATGGAAAGGTCTGCGAATTCTCTATTCAGAACTGAAAACTAAAACGTCTTACGAGCCTTGGTTGCGGAGATATCTCCATCCGAAGACTTTGTTTCGTTGTCTTCCATACTGCATAGATATTCAGTTCTAATTTCACTTTGGATAGAAATATTTCGAAGGCCAGACCTCACAGAATCTTCTGATTTTCAATAATAGAAAGCCCTTCTTTAAATTTAATGAATTCCAAAAACTAGAACTTTTTTCAAGGCTTGGTTGGGCAAATATCGCCATCGGAATCAGATTTAGCGTTGTGTTGAAAATCAGTAGAATCACTTTGGATTGCAATATTTCCAAAACCGGACGTCACAGAAGCTTCTGGTTTTCACCTATGGAAAGCTATTAGAAAGATAACAGAGGATTTTTTTTACCGCAACCATTTACAAGGCTTGGTTTCCGAGATATAGCTTCCCAAAGACATTGTTAGATAGGGAAAAGTCGAAAATCAGAAGAATCGCTTTGGATTGTTTGAATTGCAATATTTCGAGAACCAGACCACGCAGAAGCTTTTGGTTTGCATGGATGTACAGGAATTGAATAGACCTTTCGTTTGATGTATGTCTCGATGGGTTTGAGAAACATTGGAAAAATTATGATTTTTATTTGACAGGGGGGACCCGAGGAATTTTTTAAAAAATCCTCAAAATTTTGCTGCCATGATTTGGTTTGATTGTTACATCAATGGAAAGGTCTGCGAATTCTCTATTCAGAACTGAAAACTAAAACGTCTTACGAGCCTTGGTTGCGGAGATATCTCCATCCGAAGACTTTGTTTCGTTGTCTTCCATACTGCATAGATATTCAGTTCTAAGTTCACTTTGGATAGAAATATTTCGAAGACCAGACCTCACAGAATCTTCTGGTTTTCAATAATAGAAAGCCCTTCTTTAAATTTAATGAATTCCAAAAACTAGAACTTTTTTCAAGGCTTGGTTGGACAAATATCGCCATCGGAATCAGAATTAGCGTTGTGTTGAAAATCAGTAGAATCACTTTGGATTGCAATATTTCCAAAACCGGACGTCACAGAAGCTTCTGGTTTTCACCTATGGAAAGCTATTAGAAAGATAACAGAGGATTTTTTTTACCGCAACCATTTACAAGGCTTGGTTTCCGAGATATAGCTTCCCAAAGACATTGTTAGATAGGGAAAAGTCGAAAATCAGAAGAATCGCTTTGGATTGTTTGAATTGCAATATTTCGAGAACCAGACCACGCAGAAGCTTTTGGTTTGCATGGATGTACAGGAATTGAATAGACCTTTCGTTTGATGTATGTCTCGATGGGTTTGAGAAACATTGGAAAAATTATGATTTTTATTTGACAGGGGGGACCCGAGGAATTTTTTAAAAAATCCTCAAAATTTTGCTGCCATGATTTTATTTGATTGTTACATCAATGGAAAGGTCTGCGAATTCTCTATTCAGAACTGAAAACTAAAACGTCTTACGAGCCTTGGTTGCGGAGATATCTCCATCCGAAGACTTTGTTTCGTTGTCTTCCATACTGCATAGATATTCAGTTCTAAGTTCACTTTGGATAGAAATATTTCGAAGGCCAGACCTCACATAATCTTCTGGTTTTCAATAATAGAAAGCCCTTCGTTAAATTTAATGAATTCCAAAAACTAGAACTTTTTTCAAGGCTTGGTTGCGGAAATATCGCCATCGGAATCAGATTTAGCGTTGTGTTGAAAATCAGTAGAATCACTTTGGATTGCAATATTTCCAAAACCGGACGTCACAGAAGCTTCTGGTTTTCACCTATGGAAAGCTATTAGAAAGATAACAGAGGATTTTTTTTACCGCAACCATTTACAAGGCTTGGTTTCCGAGATATAGCTTCCCAAAGACATTGTTAGATAGGGAAAAGTCGAAAATCAGAAGAATCGCTTTGGATTGTTTGAATTGCAATATTTCGAGAACCAGACCACGCAGAAGCTTTTGGTTTGCATGGATGTACAGGAATTGAATAGACCTTTCGTTTGATGTATGTCTCAATGGGTTTGAGAAACATTGGAAAAATTATGATTTTTATTTGACAGGGGGGACCCGAGGATTTTTTTAAAAAATCTTCAAAATTTTGCTGCCATGATTTGGTTTGATTGTTACATCAATGGAAAGGTCTGCGAATTCTCTATTCAGAACTGAAAACTAAAACGTCTTACGAGCCTTGGTTGCGGAGATATCTCCATCCGAAGACTTTGTTTCGTTGTCTTCCATACTGCATAGATATTCAGTTCTAAGTTCACTTTGGATAGAAATATTTCGAAGACCAGACCTCACAGAATCTTCTGGTTTTCAATAATAGAAAGCCCTTCTTTAAATTTAATGAATTCCAAAAACTAGAACTTTTTTCAAGGCTTGGTTGGACAAATATCGCCATCGGAATCAGAATTAGCGTTGTGTTGAAAATCAGTAGAATCACTTTGGATTGCAATATTTCCAAAACCGGACGTCACAGAAGCTTCTGGTTTTCACCTATGGAAAGCTATTAGAAAGATAACAGAGGATTTTTTTTACCGCAACCATTTACAAGGCTTGGTTTCCGAGATATAGCTTCCCAAAGACATTGTTAGATAGGGAAAAGTCGAAAATCAGAAGAATCGCTTTGGATTGTTTGAATTGCAATATTTCGAGAACCAGACCACGCAGAAGCTTTTGGTTTGCATGGATGTACAGGAATTGAATAGACCTTTCGTTTGATGTATGTCTCAATGGGTTTGAGAAACATTGGAAAAATTATGATTTTTATTTGACAGGGGGGACCCGAGGATTTTTTTAAAAAATCCTCAAAATTTTGCTGCCATGATTTGGTTTGATTGTTACATCAATGGAAAGGTCTGCGAATTCTCTATTCAGAACTGAAAACTAAAACGTCTTACGAGCCTTGGTTGCGGAGATATCTCCATCCGAAGACTTTGTTTCGTTGTCTTCCATACTGCATAGATATTCAGTTCTAATTTCACTTTGGATAGAAATATTTCGAAGGCCAGACCTCACAGAATCTTCTGATTTTCAATAATAGAAAGCCCTTCTTTAAATTTAATGAATTCCAAAAACTAGAACTTTTTTCAAGGCTTGGTTGGGCAAATATCGCCATCGGAATCAGATTTAGCGTTGTGTTGAAAATCAGTAGAATCACTTTGGATTGCAATATTTCCAAAACCGGACGTCACAGAAGCTTCTGGTTTTCACCTATGGAAAGCTATTAGAAAGATAACAGAGGATTTTTTTTACCGCAACCATTTACAAGGCTTGGTTTCCGAGATATAGCTTCCCAAAGACATTGTTAGATAGGGAAAAGTCGAAAATCAGAAGAATCGCTTTGGATTGTTTGAATTGCAATATTTCGAGAACCAGACCACGCAGAAGCTTTTGGTTTGCATGGATGTACAGGAATTGAATAGACCTTTCGTTTGATGTATGTCTCGATGGGTTTGAGAAACATTGGAAAAATTATGATTTTTATTTGACAGGGGGGACCCGAGGAATTTTTTAAAAAATCCTCAAAATTTTGCTGCCATGATTTGGTTTGATTGTTACATCAATGGAAAGGTCTGCGAATTCTCTATTCAGAACTGAAAACTAAAACGTCTTACGAGCCTTGGTTGCGGAGATATCTCCATCCGAAGACTTTGTTTCGTTGTCTTCCATACTGCATAGATATTCAGTTCTAAGTTCACTTTGGATAGAAATATTTCGAAGACCAGACCTCACAGAATCTTCTGGTTTTCAATAATAGAAAGCCCTTCTTTAAATTTAATGAATTCCAAAAACTAGAACTTTTTTCAAGGCTTGGTTGGACAAATATCGCCATCGGAATCAGAATTAGCGTTGTGTTGAAAATCAGTAGAATCACTTTGGATTGCAATATTTCCAAAACCGGACGTCACAGAAGCTTCTGGTTTTCACCTATGGAAAGCTATTAGAAAGATAACAGAGGATTTTTTTTACCGCAACCATTTACAAGGCTTGGTTTCCGAGATATAGCTTCCCAAAGACATTGTTAGATAGGGAAAAGTCGAAAATCAGAAGAATCGCTTTGGATTGTTTGAATTGCAATATTTCGAGAACCAGACCACGCAGAAGCTTTTGGTTTGCATGGATGTACAGGAATTGAATAGACCTTTCGTTTGATGTATGTCTCGATGGGTTTGAGAAACATTGGAAAAATTATGATTTTTATTTGACAGGGGGGACCCGAGGAATTTTTTAAAAAATCCTCAAAATTTTGCTGCCATGATTTTATTTGATTGTTACATCAATGGAAAGGTCTGCGAATTCTCTATTCAGAACTGAAAACTAAAACGTCTTACGAGCCTTGGTTGCGGAGATATCTCCATCCGAAGACTTTGTTTCGTTGTCTTCCATACTGCATAGATATTCAGTTCTAAGTTCACTTTGGATAGAAATATTTCGAAGGCCAGACCTCACATAATCTTCTGGTTTTCAATAATAGAAAGCCCTTCGTTAAATTTAATGAATTCCAAAAACTAGAACTTTTTTCAAGGCTTGGTTGCGGAAATATCGCCATCGGAATCAGATTTAGCGTTGTGTTGAAAATCAGTAGAATCACTTTGGATTGCAATATTTCCAAAACCGGACGTCACAGAAGCTTCTGGTTTTCACCTATGGAAAGCTATTAGAAAGATAACAGAGGATTTTTTTTACCGCAACCATTTACAAGGCTTGGTTTCCGAGATATAGCTTCCCAAAGACATTGTTAGATAGGGAAAAGTCGAAAATCAGAAGAATCGCTTTGGATTGTTTGAATTGCAATATTTCGAGAACCAGACCACGCAGAAGCTTTTGGTTTGCATGGATGTACAGGAATTGAATAGACCTTTCGTTTGATGTATGTCTCAATGGGTTTGAGAAACATTGGAAAAATTATGATTTTTATTTGACAGGGGGGACCCGAGGATTTTTTTAAAAAATCCTCAAAATTTTGCTGCCATGATTTGGTTTGATTGTTACATCAATGGAAAG